>CM070522.1:37700291-39195790 GCA_036346375.1 Guadua angustifolia
AATTACATGCTGTTTACAAAAGCTCGATCATATGAGTGCGACAGCCAGAAGTACATGAAAAAAGGTTTTACATGTGCTTAGCTCCCTGTTGCCATCCTAAGCGCTGGAAACAGCGACCATGATGACCATGCTTCATTTTTCTAGATGGGTTCATGCTTCTTACTCTTCTTCTGTCATTGTTCTCTAACCAGGTCAATTGACACAAGAGAGGAAGAAATAAATAGTTCAAGAGAGTAGAAGAGAAGAAGAAGCTTCAACGTCCTTCCTTTTCAACTGCCCAGCCTACGGCCTCTCACTCCAGAGAGCCTAGGTCGCCGGTTCACTTACAGGCAACTAAATCAAAAGGAGACCTTGATCCAAGTTTATGGCATAGTTCGGGGATAGGAAAATCTCGTCTATACGGTTCATCCTATATATAGAATATTGATTTTGTGCAGGACGTTAATAGATATTAGATAAGAGTAGCGATGCGACAGACTCCACTACAGAACGCTGATTACATGCTTTAGGATTTTCAGGTCATTGCAAGTTGGGCAGCACACTTCATGGCGCGCACGCTGGGAAAATTCAAAGTCAACGAGTGTTTCCTATTGTCTTTCTGGGCTTCCGTGCTAGCCATCCAATAGGCTCGCCCCTCTAGTACTTGTCAGGCATTTCGCATTATTCCCGTTGGTTTTGTAGAGATTCCGAAAATTGCGACCCACATATATAGGTCAGGGTCGTTCTTTTCTACCTTGTATTTTATCTATTCTATTCCCTCTTTTCAATTTCGGAGGGAGGCCTTTCTTGTTTTTTTCTAACTTTCTCAATCGGGTGTACTCTGCTTTCTTCTTCAATGTATGGCAGAACTCCTGCCACTTTTCGTTCAAAAAAAATTGTTTTTTTTAGTTAGGAATTTCTATAGGATAAGATATGGTTATGCACAAAAAAACGAAGAACGCAGGTTCGAATCGTGCAATCTTCATCCGAGCTTTCCATGACAAAGCCCTAGACCTTGTGGCCGTCGAAAACAAAATGAACCTATAATTAGCTTTCCAGGAAATTTTCAAACGAACAATTTCAATGAAATCTGTCAATTTTTTATTTTATTATGTTCAACTCTATGATTATACATACGAGGTAACAAAACTTCAACCATATATTTACAACCCTCATTATATCTAGAGAACTTCTTATAATGAAAAGCATCAGATTGTGAAATCAATAGCAGATCGAACGACTTGACCAGCTACAACACTTGCTGCTACAACCGGAATGCAAGCTGTAAGCTAAACTCTTAGCTAATCCCAAAGCTAGGAAATTACAAAGCTGTAGAGGTAGGTGAGACTTGAGACCTCAGATACTTGTGCTGATGTCTAGCAACCTGAGCTAGCACTGTCCCCATAGTTTGGCCTCCTTTTCTTTCTCCGGCGCATGTTAGCTTAGCAGCGCTCAAAAGGCCCTGGTTGGTTTGTTTGGCCACTCAATAAACTCTTTCCTACTTTCGTTAGACTTCCATCGGGTAGCTGAAGAAGAGGAAGATGAAGAAGAAGAAACTCCAGAACATGTTCCAAAACATCTATAGCACGGTGCAGCAAGTGGCTGACGCAGTCATCAGGGACGTCCATAACCGATTGGCGGCCCTCGAGATGCTCTGACTTCTAGCCTCGAGATCCTTTCACACATCTCAAAGTTGTTTTAGTCTGACAATTTAATTATAACTGTGTTGTTGTTTTGCTCTTGTGAGCTTCTTTTGCGTCTTGGTCAAGCCCTAAGTCGTTCCACTTTTCTGTAAACTCTTTTATCTATTACCTTCTTTAATATATTTGGCAGAGCTCCTGCCTATTCTTAAAAAAAAAACACTCCAGAACATGTTACAAACCGGGGGCCCAACAACACGCTCGCCCCATACGGGAGCCCTCCAGCTTGCGGGCCGGGCCAAATCCTTGGTGTCTACGAGAATTAAGCCTAGCGACATGGTCAACAAGGCTTTCCAGGGTTTTGTATTTTTTTTACGCGTAGCCGTATGTATGGTTAATATGACTACTTTTGAATGCGTATTTTTTTTATTCATCTACACGTGAGTTGAATTGTTTCACGTGAAATTTATACATTCCAAATTGACCTTGAGCTCGCCGCTAGAGTGCACGAGTGACAGTAGTTCTGCCTCCAAAATTGCATGTTTTGTAACGGTTAATATAAGAGATTGTCTATGTAGCCTGGCATATTTTTCCTTGCCAAAATTAGTCAAATTCTGAGCCGCCGTCCAATCAAGATCAAGAATCTCCAAGAAACTGCTGCTGTTGACGAAGAAGGCAACGACATCACTAGCTAGAGCATGAATCTCCAAGAAGATTAGAAATTTAACAGTTTAACTTTTTGAGATGTGCTTTCATACATCTCTTTTTAACAGTTGCATGAATATTAAAGCACGATAGAGGGTAGTTAGCGATAACTTAACCCTTCACTTGCTTCAAGATTTATATAACTTGTATTAAAAGGAAAATATATATAAACAACTCTCTTACTTTTTTTTAGCAATTTCGTTAACATAGTGCCCCTAAACAATGTGTTATGTGCCAATGCTATAGGAGTGCAATCGGATTGGATATTTTTCAACCGACTGTATGTGTTCGAGTCGAATTTGGATAGTTATATCGGAGAGTTATTGCATTTGGTATCGGTTTTGGATTTTTTTTTTTTTTTGGATTCGGATTCGGGAGATCACTATCTTGGATCAGGATATTCCGAGTTAACTTTCGGATATTTCCGAAAAATGTAATTCGGATATTCGGATCATGCGGCCGGGTACACAAATGAGATGGCACTTAAGATAATAAAAAGATACTACACTTACTGACACACACGCATAAAACAAATTCGAACTCATACAATTGATCAATCAGTGCTATGTATGCGCTTTTATGCGGTATCTATTTTTACGTGATATCCAACGAAAATTGTCAGGTACCGTACCGATTCCACTCTGTATTCGATTTGAATCCACGATCAGTATTATTCGCGCCGTATTTGTATTAGCACTATTCATATCTGACTCCGAATCCAATAGAAATTATATTTTAAGATATTAAAAAAAACAATCTCGACCGAATCCGAACTGATTACAACCTATAAAACCACTCTAGACCAGTCACATGCTAACACACACGAACATCGCATGGCCTACCTAACTGAACCGTCAACCTACCTCTCCCCAGGTTGCGGCTACTCCTAAACCTAACTCGATACTGCGACGACGCAAGCGCCGGTCAACGGCCAGCCGGTGGACCAACATTGCATCATGCATGCGTGACTGCGTGTGCTTCTCCTGACACGCGCTCAAACCCCTACCTAGACCTCCCCACGAGTTCGTATATATGTAACCTAGAAGAGCTAGCTAGCTCCACCATGCAGCACCTCGACGGCGAGCACCGGCACAAGGGATTAACCTCTCCGACCATGGACCGCCGTCGCCCCCTCTCCTCGGTCATCGCCGTCGTCGCCGCGACGCTCTGCGTCGTCCTCGTGCACGACGGCAAGTGCGGAGCTGGTGCGGCTCGGCCGCTGATGAGGCGCCGCGCGACGACGGCGTCGGAGGCGGTGCTCGACGTGGCAGCCGCGGCGGCGTCGCCGGAGGGCGGGGACGAGGCTCTACGCGCTGGGAAGTGGCTGCCGCTGGCGAGCGCGCTGGCAGGCGGCCTGCGCTTCCCGGCAGTACTCCCGGCGGTCGGCGCCTCCATGCCGTGGGCGGTGGGCGCGCCGCCCGCGCTCGCTGGGCCGGGGCTGCCGCTTGTTCCGCCTTACGTCGGCGCGACGCGGCAGGAGCAGCTGACCCTGTGGGCCTCGCTGTTCAACCCGTTTCAGGTCAGGCCGAGGTTTCCCGCCGCTGAGACGTCGGTGCCGGCAGAGCCGAGGATTCCGGCCGTCGCCAGCAGGGAGCCGGAGAGTAGGACGGTGGACGAGCCGGCCGGCGGTGTGCAAATTGGCGAGACCAAATCGGGCGTCCTCTTGGGAAATAATAATGGCAACTAACTCTATGTTGTGACCAAATCAATAAGCTAATTAGCTCAGTGTATATCAAATGAATGAATTATAAGGAACATTCTGTTTAGATAATATTATTAGTGTATGTGCTTTTGCATGTTGAGCTATTGTGATGCTATAGTAAATCACGATTACACAGAGATATTTTCTATCTATATATTACATATATTGATGGGTAAGTTATTAATTGTATGAACTGTTTAAATTTGCTCCATAAACTTCTGCATTTTCAAGTCTCTTGAGTGCAAACACCTGAAACCTTTCTATGTTATTGGTCGGCAGCTTGCAGCCCAACTAGCTAATCCGGTTCTAGATTTGGCAATGTGGCCTGGCCCATTTGTAAGCTAAGATTTTTCATAGCATTTACAGCTGCAAACAAGGCTACAAAAAGCAAGTGATTGATCCAGTGCTTAGTGCAGTGGTCAGCACCACCGAAAAGTGTGATTTAACCCCTAATTTTTGTTTGCCAAAATAGGATAAAAAGAACACATGACTTGCCCACATATATATGAAGGATCGAGTTATCAACATGTGTTACTTTTCATCAAATCCTGTTTCTGTCAAGTACATTCATGTACCTCCAAATTCTTTGCTAAATTTGTCCTCTGGATGTAAAAAAATGTCTATTTAAAATGCACTGAAGGTGATGTATTTGGAAAGTATCGTGAGCAGCGAAAGCAACTAAAAGCTAAAGATTTGTTTGGGCTTTTTCTCAAGCTTAAAAGTTAAAAAAGCTAAAGCCGAAATAAATAGATGGCTTTTTAACTAAGCTTTTTTCAAAAGCTATAAGCTTCCATATAACTAAAAATTAAAAGCCATTGAAGATGTGTTTTTTTGGCTTATTGATGATTGATTTTAGACTAATACTACTGAAGTTTTGATAAAATTATCCACCTCTACCATATATAAAAGCAAAATGCTTCTAAGTTACTTTAAAAAAGGTAGCTTTAAGCTATAAGACAAAAAATATTAAACAAACAGGGCTAAGACTGCTGGCTAGTGTGTATGCAGGAGGTCACATGTTATAACTGCATCATACTTAATTAGCTGTCTACATTCACATAATTTAAGGAAAAACTTAGATTGGCTATATCTCAAATGGCTTGTTTGGGAGAGCTTAGCTTCTTTGAAAAACAATATAAGCTAGGGTTCTTAGAGTAATAGTAATAGGAATTAGGAGAGATGAGCTAAACTACTCGCTTGTAAGTACTACAACAAAACAAGTCTGCTGAGCTACACCCTGTTTGGCAGAGCTTTAGTTCCTAGAAACTTGATTAAACCTCTCAAACCATCCTATTTGGGAATCATTAAGAGAATCTAACGAGAATTATCGACCATAATGTTAATTATACTAACAAAGTAGTGCCTAGCTCTGACGAAATTAATGCAGCAGCCGGCCGGCTAGCTTGTGCCTGTCATGGATCCGATCGAAAAAGCTGTTGGCAGTTGTATGTATGCATGCAGGCAGTGGCGGAGCCAAGGTTCGCCAAATGTTTGGCCGGGCCCATGCCCGGGCTTCCTTCGGCCACTTCCTAGCTCCGCCACTGTCGAAGGACATTGTGGAGTAACTCATAAGATCTTTTCCGCATATAACTGAATGCTAGCACATTTATCTCTCATTCGCAGGACAGAAACTTTATTAGTATCGTGGTCTGATACCTCGGTCAAATTTTGCCGTCTGCTTATTTAGGACTCCATGCCGCTGAGCTTGAAATGCTGGCCAATGGCCGCTCGTAGATGATGATTCCTGCAAAGAAACTAGTAGTAGTTCAGAAAATGAAAGAGATAAGATTAGCTCCAGCATGCTCTTCCTTCGGCCGCCGTCGCTCCAGCATCGCCTGCTGCCCAGGCTCCAAAAACTTCCTAGCTCCGCCACTGCATGCAGGAGTTAATCAGGCTAATGATGATGGGAAAGTGGTAGTTAGCCATTGGAGAGAAGTGAGCCACAAGCTCAAGCTCAGGTGGTGTGGCTCATGCAGGACATGAGGCTGCTGCTCCTGCAAGCCTTCTCTCCCTTTCATCTCATCCCCACGATGGGCTGAGAATTGAAGCCTGAAAAATGCATTCAGTGCAAAGCAAGGCCCCAGAAGGAGAATGACATATGTGGCCAGGATCCCAAGGATCTGTTTTGAGGCCACAACTGTTCTGGCGATGTGGATGAGAGCTAGTTGTTGGGCATGAGAAACCTTTTTTTGGGGTAATGGGATGCAATCGATGTTCTAGACAAGACGAATTTGATCACTGAAATTTTATATGTAGATGGGGTAAGCTGAGATGTACATCCATGATTTTTTTCAGAATTTTTGAAATATTTTTAGTTGGGTTGCACTGGTTTCACTAACTGTCTGATTGCATTATATATGTTCTTGAATAATTTCCTTCTTTTTTCCAAAGGAGTTTGACAGTGATCATCTCTTTATTCTTGGCCTTTCTATAAGGAAGGTTAGACTTTTGCTAATTTCTACATAAAGAGGGCAGGGGAATACTATTACAACATTATATAGATTGTTGAGTGAAAGACAACTGATCCATCTGTACTTGTCCAACTGGAGTAGGAGTGGCTCCTGGGTTTGATGAGAACTGTTCACTTATCTAGCCTCTTTTAGCATTTTTTTTATAAATCTAGCTCCTCCATGAACGTATTTGTAAAAATACTCTCCTCCCCCACTTCGGAAGGCGCGATAGATGATACTTGTGGAACACAGAAATCGAGCAGGACCGTGGCATCATGGGCAAGCGTGGTGGCGCCTGCGACAACAGTCTGGCACCCGCAGTGGTGGAACTGGAAAATTTCGCATGGGTGTGCCTCTGTCGGTTTACTATAGTACTGCTGGCCGTCACAGCTAACCCCGTCCCTACCGTGTTTGCCACCCAGCCAAGGCCTCCTTCGATGGCCCGAGCCGCTTGCCACGCCACGTGCCAGTGATCGAAAGTGAGCGCCTTCGCGTTTCCATCTCGACTAAGGACAACACGATAATCTTCGGAATTGGACATGACCAGGCTACCCTTTTGGCGCAATGCTGTGACGCAGCATGCGCCCCCACTCTCCTCCCTCTTTAGAAACTTGTCATCAATATTTAGGTAGCCCCTCCTCACCGCCCCCTCAATCTTGCCACTGTTGGCGCAGTCTACCTTCCTCATCTCCTCGGCCAAGAACTTGGGCATGCTCCATTGTGCTCTTTCCGCTGTGGCCATCTAATATACCAAACAAATCCTGCACAATCGAAAAAATGAGAAAGTTTACTTTTAACCATTTCAGAGGAAACGATTGAAACTTACCACCCATTTTAGTCCTGTATGCCATGATTGAAGCACAATTTTAGGTTAATATACAAAATCACATGACGCAAATTGAACATAAGAGTTGTATCAAGATTACCACTTGGGGATCTCTGTCGAGCATGACCTGGGCAACATGTCGGTCCTCCATCTGCACCCTTCTCCTCCCCTTCCCCCTCTGGCAGTAGACCACGAACTCCTCCTCCTCCACCTTGCTCCTTTGCACTAACCCAGCAGGGACAGAGGAGGCGGCCACCGAGGTCAACTGGGTGATTGTGACGCCCGCCTTGAGTCATGATGTAAGGCGGGGGTGGAGCGTGAGCCGCAGCTGAAGCCAAACCAGGCCGGGTGAGACAAAGATGAACTCCGGCGAGGCGAAGGCCGAGGCGGCCTTGCAAGAGAGCGAGCGGCACAGCGGCGAGAAGACAAGGGGCACGAAGCCAACGAACACAACCAAACGGTCAGTGGCAATGAGTGCCCACATCCTCCTGAGCGCGGAGGCTGCTGCCGCCCCACTGGCCTCATCACGCCTGCCCCCCGTCCCCAGCCGCCTCGCCTCAAGCCTCCACTAGCTCAATCCACACTGGGAGGGGACTATGGGTGGCTGTACTGAGTCAAAATTTTGGGGGTGCCGGGGCATACCCGGCACCCCACTTAGTTTCACCTCTAGGTGCTCGAGCATGCAGGGCAGCGTGGGGCTCGTGGCGCGGGGAGTGAGGCAGCATGAGGGTGCATGCACGAGCGGAAACTGTGCACAGGTAGCATGGAAGGAGCCCTTATAGTCCTGGCTGGCTTCCGCGCTCCTCGGGCATAGCAGGGGACAAGTGTTGTCCCTCGTGTCTTCCACGGTAAAAGAGAATGATATTTTTGTAAATACATTTGTAAAGAGCTAGATTTTTTTTTTTTAAAAAAAAAACAAACAACCTAGGGCACATAAGTGGACAGTTCATTTTCTGATGAATGTCATGGTACATGTCTCACCAATGATTCCATCCTTTATAGCGCAAAGGATTGCCGAGAGACCAGGTGATCCACGTGTCCCCCAAGCCGATTTTGCAAAAAAACCCCTCTATTTCTTTGAATTATGGATAGGTCCTTACGGATTACAAATAGGTCATTCGCGATTTTTTGTGAGAGGAAGATTTTTTTCCTTAATCACGCTTAGTCCTCGTATACTGCTTTTTACAACAAAAACCTCCGTTAAATTCAAATCGCGAATGTGCCCTTTTCTAATTTTTCGTGATAGCTAATGTGTCCAAAAAATAACAAATGTGCTCTTGCTCCTTACGCCTGTGTCCTTTCTCCGCTTTTCGTAAAAAATACGCTTTTGCTTCTCTCAACGATTTTTAAGAAACGGAATCAAAAACAAAAAATTATGCCGACAAAAAACCAAATTCGTCAAGGTTTATAGCGATTCATGGATTCGCCACTGTCCGAAAGCGGCCTTTAAAAAAGGAAATACATAAAAAAATGGCCGACTTTTCTTTTAAAAAACAAAAACACAGATTCAACCGCAATTTTCTAAAAACCCACATCGACAAAAAAACACAGATTCGTCAAGGTTTATAACAACTTATGGATTTGCCAACGAAGTCATAACCATGGTTTTTTAAAAAACGAGATTCGCTTTAAAGATTTATAGCAACCCATAGTTTCGCCGGCGGATCCTAACGAAAACACAAATTCGTCGAAGGTTTATAACAACTTATGGATTTGCCAACGGGTCATAACCGCAGGTTTTTTTTTAAAAATACGTAGATTCGTCGAAAAATTTATAGCAACCTATAGATTCGCCGGTGGGTCCTAACGACCCATTTTTTTTAACAAACACAAAAAACAAAAAAACGAACAAATATCCCGAAATGCGTAAAAAAAACAACCACGGTTTTCTAAAAAAACACAGATTCGTCGAAGGTTTATAGTAACCCGTAGATTAAACGCGGATTTGTCGAAGGTTTGTAATAACCCATGGATTCGCCAGCGGGTCCTACCGACCAATTTTGTTTAAAAATTACGAAAATCGAAAGTTCGGCAAAATTTATCAGATTTTTTCCAAAAAAAACCGGACTAGAATTTACGCTGTTGTATCATGCCGGATATCCCACCCCTCTTCAGATCAGCACGGTGGACAAAAATAAATTACCCTCAATATTACTGAAGAATTCGACTGTTCCCCTGCATTTGTTGCTGGACGTGTTCTTCCTATGAGCAAACATTTGATCTCTGCCACATCTGATTTTAAAACTTCTAAATCTGCAAGACGCACCTGGATCTTCTCAGGTTCTTCTTGAACATCCATCTCCAACTCTGGTGTTCCCAGTTAACTATATTGTGCTGTTGCACACCGAATCAACTCCCTGATCGGGGAATTTTACGGTCTCACCAACCCCGTTCCGCACCCCAAGAAACTCAGATCCAATTGCCGAGGAAAGATGAAGCTTTGATACCTTTTTGTCAGGACCAAATGGAAATCCGAGTGGAAATCGATCGCAATCAGACCAATTACGTACAGGAAGAAACAAAATTTCTCCCGAAGCATGAGAAATCAAGATATCTACAGCCAAGTAAGAGAACGCTACTCTAAGATATGCGGAATCTCACCTGTATTCAGTGGCGTATTTATAGGGGGAGCGTAGGTGGACTCGAGTTCCACCCGTGGCTCCCCTAAGTTAGACAAATTTAGAGAAAACTCATCTACAAATTTTGGAAAGCTACCGAGTTAAACAATCGGTTCAGTGAATCTTCGATAGAGCTTTTTGAGATACATTGCTTGTCTATACTCAAGAGATTCATTTGTAAATTTTGAATATGGTAGGCTTTTTTGGTTTTCAGAGATTTATTCAGATGATTTATTATCATATGATCGTGTAGTTTTGGAAGTACAACTTGACTTATTCATTGATGACTTGAGAAGAGAAGAATTTTCGTTGTGATGATCTTGCTAGTCTCATGGTGATGATGGTTGAAGTATTGAATTAGTCTAAAGTTTTAATTAGCAAAAGTTTTACAATGTGGGTACAACCTACGCTTGAAAGGGCTTTCAAGAATAAAGATTATCAAAACAGATTTATGTAATAAGATAAGTGATGATCGGTTAAATGATCTCATAGTATACTACATCAAGCGAGACATATTTTCCAAGATAAACATGGAAGATATTTTGTAACGCTTTTCAAAACATAAGAACCCGTAAATATCAACTATCAACTCTTAAGAAGTAATGATCGATACGCTTTTTTTTCTTTGTAATGTTACGATTTATATTATATGCATCGTTAGATAAGTGTTGGTATTTTTATATTATATATATCATTCTCATTATGTTCTATATTCTGAAAAATATATATATATATATATATATATATATATATATATATATATATATATATATATATATATATATTAATTTGGAAGTCTCAATTTTAATCCTCCTTTCTAAGTTTCAACACGCCACGCTCAGATTCCATTTTCTCTGAGTTCACGGGTTTTAAACCCCAACAACACCCAGTGATTTACCGTAATGAACTGTCTTGGGTAAAAACTAAAAGGAGCTGTAAACTGAACAGAAACGACAGTGCGTTTTCATCTAATTGCCGTAATTACTATTTACATTCAGTTAACCGTAGGATGTTAAGTCTTCATGATCTGGACCAATCCTGACCGTTGAAGAATCATAAGTGAAATCGCTGGATCGGTAGCTTCATTGCCGACTTCCTCCTGTGCTTCTTCAACCTCCAGAGCGCCTGACAGCGACATACAGCGCCGCCGCGGGAACCTGCCGTCTAAGTGGGAGCCCTTCAAGCCGCTGCCCTTCATCCCCAAGGTCGACGCCGACGAGCAGCCCTAGTTACACATCAGGCGGGTTATTTTTAGAGTTTCCAGAATTTGATCCGGTGACCTGGAGCAGTGTGAAACATCGAGCAAGGGTCTGATCGGAGAGAGAGAGAGAGAGGGGGACGACAAACTAGTAAATAACCCCCAAAAAAAGCTTGCTTGAAAATCACCTCTTAATTTGAGTAGTTATTATGTCTGAAAATTACGGCTTATCTTGCCATTGACCATGTACTTATCTCCGGTTACGGTACCCCATAACAATTTGATTGTATGGCTGCGCCCATGATTTGAGTAACACGCCCATGATTTGGCGTGCCGACGCCGAAGCAAAATATAGATTCTTCACCTGACTATTCTTACAGGATAGGATTCTCACAAATGATGTGATCGACTCTTATAGGATGTCCGCATAGTAATCTTTGCGCAATGTGTGGAATAGAGGCAGTCATCCAGACACCTCATCCTCACAGCCTGCTTGCAAAGCAGTTTGGAGAAAGGTACTGTGTACATGAACATAAGCTTCATTGCCATCCAACTCGCATTGGTTCACCGACGCTGCTTGGTGGCGACGGTCCGTTCCACCATTCAAGGACAAAGATCGTAAATCAAGTGATGGCACCTTCATGTATGTAGCCCGAATCTCGGAAGGAAAGGAACAGTAGGATCTTCAACAACCAATACAGAACTATTGATACCGTTGTTAGCAACGTGATGGATGACATCCACAGTCGAGGGGTGGCAACGCACTCTACAAATCCATAGTCCTGGTGGGGATATTTCCCATCCCGTCATAGGCTCTCGACGTTGAAAGCTCAAAAGTTGTATGAGGATTCGGAATAGGCAAAAGTTGCGTTAAGTCTTATGCTAATCCTGTGACTCTATCCTTAAGGGTTTTTTTTTTCGAGTGCTTAAGTGGTTTTTGGAGTGTTATATACAAACTCTCTGCTGTACCTTTTTCTATCTCCTTTAATGCAAGGCAGAGCTCCTGCCATTTCCTTCGAAAAAAAAATTGTTCCATTGATAGAATTGTGTTCTTGTAGGCTGTTAGGATTAGCACTGCAATATAACTGGAGGCAAGATTTAACGTGAGAAAATCCTTACGGGAAAAAAACTAGAGGAAACAATTCACTATAATGTTTCAAGAATTACATGTACAATGGTACGGCTTAAAACTAAAAAATATTTTAGTTCCGAGTAGTTGAAGACTTGGAGTAACAACCTATTTGGATAAAATTAAAAAATATGGTAAGTTGATATACGCGGTTATCTCTCTCAAACTTCCCTTTAACTCAAAATCTGTAACGAAATTGTTTCCGAAAGACCCTAAAAGGTAATTTAGTACCATGAATACAAGTGCATTAGAAGTCCAAATGATTAATAAATAAGGAAGACTAGAATAGTCAATTCAAATTCTTGTAGTGTGAAAAATCACAAAAAGTATAAACGACTGGAACAATCTTATATAAACGCTTTTCATGGAGCAAAATTGAGCAAACCACCAATAAGTCGAGAGAGAGACTGGAATAGCTACCAACAAAGTAGACGAAGTAATATGGGTTTTCAAGAATTCATAACCCCAGTAAAGTCTGAGTAAGTACAACCGACATCCTTAAACAAACGCTCAATCATCAAATGACATAAGCTAAGATATCACTGTGGTGCTGGGTAGATAGTGAAGAACACATAACATGAATTTTTAACAAGCTCTGTCTGAAATATAAAATTCGGCAAACTGCCTACTAAAAATCTATAAAATGATTGAAATTGTTCCTCCAAAAAATATCAATATGAAGAAAAAATTCTCATGCTGACAATGGGGTATAAATTGCAGTAGACCTCTCACATCGAGCAAGACAACAAAACAACATTGTAGTATCCACGTAGAAATAAACTCCTCTTTGCACTTCAAACCTTCATCTAAACTGATATTGGAACTAAACCTTCACTAGTAAAACTCCGAAAAGTATAATTTTACCATCAAGGTGTCATCAAATTTCAAATGAACGTTACCAAAACCTCTATAATGGTTAACGTATTTAAACAGTGAACAAAACACCAAATTTAGTTATCTCCTCATCTGACATTTTTTTCTCTTTCCAAAGTAGACAATGAAACGTCAAATAGATCTCTAAAGTTTAATCCCGCATGAATACAGCCAACAATAAGCACATAATAATACAATAGCCTCTAATAATAGACACAACAATTCACTAATAATTTCATTGTAATAAAACCCCACTGTTTGGTATGGAACAATCGTCGGGGTAAAAAGCAATTCTTTTCTCACGCCCATATGTAGAAGAATGGCTCTAATTTGAACCTGCCATATAGGTAAACTGATCTTGTCATCAAACTTCTCAATGTCAAATTAGTAGATGACATGGTGGAGAAAAAATACAGATCAAAATATGGTGGATTTAATTTGAAAAGGAAAGAAATAGAAGGGTTAGCACGACAAAATAACTGGAGACAAGATTTAATGTGAAAAAAATCATTGCGAAAAAAATCATAGGAAATAATCCACTATAATGGTTTAAGGATTACATATACAAGGGTATTGCTTGTATAGTCAAAAGAGTCCGAGTTGTTGAAGACTTGAATTAACAAACTATTTAGATAAAATTGAAAGATTTGGTAAATTAAGATGTTGAGTTAGGCCATCCTCCATCTCGACGTGGACGCGAGAGACGAACAATTGACACTGCCGATCGGTCGCATCTTTGCTATCCTATGTTCTACACGCATGCTTCAGTCTGAAGGTTCACACCCACATATATCCATCCAAACTGGCGCCACAGAATTGAACTTGTCAAACATGTATATATCCAACTGATCACTGTTCCTCCCTCAAGTGTGAGTTGGAGTGAGATGGACGTGACGCTAATCTTTTGGAGATTTGGTGCCATACAGACAGACAGGATTGCCAAGGGCTAAGATCCCAAATCTTTTCAGAAGCGTGACCCGCAAGTGCACCGGATCGATTTACGCGCATCACCGCCATGCTGAACTGAACTCTGAATATTTATGTATGCACCGATCATCGCCATGCTAAATTTAACTCTGAATATTTGTGTGACTGTTGTCCTGTAATTGTTGCAGTACATGATCTGACAGTGCCATTCAGAGTTTGCAATTAACCTGTAAATTGTTATGTACTAGACCTGCATCTGCATGGAATGCGTGCTTGCTACACGCGCTAGCTTCATTTCGCAAGAATGTCAGATGAGACTATGAGAGTATATATGTTTCTTTGCAGGTGGATTTGCTGGTGGCAAGTTGGCGTGTATAATGCAATGTTGATAAGCATTCCCCGTCGCTCTCGAGTCTCCCCTTACTAGCTTACCCCCCGGGGAATCCAGTTCACTCACAGTACTATTTCTGCACCAACTTGCCTTGTTAAAAAGCCACTGTGCTGCTTGCCCAATTGCAACTCGCAACTTCCTAGCTCTTGCGGCATTGCCCTTCCCCTTCCTCCTCCTCGCACACCAACCATTTCTACTCAGCTCAGAGAGAGAGAGAGAGAGAGAGAGTTGCAGGTGTGTGTTGATCAGCAGGAGGCAGGAGTTGGAGGGTTTGGTTGCGGATTATCATTGGTTGCAGCAAAATTCAGTTCAGAAGCAGCTAGCTAAGGTCGGCAGCGTCTTGTTTCGTTAGTACTCTACGTCTCTACCTATCCCTCTATCTCTCCTTTTCCTTGTCTTGTATTTTCTTTCTCGATCGTTGCGCTGTATTTGACAAGTCAAATGGATATGCTATTGTATCTGGGCTGGAGCTTTCCCTCTCCTCCAGTCCACACAAGTTAACAGGCCAATCCTGAATTTACTGTTCAGTCTTCTGACTCTTCCGTACTAATCCTATGCTTCATCTTGATCTCTAGTACTCCAATCTTTTTTTTTTCCTGATTTGCGAATCTTTTTTGAGAAAAGAATTTCTTCGCTTGGCTTTTTCCTGTTGAACTGATCACTTCTCCAGGTGCTTCACTCTGCAGGTTCAGAGCTTTAGCTTCGATAGTAGGTAGGCTTTGTACTGCTGCACTCATGGCCGTTCTCTGCTTTTCCCTCTGTGTTTCTGCTCGCTCCTCTCATTCTGTTTCTAATCATTTGCTTTTATCCAAAATCCTTGTATGCTGTGGACCATGCATCCTTTAACTGTTATCCTCGTAACTTTTGTTTACCAAAACTTTCGTCGTATTGAAATTGTCCTTAAATTTGCAAAAACCTGCAGCTTGTGTTCGACATGACATGCTTGAGGCTAAGCAAAGCAAGGAGATGAGGCTACTAGATCCTATCTAGTCTAGCTCAAAGTTTTCCTCGGAAAAATGGAAGTTCATTATTCTCTTCATTAGAGATTCTTGTCAGCCTCAAAATAAAATTACTAGTGTATATTGCCATAAAGGGCCATGTATAAAAAATCATTCTTGTTTGCATGCTGTATACATGTATGCTCTGATTCTTGCACTCTGTTTTTTTTGCGGATTCTGATTCTTTCAGCTAGAACTAAGACGGAATCCTTTCTTGTGTTCTTGCAGTGAGTGTGCTTGTCCTGTGGGCAGCAGGGGAATGCTCGTGGTGGCGGCGATCTGAGCGCCATGAACCAGTTTGTCCCTGATTGGAGCACCAACATGGGAGACGCCTTTGCGCCATTAATGTTCGTTCTGGTTTCTCTTTTTTTCCCCCTTTTCTTGGATCAGTCGGAGCTCTTTCATGAATGATTCTTGTGTTGTGTTGTTGCAGTGGCGATGACGATGGGCTTATTGAGCTGCTCTGGTGCAATGGCCACGTGGTCATGCAGAGCCAGGCGCCGCGGAAGCCGCCGAGGCCGGAGAAGGCGGCGGCGATGCAGGAGGACGAGGCGGCGCCGTGGTTCGCGGTCGATGACTCCCTCGAGAAGGACCTCTTCTCGGAGCTCTTCGACCAAATACCGCCGGCCGCCGACGCCGGTGGCATAGCGTGCAAGGAGGAGTGCGGCGCTGTGTCGGGGGGCGCGGTGACCGCACTCCAGAGCAGGCTGATGCCACCGCCAGCGCCGGAGAAGGCTGGCTTGGGTGGCGTTGACGACGCGTGCGGTGTCTCGGAGGTTGTCATGGTGCAGACGGCCGGAGAGTGGGCCACGGCGGCGGAACACGGCGAGTCGTCCATGCTGACAATCGGTTCGAGTATCTGCGGAAGCAACCAGGTCCAGACGCCCGGTGCCGCCAAGGCCCGCCACGACGCGACGACGGTGACCTCATCGTCGATGAGGTCGAGGTCCTGCGTCGCCAAGACCGACCCGCCCGGCGCGGCCAACAGCGGCAAGCGGAAGCAGCGCGACACCATGGAGTCTGGAAGCCCCAGCGAGGTACGTACGCGCACACTGCTCCCTCCACGCCATCGCCACTGCGATCACACTCTCGTCGCATCACGACCTACCGACGACGCAATGCAGGACGTGGAGTTCGATTCCGCTGCCGCGACGTGCGAGCCGGCGCAGAAGCTGACGACGGCCAAACGGCGGCGCGCCGCCGAGGTGCACAACCTCTCGGAGAGGGTGCGTATCACCCTCCGTTCTCCTTGGACATTGGACACGACATGATGATTCATTCACACTAGACATCTTCTTCTTGCCTAGATTTTACAGCCATTTGCTAACTATGTTTTGGTTCTGATGCAGAGGAGAAGGGACAGGATCAACGAGAAGATGAAGGCCCTGCAGGAGCTCATACCTCACTGCAACAAAGTAATCAATCAACAAGCACCATCACACAATTGCAATTTGCAACATTGTTATCATCTTGTTATGCTTATCAATAGTGATCTGATCTCCTTCTTAATTGTGTCGATTTTTCAGACGGACAAGGTGTCGATGCTAGACGAGGCGATCGAGTACCTCAAGTCGCTGCAGCTTCAATTGCAGGTGAGCTCGTGCGTCATTTCCGTTAACAGTTTCAGTTTTTTTATGAACGAACCGGCTGATGCATACAACTCTAAGTTAGTCCTGTCATTCGCATTGGAAATTAATCGTGTCCAAGAACGATAATTTGATGTGAGACATATATGCATCTTATGGTGCAGATGATGTGGATGGGCGGCGGCATGGCGCCGGCGCCGGTGATGTTCCCGGCAGGCGTGCACCAGTACATGCAGCGGATGGGCGTCGGGATGGGCCCTTCCCACATGGCCGCCATGCCCAGGATGCCGCCGCCGTTCATGGCCCCGCCGGCGGCCGTACGGAGCTCTCAGGCGAGCCACATGCCGGCGGCGGTCAGCACGGCCGAGCCCTACGCGCGCTGCCTCGCCGTCGAACACCTGCAGCCACCGTCCCCCATGGTAGTACCATGCAGCTGTAGCTACGCTTCTGCAGTGATTCATTCATGCATGCATGTTTCTGCCGTTTGCTGAAAGATCCCAGCAGCATTTCCTGCAGGGGATGAGCTTCTACCAGCTCGGGGCGGCGAAGAGCCAGCAGCAGGACCCGGCGCCACCGGTCGTGGCCGGCAGCAGCCTACCGGCGGCGACTGCACCGACGTTGCCTCCTGACAACAAAAAATACGGTAAGAGAACTCACCGATTCACGGCAGAAAGTGTAGTGAAAACCGGCTAAGTATTGAAAACCCGTGAAAACTAGGCGTAGTTGTGTAGGAGTTTCCACAAAATTCTTTTCAAAATTACGAAAGGCACAAGTCAAGAGTTCAAATTCCGGGTAATTAAAATAAAAAATCTACACAGGTAATCCAACCAACCGGACATACATCCTCGTCATTAGCCAGAGAGACAAGATGCCACGTCGCTAGGTTATGCTACGGCTGGCGAAGATATATTAAAGTTCCTACCTTTGTTTTGGTATTCTTTGGTTAAGGCCTTGTTTGGAAGGTGATAATTTTTCCTCGTTCCTGTGGCGGCGTTCCTGTAAAATATATACGATCCAAATGAGGCCTAAATTGCTAGGTAAAGATCCTATTAAAATCGTATATCTGCTACCAATTCAATGCTTCCTCTCCCAATATAAGAGCAATTCCAACCCAAACCCCTATATTTTTCCTCTAAATCACTTGTTTAGGGGTGGTATAAAAATTAGAAGCACCCTATATCAAATTTGTCTCCAACCCACACTCCCTATTACCCACCCCTATTATTTATCTAAACATTATTATTACTTTGCACCCATGAATTATTATTTTAAAATGAATAAAACAATGCCAAAGAAAATAGTAGGGGCAAAGAGAAAGCCCTAGATGTAGGGGTGAGAAAGAGCCTCCTTAGAATAAAGATTTCAAATAGAAGTTGGGTTGGAGCTCATATTTTTTTAATTTTCCTTATAATTTAGGATAAAGGGAGGTTTAGGAAATGGGTTGGACTTGCTCTAAGTTGTACAAACCCTGAAGCAAGCGAAGGGGTAAGTAAAAACTATCTATTCTTCATTCACGCTTTAATATTCATGCAACTGTCAAAAAGAAAAGCATGGAAGCACCTATCTCGTATACTCCAACGAAACATGAGAATATCATGTAATCTGGTTATAGCGCAAGAGCATGTCGTTTTCGGGCATTTATATGCTCGGGATTACTGCTTTCTTGCTCGCACTCGGCTACATGCGTTGCATCCATCCGTGTCTGACTCACGAACTCGCCGATCATGTATCTCTTGTGGATCCGTGGATAGCTCCATCCCAAAGCCCTGCATTTCTTGTTCTTCGATGCAATTATTGTGCGTCTTTGACTTGACATTTCACTCTCCTTGCCCCACCTCAAAATTTGCAGAGAACTGTAGCAAGCCGGAGATGAAGGGCATCACCAGTTGATCGGCGTTCGATGATACGTATCATATCGCATATATATAAATATAGTTCATATGCGGCTGAGTTGAGAGGCTTCGATCGTCGTCGCTACCTAATCACTGATGTTTTCGTTTGGTAGGCCGTGTGGTAGTTGGATCAGCGATTGAGGCTTGACACACCGTTAATTCTTTTTCGCTATGTATGTAGAGTAGTATTGCTCCTCCTGTTTCCCAAGACATCTTGGTTGTTTATCAGTTGTTGATGTACCAGTTCAGATCTGTGCTAGCCGAGCAAATCCTGTTATGTCCCATGGTAAAAATATTTGTTGAAAATCAATCACAAAACACAATAAACACGAGACACAGAATTTTACGTGGAAAACCTCATGGAAAAACCACGCGCCAATCGCAAATCACTATATCGAGATGATTACAAAGGTGGCTAGGGTTGCAAATGACGGCCAACCCTAAATGCTGTATACAAGGGGTATTTATAGACACGTGAAGCGACTCGAGTCTAAACGAGCCAGGCCGAACAAGGCTAAAGGCGTCCCTAAAGCCCAAACAGATGAATTCGGATCACAGCCCAACAATATTTGTGGTCTCAGAAGTATATCAAAATTTTCGCTCAAGAAGAAGTACACCGAAAAAAATCTCAAAAAAAATCGTAGATGTAGTATATGGTGGCATAATTGTACATACAGAGATTCGGTACCTAACTTGGTTGGGTAGTATATATGTGGTACACACCAAAAAAAAATGTGGTATGATTAACACTTTAGTCTTCTCCCAAATGGCACCACATATATGGACATGAAGTTTTGAGGGTAACATATCTTAAGCAGTAAAATATGTATGAGTTCCTTCAGATTTTTGGGTGCGGTATAAAATAAAAATCCAAACAGCTAATGATGTAGGCACCCCCATGCTTGGAAAAGCCATGCTCTATGTTCCACCATTGATCAATCATGTCATATTCACTCTGCAACTGACGAGTTCGTTTTCCCTTTTTCGCAGATGATCAGTGATGAGGAATGAATCGTCTCGATTTAGCGAAGCACTTATAAGCCCTCCCAAAAACTAAATAGCGAAAATCTTAATTCTTAAAGTGGCATTTGTCAGTTGTGGAGTAGCGAGTGCATGGTTGCAAGTCAGGCCATCCGTATGCTTCAAGAACTGTGCTTATTTTATCAGTATTCAGCATGTGAGCAGCTCCTCTTCCATTGATAAACTGAAGCATGTAACCTCCTCTTCCACGAATGCTGCTCCTCTTCCGTTGCGATTAACTAGGCTTTCTGTAGCTTGATAAACTGAAGCTCCTCTTCAGTAGTTTTTTCTCAAACTGTTTCTTTTTTTTTTTCTTGGTAGGAACACAGTTCATCTGTCTTATAAGCCATAGAAGCCTAATCAAGCAGCTTAGATATACTCTTGCATGAGCTGCTGCAAAAGGGGCTGGTAATTGATGTGATCATATCATGTTTCCAATTTCTAAGAAGAGAGGAACCTTGCCAATCATTCCTATGACTTCATCATCCATGAATGCTGCCACATATGTGGGTACTGCCTGTATAGTACACCCAATATACCTTGCTCTGAGATCTTGGACTTTGCCTCACATGTATGGGGGCACTCCTGTCTGGTGGTGGGTGGCAGAGTGGCAGAAGTGGTGACCAAAGTTGAGCTCATGCATCCAGTGACACGCCTGTCTGATCCTGTTTATCTTATTGCCTGAATAAATACTTTTGTGTTGGACTGGAGCATGGTTCGATTCTGAGCAGTGCCTAGCAGTGTAATGTCAGATGACATGTTCTAGCCAAACTCGCCACTCCCTTAGGACAGGGATCCTGTGCAATCCTGAGGACCGTAACTTAAGCAGCCCTGTAGGTTAGGATCGTTCGATCGAGACAACCAACGGTTTGTATCTACAATTAAAAAAAACCGGTAGAATGTTTTCGAACAGTATTCTCGGAAGATCTAGACCATCTATTTTTTATTCACTCCCTTAATTCTTAAACCAAGTAAACCGGTGTGGTACGTTTCTCCTCAAAGCTCACGAAAATAGAAATTTTCTATGATTCCAACGCACATCGAAAGTCGAATGGTCGATCGTCGTTTGCCATGGAGGATTCAGATTCTACAATTGTCTCTCGACGCCTTGTAAAAAACGCATTTTTCGCAGAGCGTAAGAGCACTTCAAATAGTACATGATTTGTTATTCTGGTAGGTTGCAAGTGGAGGGGGATCTTGATATTCCCTTGTGGAACTGGCAACTTCTTGAGTTGCTTTGCCATGCTTTAATGCATACATAGCCTCATCTATCCATCCTCAATCCCCACATGTAGGACATTCATACAGATAGGCCCTCTTCAATCCTTTTCTTTAAGACTGAAACTTTGGAAGTGTGCTTGTGATTATTATCACCCACAGTTCCCCCCTCCCCAATCTATTCTGAACTGACGCACAGCTTTTGTAGATTTGGTCTTAATTTGGTTCTGTTCACCTAGATCTGGGGGCTTTTCTTCTATCATTGCATATTTTTGCAGCGCAACCTTGGCCTGATCTGGCATGAGCAACTTTTTCTGCAGATTATTAGGCTCTTTTCCTCCTTTCTTTTTTTCTTCCTCGACTAGTTACACGGTACCAGAAAAATCATTGATCATGACTCATGGCAAATCATTGTCTGACCAACCAACCGGTGTTCCCTGTGCCGGCTTAATCAGTAAAGATCGACGATTTGGTCTGACCCATGGCCCAATTCGGCACCGATCAATCATGTAACTAATTCCCCTGATGAACAAACAGTATGATCTAACATACGCTCTTGATGAACCGGTGCACACATACTGCATCCTGATGCGTGTTTAACGCGTAGTAATGGCTGCGAGAGCCCTCGTCGTCCTAGGCCAAGCTTCTATCTAGCAGTCAGCATCTTGGGGACAGGGGAATTTGATCTTGGATCGTACTGAACGATCCATCCATCAAGAAAGCAGGGAGGAAAGGAAGGATGCATGCATCTCCCAAAGTGCAGGCATCGCATCTTCCTGCCATTTGGTGCGGCCAAGGACCACACCATCTTTCATACTGAACTGTTATGCGTCGTCATTAGCTTCTTCTGTCACACTGATCATCTCTCCATTTCTTGCTTGTCATGTACATGCAGTATGTCCTAAAACATATGCATTTGGAGTACATTTTTACATGCATGTACACTGAACGACTGAAGAATTGGCCTTTGATGTCTAGCTCTGATTCAGAATTCAGTGAGACTTGGAACAGTAATGTACTCTCTCTCTCTATCTCTCTCTCTGCGAGGAATATCTGTGTATCTGTGTTGTTATGATAAGGAGTGGATCAGCAGAATTGCAGAAAGACATACGGCAGTGACAGCAACTGGTCGGTAACAATTAGCAACAAGAGTGAGATATATGCGTGAAAGCGTATTACGAGGCTAGCTATTTTGGGTCAGAGTCCATTTGAAGAATCAAGACTAGATACATTATGGTTTAGGGAGAAAAGGAGAGAAGAGCCTCCAAGTTCCACTGTACCGTCAGAATTTCAGATCCAAACAGGACGTCAGCCACCACGCAGACACAAGGAGTGCAAAGAACAAAACAAAAACATAAACTTGAAGGACCGAAAAGATGACTAGAGAGGATGAAATAGGAGCTAAATAAAGTTTTTCCTCAAAGTTTAAGCATCTTTTATAAAAGTCAAGAAAAGATCTATCGATTCTTGAGAAGAATCTGAGATCTTATTTAAAGCTTGCCAGATGATTAAAATATGATCTGCAGAAGATTCATCCATAAATTATTCATCTTTGATAGCACAAAATCAAGAAAAAAGGAAATCAAAAGGAGATCAAAGACTCAAAAAGAAGGGAGACCAAAATCTTGAACAAATGTAAGTTCTAGTGGATCTTGCTAGGTTGGAACATACTCTAGATGAGTTCATTAACCTCTTATGCGTCCTAGATCCAATAGAAATAGAGAAAATAGAAGGAGGTGATGCATAGCTCAAGTTGCATAAAAGAACCAAGCAAAAATGCAAGAATAGAAATAGATTTCAGAATATAGATGAACTTGGATCTTGCATTGCTTAGAAAGAGATTGTTGCAAATCCACACCTTCAGGTGGAAAAAGCTCAATAGAGCGTAAAGAAACCAAAAAACCCTTCTCCAAGGTTTGGTTTTGAACTTAGTTCCAACCAAAGGTACCAACCTAGGTACCGACCAAGGTACTAGAGATATTCTTCCGGCGCTCCATTTATGGCACAACTAAGTTAATCTTCACACTTGGATGACTTCTTTCTCCCATAAAGAACCTCATCAAGAGTTGGGATTAACTCACTCACTCATATATGGGCTAACCCGAAACCAAACAACATCAGAGATTTTGACCATACTAACTTAACAACTACTCAACCAGTGAACACTTGATCCAACGATCCTCCTTCACTTGAATTGAGCTTTAGTTAGCATCACATCCATCCACTTGAAGTATCGTCTATGCTTCGTCACCTTCCATGTGGCTTCAATGACTTACCGCTAAGCCTCTCACGCATCCGGACTCCCTTGAATAGTCTTTGCTTGCAAACAGGTCTAAATCACTTGGCACACCACATGTCCTTGTCCACTGCACCATGACGGCTTCAGCTTCCTTGACCGATTTGGACCTCAACTCCTCCTTAAGCCTAGTTCCAGCCCACCTTGCCATTGCTTGCCATGTCCATCACCAATGTTTTATGCTCTAGTTTGTTGTCTTTCTAACTTGCAACCACTTCCCAGACTCAGTCATCTTCGGCATTCTTTGACCATTCTAAACCTCAGCTCTTCTAAGCTTGTCCCGGTCTCACCTCCACCTCACCATGACCTAACCCCGAAGTCATGCAACCAACGCGGATAAGCAAACTATCACATAGCATTGTCCCAGAATAACATGTAACAGAAACTAGACAAAGATCGTGACTTAGTCAAACATTAAAATATCTCACTTGGGATCAATTAGACCATCACCACCTTGGTCCAAGATCACTCTTCAAGACATGACCTCCGTAGGCCATGACCCCGTAAAGCCAAAGACTACACTTAGTTGTGACCACTCACAGAGTGGTCAGGACCACTTTTCAAGAGATCATACTCATATAGAGGTCTAGACAACTCACTGAGAAGTCACAACCACTCTTTAAGTGGTCACGACTACTCCTATAGAGATCTAGACCACTCCCCAAGTGACCATAAGGGTTCATGATCACTTCCTGAGAGATCATAGAGGTTATGACCACTTTGCTAGTACTCCTTAGATGACTAGACCACTCCTACACCGGTCTAGACCACTCTTACGGTGGTCACGACCACTCTCATAAAGGTCCATAGAGATCTAGACTACTCCTACAGTGATCTAAATCACTCTAATAGCGGTCATAACCACTCTTATAGTGTTTCTTAGATGTCTAGATCACTCTCATAGTAGTCTAGCCCACTCTAACAGAGGTCACGGTCACTTCTCAAGTAGCCATTAGAGGTTTAGACCACTCCTATAGTAGACTAAACGACTCCAATAGCGGTCACGACCATTTTCATGGTGATCCTTAGAAGTCTAGACCATTCTCACAATGGTTACGACCACTCCAACAGGTCACTACCACTTCTCAAGTGGTCTTTAGAGATCTAGACCATTCTCACGGTGGTCTAGATAATTCCAATAGGGGCCACGACACTTCTATAGCCTTTAAAGGTCTAGACCACTCTAACAGAGGTCACGATTACTTCTCAAATGGTCCTTAGAGATCTAGATCACTCTAGAAAATGACTAATCTAGATGTCACAAAGGCCACAACTACTCTATGAAATGACCACCTAAAGGTCATAAGGTCTGTAGAGTGTGTACAGTTTTACCCACAAAATATGATCGTCTCTTGTTGCCAAGCTATTAACGCACTTCCTTTGGTGTGTTGGCAGAGAGATCATGACAAGGCCTTTACAACGTACAACCCCGCTATTAACTTTGTCCGCTAAGGTTTCATTGTCAAAGGGTTTAATCTGTCCAATCGGGAACCCCCTCTTGCGCTTGCCTCTTTTTGATGCACGTTTCGCCAACTAGCGAAGCTAATAATGAGATAAACAAATTAATTAGCCAGATCATACCCATATAAACTTGTGGTTGTACGGTAGTGTTCGGTCTATGATAACACATACTTTGGACCTTAATTGATTAGGACGGAACATTCACTTTACAAGGTTTCGTACTTTCAACACCCACCAAACATTCAATCCATCTCAGTCTAAACCACTTTTCTATTTTATTTCATTTAAATAATAGTAGTTGACGAATACTTACACCGAGGGTGCCTACGGCAAGGCTTCATCTATGAAATTGTCGATACAAACGAAGATATCGATGGGCCTACTCGGTGCCCGACCCGTAACTGAGGGTTCCTTCAAAGAGGCGGAGGACCATCGGTTTCAGTCCGCCCACGAGTTCGACCACATCACGGTCGGAGCCACCATCGAACTCCGACCTGACACTGGTCTGGACCGACACGGGTTCCGACCACACTATGGTCGGACGCACCAAGATGTCTCCGACTAAGGGATTAGGCCGGAAACCTCAATAGGTCCCTATGGCGGGGTCCCCGATCGACTCCGACCTAGGACCTTCGCCTCGCCACCGGCGGATCCTAGGCTGCGCACCAGTCTCGCCAGACTCGCCAGTCTCACTAGGGGCAGGTGACACCGTCCCGAGGCGGCCCGAGGGATGGGCAAAGTCAAGCAAGCTGTCTCATCACCTGGTCATGCACAGTAGGGAGACGCGCGCCCTCCCGAGGTAATCTCAGAAGCCAGCCACTGCCGACGTCAGCACCTGACAAGCACACAGACAACCGGTACGCCGTTTCCCAAAGAAACGGGACGCCAGCACCAACCCCATATGTCTACCGGCCCGGTATGGCAAGGATTATCAACGGACAGGCGTCAAAGCCCAAGACCGGACTTCAAGACCAACAGCTCTGCACCTAAGCATAGGGCTCAACTCCCGGTCATAGCATACCCCTTCTTGTTTTTTCATCTCTCCTTAAGAGCGCCCGTGTAACCTGCTCCCCCCACATGTATATAAAGGGGGCAGGGTCTCGTGAGGAGGGGGATCGGACCCATTCCAAGTCACCCAACTGTAGAGAGTCCATTCCAACATCAAAGGGCCGGCCTGTCGGACCCCTTTGAACAAACTGTAACCACTCGCGGCCAGCCGCATTCCCAGCAATACAACGCCACCACTCAAACTGGACGTAGGACATTCAGCCGAACTAGTATAAACTTTGGACCCTGTAGTCTAACCATTCGAGAAAGAGGAAGCCTGCCCCTAGACTTCATTTAATTTACTTGCTTGGTTTACTTAAACACCCATGAGTAATAACTATTATCGTAACTTCACAAATAAGTTTAAACAAAGTTTTGAAATGATTCCCACTTATGGTGTAATACCAAAACGTTTAAACTAGACTAAGCAATTCTATCATTTTATGCTACTCTACTAACCATCATCAAATAACATAGCTAATATCAACTAGGGTGACAATGGTACATCATGATCAATACCAATAAGATCATAACAATTGTGGAATTTAATTATATGCTATGTCTGAATTTAAAATAACTTGCATAAAAGTAAGCATGCAATAATTTGAAGCAACATAAGCATTTTAGAAATTCGGGATAACATGGTTAAGGAAAACTTGCCTCGGACAAGCTCTTGCTCCTGGTCTGGACTTTGGTTTTGACTTTGCTTCGATGCTTTCATACACTCTCAGCGCTTCAGCATCTACACGAAACGAGAATGAACAAAAAATAAATGCAAACTAGAGAGCAAACAAGTTCCAAAAATCAATTAAAATTCATCATTAAATAAAGCCCAATTTCAAAAAAAATTAGGAACTGGAATCACCTCAATTGGAACTCAGACGAGGAAGAACAAAATTTTTAAATGTTTAAATCACATAAAGCAATAAAGAAAGAATTTTCAAAATTTTAAAATTATTGTCTAAAGAAAAATAAAAATCCAAAACACCGTAAAAGATCAACAACCTAAATCTTAATTTTTAAAAAATTGTAATCATTATTTTTCTTCTTTCATTTTTCTTTTCTTTATCTGGTTCTCCCTCTCCTACAGTACCATCATGTACTGTAGTATCGCTAGCTCCTGGGCGCTGCTGTACCGGAGAACAGAGGGCACGACTGAGACTTGCATAGATGCAACAGGGAGTCAAGGAAAGCAAGGAAGGGGCAAGGCAAGAACAAGGCCAACGCATGGCAGCGAGAAGGCCACAGCAACAGCGACGGTTCCTTGGCTTGCTGAACAGAATAGGAACAGAGACTAGGAAGCTAACAGAGGCAAGGCTGGGAAAGCCAAAAGGCTATAGATGGTAGGGGTGAAAACGGATCGAATACGGATGGATATTGTTCTTCTTATATTTTAACCCATATTTTTTTCTAGATTCGAAATTGGATATAGACTAGCCGGATACGGATATGCATCTGAGTTATTCGGGATGTGGATATAGGACGATGGGACAGACATGCAATGGATTTGAGTCAAAAACGGATAAAGATATATAGATGATGCACGCATATATAGGCCCTGTTTGGGAGAGGTTTAGATCCTAGCTCCAGTTTAGATCTGAAATTTATAGGCTAAAATAAAGTGAATTAAGTTTATATTTTTTGTCTAAAATGTAAGCAAGATAATCTACCTAAACACTTTTAATGTACCCACAACTCCAGCTCCATAAATTTCTAGAGCTAGAAATACCCTGCTCCACTAACTCCATAGATTTTGGTGGAGCTAGAGCTGTCCCAAACACCCCCATAGAGTAATATATACTGAATTAAAACCATACGAGTACATGACTATAGTTACAAGTTATATATCAATCAAACTCAATAGACATCGTAGAAAGAATATACTATTCAAGGATCAATAGAACCAACTAATTGTTAATATAAATAGGCTTAGCAATGGAGGAGAGAAGAGCAATCAGCTCTCTAGTCACTGGAGCTAGAAGATGGTTACTGTACTGACAGGTGAAACCATTGTTTTTATTAAATGAAAGAAAAGTATTTTTGAAAAGGTAGAAAATAAAGTTCAAAAATTTTGAAAAATTCTCAAAAATACCTTCGGATATTTAGGACTTAATAAAATTATTTTCAGTAATATTGGAGTTTTAATCTTTTCTACAGTAATTTTTAAAATCTAAAAATAGGAAACGCATTTATAAAATCTAGAAAATTTAGGAAAACTCTTAGAAATTCAGATTTAAATATTTCAAACAAAAATATGCAAATTTTAGAATTTTACATTACCTAAATTGTTTGGAATTATTCTGAGTTCATTAGCTTTTTTCCTTGGCTTATTCAGATTTCTTGTATTTTTAAAAATTAAAAAACTAATTTAAATATTAGAAAAAACATGTTAGTCAATTTCTCTCTTTGGCCCATACTGGACAAGTGAGAGGATAGTCATGTACTTATAGGTCTATGACTTCATAGGCTTGCCTATTAGGTTGATATCTAGATATCTAAAATAAGTTTATCGGATACTATCTGATTAAAATTTCGAATAGCTCTGAATCGGACCGATACTTTTATCTTGAATCTGTTTCCATATCTAACAAAAACTATCTAGATCTGACTCTGATATTCAAAAAAACATGGATATTTGATTTCATGCTCTAAATAAGATCCGAATTTATTCGGATTGACAGATGGTCAAAAATTATCCTTGCTATTTGCATCCATAGTAACGGGGTATCCAATATCCACACCCATACTCATGTTATCTAGGTAAGGTATGGGTAAAAGAGTTTTACCCATTAGAAACTGAGTATAGGGTGGGTGATAACCAGATACCTGCCACCTACTCATACCCATCAACAATAAAATTGAGAAAAATTGATGATTTGCAACGTTTTAGTGATGGACTTGATTATTTGCCACATTATGTCTTTATGAGATATGGGAGAGCAGATCATCAAATCCTACCAACTTAATACGGCAGATCATCAATTCTTCCAAGATTCTTGAGCTCTTTCTCTCTCTCCAATGCTGGCTGCCAACGGTAAGTTTGGTCGATCACCATCACCTTGATTTGTCGCCTATGGCAAGCTCCCAGCCACCGCTGCCAAAACCGCCACCAGTGACCCACATTTCGAGTTGTTCTTGGCCTCCTCTCTTCTCTCTCTTTTCCTCAAACAGCATGGGCATCTACCTTGATCTATCATGGTGATTGCCGCCGTAGGCTTTATCATCGCTGATGCCAACCATTTGCAACGTCGCACGCTCCGTCCACCCCGACCGCTCGTGCTATCGCAACGATCTGGTGCTCCAAGTGTAGATCCATAGCGCCACTGCCGCCACCCTTCTCCACTCACTCGTTGCTACCCTCGGCCATCACCGTAGCTAGCTCACTCGCTCTGTCGTCACTGCAAGCGGGGAGTGGCACCAGAAGACTCCGCTGCCACCTACTCGTTGTGATGCTTGCTTCATGTGCCATTAATGGCGACTACGAGTTCTCAGCCACTCCCTTACACTGGATCTGCTTCTCCATAGCCTCAGGCTGGCCTGACTGGCGTCAGATGCCGCCACCGAGCTCAAGTGCTTCCTCTAGGACACTCCTTTTACTCAGAATAATTGATGATTTGCCCTCATTTACTTGTGCCATTGATCATTTGTCCAGTAATGTTTTACAGATATGAAGACTTTGAGGCCACATGCCCACATGTCAGTGAAACAAACGGGGCAAATAATCAATTGCACAAACTAAAACAGGACAAATGATAAATTTTTCCCCATTTATCCAATTGGTAGCTAAATCCATTGGGTAATACACGTTTTTGTTCCTCCCAAACGGCAGCCCTACTTTTAATCTATTGCCTCTCATGCTTGTGAGTTGCGACTGTCTTGCTATTGCAGCCAAAATCAACAAGATTGGCTATAAGATCAAGGAGTTTATCCTAAAATCATGTAGCCCGCCCATCGCGGCAAACGCAACTGATGTGGTGGGACTGTCGTGTGTTGTCCCACTAATTACATGTCAGACGTGAAATTTGAATCCGTGACCTAGTTATTTTTCTAAGGACCGTGACATATTTCCTTCATCCAAGTTTATAATGCTTATTTTTTCGTAGCACATAGACCAATAATATATTAAAAATAACTAGATTACTCATAATTATTATCTTTAAGCACTATATTCAGTGTATGTGTATAGAAAATATCAATTAAAACTAGATATTTAGCAGTGCTGTAAAGAGAACATCATACTAATTATACCTTAGAATTTTAGATACACTATATATTTATAGATAAACTTATTAAAAAATTCGTAGTTGCTAAGCAAGATAAACTGGATTTTTTAAATAATACATTTTTATTCAAAATTTCAAAAATATACCACGGAAAAAAACAATTACGAAATATATCACATGCCGCTTGGTTGGGCGACATTTAAATGTTGCCTAACCAACGGCGACGGAGACCATGTCACACGATCAATGGCGACAAAAACGCCACGCTTCAAGACCATAAAACGCTCAGAGCCTCCTCGCTGCCGTTGGTTTGGCGACAGCCTCCTATAACCAAATGGTTTGATTATAGGAGGCTGTAGAATCAAACCATTTGTTATAGCCTCTGTCGCCAAACCATTTGGCGACAGAGGTATATTTCTGTAATTATTTTTTTTCGTGGTATATTTTTGAAATTTTGAATAAAAAATGTATTATTAAAAAATAATTCGATAAACTGCAGCCAAAGTTTGGACCCAACAAGGCCCAATCAATCTGACCGCTCAGCCTGAGCCCAAATCTATCGCCAGCCCAGTCCAACTCGACAAAGAACCCGACTACCACCACTTTCCTCCACGCGCGATGGCGGCGTCTCCGGCGAGCGTTGGCGGCGGCTCGTACTCGTGCGAGATGGCGGAGCAGACCCGCCAGTGGATGGAGGCCATCGCCGCCTTCCTCCGCCTCCACCGCCCGCTGCTCGAGGCCCACGTCGTCAACTTCTTCAAGGTCCCCTCCCTCCCTTGGAACACCCCATCACATCTCGTGTCTTAATCGAGGCGTTTGGTTTTGGATTGGGTTTGAGCAGGATAGGCTGTGGGAAATGGTGGATGCCGAGTGGATCGAATGCCTCCGCGGGGAGCCCGTGGAGAGTTTGCTCAAGTTGCCCTCCGGATGCGTCCAGGCATGGCTTCGCACCCTAGTAGTTCGATAGATATGTACTACAAGTCTACCTTCTCCTTCAACTCTTATCTTGCTGTACTTTTCCTGACGTTGTAGATCAGTGATACCATTTTGTGTGCCGTACTTTTGAGTTTTGGTTAATACTACCAGCCTTTTGTCCCAAACAATTTGGATTTGGGGTAGGCTACGTATGAAATCCAATCAAAGTTAATAAAACTCCTAAACTTCGATCTTTCCATGTACTTCTATCCAACATAACTCTTTGGATATATTCTAAATTCCAATCCCTTAAATCTCTTTTAACTGTTGCTTATACCTTTGGAGCTTTCCAAACATCTCAAATGATGTTGGACAATTTTTTCTTCAATTGGTGCTACCTCAACCCTACCATGTACACTTATATTGTTTTTGCGTATTCAATCTTGCCTTGTATGACCATAGATCTATTGTAGCATCCACATCTCTGCTTCTCTCATATTCTGTACATTTTGTCTTTTTGTTGTCACCCAACATTCCGATCAATACAACATCGCAGGTCTGATCCATGTCCTATAGAACTTACCCTTTAAATTTCGAGGGACTTTTGTATCATATAGGACACCAGATGCTTGGTGTCATTTCACTCACCTCACTTGTATCTTGTGGCTTACATTTTCATCAATCTTACTATCACACTATAGCATTGATCCTAAATATCGAAAAGTTTCCTTCGTGGGCACTACATTTCCATCTGGACTAACATCTTCATCATCTACCATAGCCTGAAAACACACCTTATGTACTTAGTTTTAGTCTTAATTATAAAGTCCTTTGATTCTAAAGTCTTCCTCCACAACTCTAGCTTCCTATCAAAACCTACCCTACTCTCACCAATTAGCACTACATCATAAAAAAAAGCATACATCAAGGAATCTCTCCTTGTATGTCCTATGTGACTTCGTCCATTGCTAGAGCCAAAATGTAGGGGCTCAAAGCTGACCTTTGATGTAGTCCTATCTTCATAGGAAAGTCACTGGTATAGCTATCAAATACTCTGACATTAGACACGTTGTACATATCTTTGATTAAGGTAATGTACTTTGTTGAGACTTTTTTCTTTTCAAGCGCTCATCATATGACGTTTTTTAGCACTTTGTCATAAGCTTTCTCCAAGTCGATAAGCACCATGTGTAGATCCTTCTTTCCCTCCCTAAACCTCTCCATCAACTGTCATGTCAATAAGATCGCTTCCGTGGTCGACCTCTCAGGCATAAAACCAAATTGGTCTTTTCGTCGTGCTAGTCACTCTTCTTAAACGATGCTCAATCACTCACTCCCAAAACATCGTTGTGTGGCTCATGAGCTTAATTCCTCTATAATTAGTACAATTTTAAATGCCAAATATATTCTTGAAAATTGGCACTAATATGCTTCTCCGTCACTCGTTAGGCATCTTGTGTGACCTAAAAATGCTATTAAACAATTTAGTTAGCTAAACGATCGCCACGTCTCTAAGGCATTTTCACACCTCAATACGAATGTTATCAAGCTCCAGTGCTTTACCTACTTTCATCTTTTTTAAGGCCTCTCTTACTTCAGATTCTTGAATTCTTCGTACGACCCGCCTATTTATGTCGTCAAAAGCATCATCCAGTGTACCATTGCAAGGGAGAAACTACCGTACTGGCTTTAGAATTTAGATATAAGGCTATAAGGCCAGCTTATTCTAAGTGTCTGTTGTTTTTACAGGAACATTGGCCCAGTTCATTACAAGAATTTGTCCTCACCGCTAGGTCACTTGTTCTTCCACGGGAGCAGAAGTCACCGCGATCAGTATGTTTCCTGGCTCTATCAGATTAAGTAGGTATTGGTCATGCTAGCAGTTCTTTTTTGGGGAACAGCAATGGAAGTATGTATTTAAGCAGTATTGGAGTTAGAATACCACATGTACAAAATCTCTGCTCATGCTCCTCTTTTAGTCCTTTTGTGTAGTTTCTGTGAATACTGAACAGACACATTCAATACATGGGCTTGCTTTTTATTAATATTAGTTTCAGTTAATTTTTCAAATGCTTTGCTATCATTTGGACTCGTTGTTTTAATAAAAATGCTATTTTCTGCCATCTGTTTAGTCTTGACACACCTTTTTTAAATACTTGCAGCTCCTACCTAATTTGCATGTAGCATCAATTGGTACTGTTCTTGCTCAAGGCATGAACTCAAAGAAGAAGCACGAGGTGGGTAATTAGCTTGTACTGGTAAAACTTAGTTGCTGTTATACTAACTATGCATCAATGCATGCTAGTTTATTTACAAAGTTATTAAGATTATCATTTGTTCTTTGCATTCTCATGTTTGGAGAACTCGCTTGATGCAGATTGAAACTCTAGCTGCGGTTGTTCATGCAATTGCTAAGAGTTGTGGAGCCAAGACAGTGGTTGATGTAGGTTCTGGCCAGGTATGTCATCTGCACGTAGAAGAAACTGTGCAACTGCAAGTGTAACCAGGCTTCATTTGATTAAACCTTATTACTTGGATAGTTAGCACCCTTTTTTGTTGCTTTCAATTGTGACTATGTCTTCTTAAATATTAAAATTACGTATTCATGGCCAAGTTTGAGCAAGCATATTCCATTGAATCTGGCTAAAATGCTGTGATGCTCTTGTTTCAAGTGAAGGCCAAATACTGCACTACGCACACGCATTCTACTCCCGGGAGTGGTTTCCCCCACCTCTGATATACCACCTAAACAAACATGAAATACTCTTTTATCACTTTCAGTACACTTACATACTAATAAGATACTTCAATGTGAAATTGTAATTCACACGAAAAATTGCAAGGGAGTCCATAGCTTTTAGCGTATTTTGCAAATACCTTCATATATGCACACTAAAAAGTGCATGTCCAAAAAATGTACATACCACCTTTGAAAATATGTACATACCACCAATATAGTCATATACTCATATACTACATGTACATACCCTCCGTTGCACGATATGCTCCCTATGTTGTGAGATACGACATAGGGAGTAACTACTCCCAAGAGTAGAAAAGAGGCTAGAATTTGATTGCATGATGCTTTGGGAGTCTGGCGGCAGAATATGCTGGTCTGTAATTTCTGTTAGTTAAACTTATTTGCAAATTGGAACCACACTATACAAACTTGGATCTTCATTTCTGGCTCTTGAAATTAGAAACATATGACACCACTTGCTTGGGCTATCTATGGAACTGTGAAGCTATCTGGATTTTTTAGTACAAATCGTACGTTTCATAAATTTGTTGTTGGATGGCCATGAAAGAAATGATTTCTTTGTTATTTTCTGGGAATGAAAGAAATGTTTGAGTTCTACCATAATTTTTTTTCATTTGTTTGTTTCTTACTCATTTTAATTGACATTATCAGGGTTATCTTGCCCAAGCTTTATCTTTTGAGTACCAACTCCCTGTTGTTGCAATAGATGCTTCGTCACATCATGCATCAGTTACAAATACTCGTGCAGAGAGAATAAAGAAGCATTATGCTGCTAAATGGTGCGACTTTTGTCAAATTTAATTCAATTTACTATCTTTGGATTGTATTTCTGTTGCTATCAATTTCTGGCTATTATTTTTGCAGTGCGGAGAAGCAACAGCTGAAAGTACCTAGAACTGTCACATGTCATGTTCTTTCCAGTGACACGTTGGTTGCAGTAACGTTAGATGCATGTCAGGATGGTCATGGTGAACATGTAACAGAAACTAAGGACTGCACTGAGAGTAGTCCTCAAATTCAGAAACCAAACCAGAGTATTCACCCGTTACTTCTTGCTGGTCTTCATGCATGTGGTGATCTTTCAGTTAACATGCTAAGGTTGGTTTGTCTCTGCTCAATCATGGGAGCACCATTAATTCATGTAGCAGCCTTTTCTTCAAACTTAAAAATGCTGCAGCTTCAATTTTCCCACCATTGTATGGAATGTCCTTTAAATCATAGTTATTGTATTCTGTGGACAGGGTTTTTGTGTCCTGTGAACAAGTAAAATCTTTGGTAAGCGTCGGCTGTTGTTACAACTTGCTGTCTGAGGATTGTTATGAGGACACAAACACCTGTCCTGGTTTTCCTATGAGCAAGGCTGCCAAACTATCCAACTTGGTGCTTGGGAAAAGCATCCGTGACCTTGCTTGCCAGGTATAATAGCAATTCTTGATCTTATTTTGCATGTTGTTTTTTGAGTCACTTTTTGGTGCTGGGAGCCTGGGACTCATATTTGAAGGCCCTGAGAGACATAGTAGAAAAAGTTAGTTGGTTAATGAATGGACTTGGAACCAAAAATTCCAAAAGCTTATTGAAGCTGTGATTTCTTTGAGTACGCTCTATGGGCCTGCAATTTCTTGTTTAGCACATCATTTCACTAAGTTAGGGACAACTTATCTTAGCTTCAAGTTTTTTTATTTTTCATCCGTGTTATGTTAGGGGAATGTATTCAATGCTGTACAATTGTTTACAGTGGTCATGATTTCTTGTCAACTCTGAAATCTACAATTGTTTACATTAGCGCAATTTCTGAAGCCAGCTAGTCATTGCAGAGCCAATTGTTACTTGCATGATCTCAAAAAAGTGACTCCTGAAGTTGTTTTTTTGTTGGCTTTCCATGCATGCCTTGTAACATGTGTGTTTTCAACATATTGCTACTGTGTTATTGTGCTAGTTTCTAGCATGGGAATTTTATACTTTTTGTGTGATTACTAGTAAGGATGCTGAAATGATATTCTGGGCTAGAATGCGCTTTATTTAAAAGCCTTCTTTTAAGTTTTAATCCTTTTTAGAGTGCAGAGAGATGGAGAAGTCTCACTAAGGACATTGTCCTACAAAATTTTGATGTACATGCCTTCCGTGCTGCTTTTCAAATGGTAACTGTTTTGTTATTTCAACCTTTTCATTTATATGCTGGATGTTCCACTTAGTCCTTTACTTTTGATTGCTCTTCATTTTATACTCATGTTGTTCAATATTGTTCCATGTCCATTCACTTAATATGTAGTGAAAAGCAAACCTCGCATTCTTAAAGCTGCCAAATATAATTATTCAGTTGTTAAATTTGTAAAAGTGATAACCTCCAAAATAATGAGTAATTGAGTGGCATTTATGATTTGTGTTTACTACCTTTACTGTTCCTTTCTATTGGATAAATATATATCAGGGCCTCCTACCCTTGCTTAGCATCGTATTTAAGAGTTAACACCCTAGCGATTTTTAAAATATTACCAAGTAACAACAATAAGAATGGACTTGTTCCCTTTCTTTCATATGAATAAACTTATCCGAAAAAAGATTTTGATAAATATAGGAGTTACTCATTTTGTGGTTATCTTCCCCTGTTTAAATATGACCACAGAAAGAAAGATTACAACCACAGAGACAGAATGGATCATGTAAGCTAATAATATATCATTAGAACAAAAACATACTTCACCTAACTAGCAAGGGTTAGATTTCAGGTTGTCTTGAAGAATACAGGTTACTGTCACTTCCTAAGACCTGATCTAAGGTAGAGGCTAGGTTTCGGACTGTATTGAATAAAATAGGTCTCACTTCCTAAGACCCAAGCTAAGGTAGAGGTTAGATTTCGTTCATTGCAATCACAAATTCAAAATGTTGATATCTTATTGTCTTGCTTTGCTGTAACTGATTTTCCTACTCCCATTCATCCTGGTTTTGCCTTGTCATCCATCTTGATATGCTATCAATTATGAACTTGTGGGGACTAATTCTTACTCCTTTTATATTACTAACCAAAGAAGGATTCACAAAGCCTAGCATCGAAAAATTGTTTAGATAAGTCTACTTAGTGCCCCAAATTAATGAGTGTTATATAGAGAATCACTTCTTAACCAGCAATGGTGTTGCAACAAAATCACTTAAAAAACGAAGATGGATATCAGTTTGTGAATGTGGAAAGACCTAGATGGTAATAATTGTTCACCAAATATATTTTATGCCATCAGTTGGCTTGCTTTCTGGTGGAAATTATCCTAGTTCATGTTGTATTTGACATCAATTTGAGAGGGCCTGTGTGATTTATGGGTATATTAGTTGGCATACGAAAAGTAATTTTGTTCATTCTTGATCTTCCCTGAGCTAGTTGTTCAACTTGCTGATGAGTGTGTGGACCTGTTTAATACTTGCATCAGCAAGTTCACTCGGATAAGTTGCAACCAAGGAAAAATGGTTCTTTTATCATATAGATCGAGCTTTTGCTATGCTTAAGCAACAACTTCTCAGTAGTCAATAGAAGCTTCAGCTGGCTTGGTGGACAGGATTCTGTGTTCTGGCTTACAGGCTGATTACCACCAGCTGCTTTTGGGACATTCCCAAGTGAATCATGAAGTTATCATACAAACCTAAGTAAACTACATGATACATCCCTCTTTGTGGGCCACACAAGCTGATATATGAGCTATGCATGCCAAATCTTCTTCCCTATATCATGTCAATGCTAACCAATTAATTGCATTAGCTTGTATTTCCTGTTTAGTTGACATTTGCATGTCATGGTTCTTATGAATATGGAAGTGGATTTATGGTCTGATGAATATTTTGTTTTTGATTTTAATATCAATATCTTGTTGGAATTGATTCTTCATCTTGAAAGAAGAGATTGACCATTTAGGTTCTACTGCACTAAAATTCTAGAATTGATCTCAGCTCGACCTTTTGGGTTTCAGATTTACACAGTAGCTAGCCTTTTGGTCTCATTCAACGCTTTAGAATCACCTAACTATGTATTTTTACCTGCAGGTACTTGAGAAATATTTTCCGGAGGTGTCAAGATTGAGTCCATCAATTGGAAGACAAGGAAAAGCTCTGCGTCGTCAGAGGCTTCGGAAAGTTATGGAATCCCATATTGCTTTGGGGAAAAATGATGATTCACCCTATTCTCCTTTAAAGGAACAAAACAATACCACAGCTGGTTTGCTTCCCACAGGGCGTACTGATACTGATCTTAAAGAGGCTTTTGCATATTGCAGCCATGAGCTTTCGACAGGTAACCTTCAAGGCTTCAATCATTTTGGATTGTTTACACAACAAATTATGGGTGACTCTCATAGTTTATAAGCAGGTAATGAATAATACTGGCAGGTGATACTTATTCAATTTCTGGACTTGTTGACTCAGCCATATCCAGAGTTGACATGGGACTAGGTGACATATATCCTGATGACTGTCACAAGTTCACCCTTTTCAAAGATTTCACAATATCCGGATTAGGTCGCCTTGGCTGTGGTTTTGTGGAAGATGTCAGTCTACTTGAAATATGGAAGGACGTGCAACCCTTTGCTGTATGTTTTATTGAACACCCTTTTTCTATTATGCCTTGCTGTTGGATAAATCCAAGAAGTTAAATGCAGTACCTATTTATCAATTATATGTAGTTCTTAATCAGAGTGAAAATAATGTTATCCTGTCTTATATGATGCTTTAGGTAAAACATTGATAAGTAATGTCTGTTGGGATTTATTTCAGTTGTAACATATTGCACAGTGCACTGGAAACCGTAGTAAAGGCCAATCATGGTTATTAATTTCTCAAGAATGCTCATATTGAAAATACAGAAATTTGTTTCTGGTGGGTGGGACAGGTATCAATGCAGTTACTCAAAACACAATTTATTGGTATATTTTAATACTGGGACAGGATGAATGTAATGGAAATTAAGAGTGTATCTTGTGTATGTTGCAAAATAATATAGGACTAAACTACTCCCTCCAGTCACAAATAGTAGTTGTTTTGGACATAGGTGTAGTCAAACTTTTGAAAATTTGATTGTTAATATCTTTTTAATTATTTAAGTTGGATACATGAAAATTATATATGTAGAGTTGTCTTGAAAAGTACTATCATAGTATTATAATTTTATTGGATTTTATAAATATGTTGTAATAGAAATTAGTGGTCAAAGCTGTGTTTTGAAGACCTTGTCGATATCCAAAACCATAATTATTTATGACTAGAGGGAGTAATATACTATGTTATGCCATGTGGCAGTGGAGATATCAGATATTTAGATTGCGTTCATTATAATATAAATGCGCTCAATAGCTAATATAAAAAACATGGTTCCTAACTGTTTTATATTCATAAACATGTAGCAGTAGTTGGGATATGACATTTTTTTTTTCTCCCTGGTTATTTAATACCAAAAGATGCACCTTTATCATAGCTTATTACTAGTGCAACTTTTTTAATTCTTGCAGGAATTCATAGGTCCATTTTGGTGCCTTCGGGCTGCTTTAGGTCCACTGGTGGAAACATATATTTTACTTGATCGATTACTGTTTCTTCAAGAGCAAGGCAGTGCAGTTGAAGCATTTTTGTTTCCTCTATTTGATCCTACTATGTCTCCAAGGAACATGGCTGTAATTGCTTGGAAGTTGTCTGCAAATCCTTCAAAAGAGTGACATGGTAACTCTTCTCATGCCTGAATATGTAGGTTGATGGGATGGTGTGTGCTGTGTTGGTGCATGGTGAGACACACACACACACATACACACACATACACACATTAGGCCTAACATCCTTCATTAGCAAAGCATCATTAGGCCTAACATAACATGATCATCATCATGAGGCATAACCATGTATTAGGGAAGTTGATAATTAAGCATGATCATGTAATTGATGAATTGCATAAGCATAGCATGCATACCTAGAGTGGAGGCAGTGAGTAAAATGGTAAAGCAGTAAATGGGTAAAGACTAAGGTGGTAAAAAGGGTAAACCACAGTGCAGTCAAAGCCAAAGCAGAAGATTCATTGCCCTTTGCAGCATGCAGGACAGGCAAAAGTGCATCCCCCATTGCCTTAAGCTAACACCAGGAGCAATATTCAGTTTCCCATTTCCAGTGAACCAGCAAGCCAAGGGATTCACCTCCCATAGCTCCCAGCCGAAAGCAGCACAAGACCATCATCTCTCTTTCCCATAGCCAAGAACAAGCCTTCCCATTCCCACTCCACAGCCGGCCAATGAGCAAGAAGAGGAACCAGCCGGCCAAGGAAGAAGAGGAGAACCAAGAAGCTAGGAGGAGAAGGCCAGATCTAGCAGGAGATCTCTACATCCTCTACCTCAACCCAGTTCTTGAACTCCATCAACCAAAAAACCAGACCAGCTAGGACCTCAAGTAAGCAATCTACTGACAGCAGAGTAAAGTAGCAATAGTAAAACCAGTAGCTCCCATGGAAGAGCTAGAAAAAGAGTAGTCTCAGTAGAGTGAGCTTTGGTAGCCCTCGAGGAAGCGTCCTAGCCAAGCTAGTGTCGACATCCTCGCCCCACAACCTAAAGCTCAGCTCTTTTACTCAACATAGACCCTTACCTTGTTAATCAACTCACCTCAAGAAGCTAGTAGATCAGTAGATCAAAACCAAAGAAATCACAAAATCAAAGAAGCACAAAAATCCCTTTTCTGTTGAGCTAGGGTTAGCTCAGGAGCCATAGAGGGCTTGACCAGGGAAGAGCCGTAGTAGAGAGAGAGAAAGGTAGAGTAGAGGAGTAGAGTCGGCCATGGAAGGGCCAGCCATAGGAGGGAGAAGCAACCACAACAGCTCGGCTGGAGAGGAAGGAGTTGTTTAGAGCTGCAGCCAGCTGAGCTAGCTTGCGGCCAGTAGGGAGAAGTAGTAGAGGAAGAAGGGAGAGCTAGCCAAACTAGTTTGTAGCCAGGAGAGCTCGGGAAGTAGCAGTCGGCAGCAGTGGTGAGCAACCAAATGGAGAGGGAGGAGATAAGTAGCAGTCGACCATTAGTAGTAGCAACCGACAATAGCCAGTGAGGAGTGCAGCCGAGTGAACCGACCAGAGAAGTAGGAAAGGGTATGGCTGAGAGTTAAGGAAGGTAGAAAAGAAAAGAAGGCAGAAGAAAATGAAAAAAAAGGAAAAAAGAGAAAATTAGAAAAGTTGGAAGATGGAGTTAGCTGCATGCATAGCACTAATAGCATCAGTAGTTGCATTAGATGCATAAAAGGATTAAAAAGTAGCGATGTAGTGCATGGCTTATATAAAAATGAACATCAACTGCTTTAAAGTAATAAAAATGCCTAATCGGAAATATTGGACATGACAACTCATGTGATTAAAATACTATAGATTAATGTAGTGTGATTTTCAGGATCAGAACAGAATAGTTCAAGCAGCCAGAGCCCATTTTCGAGCGAGGTCGAACGTTTCAAGTATACTCCAGGCAAGCAACCTTTGATCATGTCTTCTTAAATATTTTTTCCGCTTTTATGAATTATTTGTATCATCACTGCATTGGAAATTATATTTTCAAATTGAAAATGTTAAATTGAAAGTGTTGGGTTAAATGGATGGATAGATTGGAAGGTAGTCGTGGATGTGCATGTCTCTATTTATGGTGGGTAGAGGGCGCCAGTGAGAAGGAGAGTAGCCGGTGAGGTTCTCTATATAAGCTATAATATAAGGTCAACCAACTGCACTCGGGTATTGAATCATATTCCAGTATCAATCATAGTGAGTGAAATCGGTCAGAAAAGGTTGTCACTATGAAGGCATTATGATCTTCACATTGGTGGTTATGTAGATAACTAGGAGTGTGAAACTGGGTATGCCAGGAGTCCCAGTGAAGGACATGGAAATAAGTTGTGGTTGATCAGGCGTTATATTTAAATCCTAGAGGAGTATCAGTGTTGCTGCGGTAGCACAGTACAATTGGTATGCTGTGGGTAAGTGGGGAACAGTTGAGGGCACCACTACTAATCGGCTACCAGGGTTGGAGAATGGAGATCTAATGTTGGATTGGTGATAAACGTTCTGGGGCCTCACAGGATGGGGTCGCTATAGCTAAAATGATACAAACCTGCGCAGGGTTAAAAATCTTGAATTCAAGCCTATCTCCTGGATTGGAGGCTATAGAAGCTAAGTCTGCCTCATATATGGGTGTAGTAGTTGTTTTTCGTATTTAAAATACTCAATCCTTAAAGAAAACCAAAAACCTATTTTCTGTAAAAATGGATTTTGAGGGAATGTAAGAATGGCTGGTTTTGAGAGAAAAATTCATATTTGCATTTGTTATTAATGCTTGCTGAGTACTTTTGTACTCACTCTTGCTAAATCCCTTTGTTCTAGAATTTGGCTCTGGTGCTCAACCCAGCGGTTGGGTGGACGAGGCAGTGGAGTTCTACCAGGAAGAATAGAAGGAATGAGTAGCCGTGTATTGGCTTCGTCAGTCTTTTGGTGTAATAGTATCTATGTTATATCCTTTTGTTGTACAGGGACCAGAAGTGTATCTATGTAATGGACATATAGCCCTGTGTAGCCTGGGTTGAATATATTTTTATTCAATCTCTAATTATTGTTCTGCTGTAACACTCTGAACACGGTGCACTAACTAATAAAACATCGAGTGTGCTCAATGTTTTGATTAGCTAGTATGCCGAAATTCATGTGATTATCTCAGAGTAATAATAGTGTGACTGTCGTTACCCTAGGCTAATTTTGCAGGTCGCCACAACTTAGTACTCACCCTTGCTTAAATCCCCATTGGCTTGGAAGGTAAGTCCTATGGACAACCCTCCGAAGCCTGGGTGGAGGACTATATGCAGGAGTAGAACCTTTCGAAGGACAACTACTACTACTACCAGGAAGAGTAGTAGTACTAGTAGGCTGTATTCTCGCGCTAGCCGACCGTCCGGAGTTAGGAGTTTATTAGATGTATTTTTGTTGTAATAGCTTTTATGTAAGATAAGGTATGGCTAATGGAATGCAATAATGAGTTCCATTATTAGTCTCTAATTATTATTCTGCTGCAATACTCTGAAAACGGTATAGTAACTAATAAAGCATCGAGATACCCGATGTTTTGCTATCTACTGTATCGAGATCTAATTAGCCCAAGGGTGATGGCAATGCGACTGTCGTACCTTTGGTTAATTAGGCGGATCACTATAGTGCAGAAGTGTAAGATGGACTCTTGTCCTGTGGCAGAGCTAGTTCTTTCATTAGATACAGGTTATAGAGACAAATGCTGTCCTTGCTGGTTGGATATAGAAAAGAGGCACAGCTTATGTGTAGCGGGTGCTGGGTGGACATGTTGCTCAGTAGCTGTCTGTGTCCACCTGCTGGCATGTGGCCTGCAGCAACATGCAGATTCGTCTTGATCTTGAAATGACTGTGAATCTAAACTCTGAAGATGGTTTTATCTTTAAAACAATGGGAGCAACACCTTTTCTTTTCAACAGCGCTTGTCTGCTTGGCATATGTTGCCTGGTTCTTAGATTTTGCAAAACGTGGCAAACTTGTTCTCTAGTTGCTTGAGAATATTAGTATTTTGCACATGTAGGAATGAACTCACAATAAGGAAATATTGTGAATCCAGATATGGGAATGTGCAAGAGATTGCCCTCGAACAGTGTGCCTTTATCCAATAAATGCTATGTCAACTTGTAGATCGATTCCATGGCCTTCCAGTGCATGCCTGCTTGTTTCTCTGAAGTGATCATCAAACAAGTAGCTATCGAACTTTATATTTCCTGCAATATGTGTACATATAATGTTTATATTTTATGCAGGATTGACTGGTTGTCAGGAAAAAAAGTTGCTGATGCACTCGTTATCAATAGATTGTCGCTCACTGTTATTGTCAATACTATTACAGAGTAGATTTGATCTTTGCACTGCCATGCCTGCCTGAAAATATATCTAACAAATAACAATAGTAACAAGAGTGAATTGTTCCTCAAATTAGATTTTGCCTGACTTGCCTATCCTGATTCCTGATATAATTGGTAAACTTGTGCTTGATCTCGGAGACTAATCTTTTGGAGAAGTCAGCTGAGCAGGGTTGTCTGAGACAGAGATAAGCAATTGTGCGCTGTAAGTTGCCTAACCACGTTGACCATTTATCTACAAAGCTACATGTTGTCTCATAAAATTTCAAACCCTGTTGGATCTTTGATGTGATGCTAGCAGCATGGGGAGGCTGGAGGAAGACTCGTGAAAGAGGTTAACTTGTGCAAGCTAAAGTTTATTAAGCACGTGCTACCACATGTCCATTGGTATGTTGGTGGTTTCAGGTTTGTCGTAGGCTTGTAGCATATATCCATACGTGTGTGCGCGCGTGTCCCTGGCATGTGTGCATTTTTTAACCCTTTTGGTGATTTGATTTCACTGTTCTTGTAGTTATGAGCATTCTTTAATTGAATTTTTTTTTACTTTACCCTGCAATATAATATAAGATTTTTTTAACTCTTCTGCTGCGGGCTTAGCAACTTTAAGAATTGGCTTTGGTTAATTACTCCCCAAAAAATCTTGCTTATATAATTCTCCATGTCCATGTTGACCAGTCCTTTTATCATTCTTATTTGACCACAAATCTTAATTTGATAGTTCAGAGGAAGTGATGCAAGCAAAGGTATTATCTGTAAAGAGAGTGATTCAAAATAATCCTTGGGCCACTGGTAGATGGATAAGATCTGTGCTGAACCTAACGGATCGCGTCATGGTAGCTCAATAGCAGCAAGCTGTCATTTGGTGGATGGGAATTTATAATGGAATTCAACTCACCCAAGTTATATGGATGCATTGGCTTGCAGTCAGAACCAGTTAAGAGTTCATTCATTTGGCTGTATTACCATAGCAATAATTGGCTGATTTTACTTCCTTGTGGCAATTGAAACTTTCCTTACCAGGTTTCTATGTGATCTCCCCACTTGTTTCGGCCTTTTGTTGCAGAATTTGCCCACCCATGGGCGTGAGAATGACAGTGCCTGTACTTCCGATGATGGATCAGGTCAAGGTGGACACTCAGAGCCGTCGCGACTCTTCCGTCTCCAAATCCTTATCCAGATCTGTACACCCGGAGGGGGCTCTGCAAGGCCACTGGTCAATTCCATCTACTTTTCACTGATGCATCCAGCGTCGAAAAGGTAACGACAAGCAGTGCTTGACCTGGAAGCTCACCTCTCTTTGTGATGTCTGTGGTGGTCTAATTCTAGCCAGCCAATAAGCTCTAGCGAGATCTTCAGGATCGCTGCGAGCTGGAATATTGGGTGAAAGACTGTTCTCCTTTTGCGCGTGCTGGCACGAGCTGATTGATTGATTTAGGTTAAAAGTGACTGGAATTGGCGGCAGCGGGTTGTGATGTTAGGCCGTGCAGACTAGAGAGAGGGAAGTGGAGGGGGAGAGGTATGTGGATGAGCTTTCTATCGTTGCTGTCAAGCCCATTTTCTGGTCTCTTTCGCTCGGCAGAGCAGGGCATAAATTCCCCATTATTACGAGAGCTGATGACCACAGCTCCTCTCGTTCAGGTCCTGCGAGAACTGTCGATCCATGGAATACATTTCTTCGCTTGTGTGCTGCGGTCTCGTCACTGCCTTTTTAGGCTTGACTTTTCCAAGGCCAATGAAGAAGTTGTTTTTTTTTTTTTACTACACCCATGGATTCTTTCACTAACTGGTTGGCGGCTTCGTTCACACAAGACATCCAGAGGAATCTGCTCTGCTACCACTGGGAAAACTTTTTCCTTGAGATCAAATCGGTCAGTCGGTCCGTACCATGGGGTTTAGATGGCTGCCAATCCGGGCGACCTGGTCATGGAAAGGACATTTCAGCAGACCCGCGGAAAGCCCGAGCTGGACGGACCTCTGAGCGGAGTGCACCACCGCGTATGCCGTCGGGGCCGCGAGCGTATCGGCGCCGTCGGTTCCACCCCCGGTGGATCCGATCGCTTTGTCGCGGCGCGGCTGAGGGTGTGGGGATGGGGGTGAGCGGGAGGCGGACGGAGCCTCACGGGACGCGCACGGCAGAGCGCGCGTGGTTTGTGTGACGCTGGTGCGCGCCGCCCGCGTGCGCGCGCGTAACCGAATCATCGAACGGCATCCTTCCGGCAGCCCACGAAGGATGTCAGCTTCGCCCTCGCGCCGCACGTCATGGGCTAAGCGTTCTGCCGCGTCTGACCACGCGACGCCGGGGAGACGACGACCCCCGCGAAAGCGGCACTGACGCTCTCCCGTAGACTAAGGCTAAGCCAGTTTCAGGTTCTGTAAAGCTTCTAATTAAACCCTCTGAACAGCTCGGCTTTTAAGGATATGTATGATGGTATATATCAGCTGTCTGTAAAAGTTTGTTACGTAAGATTTTATATGACGTGGAGGAGAGAGAAAGATGTCGTTTACTATTTAACATATGGTCGGTCTTATAGACAGCTTTATGCTTTATATACGTACATATAATCTATTAATTGTATGAGAGATCATTATAGACAGTCATACAGACAGCTTATTTTATAAGTTATGTTTAGTTCTATCTATAGATGATATGTAGGTGTATTACATGCTCTAAGTAGTGGCTGAAAAGTGTTTTTGGCTTGCTGGGCTGTAAAGCAGTTGTAGTTGACGGTTACGGCTTTTTTGTTATGCCGTTTATCACTTTGGTTGCTGCAGCTGTAGCTTTTAGGAGGGCGATCGAGCAGGGAGGTGACGTGAATGCTGCGAGGCGGGGCGGGGTGGGGTGGGGCGGTGAAGGTCGAGGAGGCGGTCAAGCGAAGTCATAGTTGAAAATCTCCTCTTTAGCTGTTGCAGCTTTTGAGGGTATTTTTGTTATGGTTTAGTTTCTCATTTGCTTTGCAGTCATGTTGTTTGTGGGGTTTTTTGACTCAAAGCTGAAGCACAAATCCCCAAACAGCCCCTATATATAATTAGCAAAAGACGAAAGGCGGACTGGATCTGTTTTTACAGTTTATTGCTGAGAAAAATTAACTCTTTATTAAACAGTCTCTTATAAAAAATTACAACTGTTTTTCAGCCCTAAAAATTAAAAAGTAGCTTTTTTTTAAAGAAAAGTTATAACTCCTCTGAATAGACCTTAAATTGCACGAATCTTGAAAGAAGCATATCGGCAGGAGTGGGTTCCTCCCAATCAAGCTCCCGGTCTGCTCTAAGGGCCCATTTGGAATGGGAGAGTTTTTCCTCATCTTACGAGAATTGAACTTTTTCATGTGATCCTACAAAATTACTTTGAAATTACTTAGTTCTAAATAAGTGTAAAAATTATAATTTGCTTCTTAGGATAGCACGTTCTCTGTGATGCGCATCAGGTCGGCCTGTTCACATGGGAGAGACGCAGGCATCCTCTGACGCTAATTATGTCCATAGGGTCTAGTCTTAAAATACTCTTGACGTGGAAGCTTTGGCCTTATCTAGCCTCCTGATGCATATTTTTTTCCCAGTATTTTGTCTCCCTTTAGACATAATTGTAAAATTAGTTCTCTCTCTGATCATAGAAACAACAATAGGTGACATATATCATCTGTCACGCTCTCCTATCACGTTAAGTAGTCAACTTCATAGCACTGGTGTGCATCAACAACAGGTAGGGCGGGCCCATTGTGGCAAAGATGCCATGGTCCTTTAGCACGGTAGGCTCCTACCGCAATACTTATGCATGGTAGGATCGTCAGGCAATAGCAATGTAGTAGGATCTGCTGCGGTCACCTAACACAGCATGCTAGTAGGACCCATGCATGTCACGTTGGTCAGAGCACACACTATGATCAAGGTGGCTACTATGTTGACTGCAAGTTGCTGTGGCAGGTGGCACGTATCGGCTACTGACTCTTCTACGGTCTAGAAGAAGACTAAATTTTACAATTTTGTTCGCACAAGACTAACTAAATATGAAGAAAAATGTACCAGGAACCAAAGAAGCCGAAAACTTGGTGACGTCAACTCCTCTTCCTAGCCGGTAGCAGCCACTCCAACTAATGTGGAGCTATGGACCGGGTATGCGTCTCATCTTGATCTGACTCTCATCCTGTGGTCACATTGACGTGATCGATTGATTGCTAGGAACAAGTACGCGGATCTCGAGGCGCTAAGGTTCTTCTTGGCTATTCCGTACCTATGCTATGCGCTTCCAATTTACGGCCTTCCTTTAGCCAGCCACACGGATGCGATCGATCGCCATTGTGTCTCGATCCTTATCCATTATATAGCTAGGCTTTAGAGCCTAAGCAAGCTTAGCCTATCCTCTCCCAGCGGTCAATTGTCAAAACTTGACCTACTTAGTTTATGTGGTGAGCCGAATATGTGGACCAAGCTCCTAGGCAGCTTTAGCACCACCGAGTGGAAAGCGGAGATGAAAGGCAAAGGTTAGGTCCTGCTATGCTCAAGCCGTACCACGAAGGAATATGTCCAATTTACTAGCTTAATCTCTCGCCTTGGTTATATTTTCGATCTTCAGCTTCGAAATCGTTTAAATCTGAACCTCGAACTAATGAAACCATTTGCTTTACCTCCTTGACCCAAATCAAGATGGTTTTGATCTGACATGCCATCTCAGTTGGGTTGGATTGTCACCTACGTGTCAATATTTAGTCAATATGGCATCAACTGCTTACCCTTTATCCCTCTCCTCTCTCTTTCTCTCTCTCCAATGGGAGGGAAATAGAGTCGAGCTCTCTTCGAAGCATGGCTAGATTTCGCTGCCTCCCTCTAGCTCGGCGTCGCCATAGCCATCATCGTCGTCTTCGCCTCCATATAGCTTGCCACTGCCCTTCTTCTCGGTTCGTAGCCGTGTCCAGATGTCACCATCGGCTCCACCTCCCTCTAGCTTGGCGTCGCCCCTGCCACTGTCATCTAAGTCCAGATGTCACGCAACAAGAAAGGGATGGTGAGGTCAGCTCCATTGGCAGTGGCCAAATCTAGCCAGATAGCGACCAAATCCGGCTAGGGAATAGCAACGATGACGAATCGTGGCGACAATAGGTATAGGTCATTTGCGGGGAGGTTGAAAGTCAGTGAAGGATCAGAGGTAGGGATAGTGGATCCGAAGCTAGAGCAATGCCCTCACCCAATTTTGGATTGTATTTGTAGCAGCTTGTCGGCTCCATCGTTTTCCTCGGGGCTGGCCAAAATGGTCAGCATCGAAGTCATTCCCATCCGAGTGAGCTTTAACTGGATTCCTTCCTACCAAAGCATCTCCTTACCGACCTCTACCATCGCGAAGCACTGGGTCACCATCAAGAGCCTCCCTCCGCTCTTCCTCGCCTTCACCAACTGCTATGGTGAGCTCCTCTCTCTCTCTCCCCTAATGCTCATGCACCTCCTATTTCTCCACTTCTTCCTCTATGGTGCCGTCACCCCTTGTCTTGCCTGCGATTGGCCGCTGGGAACCACCGCTCTCCTAACCTGGTGCGTGTCCAGCTCAACTTGGATGCCACATCAGACAAAACCACCCTGATTTGGGTTAGGGGGTAAAGCGAACAATTTCGTTAGTTCGAGGTCTCGATTTGAATTGTTTTTGAGTTTATGATTGTAAATTGGACTTTTTCCTACTAAGAATTAGCTGATGATACTATTGATGCTTGCGCTGTTATAGCGGGGAGTTGTAGTACATTAATTATTATAAAGAAGGAAGAGGCTTATTATTATTATTATTATTATTATTATTATTATAAAGAAGAAAGGGGCTTTCTCATATATACATATATATACATGTAGTTTTATGTAAGTTGTTCACCGCACGATGTGCATTGAGATTTGTGCATCTCTCAACCCACAACCTTTATCCATTTTTTTTAGGAAAACCTTTACATTTCTCTTCCTTCTCCTCTCCTCTCCTCCTTTTCTCTCCCCTCTCTTCACTTCCGGCTTCGGTCATTAAGCCGGCCGTGACCACCATCCCATGTTGCCCATGTCGAAGCCGCGCACGCACCACGATGAAGCCATGTCACTAGCCCTACCAGAATCCTCGCCACTCCGCGCGAAAACCTCGTACCGTTTGTGCCGGAAACCTCATACCACCACACCGGAAAGCTCACCCCGCCCGATGGAAACCTTGCGCCACCGCATCGGAAAGCTCACAACGCCACGCCTGACGTCAGAAACCCCATACCACAAGATGTTTCCGAGCAAGGTTTCTAGCGCAGTGTGTAACAGTGTGGGGATTTCAGCGTTTGATGGCAGGGGAGTCCTGGCTACGGCTGGCGGTTGCGTGGGGTCAAGCCATGAGAGGACGGAAGAGAGGGAGAGGGGAAGAAAGATGGAAATAAATAAAATGTAAGGGGCCTTTTTGCAAATTGTCGTGAGAGTGTAACCACAGGTCTCAAAACTCATACAAGTAAAAAAAAAAACATCCAAGGACACCACACGTAAGTGAAACTCCACGTACGTACGGTTTGTCGTTTCCGTACACAAGAATAGTTAACGAGTTCTCTTCTAATAAAAATGCACTGGCTAGATTTTTTTTTAATTTTACGAAAAACTGATATCGATTAGGTAGTTAGCATGACAACATTTACGCATAATTAATTAAGTTTGCACTAGATAAATGCGTCCCCAATGTACCACAGGCCGGCAGGCGTTGTTAGCAATCTCTAACGACTTCGATAGATATAAGTCCCCAATATATTATAATTTTAGACGAAAGTGCAAAATTAAACTATGTATAGCGTTGTACGTACCTGCAGGCACTTGTTATACAATTAAGTTCTATTCCTGTATATCACTAGAGTTTAAAATTTGCAAAATTGCAAGTGTTTTTTTCTTCTTTTTATCAGTTTGTACTTCCTCCTAGAACAACAAACTAGCTGGACCTAAGTTACTATTTATAGCCACAAGATTGACCTTGAGTTTTTTTTTTGTTTTTCCTTCAAAAAATAGTATCAATCATTAGGCTTAATAAAGGAGTAGGCCAGCTACACCTTAGCTGACAAGTGCAGCACTTGGTTATCCATGGTGCTAGATAGCAAATTAGCTAGCAATCCAGATTTTCAGTTCCATTACAAGACTGCCTTCTCTCTCTCTCTCTTACCTTCTTTTTACTGGAACGCATATGTGGATCGAGCTTGTGCCTGTCGCCTCTACAAGTCTCTTCTGTTCTGTTGTTGTACTGACGTGAAAGTGCTGCTCTTATTTGTGGAAAGAAAAAGGCGAAATGGGAATAAAGGAATAGGGAGGGGAAAAAAAAGAAGAGAAAAGAAAGCTTGAGGTAGACCCACTACCTAAACCACCTTATAAACCCATCTTCACAAGTTGTAAGACATGACACAAGCACAAGTGTACATAGTGTAGCTCCTGGTTGGTTTCTTCTTGGTCTTGGTTTCTGTGTCTTCCATCTCTCTCCTCCTGTTCTTCTCTTCTCTCTCTCTCGTCACAGTAGCTCTAGAGAGAGAGATATCTAGGGGGGAGAGAGAGAGAAGGGGGGATGTCGATGAGCTTCTTGAGCATGGTGGAGGCGGAGCTGCCTCCGGGGTTCCGGTTCCACCCAAGGGACGACGAGCTCATCTGCGACTACCTCGTGCCCAAGGTCAGCGGCAAGGTCGGCTTCTCCAGCCGCCACCCGCCCATGGTCGACGTCGACCTCAACAAGGTTGAGCCATGGGACCTCCCCGGTGAGCACCATCTCTCTCTCTCTCTCTATATATATCCATGCATGATCGCTCATGTATGTATTCACACGTTTTTTTTTAAAATTGCCGATCGTTGGTCTCTTCTTGATTGATTAATATATAGCAAGTACTTTCACATCGATCGATTGAGAGAGAGAGAGAGAGACTGTGTTCCACATGCAACAATCTTGATCTTTTCTTGCCATCGTAGCTAGCTAACCATTCTCTTTTCCCCCAACTTGCTTTTACTGATCCTAATTTATCTAGCTCACTTTTTCCCAGTCTTTTGATTTTTCATGTCTACTTGGGAACCCTTGTATTGCTTCAGTAGTGTCAAGAAGCAGCTCAAGTCCCTAACGTGTTCTGCACACAGCATACACACTAAACTGCACCTTTTTTTTTCTCATTCGTATATCAAGGACAATTATGCCCTTACATTAAGGAAATATCTAGGCTTTCTCTTGCATGTGATCCCCTCCTTTATTTCTTCTCTCCTCTTCTTAGCATCTAGCTTGTACTTCAAATTTGATCTACATGAATCTGATGTCTCCTACATATATAGAAATCTACCTGAGTTTGATCTACATATGTTTTTCTCTTTTTGCAACTTTTACGATTGACAGTCTTTGAAGGTTAAGAGAAAGTATTTACAGTTATAGTCTTTGAAGTTTAACAAAACCAATAATTGTAGTAGGTATGCAAATGGACAAACGAGGATATGATGGATTAGATCTTTTCCCTTGTGTTCTATAGTACTTTGAACAGATAGATCACATACATGCGTAATTTTTAAATGATCTTGATGTGGCAGTCTGAGATGAACGACACTGCTGTCAGATAGGCGTACTTGACAGAAGGAAATTACATATAGATCCATCTGAGAGCATTAAAAGTGCGACTAAGCCTTTGCGATTTCATTTTTTTTAAAAAAAAGTTGAATTAACTACATTATTCCATGACCGGGCTTTTCATTTTTCATTACACTCCCAAATTAAAAATTGTTACTTGAATAGTTTTTGTTTTTGATTATGTTAAAATCAAAATTATCTGGAGCTTTCAGTATTGGTATCTCCTGTTCTTAATAAACCACATATCATTTCCAATTTGGCGTATTGTGTTGTAATTGATATTTCCCATATCCTTCGTCAACGTACGGTCTCTAGTGAAGCACCAATTAACAGGTTGCTCTACTTTAATTTGATAAAAATTAAATTAATTAATCTTATTGGCTAGGCTGTGTACTTTCAGACATAATTTGTGAATGTAGTGTTCTAGTAAGAACTAGCGCAGTCGCTATACAACTCTAATGCATATGACTATAAATATAGCTTTATTTGTTAACACAATCGCAATTACTAAAATACCTGTATTTGATTAATAATATTGTACATCATTGTAAAGAAAAAAAAATGGAGAGATGCGATGAGGATCTCACTTGTGAAAAATGCTAGCTCGACTATGACCACACATAATGGAAAGAAGAATTTTTCATCTCTTATTATTATTTTTTAGCATTTTCCTTTTCCAAAATGGGAAATATTCTTTTTATTCCATACTTTGTGGCTCGCTTTTTAACGTCTACACTAGATGATCCTTCTTTGCAACCACTGTCAGTTTGTATCCAAAATAATATTTTTGTAATTAAGGTGGGAACACTTATTTCACAGGTTTTACGTACATTCATTATACTTCCATTAGTTTCATTAATCCACACAACATCTACAATTTAGATATGTGCACTATTCTTCTATATCCTGAATCATGTATTGACCTTCTAATTTGGCATCATATATATCATGCTATACTGAATTTAATTTGCATGCAAACCCGTGCGTGAATCGATAATTTTGTCCAAGGAAAATCTTTCTAATTGCATCGATCCTTCTGTTTATTTTTGCATAACTAGCCGTCGTTAATTAACTAGTCCAGAATGCAAGAGGGGTAAAAAGGAAAAAATAATGCAAAAAGTAAAAGAGGGCGCTAATTGCACCCTTTTAATTATTTTTACATAATTAATCATCGTTAACTAGTCCAGAATGCAAGAGGGATTGCACCCTTATAATTATTTTTACATAACTAATCGTCGTTAACTAGTCCAGAATGCAAGAGGGGAAAAATAAAAATAAAGCAAAAGGTAAAGTTGGCGTCGCCCGGGCTCGAACAGGAGAGCAGCCAGACCATTCAGTGTGTTAGGACCTTTGTTTTTGCTTTTTATCCTGGATCCTGGTTCTAAAAACAGAATAGAAAGCAAACAGCCTGATTTTAAATTTTGATTATCATAATTTAGTCCATCCATATACACTAGAATCCATAATCCATATTATATGTACGTACTTTTGGATTCTAGTTTTTGGAGAATCAGTTTCTTTTTATAACCACAATCCAGAATCAACTTTCAGAGAATCCAAAGCGAAAACAAATATGCCCTCGGACTGACGACCTGACGTAGGTGATAATAATCAACTTACACCACGACACTTGTATTTACAGTAGTGTAAATAAACTTTAATTAGTGGACGTATTAGTGGCGTAATATGTTATGACGACATCCTGATCGAGCTTGCTAGTTTGCCTATCTATCTAATCGTCCCATGTGACATGCACACACGCGATGGCGAAAGCATGCAAAGACATACTGGAAACACAACAAACGGCAAACCGCATCTGACGCATGGCATCTCAGCACAGGATCAGTATGGACCGCACACGTGTTGATCAAAGCCTATACATATAGGTCTCTGTACCGACTCTATAGCTCAGCACCCAATGTATACCTATCCTTATAGCGGAGGGAATTTACGCTCGACCAGGCCGTTCACGTCACTGTCTCTAGAAAAAAGCCCTCTGAAAAATTCAAAATTATATTTAGGTCTTCCGATCGTTTGATCACTGCTCGGTGTTGGCTGTTTGCCGCTGGCGTTCGTCCCTCTCCGTTTGGTCGAGCCGTTGCCATCCGTTCCTTTAGTACAGGATCAGTATGGGCCGCAGCACACGTGTTGATCAAAGCATATACATATAGGTCTCTGTACCGACTCCATAACCCAGTACCCAATGTATACCTATCCTGATAGCGGAGAGGATTTACGCTCAACCAGGCCGTTCATGTCACCGTCTTCACGAAAAAACCCTCCGAAAAATTCAAAATTACGTTTAGGTCCTCTGTTCGTCCCTCTCCGTTTGGTCAAAAGCCGTCGCCATCCGTTCCTTCAGCTCGGCTGCGCTACCAACGATTGATAACGCGTGGGCGTTTCCCGCTGCTCCTGCCGTTTCTCGCGACTAGAGTAACAATTAAACCCCTTTCCATCAGAGGGAAGGGGGTGACTGCGACCTCATGCAAAGCGGATAGATGTTGCATCAAGCACCACTACTCACTCAACAATAGCTGGCTGGCTACCATAGATAGATAGCTATAGGACCAAAAAAATGAAGAGAGGAGGAAAAGGAGATATGTAGATAGACCTCGCTCCCCCACGGTTTTATCGAAACGTGTCGGTGTCGCCATCAAAAGAGAAGCTAGCTAGGGACGTCGTTGTCCTCGCTTAATCAGTGGTTAAGACTTTTAATCGTCCTAGCTAGCTAGATGATGCTTGGTTGATGCATGATATAATATATTGATTGATTGTTGTATGGTCAGCGGTGGCGACGGTGGGAGGCAGGGAGTGGTACTTCTTCAGCCTGAGGGACCGGAAGTACGCGACGGGGCAGCGCACGAACCGGGCGACGGTGTCGGGGTACTGGAAGGCGACGGGGAAGGACAGGGTGGTGGCGCGGCGAGGGACGCTGGTGGGGATGAGGAAGACGCTGGTGTTCTACCAGGGTAGGGCTCCCAAGGGGAGGAAGACGGAGTGGGTGATGCATGAGTACAGGCTGGAGGGCGCGCATGAGCAGCAAGCCTCCAGCTCTTCCTCCACGGTAAAGTGTTTGTATCTACCACTAACCAACCCTAGCTGCTCATGCATGAAATATATATTTCATTAATATCTTGGGAAAATATACGGTGAAAGTAGACATATGGTGAAATGATGAAAGTAAGCGGATATAGACGTTGGATCTAACTTGGATGGTCTGATCTAGGTGGAATCTCACCTCTTCCACTTAAGGTGTGAAATTTCGTAATTTTTTTAGGGGGTTATGTGTAAAATGTGTTTAAGTGAGGAAGTGAAATTCCACATAGATCTGGACCGTTTAAGTTCAATCCAACGTTCATATTTGTCTACTTTCATGATTTCACCACCGTATGTCTGCTTTCATCGTATATTTCCCCTAATATCTTACAATATGTGCAATGATAAGTGTTGTGCAAGATAATTAACTTGTGATATTCCACAAGCAAGTACTAATATATTGCGTGGGTGGGTACAAATTGTGAGCACAATTAATCATATGAGAGACTTGTAGTGTGCATGTATTCTATCGAATAGTTATTATCAAGAGTTTGACATATTGTACGTATCAAATGAGCTTCTTGACCTGTCGCTTTCCATTCGTTATTTATATTCAGAGACAGTTTTTAATTCGTTTATTAATTTCTACATGCCATTTATTTTTCATATACGAACCAGTTCACACTAATCCACTCGTTAGTTCACATGTATCGTGTCGTTAATCAACTTATTTAATAAATGTTGTGGGCATATATGAGGACTAATTTTGGTCTTTTAATTATACAAGAAGGTTAGTTAGTTAGTTGATGTTAACATACGGATTGTTTACGGAGGAATGATGACATGGACAGACTACCAAAATTATTTTCTTAAATAGTGTTAGTTGATTCAATATCTACCATTTTGTTACAAGCAAGTCAAATTAGTCTTTTTAAGTTTTCTCAATATTCTGCCAATACAATTCATATATGTAGTGATTTTGCAAACAAGTCTCTATGATTTAAGCTAGTGAACTCCTTAAACTCCTATCAAGCTGCAAATAGGTACATATTTCATCATTGATCATCTTAATATGGCCAAACGAATTAACAAAGTAACCAGAAAAACACAAGGTAAAATTAATTCGGCAACGCATGGTTGTGCATGAATCATTGTTGTAACAGAGGGTCTTCATCACTAGCTAGGCCAAGTGATGCAATCAAGAGCCAGTAGAGTTATAATAATTAGTAAGGTTGCATTCAGAGTTAGTAAAGTTGCACCTACGAATGAGTTAATCAATGCTTTTCTTGATCCTCTGTGTGTTTTCAACAGGAAGATTGGGTCCTCTGCAGAGTCATCTGCAAGAAGAATTCAGGAGGAGGTATCACCTCCAAGCCAAGGAACCTCACCACCATTGTCCATGACGCATCCACAGCCATCTCCTCACCACCATTGCCACCTCTTATGGACACTACCCTAGCACAACTCCAGGCCACCATGAACACCACCGCCACCTCTGCTGCCACCGCCGCCCTTGAGCAAGTGCCCTGCTTCTCCAGCTTCAATAATAATATTGCCAGTAGCAACAGCAGAAGTGCTACTGTTGCACAGCCGTGCTACCTCCCCATGGTCAGCAATGGCATGAACTACCTAGACCATGGCCTGCCTGACATTGGCAGCTACTTGGACCCTGCTCTTAACAGTGACAAGAAGGTGCTCAGGCAAGTGCTAAGCCAACTGAGCTCCATGGGGGGTGAGGTGATGCCACCTGAGATGGCTGCTGCTGTGAGCTCTTCCTGGATGAATCACCTCTAGGGAAATTTATCTATTCAGACAACATAAGCAGCTAGCTAGCCAGTAGTTGATCTGCAGTGTGTATGACGATATTATATGGAACATATACTTATCTCTATGTGGTGCAATATCCAAGTGCGAGTATTAGTGTATCAGTAGAGCATGCCACAATTTTTTCCTGTCGATTTCCATAAGGCGCAAGAAATTCAGGAGGAGTAAAAACTCTGTAATGATTGTGTAAGTGTGTATATTCAGAATTAAGAGGTTTGAGTGATCGAGAACATTTCAGATTGATGAATTTTTGTCTATCTACTTTGCTCTCCTTCATTGTTGCGCATATATTTGTTGAATGTTGCATCCTATCATCTAATCCAAACGAGAACGCTTCAAAGTGACCATAGTTTTCACCAAAAGAATAAGCAGGGGATGCAAGATATAATTATCCTTAAAGACCATGTTAATTGTATGGATGGAGCAGAGGCAACTTGAATTAATAAAAGCATCCTGAAATAGCCTCACCATCATGCTGTTCGCAGTTACAAGAACAAAGCAGTCAAATCACAGATCCCATCTTCCCCCTCCTCTCTTTTTCAGAACACACAAGCATTGACTGCTTTGGCATACTTGAGTTCAACTGATTCCACAAAATTAGTCTACATGCATAGCAGCAGCAATGGAGCATGTACAATAATTCAGAATTGCACTACTTGCCAGATGCAGCCCCTGTTCAATCATGAATATGACAATCACATTCAAAGCACCTCTAATTTACGTCATATCTCCTTTCTGCTATATTATTGCAATGACAAACATACAAATGATGAACAGTATTGAAGCACTGACTTCGGTGCACTGTTTCTGGGTGGCCACCTTTCTACTTCCTTGCACCTTTCAGAAAGAGGCCTAGATCGATTTTTCTGTACCGTATGTCATCAATACTAGTACTGGTATGCGTATCGCTACGAGTCTTGTACACCTCTCTTAGTCGCCTTGCAATAATATGGAAGAGTAAAGAGCAGAAAAGAAAGAGCAAGGTGTGCTTGCATCAAGCTGGCAGCTGATAGATACTGACAAATTCCAGTCCTCTTTGGTCTTATGCTTACACTTTACACACAATTTGTTATCCCAAATGTATGATTGTGTTCTAGATTTGCTAATATACATACCCTGTTGGATTTTTCCTCCAGGTCAACATATGAACATATCTAGGCTGTGATTTTCATAGATTGTTACGTTGATGTGCTGAACCAATGGTCATCACTTAATAATTCCTAGTTGCATGTAAATTAAATTCTTTGTGGATATTCATGATAGGAACACATAGCCAAACTCCTACATAGGACCGCCTCCATGCATGCATGTGTTCCTTCTCTGATAAATCTACATCAACTGACCTACTTTAATTTTTTTCTTAGTTAAGTGCATAAGTAAGGCCTGGTGCTGGATAGATCATCCCAAGAAACTCCAAACAACTTCACTGTTCACTTGTTCAGATAATAAAACAAAGCTCCACACAGTACAACAGGCAGTAACTGTTTGGAAAGCCCGGGGCTCACCTGACATGCATCTTAAACAAAAGCAAAGTAGCATCCAACTAAGCAAATGAAGCCAAATGGAGACTGATAATAGTACAACCAGAGTAGTAGGATTTAATAGTGCAACAACTTGATCTATAGAAGAACCGATCTAATTAAAGCTCCATAACCAATTGAAATTACGTGCTTGTACTCTGGGCTTGCCCATTTCAGGCCAAGCAAGATGGAACAGTTCCACACCAAATTTAGCACACTGTAGGCTGCGATCCAGCTCCCACATGCATCAGATAGTAGACTTACAATTCTATTGCCTTAACATGAGTGCATGAGCTGTCTGGGATGAGGACTACTCATTAGCCTGCCATATTGGCGCGGAGAGAGTTGGCTGCAGCTGACAGTAAGTTCAGGGCCAGCATGAGGGCTACTCCGATGAATGATGACACAAGCGCTAGACCTCCACGGTTGCAGAAAGAACCAAATTTGTCGCATATCGGGTTCCAGCGTGCGTGCAAGTTACCGTTCTTGCCTAGCTGAGCAATTGAGGCCGCTGTGGCGGCACCAGTGGCCAATAAAGCCAGGATCACCTGGGCCAGAAACAACAGAGGAAAAAATTCATATTTTCATACTAATTGAGATTGGTTTCACATTTGTCAGATATGCTACAGTTCATGCCTATGTAAGTACAGAGCTAGGCGTTTCACTCAAGCAACTAGTTCTGAATAGTTGCAATAGATTCTTGATCAGATTGAGCTTTGTCTTTTCATAGTAGCACCGTTAGAAGGATCCAAAGTAAGTTCTCTGATCAGATTTGGCTGGACCATGTAGTGTGATGGTTCAAATTTTACATGAGCTAACAATAATACTCTTGGACTAGATTGGTTCTCTCTTGGCTAGTTTGATCATTGATGTATCCTATTCTCAGAACTATCTAAAAATTAACAGTAAAATTAATCAATGAAATGTATTTGGTCAAAGATGAAAATGTTCTGAGCTGAAAAGTTAACGGTGGACAAGACACTTCATTTGTTGCTTCTTTGTGACAACTTAATCTGGAGAAGCAAAGAACAAACACTTGAGACAGGAAATAACTCAAAAACAGAAATTACCATATCAAGCAAATGCAGAACCAAACGCTGTGTCTTTCGCTGCAGAATGCGCCTCATCACCAGCACTACCAAGTTATACAGACTGGTGATGGCATTGGCTATGACAAAGTACCTGCGAAAGCAACCAATCACCTGAACCATTTACTGTCATGACAAAACATCGATAATTCAGCAGTAAATGACATGCACGAGGGCTTACACAAATGCAGGCGTGTCTTTGAACTGGGCAGTGAATGTTTGTGTGACTGGCCTGGTGCCCACAATTGCAACCACCGCAGTGTAGGATTGCTTGTTCAGACCCATGACTACAGTTGCCACAGTTGTGGCCAAAAGCGCAGAGGCTCGCAGCACAACCGGCTGAAGACTGATGAGCTTTTCCTTGAGCTGCAGAAATGTGCAGGCTGCAGCCTGTGCTGAGGGCTTCTTGCCGTGCTCAAGATCCATCGAGTGATCAAGGAGTGTAAGTGACCACTGAGTTGGATGATTGGAATTAGGCCTTTGGTGAAGCTTATATGCTGGTGTTTATGATCCCAATTTTGGGTAATCAGATATTGCAAGTTTGGGTTACTTGCGCAATTCCTGATGGTAAAACTGCTAATTTTGGGCTACTTGTTTCTACTACATGTGTACGACCAATTGATTAGGCAAGAAAGGTCGTAATTAAAAGTTTTCTGGGACCAGTGATATGAGCAGAAAGTGAATTGTCAAAGAAGAAAATTGTTTCAGCAATTTTTCGAGTTTACATCTCTAGTTAGATAATGGAGAGCGAAAGTATGAGAGAAGGAATGTGAAGTGAGAGCAAAACGTGGCACACTTCACCGGGAAAGGATACGAAGTTCCTGGTTAGGTACAGCTAACAAGGACAATTGTGATTTCACTTTACTTGCAGACAAAAAATAGGTCTCCTTAGATAAAGTTACATTCCAAGCAAGGACATGAACGGGGTGGTGGCGCAGTTGGCTAGCGCGTAGGTCTCATAGCTAACACATGTGAGTGATCCTGAGGTCGAGAGTTCGAGCCTCTCTCACCCCAACTTTTCTTTTTAATTTTTGTCTAGAACAAAAATGCATATCAAGGAGGTTAATTCTCCAGGTTTTCGTCCATCCTATTTAGCATTTTAGCTCATGAGGTTGATTCGTGAGGTCTGTGTCGCTTCCTTTTTTTACATGATTCTTCAGTTCGTTTCCGATCATGCATGTATTCAAGTTCTTATGTTCTTGTATGGAGAACAGGGAGAAAAGAAATTATATTCCAACATCACAACTTTCTTTTAATCATTAGCGCTTTACAGATCATGACATAATTTTCTTATTAATTGCAGTTGACTGTAAAGTCCCTTATCAGTACTATAGCATGTTAGTTGTATAAATAACCACAACAACTACACGCAGGGGCGCAGCCAGCCAGTCTGGAAGCCTCGAGCCTAGGCCTTGATAATTTTGTTTCTAGGCTATACAGTAATTTTGTTCCGAAGCCTCCTCACGGTGATTTTATTGCCAGGCCTTGGGCCCAGACCCGGGTGGCCTGAGGCCTAGCTCCGCCACTGACTACACGTACCATTGTACATTGGAGACGTACGAATTGACTTCAAAGAACTGAACATGAAGGATGCAGAGCATCTCTACGTATTCAGTATGAATTATAAAGCCATTACCATTTACCAAAGCAACTCACATCCAGATATTTATAACAGCATCCATGCGCACAGTTATCTGTTGTTATTCATTGAGAGGGCAGCGAGAGTCCTCAGAACAGGATTTCATCACACAGTAAAGTCTAACCCATATTACATACAAAAGAATCAAGGGTAAGACAAACTACAATTTCTCAGTATCCACACCCACTGTTTTGTTTTGGCGTGATCGTAGAGGCGCACACTGCACATGCTTTTATGCTCGAGGGTTTCTTCAAGCAATCGATCACCAAACAGCAGTATAATACAATGCATTTCCAACTCCAGATATAAAACATAAACACAAGGTTTCACTGGTGTGCTGACATGTTACTTTTTCCCACCAGTTGTAACCCCAACTACAACGTTGCTCACCTGCGTAAATGTGAATAGGCGATGTAAGCACACCGATAACTTCACTGGGCAATGCAGGCAAATTGACAAACGATAGCAACACGCTGAGACAGCTTACCAATTTTCCCTTTTCATCTACTGTCATTGGGTTTTCAACAACAACAGTTACATTCTGTGAATAAGCGGTTGGCTGCCAAAGATGAGAAAACAATATTAGAAAAGATAAATCACTTGGATTTCACTATGAATGCTCAAATAACTCATGATATGGGCATACAGCACAAGCTGATGGGCATAGAGCACAAGTTGATGGGTCACTATATGAAGTTCCATTTGGTACAGGCACTGTTGGTGGCAAAGGTCTCCCAGTATTCATCTGGGATTAAGAAAACAAATAGTTCAAAATCAGCAAGTGTGAGTGAGCACTTCGAGCATTTCCAGCAAAAGAGACCCAAAGAAGAGATTAACGTACTCCAATATTCGTAATAAAATTGCAGATAGCACATTTGACAGAAGGTGCTCCATATGGATACATTAACACTGTCTGGCACTGGCCGCAGTTGACATGAGCTATGCTACTTACTGCATCATGAACAAACAGAATCCAGGAAGCGGTGAAGAGATAGATAGATTGCACACAATGTACAACATGTGCACACATAAAGGAGATTTAGAACATGCGGGAGATACAGGTTCAGCAAGGGAGAAAACATACTAAAGAGTTAGCAGATTACTTTGAGAAGTACTACTCCGTTCACAAAAATGAAGCCAGCAATGGCACATGCATAATGAGAACAGCGACACATGTCATCTCCAGGAACTCTAGGAACACATATAGCTGAATGCACAAAGCACATGAAGAAACAAGACATTACACTTTTAACTATAAAATCAAATTGTCCTCAGAGAAACAGTTGCTTGAGCACCATGGGTGCTGTTTGACTAGCTTTGAGTATTGACTTTTAAGTCTGACCTCAACTCACTGATCAAGAAGTCAATAATATATCGTTTGAGAGATTAAAAAAAATAATCAATCAACAACAGTCTAAAATCAACCCAGAGACAACATGAAGCTGCTCTGGTTGAACTTACTACAAAACCAACCTATGTTAACTCCAACACATAAGAAGCTTCTGCTAATCTAACTACGCCGAGGGATTTGGGTATTTGCCACTTCAAACATGTGGCTTCGCAAATTTGCCACTGGACCCACATTTCATTGACTCAGATGGTCTCATAGGTCATTGACTCAAGTGGCATCATAATCCAAAGGATGATCTTTAAAGTGGCAAATAACCAATTTTCTCAACTACGCCCAGGGGAATTATAATACTTTTTCTGACCCATCATATCATCAATTTTAATTCTCTTATACAATTATAGGCTTTTGTGCCTGAGTAACCCTTGCTGACTTTATAGAACAGACTTTCCACTCATGCATGGTAACATGCCCATGAATCAAATTTACAAGCTTAAGGATCCACAAAATAATTGTATACATACATCAGTACCTGGCCTGACAAGATTGACTGTATCACAACATGAGCACCTAACAGTCGTCGCATTGCGAGTATACATCAATAAAGTTCGACAGCCACCGCATATAAGCTGTGCCATCTCCATTCCTGCACAAGAAATGTACTTATTCTTTCATAAACAAGTCAACTCAATGTACGAAGCACTATGAAACAACTACAGAGCTCACAGTATTATGCAGATACAAGGCTAAGAATGGGTAAAAGATCACCCCATGTCTATTTCTAATTATGCCAGCTGTCCCTTATGATCATTGAAAATAATCTACAATGCAAAGAACCACTAAAACACTAGCTAGACATGGTGATAAAAAAAATAAAACAGCACAACGAAGGATAAAGCTGCCCAGTGTAATGAAGAGGTGTCAGACATGGCAAAGGAGAATGTACACTCCACAGAAGAGGTGGATAGAGGATAAGGTGAATCTAATAAGATAGTATGTTGCTTCTCCTGAAACTTTCTACTGTGGCATTTGCAACCCCATCCTCAAACTTTCTACAGTAGCATTTGTATCACCAGCATTCAAAGCCTTGCACATTAGCGTTCAGGATAGTGCTTCACAGAAGCTGTAACTGGCAAATCTTCACTCTCTCAAAAGCACAAATTGGTTTTATTACCTTACGGTGAGGCGCAGGCAATGATAAATGAATGAGAGGGATAGAGGCAAGGTTGTCACGGCGCTCCAGCAAGTCGCGGCGAGCCTGGGGTGCCAGGACACCTAGGCGCCCGCCATGGCAAGAGTTAGACGATATGCTTTATCCAGTGAAAGCCATGAAATACATGTACTGGTATTATATAATACATGTTATGATGGTATAACAATGGTCATAGAAGATCCAGGCTCCTTGCTTTACATGTCCATAGATGAAAATACAAAACTACTCTACAAGGCTACATTGGTATGGCAGTCCAAGTGTCCATACATTCACTCATAAACACATATTATAATATATAAAACCCACTACCCTTGCCTCCTCAAAAGAAGAAAGAGAAAAAAGTAATAAACAACATGGTGCAAATGTAGTTCCTACTTCTCCCCTTCTTTCGATGGAGCAGCCATGGAGACTCTTTCTCTATCTCTTTGCCATATCTCCTGCACCGTATCCTCTTCTTCTTCCTCCCCCTCTACTTCCTTGAATCTTTCATGCACAAAACAAGAGAGGGATGCCAAGAAGAGCAAGAAGGTGCAAGGAAGAAAGAGGACAGCAGAGCAAGTGAGCAAACGAGAAGAGCAGAGAGAAGTGCCAGATTGAGCTGCATCCTGCCTGATTGGAGCTATGGTGGCACTGGCTAGTGTTTTCCTGCAGCTCCCCTCCCTCCCCACCCAAACCCCCTTGATTTTGACCTAGATCTGAAGTTCTAGAGTTGCCAGCCTAGGCGAATGACTATGGCATCCACTGCCGGCCGAGTCGACGCCTTGTTGTAGACTAGGCGATGCCATGATAACTATGGATAGAGGTCATCATGGGAGTATGGAAAGTGGACAAAAAAAGGTGAAACTATTACATTAGCACACTGGCCATGAGTTAGCAGTAGACAATCAGTGATTACGCACGAAAAATACATAACACGGTAGCCTGCAAAGCAGATCTTGTTCAAAAGGAAGGGCATGTTATTTTGTTTTTTTTAAAAAAAAAAACTATAAAACAGGAGTATCTCATGAAAAATTGAGATTTAGAATAAGAACAAGATCATTTAAACAATGACAGCTAAAATAGAAGGGCTCTATCAGCTATTCAATTTGTTAAGATGCACCAATATGGATTGAGCAGGAGATAATCTGTGATGGGACCATGCATAAGAGGGTTGCAAGTGATCACACAGGAAGTGGGTGGATGGACATATATGCAAGGGCAGAGCTCATCCCTCTGCCACTAGTCAAATATCAGCATCCTAACCCATGCCCGATATGATACCATTACCTCTATAACACACTCTCCCAACACATCATAGAGAGCCAAGAATCTTTACAAAAAATGTGTTGTTATGAATTATCTTAACCGCCTCCATATTTGGCCCTAAAACTTGGCATTTGTTAACACTTGACAGCATTTATCAGTAACAATATTTGCAATGGATAAATCGAATATGTTAAAGTGGTAGAACTAGGCACGTTAAACATAGAAATGAAACAGAACATTCTACCAGACTAGTACTTGATTCTTAGGCTAATACAATTGCTATGTGAGGTTTCATGTAACTTTAGTTCAGGATCAGTTAACCCTCGCGTGTCCTTCGATTTCCCTATCCCGGTCCTTCATCAGCATCAGATTTCTAGCAGGGCTCTAAACGTTATGCAGTATTTACCGCATGCATTTAGAACATTATCAACGAGACTCAACATCACACGATATAAAGATTTAGTTTTTGTTCCTAGGATTTCCGAGTCAATGCTTGCTGCCATTGGTGTTCGATTACACAAGCACGAAACCAAAGCTCAGACGCCATCGTCACCTGGAGGCGGCGTGCTGGTGACCGCGTGGCACACTGCGCAGCACACGCTCGGGGCCCCTCTGGGGTAGAGTACAACGCTCCTGCACCCATGGCACACGATCTGGCACTGCATGCCTGCAAGATTCCGACCAACAATCAGCACAAAGCAGTACACAACCAAGCCAAGCCAATCCTATCCTACCACTGTTCCATCCGAATCCTATCATCCAACACGTCCTGTCCCTGTTCTATCAAATGGTTAGCAATCAGATAACAACAGCCTGCGTCGAAACGAGACTGGATTGTCCAAGATTAACGCCCACGAGCATAGGCAGCTTGGAATCATCAAGAAAGGCTCCAATTCCGAAAGAACCGAAATCCTAATATCCCACATCGATCTCTCCAAGAAAGCAACGCGACGAGAGCCCGGCACGAAATCCCTACCCCAAATCGACAAAAGAACAGGAAAAGCATCGGATTTGTTGCTTACCTCAAGAAACTGCAGGAGTAGAAGGCAAGAAATCGGTGAAGAGGAAGGGAATAAAATCGCGGGAGACGAAGAGGTAGGCGCCACCGATCTAGGACAGACGGGTCCCTCCCTCGAGCCGGTTCTTGCGGAGGAAATGGTAATAATAATTAATTGGTTAATTATTGATCAATTAAACAGCGGCGGCGGCGGTGGCGGCGGCTTTGGGTTGGATTTATTTGGGTGGAGACGGATGAGAGGTTGGAGACGACGGGAGGGGAGGCGTCGCTTGCGTTCCGTCGCTCTCATTCCTCTCTTCTTTCTTTCTTTTTTCTCGTTTACTTTCGTCACGTTGTTGCAGAGTCTCCGCACGACAACCACGGGGATATAACTTATCTATTAAAGCCAGAGGAATCGGGGCGCAGTCACGCTATCCATGTCATCGGCGTTGCTCTATCCTATTGTTGCGAGCACAGCTTCAGGCACGTCACGCCATCCACGTCATCGGCGTCGCTGTGCTTCGGTGCGTCTCCTCTCCCGCGTTTTGTTTTCCCAGACGCGTCCGTCTTCGCGAGGCTTCCTGTCTGTGGCGCCTCGGTCATGGCTCCAGTTCTTGCGAGGTTTGGCCGTTCTTCCTTTTCGAGAGTGTCGCCGTCCATTCCTTTCCTTGCGTTGGCCCTTTTGTCGATCGATTCGTGATCGTGCATGCGGACCTTACCGTCCTTTTACCCAGGCGATTGTTGTTTCGCTCCGTTCGGTGCTCCGGTGTTGCGCTACTGGGTTACCAGCCATCGCCGTCGCGGCGAAGACGCCCTTTGCGTCCGTGTGTTCGTCGGTGGTGCCTTCTTCGGTCTTTCTGTGCGGAGAGCGGGCGGCTGCTTCGGCTGTGTTTGCTTCGTCAATTCAACCTGCGCATTTCGCTTTACGGTGAGCGTTTCGACCCTTCCTTCTCTTCTTCGTCGGCGCCGTTATTTTCTTCTTGGATCTTTCTGTGCAGAGAGCGAGCGGCTACTCCGGCTGCGTTTCCTTCGTTGATACAAGCTGCGGATCTATTAAAGCAGGAAGAATTGGGGCGCAAACCGGACGAATTGGGGCGCGATTAAATCCGAAGGAATTGTTTCGCTTTATAGTTAGCATTTGGACCCTTCCCTCTCTTCTTCATCAGTGTCAAGCCTTGTTATTTACGTTTCTAGAGCTTTGTGTTGTGCTTCGTGTTGCGATTGTTGTTCTCTATGTGCTCTAGAGTTTACCTGTTATACGTGACTGGCTTTGTTGATCCTGCCTTAGTTTTTTTGGGGATGGCCTCTACTTGCTTGGCGTATTTGTTATGTACGCTTATTGTGTTGGTCCTTCATACGTTGCTCTTTCTGTTTCTTGCTCTCGCATCAGGCTCGGCGCTTTGGTGCGTAGCCCATCCTTTTTTCAGCAATGTAGCGTGCTATGTTGTGCCCATGTCTGAATGCCGGCGTGTGCTAGGTCGGTGCTGTTGCCTTCTGTTGGATGGAAAAATATCTCAGCAATCACCTCTCGGTGAAACCATAGTAATTGAACTAAAAAAGTTTCAAAAATTCTAAAAAATCATGGATGTACATCTCAACTTACCCCACCTACATATAAATTTCATGATCAAATTCATCCTATACTAGCAGTTACAAAAAAGACAAATTCAGCCTGAACAGTGATTTTTTTACTGTTCATCACTGTTCATTTTTGCTGTTTGTTTTTTTTTGTAACTGCTAGTATAGGATGAATTTGATCATGAAATTTTATATGTAGGTGGGGTAAGTTGAGATGTACATCCATGATTTTTTTCAGAATTTTTTGAAACTTTTTTTAGTTCAGTTGCACGGTGGTTTCACGAAGGGGGGTTGCACCAGATATGTTGCCCTGTTGGATTGTGTGCTTCCTTCGACCTTGCTTGTTTCTTGTCACGCAGTAGCTTTTATCCATGGATCTATTCAGGACATCGCCTCTGCCCTGTTGTGCCGCCGATTCTTGCTCGTCAGAATCATGCCAAGAGACGTGCTGCTAATATTGCTAGGCGTCTCGCGAGACAAGGTTATTACTATGTTCTTATATCGTATTATGCCGGTTCATTTTGATTGCTTATATCTTTTCTCATTCTGTCGATCCGTTTTGTGAATGTATTTGGATATTGCTATCTTCTTTCGTCGGCGCCTCCTAAAGGCTCCATCCCGTACGCTCCTTCTGCTGCTACTGTGTGTTCTTTGCCTAAGGAATATGTTGATTCGTTGAAAGGTATACCTACGTTTTGACTGCTTCGTTTCCTTTCCTGTTATTTTCATGATTATGCCATCCTATACCATGTGTTCATTGTTTTGCCCATTTATGTTGTAGTTGTTTATAAGGATAGATCGTATTATGGTGGCCCTGATTATACTTGTGATAAGTGTTCTGTTGTGTTTTGGTATCAAGAAAGGATACATGGTCAAAGTTCGCATGCGCAGAGGCGTATCGTGTATAACCTTTGTTGTCGTAGAGGAAAAATCTCGTTACCTCCGCATAGGCCGTTCCCTTCTCCATTGCGAGAGTTTATTCGTTTCAATGGAGGTCCCTAGTCCAATAGATTTATGAGAATGATAAGGCAGTACAATTCTCTTTTTGCCTTTGCTTCTCTCGGGGTGAATGTTGACACAGGTATTAATACTGGCGGTGGCCCTTATGTTTTCCATATTTATGGTGTTGTGCACCATCGTATCGGTTTTCTTTTGCCTACCACTGGTCATCGGCCTGAATTTACGCAGCTGTATATATATGACACTGCGAATGAGCTTCAAAATCGGTTGAACGTTTGTGGATCAAGCGAGCCTAGCAGTGACCTTCCTGATCCAGCCGTGGTTGCGGACATTATTTCTATGTTAGATCGCTGCAATCCTATTGTACAGCAGTTCAGGCTCGCACGTGAAAGACTCCTGTCACCTAATGCTCCTGAAATAGCTATCAGGTTTATTGGACCGCAGAAAATAGACAATGACCGTTATTGCCTTCCAGTGGGTTCGGAATTAGCTGCTCTGTTGGTTGGAGGTATGTCTGTAGATGTTTGCAGATTTGATGTTGTGGTTCAGGCACAATCTGGAGAATTTAAACACATTTCGCCAGTCCATCCGAGTTTGATGGCCTTGCAGTATCCTTTGCTCTTTCCTTATGGTGACAAGGGATTCCATCTAGGCATAAAATTAAAAGAGGTTGACGATCAACCTCTGGGGATATGTGAAGATGTATCAATGTTGGAATTCTATCGCTATGAATCTCATTATCGAAAAGATAAACCGAATCCATTTACTTGTTGTGGTAGGCTTTCTAATCAGATCAATGTTAATGTCTATTCATGTATTGAGTCAAGTCGCTTGTCCTTCCATTTTTTCAATCAAGATAAACTCAGGTCCGAAACTTATCAAGGTATATCAGATGTTGTTTGTACGGGAAATAGTGTAGGAAAGGATATTGGGATCAAAACAATGTTACCGACGAGTTTTACTGGTGGCAAAAGGTATATGATATAGAATTATCATGATTCTATGGCGATTTATCGGACATATGCCCCCCCCAGTTATTCATCACTTTTACTTGCAACCCTAAATGGCCAAAAATAGCTGAGGCAATCAGTTTTGAATCAGGTCAGAAACCGCATGATAGAGCTGATATGCTTACACGTGTTTACAAAATGAAATTAGATGAATTCATGGCTGACTTGAAAGATGGAACATCCTTTGGCCCTATACGTGCAGGTCTGTCTTATTACTAAGCCATCATTTCGCCTTATTCATAGCCTTAACCTTTTTTGCGCTTCGAATCCATCTTTCCCGTTTTATAGCTGTGCATACTGTTGAATTTCAGAAGAGGGGACTGTCCCATGCTCATATCCTTGCATGGTTAGCTGTACAAGACAGACGGTCGGACGAGCACAGGCGATTGCGGTGGCTCTCTGGTTGGAAATTGATCGAGACCGGAGGATTTATGATTCGGCACTCCATTCCATTTATATATATGTGTCATCTCTTTGAAGCATAGGCCATGAGTCGCCCAGCTAGGAATGCCGGATTAGTTGTTCGGCCGCACGACTAGTCTGCTAGTGTTGATGCCACTTTGTATGAACTTTCATTCTGTTCTTAATGGAAAGGGGTCAAGACTTGGTTTCAGAAAAAAAGGATTAAACTAAAGATGATTCAATTCTTGTAATGAACATTGATGCAAATTCTGCTATGGTCGGTTCTGAAGCGAATGAGAGGTTCTGCCGTAGTTCTGTTAATTGGTGGTGACTCTTCACATTGTCAGTGCTAGAACCATGGACTCTGTTTTCCATTGTGACGTCATGCAAACCTTCTCAGAAATTTGCCCCATGCTTCAGCTGTAACATGCAATTTTCGCAGGAACTGTTCTGAGGGAGCATGCTCCTGCTGTCTCAAGAAAATTACATGACGTGATTCGGACCACATCAGGTCCCAAAGTTCGCTTCAGATGGTTCAGTTCGAGTTGGAATGCCTTGAGTGATAAAAATGATGAATCTATCAGTTTGGTTATATTGTTTGAATATTGTGGGTGTTGATTGCTGATGGACAATATATATATATTTTTTCTTGAAGGCATATTGTTTGCGTCAAAAACTTAAAGTAGGGTTTTCAGTCACAGCATACTAGACGAACACCCGGTTCAGAGTGTGCTAACCGATTTGACCCTGCAATCGGTAAGGAGAAATATGAAATTCGCTCAGAGCCGATTTCGTGAGGCAATCGGCTTAGATTTCGATCTGCTAAAGGCTGATCAAATCGAAGGTAAGGGGTGATTCTAATTAACCGATTAAAGCCAAATCAAAGGGTAAGAGCAGATACTCTGAAAAAGACGATGCGCAGCAAGATCAGATAATCGAACTTGGGAACGTAATCGACGAAGATCAATAATCGGCAATGCATAACTTTATTGATCAATCAGATGGTTAATTCTACAGCAGTTTTGATGTATCATTTCAATGATCCTTCAGTTTCTCCTTATATTCCCAAACAGACTGACTTGGAGCGAGCATGAACAGTAGCAGGAGGCACGAGACCGACGACACCTTGCAAGCCTCCATTTCTCTCTTCCCAGCTATTAATGTAATCTCGAGCAACACACACAATTTAAGCTAAAATGCGGTTGTTTGCAACCAAAATCTGTACTGTACTCCCAACAAATCGCCCAAAGAAATCCACATTTCCCCTCCACCAATCTTGAGATCTTGACTTCCAAAGGACTGCACCTCTTGTTGATTGATAGTACAACTTGCAGCAGCCATCGTGGAGGCTGCCTCTTGCGTTTGATAATCAAGCAGCCACAAAATCTTGTAGGCGGCGGTTTTGCTTGTTTTTTTTAAGGAACGGCAGGAGCTCAGCTATGCATTTAAGATAGAAGAGGGAAAACAATAATAGCAGAAGTTTTGATACAGAACTAGCAGCATTTAGTCTGTGCGGAATTGTATACGCTATTGAAAGTTCTAGCATTTCTCTCTTTCCATATATTTCAGAAAGAATAAATTATGACCCCGTCAACATACTTACGTGAGTGCTTAGGCACATTCTGTCAAACAATTCTCCAACATTTCACCGCCTGTATCCCTGTATGTGGAATACAAAATAGAAGCAATTTGTCCGATGTAACATACTCTGTTTTTAATTTGATTGACGACCACCAAGCCCATGTACCACTACATGACACTACAAGTAGGTGCTCTTTATGAATGGGAAGCACATTTTATAAAACATATTTCCAATATCATCGTGTTCATTCCCGTTGTGTAGCTCGTGCCGAGCATTTTCTGCCACGGGAGTCATCTTCCTGTCTTGCACGTCCATGCTTCTTGTACTCGTCCAAGGAAAACATAACTATTAATTCCCTAATTTAATAATTTTAGTCATATGAAAAAACAAGAGAACAATGCTTCCCACAGCTAACTTCCGACAAATTTTGTTTCAAAATAAACTCACAACAGAGTATGGAGGAAAAAAAAAGGGGGGTAAAAACTAACAAATTGCTCCTTATCTATTCGAACAAACTGCTCTAACAAATTGACATTGCCGATTCATTAAGAGAGGTAGCAAAAGCTTGAAGTTTAATTACAGGCTAAGTTTACAAGAACTACAGTGGATCACTTAGAGATGAACAGGCGGCCGTAGGCGCCTGTCAACTCTCTTCCCTCCTGAGAGATGAGGTTAAACACGTGCATCGTCTAACAGGAATTCTCAAAAGTTCTCTTGTTCCTTTCTTTTGATATGTTCCAAAAGGCGCAGATTAGGACTCCATCCACATTTTTGGCTCTGTTGTATAGGGGTAATAGTGCAGATGGAGTGCCACTACTGAGTAGCGCCCAATCCGTTCATGATCGCCTGTAAAATGATAAGGTGTATGTGCAGCCAGAGAAACACCTTCCTCCAAATTTGTTTTGCGAAAGGGCAATGAAGCATCAGATGGGTCGCTGATATATGGTCACATCCGCATAGAGGGCAAAAGGTGCTGTGTGGTCACCTTCTAATCACCAACTTATTGGTAGTTAGGATCCTATCTTGGATAAATAGCTATGTGAAGAATTTGCACCTATTTTCTGTATTAGCTCGTCAAACTGCCATTATCTATTCTTCATAATGCTATCATAGGAAGGGGCTCAAATCCATAGTCATCCTTGCCTGCTGGCACTGGTGGAAGGAGCGAAACAACAGAGTCTTCCGCAACGAATAGGCAAATCAAGATCAAATCCTCCGACTAATTAAGGATGATGCCAACTCCTGGGCCAGTGCAGGAGCGTCGAAGCTCCAATGCCTTCTAAGTAGCCTCTAGTTTCCTGTTTCCGCTCCCCCCCCCCCCCAACCCTCCCTCTCCTTTCGTTTTTTCCCTAGTCTTTTGGGTGCGGCCTTTGCACCTTGAAGAATAGATAATGGCAGATTTTGGTCATGTAACCTATGATGGCATTATGAATATCTGAACCTTACTGAGCTGAAACACATATAAACAATATTCTAGAAATATACCTAACTGGCAAACTACATACACAAACAAAACAGCCAGTTTCTCAGGCATGTTTTCCTTCAGATGTCTGATTTCCCATCAGGGGCTCTCCTCTACCACAGTGCTACCGGCTAATGCAAGTGTTGACACCAGTGAGTTGCTATTCGTGGTAGACATTGGTGGAGACACACCTAACTGAACGGGCTCAGTTGTTCTGACTTTAAGGTCCATGACATCTGTGATCAGGCCTGGCCTCATGATGTTGTCGCTGACGGCGCACTCGCCCTTCAGCATCTTGGCGACCGACGACATGGAGGGCCTGATCTTGGGGGTATCCTGGGTGCACAAAAGTCCTATTTTCAGTAACCGGTGTGCTTCCTCAGTATCGAAACCGCCTTTTAAGGTCTTGTCAACGATGCTCTCAAGATCACTGGACTCAAAGAGCGTCCACGCCTGGCAAAACAAGTGGAAAATTTTCTGATTTCAGATGCTTTCTAAGAACTGATGGCCATGTAATGGAACTTGTACTTCAGGTATCTCTGAGCTATCAAGTTTTTAAGAATCCATTCGCTTTTCTTTTACAGGATAAGAAATTAAAGATATAATAAATCACTCAATGCAATGCATTACCAGTGACACAGAATATAGTTGGACCAAGAAACAGGTAAGTCCTAAGAATCAGAAGACCAGTCAATGCAAGTGACATGTGGCTGTATTCTCCTTGTGGGAAGAGGCCGGATTGTTTTCCTTTTTCTAAAAAAAAATGCAAGTGACATGGAAGTCAATTTCTGAAATAGATTCAGAACCAATTGACCCATATGACAATATGAAGACCAGCCAATGGATAGTTACTTTCAGAACAGAAAGGAAACTTCCTTGTACTTTGCTTTAGAACTAGTAGGGTAAACCGTAAATTTGTGTGGCTAGATTTTTTTAACAGTTTGTAGTATCAAATGATATAACTTATATGCTTTAAAATGTATTTTGTAGACTATTTAGATTTTTAAGACATCTTAAACATTAGAAATGACAATAGAAGCTTGATTAACTCTTGTATTGTACATAACATAAACTCTTTCTTTTAATCTAAACCGTTATAATCTAGATCCACCATGATCAATGTTGTAGATTTTTTTTTCTCCGATTAATGTGGGAATTTCTAGCTTTAAGAGTAAACGTGACAGCTTCTTTTGCTTCTACTTTAATATTATAATAGATGCTTCCAGCTAAACAAGCAGATTGTGCTTGTCTAGTTTGTGATTATCTAAACATGTTTATGTCTGGCCTGATTCCTGATGGTAGCATCTGGAATCTAGCATAGCTGTACCTGACAGAAAAATGGTTCTCTCAGCAGTTTGTTGTCTGAACTTGCTAGAGAATCAGACGGTAGTCTGGGAAAAATCATATGCAATAATGATAATGGAGAGTTAAACAGATGTTACTATTTGCATGGCTCTTTACCCTTTCTAGAAGGAACTGATCTTGAAGAGGCAACCTGGGGTCAGTGTGGCATCTGCCACTGACAATCTCCAGCAGAAGAACTCCAAAGCTGTAGACATCCGCCTTCTTCGTCAGCTGCCCTCGGATTGCGTACTCGGGTGCCAGATATCCTCTGGGAAAAAAATGAACGTGTTTACTTCTTTTAACCACACAGCATTCAAGATCAAGTAAGGGCCTTAACAAGAAGTGCCACGCTTACAGTGTTCCTGCGACCCTGGTGCTGATATGCGTCATGTTGCCCGGGAAGAGCTTCGCTAGCCCGAAATCCGATATCTTGGGGCTCAGGTCCTTGTCGAGAAGAATGTTGCTCGCCTTGATGTCACGGTGTACTATTGGAGGCAGGACTTCTTCGTGCAGATAAGCAAGCCCGTCAGCGACACCGATGCAGATCTTCACCCTTGTCCTCCAGTCAAATCGGATACTACTGTGGGCATTGCCTGAAGTACGTCATGATGCATCAGAGGTTCAGAGTTCTGGAGTATCACCAGCTCACCATGATTTGAGAAAATTTTGGGTTCAGAGTACATACCAAAGAGGGTCTTTGCAAGGCTGTTGTTCTCTAGGTAATTGTAGACCAGCATTTTCTGATCTCCATCGACGCAGCAGCCGTGGCATTTTACAAGATTGTGATGGGTTATGTTGGATATAACACTCAGCTCATTCAAGAACTCATTTGTTCCTTGCCTTGACTCCGAGGAGAGCACCTTGATGGCAACTTTCTGACCATTCTTCAGCTTTCCCTGCATAATTCGAGCTCTTTTACAGTGGATTTAAATCAATATAAGCCATCCATTCCTTCGAATCTGATGATTGAAATCAATTTAGATCTAGTTATACTATCACGTGTAGTATTGGTAGTAAAATTCATAGAGGGGTAAAAGGGTAAAAAATTCCGTCATACTATTTGTCCTCTACGGTAAAACACGTCATGTGATCTTCATGAATGGCGAATGAATGGATAAGAGGCCTCCGAAGATCACCAGGTATTCGGTGAATCCAAAACTGTAAACGAATTAGGAAAAATCTAAAAGACCCCTGATAAATGGATAGGAAAAGTCTAAAATACCCTTGAGGAATGGATGATTAGATTTGATTTCTACTACCACTACTTATTACCTATGTTATTCATAGTAAAATTTCTCTAATTCAGATCAGAGAATGAGCAATCATGGACAGTACTGCATACTTGGATTCAATACAGTCACGGAAACTGATTTGAGTTTGAAGTGTATATCTGTCACTTTCTAATAATTCAGACTATTGGAGTAACTGATTGGTGCATACAATGATACAACACGTAAAAAGGCAAGAGGCTCTGGTGTTTAGAACTTGAAATATCAAAGCTTTTAGAGCACGAACTAGCAACTCAACCCACCATGTAGACGCAGCCGAAAGAACCCTGTCCAAGTTTGTTTCCTGAGCAGAAATTTCTTGTGGCTTTTCTGAGCTCCTTGGAGGAGTAGATCTTCACGTTGCTGACGATCGGTTTGTCTGCCAACAGAATCGGATGAATCAGAAGAAGGTTTCAGGATGTTTCAGTCAGAAGAACAGAAGTTGATGAAAGATGCAGGTCTACCTTTGTCATGCTGCACAATTTGGCTTCTGGAATTCTTCTTCCTCCGGAACACAGGAAAGCAAGTCATTGCTATAGTTTGGAAATTTTCTTAGGATCTTCAGATATGCCTTCAGAAGCTCATGCAAAAGAGACGTTTGTAGTAACCTGAGGGAAAAAAAATGATCAATAGATTAAAATAATGTGTCTCATTGAAAAATTTTGTTAAAATTCTACACAAAGTTAACCCAGTTATCTCTAATGCCTAATATAACTTCAAGAAACTGAGGTATAACATGCCCTCAAAGGAAAAAAGAAGCAGGTATATAACATAAAAGGTGACACTCATGATGTTAGATATGTTTGTTATTCCTGTGAGACCAAAGAACAGAAGAAATAACTATATCCCAACCAAGTTCATATATCAAGGTAAGGTCCAGCAAAATAAAACTTGGAAGCAAAATGTAGAAAATAAGTTAGCTGATTATTGTGTAAGGATTTACTAGTGCAAAAACACACTGCAAGCGAGTTCTAACATGTAAATAAATGAAGAATATGCGGTATTAAGAATTATATATTTGACCAAAAGAATCAATAGAAAAACAAAGCCATTTTGACATCGAAATACAGAATAAACAAATTTGCAGGATGGCCTTCGATCTTCAGAAGATCAACTGAGAGCACTCTAACAGAATCAGATGAACTGATGGTCAAGGAAAACACAAAAGGAAAGGAACTAGAAACGAATCAAATAATAAATACTACAGACATTTTTCAATTTTAAAAATGGTGAAATGAAGATTGGTGGATTTTGTAGAACAGATGCCTGGATAAACGTAATCTTTAGTAAAAAGAAGAAAAATGGAATGCTCACAACAAACCTACAGAAAGAATTAAGTATATTTAACTAAGAAGAGAAAGGAAACCAAAAAATTAAACTCTCCTACCGATTAGTAATAGTTAATCAGTGAGAAAGTTCACTTTAATGCGTTGCAGTCGGTATGAAGAACCAATAGCATCAAACACCCAGCAAAGAAGTCTTGAGTGGTAGTACGAGGAGAAGAGAAGAGAACAGAGGAGGAGAATATGTGTCTGTAATGGTAGAAGTAAGAGAGTACTACTGTGTGCTCTAGATATATGAGAGTCCAGGCAAGGTCCCACTGAGACTGACTTAGGGCCTTTTTTCTGCTTTGGATTACCTAAAAGCTGATTTTAGATTATAGTTATAAAGAAACTGATTCCCTAAAAACTAGAATCCAAAAGCACACATAAAGTGGATTGTGGATTCTAGTATATATAGATGGGCTAGATAGTAAGAATCGATTCTTAGAATCGGACTGTTCATTTTTTATTCTATTTTTGAGGCTAAAATCCAAAATCAAAAACAAAAACAAACAGGCCCTTAGTTTGTTCTCACCCTGTAGAGTTTAGCTAGTTGCAACTTGAGGAGTAGCATGTAAAGACCTATGCTCAGCTCACACCAGGAAATATAAAAGATGAGCAAGGACAAAACAATTTACTTCCTTTTTCTTCTGAGAAAGAACCAAGACTATATAGCTAAGTTGAAGCTATTTTAAAAAGCTGCAAGGTGCAAATGCTTTGGAGTTGTTGGCTCTGGTTATGTTCACGTCTTAAGCTAATTCTTAATACCCAGTTCCTGATTTTATTATGCTATAGATGGATAGATCGATGGATCAGACGCGTTACCTCATGAACAATGTTTAGGTGCCATGTGTGTTCAGAGACCATATAAATTGACCATTTTAAATAGAAAAATACCTATTCTAGAGAGAGCATCTATACTCTGTTTCCTAAATAGTCGGTCTTTAGTTTGCAGTTTACACTAACACTAGTGAGGTATAACAGAAGTATTGCATAGTATTAGTAAGTTCCACCGTACAATAATTGAGTGAGTTAGGCTACGTGCTTGTATTTTACCTAAAAAAGATTAAAAAGGTCATTTTTTTTGTAGTTCATGGCACCTATTGGGAAGGGCTCCCTGAAAGCCAATCCTGCTCATACACTCCAATTTGGACTTCTCCAGCCACAATGCTTCACCAACCCTACACTCCAGTTTACACTAGCTCTTTAACTGCAGTGTGGACATGTCGGGCTTGCTGATCACTGTTCAACGATTTGGAATAGTACAAGTTGACAAGCAGATCAGGAGAATCCTCCTACTACAGCTGAAAGGTACGCATTGGATTGTACCACTTCTGAACAATGTATTCTACATCAAAGTGTTCATGCAAGAATCAGTGTAACACAGCTACACATTTGGTTTAGTGGTTGTATTAATTATGGCTTTAGCTTCTAAAATTCATTTTTTTTCTATATAACGTATGAAGCTTCAACTTTTCCTCCAGAGTAAAAGAGAAAACTCAACTACTCTTTTTGTTTACGTAATTATCAGTATCAGCCAGAAATTGACTTATGATCTGAAAAACGATTGGAGTTAAAACTGAAATGCTAAACCGAGTCTAGACTCTCGAGCAACCATTGTTGGCTGCCCAAAGTCAATTTAATCACTGCTCATGAGCTCACAGCACGAAGAAATCTTCAAAAAAATTGCATTTTGCAAAAATCTCACTGGGAGCAGCCATTGACCATATGTGCTGGTAGATCAAGTCATTCTTTGTTCTCTCCCTATATCATTTATAGCATTTGAACTTTTGGAGAAACCTGTGGCTACAGCACACCAAACTTCGTCACACATTTTGAACATCATGTTGTATATATACCATTTTTTTTTTGGTCAACATACACTATCTGAACTTTCAGTGTGTGCTCATTTCCAAAAATATATATAAAGGTCAATTTAATTTAGTATTTCAGATTTCAAAGCCATGTAGTACTAAATCATATTCCTAGTTTTACATCATGGATAAACTTTGATAAAAAAAAATAACTCCAAGTGCAAATGCATTTTTATGCAATTTCCCTGCAAAAAAGACGATGTGAACGACGCTGAGAATATTCAAGAACAAAAGTGTACACATCGATCGGTCTCTGTACCAGCTATATCAACCAGCAGAATTATCAGACAGTTCGTCAACTCACGTCGAATTGTTCCAAATTTCGTTCTCATGCATAGCTGTTACCGAAGGACTTGGCTGATTCAGTCAAGGGTTAAAGCGAACTACCCTGGGTCCATTTTATTATGTGAACACGCCATAAGAAAATGATATGTAGATAGCCAAGCATGCATCTGCAGTTCTGGACAAGAAATATAATTTCTGGTTCACGTTTTTACCGACCTGGAAAGATGCACGAATGGCGCTTGAATCAAGGGTCAAGTTAATCCTTGTCATCGGAGTGTTGGTCCTCCTGGATTAAATCGTGCAAGCGGTTTTTTTTAATACAATCGAGTCATTCCTATGACTTCATGAGCATGTAATAATATTATTATAATTCTGTATAATGGTCAATAATTCAGCGATCACTGTCCATTGCAAATTCACGTTTTTTTTCGCGATGGACAGTAATGATCCCTGAATTAGTAACCATTATAAGAATAATTAATTATGGCATCCTTGTCCTTCTTCCCTGGTTCCCAAAACTACGGCGTGTATTGTATTACTTCCTTCGATCACAAATAGTTGTCGTTTTACATATATATGTAGTCAAATTTTTGAAACTTTGATTATAAATATCTTTACATATTTAAATTGGATGCATGAAAATCGTATGTGAAGATTTGAATCGAAAAGTGCTTTTACAATTTTATAATTTTATCAAGTTTTATAAATATATTATATAGAAAGTAATGGTCAAATTTACGTCTTGGAGAATGTATCGATGTCCACAACAATAACTATTTATGACCAAAGAGAGTACCTTTAAAATCAACGGTGGTCTTGGACAACAACGAGTGGCATTTTTCCGAACCGCGAACCTTAATATTTGCATGAGACAACGACCATTAATTAATCAACCGAGTGAGCCATTCACTGGCTTCAAGTCCTCGTCGGCCACACATACTGCACGCCATGTCCTACACGGTGAGTGACTCCTCTCTCTCTCTCTCTCTACTTACTCCTCTCTCTCTCTACTTATTATAGCGTCCTCAATAGTAATGATGCATGTGTGCTTCATTAGTCTAGTTTTAAATGAACAGGGCACAACGAGAAAGGTCGTTGATGGCTAAGGCTGTCTCTACCTGCATGACTGAGAGCCTTTGTTTTTGCTTTTGATTCTGGATCATAGCTCTAAAAGCAGAATAAAAAACAAACAGCTCCGATTCTATAATTTGATTATCACAATCCAATCCACGCATATACGTTAGAATCCACAATCCACTTTATATGTGTTTTTGGATTCCAGTATTTGGATAATCAGCTCCTCTACAACTACAATCCAGAATCAGCATTTAGAGAATCCAAAGCTAAAACAAATAGTCCCTGAATCATCGACCTCTGTCCATTATTCGGCATTTGGTCCATTTGCACAAGTAGTGCATGCGACCAGGGTTAGGAAAACTAGCGGCCGCGAACCATCCGGGGTTTCGGAATTGGTCCAAAACCTGTGTTTACATAGCACATGTGCTGCTGGAGGAATGACTAACACTTCTTTAGGCATTGCTGGCTCTCAATGAAGTGTCCTGCCTTGAAAGCTGTCTATGATCCTAACGCAAGGGGTTACCACATCGACAAAATGTCTTTATGGACCCTCTAAGGTCCGGGATTGGATATCCCAAACAAGGCATTAAGGTATTTGGGGAGGGGGTATTATCTCTAAAGGGTGCATTCATCCATGGGGGCCACTCGTTGTATGGCCGGGAATGCACAATGCAACCGGCAACTGATAGTATGATATGCACATCAAAGAACTATCGTTATGGCTAGAAAGAATAATAATACTTCTCGCTTGTACTTATAGATTAGATATCTCCACGAGCAGGGGTGGAGCTACAGGGTGGTCCCGGTGGGCCACGGACCACCCTGGTCCAGCCCATTAGCCTTTAGGTATTTTTCTGTAGGGAAAAAAATCGTAGGACTTCCTCATTGAAACTCTGTCTGTGCGATGGTTGTTAAAGCTTTTATTTGATCATATTGTGTTTGGTATTTTTTTAATTTAAATGTTGGTATGCTACACTTATATTGTTAAAAAAAGTTAAGCTGGACCACCCATGACTAAAATCCTAGCTACGCCACTGTCCACGAGGGGTATTTTGGTTATTTGTACATACCCAAGAGCCTATCAATATCTCATGTATCCCATATTTGTAACTTAAGCTCTCTTGAGCAATAAAATAATACATTCAAACTGGTGAGCCCTCAAGAACCTCCTCAGAAGCAACCTTCTGTTGACTCACCAACAAGAGTAGGACGGTTCCCTTAAATCTGTATAAATCCTCATGTTACTTTTACTCTCGTGGACACCCCTCACTTGTATTTGGGTTCCACACCTACAACACGTGTACTTACATTTCCTTTATTAGAATTTGCTAAAACTAAAAAGGGATTGCAAAACCAAAGCTCTGCGTTTTCAAGTAAAACCTGAACGGCCCGATTCAAGTAAAACCTTTACATTTGTGTATGACTACGCAAGAAATCTAGCCGTAAGGAAAGGCCATAACCGATCAGAGTTCACAAAACTGAATTCGAAAAAACTGTTCGAAAATTGAAAATATCGAGTCAAAAATTGCTTGAAAATCATCAGAAACCGAAGGGTTAAGAATTCAAAAAATAAAAAATTAAAAAAAAAAAAGAAAATCGATCGGTTTTCACCGCAAATCTGTCGGTTTTGACCGAAAACAGCAGGTTTTTATCAAAAATCGACTGGCCAATTGGTGGATGCTGACCACTGCGGTATTGTCATACGATTTTAACCTAAAACCGGTTGGTTTTAACTGAAAATTGTTACTTTAACAACCATTGTGCATGCGGCGACACTAAACCTCCTAACCTCCCCCGAGTTGAAGAGTTGGGTAGTATTTTACTAATTACCTCGCTTGCTGTTTGGCGTGTTATCACCGACTAATTAACTACAGCAACGTATACACGCACGTTACATCACGTTGCACCGCACGCGTGGAAATAAACAACAAAAAAAAGCTAATTAGTCAGCAAATATTGGGCTAACTGAACCAGTATCATGTGACGACCTACCATTTATTTGAGACCAAACTACTAACCACCCTACTGTTTGTTTCCGGTATGCTTTTTTTTTTTTTCTAAACACATCATTTGACCTGTCTGTGAGGAGCTTCAATTCTTTGATTGCTGTTACATGAAAAGACAAATCTCATTGACAATTCTGCTAAAGATGAAGATGAAGCAAAAGCGCATATATATATATATATATATATATATATATATATATATATATATATATATATATATTTATATATATATATATATTCTGTTCACCCCTATCCAGATGCTTGTCTTTAAAAAGTGTGAATATTCATCTCGAGAGGCATGACATGGCCAGTTCAAATGTAGTATTTCAACTCATTTTTTTCCCTTCGTTTCTGGCATTTGCGTGATTTAGGTGTGTTAACCAATCTTCTCGAGTGTTAAGATCATACAAGCTAATGACATTTGTTAACCAATCTTCTCAAGTGTTGAGATCATACAAGCTAATGACATTCAATAAGAACAATGGGTGTTGGACTTCCTCTCTCTTCCACGTTATAAGGTGTATTTATTATTAGCATAAAAGCCAAGAAGATATTGAAAATGACAAAATTACCTCTAATTATTATCACTAAACACTATATTCAATACATACATGTATAAAATATATATTATTTATTAGGGATATATAAGAAACATCACCCTAATTTTGTATTAGAATATGAAATATACCCTATATTTATGAACAAGTCTTTCTAAAAATGCGCCTATAACGTGGACGGAAGGAAATTAGGGATGGCAGTTTTACTCATGGGTTCGGGTACCCGACCCGATAAGGGCGGGCACGGGTAGCACTTGAGACCCGTGGGTTTTCGGGTTCAGGTACCCGATAAGGTCGTAGAATGGATATGGATATCAATTTGTACCCATAGGTACCCAATGGGTATCCCATGACATGTGGACCCCAATTGTCAGTGACACAAAATATCCTATCAGTGTGGTCTATGCGACTGTTCCGCTGTGCGTCCGTGCCCCCTGCCCCCGCATCGACGCGTCGTTTCCTTTTTCCGGTTTTGCACCCCGTGTCCCGTGACCCCAAGTCCTCCTCGCCCCCAACGCCAAATCGCCCCCCTCGCTCCTAACCCTAAATCATGCCCACTCTCCTTCAGCATCTGTGCGGTTGGCGATGGCGGTACCTCTCCGTTCTTGCTTTCCTCGGCACTTGGCCGAAGGTCCTCTGTTCCTTCACCCGCCCGGGCAGCGCCCTCGGAGCTCCTTCGTTCTCATTGCGCCACCGTGCCGACACCGGAGCTCCTCCGTTCCGTCGACCCGCCCGGGTTGAAAAAGAGTAGGTTTTAACAGTTATATGAGAAATTTCTTGTTTTTTCTAGGTTATCTAGAAGCATGTACATGTTCTTCGGATTTGTCAGATTGGATCAAGTCTACAAAGTGCTCAAACTTTTTTCCCCAAAGTCTACGTATTGGACAAAGAATACAAACTTGTTTTAGATTTGTCATTTCTACCGCATTGTGCAAGACAGATTCATTATTATTTTATTTTGTCTACTTTCGTATGCTTGAACAAGCAAATCCTTGTTTCTTCCTCTTTGTTCTGACAAATGGGTAGCGATTTTCTTATCAGGCCGCATGCTACTTGTCAAAAAATTGTAGTAGCCATTGTGTTAGTAGATCCATCTTATGATGTCTTTTGTTATTGGATGCTTGTTATGGCGGACTCATTACGAGGTAGCGACTCATTAAGGGATCAGTGGATCTGATCTGTCTTAGGGCCAACTGATATCTTGTGGATGATGGCAAAGTAATGTGAGGGCTAGATTTGAGCTGTTCATGCTTGAATCCATATATCAGAAGAACACTAGAATTTCTGTCACTATTAGGTTTCATGTTTTGGAGACTAGAGGGAATATACCATATTCTACAAAATCCTAATTTCGAAATAGAAGAACTCGCTTTGCTTGATGCTGGATTATGATGAGCTAGCTTAGTGGCTCTACTGGACAGGGTGTCAGGGTCTCTACTATATTCAGAATTTTCATGTTAGGTAGTTCAGAATTTTCGTACTTGGATAAAATATTTTTGCTTCTTACTGAGGTCAGCACTACACACAGAACTTAAATGCATCAATAACCATGTTGTGCCGTCTAGTTCTTGTTCTCATGTTCTTAACTATTAGTGAGTGTAAATTCTGTGAAGAGTGCGTGCTTGAATAAGATTCAAAGTCCCATATTTAGGTAACATGACAGCTGTGTGGGGTTAAGAATTTGTGAATTTGTACTATCTAGACTGGACTTTATGTGTGTATGTGTCTGAGAAGAGCTGCACTGGCTGCATGCTATGGCGGTATGTACTATGCTATCATGTTTCACGTGATATGTCATGTGTGTATTATAATTGCTAGGCTCAGTTTGTTTAGACTTGAGCTTGAGCTTATTTGACTTCTACACCTCTATAAGCCACAAGCCAAAACAAACAGTATTTTTTCAGCTAGATGGAAAGAAGAAACTTCTAGCCCAATTTGCACTACGCGAGAGAAGCAAAGAAAACGATGCTTCTCGGGGTGGCTGGAGCTTCTAAAAATTCCACTTCCCTAGTACCCTTACAACTTAACTATTATTTACGAAAAATTGCCATCCTCATCCAGCTCCAGCAGCTTTTTCCAGCTTCAGCAGCTTCTTCCAGCTCCAGCCTAAACAAACTCAGCCTAAGTGATGCGAGCTTGTGTCATGGCAGAGGGCAGCTGCACAACATGGATCATCAGCGAGTATGAAAAGGATGCTCATCAACTAGAATTTCTACTAAAATGCTTTTATTGTGGTTGTGGCAAACCTGCTAATGTATGAACTGAGTTGGATGCTATCTGTGTGGTAACCATCCAGACCTACTGTTTGAAACTATGTACGTAGTTTATGAAGGGCAATATGATCCCCCTTCTGTTATAGTTTTGCTCCAGTCATGCAATTTACAAATTTGCACCGTAATTTTGTGAGCATCACTGCATTGTTCTAGATAATTGATCTACAATTGCTCCATCTACATTAGCATCACTCATTAAATTCCAAAGTTACAGAAAGTAGCATGCACCAAGCTAATACAACAATTGCCATACAGTTTGGGTATCCATTGGGTATTTGGGTCATGACTCATGAGATCTGGATTCAGATTCGGGTACCCATCGGGTTCGGGTATCTATCGGGTTCAAATGCGGGCATAGATCTATGCCCGTGAAGATTTTTGGGTTCGGGTGGGCGGCATGTGGTTTGGGTTCGGGTTTCAAACAGAGGTACCCACCCGATTGCCATCCCTAAAGGAGATCACAGCTACTACTATGAGTAGCGAAGACTCAGCAAAGATAACCATTTATAACATATAATATGCTTATAGAGGCCATAATTCTGCTTATTAGGTAATAGGTAGGCCTACAAGGTTCAGCATAGTACAATACAAAACTACTACTACTACAAAAAAAAACGATATACTATAATCATCTGCAGAAGACCCTCTGCATATTTTACAGGTATGAGCTACAGCGTCAGAAACCTTACTGCAAACATGACGGGCTTTGCAGGAAGAAATAGAAGAAAGAAAAAGAAAACAATCCTCGTGATTATTTCCTGCTGCCTTCGATGTTTGCACCTCCACCAGACAACCACCAACCACGTATTCGCTGTTTATGCTAGAAATTCAGCCTAGTATCAATTTCCGAGGACCAAACAACAAATCAGATGTTGTCATTTATCTCTTCTGATAGGCAATCATATAAGAAACGTCCAGCTGAATCTGTAGCGGGATATCCATACTGTAGACTAAAAACTGTCATTAACTTCTGCCCTAATCCAAAAGTTGCCAGACTATGCGGAGTTGCCAAACCCACCAGATTTTCCAGAATTGTTGCCCCCAAAGCTGCCAAAACTGCCCATGCCAGAATTACCAAAACCACCACCAAATCGACCTGAGCCAGAATCCCCAAATCCACCCGACCGGCCAGAACCTGATCGGCCCGAACCCGAATCACCAAATCCGGAATCCCCAAATCCACCACTTGAGCGACCAAATCCGGAATCCCTAAATCCACCACCCCCACCAGAACGACCAAATCCTGAATCACCGAATCCACCGCCTGAACGGCTAAATCCACCACCTGAACGACCAAATCCTGAATCACCAAATCCACCACCTCGACTCGATGAGTTACCAAAACCACCGCTGCGCCCACCAAAACCTCGTGAGCGCCCATACCCACTGCCTTCACGACTAAATCCTCTGCCTCCACTTCCAAAGGAATCAAAACCACCACCCAGCAAGTCAGAACCTTCGACGTTAATCTTTGGAAGCTGGGAAGAAATAGAAAACCAATGAGTGTAATGCAATGAAAAATGATTTGAACAGAATTTACATGGTGCAAACCATCAACCTGTACCTCTGTAAACTTGCACCCAACATCATTCTCAAACACCCTGATAGCTCTACTCTGTTGATAGTTGTACATCACAATGGCAGTACCCTTCTTCCCAGCACGGCCAGTTCGGCCAGACCTGTGAACGAACAACTCTGAAGAGTTTGGCAATTCAAAGTGTATCACCTGAAAAAGGATGGAGAGCCAGTTAAAGAATGCATATTACACATTTTGATAAAGAAGTGATGTTGCCGACATTTTAAAAACAAAAGATAAACAATAAACAAAGGAAAGAACTAAAAAAGAAAAGAGCAAAACACTAACCAGATCTACATTTGGGATATCTAAACCACGAGCAGCAACATCTGTGGCAATCAAAATATTAAACCGGCCATCACGAAATCCTGCAAGTGTTCTCTCTCTCTGGGCTTGTGAGATATCTCCATGAAGGGGCTCACACTGGAAACTCCGACCCATGGTGTATGACAATCGATCAGCATCCCTTTTTGTTTGTGTAAATACGATGCATTTACCGCCTTTAACATGCTCCTGAAATGAATAAACAAATTACTTGACAGATTCAGGCAACAAAACCACATATCCCTAGAAAAGTATTTAATTAGTATTATGATACAAAAATAATATTAAGGTAATATATAATCACCTGAATCAACTGTCCAAGGACAGCAGGTTTTGAAAAATTCTCTGAAGCAATAGAATAAAGACTGATTCCTTCTGCTAGCTTCTGGTCATCTTCACCCACCTACAAAAAGGAAAAACATCATAAAGAAATTCCCGGTAGTAGCTAATGATATGTTAGTGGAACAATGTACACACAACACAGTAACTCATTACAGATGAAACTAACAGCAGTGTTCCTCCATATATTTTTTCCTTTGGCAGTTTATATCATTGGTTAGTTAGGTAAAGGACTATAATTTTTGTCTTTCCGGGGAAATCACATACATTGCTGAAAGGTAATTATTGCTGCAAGGAAAGAGTCAACAAAAGTCTGAACTAAGTGGTAGTGAAGAAAAGATTTAACAAAAGTCTGAACTAAGATTTAACAAAATGTTAATACAACAGAACTGAAGTTATTTGGGTGATTAAGTTCCAATTTAGAAAAGGTAAACAATGCATATAGGTATAGACACAGCGAATGTTAGGGGTGGGCATCTATACACCGAAACCGAATTAACCGGTTTTTTGGGTTTTTCAGTTTCGGATCGGTTTTTATTTTGATACTATTCAGTGTATGGTTTTCGGTTCAGTTGTCAACTCACATTCACCAAATTGCCGAATGAACCGAATACACTGTCTTGCACTCGTGCTCCCAGACAGGCAGACAATCTCTCTCGCCAAGTGGCCAATCAGCCCATTCCCCATTTCCCGAATTCGCAATTCGCAGCAGCCAGCAAGTGTGCAACCCTAGCCGGTAGTCGCCACACCCGCACGGAGAAGGGAAACACTGGCAAGCGTCCAGCGCTAGGCGCAATCTCGCACAGGCCCCCAAATTCCGAACCCTAGGCGCTGGCCCGCCACACTCCACTCGCCGGCTCGCCGTGACGCCGCCGTCGCGCCATCCCGCCTACGGCTGCCAGCGTCCAGCAGTCCACCGCCCCACCAGTGCCGCACCATCTACATCTCCACTTCTCCAGTCTCCAGCGGCCAACGCCGCACCAGTTGTGTTTAATTTGACCACAAGTTTAATTTTGAGATTTATCATTTGCTAATTATGGATAGGTTGGTAGGACGCTTTTATTCTAAATGTTTGTCTTGATTCAATAATTTTATTTTACTGAAGGGGTCTAGAAAGACACTTGTACTACGAGAGATTCCTGAAGGTGATGTCAGTTCATTATTATTGACTAATAAGGAATCCTTGGCACCCTGTGATGTAGGGTATTTGTGTATGATAGGTATGCATTCTATTATTCATGACCAAGAAGTATCCGAATTATTCTCATGCCTACTTTACTGGAATGTTTTTTCTACATCTTTCTTGATTACCTAAGATTTGCTTGGTTGATGTCACTGTTCTGTCAGGTTATTTTCAAACCTCCAGAAGCTAATACGTGGAGGAATACCAATCTGATTTCATCAGGTACGTAATTTTTATTTCCTGCACCTTTTCGCTTCAGCTTCATTACTCTCTTCTGCTTTGCTTGATTTTAATTTTGCTAAGTACTTCCTGACGCTGGTATGCCTAGAAGGAAAGAACATTTGTTGAGACCTTCCTGGCACAAAAAAAAGCTAAGGCTAATAGGCTATATCAGATTTTGGGGATGATCATTGTTTCTTCCTGGAAACTAAGGCTACTAGTAATATATGCTACAGAGAACACATAATACTTTGTAAACTCCATATTCAGTTGAGCATGGTCTTTTTTATGACTTATGAAGACAGCTATTAGAATTTCGGTTAACCGAATTAACCGAACCAAAATATTTCGGTTAATTCGGTTCGGTTTTATTATTTTGGCTAGAGAAATCTAACATACAGTTTCTAGAAACCGAATTATTTAAAAACCAAAACGAAAAGACCAAAAAAAATGAACGCCCACCCCTAGCGAATGCATGATAAAATATGGCCAGATAGGGATAAGATTCCACAAAGTATGCAATGAAATCTAAGTTACAGAGAAAAGTTAGCAATAAATGCGTGTAAAACCAGTGTAACACTCAACAAGTAGCACTCACAAGGTCAATTGTGACAGGATCTTTGAGATATTTGTGTGTGAGCTTTCGTATCCAGCTTGGCATTGTTGCAGAGAACATCAAAGTTTGACGATGGGGCGGCACCCTATCCAAAATCATCTCAACATCTTCATCAAAACCCACCGACAACATCTGGTCTGCTTCATCAAGAACAACAAACCGGATCTCTGACAAATTCAGAGCACCTCTTTTTAGCAGATCAATTACACGTCCAGGTGTCCCAATAACTACATCAACACCGCACTGAAGATTTCTCATTTGTTGGTTAATTGGGGTGCCTCCATATACACAGATTGTATCCAGAGGGGAAGAATCGAGGAATTCCTTCTCAACTTGTTTTGCAAGTTCTCTTGTTGGTGCCAAAACAATAGCCAAGGGAAACTTTCCGGGTCTATGAATCCAAAGATTCAATTGAGGTTACAAAACAAGACAAGAGCAAACCAAAAAAAGTATAGGGAAAAAAGATATCAAATGATAAAAAGATCCAAACTTACTTGTGCTTTTCATTATGGCGAATAATCGCATCCAATATGGGGATTCCAAAGGCCAAAGTTTTCCCTGTCCCTGTTTTGGCACGACCAACCATGTCCCTTCCTTGCATTGCTGGCTCAAGGACAGCTCTCTGGACAGAATAGGAAAATAGGACCCAAAGTTTAATATCCAAAACATGAAACAAGATTCACCCATGAAGTGATCAGGTAAGATGTAAACACCCTACACTACCACCAGGAAAACGATGAAAGTTGATTAAAAAAATACAGGTACTTGAAGCAACCATAAGCTCAAGAAGTGAAACAGAATAAAAGAATTGGCTTGCTAACTTTGCATCGTGTCTATATATACAAGACTGCTCTGATCCAACCAATCTAGAAGCAGCATATGAAAAACAGCTGGCCCATGCATACTTGTTCATACAAACTGAAACGACGCCCAAGCAGGCATTTGATCATATCAAGTGACAATACATCAGTTATGGAACAATATAATGGTGAGGCAACTTTCCTTCTTTTCTGTCAGGACAAATTGGTCAAGGTGCTCTGGACTATTTAGTGTGGACTATCTCGCGTACACATTTCATTGGCAATCAATCATTTGTCCATCCAGTACCAATGCCAGAAAGAACACCTTTGGCTCACATAGAGCTCAGAGATCCTTGAAAATCTCAAACAATTTGAACACCCAAACCCTATGAGTACAATTCCAACGTATGAAAACTACCATGCTGAGGAAACAATGAAAACGGAAAGGTAATGAACTAAGAAAGCGCAATTTTGGGCGTAGCAGCAATTCCCCACATCAGAGATACTCTTGGACTGACCTATGATCAAAAGCAATCAATTTTCCAGCAATTGACATAACCTGCACACCACTAGATCTGTTAATCAGACTAAAAAGCAAAAGAGGCAGCTTTCTCATGAACCAAACAACTCTATTATTAGCTATCACATATCAATTAAAGCTACATGGATCGAATTGTTGCTCCAGATGCAAGAAAAGTTTGGTATGAATCCACAAATTGTAAAAAAAAAAAAAGGAATCAACTTTCGCGGTCAACAGATGATTCTAGGAGCAAAACATTACGCTTATGCTTCTATCGAAATTCGGAAGAAAGAAAGGGACTGCGCTGCTCGTACCTGGATGGGGAACAGCTTGGTGATGCCCTTCCTGGCGAGCCTCTCCACGATCCTGGACGAGATCCCGAGCTTGGCCACCTCCAGCCCCTCCTCCCCGGCGGCCCCAACTCCGCCCCCCGCCTTCTTCTCCTCCTCATAGAACGGCCCCTCGTCCGCCGCGAACACCGCGCGCGACGCGGCCCGGGCCGGCCCCGTCTCCCGGAACCAGAGCCACGCCGGCGACGAGTGGAACCACATCGCCGCCGCGGGCGCCGCCGCCGGGAGAGGCGGCGTCCGCGGACTGCCGCCGGATGCACCAGGGCGGCCGCGATGGCGGAAACAGCGCGCCGCCGGAGGGCGCCGCGCCACGGAGGATGGAGTACATGGCTGCTGGCGGCTGCTAGGGTTTTTGGGCGGAGTCGGGGTTTAGGGTTTTTGCGAGGAGACGAGGGGGGTTCGGAGGAAGCAATGGGTTAAAAGGCGCAGGACAAGAGATATTTCTTTGGTGACGGGTGGACTCCTACGGAGTAAAAACCTCTTTACCTACAGTCACTTAACTATGGGTCCCATCGGTCCACCTGCATGTGGGGCTCACAAGCCGGTTACTGTAGGAAGAGGGCAATAGGTGGATCAGTGTAGGCGTGGGAAGGGAATGCGGTGAACAGGGCATGACACGTGGGTAGGGCCGGAAAAAAATTCGATCGTGAGGCTTGTTGACTCGGTTCAAAATTGCTCTAATTACACTCGTTCATTGGTTGAATATTGAAATGAGCCAATTTCGAATGAAATTAGATTTTGCTCTGGCTCGGCTCGGCTCGGTTCGTTGGTTCGGTTCTAAAAATACATCCAAATTATAGATAAAATGATATCAAATCAAACTATATCAATTTCGAAAAAAGCTAAAAAAAACGAGAATTTGGCTCGATTTTCACCAATACACGTGGGAGGAGAAACTTACGTGGGGCCAGGATGTCAGTGGGCTGTTGGGTTGAGGTTGTTGGGATTTGGGGTACGAGGCGCATTGTTTGGAGGAAGGGTTAAGGCGGTTGGGAGATAGGTTATGGGCTTGCTCTTGTTTGGGCTATCCCAAACGGAATTGCTCAATGGCCCTGTTCTGAATTTCGGCCTGTTAATTTTTTGTTAGGAGAATGGAGACGAGCGTACCAGATGGGCCTATGAGGCCTGCTTAGCGTGCTTCTATACATCACCTCTCAATATAAGAGTGTGACTACATTAAGAGTGTTTAGATCCGTAGAGCTGTGACTACATTAAGAGTGTTTAGATGGATCATCTTGTTTACATTTTAGACTAAAAATATAAACTTAATTCACTTTATTTTAACCTACAAGTTTCAGATCTCAGGTGAAATTGGGATCTGGAGCTCTACCAAACAGACCCTAAGAGTCTATTTGTTTTAGCTTTTGATTCTGGATTCTAGCCCAAAAGCAGAATAAAAAACAAACAGCCCGATTCTAGAATCCGATTCTCATAATCCAACCCACCCATATATACTAGAATCCACAATCCACTTCATATGCACAATCCAGAATCAGCTTTTAGATAATCCAAAACTGAAGTAAACAGGTCCTAAGTTATATAAATCTTAAAGCAAAGGAAAAGGTAAGTAATCATCACCCACTCTTCATTCGTGTTTTAATATTTATACAACTTTTTAAATAGTGTTGCATAGAAGCACCTCCTGCGGTGTTGCTACATCTGAAAATGGTAGCTTTGTTTTTTATTGAACTAGTAAATACACGTCACACGCGTGTTGGGGCGTTGACGTGTATCATCTTTCCAGCATGGATGCCCCGGGTCAGCACTGTGCAATGTGTGGCGGCTGCAAGCGGGGCCGCCCTGTCAGGGTTCTATGTCCGACCAGGCCAAATTCGAGGGCCGGTGAAAGTTGCAACTCGTCGTAAATCTATCTGGTGTCATGTGGAAAAGATCTACGGCGTTTCCTGCAACTTGAGTCATTGTAGGTGGTGCAAACTACAGTTTTATTCTAATATTCGGTGTTCTCAAACACAGTGTCACATGGAAATCTTTCCGTGTCTAAAATCTCAGTCCATCTATAGAAATCCCGATCAAGATTGAACCACCCAAACAAGACCTCATGCGGGAAATGAACCTTTTTTTCTGAACATGCAGCTGCATTCTCTTCAGCATTAAGATTTCCAGTCTGGCGCCTAGAAATTCTGGAAGTCCACTGTGTTGTTCCCGCCCTCGAGGAGATAGAGCAGCCTACTTGAACTTTACTGCAGTACCTTTTCGATCGAGTTCCAATTTATCCAATCATGGCGAACAGGGAGCTAGTGAGTGAGCTTTATTTCAAACGAAACCGGACAGGCCAATCCAATCGCATGAATGGATGCTTCCAGTTGCAAGGAAGGATCCTGTTCGAGAGTTGAGCCGCATGGCTCGGCTTTTCTTGCCTTACCTTTGCTCAAGAACTTGCAGACGAGCATGGAGATGAACTGAAGCAATGGTCGATTCCCATGAACTCGAACTCTTCCTGGCAGTCCAGCTAGATTGGCAACCTTTGTTGGAATTAATTCTGAATTAATTTAATCGAGAAGTTAAAGAGGTGTTGAGTTGAGGATATGATCTTTAGTACCATATTACTTAGCTAGATATAGTGCAACCAATTTATAACGGGAGCTCATGCATGGTACATATAGCTAGCTATGTTAGACTATGCGTGATTATGATTGAGGCGTGCTAAGTGTACTTATCATCTTACACCTCAATTGTTGATGTAGTGCCGCGGACTTAAAAAGACGCAAGAAAAGTTAGTCCGTTCACCAATGTTGTGGTTCCTAGAATCGTGGCAATTGGTTTTTGGTAGCGAAGGCAGCGACAAACAAAACCGATCCAGTCTGCTTCCCGAGTCAATCCAATGTCGGCCACTTGATGATCATCCCATCGCTTCTGTCCTGCTTCTTTTCTTCATCAAAGCCGCTGTAAGAGTTTAGGACCGACTGGTTGCGAATAATTTTGATGAATAATTTTTAACATTGTATTTTTATTATGTATCTATGGAATTAAATTAATGTTATGCCATATTGATTTTCCACCAACCTTCACCTTAAAAAGCAAATTTTAACATCGTATTTTAATTGTGTATCTAGGGAATTAAATTAATGTTATGCTATATTAATTTTCCAACAACATTTACCTTAAAAAGCAGACCTATCTGGGATGACGAAGGGATTAGCTAGCTAAGCTTAGTTGGCCCCTGGAATGCGAGCTTTTGATTCTAGCAGCATTTCGCCATGCCTGCTTCGAAGGCTCAGTGCAATTCCTTCTACTAATAGTTTCCCAAATTTGCACTCCTTTCCGATTGAAATTTTGAAATACTAGTAGCCTTCGTCGTCGGCGACTTCTTCTTCCTCGAGTAGGCGGCGTGCCCAGCTAGCCATGGTGGAGGAGTAAATTAAGTTAATTGATCGATCGGCCATTCAAGTCGAGCCGTCCGGCCGGCTCGGTTTCAAAGGGGATTAAACTTTAAAACTTTTGGGTTAGTGATGCATGGGGACATTCATTGAGCACCACAAAGGCAGCAATCATTGAATCTAGCTACGTACTGCCAGTACTACTATCAATCTATCATCATCGTCTTCGTGATTATTAACGCCGTACGTACAAATCAAGCCCTGATTATTTCTTCTACTGCGGATTATATATGCAGCTGTCTGTACATACTGCAACACTGGTGATAGATCGAGCAGCTGATGACGATCTTTCCAGGTGAGACACTGCATGACGGTTGAACTTGCATTTGTCAGTCGTTAAGGCAGCAGTAAGCCAGTGGTCCTCGATTGTCAGTCGTTTGGTTTCACAAGAAGAAGAAGAAGATCGTCTTGTCAGTCGCTTAACTTCACAGGTTAAGTTGGTTTGTGTGAAACTAGTGATCGAGTCACGAAATGGACACATCACACATGTCATCAACCTACAAACGCGTGAAAGACTGAAACAGAGCATAGAAATATTTATGGCGATTACTAGCAATAGGACGTCCGATCATTGTTTATTCTATCGAACGTCTCTTGCAATATTTTTTTTTCAACGATTGCAATATTTTTTTCAACGCGTGTAACATTTTTTTTCAACATATGCAGCATCTGTTTACTGTGCCACATTTCTACTTTTGTCGAAGGAAAATGTTGCACACGTAAAAAAAAATATTGCAATATAGAGAAAGAATGTTGCAACGCGTTCAAAAATATCGGACATCCGAGCTGAAGTCATTCTTAATATTTGTAGAATCATCTCCGCCTTTGGGTCCCTGGATGAGGACTGGCTAGCTCTGAAACCTAAGAAAAGTGACAGGTGTAGTTCACACTTCGCACCGCATAAGGTTAGTTTATTCTACGGCAACACAAGCATGCTCAACCTGTTGATGGAGCACCACTAATCACGATGACACTACAAAATCTCACACTTATTGTATCTTTTAATTAGTTTGGTTCTGTGCTCATTGTCATAGCTAGGCCTCCATCAGCTCGCAACCTTCTTTTCCCCTTTCATGGGGACAGGCGTAACCAACCACTCTGTCCTTTACACTTTGGCACTTTGCTGCTTCATCTATCAGCTATGGGCAGGGGCCAGGGACAGGGAGAGACGAACTATATGGATTATTATAAATTAGCCTTGCTTTTGGCTTTAGTTTTTCTATGGACGTGCATGACATGACATTTGGCAATCATCTCACTTCAAACTCAACTGATAAATTGTTTCCCCAAAACTTCATCACAGCAATAGAATATGTACATCTCAAAAAAATACAAATCATATTATATATGCTTCTACAAGATCAAATTCATCCTGGAGGGGTGAAGTTACAAAAAGACAAATTTAGGGTGCATTTGAACTATTCAAGTTTGTCAGAAATTTGTCTTTTTTATTACTCTTAACATAGGACGAATTTGATCATAAAATTTTATATGTAGATGGAGTAAGATGAGATGTACATCATTCTTTTTCAGAATTTACTTCGTGTTCAAAGTTGATACAAACCTTTGAATCCGTTGGATTTTTTGAGTCTTGAAAATATTTTTTTGGTTTTTTTGTTGCGTTTGTTAAAAAAATGGGTCGTTATCCACCATCTACATTGTTTAGTTTTTTGGGTGTCGAAAATATTTTTTCGTTTTTGTTGCTTTGAAAAAATGGGTCATTAGGACCACCGTCGAATCCGATGTCCTACTTTTTAATAAAAACCCATGATTCTGATCCTTGCTACATAAGTTGCTATAAAACTTGATGAATCTTTAGTTTTTTCTATGGACGTGCATGACATGACATTTGGCGGGATCTCACTTCAAACTAAACTGACAAATTGGGTGTTCCCCGGTTAACTTCATCACATCGCGTAGAATACTGGTACCTTTACAAAAAAAAGAATTACAAATCATATTATATATGCTTCTACAAGTATTTTGTAGAATAAAGTACGTACTGGGAGGGGGTGCAAACTGCAAACTATACTGTGATTTAATGGGAATGTCTATGCAGAACTCGTGTAAACAAACTGAGATTTAAATCGAAATTAATGGCCATCGGATGAAAAGTAACGGTCTAGATCTTTTCACCGCTCATGTATAAACCATTAACCTAACCCACTCCTCTCTCCCTTCCCGGTAATCGTCGCCCCTCTCCTTTCCCGTTTGCGCTACCGCCCCCCACCTCGTCAGCATCGCTCCGAGGTGAGGCCTGTCGGCTTTCACCGCCCGCTGTCACTTCTGCCTCCCATGCAGCCGCCACTGCTGAGGGTAGCGCCGCCTCCCTCCCTCCCCATCTCTAGCAACACCACTGCCACTAGATCTGCCAACGATGGCACCTTCCCTGCCCCCGAACCACTCATCTCTACTACTTCTATTTGCGGGTTGGTGACGGTGATCCGTTCTCCTTCCTCCCAAAACCGTCATTATCCCAATCTTCTATACATTGGCGAATGGGGAAGTTTTAATTTGGTTGGATATGCATGCATGCGTGATCTGCGGCGTATCAAACTCTTATCTTAATCAGCCGATTCTATTTTCAAATACTGAACGGTCGATTCTTTTTTCATATATTGCACGCATGCAGCTTCTAAGTTACCATGCACCTTTGAGTTGCCATATACATCTTTTCCATTAAATAATTACTTGCATGTGTAGATAAGATCATCTTTTCTTACGTATGGACTTGATTCCGGCTGGCTAGCAGCATACGCACGGCTATGCATGACGTAACTACAAAAGTTTGTTATCTCTATCTCTACTAATTTTAATTAAGAGTTGGTGGTGGTATGTCCGTTCTCCACTCTCACCCTAACACGTATGCGCACCCGCGTGATTGAGTGGGAAGCGAGCAGTAGCCACCTCGGTAGATTGGATTGAATTATCCCATCGTGGGAGGGAAATAAATATGCATGACTCATTTATTGCTTTCCTTTCTTCCATGATCTGGCATTCGAATCGGCGACGATTGCTCCCGGTGCTTTTCGGATTGGATTGATGGATTCCCTTCCAAAGAAAGCAGAGTTTCGATTCATGGAGTTGAGTCTCTTCTCGCATTTTTCCTTTTTGTTGCCTTCTTTATTCGACGATTTCTTAATCTGGATTCCATAGATATCTCCTCGGTTATTGAATCTATATAATCTCACTGCTTCTTGCCTCTCCTGCAGATATGTTGAGCAGAGGTAATAGGACCTTTCTGATCTCGTCGATCGTGGCGAGGCGAGTCGCCAATGGTGGCGGCAAGATAGGTGGCGCGCTACTTGAGCTCGTCTTGTGTATGATATCAATAGGTTGAGAGAGGCACTCGCGGGGGAGATGAGGAGGCGGTAGAGCTGGTTGATAGGGTGGGGCTATGGTATGATCGAAGCAAAGCGTACGAGCCATGCACACCACTGATGGTGGCAACCATATACAGATGACGCCTACCTCTTCAATGCCTTTGCGCGCCCATGAGGCAGCAGATGATGCCTCTTTCAGTCGATCGATCGATCTCAAATTATGGCGTTATAAATTTACAATTCCAAGTGATGTGATGTTATTATTTAAATTTATGAAATTAAAGATAATTTTAAGCTCGAGTTTGTAAATAGGTGTTTGGAATTTGTATGCTTCGATGAATTGATTTAAACATTTAACCATTGTACATTCAGAGTGAATATTATTATTCAGATAAGGTTAATGCTATTTGCAAATAAATGTTTTATCATAAATTGAGTTTCCGTTACATCGCACAGGCACATGGCTAGTTAGATCTCGTCGCCCACCCTGTGGCCACTATCGCCGCACTCCTCTATCCCACAGCCAAGGAGGCACCATCGTCGCCTTGCCACTATCCCCTTGCCCCTATAAGTTCAGGGATACGATGAACCCTAACTTTAACCAGTGATCCAATCCCTAACCTGCTGGCACTGAAGAGAAGCAGGACAAGGTCACAGAAGCACAAATCGCAAAGCTAATCCAAAGGTTCAAGAATCAACTAATGTTGGAGTGACCCACAGTTGGTCTCATACATAATGTATGCGAGACCCTTAGATCTAAGATCATCATAATTTTCTACATGTGTAATAGTATACTTAGAGGTTGCCAAACGCTACTTCGTAATTAGATAGTCATAAAGGTAGTTTTCAAGTTTAATATAAAACATGTGGAGAAATGTGAACGATCAAGATAGAATTTACCCCTCCTATATAACAGAAGAGATATCTTTTGGCCTCTCGATGTGGTTGGATTAATAAAGTACATGCCCATACCAAATGTGATTGAGGAGTCAATTGCAACTGACCAATCTCCTACAGAACGAGTGAATGACCGAGCTATCATAAGATGACATGTTTCTCACCTTGAGTTCAATCTAGTATCGTGAGGCAAAGTGATCGGTACATGAGCACTATGTAAATTATTCCAATATGATCTTCATATATATTTGAAAGTCGTTATACCTACTAGGGGCCATTGTTGACTTATAGGTCAAAAGGAGTTTTCGGTTCATGACCGAATATGCACAAACATACAGGATCACACACTTAACGGGTTGAAATACATTGTTTCGAATTGGATCCGTCACTAATGGGCCGAGTAGGTTTTGCACCTTTGCTAGCCCCCTAAGGTAATGTTCCATCAAGGGACTATATAAAGAGAGTATGAAGGCTAAGGAATGCAACTGTTATACCACCGCAGCCACTGAAACCTTAGTGTTACCAATCAAGCTATGATGTACGCATCGGTGCTAGCACACCAACGCACAACGTTCCTTTCCTGAACATGTGGACTTCAGTAGAAGCATTGCTACAATGCAACGCTCGATCGGGTTACTTCAACTCTTCTTCCGCTTACACTGTACGTCCTAGTGATAATAATCTTACTCGCTTAGCATCTTGATTTATGCGATGGAATTTTTTAATTTACGCTAGTTTAGTCTATCCATATCCCTTCACCTTCTATGGTGAAAAAGGAGATCAATTTGTAAATACTTCTATAAGCGACTAGATTTGTTAAAAAAAAATATAACGTACCAGATAATAAATGATTTCAATTGTCTATGCGATGTACTATTAGCTTCTGCGCTTGGATGACCATGCACAAACTGAGGCGACATAGAATATTCGGTGCTAGCTAGGCGCAAGCTGGACGGAGCCGGTGGTATGGTCAACTAGAAAATTTTTCGCGGCGTACACGTCGCGCGTGGCGTTTTTCGTAGAAAAAATTTCTTCTTTTCAGTAGCGTTTTATTTTTTAAATCGTCGAAATAATGAGCGAAACGGCTGAAAGGAAACAAATTTTTTTCGCGTCGTAATACGCTGTGCATGTCGTTTTTTCGAAGGAAAATTTTCTTTTTTTTTTCGACGGTGTTTAATTTTTTAAATCGTCGAAGTAATGAGTAAAACGGGGTAAAAATAGAGAGATAGAGTTGTAGAAATATCTCTTTCGACGAATTATTTGGAAAATATTGGAGACCGAGCTGGAAAACCGCGGCGGGGAAAAAGTCTAGAGGGAAAAAGGTGAAAAATCATTAGAGATGACAACCTTCTTTTGTCGAGTTTAACACTCTATACATTCGCCGAGTAATAATACATGGTTTAAAAAATATTAGAGATCGAGATTGGAAATCGAGATGGGAAAAAAGTCTAGAGATAAAGCTGCATATATATTCCTGGTGACGAAAACATTTTTTCCCGAGAAAAACAGAGAAAGGATCTAGACATAAGAAGCAAGGACCTCAATGTTACGTTTTGGACTGGTCGCTATCCCGAAAAATTAGAAAAGGGCTTGTTCACGATTTGAATTTAACGGGAGGTTCTTTCAAGTAAAAGACGCCTTGAGGACTGAACACGATTTTAGAGGAAAAAATCTTCCCCTCACAAAAAATCACGAAAAGTCTATTCGTAATTTCTAAAAGGATCAAATCGCAAAAAATATTTTTGAGCTGAGCCGACCGACCGGCTGAGCCGAGCCGCTAACGTCTGTGAGGGCGTGATCTCTTCAGACATTAGGAAAGGTAGTATCTGTCATCTTCAATCGGCCGGCCAGGCTCGCGCCTGGGGCAATGTACTAGCAGCATTGGGCTGATTGCAAGGAGATAAAAAGCTACTTTTCTGTTAGTTTTTGTGCCGTGAATTGTCTAGTTTGAGCAAGTATAATAATATCAGCTTAGTTTACTATTAATATATACACATCAGGTTTGTCCTATATAAAAAAAAGCAAGAAAATAAAAAAGAGAAGAGAACCGAGCTTTTATTTAGTAGCCAACATCATACAAGAAAATATGTGCTATCGTCGGCTAAAAACGGGTGTTGAATCCCGCACGAGCAACTTTTAGTGTTAAAGTTAGTGTTTTGTCAATAACCATAAAGATAAAGCTAATGTTAAATGTCTAAATTAAATGTTTTATTGTTTCTTTAAAGACAATCTTTAGAGATAGTTATTGTATAAGATAGCTTTATTAATCCTAACCAATCGAACAAGATAAGTAGCAGGGGTGGCATTTCCACGGATATGGCTGAGTTAATTTGCAATGGCATCTCTCAGAACCAAAACTTTATCAGTTTGCAATAGTATATATCTAATAAATAACCCATACAAGAAAGCTTGACACTAGACTAATTTGGTCGGTTGTACCTACCCCTACGGCCGGAAACACACTCTAGCTACCAGTAGTACAGTAGGGTACTCGTCCTCCGTCGATTGGGCATGGCTTTGATCTCTGCTTAATCGATCGCTCTCACGGGAAGAACCGCGAGTGTGCAGTGTTTGCTGGTGCGGCAGCAGCTTGATCAGTCAGCTACAACCTCATCACTGTTGGCTACTCTACTGTTGAATGGCACTATGTGAGCAGGACGCACGAGTTGATCACTTTTTTTTAAGCCTTCTTACCTCTTTCTTTTTTTTTCAAATCTAATCTTTCTATAAACATATTTGCAGATATAGTCCCCTTTCGTACCGCGAAAGGCGCGGCAGGCAACATCTATCTCCTACCGCACCTTGGGAGTGCAAGAACCGAAACAAGCGCTGACAATGACGCTCTGCATCCGAGGCGCGACGACCTGCTTCTTTGCGGCCGACCAGCGAGAGCGCGATTCAGGTAGGGAAGCGCGGAAGGTTCCAGCGCTTCTACAGTCGAGAACAGGGCTATATTTGTAATTTTGGTCGGAGGATGCCACATTTGCAAAAAAAATAAAAGAAAAAAAAAAAAGAGGTAAAGGAGGCTAAAAAAATGATCAATTCCACATCAAGAGGACGCTGCTCTGCTTAGCTCAGCTCAGCTTCTCTGCTCATCTGGCTTGCCTACATCATACTTCTCTCTAGTGATGGTCTATTTTCTTGTACAAGTCAAAGACGTGCACAGTGGTACGGTGTGCTCCTCTCTCGCTACTGAGACTCACTTGTTGCCTATTACCAGAGGACACTGCATTTTATGATTATTTGTCAAAGACACTATAATCAATATAATATTATCTCCGTACTGAAGATGAGACATAAAGCCATTAAAAAGTCCATTTCACCCTTGGGGTCAAACTATTTGCCCATTCCCCCATTTTGCCCTGGGATAAACCATTTCTCTCTTCCCTTTCCACCCATCCCCTCTCTCTCTCCGTCTCCGGCGACCACCCCTGCCCTTTCACCAGAGCCATCGATTTTCACTCCCATCTGTCTCACTTCCCCCTCTCTCTCTCTCCCCACGAGGAGGCGGTGGTGCAATAGGCAAGCAAACAGTAGCCAACAACGAGGGTGCATGGAGGAGGCATGAAGATTTGAGGGCGACACAGCGGTGCAATGCCGAATCCAGTGGCTGCAAGGTGGGAGAGAGGGCGGCATGGTCGGATTCAATATCTTCCTTTTGTTTTTTTAAAGAATGGCAGGAGCGTTACCTTTCATTCTAGTGAGTTAGAGTAACAGATACAAAAGAAGTGTGAATTGCCGAAATTCAGTATCTTCCTCGCCTTTGAGTGCATGATATGTCCTCATTCCACCGTTGGCGATTTTGCTCCTTTCGATTTGGGTTCTTAGGGCATCCGCAATGATGCCTAGTCAGCTATCTATAAGAAGTCCATATCAGTATCTATCCTATGTGACAAGCAATTAAATGAAGAGAGAGAGAATCGCTATCTATAGACACGTATATTGTCTATTAATTAAATGAAGAAAGAGAGAGCACTCTATTAATTAAAATAGCTATAGACATCTATATAGATTCACCATTGCAAGGGTTTACTATAGCATGATATATAGATGACATGGATCTTACTATAGAGAGCAATTATCTTTAACCATTGCGGATGCCCTTATTGGTCCTTGTGCTCTTTTGTTGGGGCTCGGCCAAGCTAGAAAGATGTGCGGATTTTGTAAATTTTTCTATGCAATTTGTGGTGAGTAGATTTGAAGAAAAAAAATCTACCATATAGAGAAATTTTACGGTGCATTATACTAGTAAAATATAGTATGTAGTAGAAATCGGATCCAACCATTGATTTGTTAAAAGTATTTTTTACTACTCGACTACTAGATGAAGTATAAATAAATTCTAGCTAATATGATTCATTGGATCGAAAAAAAACGGTTCTTATGAATTTAGGTTCATATTGAATTTAGTATGTACACGATTCCCCTAGATTAAGAGCCTATTCTAATTGTTAGTGGCTAAAAATTAGTCCTAATCCTACAAATCAAATTTTCCCTTCCGCTAACCAGCTTCCCCCTAGATTAAGTAGACCCTTTTTTTTTTTACTTTTTCAACGCTTTGGTTGAAATGCAGATCCATCTTGGTAAAAGCAATGTCGTGTAGGCATCACCAGCAAGATTATATTACGTTTTTTCTTAATAGAAAAGGGTAATCTTATACTGTATTCGTATATACGCACAGCCATTCTAGTTCTAGGGAATGCAGTAAATTAAACGAGAGCTGAACTACAGCTTCCCCCCTATGGTAAAAGCTGAACTAAAGTAGAAGAAATGAAGATTCGCCTTGACATACTGAACTTCATACATACAGGTAAAGCAGCTGGTTGTCAAACCTCGAGGATTAAAGTCTGACTAATCCGCGTTACTCAATGGTTAAAATCGCTAATCCTGGCTTTATTTACCCTCCACATGGAACGGAAGAAGCTTCCGGCCAATCTCTGCTCCCGAGGTCCCAAAGGCCTCGGCCATTAAAAAAGAACCCTTGATCTCTGCTTCCAAGGACCGATGTAACAACTTTCAACTGCTCGGAGACAGTGAAAAATGCAGAAAAGTAGGAGCGGCAATCAACGAGGGGATCAGGCGTCGTGAGATCAATGGCGTGGTTAATTTATCATGCGTCTTCACTTCCTCCTCGTTTTCTCTTGGCAAAGTCGTCGCAGCTGTGGACTTCACTCGAGCGGTTCTTGTCTGAAGATTTGCCAGTACCAATGTATTACGGACGAGAACTAGTAAAGCATGGGGCAATGGAGCGCCGTAAGGCGCATGCAGTAATTCAGTACGTAGTACACAAGTGATCATCAACCCGTAGTACACATGAATTTTGCGGCGAGCACTGAAACTCATATAAGGGTGTGTTTGGTAGAGCTTCAGATTCTAGTTTCACTTAAAATCTGAAACTTGTAGGCTAAAATAAAGTGAATTAAATTTATATTTTTGGTCTAAAATGTAAACAAAATGATCTATCTAAATCATCTCTTAATGTTTTTATATTTTCAATTCAAGAATATGGTGAAATTCAAATTTTTTAACCTATAAATTCATAGAATCTGAACCTGAATCGAATCTACCAAACACACCCTAAGTTCGCCTTAAAATTCCCATGTTTCATACGGGCCTACGAGTTGGCAGCGGCAGTACATCCAAGTACAGAAGCCCTAATGTTAGTCGCTACTCGCTAGTGTAAGATACAGCTCAAGTGCAGTAGTCTCTGAAATGGATTCTTTTTTCCTTGCACTGCTCCTGAATCCCACATGATCTGTACGGGCTGAATGCAGCCGCGGTTCAACACATGACACAACGGCAATGTGTTGGTAACTTGGTACTAGTCGTGCTTCCGTGCTCGTGAACTGGTAGTTCAAACGGCAGGCAGCTGCTGCTGCTACTAGGCTGGACTGGAGAGAGGAGCATGACTTGCCTACCGGCCACTTACTTTGGTGGTTTCAGGTACCGTAGAAAATCAACTAATTTTGTTTCTATGTGAGTATATATATAGTCATATTTGAAAAGCATAAATATTTTTGACTATCTAAGTATGAATTCTCATATAGGTGCATATTTTATCCAGGTCCGCTACTTGTAGCGTGTGGTTTGGTGCCTCTCGTTCGCCATAATTTGGCCACCAAAGACTAAACAACAACATCGACTAATTTCGGCATGCCATGTATTTGGTCTCTGCAACCAAAATTTAGTAAAGTAGTCACGCACAACTAAGGCTCAGTTTAAAACAGTTTCTCGTTATACGGGTTCTAGATTCTTCAAATATCAAGTGAGCGACGACTTATGTTCTTTAAGAATCTAGATTCTCCAAGAACTCTCACAATTAGAAGCTGACTCTTCTAGATTCTCTAAAAATCAAGTGAGCGACGACTTGTGTTTGGTAGAGCTTCAGCTCCACTAGATCTGTGGATCTGGTAGAGCTGGGTATTCATAACTCCACTAGATCCGTGGAGCTAAAGCTATAGTACAACCATACATATTTTGGAATTCGCGTAATACGAGGAAATGCGCTTTTGCTTTGCATACTGGGGAGATCAGTTTCTCGAGCGCTTTACGTTATTTCCCGCTGAATTGATCTGTGCATTAAATTCGATAGAGTTAAATATCGCCCCTCGTTCAATACACATATAAGATATATGCATAACTTATTTTCAACTCATATCGAGCTTGCCCCGCGTGTCAGTGGCAGAGATTCAAATTTTGTTTTAGATAAAATTTCACCTTAGACCGAAATCCGAAATTTCGGAATGTCAGATAAATCTCGATCGAAATTTAAAAATAAAAATTCAAATTCGGTTCATTTTCTAAAAAACAAACAAAAATTCAGCGACAAATTCCGAAATTTCGAGCGAAAAATTCCAAAATTTCGATATATTTACACTGGCAGAAAAGTGGGCCAAATAATAACAATAAGAAGGGAAAAAATAGAGGAAAGAACGATTTCCTCCGTCCATGGAGACGGCATGTACAAAACTTAGAACGGGAACCTCCATCATCCCACGGTCTTGTTCCCTAGTGCCGGGAGTCCTGCGACGCCGGCGACGGCAGGCTCGACACGGTCCTGCCAGTGGCGGTGGCCGAGGAGGCGGTGGTCGCCGACGACAGCCGCGGCGTGGCCATCACCTGCTTGATGACCACGTTGGGGAGCCCCGGCGAGCTCCTCCGCCGCTCGTGCTCCTTCACCAGCTCCGCCGCGAAGGCGTCAAGCTTCTCCTTGTTAGACTTCTCCGACAGCCGCCGCCCGCGGAAGAGCTCCGCCTCCACGTTCCGCTGCGTCAGCATGCCGTCGGCGAACGCTATCACCTTCTTCACGTCCAGCGAGCTCAGCGCCTTGGTCGAGCACGCCGGCGCGGCAGCCTGACAGATACAACGAAAAAAAATATAATGATGCCAGTAAAAAATGGAGGGTAATTTGGTAGTAAATTTTTCCGACCTGGATACGGACGTAGTCGCGCCCACTCGTGTGCCCGAATGCCATGGCCACTGCTTGGTCGACCTGCGCCCACAGGGTCAGGTCAATGGATTTACCTCGGTAAGATAAAGACGATATTTTACGAGATCTGTCTGATGTGGGATGGAGGGTTCGGATTAATTGTTACCATGTCGGCGACGCCCTCGGCGGTGAGGCGGACCATCTCGGCGGGAGTGGGCGAACGCGGGGGGATCGGGGTCCGCCACCCGGCAGAGGGGGTGGCGGAGGCGGCGGTGCCGGAGGAGGATCCGGAGCCGATGGAGACAACGAGGAGGTCGTTGACGCCGGCGGCGAGGGGGAACTCCTGCTTGTTGTGGAGGACGTGCGTGATGGCGGCGGCGGCAGGGTTGCCCATGGCGGCCACGCCTCCGGAGGCTGCGGCGATGGCCGTGCGCCCGTCCATTGACTGGAAGGCCGCGGCGGCAGCGCCCCCGGCGCAGGTGGCGGCGCAGACGTCGCGGAGGCGGAAGTCGAAGCTGTCGCTCTCGACGGCGTCGGCGCGGGAGAAGAGGAACGGCGCCGCTGTGGCGAGGTCGTAGCAGGGGACGAGCAACGGCGCGACGGTGTCTTTCAGCGTCGCGTCGCCGAACACCCGCCGGAGCGACGACTTCTCCGTGCGCCGGAACAGCGCCGTCCACCTGCGCCGCCTGCCGCCGCACCACCCCCCCTTGCCGAGGCTCGCCGCGACGAACGCCAGCGCGTCCGCCGCCGTGTACCGCGGCCTCCCATCATCCCCCTTCAAGAACAGCATGGCCGCCAAAACTCCTCCCGCCCCGGTCCCCGCCGCCGCGTCAAAAAAGTCCGCGACGCGGGCGTCAGGGTCCCCCACCCGCGCCCTCAACGCCGCTTCCAGCCTCGCCAGCGCTGCCGCCGCCAGCAACGCGTCCCCAGGCCCCGGCCCACAGCCGTCAATCGCCAGCACCCTCACCTTCCCTCCACCTCCAAGAACCAGCCTCCCCGGCGTCCCCGGCAGCGAGCAGGCACCGCCGAAGAGGAACTTGCTCTCGAGGAGGGAGAAGATCTCGTAGCTGAGATTGCCGAGGTCCACGTCGACCGGCGGCGACGCCATTGGAGCGGAAGCGGGGCAAGCACGGACGGGGGAGTAATGGAAGGGTTAGAGAGTGCGAGCTTTCGCTCGTCTTATTTACGACTCGACTGAACTGCATATCGCAAAGCCCGTCTTGGCTTATAACTGGAGGCAGTACACAGGCAGGCACAAAGCAACGGGAGGAGGCGTATTTCTCAGAAGACGTCTCCGCGCGGGTCGGGCCACGTGGAGCGGCGTGCGCTTGTCGTCGTGCACCGGTCTGGTCTGGGAGTCATTTTCGGCCGTCGGATACGGATCGGAGCGTAGTTACGTGGCGCATGCGTTTCGGTCGGGTCGGTGGCGATGCGCCGACGGTCGTACTCCCTCGCTGGCGCGCGGGTCCCCTGAGCTGGTTTCTTTCGCTGACACGTGGTTCACTTCTCGCGGGCCCGTGTGTCAGTGGGAAGTTTAGGGTGAAGGCCTGTAGGGGATCGGGCGGGAGGGACAGTGGTTCACCTCTTGAAGCGGTGGGGCCGGACAGCTTGATCGCGCCAAGCCATCGTGGGCCCGAGGTGTCAGCGTGACAGAGCATTGGGGGCCCACTGGATCAGGGTGACCTGGTAATTTCTGGTCCGGTTGAGTTTTTCTGTCTGACAAAGAGAAACCGGTCCGATTGGGTTGACGATGGTTACATTCAATCATTCATGCATGCAGTGTGTGTATTGCGTATTGGTGTACTGTGCTACCAGTACCACTCCAGTAGTACGCCTCAACTATAGAGATTGTTAGTGTTTGTTACTGTTTGCACCTAAATTTGGCATGACTAATGTCATAGAGACCGGTTTGGTAAGGGATAAATCGGTTAGAAACAGCCCGATCTGATGTCGGATTGGAAGGCCTCAATCTCAAGGAAATCGAGTCCGATCACGGGCATGTTAGGAGATTGAGAAGGATCGATCGGGCTTTACATGGAAAGGAAAGGTGGCCGATATGGATCTTGCTCATCAACTTTGGAAGGAAGAGGCAAACATGGATCTTTATCATCGACTTTGGAAGGAAGAGGCCGAGCATGGAAAGGAGAGGCCGATATGGATACTAATTGTCAGCGTATTCTATCGGGACTACGGTGGCTATAGGCTATATAAGAACATCCAGAGGCAAGGAGAAAAGGCGCCCGAGCCAACCCACAAACACGCATCTACTTTATTTACTTTACATCCAATTAGGAGTAGCCGATTTAGCTTGTAATCTTTCATCTGTAATACTCTTTGATCAATCGAGTTGCGCATCGCCGGTATTGATCTCGTTGCATTACCCTTTGGTTCATCTTTTTCTCCGATCTTCTGCGCGCGCCTTTTTCGGGAGAAGTGGCCTATTACCCAGTGCGATTTGCTTTCTGTTTTCTTTGCGCGCCTTCTCGAGTTTATCGCCTTTTACCCTTCGGCTAGCATTCATCGGCTAGTTGCTACCCTTACGTTCTATCGGCTTGTAGCCGTCGATCTAAACCGACCCGACCAACGTGTCTGCCTTGCGAATTCCATGATTTACCTTGTCGATTGGCGGTCAAGTCGGTAACGCTTCGCGCACATTTGAACCGGTGTTAAATCCGGTGTGTTGCAACGAAACCCTCTTCACGTTTTGGCGTCAACACATATTTTGGCTACGCTGGTGGGACCAAAGAACCAATCTCGGGATGAGCATAAACAAGTCCATCACTCGGTAAGCGTCAACACGGAGGCGATCATCGCCGCCACAATGGAGGACTTGACTCTGAGTAGCGACAAGAGATCGAAGAAATAAAAGGCGCTTTCGAGGAGATGATGTTGGTTGTTACCAAAAACCCAAGAGGGGTTATCAAAAACTGACTCTCCGGCGCTCAACCTATCGGCGCTACCAATAAACCGGCCGTCGGGTAAGTCGATACATCTTAAAGCTCGGTAGAGTTATCTTCTATGATTGAAGCGGTCGGTACATCATGCGGCGATCAACCAATCATCGGCCTTGGTCACAACTTTGGGGCGATGATAAAAACAGCGTTAAGACAATCGCTCAAGAGGTGGCCGTCGGGAAGTCTGTTAGAACTATCGCAACAATTTCCGGCGTATCACGCCTCTGTGGGCGCCAACTAACGTGGCGGTTAAGTCGGCATCAACAATTCACGAAATGCCGACTCAACCCGCGTCTTTGAAACAATCCGATGGATTCACTCGATTGCTATGCATATCTGAAGCGTTGCAAAGCTTTCGGCACGTCGACTCGCTATTGCCTTCGGTATCGCTTGGTGCCTATACCCAATCGACTACCGTAAGCGAGCACATGTCGGGCCGATTCGGCCGTGAATCAGGCGACTCACGAGTGGTTGCCTACGGAACCCTTTGCACCGTGCGAGCCACTGCACCTCGGTAGATGGGCGTGATCAGCGCCACAACAATCTGGGTGATACCCAATCGGCAACGGTGGCACTTTCGAGGCGGGATCTTTGTTTATGGCCAAAGGCCTGTCGGCAATCGAGCTAGCACTTTCGAAGGCGGGATCTTTGTTTATGGCCAAAGGCCTGTCGGCAACCGAGTTGGCACTTTCGAGGCGGGGATGTCAGCCGGGTCGAGCCGAATCTCGTGTATTGAGAGACCGGTTTGGCATGCAACCAAGGGTAGGGCGATCGACTCACAAAGCCGTGCGGATTACATTGATCACATGGCCTATCCACGCAATTCACAGGTCGGACTTTGCCAAATTCTCGGGGGCGATTACATTACTACTTTAGAACACATCGGACGATTTATTGCCCAATGCGGTGAAGGCTGCCCGATCCGATGGGCTAAGGATTAGATTGTTTTCATTATCATTGTCTAGAATTGCTTTCACATGGTTCATAAATCTTCCTCCAAATTCGGTCCATACGGAGCGATTTAGAAATCGATTTCATGAATACTTCTTCCTTTGGAAGCCAAGAGCTCGAAATCGCCGATTTGAGCTCGGTCAAACAATCTGGAGAATTGGCAATTGAGTACATTAAGAGATTCGAGAAAAGTTAGGAATCGGTGTTTTGGTGTAATATTGCTGATAATCAACTAGCCGATCTCGCGTTTGAAGGGTTGATTCCTCAGCTTAAAAGAAAAATTTGGCGGGCAAGAATTCACTGATTTGAGTCACCTCCTACAGCAGTATCGTCCAAGAAAATCGTTTATCTAATAATGGCGGACTTGAGAGAGGAATTTGAGGATAACAAAGATGAGATACAATCGGCTATAGAGGGTGGTGGATTGCAATTAAATGAAGGGCCGACCATGAAGAGGATGTCAACCATTTTTGATCAACATGGTCCTTTGCTCGAGCAAAGGAAAGGAACCTATGGACGAAGAACTTAAGCCGATCCAACGCGAGCAACTTGATGCTTAAGGACTCGAGAGATGAAAGAGGTATTCATCTAGGCGTGAATTAGCCACACGAGGAAGGCGAGTGTGTATCGGTATAATGTCCAAAAGCCGATGAAGTACAAGCGATGATAGAAATTTTGGAAGATAACAAGTTATCTCCCAAAATGGGGGCATATGTTTGCACCCAAATTTGGCATGACTAATGTCATAGAGATCGGTTTTAGTAAGGGATAAATCGGTTAGAAACAAGCCGATCGATGTCGGATTGGAAGGCCTCAATCTCAAAAATCGAGTCGATCGGGCATGTTAGGAGATTGAGAAGGATCGATCGGGCTTTACATGGAAAGGAGAGGTGGCCGATATGGATCTTTGCTCATCAACTTTGGAAGGAAGAGACCGAACATGGATCTTGCTCATCGACTTTGGAAGGAAGAGGCAGGCATGGAAAGGAGAGGCCGATATGGATACTAATTGTCAGCGTATTCTATCGGGACTCAGTGGCTATAGGCTATATAAGAACATCCAGAGGCAAGGAGAAAAGCGCCCGAGCCAACCCACAAACACGCATCTACTTTATTTACTTTCATCAATTAGGAGTGGCGGATTTAGCTTGTAATCTTTCATCGTAATACTCTTTGATCAATCGAGTTGCGCATCGCGGTATTGATCTCTGTTGCATTACCCTTTGGTTCATCTTTTCTCGATCTTCTGCGCATCCCCTTTTTGGGAGAAGTGGCCTATTACCCAGTCGATTTGCTCTGTTTCTTTTCGCGCCTTCTCGAGTTTATCGCCTTTTACCCTTCGGACTAGCCTTCATCGGCTGGTTGCTACCTACGTTCTATCGACTTGGCCGTCGATCTAAACGACAACCTTGTGGTACCGGCCTTGCGAATTCCTGATTTACCTTGTCGATTGGCGAGTCAAGTCGGTACACGCTTCGTGACTCTTGAACGGTGTTAAATCCGGTGTGTTGGGGCGAAACCCTACTTCACGTTTTTGGCGTCAACAGTTACTCATTTGTTCGATAAGTTTACATCCCTAGCTACATTTTGGGGGCTAGTTGGAGAAAACACTTATACTACATGCGGAGGTGGGCATTGGCTTGAGTTTTTTTGGTTGACCTACGGTATGGCACAATACTGTTTCGTTTGGACCGTGCTGGCACAGTATGTTGACTGAGCGAGGCTTCATGGCTAGGCACGATGAGTGGCACGTACTACTTCAGAATGGTACAATACTATCGTTTCATCTGAATCGGTTCCTAACTTTTTAAGAAAAACTGATTATGATAGATAATTTCGGAGAAGGTGTGCCTCGCTGGTTTATTTATCAGAACCGATTGTGATGTGTCTCGCTAGGTTATTTATACTTTCAAGCTGAACTCTTCTCTATTGTTGTTCTAGAGGCAAAAGAATCGCCGCCATCCCAAAAAAATATCATATACTTTATTTAGAAGCAATACTTGGGTTAGAAATTATGTAATCCTCGAGGTTAGGTGTTAAGAGGGTAAAGCTGAAGCCCTAGCTTAGAGGTGGGACTCGGGCCGTGCCGTCGTGCTTCGAACTGCGTGAAGCGGGCCAGCATGGACGGCAAAATCAAGGCAAGCACGCCCAAAGGCATGCCGAGTCATTCTTTGTCGGGCCGGCCTTAACTCTGACACTAGAGAGAACGCAGCACACTAAATATTTTTTATAAATTCATCGTTGTTCAAATGAAAAGTTGTCTACATGAAAAGATGTGTCTCGAAATTTTCTACAACTTTCATGTAGAATATAAATTCATGTGAGCAAAGGAAGACCCTGAAAAATGCAGATTACAGATGATGCAAATGCCACCAAATATTAATTTTCGACGAGCTTTATCAGGGGATAAATTGATGGCATGGTATAATCTAATTGCCAAATTAGCTAATTGTCAGCTTACAGATGGAAGGGACATCTTTTATTGGGATCTTCATAGACATGGACAATTCTCGGTTCGTTCTATGTATCAATATTTGATGAACCAGGGTATTCCTTTCAGAAGTAAATTCATTTGGAAGTTGAAACTTCCTTTAAAGATTAAAATTTTCCTCTGGTACTTACAACGTGGAGTTCTTTTAACAAGGACAATCTAGCTAAGAGAGGGTAGAATAGGAATCAAAGATGTTGTTTACGTAATTGTAATGAAACAATAACACATTTATTTTTGATTGCTAACATTCAAAAAATATTTGGCGAATAGTACATATTACTCTTGGTTTACCATCGCCAAAATCTTTGATACATCTGTTTGGTCATTGGTTAATTGGCCTTGAGAAAGGTGCAAAGAGACCGATTTTTGTGTCAGTCTTTGCCCTTTTATGGGCTATTTGGTGTCTGGCAGCAGCGATCTAATCTTTGCGAAAATATTATTCTTCTTTTATGCGAGCTACATTGAGGACAAAGCGCTGCGGTTTTGGGCCGATTAGCGTCGATGTTAATAGGAGACCATTAGGCGGATATGCCATGCATTAGAGGTTGTGGCGTTGGAATTCTTTGACAAAACGGATGGCGAAGCAATTATAGGATTTGCTTTTAATTTTACGTTCTCTTTGTCGCTTTTGAAATATTATTTATGGATGTGATATTTGTATGGACTTGACTGTGTGTGATTGCAGAGACCGAATTTTAATCTTTTATCTAAAAAACATAGTGTATACTACGTCGATGATTTAGTACATATATTTGGGCTTGTCACGCTGTCAAGTGGGATTTCGGAAGGACCATGCATTGCCAATGCTACTACAATGTACATTTGGTGAAAAGATCTCCTTCAATTTGTACGAAAAACTCCAAGTTGGGACGTCAGATTTTATTTAGCCTTTTGGCCGGCCTGTACTCCAGTCCAGTACCACAAGAACAAACAAAACGGTTGGATGCCGATGCTCGACTGTTCAATGGTTAACTCCCCAACGATCGACGCAGTACAATCTACAGTTATCTAGCTTTGCTTCACATCATCGATGTTGCAGCTTGCAGGTAGTGCGGTGCGGTACGTGCACGGCATTAAACAATAAACAGGTTCTCTTTGAATTTAGTAGTAGTAATAACTTGCATATATCGTGATCGCATGCATGCACGAACAAGACGCGGGCTGAAAGCAGGGTTCCAAATTTCGGGTCTCTACGAAATCTAAATTACTGGTTAAATTAAAAAAATTTAAAATTACTACAGTAATTTCATTTTTTTCGCCGAAATTTTAAATTTCGGTCACAAGCGAAATTTTACCTAAAACAAAATTTAAAACCCTGGCTGCAAGAACACTGCAAAAACTGCAGCATAAATTGGAAGCCTCAACTTAAAAGCCGGCCACATATATACCCTTGTCACACACCGCCTGGCTGCTGCTTGCCATGCAACCTGCCAAATTGTAGAGCTCACGATAAATATGAACTGTGATGCGGTACTCTCTGCTTCCTCGTAGTAACAGTACAACTTAGGCCCTGTTTGGAAGCAATGTATTTTCATAGTTTCTAGGCAATACTATGGTTTCTAAGAATACCATGGTATTTTATACCATGAGGTGTTTGGTTACCATGTCAAAAACTCTGTATTAAAAACTATGGTTTCGTAGATACCATGGTATTTTTGGAGTATTTGAAACTCTACTCCAACCCAAAGTTTTCATGGTTTTAACTAGCTTCTTGTCTATTTCCACTCAAATACCATGGTTTGTGATGTTGTATCCAAACAGTTGGTAGTTCCAAGAAATACCATGGTTTTAAAGGAGTTTGGTAAAACCATGGTATTCATGACAAAACAATTGCAAACCATAGTATACCAAAACTCTAGTTTTAAAATACATTGCTTCCAAACAGGCCCTTAACTGTAGGTACGTACCTACTCCCTTCGTTCAGATTCAGAAATATAAGAATTATTTTGACTTTGTGCAAAGCTTATATGGTTATAATGAGATTAATTGAGAAAATGTACGAAAGAAATTGACTTAGAATTGAGAAAAGGTACGAGAGAAACTGACTTAAATACTCCACTTAATTGTTTTGGAAGTCTTGGAAGATAAGAAATAACACACTTCGTATGAGTGGTGATGACTAAATGCATATAGTTTAGAGAGAATAAATAGGATAAATCTACATGCAAGCCATGTGTTCTCAAATACGACTATTCAAATGATAGAACTTATATTTCTAATATAAACAAAGGGAGCACCAGTGAAGCACTAGATCTAAGAAAATGTTAGTGTCATTGCTTCATTGAACTATACATATATACACTACAAAATAGCATGCCTTCATCCGCTTTTTCAACATTAAATAACACTATAAGTACTACACTTTGATTCAGTTAATGAACTTCTAAGAGAACGCATGTGCTTGTATTGCGGGAATAAGGGAGCTCTAGCAGTATGAAGGTGGATTTGGCTTAGATTTATGGATTTTTTGTTTTTTCTTCGTGTTCTATTTGTATTGGCACTAGCAGAATATGTTTTTTTTGGCTGAAGTTACATTTTAAAGACCATGTTAATATTTTCCCAAGTGCTATATTAAGTTGCTTAATCACCCTGGTGCATCGAAATGTAAACCAAGCTAGCTAGCCAAAGCCAGCTCCTCTCCAACTGGCCTTAATTATCGTCGACGTAAAGTGCCGGCCCGCTCTCGTCTCTTAATCTCAATCTTAATAAATATTCACTAACCCTCAACTTAGTCTTATTAATCCCATTACTGTAGAGATCGACTATATATTATGAATAGTAGTAACTACTTCCGTTCAGAGTCTCAGACAAGCTACCCTTGACGACGACTACGGTGGTTAATTGTTGACGCGTACGTACGAGAAGATCGAAGATCATCGATCGAGCTTGATGCATGGTTAAGTTCACATTCATTTCAAGCTACAATATAATATTGCGTGTCGATTCAGCCATGAGATTTGGTCCAACTAAACCAAACCATTGCACATAAAATATACACATGATTCCCATGACAAGTAGCTTAATTTTGGCCTCTTGCTGCTTAGCATACAGAGTTAGTTTGTAGAAAATTTGATTAGTCAGTCGATCCAATCCGATCAAGGGGCACGTACGTATGAATCCTGTATCCAGGGACACGCCATCGTGCGAGGCTCTAAAAATCGAAGACGACGACTGTCGTTTTTGCGAGCGCCGCGCCGGGTAACCCGGCTGCTTTGGGCGCTAATCATGTGGGGTAAGCTACAATTAATATGTAATAGCGCCATCGTATATTGTCGTTGTGGATCAATTAGTCTAATCATGATCGATTAGGCTATTCCCAGTGCTAGTTTTATTTGAGTTTCAATATCATTAAATGCTATGCTACATAAGCAAAGATAATGACATGACAAGAAATTAATAATAAGAGAGATGAGGAGAGTTTCATTTAGGAGAGGAGTTTCATCTATATGAAACCTGAGATACACGTTTACCTAGACAAAGATGATGTAGCAGTCTTGGAAACAGTGCAATGAAACAGTGCACTGGGAATAGCCTTAGGCTATTCACAGTGCATTGTATCTTGTCACAATATCCAAATCTACCATGTCATATGATATTATAGAAGATACAACTATCCCAATGCATAGTATCATAGATTATTTCTTAGTCCCCACAAGATAATTAAATGCTAGATGTGTATGAGAGTATGAATTGTGAGCCACTTAGATGATTCAAGTTTCAATGTCTATGATTTACGTGCCCAAGTGGTATCTTTCTCAAGATACACCTTTCTTCTCTTCCCTCTTAACTCTCTCGCCACATCATCAAAACTGCTTATGTGGCATGCATTAAATAGGTATGTTACCATGCACTGGGAATAGCCTTAGAATATGTACAATGGTATAGACAACTGCTGTCTATAACAAGCTAACATGTCATTTATAGACAAAGTAGAGACAACTCATGCAATGGTATAGATCGCTCATTTATGAGTAGAGAACCTTTCTTCCCTGCACACAACCCGCTCTTAGTTCTCGTGCTAGAATCGACTCTAGATTAAGAGACAGCTCAACTCTCTAGATGCACCTTCTCTCATCCGCATCATTTTTTATTCTACATGGCAGCTTAGAGACTGCTGATATGGACCATTGTACATGCTCTTAGACAGCACTTTTAATTTGGCGATGGAGTTTAATTAATCTATTGTGTGTTTTTAGTGATTAGTGTAATTATTTGTTCTTACGTTCTTACTTTTGTTGGCGGTAGGTTTGGTACTGTACAGCAAAGTGTGTCCGGTGCGAAGATGTTGGCAGGGAACGCTACAACCGCATGATGGTGGCTAGCTTTAAATGTCGTGCTTATTGTTCTTCTCTTCTCTTATCTTCTCTAATCCTTACAATAATTAATCTGCCCTAAATTGTTTTGGACCTTGTGTTGGATGTACGCGTCGAAGAACAACATCGAGAAGAGTGAAGTATTTGTGTATATATTGGTAGGTCTTATTTATACATGTATTTTGCACCGAACAGTGGTTAATTAATTTGGAAGGAGTATTCTTGTGTGTATTTGGGGCCACAACCACCATCTACATCAATTCGTAAATTGCGTATGATGACGATGCTTCCTGGACTCTTCCTTTTGTACGTAGTGTGTACATGCAAGCAAAAAAGTGGTTGAGCCGGTGACACTTGGAGTTGTGTATATGATTATGAAATGATGATTATGGTTATGATTCTTTCAGAAAAGAAATTATGTCATGATCACTGACGCCTCTGCATGAATGTTGCTTGTACGTGTACAATTGTTGGGCTTCCGTTGATTCTTGTATTATTTTGTCTCTAGCTTGAATCATAGTTAATTAATCATATCGGTGAGTTGAATTTGATTATTTTTTAAAAAATATAATACGCTGATATGGCATCTTTTTCTGTCTCCATCATGTATGTGCAATCCCCATCACATTATTCATGGATGCCATTTTCTTTTCTTTTTCGGCGGGGTTGATTCTGATAGTCTGCAAACAAGTACATGTACATACTTGTCCATGATGTGTGTGCACAAACAGAAAAGAAAACTCAGCTGTCCTCATGCATGATTCATACCCTAGTTCTGTCGTCGTCCTCATCATTTTGGCACCAATATTTGTACACAAGTTCGGTGGTCTTCTAGTACCAGCAGCGACATTATCTTATCATTTGCCATTATCATTTTAAATTTGTTGTGTGCAATTTGATCAGTTGTAATTCCCCATGTCCCTCCCACTAATTGAGGAGGAGGAGGATGTCTAGTTTTGTTTGGTAGAATGTCTCTAGCTAGGCAACCAATTATTATGGAGCTCCAAAATGATGTAAGGCGTTTCTTTTTTTTATTTAAGCTAGAGACACATGTGAATTGATTTGTGATGAGGGATATATAGGAGGCACCAGAATTTTTTTTAAATAATATTATTTTAATTCGAAATTGCGACATTAATACACGTATTTTAAAAATTGCAGAAATAATATCCGCCGCCAAACCGTTTAGCGATAATAGGTCGCCGCTAAACGGTTTGGCGATAATAGGAGTAGTCGCCACACGGTTTGGCGACTATACTGCAATCCCGCGTCACCGGTGTGACCCATTGTCGCCAAACATCAAAGGTCGCCACACCGCCGCGACTATCGAGTAGTAGCTGCCGTTTAGCGACTACTAGTAGTCGCCGAGCGGTGTGGCGATTACTAAGTGGTCGCCGAGCGGTGGGCGACCACTACCATCACTGTGGCGAGCCGTACATTCTGGCCATGCAAGGAAGAAAAAAAGAAGAACGAGAAGCATGGCCTTTAAGCGATCAAGAACGCGAGAGAAGAGAGAGAGGGAGGAGGAGAGAGCGCGCGGGAGAAGGAGAGAGAGAGAGGCCCACAGGAGAGGAGAGAGAGAGGAGCTTGGGCGCTGGAGGGAGGGAGAGAGAGATCGCTGAGAGAGAGAGAGAGAGAGAGAGAGAGAGGGGAGGAGAGGAGGGAGAAAGAGGAAGAAAAAAGAAAAAGGTATTTTTTTGTAATTTTGTTATTAAATTTGTGTAGTGTAAAATAATTTAGGTATTTTGTCATATTAGAAAATGTAGAAATTTTAGATATTAGAAAATGTTAGAAATTTTAGGAATTTAGATATTAGAAAATTTTAGAAATTTTAGGAATTTTAGAAATTGTAGATTTTAGAAATTTTAGGAATTTGAGATTTTAGAAAATTAAGAATTTAGAAATGTTAGATATTAGAGATTTTAGATATTAGAATTTTGAGATAATAGAAATATTAGATATTGATACAATATCGATGTTTATGCAATATTAGAAATTTTAGATATTAATGCAATGTCGATACTAGAGATTTTAGATATTGATGCAATATTAGAGAGTTTAGATATTGATGCAATATTAGAGAGTTTAGATATTGATGCAATATCGATATTAGAAATTTTAGATGCAATATTAGAGAATTTAGATTTTGATGCAATATAGCGATTTTAGATTGTTCGTACAAAATGCCTAAGCATGATAATTTTCTTATTTAGGAGGAATCGTTAATTTAGATATTCATGCAATATAAAATTTAATTTTGTTTAGCTAGTGATATTAAACGTTAGTGGTGATATAGAAATTAATTTTGTTTATGTCGTCGCAAAGAATGTCTGGATGCAAGTGAAATTTAGGGTATATTATGGCGATGGTGAAATAAAAATTGGGCGTAATGGTGTTGATTTGAGCAGCTTTTGCGAATACAATGGCGAACACCTATGTCTCGATAGAGTTAGCATCCGTGATATAAAGCTTTGGTTGACCAAATATTTTTCCCTCGATGCAAGTGTTTACTCTGTTACCATTCAAGTCGTATTCACGCCGTAGTAAGGGTGACCCTACTCTGGGAGTTGAAGAAAATAGATCGGACGATTTGTGGCGTAAATGGTTAAGGTGGTGCAAGGGATCTAGCCTTGAGTGTGTAATGTTTGCAGCAGCGTGTTCTAGAGAAGAGGTGATTATTAGCGACGTGGTGCTAAAGCAAAGACATCGGCCAAAACAAGTTCAGTAGTGGTGCTTACCGAGGTAGCAATGAGGATGATAACAGGATGCAGACACGCGGAAGGTCTCGGCAGATGAAGGAGGAAATCGAGCAAATTGTTGATCAATTGGAGTTGGTGGACCATATGGTGAGGCAAGATGAAGTGAAATGTTGGAGTGTGATGATGACATCGACGAAGATGAGGAAGAGGGAGGAGATGATGAAATGCATAGTAGTATTGGGCAACGGATGTACCCATCCCCGACGAGTGGAACAGAAAAACAAAGCTAGTATGGAAGTTTTGTGGGGGCATGAGTCGCTTGGGAGTATGGTAGCAATGCCGTTCTTTGAATCAAGTTTTCGCAAACAATTACGAGTTGAAGTTAGCGGTGAGGTTGTCAGGCACTATCGCAGCAGAGAGAGTTCCGAGTTGTTTTGTCCGATCGAGATAGATACACAAGTGAAGTGCGAACCGAAGGATGTGAATTCAGTACATGCTTAAGTCAAGTGCGAGACATTTTGGATTGCATCACGAGTAGATGTGCACACATGCGCACTAGAAAATGTTTCGGTGAAACACCGCAACTTGAATGCGGCCAGAATCGCTAGCGTGATGTTCAATGAGATCATCGAGAAGCGGACATTGAGTGTTCTTATATTCGAAAGCAATCTTGAGAACATTTAAGTACCGGATAAGTTACTCGATGGCTCGGGCGTATGGGCAAAAGGCATTAGAGAAGAGGTTTGGCACATATGAGGCTTCAGATTGTAACCTACCTCGTGTGCTTGATGTCTTGAAGGAAACCAACCAGCACGCATAACGCTTTTGAAGAAAGTGAAGCGGATGGTAACGGGTCTCGATATTTCGTCGAGCTTTTTTTCATCGGGTCCTTGCATTGCGTCATTCAGTGCATCGCCGTCCATTCATTGTCGTCGATGGTACATTCTTGATCGGGAAATACAAGGGCGATTCTAACGGCAATTGCAATTGATGGGAACAACCACATACTTCCATTGGCCTTTGCATTTGTTGAGGGTAAGAACCGGATAGTGGGTCGTGGTTTTTCGACATTTGAAGTTCGGGTAGTTCGTGATCGCCCAACGTGTGCATCATCCATGACCGCCATAAAGGTATCATTTCGCAATTAAGACTCTACAGGAGGACCTTGATGAGCCTTTTTCCATGGCGTGACATGCGAAATGTGGTGCATGAGACATTTGGGAGCAAATTTTTTCAGCAGCTTCAAGAGTAAGAAGTCGATGAACCTATTTAAGAGGTTATGCAAGGTAACCGAGCACGTAAGTTCAACGCGATATTGGCGAGTTGGACAAGCACACTACCGCAGATTGAAGAGTCAAGAAGCAACCAAGAACGCCGAACGATTGCCCACCCAAAAGGCTATCACCCCTGAGCGCTCGATCCTCCAAATTTGAGGAGACGATCGTCAAGAAACATTAAGTGTTTCTCACACTGGATAGAGGCGAGCCGTTAGAGAAGTGGGCATTGCTCCATGACACCGGAGGCGCCAAGGTTAGTATACTAAATTAACATAGCCGTGACGATTGAACAATTAGAGTTATCGTGGTAATCGATATGTTTGAACAGTTCGTGTCATGACAACGAATATAGCCGAGGTTTACAATTGGGTCATCGAGGCTCGCGTCGCTACCACTTGTGGCCATCCCGAAGGCATGTTTGCACGCATCGTTGGGTACTTCCAAAAAGGCATGCGGAGGTCAGATCGATGCCACGACATTGCAAACGCCAGATCTTGGTGCGGATGATGGCCTACATGGAGGAACGCACCAAGAAAGCTCACCGCATATGGTGCGTAGCCGAGTCACCGAGTACCGCTTCAAGTGACTCTCCTGTAGGGGATTGGGAACCGACACAAGGTTATTACACACGAGGTTAACTTAGGCCAAGGGGCCACCGGATGGTGTGAATGCACCGCAACAAACCAAGACTTTTTCATATTCCCTACTGCATGTGATCGCAGCTTGTGGGCAAATTGGGATGAACACGGCGCAATACGTGTCCACTTTCTACTTGAAGGGTCATCTTTGTCAATACCGGTCCGGTGAGTTCCGTGGTTTTCGAGCACAAGGTGATTTCACCGCCATTAACACAGATAAAGCATATGTCTACCGGATGCAAATTTGCGGAGGTGTGCACTGTAGCAGTGGTCATCCCACAGTCTAGGCGCATTCGCAATGACATGGATGAATCTGGTGGGTGGCCTGTTAGGAGGTGTTCTCAGCAGGTGAGTACGGGCACAAGGCAACGCAATGCCATTAGTGTTATGTATTGAATTATGTAATGTGTATTCAATTGTGTAATATGTACCATTTTATCCTATGTTAGGTATTTGCGAGTATGTTGGACCTTCCATCATGTTTATGTAGTGAAATATGTAATTTGTATTGAATTCTGTAACGTGTATCGTTTTATCTACGATTGTACCTTTCGTCATGTTTTTCTATTGAATTACGTAATATGTTTGTCGTTTGTTTATTTACGCCCAACTCTTCGATCTTTTGATTTACATTACTAATCGTACTGTTTTCCTGTTTACTTGCAGGGATGGAGCACTTTGAGCCCGAGTCACTCCTTGACTCTTCGTTGGACCGACGGCACCGTATGCTCGCCCACACCACACGGGCCTTGAGCACGTGACTCATTGGGGTCCGTGTGCGGCGAGACCTTGGCTCCACCCAACCTTCTACACGCCGTGAGTTGCACTACATTTACATGTTTTATTGCTCGCACAATTGCATTTCTTCTAACAATTGAATTTACATGTCGATAGGTTGGCACGTCCGGGTTGCTTCCTCGCTCGCGATGATCGAGGCCTCACCGAGGACGGGCCGAGGCCGAGATCTGCGGAGGGCGACGACGGTCCGAGCGGTCACGGCATTTTCCGCTCGACCGAGCCTCTCGCCTTGCCTCGGTGGACCGCTTGGCGCCGGAGACGCACACTTTCCACCGCTGTTCGGGGAGGTGACGGTCACCCCGAGGACGCCGCCATGCTTACAGGTTGCCGATCACCGGGCACCGATCGGACCCTCGGTGGCTCATGAGTGGCGGTGACCCGCAGGAGAGGTTCGCGGAGTGGCTCACACCGACCCGGCGATACCGCCGCTAGGAAGAAGCACGGCCGCTGAGGAGGTGGTCGCCCAACAGCGGTGAGTGATTGTACGTGTATATGTTATTCTAATTTTTGTAACATTATTAACATATTACTATACGTTAATTGTCACAGTGTGCAAAGACATGGCGGACCCACGCCGCACTGTGGACCGACACTTCGAGGCCTACCGCTGGTTGTTTGGGATGGTCATGTTCACGACCACGCACGGAGACAAATACGACGACGGTGGATAGCCTACGACGGGCTATCGCGACGCCGACCCAGCATCAGTCCCGCAGTGTCCTGGGGTTCTAGAAATCCACATAAAGAACAACCAAAATTTAAGTCTTATACACCCGAGACGTCGGCATAGGCCACCCAATCGGCGGCATAAATGGGAGCATCATGAACCCCATGGAGTTCTTTCATAGTAGGGATCGAGCGGTGTCCGAGGACAAATCGCAAAATTAGAACGGGTCGTCGTAATATGTAAAATGTATGACATCATTCGCATTATTCTCGATAGGCTTAACGATCATTTGTTCCACCATGACGAACAAAGGCTTTAGTTTAGTTCGCAACAATTTCACCATTGTAATGCTCTTCTAATATAATCTAATCTATTGCTTATTTTCTCATCGAACTTTGATGTATGTGCCCTTATATATGTTCAACAAATAATTTAAGTGTTCATAACATGAGTTGTTGTCGACCATAAAATTTTGAAAATTCCTCTGTGATGTTCATAACAATAAAATGAAATTTTCAAATGTTCATAACAATCAAATTTTATTGTTTGAATTTAAAAATATTGTTCAGATCTTCAAATTATTTGAAATTTTTATGGTAATATCACTGATTTATCAGAACCTCCATAAAAATTTCAAAATTTTCCGACGCCGTGGTTGTCCAATTTAATTTTTATAATGCGTCACGATTCTACCTGAAGTGCCTTTTTCCGATTTTCGCAACAAATGGCTCTGCCAACGTCTCGCTATCTCGCCCATACGTAAGTGGTAGCCCGCATTATGAGGCCGCCTTTGAATTTTTCCGTAATTTTGGACCGGTTCGCACGTCCATGGGCAACGAAAACCCTTAGTGCCCACGATTTCGTGGTTTCAGAGTCGTAAGTGCTTTTTCCGACTTTCGCAACAAAATGCCGGAGGAACGCCTTGCTATCTCGCCCATACGTAAGTGGTAGCCCGCCACGAGAGGGCCGCCTTCATTTATTCCGTCTTTTTAGACCGTGTTCCGCCTATTCGGGGCTATGAAAATACGAAAGTGAGATGCGATCACTAACTAACTAAAATAATTCTTCCGTCTATTACATGACAAGAGTTTTTTAGTTTTTTCCTGCTTAATATAACAATTATTGCATAAACAGTTCACAACAAAATTTACTTAAAATTAAAAATGTATGATATATCGCCAAACAGGTTGAATGACTACTAGTGGTCGCCACACTTTTGGCGACTACTAGTGGTCGCCAATCGGCTTGGCATTTACTAAGTAGTCGCCGAACCGTGGCGACCACTAGTGACCGCCACAATCGGTGTCACGGTCACACCGGCCGACACGCTGGATTACAGTATAGTCGCCAAACTGTGGCGATTACCTATTATCGCCAAACCGTTTGGCGACGACCTATTATCGCCAAACGGTTTGGCGACCGGATATTATTTCTGCAATTTTTAAAATACGGTATTAATGTCGCAATTTCGAATTAAAATAATATTATTTAAAAAAAAATTCGAGGCACCACAAATGCACAGCCAGAAGTGCATGCACCCAAGGAACCAATGGAGACACTTTAATTTCTTGTTTTGCTTGATCCTTATCTTTTGGTCGTCGCTAGGGTGCTATGCTGTGAGAAAAAGATGTCATACTTGTCAAGCTCCTGTCTAGGGCTATAAAAAAAACTCGAGACTTATAAGCTACTCGAGCTCGGCTCGTGAGAGGCTTGATTCAAGCTCGGCTCGAGCTCTAAACGAGCCGAACTCGAGCTCGCGAGCCTAACCGAGCCGAGCTCGAATAGTTCGCGAGCCTACTCGAGCCTGGATCGAGTTTTCTTAAATCGAGCTTTCTCGAGTTTGTTACCGAGTTTTCTCGAGCCGAGCTTACTCGAACTTGTTACCGAGCCTACCGAGCTTATAAAATAACCGAGCTTACTGAGCTTACCATGCTTATCGAGCTTAGTTGAGCCGAGCTCGGACCTGCTCGAGCCTGGATCGAGCCGAGCTCGAGCCTGAGTCGAGGCTCGAACCCCAACTCGAGCTCGGTTCGAGCCTTACCGAGCTCGAGCCTGGAGGGCCATGCTCGCTCAAGCTTGACTCGTTTACAGCCCTACTCTTGTCTGGGAAATGAGACAGACAGTTGAGCAGACAGGGAGGGGCTCCAGGATGATATATATGTGGAGCTGCATCTACCTGAATTGAATGGCACTGCCAGGATGCTGAAGGGCAGTCACTCATGGATGCTAGCCAGTTGTTACTTACAACTACGTACAGCTCTACAAGCAGTGCTGGCTTGGAATTACTTGCTGTACATGGCCTCAGAAAGGAGACACTGCAAGATTTTCTTCAGAAAAAGGAAGAAGAAAAGACCGCAAGAAATTTCTTAGCATGTGTTGTCACTTGTTGAACTACTGAAGGTTAATTTGCTTTAGTATAATCCTCTCTGTAAAGGAGCATCCAACCTCCTCTCACTCTCCCGACCGTTTTTTCTTATTTATGTGTATGTATATTGGTCCAAGATATAATTTTCTTGGTAGTTTAGATGCAATGGTTTTTCTTTGATGAACTGAAGCGAAACAAATTTTTTTTTAATTCCTCTTGAGGCCTCATGTGCTGATAAAAGGCCCAGCAAAGAAACATGCCAAAATGGGCCCAGAAGGCCAGTCGGCCCGTTGTCGTCAAGGCCCAGTTAAGTTGATTATGTGCCCGTGAAAGGGCCATAGATCTAAACATGCACCAGCTTCATTTCAACTTTTACTCTTGCAAAAACTGGGGAAGCAGTTTGTCAAAAAAACAAAAACAAAACAAAAACAAAAAACAACTGGGGAAGCATTTTTTAAACTCATTTTTGCATGTATTTTATGGCTGTAGATTTAGAGTTAGTACATGCTTTACTTTGCCACGGAGCTCGTTGTCCAACACATTTGCAAATCCTTTACACCCCGTTTGGCTGCCTAGAACCCAATTGGATCCCAAGTCCTATTCTAGTTCAATTGAATTTGATTCAAGCCAACTCAAAATCCAAATTTTTTTTTGTTTGGGTGTCATTTGGAAGTCTACAAGGTTGTGGAGCCACCTGTTCACTAGGTCCGCCAATATGCACAAAGTAGCTTCTCTACACGCTAAATCATCTCCACAAAATTTCAGACAATTTTCTGAAACATTATAATGGTGCGAGGTTCAAATTCCAAATACAACACTTTTACAAAATCATTCTCTACAAAACTGTGGGGCCACATGTGCACGAAGCATGTCAATCTGTGCAAATTAGCTTCTCTACCCACTGAATCATCTCCGACAAATTTTAGGCGATTTCGTAAAAAAAATTCCAACAAATTTGAGGCGATTTTGTAAAAAAAAAATTATGGTGTTCACACATGAGGTTGGAATTCCAAATACCGAACTTTTACTTAATTTTGTAGAGAGAGTTCTAGATAAAAGACATGATGCAAGTTGAGAATTGCTTCCAGCTCTATCGTGCCTCTTGAAATCGGCTTTGAAATTATCGATCCAATTCTTGTTGGCAGCCAAACAGCTACATCCTCGGAATTGAATTCCAATTCCACAATTATAGGGCCACCACCTGGAAGCCAATAGGTAGGTGCGGACCCAATAATAGGTCAAGTGGGGCCAGCACCCACCCCACTGCTAGCAAGGGTGGATCTGCCATTGAGGGACCGGGGTCCGGTGACCCCGACGCCCCCGTATTAGCCCCTTATACTCCCCGCTAAACACAGTTAATGATTTCGGTGGCTGATTAGGTTGGACCCTAATCCCAATGCTCATCTAGTTTAACCAGTCAACCGAAAGCAAGCAGCCCGTAGGCTGCATGTCGGCGATGACTCCGACGATCAATTTCCTGGATCCGCCCCTGACTGCTAGCGGCGTGGATGCCCGCTAGCATTCCCAACCCTCCATGGAGTGTCATGGTTGCAGACCATAGAGATTGAAGGTAGAACAAGGCTGGAGCACCACGTAAACTTTAGTTCTAGGTCTACCACTGTCAACCGGTAGGGTTAAGTTCTGTAGAGCATAGATGGAGGTGAGCTCTGTCCTAGAGCTTACCGCCGTTTAGTTTACTGGAACAAATCCAAGTCGGGGATTTTGCAATGGTCCAACCACCAACCCTTCCCAACCTGCTAAGTTTTTAACTGTAAAGATTGAGCTGAAGCTCTGATACATTTGTCAGATCCGGCATTACATGAATCCAACTGGGATTGAAATGGACAGCAGGATTCAGAAATTTCAGAAAGGAAACTCAAGAGATTTGGATACATGAAGAAAAAGGGGGGAAGCAACTAGGGTTCTAAGCTAGCTAACAACTAAGAGAAACTCTAATTTGCTTTCTTCTATCTTACTTCCGTTCCACGAAATAAATGGGTTTATACCCAATAGTTTTACAGCTCCAAGTTACATAATTAAAAGTAAAAGTTCAGATAAAAGAAGCGCACGACAGGTAATTTCTGTTAATGACAATCGATGACTTCGATAGTACACCACACAGTGATTACTGAAAACGATATGGACCGTCCGATTTCACTTAGACTTCCCTCCTGCTCATCTGGTCGATCGATAGTAAGTGAACCCGTCAAAGTGGTAATATTGTTGTCGACTTATCTCTGAGCACGAAGACTTCTGAAACTCTGAACATTTCGGACTAGCTACTTCAGGGTCTTGACAGTTAATAATATTTACTAGCATGGATGAAAATGTCCGATCACCTCCAGTAAAAGTTTTTAGGAGCAAATCCAAATGTACTAATCCTAAAAACTTGATTGAAATCCGATTGCCTGAGTTTGCTCCAGAACTCAAGCGCCGGCCGATGTCGCCTCCCCTTCTATCTAGTATAGTAAAAAACTTATGCATATGGTTTCTTATATAAATGTGATTTTGGTGCCCGGGGTTCCCGTGTCCCCATTTGCGAAAAGGGAATAGGGATGGCCGATCGGATATAAACTCACGGGTTTGGGTACCCGTGGGTTTTGCACCCGATCGGATTGGGTTTGGGTTCTAATTTTTACCCGTGGGTTCTTCGGGTTGGGTACCCGAGATAAATTCGGGTTCTAATTTTCACCCACGGGTAACCATCGGGTACCCAAAATACCGCACATATCCATCGGATACCCGTCGGGTTCCAGGTACCCGCCGGGTATGGGGTCGAGTTTCGGGTACCCGCCGGGTTCAGCTCGGGTTTTTTGGTTCGGGTTTCTTGTCGGGTCGGGTTTTGCAAAATCCACATCCGACCTGACCTATTGCCAACCGTACTGCACAGACCTGTCAGGTATTCGCCGGATTTCGGGTACCCGCCGGGTTTGGGTATGGTTTTTTACCCGATAGGGTATTCGGGTTTGGGTTGAGTTTTTCAATTCGGGTTTTGTGTCGGGTAGGGTTTTGTAAAACCTGCACCTCACCTGATCCGTTGCCATCCCTAAAAGGGAATGATGCATTGTTCCAAAAAATTACAAAAATTATAATCTTGGATATAATACACATAAAGTTACGTAACTCCGTGAATTATCAATATCAAATTCATCCCTGGCATCGAGAACCAAAAAAGACAAGCAGTGCTTTCAGTGCATATGAGCAGTGTAGGATTGACTAATTCCTTTTCTTGGTTCTCTGTACCAGGGACGAGTTTGGTTTTTTTTTTTTTTTGCAGGTTTGCATAGCTTTATGTGTACTACACCTACAAAAAAATATTTTGGCATTTTTGGAACTTTTCAGGTTTGAATTGTTATGGCAAGGTCGCAAGGAACAATTAATGCAAAATCAGGAGAAAAATGTCTCTCGACCAATTGTACCATCTGTAGCACATTGTGCAAAAGCTTTAATTAGTAAAATCTAAGATGTCAACATTATTATTATGTACGCATTAATTGAATGGGCCTATATTCACCAAGTTTCAGTGTATCTTTCAATGTACAGTACAACACTGCATCATCAAGATAGAATTGCATCATTCTATCTTGTCATATTTCCATTTTTCTGAGACCTCATCATCATCCATGGCTATAATAAGAGATGATGCATTTGGATCTGTATTGCCTACTCTGTGTTTCCTTGCTTCGTTGGAATTGGATGTTCGTCACTGGAGACATGGGGGTCCTCAAGGTGTCAGGCCTGTGCTTCCTGTTGCTCATACCACTCCTATTAACTTCTGGTAAGCCTCATCTGAAAGTTTTGATCTGCTGCTCCTGACACTTTTTCAAGGTTCTATTCATTCACTGATCATACAGATGCGTCAGAAGACAAGAAAAATCATATAGGCCTTACCTGCCTGATCTTTCTGTCTGTCTTTCTGGATCCCTTTAGGATCTGATGCGCTGTTTACTATAAGTCTGTCAATGTCATCGATGCATCTCGTCAGTCTTTTAGGACTCCACATCGCTGATCGTTTCGCACTAGATATCAAGCCATATGATCTTAATACTGTTCTTTGTTCTTACCATTGGGAAGAGAATGCAGCAATCTTCTAATCTTTCTGCTCTTTTTTTTTCTTGCAGGCTCTGAAGCCAGTACTTGCGATGGTTTTTCAGCAGGACTTACCAAACCCTCTTCTGCAAGAAAAGGCCATGCATTGAGCACTGCCAAAACGAGGGCGCCCCCGGAGGGAATTGCGTCTTCTTCCTCTTCTTTATGCGGTGCATCTGCACGAAAGAATGTCGATAAAGCCTACCGATGTTTCTGGATGTTAATTGCAATAAGAGCATAATGCAGACTGTCAATGGTCAATATCACAGGTTAAGGTTGTAAAGGATGCTCATATTCATATACTCCCTCCGGTCATAAATAGTTGTCGTTTTAGACATGGATATGATCTTCAAAGTACAACTTTGACCACTAATTTCTATTATAAAATTATAATATTATGAAATTACTTTTCGAGACAAATCTACACATATAATTTTCAAATATCCAATCTAATATTTAAAAAGATATTGACAATTAAAGTTTCAAAAATTTGACTATACCCATATCTAAAATGACAACTATGTGTTACCTGAGGGAGTAATTGTCAGATGTCTCCTCACAAATTGGCCTGATTGTGACATACTTACTGTTACAGTCTTACCGATGCGTTTTATTCCGTAGTCTTTGAATAAGAGTTTAATGCTTCCTTGTCTTTGTGCCTGCAATGTTATTTGCGTTTGTTATGCTACACAAATTTTTTTTTGTTGGAAAGGAATGGCAGGAGCTCTGCTATACATTAGAGAAAGAAAACAAACAATTCCGGACAGGTTTATGTCGCTGCGTACAGTTGGTGCAAAAAAGATACAACATTAAATAGGAAGGAAGCTACTGCAGTCACATAGATTGCTAATTTGACAATTAACTAGAAGAGAGCAGGCTCCAGCCAATAGTCATTAGTCGTTTGTAATGCTACACAATTGAATGGACGCAGGAGTGACTCCAGTTGGAATGTAATGCTAGGTGACATCTGTATCCCAGCAGTGCAATGGCTTTGTTTTGCATCGGATCAGGACATTCTTTGTTGCAAGAAGAGGAGAACAAAAGAATTTACAGCAAGAAAAACAAAGGTAAAATGGTGATAGAAATCGACACCTTTTTGGGTTCATCCTGATCATTTTTCCTGGAGAATTTTTACTGTACACCACCATAGTAGTATATAGCGGTAGTAGAAATGAAATCTAACCGTTCATTTGTCGAGGGTATTATGATCTTTTGGCAATTAAAATATGAAGATTTGCAAGGGGGAAATACGATGAATGACACTCAATTCGTTCGCCTCGCGCAGAATGACATTAAATTGGGACGCCTGATACGAAATGACACCGTGCCATCCAATTTCTCCCTCCAGTGACATTCTGCCTATTGAATTGACGGAAATGCCCTTGAGTCAGCATAGTGAGGGATTTTATTTGGAGTTTTAAGCTTTTCTTTTTGGAAATAATTTTTACAGAAATATTTACGTGAAATTCAAAATTACAGAAATTCAAAATAATTCAAAATTACGTGAAATTCAAAATAATTTTTTTACAGAAATAATACAGGGTACATTTTGAATTTCGTGAATTTTAAAATTTTTTGAATTTCGTGAATATTCAAAATAATTTTGAATTTCGTGCATAATACAAAATTATTTCTATTGTTATTGCTCAAAAATTCAAAATTCAAAATAATTTTGAATATTCACGAAATTTTGTATTATTCGTGAATATTCAAAATAATTTTGTATTATGCACGAAATTCAAAATTATTTTGAATATTCACGAAAATTCAAAAAAATTTGTATTATGCACGAAATTCTTTTGAATATTTTGTATTATGCACTAAATTCAAAATTCAAGAATATTCAACAAATTCGTGAACATTCACAATTATGCACGAAATTCATGAAATTTTGTATTATTCGTGAATATTCAAAATAATTTTGTATTATGCACGAAATTCAAAATTATTTTGAATATTCACGAAATTCAAAAAAAATTTGTATTATGCACGAAATTCTTTTGAATATTTTGTATTATGCACGAAATTCAAAATTCGTGAATATTCAACAAATTCGTGAACATTCACAATTATGCACGAAATTCACAAAATTTTGTATTATTCGTGAATATTGAAAATAATTTTGTATTATGCACGAAATTCAAAATTATTTTGAATATTCATGAAATTCAAAATTTTTTTGAAATTCAAAATGTACCATGTATTATTTCTGTAAAAAATTATTTTGAATTTCACGTAATTTTGAATTATTTTGAATTTTTGTTATTTTGAATTTCACGTAAATATTTCAGTAAAAATTATTTCCAAAAGAAAAGCTTAAAACTCCAAATAAAATCCTCACTATGTCGCCTAAGGGCATTTCCGTCAATTCAACAGTAATGTCACCGTGGGAGAAATTGATGGCACTTCGTCGTTTCAGATCAGCGTCCCTAATTTAATGTCATTCTGCGCGAGGCGAACGAATTGAGTGTCATTCATCGTATTTTCCCCTCTACGAGTTATACTACCCATACTACACATAGTAGTACATTCAGATTTAGACCAATCTCAACCTTTGGATCTAAAGAAATGAATGGTTCATATTCATTACAGTGTACTGTAAAAGAGCTCTTTTCCTGACGTTGGAGATTTTTGGTTGGTCCTGGCTTGCATGAAAGTTTTGTATTTGGCATGAAACAGTCTTTGGTTGGTCTGCACTGACCAAGAGATTTTTGTTTTTAAACAACGAAGTTAATTTGGGCTGGTTTCGAAATATTTGGATTTGGAGATAGGTCCCTTGTTATCTTCTTGTTTTTAACTTCCAATAGATTTGGTGGGTACATGGATATGAATTAGGACAGATGATTGTGATTTATGTTAAGGAGCAAAATATTTCAAAATGGTAGTTTATTTACCTTTCAAAGCGTATTTTTTAAAGTTAATACTCAATTCTAAAAATGTTATTACAAAAGCAGGAAACAAGAAGGAATAGTCTAAAAAAACATCTTTCTATTTCAAACGCTTAGTCATATTTGGGTGACTTTCAAATTGAGATATTCTCCTATGCTTGCAACTGGCGAAGTGAGTTTATTAATTGCAATCTGTCACTTTATAATTAGAAGTGCCTACAGGATAGGTCCTTAACTTGTGGGGTAGGTACCATCTTAAAAATAAAGCAGGGGCGGAGCTTTGCATGATAAGGGGTGCAACCCCTACCCTATGAGATTACTACAAACTATCACATTTACCCGCGTAACTGCACATCTAGATATTATGATATAATTATCTTTGATATACAACTCTATTTATAATTATTGAAATACAATTGTATTTGTTATATAACTTTATTTATATATAATTAATCTGCACCGTTGTAATCTAGCCCGACCAAAATAAGTGGTTGAGATCCTTTCATTGATTAAAATATAATTAATCTGGTCCCACCAAAATAAGTGGTGGAGATTCTTCTCTTTTTCTTCCGATTAATGTGATAATTTCTAGAATTTAGGATTACTAGATCAATGCCCGTGCGTTACTACAAAAAATAAAATTGATAACGAAACATAAAGATCAAGCAATAAAAGAAAATTGTGCTACAAGATCAAATATCTATTTCTCCCGATTACAAAAGTTTTTATGGTTTCCTCTCCGGTATGAATTAAAACCAAATATATGCAATATATATTACCGATCTTAAAAATCAATCAATCATTTTTATCCCTTTTTGCAATTTATATTACCAGCTTACATTCCTCTTCCTCTCGCTATGCCCATAGCGCGCTCCTCGGTGCCGTCGACCTCGTCTTCCTCGTCGTCTCGCTCATCCTCGTCATCCACTGTCTTCGCAGGGGCGACACGGGGGCTTCCCCCGAGCACGAGGTGTTGCTGCCGAAACCACTGCCATTCCGGACCACTGGCCGCTATGCGGTCGTACTCGGGGCGTCCGCCGTCCTCCTCGCGCTCGCGTTCTTCCTCCTGCCGAGCACACCATGGCACACTGTGGAATTCGCCTTCCTCGCCGCCCACTTCGTTGCACATGCCATGGCCGCGTGGTCAGTCTCCTCGGAAAAAGGGGCCACCGTCGCCACCCAGTCTTTGCACCTCCGTGTCTTCTGGATCGTCACCGCCCTCGGCGCCACGCTCTTCTCTGTTTCGGCGGTGGTCCGCTGCGCCGATGGTTCGCTGCTTTTCCCAGATGACCCTCTCGCTTTTGCCGGCCTACTCGTCTCCATGCCTCTGGCGTACCTAGCCATCACTGGCTTCACCGGCGTGGTTAGTCGCCTCGGAGAAAGGTGAACCAGAAAACACCAGCACCGAGGTGCATGCCACGCCGTGCGCCGCCACGTCATTCCTCTCTCTCGCGACGTTCAGCTGGATCAACCCGTTTATCTCCAAGGGGTATGCCAATGACTCTCTCACCGCCGACAACGTCCCACCGGTGTCGCCGAGCAACCGCGCCGAAACGTCGTACACTTTGTTCACGTCCAACTGGCTGGCGTTGAGTCACGGCACCGATGGGCGTCGCTACTCGCTATCGCCGGCGCGATTATCGACCGTGGCGCTGACTTCACGCGCCTCGTGGCCATGTACGTCGGTCCGTCACTTATTGATCAGAACGTCGAGTTCATTCACCGCGGCGGCATGACATGGGAGATCTTGAATGAATTCTCTTGATTGATTCTGTGAAAATTGTACAGCATATATAGAGTACAAAAGTAATGATTGTGAAAGGATAGGGGATATCGCCTAGAGGGGGGGTGAATAGGCGAATTATAAATTTAAACTAAATTGCGGCGAATACTGAGAACCTTCGAATGTCCGAATAATACTCCTGGACAATCCAATAGTTCGGATAGTCCGAGGTTGTATTCGGATACTCCGAACTTATTCGGATAGTCCGAGAATCAATTCGGATATTCCGAATGCTCCAGAGCACATAGCTCGCAAATACTAGATCTAAGCTATTTGGGGGATATTAAACACACCAAATTAAACTAGCTAGCCTAGAATACCTGAATCAAGTCAAGATCTCGAGGAATATTCAATAGAAAAGTAGATCAAGTAATTTCAATATTCAAAATCAAGTACTCTAGCAAGAATAAGAAGTAAGCATAAAGACAATGATTTTTCACCCGAAGTTCGGATCCTTGAGGGGATCCTACGTCTCCGTTGAGGCGGCTCGGTCACACTTGAGTCGGGGTCTCTTTCAACCCTCTTACTCCCGGTGTTGCACAAATGCACTCGCCGGTTTCAACTCCTTTGACGCTTGAGCCGGGTCTCTTTCAACCCTCTTCCTCCTTGTTGCACAAATGCACTCGCCGGTCTTCACTTCTTTGATTCCTTCCCATGGAGGCGGAATCCGGCCTTCACAAACTTCCCACGGCCAACCACACAAAGTACCGGTGGCTCGTAGGCGACCTCCTAGCCGTCTAGGAGTCCTCAACCTCTAAGGGTAACAAATGCTCACGAAGAACAAGCTTGGAGATGAAATCAAGTGCTCAAAAACTCAATCTAACACCTCACTCCTCAAACTCTTCCCTACCCTTCTCACAAAGGGGATCACTTAGATCTAAGGGTAAAGAGGTGTTTTGGGGGCTCAAGAACAAGAGGATAGCACCTCAAAGTGATGGCATAACGTTCACATGAAGTGGGGAGGAAGGGGGGTTTAAATAGGGGCTCCCAAAAACTAGCCGTTGGAAGACAGCCCCGACTCAGTTCGGACAGTCCGAGCTCAAGTTCGGACAATCCGAACCCATTAGATGTGGCTAACAGAGAGACCCAGGTCGGATAGTCCGAAAAAATCTTCGGATAGTCCGAACTGGCACTGAGCAGTCCGACGAAAACGAGCATAACTTTTGACTCCGGACTCCGATTTCAGTGATTTTGGATTCTATTGAAAGCTAAGAATAAGGGCTACACAACTAACAAGGTCTCACTACCCAAATATCAAAGGATGAATCCAGATTTCACAAAGAATCCAAGAGAGACCTACAATTCTCACTATCCGGTACCACCAATACCACTCCCTCTCTAAATTTCACAATGATGGATCATTTGAGTACTTGACACATCTAAAAGTCATTCGACGTCGCATCCCTCTTAATAGTACGGCAATCCTTAGACTCAAATTCAAACGAGAAATCTTAGTCTTACATTCAATCCGCATGCCGTCTTCTCCGTGGATGCAATGTGCATGATGCCTTTTACCAAATGATTGATGACATCTTCGCCTTGTCCAACTTGACTCGATTCACCTCATGAGACTCTCGTCCTATCGACCTTGACTTGATCATCCTCTTCGACGATCTCCACGTCAAGTCGATCTTGACTTAGTCCTCAACTCTTGGTGACACCGCCGTCTTGTTGACCTCGGCTTAACGATCATCCTCCAAGATACCTTGGTCATCATACACATACGGAACCTAATTCTTTCCAAACCACTCATGAAAGACATTAGTCCCAAAAGCTCAATAGATATGAAGAAATTGATGTTTGTGAGCAGTCGATTACCACAAGTGTTTCATATAAAGAAGCATAACATACATGGAAACACTTGACATAAGAAATGTTCTCTACTAAGTGCATCATGATGAATATATAATTTGATCTATATGCACTAGAGAGATAATCGCCAATATGATGAATCAATTAAATCATGGCATGGATCACAGCTCTTTACTTTAAATGAAGCACATGATAGAATATACACTAATTGTACATGTGCGATAATATTTGGAATAAGAGTAAATATGTGATCCAACTCTAGATTAAACTTCACTAGAAGAGGTGCATGAGAAGATACACAACTAAAACATGCATGCACCAAGACAATCTATAGCAATATGAAGTTTAACTCCAGTTAATACATGCATACTAAAAACAAAGCACATAATGAACTCAAATGAATATATACGCACAAATAAATATGACATGAACCAATATGCATATATATAATCAACATGCTACTTGGAGTTCACTATGCATTTGCACAAAAGGAATGCAATAACAAATATAGAAGAGATACCAAAATTGCATACCTTAACTTTGCTTAACCATTCCATTTGATTTTCCTCTAAATAGATGAGACTAATACTTAACTTGGCAATAAACATATTAGTCTCATAGCAATATAATCATATTAGAGGTTTGTCATTTGTTAAGCACTATGTTAAGCATTTACTCAATTACACAGATTGTCATTATATACGTTTGCCATTAATCACCAAAATAACATAAGTGCCTAGATGCACTTTCAGATTGGTCGGCTATTAATTGCCAGCAATAATCAGGGATTTTGCTATAATAATCAGTCATATTTAGAAAGATATGACTGGCTGTAAAGTAGGAAAGAATAATTGGCTATAATGACCGGCTATTATTGAAGATATGGCGCCCGGGGGGGGGGGGAGGGGGCTAGGAAGAACGGACCGCTGCCACCAACTGCAAATTTATATTAGTAGAGATTGTGGAATTTTCTTGTCTTTAAAATGAATGAGGCGCCTTGAATATCACAGGTTGTTTATTTATTTATTTATATATATGGATATATTTGTTATATATGATTAATCTGCACCATTACAATTTAGTCTCAGCAAAATAAGTGATGGAGATCATTCTCTTTTTTCGATTAATGCGAGAATTTCTAGAATTTAGGATTATTGTGAGATTTTCTTGCATTTAAAACAAATGAGGTGCCTTGAATATCACCGATTGTTTTTATATATTAGCAGACTTACCCGCGCAATTGCACATCTGAAGATCCTTCTCTTTTTCTTCTGATTAATGTGAGAAATTCTTGAATTTAGGATTATTGTGGGATTTTCTTGTCCTTAAAATGAATGAGGTCCCTTGAATATCACCATTGTTTTAGATATATAGATATAGATATTTCATCCATCCAAGTTTATAGAGCGTATTTTTTTAATAGTCTTATAGAGCGTATTTTTTAATAGTCTTGTCCGTAAATATAGAGAGCGTATTTCTTGTTCCAATGTAAAATTAGGGTGATATTTCTTTTATACTCATAATAAATATCTAGATTTACTTATATTCTCTACTTCAATAGAGGTAATGTAATCATCATGATTGCCGGCGTCCCCACCCAGCACTCTTTCTTTGTCTCCTCGAAACATGGTCTGCAGATTCATGGTGCCACCCGCACACATCGTGCGTAATCACTGACACCGAACTCCACTACTACACGACAGTTGATTTTTTTTTTCATGTTGTTGCATGGACTGCACTGACCAAGAGATTTTTGTTTTTAAACAACAAAGTTAATTTGGGCTGGTTTCGAAACATTTGGATTTGGAGATAGGTCCCCTGTTATCTTCTTGTTTTTAACTTCCAATAGATTTGGTGGGTGCATGGATATGAATTATGACATACTAGATCAATGTCCGTGCGTTGTTACGAAAAATAAAATTGGTAACGAAATATGAAGGTCAAGCAATAAAAGAAAATTATGCTACAAGATCAAACATCTATTTCTCCCGATTACAAAAATTTTTATGATTTCTTCTCCGGTATGAATTAAAACTAAATATATTGTACGTAGCAATATATATTACCAATCTCAAAAATCAATCAATCAATCATCTTTATCCCTTTTTGCAATTTATATTATCAGCTCGCGTTCCTCTTCCTCTCGTCATGCCCGCAGCGCGCGCGTTCCTCTTCCTCTCGTCATGCCCGCAGCGCGCGCGTTCCTTTTCCTCTCGTCATGCCCGCCGTCCTCCTCGCGCTCGCGTTCTTCCTCCTGCTGAGCACGCCATGGCGCGCTGTGGAGTATGCCTTCCTCACCACCCACTTCGTTGCGCACACCATGGCCGCGGTGTCAGTCGCCTCGGAGAAAGGGGCCGCCGCCGCCACCCAGCCTTTGCACCTCCACGCCTTCTGGATCGCCACCGCTCTCGGCGCCGCGCTCTTCTCCGCATCGGCGGTGGTCCGCTGCGCCAACGGTTCGCTGCTCTTCCTAGATGACCCTCTCGTCTTTGCTAGCCTACTCGTCTCCATGCCTCTGGCGTACCTAGCCATCAATGGCTTCACCGGTCATGATGCCGGAGCCCATGAAAGTGAACCAGAAAACACCAGCGCTGAGGCGCTCGCCACGCCATGCGCCACCGTGTTATTCCTCTCTTTCGCGACGTTCAGCTGGATCAACCCGTTTATCTTCAAGGGGTATGCCAATGACTCTCTCACCGTCGATGACGTCCCACCGGTGTCGCCGGACAACCGCGTCAAAGCGTTGTACGCTTTGTTCACGTCCAACTAGCGGTGGCGGGGTCACGGCACCGGTGGGCGTCGGCTCGATCGGCTCCTTCGCCGCGCGATTACTCGCCACGGCGCTCGACCTCTTGCGCCTCGCAGCCATGTACGTCGGTCCATCACTCATTGATCAGTTCATCAAGTTCATTCGCCGCGACGACACGACATGAAAGATCTTGAATTAATTCTCTTAATTGATTCTGTGAAAACTATATATAGTACAAAAGGAATGATTGGCCGTTTATTAATTATCAGCAATAATCAGGGATTTTGCTATAATAATCAACCATATTTAGAGAGATGGCTGTAAATCAAGAAAGAATAATTAGCTATAATGACCGACTGTTATTGAAGATATAACTCGAACAGAGGGCTATGAAGAACTACTGCTGCCACGACCTGCAAATTTATATTAGTAGAGATGATTGTGATTCATGTTAAAGGAGCAAAATATTAAAAATGGTAGTTTATTTACATTTCAAAGCGAATTTTTTAAAGTTAATACTCAATTCTAAACATGTTATTACAAAAGCAGGAAACAAGAAGGAATGGTCACTATTCCATCCAATTACAAGAAAACTGCAATTTTTACAAATACATGATCACTGACAATACAAACTAGAACTATAACAAGCTGCACTTGCTGCATGCAAAGAAATAATCACCAACAATGCAACCTAAAGCTATAATGAATACAAATAAACCCTATGAATTTGTATTGACAACTACTAACTGCACACTGACACAAATATTGAAGCCTAGAAAAGAGATGTCCCTGTCACACTGGTGATCGAACAATCCTGGCTACTTTGACTGCACTTGGCTCTGTAAGTTAACATCTTTCCTTCCTGTAAGTTAATGCGAAAACTGGCGCAAAGCGATCACTAATTGAAATGTAGTAACTCTTTGTCAATAATGTTGTTATAGTTTCCCCCATAGATCTTTTCTAAACGCTTTCTCCTTTCAACACCTTCTGCACTAGCTTCAGAATCTCTGTCACCTAAAAGCATAACAGAAAAGATTATGTACTCTAGCATCTTGACAACAAATTTAAAACTTGTCCAGAACAACAAAAAGTGCAGAACTGATATCCAGAGAATTTATGGAGTAATTGTCTTACCCCTGGGTAATGCTTCAAAACAGGAGAATAATGGTCAAGTGCTATATAGATTTTCCCAAGAACACTTAGGCCTTGTTTGGATGAGCTTCATATTCTAGCTCTAGCTCAGAGCTGAAACGTACAGGCAAAAATAAAGTGAATTAAGTTTATATTTTTAGTCTAAAATGTAAACAAGATGGTCTACCTAAATATTCCTAATGTACCCACAGCTCCAGCTCTATAAATTTCTGGATCTAGAAATACCCTGCTTCACCAACTCCACAGATTTTGGTGGAGCTAGAGCTGTCCCAAACAGCCCCTTAGAAGGGTGTCAACCTCATCACCGAGTATATCAACCTAAGTCACATTAGGAAAAGAAACATGAATTTCGCATTACAAGCATAAAATGATTAGTTAACAAACGAAGAAATCTCGTTGAGAAGACAAAAAATATCATGCTTTAGTACCTCCATTACAGATTTCATATTTTTGGTTCAGATAGAACGCAGAACAAGCATTACCTCAGTTTTCTTAAGAGAAAAGGATGAGTAATTAATAATTACTCCTTCCTTGCTAATTTTCACTTGAGACTGCAGATTATAGATGCTACATTGTTGTTTTTACGTCAATCCCAACTTTCACTGTTCCTTGGAATTTCGTTCACTTTTCATCTTAAACTCCACTAATCATCTTTTGTGGCAAATGTAGAATGTGGACCAGCATCATGTGCAGCTTAAAAGAAAAATGGGAGAACATTGGAAAGAAGACTAACCTCAGCTTCTGCTTTCCGGAGATTCGAACATTTAATCTCGAGTATTTGTTTATACCAAAATTCTTTTTTCTTTAATACAGCAACTTGCTGTACCAGTGGGTTAAACTGAGAAATTATATTATTCAACCTGTACAGAAATTAAAAAGTGAACAATTCAATAATGCATGTGATAACTGTAGTAGAGAATTACAGGTTGCTTTGTAGTAGAGAATTACAGGTTGCTAGCCTTCACTAACATGCAGATATCTGCAATAAATTAAGTGATGAGTTCACGTGGAAGTTAGCCTAGCTGAGCAATTGTGGCTCTAACAAAACAAACAACAGCAGCAAAAGAGAAAAGGGTACTAATTATATTACACACCTATTTTCATTTCTTTTCATACTTTGTGCTAATCTGTTTTCGAAATCGCTGTATGCTTTAGACAGCTTCTCCATACTAACAAGGGCAAATTCTAGGTGCCCTGCCTGTCCCCTAGAACTGCCAATGCATGGTGCTGATGTTCTCTTCATTTCCCGAATAGTGCCATCAAGTGAGGCATTCTGTTCTTTGGCTTCCTCCAATGCAATAGACATGGAAGTTAAGTTTTCAGTCAGCCCATGTATCTCTTGCTTGCATACATGAATTTGCTGCAAAGCCTCGTACAGACAGCTTTTCATTGAATTGGACTCACTCTTGGACTCTAAGATCAGCAATTCTTGCTCGCATACTTTCTCCCTAAACATTGTAAGCTCATCGTGAACCAAGTTGACTTGCTCATGGTGCAGCATTAATGTTGATCCAGCAATTGATACAAGTTGTTCATTTTCACACTTGAGCTTCTGTCTATCTTCATACATAATACTCAGCTGCTCTTCTTTTTCTGTAAGTAACTCTTTGAGGAACGACGACTCCTGATTCATATCATCAATCTGATTCTCACAGTTACAAAAAATTTCTCTTAACATAGACACTCCCAATAAATCTCTCAAGTGGTTCTCGACCTTTAAATCTTCAAGTTCAGCGCTAAGCTTCTCAACTTGATTCAAAAGTTTTGCCTCTGATAGTGAGTGCTGCGCCATTTTTCTCTCTGCATCTACTACTCGCGAAGAGAGGTGCTTAGCCTCTTTTCTTTTGTCAGCATGCAAACCTCGAATATGTTCATTTTCATGAAGTAAAGCACCAATTCTGTCCTTCAATCTGCAAATCTCGTCATTCTCATTATAATCAAAAGAAGAGTCATCTTTCCTCGAAGTAATTTCATCCAGCCTTGATATAATCTGAAACAACTTTGATTTAATGAATTCAAGCTCCCTCTCTTTCCTAAAAGGCAACAAAGCTCTATCTTTTGCAAACTCCCTTTTCAGTCTAAACAACTCCTCCGTCTTCTCATGCAATTCAGACTCATGCTGTCTTCGCAATTTTAGCCATTCCGATTTCAGAAAATTCGTAATTTCATCTCTTGGCATGTGCTTCACGAGGGAAAAGTCTGGGATATCAAGCAGGGGCTCACTCGACTCAGTAGATTTGTCCAAAACAACAGGCTCGTTATCATCTTTTATCTTCAAAATGTTCAGCTCTTCTAATTTCTCGAGACTAGTATGCCAAGAAAGCACACCAGATTCTGAAGCTGACACAACACTCAAAATACTACTAAGTTCATCTCGCAGCTTGGCAATCTCGGAAATGTTTTCCTTGCAATTCTTGAGAAACAACACGTGATCTCTGAGTCATTTTTCGTGATTCTTCTTTCCTCAATTGTTCATCATAGCTATTTTCCTTTGTTAAATCTGAGAGTACCTGCATGGAGGTATGACTAAACTTGTTACCTTTATCAAGAGTAAAAAAACACAGTTGGCAATCAACAAAAGATATGTTACCGGACTTAACAATAATATAATCAAGGAAAAGCAGGAGCATATGCTTCCAAAGTACTTGCCTCATAGGCTGATTGAAGCTTTTTGAATGACTCACAAGCCAATGAATTCTCCATATTTTTATCAGGATGGACAAGCAGAACCTATACCGACAAAACACAGACAACAAAGATAAGGAACAGACCACCAACAGCTTTCTATCAGATTGATCCCCTTAGTATTTTATCAGATTTATCCCCTCAATATTCTATTAGATTTATCCACTTGATGCAGACAAAGGTGAATGCACAGTAGTAATCCTAGTGGGACTCTGGGAGGCCATTCACTTGTCAGAAAACATAAGAAGAATAAACTTACTGAAAGAATAAGAAATATCCAAGAAATAAACAGATTTGAATATACAACCAGACACGGTTCTCATGGTGATAATGAATGACTACATAAGTTTTTCATTCTATGGCAATAACAACCGAGTTGCCGTGTACAAACGTGAAAAAGCACTACAATTCATATTCATGGCATGAACATAAATACCAGCAAGTTACTGAGATAAACAACAGCTCATTCAGATACATTATCAAATCCTTTGTTGCTTAGCAAGTGATTCTACAAAAATGATCAAAACTGACATCTTAGAACTTTTACAGAACAGGAAAAGACGGATATGTCATGAAACTTCAAGCTTAGATGATCTATTAGCGTGGTCTCGCCATCTGGTTCATCTCCATCAATTGCGTAAGAGACACAGCACTCCATCTCTCAGTTCCCTCTTGAAGTTGTGCATAGAGTAGTCGCTTCACAGAGTCTATGCAAATACTCACTATGCCAAACTCATACACCTGCATACCGTTGTAGAATTTGCCAACTCTAGGCATGAACAACAAACCTTGTTCCATTGCATATGCCTGGATAGATTCCTTGAAGCTCAAATCTGCCATGGCTGCTCCTGGCACTGCATGGTAAGACGGGTATTGTGATGCTTGCTGTGCAGCATCAAATTGCCGCTTCTCTGTTGCTCTCAAGTAGCCCACATTCTCCCTAGCCCCAGGCTGCACCACCTCAAGTCCTTCAGCAGCTTGGTTCATCATGTCAAGACCAGCTGTTAGAAGCATCCGTATGCGCTCATTGGCGAGCAACTCTGGTGGAAAAAGCCCCTTCCATCCCTTGTACCAGTTCATGATCTCATTGAAATCAGGATTTGGTGAACACAACCAATGGTACAGGACCTGCTGCCACTTGCTGAAGAAATCAACTTCCAACATATGGACCATATGGTGTACTGGGATTGCAGAAGCCCAAATCATTACCCAGTTGAACTGGTCGAGCTTCTGGTTTGCTGGGTTGATCTGAAACTCTTGCAGTGCCATTTTCAGTTTAGGAATGATGTAACGCACAATCAAGTCTTCCCAGCTTGCCGGATCAAATACATCCTTCCATGGAGACAGCACAGCATAAGCAGATGCATCGTGCGCTTGCCATACGTGGAGGACACTACTCAGCTTGTATCTAATAGAATGGCACAAGGTCTCTATCCTTTGCCCAAGCATCGGCAACCATGGGTGTACCCATACATGGATCGGTACCTTCTCCCTACGTGGGTCCCAAGAATACACTGCAGCTGAGAGCTTTGGCATGATTACATGCTCCAATATTGATTGAAGCACAATAGGGGGCAGCAACCGTTCCCATGACTCAAGAAAGCGGAGCATTGGTTCCGAATCCCTAGCCTCCCACGAATTGGTTCCCGATATCCTCACAGCTGGTAGGATGACCTCACTAACCAGCTGTGCATATGGAGCCATCGATTCAGTACCATCTGAGAAGTCATATGGCTGGTCCCCTTGCAGCAAATCCTTCCATGATGACATGACCTCCAAGCCAAACAATGGATTCTGCAGTGGCTGCCACCCCTGGAAGACTCGAATCAGTAGCGGATGTGCAAATCGGCAAGCAATCCATGCAACGCTGCACATCTTGAACTCCTCTACATAGTGCACCTTCAAATCACTGAATGTCTTAAGCAACCCCTCCAGAGTGAGCACACCAGCTGTATCATCCACCCGAACCTGCTCCAGCACCCCTGCGATCGTTTCCATCGCCAGCAGCTGGTGTTTCTGCAAAGCCTCCTGTTTCACCACTTTCTCCTTCTCCCACCGCAGCTGGCCATCCAACCTCACAATATCAGCCTTAGCCTCATCGACAAGCAGTCGCACATTGTACTGCAACTCTGGCATCGGCACATCATTTGCCTCCATCTCCTGTTCATCATTGAGGCCCTTCAAGTCTGTCAACACACGTGCCTGAGGCCCTCGCATGTCAATAACCTTCTGGACAACAGTGGGCTGCTCCTCCTGCTCCTGCTCAGCACGCATCGCCAGCAACTCATTCTTCGTTAACACAGGATGTTTCTTTGTGCTAGCCTTCTTCGACCACCGTTCCTGCTCTTTCTTGGCAGACGCCGGGGGAGGAGGTGGGGGCGGCATGTTCTCCTTAGCAGAGATGGGCTTGGGCTCCTTGAACCCCTCGACGCTGCCGAGTCCGGCGTTCTTGGGGCGCAAGGTGCTCTCCAGTGGTGCGACAATTCCCTGCGCGTTCTTGCCAAGGCCCATCCCAGTCTTGTACCCCATCATAGCCATCATCTTGGCCACCTTCGTGTTGGACTCCAGGCTCCCCGGGGCCGCCGGCGGCTTCCCCGCCCCCACCGCTGACGCCTGGCGGCGGCGCGCGGCCGCCGCGCGCTCCCGCTCCCTCTCCTCCCGCCTCGCGCGCGCGCCCTCGGCGATCCTCTTCCCGAACGCCGTGGGCAGGTCAAGGTACTCCTCCTCCGCTTCCTCCTCAGCTGCGATGGCGGCGGCGGATGAGGAGGGAGCGGCACTCCCATGTCCGGGCCTCTGCTCAGGCTCAGGTTCTTCGGAGGGCATGAAGTTGCCGGTGGAGACGAACTGGATGGGCCTGGAGAGGTCGGGCTCGGACTCGTCCCTCCGGCGCTTGCGGCGGCGACGGCGGGACCCGTCGTCGTCGGAGTCGTAGTCGGAGTCGCCCTCGGCGAAGACGCCGTAGATGGCGTCGTCGCGCGTCTGGGGGGCGCGCTCCCGGCGGGTCTTGTAGTAGAACTCGCCGTCCCGACCGAAGCGGCCGCCCTCGAAGTCGCCGTCCATGTCGAAGCGGTCCATGCCCTCGGCGTCCTCCTCCATGGCGCCGCCGCCTCTCCACTCTAGGGTTAGGGTTTCGGTTTGGGGAAGACTGGAGACGGGAGGGAAAAGAAGACTGGAGGTGGGTGGGATGGGAATGGTACAGCAAGAAATACAGAAGGTAAAATGGTGATAGAAATCGACACCTTTTTGGATTCATCCCGAGCGGATAATTTTCGACCGATCCGAACCCGAATTCGTTTAAAATCTGATTCGAATCTAAAAAAATAACATCTAGTTATATCCAGATTCGATCCGGATTCGAATCCGTCTATCCGAAAAAATATGGGTTAAGATATGGAAAGAGAAGTATCCGATTCGTATCCGATCCATACCCGCATATCCGAGATATCCGAAAAATATCAGTGTAAATTAGTGAAATAGATATCCAATAACAGATCCGATAAACATAAACATTATACATCATATAAGTTCATATGTTGATTGAAATTATATTTGACTGTATATTATTCTTATGTAGGGAAGACGTCTATTATTGAATTTGAAACACTATATGTCTTGAAGGTTCTAGTAAAATTTTGTGTATGGTTGATCGATACTAATATGCATGACATATATCCGGTTCAGTACCGGATCGGTCGGGATTAACCCGTACCATTTTCACCCCTACTTGTGGAGTAGGTACCAACTTAAAAATAAAGCAGGGGCGGAGCTTTGCATGATAAGGGGTGCAACCCCTACGCTCTGAGATTACTATAAACTATCGATTTACCGGATATTGTTGTTCTCGCCTAACCCATATTTTTCCCGTAATCGCACATCTAGATATTATGATATAATTATCTTTGATATACAACTCTATTTATAATTATTGAAATACAATTGTATTTGTTATATAACTTTATTTATGTATAATTAATCTGCACCGTTGTAATCTAGCTCGACCAAAATAAGTGGTTGAGATCCTTTCATTGATTAAAATATAATTAATCTGGTCCCACCAAAATAAGTGGTGGAGATTCTTCTCTTTTTCTTCCGATTAATGTGATAATTTCTAGAATTTAGGATTATTATGGAATTTTCTTGCCTTTAAAATGAATGAGGCGCCTTGAATATCACAGGTTGTATACATATATATACATATGTATGTATATATAATTTGCACCATTACAATATGGTCCTAGCAAAATAAGTAGTAAAGATCCTTCTCTTTTTTCGATTAATGCGAGAATTTCTAGAATTTAAGATTATTGTGAGATTTTCTTGCATTTAAAACGAATGAGGTGCCTTGAATATCTCCGATTGTTTTTATATATTAGTAGACTTACCCGCGCAATTGCACATCTGAAGATCCTTTTTCTTTTCTTCTTATTAATGTGAGAATTTCTTGAATTTACGATTATTGTGGGATTTTCTTACCCTTGAAACGAATGAGGTCCCTTGAATATCACCGGTTGTTTTTAGATATATAGATATAAATACTTCATCCATTCAAGTTTATAGGAGTATTTTTTAATAGTCCTATAGAGCGTATTTTTTAATAGTCTTGTTCGTAAATATAGAGATCGTATTTCTTGTTCCAATGTAAAATTAAGGTGATGTTTCTTTTATACTCATAATAAATATCTAGATTTACTTATATTCTCTACTTCAACAGAGGTAACGTCCGCACCCAACACTCTTTCTTTGTCTCCTCGAAACATGGTCATGCAGATTCATGGTGCCACCCGCACACATCGTGCATAATCACTGTCACCGAACTCTACTACTACACGACATGGTCATGCAGATTTTTTTTTTCATATTGTCGCATGGTCTGCACTGACCAAGAGATTTTTTGTTTTTAAACAACAAAGTTAATTTGGGCTGGTTTCGAAATATTTGGATTTGGAGATAGGTCCCCTATTATCTTCTTGTTTTTAACTTCCAATAGATTTGGTGGGTGCATGGATATGAATTAGGACATATGATTGTGATTCATGTTTAGGAGCAAAATATTTCAAAATGGTAGTTTACATTTCAAAGCGAATTTTTTAAAGTTAATACTCAATTCTAAAAATGTTATTAAAGTTAATACTCAATTCTAAAAATGTTATTACAAAAGCAGGGAACAAGAAGGAATGGTCACTATTCCATCCAATTACAAGAAAACTACAATTTTTACAAATACACGATCACTGACAATACAAACTAGGACTATAACAAGCTGCACTTGCTGCATGCAAAGAAATAATCACCAACAATGCAACCTAAAGCTATAATGAATACAAATAAACCCTATGAATTTGTATTGACAACTACTAACTGCACACTGACACAAATATTGAAGCCTAGAAAAGAGATGTCCCTGTCACACTAGCAATCGAACAATCCTGGCTACTTTGACTGCACTTGGCTCTGTAAGTTAACATCTTTCCTTCCTGTAAGTTAACGCGAAAACTGGCGCAAAGCGATCACTAATTGAAATGTAGTAACTCTTTGTCAATAATGTTGTTATTGTTTCCCCAAAGATCTTTCTAAACGCTTTCTCCTTTCAACACCTTCTGCACTAGCTTCAGAATCTCTGTCACCTAAAAGCATAACAGAAAAGATTATGTACTCTAGCATCTTGACAACAAATTTAAAACATGTCCAGAACAACAAAAAGTGCAGAACTGATATCCAGAGAATTTATGGAGTAATTGTCTTACCCCTGGGTAATGCTTCAAAACAGGAGAATAATGGTCCAGTGCTATATAGATTTTCCCAAGAACACTTAGAAGGGTGTCAACCTCATCACCGAGTATATCAACCTAAGTCACATTAGGAAAAGAAACATGAATTTCGCATTACACACATAAAATGATTAGTTAACAAACAAAGAAATCTCATTGAGATGATAAAAAATATCATGCTTTAGTACCACCATTACAGATTTCATATTTTTGGTTCAGATAGAACGCAGAACAAGCATTACATCGGTTTTCTTAAGAGAAAAGGATGAGTAATTAATAATTACTCCTTCCTTGCTAATTTTCACTTGAGACTGCAGATTATAGATGCTACATTGTTGTTTTTACGTCAATCCCAACTTTCACTGTTCCTTGGAATTTCGTTCACTTTTCATCTTAAACTCCGCTAATCATCATTTGTGGCAAATGTAGAATGTGGACCAGCATCATGTGCAGCTTAAAAGAAAAATGGGAGAACATTGGAAAGAAGACTAACCTCAGCTTCTGCTTTCCGGAGATTCGAACATTTAATCTCGAGTATTTGTTTATACCAAAATTCTTTTTTCTTTAATACAGCAACTTGCTGCACCAGTGGGTTAAACTGACAAATTATACTATTCAACCTGTACAGAAATTAAAAAGTGAACAATTCAATAATGCATGTGGAAACTGTAGTAGAGAATTACAAGTTGCTAGCCTTCACTAACATGCAGATATCTGCAATAAATTAAGTAATGAGTTCACGTGGAAGTTAGCCTAGTTGAGCAATTGTGGGCTGTGGCTCTAACAAATCAAACAACAGCAGCAAAAGAGAAAAGGGTACTAATTATATTACACACCTATTTTCATTTCTTTTCATACTTTGTGCTAATCTGTTTTCAAAATCGCTGTATGCTTTAGACAGCTTCTCCATACTAACAAGGGCAAATTCTAGGTGCCCTGCCAATCCCCTAGAACTGCCAGTGCATGGTGCTGATGTTCTCTTCATTTCCCAAATAGTGCCATCAAGTGAGGCATTCTGTTCTTTGGCTTCCTCCAATGCAATAGACATGGAAGTTAAGTTTTCAGTCAGCCCATGTATCTCTTGCTTGCATACATGAATTTGCTGCAAAGCCTCATACAGACAGCTTTTCATTGAATTGGACTCACTCTTGGACTCTAAGATCAGCAATTCTTGCTCGCATATTTTCTCCCTAAACATTGTAAGCTCATCGTGAACCAAGTTGACTTGCTCATGGTGCTGCATTAATGTTGATCCAGCAATTGATAAAAGTTGTTCATTTTCACACTTGAGCTTCTGTCTATCTTCATACATAATACTCAGCTGCTCTTCTTTTTCTGTAAGTAACTCTTTGAGGAACCACTCCTCCTGATTCATATCATCAATCTGATTCTCACAGTTACAAAAAATTTCTCTTAACATAGACACTCCCAATAAATCTCTCAAGTGGTTCTCCATCTTTAAATCTTCAAGTTCAGCGCTAAGCTTCTCAACTTGATTCAAAAGTTTTGCCTCTGATAGTGAGTGCTGCGCCATTTTTCTCTCTGCATCTACTACTCGCGAAGAGAGGTGCTTAGCCTCTTTTCTTTTGTCAGCATGCAAACCTCGAATATATTCATTTTCATGAAGTAAAGCACCAATTCTGTCCTTCAATCTGCAAATCTCGTCATTCTCGTTATAATCAAAAGAAGAGTCATCTTTCCTCGAAGTAATTTCATCCAGCCTTGATATAGTCTGAAACAACTTTGATTTAATGAATTCAAGCTCCCTCTCTTTCCTAAAAGGCAACGAAGCTCTATCTTTTGCAAACTCCCTTTTCAGTCTAAACAACTCCTCTGTCTTCTCATGCAATTCAGACTCATGCTGTCTTCGCAATTTTAGCCATTCCGATTTCAGAAAATTCGTAATTTCATCTCTTGGCATGTGCTTCAAGAGGGAAAAATCCGGGATATCAAGCAGGGGCTCACTCGACTCAGTAGATTTGTCCAAAACAACAGGCTCGTTATCATCTTTTATCTTCAAAATGTTCAGCTCTTCTACTTTCTCGAGACTAGCATGCGAAGAAAGCACACCAGATTCTGAAGCTGACACAACACTCAAAATACTACTTAGTTCATCTCGCAGCTTGGCAATCTCGGAAATGTTTTCCTTGCAATTCTTGTTCAAGGTGCTCATACAGTTCTGGTTCTCCCATAACTTCATCTCAAACTCTCGATGCAAACCACTAATGTACTTCTGGATCATGATGTTAGAGATCTCTTTCTGCAGTTCATACTCCAACTGGTGGAAGGTTGCAAAACCATGGGAGTTAGTAATAATGAAGACAAAAAGCAGTCAACATGCGGAATTCCAAGAGAAAAATGGTGCATAGAAGTCAGGCACAGAGCTTCTACAAGGAAAACGGTTAATGGCATAGCAAACCTAATGCAAGGAATATTACAAATTTGAGGCCCAAACTGCTTGGAAACAGGATTAGAGGTGAGATTTTTCCTCCAAAACTGCCAACAACCATACAGTGTCGACTGATGTGGACCAAAGAGAGGACCCCAAACCCAACTCCAAATGCGCAGCGATAGGACGCGAAGGAAATTGTCTTTCCTCTTTAAGTAAATTTCACGCTAAAAGATTGCAACTTTCTACAGAATCTACATTCCAAAGCAGTTCCAATAGTTAATTATCCCCAAACCATCTACTACAGACATGAATGCAACACGACCACCTCAGTTAGGAAATCAAACAAGAACTGAGGAACTGAAATGAGTTATACAAATTCCACTACACCAAACCCAGAATCAGACCGAAAATTCTAACTAGGAGAGTGACTGAAGAACCAAGAAACAAGAAGGAATGGTCGCTATTACATCAAATTCTCCTAGGCGGTTCGGGGAAGATAAAAAAAAAAGAAGAAAGGGTTATTTCAAGAACTCACGGATTCGGCCGCTTCCATGTCCGCGGCGGCGGATTCGGCGCCGCCAAGAACAAAGGTAGGAGGAGGAATCCTCTGCTGCAAGTCGGATGCGCGCAAGCCCCCCTCAGCCTCAGGCGCGGGAAACCAAAACCGAAACCAAAAGAGGGAAAGCAAGATTGAAGGAAAGGAAAGCTGTAGTGTAGTGCCCTTTCCAGTAAAGGCGCCTCCTTTTTCGCCGTCCGTTCGCTTCCTCCCTGCCCCAGCCCCTACTGCGCTTGATTAGCACAGAACCAGAGGCTAAGAACTCGTTGCTGCAGTTGCAGTAACAGCCCGTGGAGAGCGGTTAGAAAACGGAAACCACCAAGAACTGTAGAGAGAGAGAGAGAGAGAGAGAGGTGGTTGCTGGCTTGGTGCTTTGGCGTGGTGACGCGCCCGCGGGGTCAGGGGAGGAGACGGTGACACTGACTGGCTGCGAGGTTTGGTCTCTGGGACAGCGCGTTTTAGCGAGGGGATTAGCTGGTGGTTTGTCGGGGATGTCACTCAAAAAAAGGAGGAGACGCCGTTGGTGGTGGTTGCTGTCTTCTCCGGCGCGGCGCGGCGCCACGGCACTCACGGGTCGCCCGCGCCCTCACCTGCTCCACCGCTTTAAGCTTCGTGCTAACTTTTCCTTCTTTCCTTTTTTTCCCCCTTCATTTATATAAGTGTGTAAATAGGCATACTTAGCCCTCCCTCCGAGTAATGCTATAATTTTTTTCAGATCCTTGCAAATATTGAACTGTTTGGTATGAAATTCTTGCGGCGTAACATGCATGCTTTCGTTTTTTTGAAATTTTGGGTTTTATTTTTTAAATCGTCAAATAACGAGCGAAACGGATGAAAGGACAAAAAAAATTTCCGTGTCATTTTTCGTAGAAAAAGTTTCTTTTCGGCGACGTTTTTTTAAATCGTCGAAATGGGAAAAAATAGAGATAGAGTTGTAGAAATATCTCCTTCGACGAATTATTTGGAAAATATTGGAGGCGAAATGGAAAACGCGGTGGGGAAAAAAGTCTAGAGGAAAAGGGTGAAAATTATTAGAGATGACAACCTTCTTTGTCGAGCTCAACACTCTACGCGCTCGAGGAGTAATAATACATGTTTTAAAAATATTAAAGATCGACGTTCGCATGAGTAATAATACATGTTTTAAAAATATCGAGATCGAGATGGTAAATTGAGCCGGGAAAAAGTCTAGAGATAGAGTGCATAAATATTTACGGCGTAAAGCGTTTTTTAGGAAGCGGAGAAAGGACATGTTTTAAAAATATTAGAGACTCACGCAGTAACACGTTATGCGTGTCGTTTTTTCGTATGGATTTCTTTTTCGTGCCTTTTATTTTTTAAATCGTCAAAATAATGAGCGAAAGCGGGGAAAAGCAGAGAGATAGAGTCAGAAATATCTCATTCGATTTAATTATTTGAAAAATATTGGAGACCGAGCTAGAAAACCGAAAGGGGGAAAGTCTAGAGGGAAAAAGGTGAAAATTATTAGAGATGACAACCTTCTTTTGTCGAGCTTAACACTATATGGCGCTCCACGAGTAATAATACATGTTTTAAAAAATATCGAGATCGACGTTAGTGGAGTAATAATACATGCTTTAAAAATATTAGAGATTGAGATGGGAAATCGAGGGGAAAAAGTCTAGAGATAGAGTGCACACATATTTCTAGTGACAAAATATTTTTTCCCGAAAAACGGAGAAAGGACCTAGACGTAAAGAGTAAGGACTTGAATGTTACGTTTTGGACTGTCATATCCCGAAAAATTAGAAAAGGGCTTGTTTGCGATTCAATTTAACGGGAGGCTCTTTTTCAGAAATGGCGCACGAGGACCCGAACGCAATTTAGAGGAAAAATCTTCCTCTCACAAAAATCATGAAGGACCTATTCGTAATTTACAAAAGGACCAAATCGCGAGAATTATTTTTTGAGCCGAGTGCCGCCACGGCCGAGCCGAGGCTCAAACGAACGAGCACGCGAATGTTTGAACTATAGGAAAGGTAGTATTTGGTAGAGCTCAGATTCGACTTCTCTGAAATCAAACTTATAGGCTAAAATAAAGTGAGTTAAGTTTATATTTTTAGTCTAAAATGTAAACAAGATGATCCATCTAAACAATCTTAATGTACTTACAGCTCCAGCTTTATTACAGCTCCAGCTTTATGAATCTGGTAAAGCTAAAATTTTCAGTTTCACTAGATTCTCAGAATCTGGAGAAGCTAAATCCCTGCCAAATAGGCTCTTAGCCCTCCTCCCTCCGAGTAATGCTATAAATTTTTTCAGATTCTTGCAATTATTGAACTTTTTGGTATGAAATTCTTGCGTTTCAAACAGGCCCTTTGCGGAGCTCAAGCTCCATTTCTCACCTTAATTTTTTAAAAGGCTTGAGCTCCTTCCAATGTGTGCCTCTCCTTTAAAAAAACATAAATCTATGCAATGTTTCAACTTTCAACTTTTGGGTTGAAGTGAAGCTGAAAATAGTAAAAACATTAGGCGCCACAGCCCACTGCTGCTACTACTACTACATGATCTTTTAAGGTCTCCTTCTGATTGATTCGTAGTGGAGTTAGCTTAATCGTTCCAAATTCCAATGGTTTGCGTTAATTTTGTTCTCAAGCAACTAGCATGCTTTAATACCGTTAAGATCGGTGCAAATGTTTTTGTGTGCCTCTTCTAGTCCCTACAGAACAGACAATTAAAAACATAAAGAATAAAAAGGTATTCCTAGCATATAAAAAGGTATTCCTAGCATATCCTCTTAAATAAATGGGAAATCAAATTATTTGGCTTCTTCCTTTCCCTGTCCTTTTCTTCAAAAGCATTGGTGTTTTCTCTAGTCCATATGATTTTTTTTTTTAAAAAAAAACTTTTGCCCTCTTTTGATGAATGGAGCAGTGAATGAATGGTGTGCTTATTTTCCTCGCTAATTTGCTATACAGTTTAGCAGCGAGTGGTTATCCGTGGTTTGACCTTTCCTTTTCCGTGTTTATTAACCCCTTTACTTCCCTCTTAATTTTTTGATGCAGTCGTCGTATTCTTGCATTGATTAATTGGCAAGGAGAAATTATACTGACTAATGCGTTTATCCGTATACATTTGACTTCTAGGACTACCAAGGGCCAATGATCTTCCCATTTTTACAGGTCACTTCCTCATCTTGTGCTGTTTTAGAGCGTGAAGTGAAATATAGGACATGACATGACAGTATTGCATTTTCCCTTTTGAAACGACGATGTTGTTGCCATTGTTCAGCACCAATTCAGTTACCATGCCATTTTAGCAAGGCTTGTTCATGGACAGCTCAACTTGTCTCAATCTAAACTATGGAGAAAAATGATATCTGGGCTCAGCAGAAATTGCCATAACAGACCTGAGGATCCAATCCCCAAGATGGAGAGAAAGTTCAGCTAAAAAAGAATTGTCGAACTGAAGCACATACAAGAGAATTATTTCATTTTTCCTTCCTGCCCACGAAAGTACAGCTAAAAAAAGAAAAGTCAAAACCGAAGCACAAACAAGAGAATTATTTCGTTTTTCCTTCCTCCCTACAAATAATCACCAACCAACCAAACTACCAGTAGAGTGCATGTGCTATCACTTGCAGGCTGAAGCAATCAAACCACCCAATGTATGATGAGGTAATACAAAACAAGTCAACCAGCAATAAGAAATCAGCAACAAACAAACAGCATAGGTGGTTAATAGACCTCTATTATCAGTTTATCACCAGAACAAATCAACCAGTAGTGACCAGCCATAAACAATGATATTGGGAGAGAATTAGACCTTCATTACCCCAAGAACGTTACAGTGTGTGCGTAGCTTATTACAGCACAGACCTGGATTGTGGGAGTTTTTCACAGGATGTAATCAATGTACATTGTTACAAGCAGTAAATTTCTGGTGCGACCTTTTCATCGTATATACAGTCTGCTATCTTTTTTTCCCATTTTTCTTTCATTCTGTTCTCCAGAAAGATTACGCCAGAAATTGCTACTCTGATGAACATTGACATTCCTTCCAACACCTGCAGATCTTATGCTGGCAACCCAGGCATGAAGTTTCAACATTCTTTCGGATATTGATCCCTAAAATACTGAAGTTTACACGCTACAGAGCTACCTATGTTCTGACCATAGGACGAATAGCACACCATCCCAGCGTCTGATCTTTTTCAGTAAAAATAGAGGGGTCTCCTTGCAGAGAAAATTAATTTCAGCAGTCAGATTCACTGTGAATTTCCATTTAAGCATTCCTTTTACTTCCTGTTTCTCCTTTTGGACAAAAACTAGTTGTTCATCCAGGCAAATTGTTGGTCAGTATTTACATACATATTGCCTTTTCCAATGTTGTACTCAGCTGAGGCCCATGCTACTTAAATGTCACGCCCTAACGATGATCTCCGCCAATTTTTAATCCCTTTTTGAGGCAGCTTGAAGGGGCTCCAACTTTTCCTGCGTTTTGGGCTGTCAGAGAAGACACCTGATGCCAATGCCTGATTAAGCCACAGCTCGAAGTCATCTTCAGGAATCATCTCAGCATCCAGGCTAAAGGGATACCGAGAACTGTAGGATCTCTGAGACATTCTATCTGCACCAACCATGTTTACCATAAAAGTTGGGCCATGAGTGTTAGGTTTGCACTCCATTCCCTGGATAATCAGCAAAGCAAAAAGAGTTAGAAAACTTTCCAATTTCTCATATGCAGATAACAACATAGCAACATACTTTATATATCCTCAGAAAAAAAATGACATATCTGCTATTGATGTGACCGTTGTATTTAAGTGTAAAATATACTTTTGGTCCTACTTGCTAGAGGGCTCAATATGGTCCTACTATATAGTCATCCAAATTGGTGCCTTTAGTTTCACAACTGATTTATTGTTGGACCTTCCGTTAAATAGATAGGTTAAAGATCGAGTTACAACAGCCCAATGTTTTTTATGTTGGTCGAGACAGAATGTGATTCCTATTTTGAGCGAAAAGGACTTATTTTTCTTTGTTGAATATGGCTGTAATAAAATTTGACACAGATAAATACTAGCTTTTCAACTTTCATGCATTAATAGGTGAAAAGGGCCATGAGCCATGACGTGTATACTATGTGTTAATCTCCAAAGAGGTAAAGCAAGCAACTTGTTGTGGCGACTCAGTATTCTATCCATCTCACAAGATTGAAGGACCAACAGAACCTATTTTGAAAGCAGAGGGAGAGATCTGGATACCTAGAACTGCATGGACCAAACTGAGCCATGACGGAAGTAGGTGGACCAAGAATATGTTTTACCCATGTGTAAATATAAACACAGAAAAACAGCAGACGATAACCATGTATATCTGGAAATGATGTCAACCTGACATGATGGGTCATTTTGAACTATAGTCTAGTAGTCCATGAATTGAGTAAAATAAGGAATGCATGCAAACCCTCTAAACAAGTAAACATAAACCAGATATGGATCATTGCACATAAGACCAAGGAATTCAATCTGAGTCATGGCATATCACTTGAGACATGCATTGAAGCAAGTGCATATTCATGTGAATCATTGAACGCAACAAGCAACTTAAATATCAAAACATCAAGAAAGACAGACACTCACCTGGCACGTAGCCCACTCAGACACATCAAATATTTTACTCTCCGCACAAACAAAAGCTCGCGGTATTTCCATCTGAAGTGAACAATGCACTTTGATTCAATAGAAAGAACTGACGAATTTGATTCCAACAGAACATTGTTGTTGGGAATTGCAAATATACATGCATATTATACGTTGAGTAATTTCCTAATGTGTCCTATATATTTAAAACAGTTGGCTTATGCAATGAAGAAATTCACAGTAGCTAATACGGGAATGAGATAGAAGGTGAAACCCTGGTCAAGGTACTTTGAGCATCCATCTTTATCAACTTAGATATATTTTCATTAGATGACATACAATCAGAAGTGAACATTCTGGGCTTATTACAGCTCAAATGATAGAGCTTAGTCATGCTCAAAATTGGCCTCAGCAAGTATAGGATTAGCTCATTAAGCAATAAAAGCATGTAGTAAGGACTGAGGCTTGACTATATAAAAAGGGTCTCCACAAATTTTCTATCAAATATCTATGTTGGGTCTTGAGTGTCAGTATTAAGAAGATGGTGATTTCATTTAAATTAAACCTCATTCTCCATTTGTTTAAACCCACCATGTACTCAGTTTCTCGTAGTTAAATTCTATAAGCCCCAGATGACTGTCTATAAGTTATTCCTGTTAAGAATAGCACATGTATTCATCATGAGGCCAATGGGCTAGTATATATACATGTACATGAAGGTACAAAAAGGAAAGCCTATATAAGGCAATCTAAGATATTAGCAATCTCTATATAAGGCAGATAGGATACTATCTAACAATTCCATCTAAAACTAACATTGAGGTAAAATCCATTTTACCTTCAAGGATGTTGAAAATCCATTTTCCACCCATCCATCTCCATCCTTGGCTTGATGGTACTGAGAACAATCCTACAGCCACATAGTTCACACAAATTAGCTGTGGTGGTACTCTCAGTTTACAAGTACCCTAAAAGGACATGCTGGGCTCCTAACCTGACACCATCTTGCTTTTGCTTTGCTTCTCCTGGTACATATCCATAAATGAAAATGACCACACTTTGTACACTGTATACGCCTGGACTCTTCAGAGAGAAACTCTACCCCACTCTGCAAAAAGTTGTATATCAGATGACTTTATTTTTTGATTATAAAATGGGCTCCACAAAGGTAAACAGCATCAAACAAGAATGATCAAGAGTCAAGACAGGTGACTCTGTAGAAATTACATTGTGTGCTTGAACAATTGACCAGATCATGTACAAAAGAAAACCATTTGGATTCCATATTTACAAAAAAAAAAAGGAACCTACCTGTTGAGAGACAACACGTGATCTCTGAGTCATTTTCCGTGATTCTTCTTTCCTCAATTGTTCATCATAGCTATTTTTCTTTGTTAAATCTGAGAGTACCTGCATGGAGGTATGACTAAACCTGTTACCTTTATCAAGACTAAAAAAACACAGTTGGCAATCAACAAAAGATATGCTACCGGACTTAACAATAATATAATCAATGTTTTAAAAAAAAAACAATAATATAATCAAGGAAAAGCAGAAGCATATGCTTCCAAAGTACTTGCCTCGTAGGCTGATTGAAGCTTTTTGAATGACTCACAAGCCAATGAATTCCCCATATTTTTATCAGGATGGACAAGCAGAACCTAAACCGACAAAACACAGACCACAAAGATAAGGAACAGTAAAATGAATTCTCTATTAGTATAAAGGGTTGTCGTGTATTACAATTCTGTGGTACTCCTTTTTCAGCATCTTCAGATCGATACTTCTATTCCGAGGGATGCTCAAAACTTCGTAATGGGTCGAACCATCCATTATCCTCTTCATCTCATCCAATGAACTAGAATCAGATTTCGCTATTTTACTAGGAGACACCTCCTTCTGTACATGTAACACATCTTGGGTAGGTGATGAGCAAAAGGGCTTTGCAGAGAACGCAGTCTCAGGTTCACTGTCAGGAGCAGGGGGATATTCACAACTACGATAGAACTCATCCATGACTGGATCAGAATCCTTCATTTCTTCAAAATGTCTCTCTTCTGTGCTTCCCTCATATCCTTGCAGCAACTTATTTAGAAGATCATTTGCCAAACAAGAAAGATTTAGTGTCAAGAAAACTCCAAGCCATCCAACACGAACAGCAACACAATAAACAGCATATATAGTCAACACAGGTATCACAAATCGTGCATGTTTCAAAGAGCACATACAACCTGCAATACCACAGAGGAGCCTCCATTAAGTGAATAGGGTCAATAAATACTTAATAGGCGCCAAAAACAGGTTGTGGACTTTGTAAAATAAAAATGAATGAAAGTATCATCAGGAACAGACTTCAATATTCAAACAAACAAACCTCCAGCCACCAGAAGCATTCCTGTAATCCAAAAGTAGCCATACATCCACATAATCAATATTCCAAACAGTCCTACAACAAAAAGGCCAGGCGTATTGCCCATATAGTGAATGACTGCTCCAGCAGCTCCCTGAAATAAGTAAGCTATTAAACAATTAGAAAACATAATCTCTTCCGATATCCTTCTTACATGAGAAATCTTGTAGGTAGTATGTAAAGGTTACTCATTAAACAAGTACAATAGAGGACGATAAATACAAGATGGACATAGTCTGCATCTACCATCTAGGACACCTAGATACATGATACGCTGATACCGCAATATGCCATTTCCCCTAAAACACCGATACAGCGATACGTGTGTGTAAATATATAATAAAAATAAAAATATAGAGAAACATATATGAGATATGGTATGTCACACAAAATAGACATAAAACAGACATTATAACAAAGAAAATGAAGAAACAAATGGGCCAAATCATCTCGCATGCCCATCAACCTATACCAAGTAACTTAGGGCATCTAGTCTACTGCTGCCACAAACGTCCTCACAGTTGTGCGCTTCTATTCCTACCATCCGCAACCATATGTCTTGCCTCCTAACCGCTGCTGCCCTCGCCAACTCCTAGCTGCCTGGGAGTATACCACACTACCACAATCAAGAGGGGAGAATAGGGCTAGTGGAAGAACTCATCGTGCGTAAGGACCAGGGACACCATCGCGTCAGCAAGGAGAGGGGTGTCACATGCCACTGTCTAGAGGGGGAGAGGAATGTTGCCATGGGAGCCTGGGGAATGAGAGGAGCAGGGGCGGTGGTGTGGGGAGCGAGAAGGGGCTATGGGATGGAAATAAACGATTCCAGTGTCTCCTTTTGAGTTAGTAAAGATATTATGGTTGAGAGATATCGGGGAAGTACCAGGCAAGTATCGGAAATTATTTTCTTTTTTTTTTTAAAAAAAAAAAGAAATTTGCCAATACTGGCAAAATACATATCCAGCCTTATCGGGGCCGTATCCGTATCTGATATTGTATCCAATACCGATACGCCAACTTTTTTAAGTATCTGAGTATCAGAGGTCTGCATTTCAATAAGAAAAATGAAAGGAATTCCTTTTCTATTATTTCATTCCTACCTTTTCAGTATAATTGATCAGTGCAATCTAGCTGAAAAGTTCATATACTCCCCACAAGCTATATAATCCTACCACAGAACACAATTGGCATCAAACAGGTAGAAACTCATACTATGGTTGATTTGCTGAGACAGATTCACACATACTACATGCAACATCAGATAATCAAATTTTCATAAATAGCAAGTTGTTTTTACAAAGAAATGAATTAGCTTCATGTAGATGTACAGTGCGTCACCTGCGAATTGACCTTAAGTATTTCGCATAAATCACACACTCTCTCTCTCTCACACACACACACAGAGGGAGGGTATACTAATCAACCTGAAACTGATTTACTCAGCATGGAGCACAGTAGCACAATTTTCACAAACTGATTTACTCATCACTAAGTTATGCAGTGTTTCATTGCAACCCAAGCAAGATAAACTAGGCAACACTTAGTAGTGCAGAAGAAGATTAAAATGCTGTGAACATTTTATAGATAGAATCTAGAAATAGCATGAATAACTAAAGCATGACATAAGATTGTCAAACAGTAATACATCAAGCCAACTGATCCTGTGACAGTTAATGACATACTACTTTTGTACCACCAATTACGGCTTTAACTATACTTTTGGAAAGAAATGGAACCTCACATGCAATCCACACTTCAAATCCTTAATCCAGCAAAAGCAGCACATGACAAGATCTAGAATCTATCACACAAATCCTTATCCAGTACATCTGAACTAAAGTTCAAAAGCAGCAAAGCAAGCAAGATTTGCAGCACGAACCAGGCTAAGAAGGGCGTAGAGAGCACACGCCGGCGAGGTCATGCACACGAAGCAGCTCCAGAGGATCACAAACACCGCCGCAGGGCCCAAGGTCGCCAACGCCAAGAACCCCGCGCCGCGCAGCCACGCCATTGCCTCAGTGCCGCGAGCACGAGGCGCGAGGAGTTCACACAGGCCCGGGACACAGCCGGCCAATGCCGATCGACGAGGAAAGCCAGCCGCTCTCTACCGCCGCTCGCTGCCTTGTGCGCCCAAGTCAAGATGTGCTTGTGGGACAGCGCCCACGTCCATCCCTGCTTCCACAACCCCAAATCCGCCATGGAAAGCCACAAGAACTCGATCGAATTGGTCAATCCAGAGACTGCAAAAACCTCATCTCTCCCGATTGGATTCAAAAACACGCCGCAAGAACAGCTCAAAGAGCTCGCTGGGCTCCTTGTTTGCAAGAATCAACTCCCCCCAAACCAATCCAATAGCTCCAAGAACAAGAACAAACACCGCAACCAACTCAAGAACTCATCAAGAACCGCTCCCAACCCAGCCAAATATATCCGCGCGCGCTGGATCGAACCCCAAAACTAAAGAACGCTACCGCAGCAGAATTGGCCGGGGACGGCAGGAGCCGCTCCAAGCCGCCGCCGTTGTGCCAAGTGACGACGAGAAATCCCCCAGAAAACTTCAGAAAGGCGACATCTTTCGCGGGGATTAGGGGCTGCCGACAGCTGAGGTTGGATCTTGCGTCGGTGAATCGATGGGGAGGGTGGTAAAATAGCGGCGAAGCCCACGGGAATCTGAGCTTGGCTCTGCTGCTGCTTTGCCCAAGCTGTTTTTTGGTACTTGCTTTTGCTGCTCTACTACTAGCTTCTTCTCAGCCACATCTCTCGCGTGACAAAAGAGGGATTGGGGCGAGGAGTTAAAAGCGAAAAGGAGAAGACGAAGAGATATTAAGCAAAATAGACGACAGGAATCTCCTGCTCCACACACGGGAAGAGAGCATCGAGGTTGTAAGGTAGGTGTAAACTATTTCTCTGTTCTTTATAAATAAGATTAAATATAATTTATATAATAGATTGTTTATATAGTTGTTTGTAATCGTCTCGCACAATTAATGAGTTGTCTATTGTATAGGCAATAGAAAACCGTCTCTATAAAACCGTACGTTAAATAATAAATAATATATTTCTCACAACTCTCTTTTCTGTGCATGGTTTAAAATCATACAAGGTATGTGTTTACAGTAAAAAGATGCATACCCTATAGGGTTGGCTATCGAGTTTAACGAGCTATTATCGAAGCTTCTTTTGAAACTAATATAGTTTGATGTAAAATCATTTTATATACCATTTAAGTGTTTATTTTAAATTCAAGTTAACGAGCCATTATTGAGCTAGCTTCATTAACATTTTTTACTTAAAATTGTCTTATTTTAGTTACTGTAATTAAAGAAATTTTGATTCAAATCCTAACGAGGGTTTTTTTACCGGCCCTAATGCCCTAGCCGTGGAGGAGTGAGATAGCTGTTACTGTCCATCAAATAGGGGCGATGCATGGGCATTAGTGGCGACGAGGGTGGGTAGTAGGAGAGAAAGAGAGCGTGTGTTTTATTTTGCAGATTGGAGCAGGGTTAACAAAATTGAAATTCAAAAACCGGTTTGGTTTTCACGGTACAGTTTTCGTAAAAATCGCTCGAAAACCGTCAAAAACCAAAGGGTTAAAAATCAAAAAAAATTGAAAAAATCGAAAACCGATCGGTTTTCAATGTCAACGAAAACCGCTCGGTTTTCACGAAAAACCAACCCGACCAATTAAATGTTCTTCGAAAAGGTTTTAAGCGGTTTTTCAATGGTTTTCAAACACACAAAATTTTTCAACTTTTTTATTTTTTTAATATTTTTTTAATTAGACCGGTTTACCGAGCGGTTTTGGATCTTGAACCAGAACGGCAGGGGCGGATCTACAGGGTATGCCTGGTGGGCCACGGCATACCCTATAGATTCGGACCAATAAAGTCCATAATGCTGTCATTATTTTATATAGTCAGTTTGTGAAGGTCATAACTTTAGATCCGTATATCCGATTGAGCTAATTCTTGTTGCGTTAGTTTCAAAATTGAATCTAGTTTCTACAGTTAAAATTTCAAATCAATCCAACGGTTGGATCTTTGGGAATTACTATTTTATAACATGTGTCGATCTATTTTAATCCCAGCGCTTTTTATAATTTGTTTAGGGGTGATTTGAGAATCAATAAAAATTTGTTTTAGCTTCAGCAATCATTCACCCCTATGATTGCTATATTAATGTATATCGATCCTACATGTGATTTGAGTGCAAGATCTCTAGTTGATTTATAGAGTAGAAACAAATATAATTTCAAGACTGGAAAGTGTAAAAAGCGTTTGGAGGAAATTGCTTGTCATGCTGAGTGATTGGAATCCTTTATTCACAGGAGTGCTGGAGGCGAAGATCTTAATGTTCTGTAGAAGCTTAGAACTCAACATTCAAGCGCCGCTGGCTTTAGATTTTGGAGCGTCGTGAGGTTTTAGGAATTTCAAGTTTCGCTTGTTTGGGAGTTTGGTTGAGCTAATCTCGAGGAGTTGTGATCCTGCTTTGTTTGAGTTAAGTAGGAGTATAGTTTTTGTAATGGGTGTGCTTTCTTGCTATTCCGTATGTGTTTTAGCCTGTTCGTTGTGGTTTTTTGGGCTATGGTGGATGAAGTTTGTTGGGCATGTTATTGAACTCTTGCTTAGTTTCAAACTAAGGCATCTTTCTAATGTCCTTTTGATCTAAAAACAAATATAATTGCTACTTTGCTAGAGACTAGAGAGTTGCTTGTTAATGCATTGCTTTTTTTTGTTTGTAGAGTTGTTGAATTATGAAAAGGAACGGAGACATTGCATCTCTTTTTCGGAAACATGCAGCAAAGAAGGCTACTAATGCTTTATCTCTTTTCTAGAAACATTGCATCTCTTTTTCGGAAACGTTTATTAAGCGAAATATTTTCTTCCAAGTTGATGAAAATGATATAATCAAAAGTTTCATGGCTATTAGAAAGCGGAGGCCAAACAACAAAGACAAGAAGTAATATTGTATTATTTGAACTATTATAAGTGCGTAAGCTTCTTTTATACAAATTTCATACTTAAAATGTTCGAACTATTTATATTGTAATTTATACTTGTATTATCATGTTTCTAGTTATTTTATACTTGTATACCGAATTTCTCGATAATATTTGTAGTTGTTTACCGAATTGTTCATTAGATTTTACCGAATTATATATTATAGTATTAGCTCGGCATACCCTAACTTAAAATCCTAGATCCGCCACTGCAGAACGGTAAGATCAAAAACCGTGATTTTCGAGTGGTTTTCACTGGTTAACCCTGGATTGGAGTAGTAGTTCCTAGTTAAATGGTTTAACAATTAACAATGGCACCAGCGGGACAATTTAGCTTTTTGTTTCTCGAGAAAAAGGAAACCATCACTTTTATATAGACACCTGTAGTATTTTTTTTAAAAAAATCACCCTCTCCATACATGTATTTATAAAAAATGATCTCCTTTATCATCGTGGAAGAAGTCCCCTGCCACACTCGAGAGAATGGAAACGAGCTAGCGCCGTGGTAGCCGCTCGAGCCTGCCCACATCCGCGCACTACCCACCCAGCCTTGCATGCGCGCTCACCTACACGCTGCCGCAGTGCCCTCTTGTTTCCACGCTCCTCAGGCGTGGTAGGAGGCAAGTATCGCCTATCGCACCTTCCATAGCAAGGGAGAGTTATTTTTACAAATACATTCGCGAAGAGCTAGTTTTACACAAAACGAGCTATATAAGTTAGATAAGCACAGTATTCAAGCAAAAAAAGGGTTAGCTTTATTAGAGTTAGGGTATGGATGATAGTGACTGTTAAAAATTGTATGTTCTGAAAATTGATAGGTTGGGTTTCTTTACTAGCGAAAGAAATTAGTCCATGGTGCTCTTCCAAATTTTGTTCATTTACTCCACTGTTAAGCCTAAACTTGGAATTATTACGCAAGGAATTGTACGGATTACACAAAGCAATTAATGAGAAAAAGGGATTTGCTAAATGGCGCTTGAGTGTTTTCTTACTTGTGACTACTTAATTTTGTTTGTCAATTAGATATTGGTGTTTTTTTTTTTTGTGAGCACTTAATTTATTATCTATTAGATATTGCTTTGTGATCTATATTTTTGTTTGTTGTGTTCATTATAGTTTGTTTTGTTCCTCTTTTTTAATAAATTGTCATATTATTTTTTACATAATTTAATTTGTGTAAAAGTAGTATATAATCTATGTAAAATAGGCCATGCAAAAAAATAATAGTGTTATTTTTTACAAATTATCATATCATTTAATTTGTGTAAAACTAGTATATAATTAATGTAAAAAGACCATGTAGAAAAGAATAATATTCCTATCCAATATAAAAAAAATGTGTACTTCTCAATAAAATAGTACTCAAATCAGAGGAGATGATGCAAATTGAGTTTTTCCCATTGGATCTAGATTCGAAGACTCAAAATTTGAGTGCTATTTAACAAGAAAATACTCAAACTCTCCTAGACTAATCACACTCCTTTCTTTTCCCATTTTTGGCACCTTATTGGAATGGGCTATATCCTCTGTCACTTACTGAAGCATACTAGCAGTCGTAAAACTGGGTAATATATGTAGTAACATTGTTAATTGCTACTTTCTTCAGTCCAGTTTAGATGCCGCTCTTAGCAAAGTGATTTTAGTTTTACAAATATCTATTGCTTGATTTTTTTCACGCAACTTCTTCCCACCAAACATATGCCTATTAGATGCTGGTCGACACTAAAACATTGAGGGTCTATTTAGGGGAGCCGTAACTTTTCTAAAAAACTGCCTTTTGACTTTCTGAGGTAAAAAACAGCTGTAACTTTTTATAAGAGACCATTTAATAAAGAGCTAATTTTCCACAACAATAAGTTGCAAAAATAGGTACAACCTAACTTTCAGCTTTTGTTAGTTATATATGGTTTTTAGCTTATGTCAAAAGCCGTTTGAGAGGGTTTACTGGCTTTTCAAAAACTGAAGCTGGCTTTAAGTCTCCCCAAATAGGACATAACTTTGTTCTATGCACAGAGATAAATACAGCATTTATTTCAGATATATATTTTCTCCGTTCCTTTCTATAAAACATATTTTGATTGGGCATAGGAATTGAGGAGCACATAAAACCAAGATAATGATAGAGGAAAATGATCACAGTGTCCATAGTGTTAATACCTTGGGAATAAGAGAGAGGAGAGTTGCATGGGCATACTACCGTATATAAAGTTTTGGGGAGTTTCAGGCTCATTCAAGCTGCCACGTTAGCGTTTGGCGGCGTGGCGGGTCGAAGCCGCAGTTGCACGCGTGGAACAAATAAACGCCGCTTGCAGTGTCGGTTGGCTCAACGTTGAGCCACGTCGTTCGCGTGGCTCAGCCACTTGCTCAGCTTATGTAATTTATCCCCGTTTGTTTCAAGATCAGACAGCGGTGCAGCAGGTTCGCTTCGCGCACACCAAATCGCTGCTCAGCGTTCGAGCCCCAGCCACGCACGTGAATGCGATTTTTTCTTGCCGACACGTGGCTTGGACACGCGTTGCGGCGCTGGTTTTTTTGCAAAAACACCCCCAAGAGATTTAGAAAATGTTTTTTCGCCGTTTTATGCCAAAAGGCCCCCGATGAAAAAAATTGCGTAGAGGCCCCTGAAAATCCCTTTTTTTCAAAAACACCTCCGAAAAATGTACGAGTTATTTATTTTGCTATTTTGTGTGGAAAGGCTCTAAAAAATAGGTTTCTTCTAGAATTTATTTATTTCGTTGTTTTATGTGAAAAGACCGTAGCCTTCTAAAATCCTTTTTTACAAAAAATAACAAGAATTATAGAAAATGCTCTAGGGTCCACAAAAATTATTCTGTTGGTGCGTGAGTGCGTTGCAGTGGCACGGCGTGCGCCACGCCTGCACATCTAGTTTACTCTTAAGTGGTGGCATATTAATAAGGGCAAAAGAGAAAATATCATTAATGATGCATGCGTGTCTTATATTTTGAAACAAAACTATGAAAGTTACGGGCCTTATATTTTGAAATTGAGGGAGTATTCTATGATTAATGCGGTCCATCACAGTTAAAGATATGAAAAAGTTATCGCGTCTATAGCGGCTCTCGTGGAAGCTATACTACATGTCTAGATTTACTATAATATACTATCTCCGCTTCCTAAATAGATGGCATTTTAAAATTTTACACTTCAACCAAGGCACGTCCAAATTACTCTCATTCATTAGCTCACCTGCGATGGTGTATGTTAGTCTATTTCACAAGAATAAATAACATTGGGAATAATGAGTGGTAGGGCATGCAAAAAGACACTTAAAAGTTGCCTTGAAATTGTTGAATGACATAGTATTTAGGAACAAAATTTGAAATCTAGAATAACATGCATTCAGGAACGCATGGAGTACATATTTTTTTACTATTTCAACTATGTGTTATAAATTTAGTAGATGGATTTGGATTTTAACAAATATTTATTATATCTAGAAGCCAAATTATTTCAATATATGCATCACAAATATGACAAAGAAGAATATCACAAACAAAATATAATTAATGTTGAGAAATATAAAGAAAATTGATATATGTAGTATAGTGGAGCTATTGTAGTTGCAAAAATAGCAGAAATAGCGATCAATGTAGCCACTATAGCAGTTGTAGTTAGGTTTGTGGAATTTTATTCAGGATATGTTTGTTTCGGTTTTAGATTCTCTAAAAGTTGATTCTGGATTGTGGTTGTAGAGAAATTGATTCTCCAAAAACTGGAATCCAAAAACACATATGAAGTGAATTATGGATTCTAGTGCATATGGGTGGGCTGGATTGTGAGAATCGGAGTCTAGAATCGGGCTGTTTGTTTTTTATTTTGCTTTTAGGACCAGAATCCAGAATCAAAAGTTAAAACAAGCAGGCCCTCAATTGCATAGTATTCTACGTCTGGAAAAGCTATTGCAAAGCTATAACGGGCTATTTAAATGATTTAGCATAACAATTCCAAAAGAAGTTAAGGTTTCATCTGCACAACCTTTCGTGCAAAACCCAAACTAGAGGAGCAATCTAAAAAGGACAGGGCAGTAAAAAAAGAAAGAAAGAAACACAGTAAACTTTAGTTGAACGGTTTTTTGCGGCGTAACACGCCGCGCGCGTCGTTTTTTTGTAGGAAATTTTTTTCGGCGGCGTCTTATTTCCTAAATCGTCGAAATAATGAGCGAAACGAGGAAAAAAAAGAGAGATAGAGTTGTAAAAATATCTATTTTGATGAATTATTTGGAAAATATTGGAGACCGAGCTGGAGAACCGCGGCGGGTAAAAAGTCTAGAGGAAAAAGGGTGAAAAATTATTAGAGATGACAACCTTCTTTTGCCGAGTCTAACACTCTACACGCTCACCGAGTAATAATACATGTTTTAAAAAATATTAGAGATCGATGAGTGAAACGGGGAAAAAATAGAGAGATAGAGTTATAGAAATATCTCTTTCGACGAATTATTTGGAAAATATTGGAGACCGAGCTGGAAAACTGCGGTGGGGAAAAAGTTTAGAGGAAAAAGGGCGAAAAATTATTAGAGATGATAACCTTCTTTTGCCAAGTCTAACACTCTAAAAAAAGTCTAGAGATAGAGCCGCACAGATATTTCTAGCGACGAAAACATTTTTTTTTTGGGAAAAACGGAGAAAGAACCTAGACGTAAGGAGTAAGGACCTGAATGTTATGTTTTTGGACCTGTCCGCTATCCTGAAAAATTAGAAAAGGGCTTGTTCGCGATTTGAATTTAACAGGAGGTTCTTTCCAGAAATGGCGACGAGGGACCCGAACGTGATTTTAAAGGAAAAATCTTCCACACAAAAAAAAATCACAAGGGCTTATTCAATTTATAAAAGAACTAAATCCAAAAAATATCATATATTGGCTCAAAGCCATCAGCAACCTTTCAACATTTAGAAAAGGTATTCTACTTATATACATCACAAGAAAGGCAACATATCCGGCAGAACCCTTTCAAAAATTCTGAAAAAAATACAGCTAATTTCATGATCAAATTCATCCTATACTAGCGGTTAAAAAATACAGCAAAATGAATAGTGATGAACAGTAAAAAATCTTTCATGCTAAATTTGTCTTTTTGTAACTGCTAGTATAAGATGAATTTGATCATGAAATTTTATATGTAGGTGGGGTAAGTTGAGATGTACAACATTTACTTGATTTTCCCACAAGAAAAGGCCAGTAGTATCTTGTCTTCATTTCATAAAACGTGGCATGTCAGTGTCCTGCCAGTAATCAAACAATGTTCGGGTCTCTTTGATTTGGAGGAAGAGCAGGAACAACTAGGATTCGAGTTCATATGGATTTGGTTACTGTAGCACCATTTGATTAGTAGGAAAAACTTAGAGAAATTTCCTTTACATACAGAAAAATGCAGGAAAATTAATATTCACCTAGAGCTCTTTTGTTTATTATTTCTACGAGTAGGATTGAAGCAAAACATGCTACATGCAAATTAGTCACTGGGTTTCTTATTTGCTCCAGGATTGATGTTTACTTCCAGGCCTACTTTCCACTAAGAGCAAACGAAAAGCTCTTATGTTTTTCAATCCTAATTTCTAGTTCATCTTCTATCTTATTATCATCTTCATCAGCACCTACCCAATTGCTCAGGACCTCAGAGGATGCTGCACGTGGTTTTCTCCAGAGTCCGCATCACTGACAATTTCTGCAACAAATGATCGTGCACATGTAAATAAGGGCAAATCATCAATTATTCCAAAACTAAGAAGCCTCATTTTTACTTATTTTTATATTACTACCTGTTAAATTTTGTATCAAGAAGAGTAAGAACTAATAGATGCACAACTCTTTTTATTCTCTTCATTTTTTAAAAAAATAAATTTACTATAGAAATTCATTCCTAAGCAAGACCATGTGCCCTCTTGATATTTTAAAGTTTTTTAAACAATTAAATTATTTTCATAATGTAATTTTTGCATATAGAATTTTGTTGACAACTCCGATTACTATTGCACATGCAAAAAAAAAAGAGTTTATATAGATTGAAGTTGAAGTTCTACTTGCATTCTATAATGAATTAGGAAAGACTTAATGATAGCCGTTGAAATTGATTTAATTTTGGAAAATACTAATTACAAGGATAATTGAAGATTCTGTTTCAAATAATACTAGAAGAAGGGTGCTTTTCAAGTAAAGGTCATATATGAAATTTGTTTTTTTAGCGCGTTGTATCACACAGTCTTTGTACGGTAAGAAAAAATTGTGCTACAGCTGTAATATCAAATAGTTATCTTGGTAATTAACTTTTATTGTATATAACCTAATTTTAAATTTAGCACAGGGTCCCTAAAATGTCAGGTACGACCCTATTCTTTGACTACTCAATATGGACATTTCAGAGCAAGTTTGTTAAACATTCAGTAGCAACACAAATGCATCAGTAACTATTGATTTGGGAATGCAATATGTGTCTTAATTCAACACAAGTTTATGCAGTGCACTTTACTCCAATACATATGACATTATGTTATTCTTGAGGTGGAGTATGTTGCAATATTGGGATATTTAAAGATCCAAACATACAACCCTAACTGTAATTTAAGCTTGAGCAAAACTATGTGAACTGGGAAATCTCATTTTCCGCTAAAATGGCAACACAAACTTGACTTGTTTGAACTTTGCTAGGCCTGACAAACCAGTGACGCTATTTAGACATTAAATGGACCTGAGTTGATTCGTAAGAATTAAGAAAATAACTGGATTTGTTAATTTCTGCAGAAAATAAAAACCACAAACTTGCAACAAAAACGTAGTTGAAGGTGCACATATTAAATTTGTTATCAATTGAAGCAACAGGAGCTTCCATTCCCCAATTTTTGGGTTTGCCTTGATCTGAACCGACATAGAATTAAAATTTCCCCCTTTTTCTTTTTAACTAGTAAAATGCTGAAGCTTGAGCTATCCTAACAAGGAAACTGTAATATGGTGCGCGAGTTGCTAAGGTGATGGAACTATGGAAGTCGTACTAGCGGCACCTGTTGTGGTGATACCTGGAGGCCACGATGAAGCGGGAGTTTGAGGAGGATGGAGGAGAAGGCTGCGAGGTTGGGGGCGGCCGGAGGTCAGGGGCGACACTGTCGGGGGCGGTGTGGTCGGGGCGCGGCGAGGTCGGGGGCGGCCGTGGAGTCGCGGTGGAGGCCGGAGGGCAGACGGAGAATGGAGATGCTGGAGCCTGGAGCCTGGAGGAGATGCGCCGGCAGCGCCGCCCTGGTCCTTGGACTCCTGGAGGCTGGAGGCTGAACCTGGAGACTGGAGAGTGGAGAAGGAGCAGTCAATAGCTAGGGTTATTGCCGATTCCTTGGTGGGCTTTTGGCGAATTGGTGGGCTGGGCTAAATTCGGAATTTCCGGATTACTGTAGACGGAATTTCCGTTCCATTTCCGTTTCCATCGGAACTAGCTCTCCCGTTTTCGTTTCCGTTTCCGAAAAAAAATACCGTTTCCGTTTCCGTACCGACACTTTCCGATTCCGTTTCCGAAAATGAGCTTCCGTTTCCGTTTTTCTTCGGAACGGTCGGAAACTTTCCGTTCCGTTTTCACCCCTAAGCGTGGCCGTGCGTCCGAGCGCCGCGTTGCACGCGTGAACAGCGAAACGCTCGCTCGTGCGTACGGTTGGCTCAACGTTGAGCCATGTCGTCCGCGTGGCTCAGCCACTTGCTCATCTTATGTAATTTACCCCCATTTGTTTTCGCACCAGGACGCGCGACGCAACGGTTCGTTCGCTCGCGCTCAGCCTCGCAGCCCGCGTTCGAGCCCCAACCACGCACGTGAATGCGATTTTTTCTTGCCGACACGTGGCTGGGACACGCGTTGCTCGCACGCGCCTGGCACTGGTTTTTTGCAAAAACACCCCCAAGAGATTTAGAAAATATTTTTTTCGCCGTTTTATGCGAAAAGGCCCCTGATGAAAAAAATTGCGTAGAGGCCCCTGAAAATCCCTTTTTCCTTCATGAACGCCTTCCAAAAAACTTGAAAAAAAAACTAGGATTTCAAAAAGGCAAAAAAATCTTGAAAAAACTAGCATTTTAGAAAGGCTCATGGAAATTAATTAGGATTTCGAAAAAGCTCCTGGAAATTCCTTTTTTTTTCAAAAACACCTTCAAAAAATGTACGAGTTATTTATTTTGCGATTTTATGTGGAAAGGCTCTGAAAAATAGGTTTCTTCTAGAATTTATTTATTTCGTTGTTTTATGTGAAAAGACCGTAGCCTTCCAAAATCCTTTTTTTACAAAAAAATAACAAGAATTATAGAAAATGCGCTAGGGTCCAGAAAAATTATTCTGTTGGTGCGTGGGTGCGTTGCAGTGGCGCGGCGTGTGCCACGCCTGCACATCTAGTTTACTCTTAAGTGGTGGCATATTAATAAGGGCAAAAGAGAAAATATCATTAATGGTGCATGCGTGTCTTATATTTTGAAACAAAACTGTGAAAGTTACGGGCCTTATATTTTGAAACTGAGGGAGTATTCTATGATTAATGCGGTCCATCACGGTTAAAGATATGAAAAAGTTATCGCGTCTATAGCGGGCTCTCGTGGAAGCTATACTACATATCTAGATTTACTATAATATACTATCTCCGTTCCTAAATAGATGGCATTTTAAAATTTTATATTTCAACCAAGACACGTGTAGAAATGACCAAATTACTCTCATTCATTAGCTCACCTGTTGCTCTTGGATGGTGTATGTTAGTCTATTTCACATTAATAAATAACATTGGGAATAATGAGTGGTAGGGGTATGCAAAAAGACACTTAAAAGTTGCCTTGAAATTGTTGAATGACATAGTATTTAGGAACAAAATTTGAAATCTAGAATAACATGCATTCAGGAACGCATGGAGTACATATTTTTTTTACTATTTCAACTATGTGTTATAAATTTAGTAGATGGATTTGGATTTTAACAAATATTTATTATATCTAGAAGCCAAATTATTTCAATATATGCATCACAAATATGATAAAAGAAGAATATCACAAACAAAATATAATTAATGTTGAGAAATATAAAGAAAATTGATATATGTAGTATAGTGGAGGTATTATAGTTACAAAACTAGCAGAAATAGCGATCAATGTAGCCACTATAGCAGTTGTAGTTAGGTTTGTGGAATTTTATTCAGGGTCTGCTTTGTTTCAGCTTTGGATTCTCTACAAGTTGATTCTGGATTGTGGTTGTAGAGAAATTGATTCTTCAAAAACTGAAATACAAAAACACATATGAAGTGAATTATGGATTCTAGTGTATATGGGTGGAATTTGGATTGTGAGAATCGGATTCTAGAATCGGGTACATTTGTTTTTATTTTGCTTTTGGGGCGAATCCGAAATCAAAAGTTAAAATAAGCGAGCCCTCAATTGCATAGTGTTCTACGTCTGGAAAAGCTATTGCAAAGCTATAACGGGCTATTTAAATGATTTAGCATAACAATTCCAAAAGAAGTTAAGGTTTCATCTGCACAACCTTTCGTGCAAAACCCAAACTAGAGGAGCAATCTAAAAAGGACAGGGCAGTAAAAAAAGAAAGAAAGAAACACAGTAAACTTTAGTTGAACGGTTTCTCACCGAGGCCGATCGATGACTGTTGTGCCACCACTGTTTGGATTTCACGAATGGAAATGGGATGAACGGTGACCATGGAGTCGCGGCACGATTGGACTAATAAGTAAGATGCTTTCTCTCTCGATATAAGTTGTATAAATCTTAAAATAATTAAAGGGTAAGTAATTATCATCCACATTTTATTTATTTTTTTAATATTTATATAACTGTAAATAAAAAGCATAAAACACCCCTTAACAAGTGATCTTGATCGATCGCAAGGTGAAAAAGGCGAGATGAAAAGTTGGCGATTCCGTGTGTGAAGATGCAATTCTCGCCATTACCAATGCTCTTGATACCGAGTGCCAAAAAAAAAGGTCTCTCATGAGTTCTTTTCTTTGGGTGAATTATTCCATGTGATATCCTACCGATGTGTAATCTAGAAAAAAACAGTCTAGAGGAGTGTATTAGCCTTTCTTGCTTTCTGTTCTTTTTGTTCTCTTTTCTTCCTTGTGTTGTGGGCCCATGCATATATGCAGCTTCTTTTCTCCTTGCAAGCCTCTTTCTTCTCTCTGTCTCATCTTTGTGTTGCTACCCTCTTGGCAGCCTGCAGGTGATCAGAAGGAAAGAGCATGGAAAAAGAACTAAAGAGATTACCGTTCACTTCTTGTTCCTCCCTGCCCCCTTTTCTTTTTAACCTGAAGGTTCGCTTGTTGTTGTTGGTTGTTACAGTTTGGTGTCAAAACTGTTGGACCAAAGGAAATGATGGTCTGAACCACTCAGTGCCATTGAGGGAGATGAACCACCATAGCTAATACTAGTAAATTTTTCGCGGCGTAACACGCCGCGCGCGATGTTTTTTCGTAGAAATTTTTCTCTTTTTTCCGGCGCCGTTTTTATGTTTTTTGAATCGTTTCCTAAATCGTCGAAATAATGAGCGAAACGGGGGAAAAAATAGAGAGATAGAGTTGTAAAAATATCTATTTCGATGAATTATTTGGAAAATATTGGAGACCGAGCTGGAGAACCGCGGCGGGTAAAAAGTCTAGAGGAAAAAGGGTGAAAAATTATTAGAGATGACAACCATCTTTTGCCGAGTCTAACACTCTACGCGCTCACCGAGTAATAATACATGTTTTAAAAAATATTAGAGATCGATGAGCGAAACGGGGAAAAAATAGAGATATAGAGTTGTAGAAATATCTCTTTCGACGAATTATTCGGAAAATATCGGAGACCGAGCTGAAAAACCGTGGTGGGGAAAAAGTTTAGAGGAAAAAGGGCGAAAAATTATTAGAGATGACAACCTTCTTTTGCCGAGTCTAACACTCTAAAAAAAGTCTAGAGATAGAGCCGTACATATATTTCTAGTGACGAAAACATTTTTTCTCGGGAAAAACGGAGAAAGGACCTAGACGTAAGGAGCAAGGACCTGAATGTTACGTTTTTGGACCTGTCCGCTATCCTGAAAAATTAGAAAAGGGCTTGTTCGCGATTTAAATTTAACGGGAGGTTCTTTCCGTAAAATGGCGCACGAGGGACCCGAACGTGATTTTAAAGGAAAAAATCTTGCACTCACAAAAAATCACGAATGACCTATTCGTAATTTATAAAAGGACTAAAACGCAAAACTTTTTTTGAGCTGAGCCGACTCAAACGAAGCGGAGGCCGGCAACCTTTCAACATTTAGGAAAGGTATTATACTTATATACATCACATCTTCATTTCATAAAACGTGGCATGTCAGTGTCCTGCCGGTAATCAAACAATGTTCGGGTCTCTTTGATTTGGAGGAAGAGCAAAGGAAAAAGGTAGGATTCGAGTTCATATGGATTTGGTTACTGTAGCACCATTTGATTAGTAGGAAAAACTTAGAGAAATTTCCTTTACATACAGAAAAATGCAGGAAAATTAATATTCACCTAGAGCTCTTTTGTTTATTATTTCTACGAGTAGGATTGAAGCCAAACGTGCTACATGCGTCACCAAAAGCAAATGAGATTCTTATTTGCTCCAAAATTGATGTGTCCTTCCTCTTTCCTACTTTCCAAACGTCCAATCCTACGAAATTCATATGTTTTTCAATCCTATATTTTGCACATGTATTTCTATCTTATTCCTATGTTTTTTTTTTCTATTCCAGCGTTCTCGAAATCCTGCGAAGCAAAGAGGTTCTTCGCGTGGTTTTCTCCAGAGTCCGCATGTCAGTAAGATATCATGGGGTAAATGATCAGGCACATGTAAATGAGGGCAAATCATCAATTATTCCAAAACTAAGGAGCCTCATTTTTACTTATTTTTATATTACTACCTGTTAAATTTTGTATCAGTAAGAGTAAGAACTAATAGATGCACAGCTCTTTTTATTCTCTTCATTTTAAAAAATAAATTTACTATAGAAATTCATTCCTAAGCAAGACCATGTGCCCTCTTGATATTTTAAAGTTTTTTAAACAATTAAATTATTTTCGTAATGCAATTTTTGCATATAGAATTTTGTTAACAACTCCGATTACTATTGCACATGCAAAAAAAAAGAGCTTATATAGGTTGAAGTTGAAGTTCTACTTGCATTCTATAATGAATTAGGAAAGACTTAATGATAGCCGTTGAAATTGATTTAATTTTGGAAAATACTAATTACAAGGATAATTGAAGATTCTGTTTCAAATAATACTAGAAGAAGGGTGCTTTTCAAGTAAAGGTCATATATGAAATTTGTTTTTTTAGCACGTTGTATCATACAGTCTTTGTACAGCTATAATATCAAATAGTTATCTTGGTAATTAACTTTTATTGTATATAACCTAATTTTAAATTTAGCACAGGGTCCCTAAAATGTCAGGTACGGCCCTATTCTTTGACTACTCAATATGGACATTTCCAGAGGACCTTTGTGCAAAATGGTAGTCAGTCACATGCCATCCACGTGCCTAATTATTGGGGAAGGTGCTACCAAATTATAGGGCTACATGGTAAAGATAAAAGAAGGCAGCCTCCTAGTTGTAGTTGACCTGTGATGAGATGACAGGACATGCCAGCAGGTCAAGAAGTGTCTGCATGACACTAGCTGGGATTAGCAACCTGCCATTTTTCCTTTCTCTTTTCTCCTCATCCTCACCCTCCTTTATCCTCCTCCTTTTCTTTTGCATATTTGATTGATCCCCAGCTGCTATGCTATACATTTGACTATTTATTTTTATTTTTTATATGGCAGAAGGGGTGATGCATTAGAGATTGCATCATGGATCTGCGATCAGATGTCCAAGGATATGATTTTGTTTTCTCAATAATAGCATGCATATGATATGCTATGGCTCTCAACAGTAGCAACACAGATACTGTTTGGATCTTGACTTGGCATTTGTAATCTGCTGCATCTGCATTCAGATTTTGCAGGGCTTTTTGTTTATCCTTAACTGTAATGGCAATTAAGCCTGGTCCACCAAATTAACCACAATAATGTAAATTTTCTATCTTGACTTGGTGTTCTGCAATTTATATTGCCATTCTATAATCTCAAAAAAGAAAATGTCTAAGCCACATTGAGCTCCAACTTGTACATGTTTTCCTTGACTTGACTCGGTGCTTGCCGTTACTTACACAAGAACCGGATTAAACATTGATATCACTAATATTTTCTACAAGTTTTCCCATTCCTATGCACGTTGTGTCATGTTTCGTAACCCTAGATGAGGTTTTTATGGAGGCTATGGTCTACCCTCTATTCCTTTGCCTTTTCCGTGGTGCCGCTCACAATTGCATCTAAGACTAGAGAGTAGGGACTTATTTATAGACTCCACTTCCAGGTGTTATATAAGGCCCACCTGTTTCCGGAATACCGTTAGACTCCTGAACTATATCATTAACCACGATCAGACAGATCAGTTATATTAGTCTAAAATATTTTAGTCCCTAGTGCACATGTGTGAGTCATGTGTTATGGTCAGATTATATATGACATTAATTCCAGTCTAATCGTGTGGGTCAACAGCCTGTAGAGCCGATCCTACAAGACAGACCCAGCTATTCCGCCCTATGCTGTATCCGGGTTAGAATATGTACGTGTGTGTGTATATATATATATATTCCAGTAGAGTGTTTCTCAATTAATTCCTCTACTTTATTCCAGCATAGCCGTTCTCGGCTCCTCAAATATCAATTCCTCGGGTAAAAATTCCGCATCAATTATTCGCTATCACAAGCATCAATCCTATAATACTCAATTTCCACATTAAGTCGAATAGACAACAACTATAATACAAATATAAATGTTGAAGGCCACATAAAAAATTCCAACACGTTGTAATCCCAACTGCCCATTCTTCCGTAAGCAGGACACTTTACAAGCAAGAGCCTCCTAAACCACGCGTTCTCGATGGCGCAAAAAATTAAGGTTAAAATAAATCATGCAACCACAGTTGGCAAATCATGTAGAGTTCTAGAAATCTCTCACTAGATGTAGCCAAGTAGTTGGCTTAAAAGGTAGAATTAGTTGGCTTAAAAAGTAGAATTCAAAGTTTATAAGATGTATTTTTTAAATGGTATTATCCATAAATATTGCCTCATCACCGGTAGACCCAGATTTGGCCGGAATTGAGAAGGAAAAACATCATCCACTCTTCCTTTGTGACAACATGTAGAGAAAGAAGTTGCTACATCGACGGTGTGTAAAACACCGGTTACTTAGGCCCGTTTGATGCGGTTCCAGATTCTAGTAGAAACGGAAGCGGTTCCGATTCTTGGTAAAAGCGTTTGGTAGAATCGAGAACCGGAGGAACGAGTTGCTAGCCGATTCGACCACGGTATGTATGTAAAAAATCAAACGATTCGCTTGAAACGCTCCGAGTCCTATTCCGTTTGGTTGAATTTATTTCAGATTCTAGGAGAAACAGTTCGGTTCTAAGTTGCCAAACGGGGCCTTATAATGGTGATGGCAGACGAGATGAGGAAGAACCGTCCATGGTGGATCTAAGGTGTTTGCGAGGAATGGAGAAGTGGGATGAGAACGAAGGAATGACTAAAGGTGCCCTTCGGGCTCGTATTACTTTGTGGGGCGCGAGGCGCCCGATGCTTTCGTTCGCTCGGACGCCTGGAGGCAATGCCTTATCCATGAACAAATCATCAGCCAATGCAATGAAGAACAGGACCCCCACGATGTAAAACAGTAAAGTTCACAATTCAGGCATTCATCAATTCGATTGTTATAAGCTCTGTTCTTAAAAATTCCCATGTTTATTCCCTCTTTTTTTTTTTGGCGCCAAAAGAAAGAATCGTACAGTTTTTCAGTTGCTAGATAAGCACAAATGTGGACTGGTTTTCAGAGAATTTACCTGGTGATGGATCCAGAGGGCGACAAGGAAGAACAAAAATAATCACCAGGGCCATGGAACCAGTATTAAGCACTCAAGGTCGCGTGTGAGAGGCGGAATAATTTGGACGCTACAAAAGCCTTCCCCTTTAAATCACAATCATAACCCAACACGCCACAAAAACAAGTGGTCAGATACATTTTTGTGTTGTATAAACTGCTACAAGACTCATGTCTGGCGTAGAGCTTCCTTAGACCATCGATTTGCATCTTGCCAAAAAATAAAAAAATCTCACACGCATGAAAGAATATGATTGACTTGCACTGTATTATAGCCACTAGGAGTCTTAAATCACAAGTGATAAGCTCTGGAGGGGCATTATGTAATGAGTTGCTCGCTTCCCGCTGAAGCCAGCACTTGACATTGGTCTCAGTTTTTTCAAATGGGAAGGGTCTGAAAAACAGAAGAAAAGAACGAGCAGGGTTAAATATTACCAGTACCATAAGAAAGGATTTACCACAGGAAAGCACTGGGATGTACAGTGTACACAGTTCACGTGAAGAGTTCTACAACTATGGGACATGATAGAGAGAAATGCAGTTCTATTGGGAAAACACAAATGGGCACACCATAATGGGATTGCTCATTAAAAATCACCAAAAATTTGAATTTGGCCCTTGAACTCTATTTTTGTCGATTTGGTCCCCTCAACTCGTTAGTTCTGTTGGTTTCCATCATTCTATCAATGTTCAATATTTTTGCTTGAACCCATTATCAGTTCGCACATACATAGTTTTGATGCAGCTTCATGTGAACTTTGTCAACAATATCACTACCACCACTATTGTACTCCCCACACAAACTTTATTTTGATGCTATCATGATCGTGCAAAACAATTTGCAATGCATGAAGCTCTATTGGAGACGTTAGCAAAACCGAGGAGCTCATTAGTCCTCAGGGACTGGAGTCAGCCATGTTGTGGAGTTCACTTCAGAGACCAAAAATCAACAAAAGCTTACAGGCCAAATGTATTATTATGCAGATACACAGGGGCCAGTCTTACTCCTACACCCCTGCGAACAAAATGCACCTATGTGCAATTGAGTGGAGAAGCTGTAAACAGTAAAAATCAAAGGGTCCTCATCATGAAAATCCTTAACACAAGTATGTTAATATCATTACAATGAGTGCAAGGATGACAAATGTATCGGACACATCGTCAGGTCATTTCCTAAAATTAAGAATCAAGAGATAATGATCAGCTAGAGACTCATCATTAAAAAGTCTAATTTCCATCAGTAACTTTCAAACTAATTCAAATGGTCTAATCATGTATTGCAACCATAACTTAGAGATGGGTAGATTCCTAATATCTGAGTCATATGTATGTAAAAAAGAACAGAATCAAAGACTAATTCTTCATCCAAGATTTATGCATGATCAACGGTCAAATAGCAAGTCACAATAATCAAGATTCTACAGATTTACAATAAACTGCAAATCACTTAAATCCGTTACACTTCAGAAAAGAGAAAACTACGAGACTCAATTATATCTTTCACGCATGTTATCATTTAAAGCAACAAGTCACAACATCAGCATGACATGCCAGAATAGAAGCCTGAGGGCCTGATACGTCGTAGCTTGGTATCACTTGTTCAAACCTTGAGTGACTAGGATATCAAGAACACATCATTTGAAGGAAAAAAGGAAGATATCAAGAACTAAAGCTATATCACATGTTCTATCCAAGCTCTCTCTAGTATTTAGAGAACTACATGACTGGTGAATCCATGAGATTGATTTCAGTTTTCAGCAAACTAGCGGATTGTGACTATTCAATATCATAGGAGAAGCACACATCTAAGTACATGAAGTTCCCCAAATTGCTTCAGGGACACCAGAGACAAAAAGGTAAACAGTTGAAATAACTAAATGCCTTATGCTACTACTGCATTGCAAACAAGTCAGAAACGAGAAGATTCTTACCCAAGATCGTGAGGGAACAAAACTGGTCTCCCGAAATATTGCATCAGCATCCATGTTTATTTTTCATCTGCGATATCCTGTTACAAGACGTTTGATGTCTGCAAAGTCTAAAACTGCCTTCGTGCCGCGAAAAGAAGAACTTCACTTTATACTCATGAAATCAACAAGAAACTCGGACTGTTTGTTTCCATTTGTCTGCCAGATAGACACAAAGAGATCTTTGTGTGTTACATCTTTTTGAAGCAACAATACCCATATAAGTCCTTCAGGGCTTGCAAAGCAACAAAAGCAAAAAAAAAAAAGATGTGCAAGTGCATCTGTCTCAAGTAGGGAATACTAGTCAAGGCTCAGTAGGGTAACAATGTTGGGATAGTCATGGTAAAAGCAACACTTTTCTTGTTTCAGTCATGTGATATTTCCATATGAACACCGAGCCTTCTAAGCAAATGCACCAATCACTTGCTACATGATCAATTGAAAGTCATAACAACGAAAGTTCCCCTTAAGCTAAACAGGAAAATATATTGGTAGAACATTAAGTTTATATATAACTGAAATGTCTTAAAGTTATCCAGTAATATATGCAGTATAATGTACAATTACCGGTAGGAAAAAAACACATAGAAATATAAGAGACATGTCGTGCAAAGATGTTCTACCTTAAAAACAAAGAAACCTCCAGGCTTCAGTACCAAAGACAACCCTTCACAAAGATGAAGCAAATGCTCAAGGCCATCCTTGCCTCCATCGAGTGCCAATTTTGGTTCCTGCCAACCAACTTCAGGTTGCAAGCCAGGCAAATCTTCAGTTGGTAAGTATAGAGGGTTACTAATCATGCCCATGAGTTTTCCTTTCACATCTTCTAGAGGCTCAAACCATGAGCCATGCCTTAGCTCAACTTTATCTTAGTTTCAATGCGATAAAACTCAATATCAACAATGTGTCTATGTACTTATGCAAGGTAAAATACATTTAATTGTGCAAAACAATTAAAAGCCCACGGTGGTAGCCACTAGCCAGTAATTTTTTGCTTCCGGGACTACTCTAGTCTTGGGCTACCAGGAGCAAGTAGTCCCCACCTTCTTTAGGTGGATGTAAGACTGGCGATCAGATAAACAACAAATACAGCATACTTTTCTTGCATGCTTGCGATAAAAAAAAACAACAATTAAAAGCCCACAGTCAAAGGCAAGTGTGCGATTCTTGCAGCGAATTCTTGTTCAGTACAATGAACAAGCATACAATACTCACACCATGCAAAAACCCATGCTAATGCACACCGAACTTAGTAGCTAAAAATGATGTTTTCGTGCATTCTTGTGTTGACACAACAAGTCCAGAAAAATGCTGAAAGGCGTACTAGAATACCATTAGTATAAAAGTAGAGTTTCATACCGTGTTCCACATTAAAGTTGTCCAGAACAGCACTGCTTTCCGTCACCAAGTTCGGTCCATCTCATGCTACATTTTCTGCAACAAATCCAAGCTAGCTATCCACAAATTCAACCCTACAGTACCAATCAACGCCACTCTCTTGTACATTGTAATACAGGTTCAGTTAGCTCAGGACACTAGTTGGTGATAACCATGAGAGAGTTTATCAGTTAGCTCACCATAAGTAGCAGCATTTTATTTTGACCAAGGTGGCTGGAAAAAGCTTAAATTTCTCAGTTCCAAAGACAGATGAAATCCCCCCGCCTGCGTCCCGTACCTCTCGACGTTGAGCCGCGCAACCTCGATGGCCACCTCGCTGACATCGTTGAAGAACACCCTCCCCTCCAGCCCCATCATCCTGGCCACGCCCACCGCGATGGCCCCGCTGCCTGTGCCGAGAGCAGCCCACCACCCGGCCTCGAACCCCTCCACCACTGCCTCCGTCTCGCGCCAGGGGATCAGCGCCCCCTCCCTGAACGTGACCACCAGGTCCCTCCAGTGCTCGTTCCCGACCACGTACTGGAAGAGGGGCCTGTCCCGGACGTGGCGGAGCCAGAGGGCAACGAGGTCGTGGAGCGGTGCGCGCCGGGTCGGAGGCGGGGTCGGGGGCGGCGACGGCGAGGAGCCAGCGGATGTGGAGGTGCGGTGATATCATGGCTTCGCTTCGAGCTCGGGTGAGAGAAATGGCGGCTTGCTGAGCTGCGGTTGCAGTGTGGAAGGAGGAGTCATTCGCGGGCCATGGGCCGGGCTCAACTGCCGTGCGCGGCTCTTCATGGGTCGGGCTGGTGGGCCTTTCTTACAACTGTAATATTGTGATTTCATTACAAATAGGTTCATTAGCCCAGCATGCCTGCAAGGAAGGTAAGATTATGTTTTTTTTTCCGCTAATTACAAGGAAGCTGTATACACGCACACACATCACTGCACACGCACGTGTGAGTCTGACCTCTAGCCGAGCACATGCATAAAAAGACAAAGGCCGATGATAAATCCATAACCTCATAAAATTTCGATTGAAAACTACTTATGTGTGTATAAAGGTGGGTGCTATGATTTGACATGCATACCTCTACCATCTCACCAAGGGGTGGTTCGTAATTTTTTTAATGTGTGTTCCCTCCTTAACATTTTAGAAGAACTTTGATGTATCTTTCCTCTGTGTTAAAGCTGTGTGCTAAAGATGTCCTAGCAAAGCACCAAATTTTTTTTCTCCCAAGCCTTCAATTTGAATTCTAGAGCCACACGCACTTAAGAAGATAAGAAAGAGGCTAAAAAAGTGATCACTTCTCTTCCTTCCGCCACGCCCCGCTCACCTGAGGCATCCTCACCCTACTTGGCTAGCTCTGGCCACCACATGCGATTCCGAGCAACACTCCCGGCGTCCTAGTACCATCGATGTCTTCCTGGACATCATCCGTTCATCCCTGTGAGCCAGGACTTCGTCACCACCGTGTGTGCCCGACTAACTAGGGAGTGTTTGGTTGCTTGTACCAAGTGGTACATGTATGAGATGATTTAAAAAAAATATCATCCGTGTTTTGTTGCTTGAATGGAACCATCCTGTCCTAGGGATGGCAACGGGTCCGGGTACCTCTGGGTCCAGTCTCCGTGGACCCGGACCTGAGACCCGAAGTTTGGACCCGGACCCGGACCCGAAATCAGTCACGGGTCCAAACTCGGACCCAGACCCGGACCCAAACGGGTACCCAGACCCGAATGGACGAGACGACCAATCTAAACAATGGCGAAGCCAAATAGCTGCGTCTGGCGTGCGCTCGCGTTTTTAAGGTGACGAGGATTCGCTTCCTTAACGCTATTGCCCTCTGCTCATTATCATTCTGACACTAGTGTTCACCGTTAATAAACACTAGCATAGTAGATAAAGTGTTCATTGTTAATATTTAGCACTAGTGTTCTGCATCTATATAGACCCCACTTTATCATACATTGTCTTGTTCTAAGCACTAGTGTTCATTTGTTAATATTTAGTAATGCCAGACGTGGCACGCTTATGCTGGTCTCGGTGAATGGATTAACTAGAAGCCTGCAATGGCGCACCTGATCTGGCATTACGTGGATCCAGCGTTCGTGATGGTGGACTACGCAGCTGCGATGCCTCTCGTGCGAACGTTCCACGGGCTACAGCCGGTCGCCGCGATGGGCTTCCCCAGTCGGTGCTCCTTCTGTTCTTCACGTGAATTCTTCACGGGTCCGGGTCTGGGTACCCACGAGTCTAAAATGAGACCCGAACCCGGACTCGGACCCAATCCGGACCCGAAATAATATACCCGTGGGTCCAAATTTAGACCCGGACCCGAATCCATCGGGTCGGGTACCCGGACCCACGGGTATTTTTGCCATCCCCATCCTGTCCTGAACGGTGTGATACAAATTTAAAGAATATTCCTTATAAATGCTGAACAATTCCATTCATATAAAACAATAAAAACAAATGTACAGGATCATCCTATCCCACCAACCAAATACACCTCTAGTTAACTCATTTCCTACGAGTTCATATCGGCCACAATATACTTGCATTTGTGGTACATGGTTTGCTCGTGTTATTAGGAGCAATGGAGCATGTTATTTCATCTTAAAAAAGGTGCACGGTGTATTTTTATTAAATAACTTAATTTTTCTAGCTTTTTTTTTACGTGCATGTATGTTTCGACTGTTAGATGTTGACCCATGGATGTATATTTATTTGACTTATCCTCTCTCACCCTAGCCCACAAAAAAGCTTACGAAGGATTGTAAGTTTTTTTCTTTTTTCCGATTTGAGGCTAAGGGTGGTAAAATTTACTTTTGTACACTATTATTTTTGTTCCTTGGGCCATAAGGGCATTTCGAATAGCTTGTTACTAAACAAGCTTACTAGAGGAGAGAAAATTGTTAGATGGGATTTTAAACACAACTGCTCCAATGGCTTGCTATTAAGCTTATTACTAAAAGGTCCTGCCATGAATACGACCACTCCAGTGGAGTACTAAAACTTTTTAGGGTATATACAATAAGATCACCTCAAGTTATTTTTAGCATGTCCATGTTAACTTTGTATTATATGAAAAAGTGAGAAAAGATAAAAGAGAAGAGAGTTGACTCTTATTTAGTAGTAAGTATTGCACGAAAGTATAGGTAGATTAGTTATGTACAAGAGATAAGAGATAATTAATGTACATCTAGAGCCAACCTTTAGAGATAGCAATTGTATAAAGTGGCTTTAGTGCTTACTTTAGATGATATGGATAAGAGATAGAGTAAGCAGTTAGCTTTGTTATTATACTTGCTCTTAGTAAGAGGCTCCTCTCTAGCTTGTATGCTGTCTTGGTTTGAGTGCTAGCTTTTACACCAGTTAAAGCGCTCTCTCTTTTGCATCATCTAAATTCCGATGTAGCATGACCATAGAAACAAGGGAGAAACTAGCGATCGGACGTCCGATTTGCTCATTCCATCGGACGCCTCTTGCAACATTTTTTTCTACGTTTGCAACATTTTCTGTCAACGCGTGAAACAATTTTTTTGAACGCTTGCAACATCCGTTTATTGTAGCGAATTTTACTGTTTGTCGAAGGAAAATGTTGCACGCGTTATAACAAAATGTTGCACGTGAAGAAAAAAAATGTTACAGTGTATTCAAAAATTTCGGACGTCCGAGTACAAGTCATTCCGTAGAAACAATGAAAAATACTATTTGGAATCTCTGAACCGGCACTGTAGGGTAGATGACTTGGTGGACAAACTTATCTATTCTTTCCCATTACAGAGGCTGAATTAATTAATATCTGGATGCAATTATGGTAACATAGTACCATTAATGATGAGGATTCTTGACTGAGTTAATATTTTCTGATAAAAAAGCGGCTCCATATATATAACAGGCCCCACTTAACATTAATTCAAAGAAAACCTTATCCTTTTAGTACCAAACTGACCACAAGACATCTAGCCATGGACAATTATGACTAGTCATACAGTTATATAAGTCCCAAAAACGTAAATTGGTTGAGAGATATGGCAGTTATTGATGCATCTGGCAAATTACGATAGGTTAATTACCAAGGGACGCCACATTTTATGACTAAATAAGTAAACATGTGTGAAGACAAAAGACGTCTTTAGTGGCATTCATTATCATCTCTTAGATAAGCATAAATAGGATAGCATACGACCATTCACAGTGGAGAGTTTCGTTACACGGTTTTCAATAGTGCCACGTCATATTTAGATGTTTGAGTTGATGAATGAAACAACCTCTCTCAATACATAGTTTCATTTTGCAGTTTCATAGGCATGACATAACATTTAATTGTTGCATGGTGTTGTGATCAACTATGCCATATAAATTGTGTAGCCACTTGCAATTATATTTAGCACACTACAATATGGCCACACGGGATCCAGAAAAGGTGTGGAGATGAAACAAATCACTCTCAGTGGGGTTTCATTCTAATTTCAAAGCACTTGGTAACCATGTACACCAAAGTTTCATCCCCATGAAACTCAACTCTCCTCTCTCCTCATAAATTTATTGCCATGTCACCACTTTTGCCTATGTGGCATCTCATTTAATGAGAATGAAACTCTCATGAAACTTGCCTTTGTGAATGGCCTACGTGCACCGTATCACAAACTAATTTATTACTATAACATTCTTTCTTTCCGAGGCAATGAAGTCTCTATTTGACTATGCTCTCTTGTTTTATTTTCCTATAATCTAGGGTGCGTTTGGTTGCTTGTACCAAGTGGTACATGTATGATATGATTAGAAAAATATCATCCATGTGTTTAGTTGCTTGAATGGAATTATCCCATTTTGGACGATGTGATACAAATTTGAGGAATATTCCTATAAATTTAAAGAATATTTCCTATAGATGTTGAACTATTCCATTCACCTAAAACAATAAAACCAAATAGTACAAGAATATCCCATCTCATTCAACCTCATCCCACCAACCAAACACAGCCTAAGTATTGACTTAATTAATTCACCTGTGCTAGGTGCTAGCTAAACCAAACCCTATTTATTTCTTGAAATTGGTATTGTTAATGATTTTTCATCAAATAAAATCTCTTATACTCCTCTGCTCGAGAAAGATATGATATTTTGGACATTAATACGGTCTCTAATGTGCAGTCTTGACCACTACTTTTTATATGAATATACACATCGAAATATAAGAAATTTATCATATGGAAATATTTTAGTAACTAATTTAATGATACCATTTTCATTAGATCAATCTACATAAACTTTTATATATAAGTAGTAAAAGTTTTTTAAAAAGTTTGCTTGTACCCTTTTCTAAAATCATAACCTACATAAAGTCTCAAGATTTTGGTTTCTTCCACGCCCACGCCGCCCTTTGCTCTGAAAAACACTCGCCGTGCGACTGACGCCATGAGCCGTTGAGCCACGTCGCCTCGTCCTTCGCCCACTTGCTCGGCTTATATATTTTAATGTTACTTTTCAACAACGCTTGCCTGTGCAAGGTGGTTAGGCAGCTTCGCTCTTGTGCCTTCACACGGGTAGGGTGAAACGGGCCTGATACTGGCGGATATTGCTCGTCCTGTATCCTAACCCATATTTTTTTCGTGATTCTGAGTCGGATACGGATGTCCCGGATACGGATACAAATTCAGATTATTCGAGATTCGGATACGGAGTGGATACCTGACGGATTCGGATCGAGATCGGATATCATAATCGGATAGTAGTATAGTACATAATTGTGTATGTAAAAGAATGAATGAAGCATTAACCTTACAACATTAGCTTCAAGTCATAATTATTTCAACGTAGGATAGTAGTATAGTTAAAGGTGCAATTTAGTGACTCAACTAATTCCAGTAATTTGAATAGAAAAGAAGTTTATCAAATAAGTTGAACAAATCAATTTAGGTAAAAGCATTATGTCATCACTCTATTTGTTTGTTGATAGATTTGTTGAAATTCACGCTTAATAACAAAGTAGTGTTTTTAGTGCTAGTATCAAACAACTATTCTATCTATCCAATAATGAACCAAATTAATGGAAGAATAAGCGATTTTATCCTGATATCGGGTCGGATATTTACGGATATCGGGTCGGATATTGCTCTTCCCATATCCTAACCCATATTATATGAGATTTTTCAGATCACGGATCGGATATTGCTCTTCCCATATCCTAACCCATATTACATCAAATTTTTGGATCTGACACTGGATAACATCGGTACAAATTTTAAACGGATTCGGGATCGAATCGGACGGATATTTCTCGTCTGTTTTCACCCCTAGTCACGGGTTCGAGTCCGCTTCATGCGAGCTCGTGGTTTTTGGCTGCACGCCTGGCTCGGCCACGCTGGGCAAAGCAGGCAGCGCTGGTCAGGATTCGCCGCCTACTTTTTTACTGAGAGGCCCTCCAAAGTTTGAAATCTCATTTAGGTCCCTTTTTTGCCGGAAGGCCCTAAAAATCCGAAATTTTGGTTTTTTTTGCCAAGTGCCCCTAGATAAGCCCTCCAAAGTTTCAAAAATCGTATTTAGGTCCCCTTTTTTACGGGAAAGGCCCTGGAAAATCCAAAATTTTGGTTTTTTGCCAGGTGCCCCTAGATCCCGCCTATTTTTTTTGCAAAGAAGCCTCCGGAGGTTTCGAAAATCACAGCTAGATCACTTTTTCCCAGGAAAGACCCTAAAAAATCTAAAATTTTCCTCCCAGAAAGCCCTCTAGAATTCTCAAATAAATTTTTTGGGATTATAACTTAATACCCCACGGATCCCTTTTTTGCAAAAAGAGCCAAAAAATTAATGTTACATATTAGCATTTTATTGTGTGGAAAAAGAAGTTATTTTTAGCATGTCCATGTTAACTTTGTATTATATGAAAAAGTGAGAAAAGATAAAAGAGAAGAGAGTTGACTCTTATTTAGTAGTAAGTATTGCACGAAAGTATAGGTAGATTAGTTATGTACAAGAGATAAGAGATAATTAATGTACATCTAGAGCCAACCTTTAGAGATAGCAATTGTATAAAGTGGCTTTAGTGCTTACTTTAGATGATATGGATAAGAGATAGAGTAAGCAGTTAGCTTTGTTATTATACTTGCTCTTAGTAAGAGGCTCCTCTCTAGCTTGTATGCTGTCTTGGTTTGAGTGCTAGCTTTTACACCAGTTAAAGCGCTCTCTCTTTTGCATCATCTAAATTCCGATGTAGCATGACCATAGAAACAAGGGAGAAACTAGCAGTCGGACGTCCGATTTCTGTTCATTCCATCGGACGCCTCTTGCAACATTTTTTTCTACGTTTGCAACATTTTCTGTCAACGCGTGAAACAATTTTTTTGAACGCTTGCAACATCCGTTTATTGTAGCGAATTTTACTGTTTGTCGAAGGAAAATGTTGCACGCGTTATAACAAAATGTTGCACGTGAAGAAAAAAAATGTTACAGTGTATTCAAAAATTTCGGACGTCCGAGTACAAGTCATTCCGTAGAAACAATGAAAAATACTATTTGGAATCTCTGAACCGGCACTGTAGGGTAGATGACTTGGTGGACAAACTTATCTATTCTTTCCCATTCGAGGCTGAATTAATTAATATCTGGATGCAATTATGGTAACATAGTACCATTAATGATGAGGATTCTTGGTGAGTTAATATTTTACGATAAAAAGCGGCTCCATATATATAACAGCCCCACTTAACATTAATTCAAAAAAACCTTATCCTTTTAGTACCAAACCGACCACAAGACATCTAGCCATGGACAATTATGACTAGTCATACAGTTATATAAGTCCCAAAAACGTAAATTGGTTGAGAGATATGGCGCTTATTGATGCATCGGCAAATTACGATAGGTTAATTACCAAGGGACGCCACATTTTATGACTAAATAAGTAAACATGTGTGAAGACAAAAGACGTCTTTAGTGGCATTCATTATCATCTCTTAGATAAGCATAAATAGGATAGCATACGACCATTCACGAGTGGAGAGTTTAGTTACGGTTTTCAATAGTGCCACGTCATATTTAGATGTTTGAGTTGATGAATGAAACAACCTCTCTCAATATATAGTTTCATTTTGCAGTTTCATAGGCATGACATAACATTTAATTGTTGCATGGTGTTGTGATCAACTATGCCATATAAATTGTGTAGCCACTTGCAATTATATTTAGCACACTACAATATGGCCACACGGGATCCAGAAAAGGTGTGGAGATGAAACAAATCACTCTCAGTGGGGTTTCATTCTAATTTCAAAGCACTTGGTAACCATGTACACCAGGTTTCATCCCCATGAAACTCAACTCTCCTCTCTCCTCATAAATTTATTGCCATGTCACCACTTTTGCCTATGTGGCATCTCATTTAATGAGAATGAAACTCTCATGAAACTTGCACTGTGAATGGCCTACGTGCACCAGAATACAACGAATTTATTACTATAACATTCTTTCTTTCCGAGGCAATGAAGTCTCTATTTGACTATGCTCTCTTGTTTTATTTTCCTATAATCTAGGGTGCGTTTGGTTGCTTGTACCAAGTGGTACATGTATGATATGATTAGAAAAATATCATCCATGTGTTTAGTTGCTTGAATGGAATTATCCCATTTTGGACGGTGTGATACAAATTTGAGGAATATTCCCTATAAATTTAAAGAATATTTCCTATAGATGTTGAACTATTCCATTCACCTAAAACAATAAAACCAAATAGTACAAGAATATCCCATCTCATTCAACCTCATCCCACCAACCAAACACAGCCTAAGTATTGACTTAATTAATTCACCCTGTGCTAGGTGCTAGCTAAACCAAACCCTATTTATTTCTTGAAATTGGTATTGTTAATGATTTTTCATCAAATAAAATCTCTTATACTCCCTCTGTTCGAGAAAGATATGATATTTTGGACATTAATACGGTCTCTAATGTGCAGTCTTGACCACTACTTTTTATATGAATATACACATCAGAAATATAAGAAATTTATCATATGGAAATATTTTAGTAACTAATTTAATGATACCATTTTCATTAGATCAATCTACATAAACTTTTATATATAAGTAGTAAAAGTTTTTTTAAAAAGTTTGCTTGTACCCTTTTCTAAAATCATAACCTACATAAAGTCTGAAGATTTTCGGTTTCTTCCACGCTCCACGTCGCCCTTTGCTACAGTAAAACACTCTGCCGTGCGTACGACGCGCGAGCCGTTGAGCCACGTCGCCTCGTCGTTCGCCCACTTGCTCGGCTTATATATTTTAATGCCGTTACTTTTCAACAACGCTTGCACAGCGCGGTGGTTAGACGGCTCGCTCTTGTGCCTTCGGTCACGGGTAGGGGTGAAACCGGGTCGGATACGGGCGGATATTGCTCGTCCTGTATCCTAACCCATATTTTTTTCGTGATTCTGAGTCGGATACGGATGTCCCGGATACGGATACAAATTCAGATTATTCGAGATTCGGATCTGGAGTGGATACAGACGGATTCGGATCGAGATCGGATATCATAATCGGATAGTAGTATAGTACATAATTGTGTATGTAAAAGAATGAATGAAGCATTAACCTTACAACATTAGCTTCAAGTCATAATTATTTCAACGTAGGATAGTAGTATAGTTAAAGGTGCAATTTAGTGACTCAACTAATTCCAGTAATTTGAATAGAAAAGAAGTTTATCAAATAAGTTGAACAAATCAATTTAGGTAAAAGCATTATGTCATCACTCTATTTGTTTGTTGATAGATTTGTTGAAATTCACGCTTAATAACAAAGTAGTGTTTTTTAGTGCTAGTATCAAACAACTATTCTATCTATCCAATAATGAACCAAATTAATGGAAGAATAACTGATTTTATCCGGATATCGGGTCGGATATTTACCGGATATCGGGTCGGATATTGCTCTTCCCATATCCTAACCCATATTATATGAGATTTTTCAGATACGGATCGGATATTGCTCTTCCCATATCCTAACCCATATTACATCAAATTTTTCGGATACAGATACAGATAACATCGGTACAAATTTTAAACGGATTCGGGATCGAATCGGACGGATATTTCCTGTCCTGTTTTCACCCCTAGTCACGGGTTCGAGTCACTTCATGAGCTCGTGGTTTTTGCGCGCTGCTGCTTGGCTCGGCCACGCGAAGCGGCCTTGAAGCGGCAGCGTGGTGTGGATTCGCCCGCCTACTTTTTTACGGAGAGGCCCTCCAAAGTTTAGAAATCTCATTTAGGTCCCTTTTTTGCCGGAAAGGCCCTAAAAAATCCGAAATTTTGGTTTTTTTTGCCAAGTGCCCCTAGATAAGCCTTCCAAAGTTTCAAAAATCGTATTTAGGTCCCCTTTTTTACGGGAAAGGCCCTGGAAAATCCAAAATTTTGGTTTTTTGCCAGGTGCCCCTAGATCCCGCCTATTTTTTTTGCAAAGAAGCCTCCGGAGGTTTCGAAAATCACAGCTAGATCACTTTTTCCCGGGAAAGACCCTAAAAAATCTAAAATTTTCCTCCCAGAAAGCCCTCTAGAATTCTCAAATAAATTTTTTGGGATTATAACTTAATACCCCACGGATCCCTTTTTTGCAAAAAGAGCCAAAAAATTAATGTTACATATTAGCATTTTATTGTGTGGAAAAGACCCCAAAACTTCCGTTCTTTAGAGAGGAGAGGCCCCAAAATTTCTTAAAATTACATAATAGTCCGTTTTTTTAAAGCCCACAAAACTACTCTAGTGCCCCGGAAATTCCCTAGGATTACAATATAGCCTAATTTTTTTTGTGCCCCATTTTTTGTGAAGAGTCACTAAGGTGTTTGCGCAAGCTCTTAGAAGCTTTCAAAAATTATTTTTATCACGCCGTTTTCCGATTTCATCAGAAAAGGGAGCAAAAAAAACATCGTTGTCCATTTTTCCCTCAGAAATTCTCTAGGATTACGAGATAGGCTATTTTTTTCCTAGAAGACCCCCCGAGGCTTCTTTCGTTCGTTTTTTGGTGCCCCATTCTTTGCGGAGAGATACTCAAATGTTTACTCAAACCCTTCGAACCCTGCGAAGATTATTTTTAGCACAACGCTTTGTGCGAAGATTATTTTTATCCCTAAACACAATTTTTAGCACAACGCTTATGGGATTTATAAAGTTCGAAGGATTTTGGCGTTCTAGGCAATTTGAGCCGAGCCGCATCGCGATCGGGCTCGGCCGGCCTGACGGCTCGGCTCATTTTATTTTTTTGTATTTAGGTCCCTCAAAAAATGTATAATTATGTGTAGGTACTTCCCACGGCTTTTTACGAAAAGGACCTTCTGGTTCAGAAAAATTACGGATCTTTCGTGAAGGGACCCTAAATAGATACCAAAAAAAGAGAACAATCACGGATCTTTTGTGGTCCTTCCCGTATTTTTTTACAAAAAGAACCTTTTGGTTTAGAAAAAATCGTAGATCTTTCGTGAAAGGGCTCTAAATAAATACCAAAAAAAGCATATTTACGTTTGGACCGTCTAGCTATTTTTCGCGAAAAGGACCTTTCAATTTAACGCAATCGGGGATCCTTTGTGAGAGGACCCCAGATGGAAGCGAAAAAAAATGTGGTTGCATTTGTATCCTTTCAACCGTTGAAAAAAAATAAAATTATTTGTATCCTAGTGTTTTATATTTATGAATGGGGAAGTATAATATATTGCTTCTGTTTTTTTTTTACAAAGCCACTCGCCCACGTCCCTAAGACTATGCCTGCTCTCGCCAGCTCGACACTCCAACGTCCGTAGCTGCCAACTACGTACATGACCCGTACACATACGTACTAACAGTAAAACTAACTAGCTAACACACACACACATTCATGCAGACCACACAAGTCAAGATTACTGCTAACAAATTTCCCCTAATCTTGACTTTAGATTATTTTACTATCTAGACAAACTTTAGAGTAACGCCGGTTCATCATCCGCCGTTGCACGGAGCGCTCCTTCCTTCCTTGGCTTGCGGCAGTCCCTAGCAAAATGCCCACGAACACCACAGTTGTAGCATTGCCTCTCTTCCTCGCCGACTTGTGCTCGCTGGTATCCGAGTCGACGCCGGTGTCGCCATCGTCGTCGTCATCATGGCTGCCGCTACAGCCACCACCAGCCTTGCCACGGTCGCGATTCTTCTTCTTGTCGCTGGAGACCCTGCCATTTTTCTTCTTCCGAGCCTCCTACTCGGCTGCCGTGAGGAGAATATGGCCGTCACCATTGGTGCCAGACCCGTGAAGGCGATGTAGCCGCTCATCGAAAATCTTCATTCGCCCCAAAGCCTCCTCATATGCCATCGTGTTGATGTCGCAAAATTGCTCGATGCCGGTGATGCAGGGATAGAAGCGATCCGGCACGGTGTCAAGAAGCTTCTTCACCAGTGCCGATTGCCGAATCCTCTAAGGTAGCACCAAGATTAGCGTACCGCACCTTCATGCCGCTGATCTTGCCGGCGTAGTCGTCCAACGCTTCACCATCCTTCATGCGAAGAGCATCGAACTCTTCCTTCAAGGTTGCTAGGCGCGCCAAACCTCCTTCGCCTATTTCTTTACCGCCACCTACAGCAAAATATCCTCGGGAAGAGTTTGGAGGAGTTGCGCCCTCACCATCTTGTCCTTCCGCGCCTCCACCGCCGCCCCCTCTGCCGAGGCTACGGCCTCCCATAGACCTTGTGCATCCAGCATGGCCTCCACCTTGATGGCCCATGTGGTGTAGGTCGTCGTGGTATTCTTGGATATTAGGCGTGTGTTCTTTGCTTCCCAACATCTTGCGAAACCAACGCCATGGAATTGAGATAGTAGCGCAGGATCTTAGACATACAAGGCTCTGATATCAATTGTTGGAGTCGAGCACACACGCACTAACAGTAAAACTAACTGCTAACACACGCACACATTCATGCAGACCACACAAGTCAAGATTACTGCTAACAGATGCAACCACGAGATAGAACGCGGGACGTACGGAGAATCTACGGACATGGATGGAGACAGCGGCGGGGAAGAACACCTCGATATCGGCGGCCAAATGTTAGGCCCCAAATGGAATCCGACTTCAAAGCTGAATCGCAAGGATCAAACAGGGAGGAAAATTGCAGAAAATAGGCAAAATGGAAAGATAGAAGAACGCAGGAAGTAAAGGGGAAAGTAGATAACTAAAAGTTGCATGTATGTTCTTCCATACGTCTCTTTCTTACATATATGGCTTATATAGCCTTCAGCCAAAATGATAGCAACAAGTCGCGACAAGTCTTGATAGAAAGTAACAGAAACAATGCTTAAAGTAAATAGTAATTACTACTACTATCCATAGCCATTAGATCAGAGTAAAACGACATCCTTCAGTCACAGCCATTGATTCAACCTCTTCCCTGGATAACATCTTCTTTTGCTAGTCCGAATTCAAGATTGACAGGTTTGACAATTGCCCTCCGCTCGAGATGATCCTTGTCCTCAAGGATGAAATTGTGGAAATACTTTGGATGTAAAATCAGCATCTTCCCATGTTGCGACTTGAGATTTTCTTGATTCATTCTCTTCCTCCTCCAAGGCAATTAGATAAACACCTTCGAAATTTGCATACTTTGTCGTGTCACGGAACCCATGGCTCCTCGACACTTAAAGCATTTTCCTCCACTCCACTTATTATCACCGATTTTCTCAACAATTTCCTTCTTAGCTATGACTTGACCTCCTTTCGGTTTAGGACCCACTTGTTCTTTGTGGCCTACTATCACTACCGGGATCCCACCCAAAAATTTTCTTATAGCTAGTACCGCTCTCATAATTCCTAGCATGTGCATAAGCTTCCACCAATGTTCTAGGATTAAGGGACTTGATGGTACCACGATATAATTCTTCAAGCCAGATATGAAGTGGTCCAAGTAATACTCCTCTGTCAGCTCAGGGCTATTCCTTTTCATCAAGTTCATCATTTCTTCAAAACTGTCAATGTAATTCTCCACCGATCCTACTTGAGTCAACTCTCTGAAATTACTCACTACATCAACTCTAGTCTCTGCGGTGAATCGTTGACAAATCATATTACTGAAGCTGGGGCGAGTTATAGCACTTGTATCTATTCTATTCTTCTTGAGCCATTGATCAGCCCTTCCAGTCAAATAAATTTCTGCTATTGCCACCTTCTGTCCTTTCGGAGTTCTTCCCAACTCAAAGCATCTTTCGGCTTTTCGAATCCAAGCCTCAGGATTACTCCCACCAAACTTTGGAAATTCAACCTTCGGGCCCTTACTGAAGCAAGCATTAGTATTAAATCTGTCATCATTGAAATGCCCTGAATAGCTTCCGTGCATTTCTGTTCTTCCATGAGGAGGATATGCGGAGGGTAATGAAAATGATTGATAGGTGGCCTATGGTAGCACAAATGGAGGATTGGTACTAATATATTGCGGAGCAAGAGTACCAGTAGCCATTACTGGTGGAAAAACACTAACTCCAAATGTATTCTCATTTCCCCCAACAAAAACTGGTGGTATTACAGAACTATTTGCAGTACTGGTTGGCAAATGAAAAGGAATAGCAGGGCAGATATTACTCATTGAAGCACTGGATACCTGAGAATGCCCAGTTCCTGGCGTTGCATAGAGATTTCCTCCTGACTTCCCAACTTGTACTCTATCGCTCTCCATCATTGCCAAAGTGCTTGTTACTTCCTTTTGCTCCATCTTTTCCAGAATCGAGCTCAGCATTCCCATCATTTGCTCCATCGAAGCAGTGTTTTCTTTGACTTGATGTTGAACAGCATCTATTTGCTCTTTGGCCAAGACTGCGTTCTCACAGATCTGCTTATGTATCTGAAGCATCTCCACCTTCAACTTCGCCACCTCCTCAACTACGTCTTCATCCGATGATTTTCCCATCTTCGGCATGCTTGTTCGTAGATTAACTCACGGCAGATGATCGGATCAACAAGAACGACACGAGAATTTTACCGGAAACAAGTTCCCCAACTGCGCCTCAATCTCTTACAATCCAAGGATAGAACCGCTCGATACCAAACCTATCGGGCCCCAAATGGAATCCGACTTCAAAGTGAATCGCAAGGATCAAGCAGGGGGCGAAAATTGCGAAAAATAGGCAAAATGGAAAGATAGAAGAACGCAGGAAGTAAAGGGAAAGTAGATAACTAAAAGTTGCATGTATGTTCTTCCATCGTCTCTTTCTTCTGATATGGCTTATATAGCCTTGATCAAAATAGCGACAACAAGTCGCGACAAGTCTTGGTAGAAAGTAACAGAAACAATGCTTAAAGTAAATAGTAATTACTACTACTATCCATAGCCATTAGATCAGAGTAAAACGACATCCTTCAGTCACAGCCATTGATTCAACCTCTTCCCTGGATAACATCTTCTTTTGCTAGTCCGAATTCAAGATTGACAGGTTTGACACCAAAGCACCTCGGCTTCAACTGGTTAAAATATTTCAACTAGGAGACTCCGGTATTCGACGGATCGGCGAAGCTTGCTCTCGGCTCCAATGGCGGCGCGGCTTCCTCTTCGGCGGACTTGGCGACCACGGCTAGGGCTTCGAGGTGCCCTCGACTGAGGGGGGGGTTTGTGGTGGCCTTTTATAGCCGGTAAAGGGCGCTGCGAAGGCGATGTCCATGGCGCGCATGCCAAGGCTGGTGGCGGCACGGCTGTGCCCAAGGCGGAGACCGTAAGAAGATAGCAAGACTGGGCTCGCAGCGAGCTGGGCCAGGTTGGGCCCCCGAGAGGAGAGACGGGCCCATTTTTTTCGTTCACACGGGTCGCTTCTCAGATATTTTCTGTGGGTTTTTTTTTCTTTTCCTTTTTTTTTCGTGATGCACTGAACCCGAAAGTATATATGCATGCCGTTTTTCTCTGACGTTGCTTTATGAATATTTTTTATTATGCTGAAATAATTGCCTTGATTGTTCGGTGAAACCTTGTTTTCTTCGCCATCGAAATAATCCTCCCTCGATTCCTTAATAGAAGACGTTTTATGATTTTACATTTTAACTAAGGTACGTGTAAAAATAATCAAATCATCTTATTCATTAGCAAATTATTGTTGTTAGATAGTGTGTATTACTCTAATCTACAATAATAAATGATATTAAAAATAACGAACGGTAGGAGGATGTAAAGGAAAACCCCAATCGCAAGAAAGACGGAAACAATCTAATCCAAACATTTCTGATGAAGCAAAATTGAGCAAACGATTAGAAGGTCGAGAAAAAAAATAGAACAATCAATCTAAACACGCAGATATCAACAAAACAGACAAAAAAAATCTTGTCTTCAACAATTCATAATAACTCCAATAAAATGTGAGTCTGTGCAACTGACCTTCTGAAATAAATGCTCAATCATTAAACGGCATAAGTCAAGACATTACATATGCCGCTTGATTGATAGCAAAGAACTCATAATATGGATATTTAGCATACTTCACTTGGAACATAAAATTCTACAAACAATACTCATTGAAAGAGCAACTTGCCCGTATAGTTATCACTTTCAAACTGTCTATTAAAATTCCATAACATAATTAAAACTGCTCCTACAAAAATGCTATGATGAGGAAAACTCGTGCCATCATTGAAGTTCAAATCACAATATAACCCCCATATCAAGCAAAAACAACTAAAACGTTATAGTATCTACACAGAAACAAATTCCTTCTTGCATTTTAAACATTCACTTCAAATTGACATTAAAATGAAACCTTCAGCAGTGAAACTCCAAAGAGTATAATACTACCAATAGAATATCACCAGGTTTCATTACAGTCCTCCCATTACAATCACGCAAACCAAGTCATCGTCCTCACTCACCAGAGCCGCATGCAAAACAATAACGATACGGATGAGCCGTCGTCTACACGTCCACGGTTGGCAGCCGGCCGGTCACATCGCCATAACCCAAATCCATCGAAATCAGGATCGTGACCGTTCTCCTTTTGGCCGTTTCCAGAGGGGACGAAATCAAGGTCGTGGGGGGTTTGCTGGCCGAACGGCTCCACCGTCTGGATCGCTGGGGGCTGATCGTGTTGCGGCTGGTGGGAGGGGTCGTGGTGCCCAAGCTGCTGGCCGTGGTTACAATAATGGAGGGAGGGGAAGATATGCGGTTTCTATGCGGCAACATTTTGTTCCAGTAGGGTTGGTGGAGGATGGTGTTGATCAAAGTCTGCCGCGACGAGTTGAAGGTTCGACATCGCTAAGGTGAAAAACCTCGTCCTCCTTTTCATTTCGGATGCAAGATGGTTGGACATTTAGAATCGACTTGTCAAGCAAACCTTGATTGTTATATATGCAACAAGCTGAATTCGCATTTATCGGTCAAATGTACGCTACTTAAGATGCCGAAACCTAATGCTACCATGTTTGGGTGTGCGATAAATGAACTTACTTTCTTGAGAATACGAGTTTGATTTTAAGTTGGAAGCGCTCGATCCGCACCAAGCGCTTTGGTTACAATAATCGGTGGTAAATTAGATCGACAGCAGTTCGGGGGAGCTTGCTAGGCTTACTAGGATCGAGTGGAATTGGGAGGCCTTGCCGCATGATCAGGATGCTTTTTTAGTTGCTTTTCCGTCGCAGGAGGAGTTGAAGCGGATGTCAGATATAGAATACAAACTCAAAAATCAAGTTACATTAACCATCTCTGAGTGGGAGTTTGGTGGGGATGTGGCACCTGCATATCACCTTGATGAGGTTTGGGTGCATGTTACTGGGGTACCTCATGCTTGGCGTCATTACCTGGGTTTCTGGGCCCTAGGGTCATTGATTGGAGTTACATTGGAAGTTGACATGTTCACGTATAGAAAAAAAGGAGTCATTCGGTTATTAGTGGGTATGCTTGATGAGGTCATTGCCACTCAAAACCGATTTGGTTTTTCATAATGTTGGATATGATCTTGTTTTTACGTGGAAGAAAGTTCATTTGGGGCGGCAAGACCACCACTTGACTCTAATGAACGAGCAGAAAGAAGATGGCGAGGAGGTCTTGATGGGGCGGTAATGAGGGAAAAGATGATTCGATATAAAGAAGATGAAGAGTGGGTCGATTCTGCTTTGCTTCCAAATCGAATTCTTCGGATGGTGGTCTGTTCGATGCAAATGGCTAGGAACTCACCAGAAAGGGTCGGCGGTGTTGAGAAACGAGGAGCTTTTACGGTGAACAAATCGAAAATTCTCGCCCAATATTTTGGTAACCAAAATGCGAGAGAGGCATGTCGTTTCAATCGGATGTTGTGGCTGTTACGCTGGTCAAGTGGTGAAGTCACACGAGGATGAGTTATTCTTGGAAGTGCCTTTGACGAGATGTTGAGGTCTGTGCAGAGATCACCATGTCTTTGCTTTCGATCAAGTAGAGAAGTCTCAGGGTGGTGATTTTTCGCACATGAAAGATCAGGAGAGTAGCTCTGGTGATTTTACTTTGCCGACTCATACACTGATGGCTGGGCAAATGCACCAGACTGTTGGGTTTGCTTCGGTCAGTTCGAATGAAAGGAATTGTATTGATGTGCCGACACATGCAGTGATGTCAGAGCAGACAGTTCGGAAGTCTTCCACGCATCGCTTGGTCGAGAAGGCTTGGTGGCTTTGAATTATGGGAATGATGTTCATCAGAAGAATTTGTTTGATTGTGGTGCAAAGGTTGGGAAAATTTTTGTTGACGCAGGAGATGCTTTGTCGAGTCAAGAGGTATTGTTAGACAAAGATGTTATGACAGACAAGTTTTACATTGCTCTGGAGGTGAGGAGGTAAAATAAGTTGCTTCCTAGTGGAGAATCGGGTGGGCTGCGATTGCGAGAATGATGATCGGGGTGGTAGCGATTCACGACATGGAGGTAGAATGGCGGGGCGAGACATATGATCCATGTCCGGATCTGGATGTGGAATTGCCTTCTAAGGTATGGTTCGATGTCGATACTTCTTGTGGCTCAAGCATGGTTAATTACAACTCTATTAATGGGCTTCGTCGTAGTTTACGATGTAATGTCCAAAATCTTTGAAGGTGTTGTTTTGTGAGATGAGGATGTGATTAGTAAGGCTATCGTCGAACAACAATGCGAAATTTGGATCTTTGGCAGTCAAGGCGATGGCACCTCAAATGGAGAGCTCATATTCGCTTATGACTTCACTATCTTATGACAACGGTATGTCTCATGAGTCTAAATCCTTGTCTTTTGTCGCATGGTCCGATGAGAATTGTCTTTGCAAAATTAGATAGTTTAGGATTTAAGATGATAAAGAATGATCTTGGTGGGAATATATCTCATTAAAGCGTTAAAGAGAATGGAAATTGATAGATTAAGCTTGTCTCATTCAGACAGGAAAAAGGGTAGCTCCTGTGTTAAACGTGTGAGCAGGGAGGGTTTTTCCTGTGATTCAACTGATGACGAAATCACTACTGGGGATAGTGATTCATTCGCGCAGTTGGCAAAGGATGCTTCTGATTTAGACATAGAGATGGAGGATCTAGATATGAAAATTTGTGATCTAATTGCCTCATCCCGTAAGTCTCGCAAGCATCGTAAATTAAAAGATAAAAAAAAGGGGATTATATGAAAGGCTTATTTTGGAATAGCAGAGGTCTTCTAGACTTGGCTAAATTTCGTTACATTACAGAGGTTGCTAGGGGCAACAAGTTGGATTTCATTGCAGTGATGGAAACTGGAAATCAAGGCGTGTCAAGTTCAAGATTTGCACGACTCTCTGGGGGTGCTGATTTCACTTGGCATTGTCTACCCCCTAAGGGTAGATCAGGGGGTATTATCTTAGGGGTGAATATGATATGTTTTAATCTAGTTGATGTTGATGAAGGCGAATTTTGCATCAAATTCAACTTATGTAATAAGGTAGATAAATTTAAATGGACTTTAATGGCAGTATATGGTCCAGCTCAGGACGACTGTAAATCAGCGTTTCTGGCTGAACTAGTGCGAATGTGTCAACAGAACCATCTACCTACTCTTATTGGGGGCGATTTTAATATTATGAGGAATAGTGCGAGAAGAATAATTCAAGATTTAATGCTCATTGGCCGTTTTTATTCAATGCGGTTATTGATAGCTGGATCCGAGAGAGATCGATCTTCACGGACGTCGGTTTACTTGGCAAATTCGTTACCCAATCCAACGTATGAGAAGTTAGATAGGGTTTTGATGACTTCGAATGGGAGTTTAAATTCCCTCATGTTTACGCCTGGCGTTGGATAGAAGTATTTCGGATCATACCCTTTATTGATTGACCTTTGGTGAGTCGACTTTTTTCGGTTTTGCTAAGCAGTTGATTTGAACTTTGTTGGTTAACGGAGAGGATTTCCATGGCAAGGTAGTGGAAATATGGAGTAAGCCAGTTAGAGGGAATAATTCCATCCAACGTTGGAATCGCAAATTGGGGGCTTTGCGTAATTATCTTCGGGGATGGGTATGTAAGAGCAATGGGGATTATAAGCGAAAGAAACGTGAGTTTCAGGAAATAATCAAGGAGTTGGATGTTGCTGCGGAGTTTAGGGGTTATCCGAGATGGAGAGTGAGCATCTTAGTTTGGCGAGGAGAACTTGGCAAAGTTACTAAGGAGGAAGAAATTAGATATTATCGTGAGCAAAAGTGAAGCACGTTACGCTTTGGGGATAACAACACTCGTTATTTTCAATTAATTGCTAATGGCAAACATAGAAAGAAAAGGTTTTTTTCGCTGGATCATGAGGGGGGCAAGATAGAGGGACAGGCTAATCTCAAAAGATATATCACCGAATTCTATAAAGGATTATTTGGTGCTCCAGGCGAAAGTCAATTAGACCTTCATGAGGGCATCAATCACGATATTCCTCAAGTTTCTCAGGAGGAAAATACTCTTCTTACTGCTCAGTTCAATGAGAAAGAAATTAGAGATGCTGTTTTCCAGATGGAACATAATAAAGCTTTTGGTCCTAATGGTTTTCCAGCTGAGTTTTATCAAGTTTTCTGGGAAACTATCAAAGGCGATTTATTGAACATGTTTGAGGAACTTCATGCGGGCGAGATTCCTCTCTTTAGTCTGAATTTTGGAATAATCACCCTTATTCCTAAAGTTCAAGAAGCGAATATTATCCAACAATATAGACCAATCTGTCTCTTAAATGTGAGTTTCAAAATTTTTACTAAGGTTGCGACAAACAGATTGAATATGGTTGCAGATAAAGTGGTGAGACCAACTCAGACTGCTTTTATGCGTGGTCGGAACATCTTAGAGGGGGTGGTCATCCTTCATGAAACTGTACATGAGATGCATAAGAAAATTTTGAATGGTGTTATTTTTAAGATTGATTTTGAGAAAGCATATGATAAGGTTAAATGGCCTTTTCTATTTCAAGCTCTCCGAATGAAAGGTTTCTCATCTAGGTGGATTTCTTGGATTAAGACTTTCATTTCGGGGGGAAGTGTGGCGGTCAATGTAAATGATGAAGTATGTCCATTTTTCCAAACTAGAAAAGGCCTTCGACAAGGTGATCCGTTATCACCTCTGCTGTTTAATATTGTCGCAGACATGTTGGCAGTCTTGATTGGTAGAGCTAAGGAACAGGGACAAATAGGCGGAGTAGTGCCTCATTTAGTTGACGGAGGTTTATCGATTCTACAATATGCGGATGACACAATTTTATTTTTGGAACACGATTTGGATAAGGCACGTAATTTGAAGTTATTACTTTGTGCATTTGAATTAATTTCGGGGCTAAAGATTAACTTCCATAAGAGTGAGCTAATCTGCTTTGGGGAGGTCCAAGGAGCACTAGAGCAATATATGGATTTGTTTGGATGTAAACAAGGGGAATTTCCTTTGCAATATTTAGGAATTCCTATCCATTATAAAAAATTGCGAAATTCAGATTGGAAAAGGGTAGAAGAGTGTTTTGAAAAGCGCCTTAGCAGTTGGAAGGGGAAGCATCTTTCAATTGGAGGTAGGCTAACTCTTATAAATTCAATACTAAGCAGTCTCCCAATGTATATGATGTCCTTTTTTGATATACCTAAAGGGGTTCTTAGGAAAATTGATTATTTCAGATCTCGTTTTTTCTGGCAAGGCGATGAGTGTAAAAGAAAATATCGTCTTGTAAAATGGGATATTGTATGTCAACCTAAACAACAAGGGGGGCTGGGAATTCTTGATCTCAATGTTATGAATATTGCTCTTTTGAGTAAATGGTTGTTCAAGCTTTTAACAACAGATGGAATGTGGCAGCAGCTTCTTCGAAATAAGTATCTTCAATCTAAACCGTTAGTATAAGTTGAGTGGAAACCGGGAGACTCGCATTTTGGTCTTCTTTGATGAAGGTAAAGGAGATTTCCTTCGGTTTGAATGCGTTCGGGATTAATAATGGCCTCGCACGCGTTTTGGGAAGACACTTGGCTTGGACATAGCGTTAAAAGATCAATACCTGGGCTATATAGTATTGTACGAAGAAATACATCACGATTCTTTGAAGTTTTTACTGACGGTTACCAACCAAACATTGTTTGGCGGCGATCATTGGTGGGTGTTAAGTTAGCGGCGTGGATGATTTGCTCTCACGCATCGTCAACTTACGATTGACACGAAATCTTGATGAATTTTATTGGAATCGAGTAAATCTCGACAATTCTCGGTGAAGTCACATTATTCGGCGCTAATTAGACGTGATGTCCCTAATTTTAATAGGAGATTATGGAAGTTGAAAGCCCCTTTAAAAATCAAAGTGTTTCTGTGGTACCTTCGAAGGGGGGTTCTTCTGACTAAAAACAATTTGGCAAAACGTAACTGGCAAGTTAGCACAAAGTGTTGCTTTTGTCATGAAATGGAGACAAATAGGCACCTGTTTTTTCATTGCCGTTTTGCTCGTATGGTCTGGGGTTTTCTGTATCTAGCTTTTGGGATTGAAAGGCCAACTAGTGCAGCTCAAATGTTTGGGAGTTGGCTGGCATCTTTTGATAAGAATATAAAAAATATTGTGTTGCTTGGAGCTGCAACCATCTGTTGGTCTCTGTGATTACACAGAAATGAAATTGTTTTTGACAGGAAATCAACCTCATTCCCTTTGCAGGTTATCTTGGCTACGCACCATTGGCTACGTACATGGGCTGTTCTGCAGAAGCTGAAATTGCGACCTATGTTGGTACAGGCTTCGCAACGTTTGATGCAGGTGACCATGGCTTTCTTCTCCTAGGGTTCTGGATGGCGGTCTAACCTGCGGATTACTTACTTTTAGAAAGGGTGTTTTAATTTGCTTCTGTGTTGTATTCTTTTTTATTTTATTTTCTATTTTTTTTTTTAGGGCTGTGTGCTTCTTGCTAAGCAGAGGCCGGAAGAAGTTTCAAAGACTTGTATCCTCTCGATGTAATGTCTTTGAAATTAATAAAAGCTTCCTTTATCCAAAAAAAATGGAGACAACACAATGCAGGCAATACTAGTTCAGACTTCAGAGTACAGTACATAGCAAATCACACAAACCATCGTCCATGGTCACATGTATAGACTAGATAGATCTCTAGATAGATAGGTCTTGATCACACAACGAGGAAGTAGAGGTCTTTTGACACATCCCATCAGATACAAGACAGGTGCACGCAATAACTAGGATAGGCCGGCACCATCTGACAGTAATATAGTAAGTAATATAGAGGTCTTTTGACACAAGCAAAAGCAAGCAGTAGTAGAAATGATCGGTGGCTAAGGCTCGTCACATGAAGGTCCAGTTGACGAGCATGAAGGCGAGGCAGTGCGGCGCGTCGTCGTCGCTCAGCACCTTCCATGCCACCGCCTGCCCATACGACGCCTGCCGCCCCATGCTTGACTTGCACACTCCACCCGGGAGGTACGCGAAACCCTGGAGAGAGGACGAGGTTTCAGTCTGAATGTTTTTCTTGCTCAACAGCGAAGCCGTAGATGCGGTGCTAGTTAGGTACCTGCTGCATGATCTTGGGGAACTCCGAGCACAGCGCCTTCCGGCCCTCGTCGTCCAGGATCATCTCGAGCGAGATGTCCTGCAGGTTGATCAGCGTGGTCTCCAGGATGTCGAGGCCGGCTTTGTTGGCAAAGGTGAACATAGGAGCGGGCTGTGGTTGGCCAATAGCCAAGACTCTCATCAGTACGTGGTTCCAGCACAGGCAATGCGATGAAACGACAGCATAAACTGCGCGGCACTGACCTTCAGAGAACAGCAGAGTATTGCATCGCTGTGTTTCCACAGGAGCTTCAGGGGAGAATCAGCCTCTTCGGTGTCCGACCAACGGATCTCTCCTCCAGTGTGAACCCTGAAAGTTTCACCAGTGTTAACTACTTCAGAAACAGTACTGAATCAAATGAGGTTCCACGCTAGGCAATAGAGAATATATGATTCCATGGCAGGCAATTTAGGTGGCTCCATGAAGGCGGAACAAACGATTGCCAAGCTGAGAAGAAGGGTTTTACCTATAGCTCCTCCCAATCCAGGTAGCCAGTGTAAGTGCCTCAGGAGAGCCTGGAGGGTGCTTCAGTTCGATCTGTGAGCCCAGGCGAGAAGGCGCTATCGCCATGGCCACCCTCTGCACAGATGCCATCACAGCTCTGACATACTGCCTGGCCATTGCTGCCACGCTGTCACGAAGATGGTTCTCAAATGAGAACTGGAAGGCAATGGTCAGGACTGATCTCATGTTGCACGCGCCGGACGCATCACTTGAAGCGCGTGAAGCTCCACCTGATCCAACCTCGAGGGCGGATGCAAGGTCAAGTGTGCGCGTGGCGGTTGGCGCGGATGGCACATCCTGCAATGCATGATGGAAAGTTAGTGTCACAACACGGACAAGACAAGACTTCAGTAGTAACTACGGATATACTAACCGTCTTAGCATCCAGTGGTATCACGCGGAAGCCTGAGGGCAGCAGCGGTGCATCATCAGCAAAAGATTCATCAATAGGTGCAAAGATGAGCTGTGCGCATGCACCTGCAGCATTATCATCAACCCCACTGCAAAGCTGCAGTAGCAAATAACACCACAGCATCAGGAGGACGCAACAAATAGTGCCACCTAAAGCAATAAACTGAAAAAACATCATACCTGCAGAAGGTACATATCCCGCGGTAGAAGTACCTCATCATGGCTAAAACCATGTCCTTCGAGCCTGATAACCTCCAAGAACTACAGTTCAAAAAGTTTAGCTTGGTGCACTAACATTGGCCACTCGTTATAATAAGAAAATTTCAAGGACTAAATTAATTCATTACCTCTTCATGCTCCAAGGTATGAGCAAGGGGTAGTATAACCTGACTGCCCATAAACCCACTAGCCCTTAAACCTGGAACCGCATATGGGCTGGCTCTCAAAGAAGAAGCTGAATAAGCATCAACACCAGGATCAGCCCATTCAGAGCGATGCTCCCTCAGAAATTGCACAAGTAGAGCAGGTGGGACATTCTACATTTTCCAAAAGGGACGTGCACTTGGTTAAGCATAACTTTATGAAAGGAGGACTAATTTTGATCAAGTGAAACAAACATAAAGATTATCTATTTAGTAGAGCAACAACTAACTAAATGAAGTAAAAAACCTGCAGTAGCATTGATGCCTTTGCACACAAGATGCCACCCCCGATAGCAGAAAAGAGCACAGAGGGGCTGACATGGGATCCAACAAGCTTGTTTGGAGATGCGTTTACTGAAATCGTAATATCCTCAGCACCATCACTGCTTAACAAAGACCAACCATCATCTGGAAATCCACTCACAGCATCATTGAACCCTCTGCAAATTCGAGTCTCAAGTTACAGGTGTGGTACACAGTGGTTATAAGAGCACAGGGCCATTCAATAATTACAGACCTGCTGAGCCTTTGACTGAACGTTCTGAGAACTGCAGGCTGGCGCCCAGCACCATAGGGGATTTCACCACTTGATTCATGCGCAATTTGCCTAATGTGTCTCAATGCCTGTACACAAATAACCATTAAATGACAGTGGTGCAGCAGTAAAATTATGGATTCAGGATTAGTACAAAATCCTAACAAGCGATTAGCAACAATGAAATAGAACAGCGGACATACTGCAATAGTCATCTTCTGCGCAAGGATCTTTGGAGATTCATAAAGCGGTCTAAGGACCTCAGGCACACTCCAAGCCTATAGAAGCATATGATTAATAACATGCATAAATCGCAAAATAATTCATGTAACACTCATTAATATGAAAGCCTTGTTGCTGCTTACATCCAAATCAACATGATCCACAATGTGAATCATGGAGCCACCTCCCTCACATGGTCGAATCAGGTAACCACTAGGAAGCACCTCTGCTCTGATAAAATTCGGAGTGTTAGGACCTGATGGACCGCCAGTGGACTGAGTCAATGACCTTTCACAGATCTACAGAACAAGATCAATGTCACGTTATCACCAACACTGCAGGGTACAGTTTGTCCAAACAGATTGAACCCAATCAGAAAATGACAAAGAGTACAAGAAAAATGACAGCAGGGATTTTATGGTAAACTGACAGCAGTCAATTAAAGACAGAACTAATACCACAAGACTGCCATCTTCAAGGCCACTGGTGTAACGTAGTGTCCAAAAGTCGCGCGGTGCCGCCAAAGTCGTCGGTGCATAAGTCTAAGGAATGATCATCATCAACACCAATACAGCAACTAGTACAGAAACACCAAGAAAGCAAAGAGTACAGGAAAAAAAGCACGTGGAAACTGCAACTTGTGAGAAGATGTGTACCTGCATGTAGATCAGCTCAATAGTTCCACCATTACCAGTAGGGATAACGTGGAGGATATCGACGCACCGGCAGTCGCGATACCAAGATGGGCGATCCTTGAGGATCTCCGCAACCTAAAAGGAAGCTCATTAAGGGGATGTCTCTAATCAGCAGAAGGGGTAACCACAAAGCAATGCCAATGAGCAACGCCTTACCTTTGTGGGCTCAAGGCTCACAAGGCCGCAAGCTCGTGCTGCTACGCCACTACAATTGTGTGAAACAGCGATGATTCCAATGGAATCCGGACCAGGCTGCAATCCAATTCCCATTCCAAGTGGTTAGAACAAACAAGCAAGAAAAATGAACTCATAGTACTATCTTGTACAACGAATGCATTACCTTCATCCCAACCATTTGCACCCATTCGACAGCAGTTCCCGTCGCCTTGGACAGGAACTCTGCCACTGTCTCCTCAGCAATAGCGAGCAGACTGTCCGAAAAAGAGAATCTCAGCTAACTTACATAGATCAAACCTAGCATTAACCTAAGAAGTGAGACTAGGTATTACAATTACCCAGCTGGGTTGTTCGCATCCCTTTGCGGATGCGGTGCCGCTGGGTTTTGCTGTTGATGGTGCTGACCGCTCGTCACCACAGACTCACAGCTTGTGTCTGTGGTGGCCACAGAAGGCTGCAGAATTTCAAACAAATGTTACAGCAAGCGAAACAAGATAGTTTAATAGCCTTTGAATCATCATTGCAAAAACTTTAATTTATGTAGCCATTTCTAATATACAAGCCCATAGAACATTGGAAAGGGCAGGGGGGCTCACATTGTGGAGTTGATTCCGCATGTAGCCGTTCTCGTAGACGAGACGGGACACCTGCTTCTGTAGCCGGTCATTCTCCTCCATCAACAGCTTGTTCATCGCAGCTAGCTTCCGGTTCACTGTATGCAGGCGAGAGGCCTCCTTGCGCTGCTTCTCCCGGCACCTACCAGTCACAAGAAACGCACAAACTTCAGTGGAAAGCGCACCTAAATAAACTACTGAACGAGATAGCAGCTTCCAACACAATATACCCTCGTTACAGATTAGCACAGACCAAATGTTCACAAAGGGAGTTAGGCAAAGGCACTTCAGCAAATATTCTCTTATGGCATAAAAGGAGGGGTCGTCAAACAGGAGCAAGGAAAAGGTGGAGCAAAAGAGACAGATCGGTAATACTATGTAATAAAGATATGTGTGTGAATCATTGCCTAATTGAAAGTGAAGTTTGTGTCTGCATCTGTGAAGTCTAGTCTAAATCTGAACATCCTCCCCTGGGTAAAAGATTCTCGATTATATTTCACCTTCATGAGTACAGTATGAAACTAATAACCCAACTTGCTCAAGAAATGTCTCTTCTCCCTGTTCTTCCACAGTGATACCACCAATAACAAAACTATTGCCCTACTTCCAATCCACTGAAAAAGAAAGCGAGATATAACCAAAGAGGTGATGTTTGGGGGACTAAAGCACAGTAAACAAGAACACCACAGACAGGGATGAAGGGATGGACCTCAAACTCAAAATGGCAAGCACAGGAAACAAGAAATTCCCAAGGTAGAACAGCTAAGGTACAGAAACCGAAATAATTGTGCATGGTTTTTTTTGTCAAAATCTAGACAAAATTACAATGAAATGAGCTTAAATTAAGATCAAATTCAAGAAATCATACAAAGGTGCCTCATTTATCCTAGTCATTTCCATAAAATAAACTATACAGTGCGAAACAGATCCTTTCAGAAGCAAATCCAAGAAACAGAGCCTCCTTGGCTCTCTAATCCAACCCATTAGAACTACTGAAACAGCCGAAGTTCCAAACTTCACCAAGAAAAAAAAAACACAACAAAAAAGGCACATTTTCACAACCCAACCAAAATTAACAGCCCAAGCACTACAAAAACACAAAACTCCCGCAGCAAAACCGCATAAAGGCGGCTCCTTCCTTTCTACAAAGAAAACGCAAGAACAACACAAAAACATTTCGCAACCTCCAAGAACCCAGACAACCAATCGGAGAGGCGGCTCCTTTCCAACATTCCCGGCAAGAACCCACCCGAACAAGACCAACCCGAGCAACCCAGATCGGGGGGAGAGAGAGAGAGAGGCTAACCTGCGGTTCTGGAACCAGACCTTGATCTGCTTGGGCTCGATGTTGTTGAGGATGGGGCACTCCCTGATGAGCTGCTGCCGGCGCAGTGAGCTGGGCTTGGGGCACTCGGTGTACACGTGCTCCAGCGCCTCCACCTGCTCCGGCGTGTACCGCACGTACTTGCCCGTGTCCACCAGCGGCGCCGTCCCCGGGGAGAGCTTCTCCTTGCTCCCTACCGCCGCCATCCCGGGGCCCCCTGTTCTGTCGATCGCTGCTACCCGAGGAAGAGGAATACGAGGGAGAGGAGGTGCTGGAGCCACGGCCAAGGACGCCGGCGCGTCATGGCCTGCGAGCTCCCGTGGTTGCCATGGCGTTTGCTCGGATTCTTGGAGCGGTAGGTGGTTGCGGTGGTGATTGTGGCTGTGGCACAGGGGAGAGCGGAGGGCAAGTTGTATGGGCTGGTTTTAATACTCACTAGCTCTGGTCTTCACATGAAGACTCTCTCTCTCTCTCTCTCTCTCTCTTCTCTTCTCTTCTCTTTTTCGAGAGAGGAGATCTCTCTCCCCTCATTTGAGCGTTCAGTTTTTCACATGAGAATGAGACATTTCCTTTTCTGAATTTCTTCTTTTCTCTAAAGAGCTTCTGAATCTATTTTTTTATAGATGTTTGTGGATTTCTTTGGACCAATGGCATGCGGGGGCTGTACTAGGTTGTTGCAGACAGAATATATGAAGGTGCTATATGCAAAGAAAGGGGGATAATAATATGGCACAGAGCACTTAGTTATTTGAACGGTTTCTCAGTGTAAAAGTATATATATATATATTTCTTTTGGTAATATATTTTCAATAGGATGGCTCACAAAAACGAATTTTGCATGTATCTGTACAGATTTTGCACCTGCAATAATATATTCTCTTTGTTTAGGTTTAAACAGAGCTGCACTGTCCAAAACAGAAAGGTTTTGGTAGGGTTCACAGGATTAGTGATAGCTTTAAATAGTGTAAAGTTCTCTCAAAGAGAGATTCTTTAGGCGTGGAGGGAAGTATTTTTTGGCCGGTACTTTTTAGAAGTCTGTGTGAACATCAGTATCTTTTTTTTTTTTTGAAGTTATGGACAGGAGCATGTTTCTATTATTTTCAAGATTTGGCTCTTTATATAAAAAATACTAGTGTTAGTGTGTTACTAGTATATAAACTGTCTCAAACCAAAAAGAACCGGGGTGCAGCTGGCCTGCTACCTGTCTGCTCAGCTCAGCTCAGGCTCAGCACAGCAGTCAGCACCCCTATGCTTTCAAAGTGTTTTGTTGGACCATCTCTCTCTGCTTTCAGAAGAAATGGAAATGGTAAAAAAAAAAAAAACAGGTAGATTGACAGCTTTTTAGCACTCGTTTTTCTCATGAAAATTTAAAAATGCTGGTATAAAGTAGACAAAATAAAATGTTGGTACAGAGTAGCCTAACAGAAACGGCGAGCAAAAACTGAATTTCAGCAGAATGGAGGAACATTGGTCTTTTGTTTTAGCATGGGGGCAGAGATTAGTAGGTCCTTTTTTTAATAAAAAAATTGCGCATTGAAAATGAAGGGCAGCCCAAGAAATGAAATGATGCACTGCCCTTTGCGGCTTTGCCCACCACAGGAAAAGCTTTTTGGGCTATGTTACTGTGCCTCTGAGGGAGTGATGAGTAGTAGCAGATGGAGTATAACATTGCAGGTTTGCTACAACCAAACACAAGCATCCCAAGCATTGCAAAATCACATCCACAGTGCAATATTAGCTAATATACTTTGTTTGGTCTTTGCTAGTATTTTCGCAACAGTAATAACAAGCTCCTGTTTGGTACAACTTTAGATCTTAACTCCACCTCTTTGGTGGAGCTGAAGCTGTACTAAAAGCCTGTTTGGTAGAGCTTCAGATTCCAGCTTCACCTGAAATCTGAAACTTGTAAACTAAAATAAAGTGAATTAAGTTTATATTTTTGGTCTAAAATATAAACAAGATGATCTATCTAAATACTATTAATGTACTCACAGCTTCAGCTTCACGAATCAGGTGAAGCTAGAATTTTCAGGTTCACCAGATTCACGAATCTGAAGAAACTGAATCCTTGCTAAACACACTCTAAACACTCCTAAACTTCACATAGAAATCGCCTAGTATCAGACCACAATCTATTACTTCACATAGAAATCGCCTAGTATCAGACCACAATCTATGTAAGAGAAAAGTGCAAGTGATACACTAACAATCCTCTCAGAAGTCAGAACAAGCTAACGATACACTAATGGAAGGATATGTTTTACGGTCATGTAAAGTGGTGGCCACAGAAAATCCGCTTGGCTCTTCTGCCGCTAGCCTCGTACGCTAGAGGGGGGAGGGGAGAGGAGAGGAGAGGCTACGTGGACTCGGGTTGACCGACACGACAGCCGTACGATTCGGCGGAGCCGTTAGATCCGGACGGCTGAGATTCGGCCACGTAAGAAGACAGATCAGCCGCCACCTTTTTGGAGGCGATTCGCGCTAAGCAACCGGCGGATCTTGGCAACGATCGCCTGTCCCCCCCTCTACAGCCTCCATTCTTCTCTCCTCGGAAATCGCCATCTTAATTCTACCCGTGCCTTCTTATCTGAATCCCTAAGTTTGAAGGGCAATGCATGTCTAAATAGTGCAGAAGCGAGAAGTATGACTTACAAGTATGGAGCTCAGAAGAACTAAGCGATAATTTGAGGTAGATATTTAGCAGAGTAGTTATGCTGAGAGGAGAGAACGCAGGAGGCACTACAGGGAAAAGCAGTAATTTCGACAGCCAAAATCGTATACCCTAGAGACAAAGCTATCCACCATAAGTAGGGTCGACAGCTGACCGTCCACTATAAGCCACCGAAAGTAAGCGGTCGACCCTAAAGGATGGCTGTCGACCCTAATTCCAAAACAGTACACCAATTCCAGGACGGGACATACGGCGCACTTTTTTCGTGTTTAGGGTAGAGGGCTATTCTTTCGGCCATCGACCTTAATCTAATTTGTAAGTTCTTTTCATGTAGTGAGATGGCTGTAAATTCAGCGGAAACTTGGTAAGAAATCGTAAGAAATGTAAGAATTATGCAAATGTATGAACGATCTGAACATTTCTGCACAAACACAAGCGCCTCAGAACAAGCTGCTGCTGCTGCCGCTGCTATGCTATCCTTTCGATCTCTGTGTGCGATCACATCGATCGATCTGTTACTTAGTTCTTGGCGCGTAGCTCGGTGGAGGCAAGCGTGAGCCAGCCTAGCTATACGGCCGGGGCCTACGTATGTAGCTCAGTCTTTGCATGCTCTGCTAGCTACTGACATTACAACGCAAGAACTAAGCTAGGAGGAGGAATATATGAGGAGCGGTACTGTATCTGTACTGTCACTCACTGTGCATGGGTTGATGTGACTTTGAACTGCATGCGTAGCATGCATGCATATACCCGGCCTGGCCTGTTCAAGGATCAGGCTCAGCCGATTTCGATTCGATCATCCCAGTACTGCTGTCCAGCGATGCGGCATGCTAGTAGCTCGCTAGCTTTTAGCTTGCATTATCTACTGCATATACGCGCCTCATCCATCGATCACCTGGTTGCATGTATTCGTGATCGATCGTACGGTCAAGGACGTCGATCTTAACTGGAGCCCAGCACGTTGGAACCACGAGTTTATCACTTTTTTAAGCACCCTGCGTAATTTGGGAAAGTATACGATAAAGATAGATATATGATCAAATTATGAAAGTAGGCAATTAGGAATATTGGATGGAACTTAAATGGTTCAGATCTAGATGAACTTAAATGGTTAAGATCTAGATGGAATCTCACATTCTCATTTAAACACGTTTTACACATAACGCTCTAGAAAAATTATAAAATTTCTCCACTTAAGTGGAGGAGGTGGGATTGCATCTAGATCTAAACCATTCAAGTTCCATCCAACGTCTCTGATTGCCTACTTTCATGATTTCACCGTATACTTCCCCGCGTATTTTTTTCAAAAAAACTGATCATCTCTCCAACCCAGATACAAAAATAGTTTTATCCACTACGTCTTGCTGCAGTATGGGAGTAAGGCAAGTCACATATGTCACTTACTGCTTGCACGATTAAGGATAGGGTAAGTTTTGCAAATTTATTTGGATAAAGGTCAATTTTGTAAAAAAAATGAAAAGTTGATCGGGGCAAAAAAAATTATCTTCTCCATGGTGATCTACACATGTGATAAATACTTGCATGGTTTTTTTATTTTTTTAGCCTTAGGAGGCCATTTCACATAGGTTGAATATTCGCCAAAAATTTTGGTTTCTCTGGCTTCAAATTTATATTTTGGACTTCAGTTAGAATTTCTAAATCTCACCGAAAATTTAATTTTCAGCCGTCTCCGATGCGCGGTGAAAAACAAAATTCGAACCCTTGTCTATAAACTAGAGCTGTCCATTTCCGCCGAGTGGATTAATGTGCAACAGTATGGGAACAGGACGTGTGGAGAGCTCGAGCACGTTAATTGCTCACAGGGAAAGCAAGCGGTAGTTAATTTTGACCGTGCAATGGCATGGCCTTTTACAGCTAGAGGTAGCTAGCTAGCTAATACTAGCACACGAGCTGCAGGATTGCAGGAAGCCGCAGCACGCAGGCCAGCCAGGCCACGCACGCTCTGTTCCGATGATACGTCCTGCGCCTGCGGCATGGGAATATCTATCGCTGCCGCGACTTGAATTCTCTCGCCGCTCGCTTTAGCTTAGCTTAGCTTAGCTGCACGCAAATGCCAATCTGCCGATGCCGATGCGATGCCATGGCAGAGCGTGATTTCCGGCGAGGATCTCGTCGGAGGCACGCGCAGCGGTGAGCAAGGCTCCTCCGCGTGAGACGGAGCGAGCTCCTGTGGGCTGTGGCCACCGCTAATGGCTCTGGATGTCGTCCATCAGCGCCTGCTTGCTTTCAAGCCTGCCTGCAAAAAGGACTTGCAGTATGCGTGCATGCGTCCAGTCCAGGCTATCGATCGATGCACGCGTCGTGAACTTCCATCCCTTTTGCCTCCCCCGCCTGCGGATGGATAGATAGCCAGGCCCGGCAGCAGATAGAGATAGAGGGTAGGCAGGCAGGGCGGTGCTGGCTAGCTGCTCGGCTTGCGTTGCGTGCTCGATGCTGATCGATCGGATGGCGAAATCGATTGCAACGCACCGCGTCGGTCGATCGTGTGTGTATTGCCGGTGTCCCGTTCCGTTGGTGATTCATGTGGCGACCAGAGAGGGCGAATAATCACATAATAATTTTTTTTAAAGGAATCCAACTAAAACCTTCTAAGATCTTAAAAGAGCGAAAGAAACATCAAGAGATCCTCTCTAAAAAAAAGAGTACCGCTTCCAAGGTCGATAGCTCTGTAGGGCCGTCGCTACCGCCAACCCAGGCCAGTCCGCCTGACCGGCACTACCGCTCCTACATGGTTGGTGCTGCCGCCTTTGACTTGACAGCACCGCAAATTACTTTAAATACAAAATAAAATTCAAAACAAAATCAAAGTTAAGCACAATATACTCAATCATAGTCAATAACTAATCAACAATAAAAATAGACCTCCACATGGTCTTTATTACCTTAGCTTGCTCAGCCCCAATGCAGGTGACTGGAGTCTGGACATCAACCATGGGCACGACATGCATGGGTGGCTCCTCTACATGGCTACACCTTGGAAGCTTTGCCTTTTTTTTATGTTTTGATCTGATTTTTTTTAATATTTTTTGTAAGTTTGGTCCTATTTAAACAAAATTGCAAATCTAATCCGGTTATATCTCTTGCCTTGAGTCCAGAGCCCTCGGTCCTGCATTTCCAAACAGCCAGGCTACGCGAATTCGACTGTTTTTATGCAAAACTCGTGAGTTAAATAGTTAATTCAAGATATATGGCCTTGGCTTCGATTTAATTGCTTCTTTACCTGGATTTTCTAAAAACTCTTTTTCCTAGTTACGTGATACATCATACCGTACAAGCCAGACTATCAGCACGTTGCGTTGAGGTCCTACGTACTTGGAAGTTGGAACACCTTTATGCAGGGTTCACTTTATGTAAAAACCAGCCAGCCGATTCGAAATCATAAATTGATCGATAAACATATTAAATTAAAAAAAATAAAAATCAGAAAAATTTATGTCATATAAACCGGTTGAAAATCGGTAAAAATTGATCAATTTTCCATGCAAATCGATAAAAATTGCTAAAAAAAATCATACACAAAAAATTTTTGATTCACCTGTCATTTTTAGAGAAAATCGGTCGATTTTCGAATTTTTTATTTTTTTTTCTCAAAATGTTTGATTTCGAAACCCTTCGGTTATTGATTATTTTCACGGTAAATCGGTACCGTAGGGACTTAGATTTTTAACTCTACTAGCCATGTGCCCGTGCGATGCAACAGAAACTCAATTTGCGATAAAAAAATTATTTGCAAAGAGCACTAACATTATCTAAATAATAATATTCACGCTGAATGTGTAATGATTAAATGTTTAAATCAAGTCATCGAAGCATACAAATTCCAAGCACCTGTTTACAAACTTGATCTAAAAATTATCTTTAATTTCACAGACTTAAATAATAACATCATAGCACTTGGGATTGTAAATTTGTAACGCCATAATTCGAGATCGATCGATTGACCGAAAGAGGTATTACCTGCTGCCCTACGGGTAGGGGTGGAATCGAGCCGAGCCGAGCCGAGCTTGGCTCGGCTCGACCGAGCTCGTCAGTTTGCGAGCCGAGCCGAGCTCGGTTCATTGTCTCTGTCGAGCTGAAAACCAGGCTCGGCTCGGGCTCGGTCGAGCCTCGAGCCGAGCCGAGTCGGCTCATGAGCCGCCTGGCATGTGGGCCCGCCTCATTGCGTCAACTCTCAAGTATGTTCATTGTATGTTCCTTGTTCAATATGACTGTATGAATGCCAAGCCGATTAAATGTCTGTGGGATGTGGCTAATTTTGTATTAAAATTAAGCCTCATGTAATTTGGATAATCAATTAATGATTAGTGAAAGTGATTCTGAATATCTGAATTTTACCGAGCCTAACGAGCCAACGAGCCGCTCGCGAGCCGGCTCGGGCTCGGCTCATTGTAGCACCGAGTCAGACGGTAGGCTCAGGCTCGGCTCGTTGATGCACCGAGCCGAGCCGAGCCGCACCGAGCCGAGCCGCGAGCCTCGAGCTATTTTTCCACCCCTACCTACGGGCATAAAGGTATAGAAGAGGTAGGTATCATCCATATATGGTTGCCACTATCAATGGCATGCGTGGCTCGTACACCTTACTCTAGTTATACCATAGCCCCACCCTATCAACCAGCTCCACCGCCTTCTCGCCTCCCCTGCAAGCGCCTTCCTCAACCTATTAACATCATCCACCGCGCGTGAGCTCCAACAGCGCTGTTAGTCTATCTCACCGCCTACCACCGGCGACTTACCCCTACACTGCAGCAACGAGATCAGGAAGGTCGTCAATTATCTCTGCTCAACGGATAAGCTCAACACATCTGCACGAGAGGTAAGAAGCGGTGGGGTTATATAGATCCAACAACCGATGAAATATCTATGGAATCTAGATTAAGAAATCATCAAATAAGGAAGACAACAAAAAAAGATGAGAAAAGACCCAACTCCATGAATCGACACTCTGCTTCCTTCGGAAGGGAATTAACCAATCCAATCTGAAAAGCACCAGGAGCAATCGCCGCTAATTCGAATGCTAGATCAATGGAGAAAGAAAAGCAATAAATGAGTCATGTATATTCATTTACCTCCTGCGACAGGATGATCCAATCCAATCTATCGGAGTAGCCACTGCCCGCTGTCCACTCAGCCACGCGGGTGTGCACGCGTGTCAAGGTGAGGGTGGAGAACAGACGTACCACCACCAACTCTTAATTAGAATCAGTAGAGATAGAGATAACAAACTTATCTAGTCGTGTCATGCATAGCCGTATACATGTTGATGACTGACTGGAATCAAGATCATACGTGATTAAATAAAAAGAAAAGATGATTTTATCTACACATTCAAGTAAATATTCAATGAAAAGGATGCATATAGCAACTCAAAGGCATATGGTAATTTAGAAGCTGTATGCGTGCACTACATGGAAAAGAATCGGCCGTGCAGTATTTGGAAATAGAATCGGCTGATTGAGAAATGAGTCTGATACGTCGTAAATCACGCATACATGTATATCCAACTGAATTAAAACTTTCTTCGTTCGCCAATGTATAGAAGATCAGGACAATGACGGTTTCGTGGATATACCTAAAAGGAGAACGGACTACCGCTACCAATTTGTAATTAGAAGTAGTAGGAAAATCGGTTTGGTTAACCCTGCCTGTGTGTAGGGCTGTAAAAAAAGCTCGAGGCTCGCAAACGGTTCCGATTCGGCTCGTCCCAGACTCGATTCGAGCTCGGCTCGAGCCCAAAACGAGCCGAGCTCGAGCCTATGTTGAAGCTCGCGAGCCTGGCGAGCCGAGCTCGAACGTTCGTTAAGGCTCGGTCTCTCCTGAGTCCTGAGTCCTGACCCTGACCCGTGACTCCGTTCGGCCGTCCCGACTCCCGTCCCACGCAGCCACTCCCGTTCCGTCTCCCCCCGGGCCCAGACGCCAGACTCCATTCCGCAAATCCGTAGGCCCCTAGCTGTGAGCCTGTGACCGATTCCCCAATCCCCATTTCCCCAATTCCCCGTCTCCCTTCCCCCGACCCGAGCGACTGAGCGAGCGCGAGCCCCAGGTCGGCGTCCCGAGTCCCGACTCCCGACCGATTCCTCCCCAGTCAGTCCCCTCCCCATCCCGTGAGGCCGCGTCTCCGCCGCAGCTCGAGCATCTCCCCCGTCGACCCACCACTCGGCGGTGATCCGGCGACGGCTCAAGCGTCCGGGCTCTAGGGTTCGGAAGAAGGGAGGTCGGCCGACGCATCGCGGGAGGCGGGACGCCAGGCCGGGACTACGGGAGCCGGGGGGCAGCCATCGCGGGACGCCGGGCGCCCGGGAGCCCAAGACTGCTGGACGCTGGGACTAGGGTTTGTCGCCTTGCCGAGTTGCCGGTTCTCCTTGGAGCCTGGACGACGGTGAGCTATTTCTTTGAGCTTTTGTATACCTACTCCAAGATATATGCCTCTGAAATCTGAATCTGTTGCATTATATTGCCAAGTTTTCATTAGTGCTTCACATCAGGATGGTGCTTTGAATATTTTTACTGAGGTTTCTATGGAATGTGCTATTCTTATTGTTGTATCTGTAAGTTAAGGAGTATTGCAATGCTATGCAGTGATAGTTGCAAGTTGTGAAACAAATGGTGAAACAAATGCTTGGTAATCGGTTAGAGCCGTCGGCAAATGCTTCTTGGTGGCGCTACTTCTTATCAAGAATAATCCCTCAAATCAAGCTCTGAAAGAGCAAACGTCCTCGGTCTTCGATTCTCTGCTGTTTGTCCTGTTTTAAGGTTTTTATTGCACAGAGAATTACCTAAGAATTAGAGAAATATGAACTAAGTAATTAACTCCATGTAACCTATTCGAGGGGGAAAAATTCTGTCATCAGGTGCCTTGTAGCATCCCTTTTAAAAACTAGACGCATGATAAATACAGATCTCTAGTTTGATAGTGAAATTGATGGTGTTTTTTTAATGTTTCACTAAGCATGTTCTTTTCTGCACAATATTAAATGTTGATTCTGTTTCATGTCTTTTTCTCTCGTTCATTGAATCATAGCACTGCTGCCTAATCAATCAGATTGTTCAAAAAAGAAATGAGATAAGGGTTTAATCTTTCATTTCTGCCCTTATTTAAATCTATCACAGACTAGTAAGACTGTAAGAGGAATTCTCATAAGGTTCTATGCTCTTTTTAAGATGGCTGTTGTATCACTGCAACTAAACACCATACATGATACATGTGCTTATGTTCAGTTAGATACTTAGATGACCGGTAGTATTTCACATATGGATGGATTGGTGCATATTGCTTCAACTAGCTGTTTTTTCTTTAGGATTTCCTCTCTGTTAATCGGTGTGTGTTGTACATATAGATTCCTGTACTGTTGCTATTGCAAATGCTCAAGGATACTAAATTGATTGCTCAGATTTTTGCACTTGTATGTCTGAATCCCGATGTCTGTTATCGAGCCTGTGACGAGCTTGTGTGCGTTTTCTTGTTTTCGAGCTTCATCGAGCCGAGCTCGAGCTTATTCGAGCTTTGGCCGAGCCGAGCTCGAGCCTGGCTCCGAGCTCGAACCCGAACTCGGGTTCGCTCGAGCTCGGCTCGAGCTTCTACCGAGCTCGAGCGCTCGAGCTCGGCCCGTTTACAGTTTGATTGTGCATGAGATGATTCATTTCCCTAAGTTTGGAAAAATTCTCGCGTCGGCACAGGACTTTGAGAGAAACGGCTGACCAGTTACCATCGAAACGAGAGTACATCTCTTCACAAACATTCAAGTAGTTCTGTAATTTTTTTCTAGGGAAATTATTTTTGTCATATCAATGAACATATGGGTTGTTTGGAAGAAAAAAAAAATCCAGAAACATATCTTGTGCGTTGCTTCAATAAAGGCGGATATGTACAAGAACTAATGGCTTGTCTTTATGTTCTTTTGGACAGTCCAATCGGAAAGCAAACGGCCCAGATTGATTGATCGCTACAGTATGTCCACTAGAATAAAATTGCTTCAATTGATCATGGATCCCTACGGCGTATATAGAATTAATTAATGTCACTTTGATGCAGTGAAATGCTTTGGCCAATAATTTTTTTAATAGTACAAGATGACGCACACAACCTACATACACAACACTTATATACACACACGTATATATCTCCTATACATGTTAAGAAACCCGTTCTTATTGTGGGCGTAACCGGGTCAAGTGATGACTTTTTTACCTTTTATTTCATTTTTGTTCAAATTTAGCCCTCCAGCAAAATTGTAAAATATAGCACTTTCCATCATGCTCCCACACTTCCCTACCGCAAGAGACAGCTTGCTGCTCCCCAGGAGCGTTGGAGTGAGCAATAGCCAACAAGCGCATGTTACCGTGTAACCGGGCTCGAGAGGCAAGGGAGTCGGCCAGCTGTGGCAGCCAGGTGTTGTGGTGGTGGGGGGTGGGGGGACTGTCTCCCGCACGATAGAGGGATGTGAGAGTACGTTAAAAGTGATTAGATTTTTCATTACAGCTAGAAAAGAGATTAGATTTTAAAAAATCAGAAAATTCATCACTTCTAATCGGGTGAGCGCGCTCTCGACGGCAGATGACGCGATTCACATACCTACACCAAGTAAACTAATTAACTGGCTGTTTTCACTCGCTGCTGTCTTTCCATTGGAGGCAGCAGATCGAGCCTGTAATTTTGATTCATCATTCGTACGAGTACTCTCCTAGCAAAACACCCAGAGGTCGATGACATGGGCTAACTGTCGACTGTTCCAATGTAGAGTAATAATCCTTGCAAGTCGGTCATTTTAAGTTTTTCTATTTTTATCGAGATATATCTATAAAAGACTATATTATCTATTTTAATTATGTCTTTAACTGACTAGTCCATAGTAATGAATAACATTGAAAATAGCTTTAAAAAGAGGTATGAAAAAAAGTCACATCAAAATTATAGAATAATATGTACTTATGAATAAAATCCGAAGAGAGATGTTTCCATGCTTTTCCTTTTGATAGTTGCACAAATAAAATATGAATGGATGATAGATAGTGATTACTTACCCATTCGCTTACTTCAAGATTTGTGCAACTTGATTAAGAGAAAATGCATTGAAATACTGCTCAATTTTGAAAGGTAGGACCATATGTATTCTGAAACGGAGGAAATACCGCTATAGGAACGACGAGAGGACAGGTAGATTTCTCGTCTCTCTAACATGCATCAACCTAAATTTCATTTCATGCTTAATAATCTAATTGAAGGTTCCAGATCATAGTCGGAGAACAGAAGCACTCAAACTAGTAGGAGCTCTGCTGGTAATCTCTTTCTATACGAGATAATACTCCATGTATGTGTTAAACTTGTTATCAATTATGGGGACTCATGTATAGTTTTTTAGATCTAGAAAGATATGTTAGATGAATTTTAATAGGATTATAATTTCTACTTTATTTTGAAGTAAGCTTTCTACTTGCTTTGAAAGAGTACTTAAGAGGGCTATATAAACCCATAGAACGGTTACGAAGAAACTAAGCAAGCAAGAAACTATAAATTAACCCATCTCAAACAAAAGGTGCACGAGAGGAATAGACATGAGATTTTTCTTTAGCATTGGATAATCACATATGACAGGAATTGTTGTGGACGCTTTTGTGGGCAAAGTCTATGAACGTCGGCACAAGAAGACCCAGGTGGACTCCAATGCGCCTAGCGCTAGCAGGGCAGCAGATTAGGAGTTTGAGTCTAGCCAAAAGTAATAGTATATCTTATCTATTTGAATTAGTTAAGTATTGAGATATGTTTGGATATGCTTATCCCTATTTCCTTATTTAGTTCTAATCTGGAAGGAATAACTAATGTCAGGCTCCCTAGTATATAAAGGGATGGCCCAGCAATTTGGCAAAGCAATAAAGATTTAGTTGCCCTAATCTGAGCAGAGCCTCCTTCTGCCAGGGAAAAGCCCTAGGCTGAGGAGGGCGTTCAGCCTTACCTCTCCCATTTGTCATCCTGTGCTTCCACCCAAACCCTAGCCATATCATTTGGTATCAGAGCCATCCCACCACCTCTTCCATGGAACCGGCAGAGAAGGAGCAATTGGCGCAATTGTGCCAGATGATGGGGCGCATGGCAGCAGCGCTGGAGAAGGTGGAAAAACTGGAGCAGGCAGTTTCACGGCTCCAGGTCGGAGGTGATCAGGCGCACAGCGGCAACCAGAAGGGATTCCGGGATCGTTGGAAGGAGGAAGAAGAGGACCAGCGGCCTGGGAGTAGGGGGGCACCCCGATTCCATAAGCTATCCTTTCCAATCTATGATGGTAAGGAGGATCCCCTGCCATGGTTGAACAGATGCGAGCAGTTCTTCGCAGGGCAGCGAACCTTGGAGGAGGAGAAGGTGTGGCTTGCGTCGTATCATATGACGGGAGCGGCACAACAATGGTATTACCGATTGGAAAAGAACCAGGGAGTGCCTACATGGCCTCGTTTTGTAGAGCATGTGAACCTTCGTTTTGGTCCTCCAATTCGGAATAACCCATTGGGAGAACTCATTCAGTTGAGGAGGAAGGGCTCAGTGGCCGAATACCAAGAGCAATTTCTTGCTCTTCTCTGTCGGTGTGAGGATATGACGGAAAAACAACAAGTGCAAATTTTTACCACTGGTTTGCGCAATCCTTTGCGAACCGACGTGGAGCTGCAGAATCCGACCACATTGGAAGTGGCCATGAGCCTTGCCAGGGCTTATGAACGGCGACTGGAACTAGAAGAGGAAGATGGCGTGTCAATTCCCGCCAAGGTGGCGCCCAGTACTAAGCCTGGAGTTGTGAACCGGGCAATGGCAAGCAGTAATTCCCAGATGAACTTCAATTCAGGTGCCGGAGGTGGAATACCTAGCAAGCTTTACTGCATCCGGATCAGTACCAATGAACTCCAAGACCTCAAGCTCCAGGGGACGCAAGCTTTTGACCGCAGCAGAGATGGCGGACCGGCGGCTTAAGGGATTGTGCTTCAATTGTCCTGAGAAGTTTTCCAAGGAACATATTGGTAAATGTTCCATGAAGGGGATTTATCTTCTGGAGTTGGAAGATGAAGAGGAGATGGAGGAGATAATGGCAGAAGATGTGGAGATTTCCTTACATGCGCTCACAGGAATCCGCATGGGCAAAACTATGCAGCTGCAAGTCCAGATCAACGGGTTTGATGTGCGTGCATTGGTGGATTCAGGATCAACCCACAATTTTTTGGGGGAGGAAGCAGCCAAGCGGCTTGGGTTGTGCACGGCTGCCAAGGAAGGCATCAGCGTGGCCATCGCTAATGGAGATCGGATAGCCAGTACAGGGCGGTGCAGGGCTGTTCGGGTGTTCATCGACAAGGAAGAATTTGTGCTCGATTGTTTTGTGATTCCGTTGGCTGGTTTTGATTTGGTACTCGGGGTTCAATGGCTTCGAGCCTTAGGGCCGATATTGTGGGACTTCCAACAGCTGACAATGACCTTCTGGTTGTCAAATCATCAGGTCACTTGGCAAGGGCTAGGACAGGAGCAACAACGGTGATGATGGCTGAGGAAGATGAGATGATGGCCTGTTTACTGAAGGAATTTGCTGTTCTTTTTGACCCTCCAGAATCACTCCCTCCGCCACGTCCCTGTGACCACCGCATACATCTTGTGCCAGGGACAGCTCCTGTTGCTGTTCGTCCTTACAGGTATCCACAGCTGTTGAAAGATGAGATAGAACGGCAGTGTGAGGAGATGCTTCAACAGGGAATCATTCGGCCAAGCACGTCTCCATTCTCTTCTCCGGTAATTTTGGTTCGGAAGCGGGATAATTCTTGGCGATTTTGTGTGGATTATCGGGCTCTCAATGCTCAAACAGTAAAGGACAAATTTCCCATTCCTGTGGTGGATGAGTTGTTGGATGAGCTCAAGGGCGCTCGCTATTTCACTAAGCTGGACCTTCGCAGTGGGTATCATCAAGTCCGAATGCACTCCGATGATATTGAGAAGACAGCCTTCCGTACTCATCGAGGACATTATGAATTCTTGGTCATGTCCTTTGGGTTAACCAATGCTCCAGCGACCTTCCAAGCTCTTATGAATGATGTTCTCACGGATTATCTTCGTCGGTTTGTGTTGGTTTTCTTCGATGATATTCTGATTTACAGTTCATCTTGGTCGGAACATCTTCAGCATGTTCGCTTGGTTTTTGAGGTGCTCATTCGTCACAAGCTGGTGCTTAAGCGCTCCAAGTGCCTTTTCGGCCGGGAGTCCGTGGAATATCTGGGGCACATCATTTCGGCTCAAGGCGTTGCCATGGATCCAAACAAGATTTCAGCTGTGAACAACTGGCCTCAACCCACTTCAGTCCGAGCGCTGCGGGGTTTTCTTGGTCTCACGGGATATTATCGGAAGTTCATCAAATCCTATGGGGCAATAGCTGCGCCATTGACGAAATTGCTCAAGAAAGAGGCTTTCTCTTGGTCTACAGAAGCAGAACATGCATTTGAGCAGTTGAAGACAGCGCTGACCACAGGACCTCTTTTGCAGCTTCCGGATTTCACACGCCGATTCCTGGTGGATTGTGATGCTTCAGGTACTGGGTTCGGCGCTGTCCTTCACCAGGGCGCAGGCCCCGTTGCTTTCTTCAGCAGAGCAGTTGCGCCACACCACACGAAATTAGCTGCTTATGAGAGGGAATTGATCGGACTAGTCAAGGCGGTGCGCCATTGGAGGCAGTACTTGTGGGGCCGTGCATTCACCATTAGAACTGATCACTACACCTTAAAGTTCCTCCTGGATCAGCGGTTATCCACCATTCCGCAACATACTTGGGTTAGTAAACTAATGGGCTATGACTTCTCAGTTGAGTTCCGGCCGGGTAAACAGAATTCAGCTGCCGATGCTCTTTCTAGGCGGCAAGAGGATCCGCACATGGTAGCGGCTATGTCAGCGCCAGCATTTGCAGTCTTTGATCAGCTTCGCAAGGAACTCCAGTCTTCACCAACAGCGTGTACTTTAAAGGATCAGATCGCTGCTGGTACAGTCGATGCGAGTTGGTCTGTGGTCGACAACCTTCTCCTCTTTAATGGCAAGGTATTTCTTCCAGCCGATTCTTCTCTTTTGCCACAGTTGTTGGCCGAGGCACATGGCAGTGGGCATGAGGGTATCCAGAAGACTCTTCATCGCTTCCGTGCCTCCTTTTTTCATCCGCATGCATCCAAGTTGGTGCGGGAGTTTGTGCGGGGTTGCTCCGTGTGTCAACGCAATAAGACGGAACATTTGCATCCCGCGGGCCTCTTGCAGCCGTTAGCAATACCCACCGGGGTTTGGCAAGACATCAGTATGGATTTTGTGGAGGGGCTTCCTAAAGTGGGAGGAAAATCAGTTATCGTGTCCGTGGTGGATCGGTTTTCTAAGTATGCCCATTTCATTGCATTAGGGCATCCATATACTGCCAGTTCCGTGGCTCGTGCATTCTTCAATGACATTGTTCGCCTTCATGGGATTCCGTCGTCCATCGTCAGTGACCGTGATCCAGTTTTCACCAGTGCTTTTTGGTCGGACTTATTCCGCCTCTCGGGTGTCAAGTTGCATCTCAGCACAGCTTTTCATCCCCAGAGTGATGGCCAGACAGAGGTGGTTAATCACATTATTGTCATGTATTTGCGCTGCCTCTCTTGTGACCGTCCAAAGCAGTGGCTTCAATGGCTTCCCTGGGCAGAATTCTGCTATAATTCTTCATTCCAGACTTCCTTGAAAACGACACCCTTTAAGGTCGTTTATGGCAGAGACCCTCCCACTCTTATGTCCTATGAGCCTCGGACGGCTAGGGTGGCTGCAGTTGACCGTCAACTCCAAGACCGCGACGAGTTTTTGGCCGAAATCCGCGAGCGTCTTCAGCAGGCCCAAGATCACATGAAACAATACCAAGATCAGTCCCGGCGTGATGTCAGTTTTGCCGTGGGGGATTGGGTTTGGCTGCGGTTGCACCATCACACGGCTTCAGGCGTCAAGGATACTACTTCATCTAAGCTGGCTCCTCGCTTCTATGGTCCATTTCTCATCCTGGACAGGATTGGTACCGTCGCATATCGCCTGCGTCTTCCGGCCAAGGCTCGAATCCATAATGTCTTCCATGTGGCCTTATTGAAGAAGTATGAAGGTTCACCACCAACCTCGGACGTGCCACTTCCCGATTTCGTGCATGGTCGCGTGATTCCTTCTCCCAGCAGCATTGTTCGTGCCCGTCTCAACCGCGGCATTTGGGAGCTTTTGGTTCAGTGGACGGGTTGTCCTGCGGCAGACGCCACATGGCTCCGTTTGGATGTTTTCAAGGAGCAGTACCCGCAGTTCCAACTCGAGGACGAGTTGTTTCGCCAGGCGAGTGGAAATGTTGTTGACGCTTTTGTGGGCAAAGTCTATGAACGTCGGCACAAGAAGACCCAGGTGGACTCCAATGCGCCTAGCGCTAGCAGGGCAGCAGATTAGGAGTTTGAGTCTAGCCAAAAGTAATAGTATATCTTATCTATTTGAATTAGTTAAATATTGAGATATGTTTGGATATGCTTATCCCTATTTCCTTATTTAGTTGTAATCTGGAAGGAATAACTAATGTCAGGCTCCCTAGTATATAAAGGGATGGCCCAGCAATTTGGCAAAGCAATAAAGATTTAGTTGCCCTAATCTGAGCAGAGCCTCCTTCTGCCAGGGAAAAGCCCTAGGCTGAGGAGGGCGTTCAGCCTTACCTCTCCCGTTTGTCATCCTGTGCTTCCACCCAAACCCTAGCCATATCAGGAATCTAATGGTGCTGAAAGGTTTGAGAGATTATGAGAAAACAACAATCTCTTATAATCTTTCAAGACTATGTTTAATGTTTAAAGAATTTGCGGTCAACCTCACTAAATCTTTTCTATCTCATTGTGATTACCTCATAGTCGTTATTTTGCTTCTCTCTGTTCAATATTCATCTTCTTTATTCTTAACATCGCACACACTTATCTATGGGCTATTTGGTGCACACGCAATGATCTAATCTTTGAGAGAAAATAATATTCTTTCTTTATGCAGGTTATCTTCAAGGGAACATATTGGCTGCGGTTTTGGGCGCTATTGCAGCATGACAACAACAGGGAACTCATCCGACTGGCAAGCAGGGCAATGGAGGTCGTGGCTTTAGATATCTTTGCCAAGGCTGGATGGAGAAGCAATTATAGACTTTGCTTTTAATTTTAAGTTCCCTTTCCCTTTGCTGTTTTTATTCATTCATGACTCATGGTTATAGCCTTTGTAAAACTCGATTGTGTGCAATCGCAGAGACCGGATTGTTATCCTTTATCAAAAAAAAAACACACACACACTTATCTAAATATAGCTGCATATAATAAGGGGCGTCCGAGTATAGCACCAGTGTTGTGTGTGCGCGCGCATGTGGGGGGCAGAAGAGTAAAGAAAGAGGGTGAGCATGAAAGGTTGGGGATGTTGTTCCAGTGCGCTACGCTGTGTTGTTCCTCTGCCTCTTGCCTGTCTTGTGTTGGATTCCCTTTGGGAGGAGTGTAGTAGCAGCATGCCCTACTACTGCTGCACTATGTAGGAGTATGTTTGCGCTGCTGTGGGCACATACACACCGATATGTACATCGGGCTTCGGGTCCAGGGCAGAAATGTGTGTCGTCGGCAGGCTTTGCTACAGCCACAGGCGACAGCGAGCAGCGCACGCCAAGACGCAGGCCACAATCGCGTTCTGCAGTTCTTGCGATTCCTCCCTCTCCCATTTTTTTTTACCTTGCATAAGCCATGGTACATGTATCCGGGTTAAATATCCGAGCTATGCGTACATGTATAGTTTTAGACCCTGTTTAGAAGCAATGTATTTTCATAGTTTCTAGGCAATACTATGGTTTCTAAGAATACTATGGTATTTTATACCATAAAGTGTTTGGTTATCATACCAAAAACTCTGTATTAAAAACTATGGTTTGGTAGATACCATGGTATTTTTGGAGTATTTCAAACTCTACTCCAACCCAAAGTTTTCATGATTTTGGTTATCTTCTTGCCTATTTCCACTCAAATACCATGGTTTGTGATGTTGCATCCAAACAGTTGATAGTTCTAAAAAATACCATGGTTTCAAAAGGTTTGGTAAAACCATGGTATTTATGACAAAACAATTGTAAACCATAGTATATCAAAACCATGCTTCCAAACAGGGCCTTATTTGTAGTATTATCTTCAGACATGCGTTACTTCTGCGTGTGGATCAGAACATGAGGAGCTTATCTGTTACTGAATTTTTACTCGAAACTTTGTTGATAGTATTAGTGTGTGATGATTTTTTTTTCCCATTTAGTGTGGTTTTCAATTCCATTCTCTCCTCCTCTTCTCGCGGTGGTGCTTTGTTGGAATGTCAGTATGCAGCTCATGGACCACGTGGCAGAGGAATATTTGGATACTGGGCATCATGATACTTTCCTGTGGGGTTGTGTTCAATTTCTGCTTGTGTTTGTTCAGTTCTATGATGGATGGTAACAGTAAAAACTAACAAATAAGCCTTTCTTCTTCTTCTTTTAGGAATATAAGCCAAATTTGTAACCTCCAAGTGCTGTTCTTCTGCTCTTACAATTCCAAATCCAGTGTATATTGCAATTGAGATTAGAATACATAAAGCTGTATAACATGTGGCTCCAGTATGCCATCTGGGACCGACAAATTCCTAGATCAAACGGAGAAGAAAAATCAATACTTTTTAGAGCCCCAAGTGCCAAATGGGGCTAATTAGTGGGGCTCCATGGGATATGATAGTTTTATTAGCACATTGCAATGGAGCACTGAGCGTGCCCTACCGTTAGGGGAAAAGCATGCATGAGTGAGAAAATGGTCACATAAGGAGTGAGTAAATAAAAGATTTGCACCTTTGCATTGGGCTTTGGCAATGTGCCTTGCAGCCAAAGGGATGCACTAGCTCCACAAATGCAGGCTTTTATTTCATGATCACCAAACGTGCTTATGAGAAAAGAAAGGGAAGAAGATTTTGGCGAGAAAAAGCGTGTAACGTGAAAAAAAAAATTGAGGCATTAAAAAGAAACACAAGGTAAAAAATGGCAGGTTCATCTATGGTTAATGATTCTAAAACTGATCTGTAGAATGCTGTTCGTCGGAGGGTCGTCAGAGAGTTCTACTCTGAAATTACCTGTTATCCTGAAGATATCGGATTCTGAACAGTGTTTTTTACTCTACTGTAATAACTGTTGCGGTATCTGTAGGTTATTCACTTGTGCAAAATTTTGGCATGTCTTCACACAGGCGAAGTAACTGATGCTCCAAGGTTGGTACTAGTGTCTTTCTTGTCAGATACCTGCAATCTTTGGGCATTCAATTCAGATCTGAAATGTTTGCTATTTCTACACAAACAAGTAGTATATGCAGTTGCCAGTTTCCATCAGCTCCTGTACCTACCAGTCTATAAATTGATTCACAAATAAGCTTACAAATGTTCCATCTTTGGGCACTTACAACAGCACATTTTAAAAAAATTCTACACGCATCAAGAAGGATCTAGGATAAACAACCGAAAGGAAAGTGCTCTCTAAGATCTTCTCCTCATCAGGTTTCCTCACCGAAGAAACTTGCAAAGTTGCAATCTTCCATTTCTGTACATTGTACACTCACATCTGCAAAAGGTGATGGATGTGAATTCAAATGCACCACCAAAACATCAAACATTATCTATAGACCAAGATGTTCTTGCCTTAGTGCCTCACATAAAAGATTGCTTGGAACAGAGAAAGACTCAGGATGAAACAATTTCAGGGAAAATGCTATGCCCTGTTGCTTCAGAATGGCAGGCAGGTAAAAGCTGAAGGATGCAAGATCCTGCATTTAAACACCTGGTGCAGTTAATGGGATTACTCATTAGATGTATGGAGTGGATGGAGGCAGTTCAAGTGCCTGTGCTGGGTTTGAAATGGCAAGCTTCTGGTTTGACCTTTCTGCTGCGTGACTGACATGGTGCATTCAATTGGTTGTCATTGCTGCATACTCCATATACACCCAGAGTACTAGGAGTTGAATCCATTGTTTATACACTTGTGTTGGTACTAACCACCTGTGATTTAGAGTTCAGGATAGATTCATGATCAAGACATGCAGGCCATTCATTGACTTCAGTTCAACTGCTTAACCACCGATTGGTGTGTGCAGTCACATTCAGATATCACTCTCATTTTTGAGAACTCATGAGTTACTTTTGGATGGTCAGCTTTTCTTAGAGGGTAACAAAAAGGAGAGACTACTAGCTGAGTGGCATAAAAATAAGAGAAAAAGGCAACGCATTTCTGCCCCTTGCAACCTTACAAACATAGCCTTTCAAATCCAGCGCAAAAGCAATTTGTCAAGATCATGCAGCCAAATGGCATCACATTTCAGTGTTTCACACCAACGAGATTTTCTCAGAGGCCCTCTGGCCTCCACATTTCAGTGTATGCTGATCACACGTATCTAGCTAGTGGTGTATTATCACAGCCTTAACCCCTAAAAACCCTAGCAGGACCCTACTTTGTCCTGAAAGCCACTTTCTTGGCATGAAGAGAGGGAGGCACCAACCACCGCTTTCCAATAAAATTCTTCTCCCCTTCTCTCTCACTGTCGTCTTCCCTTTCTCCTCTTTTTTTTCTCTTCCATGGGTGACAAGTGAGAGTGTTGGCCACCTATCTCCCTTCACTCCCAAGCTTGTCATTTGTCTTTATGCATTCATAAAGAGATGGATAAGACAGAGAGAGTTGAGACTAGCGAAAGAAACAGAGAACAAAAACGCCGTACCCTTTTACATTCTTGAGGGCATGCATTCTAGTTTTTGTAGCAGGTGTGTATGTAGCCTCTTGCACACTTTTTTTTTTAGTCTTCTCCAACAAAAATTACAAATCTAGTCCCCCTCTTGACCGCGGAAGCACCGGTAGGCGACATGTGTCACCTACCGTGCTCCTCTGTGTTTAGCATCACAGTTGCCCTCCTACTGAACTCAGGTATCGCGGTACCCTCTCCCGCTAAGCTCGGTAGGTACAACATGACATTGCTTTTTTGTGCTTTTCCTAACCCATTCTTACAACTTTTGTTTCTCTCCCCTCTCCCTTTCATAGTTGGGGACAATCGTACATGCTCTTCTCAGTACTAGACATACTCGCATGTCACGTCGCTTTTACATATGCTTGCAATGCAGTATCAAGGAGCAGAAGGACCAAAGCCACAAGAACAACCGAAGAATGGTAGTATCCTTTAACCTCCCCAATCTTGTAAACATTGATATGACTCGAGTGAGATGCAACTATCCTCCGACTTTAGTGTGTGTACGTACATACAGATGATGCATAGCTACTTAATTAGCTACACGTACATACCATGATATATATCAACTAGTTTAATATGCCAACTTTGGTAGAAGAACAAGGCAAGCACACAAGAGAGGGGAAAAAAAAGGAATGTCCTTTATAATCCCATGCATGCAGCAAGAAAAGAACAAGAACAGCAGCTACTACCAACCATAACAATACAATTAATGGGTCATGATGGATTTTGGGAGAGGCTGGGAGGTCAATGGGCCAAAAGGGTCTGCCTGTCTTACCCCAATGTGTTGTGTGCCCCTGCTTGCCGTGTCCCCCTGCCATTGCCATGATAGGGGCTCATGTCACTTTTCCCATGCCTCTCCATGGCCATCTCTCTCTGGATCTGTCCTTCCTTCCTTCCTTGACAGCAATTCTCTGATAAAATCAAACAAGAATAGGGGAGAGAGATGCATGTTGTGTAGTACAACACTATTCTTGGGGGAGGCATGCATGTAGTGCAAGCAAAGCATGTCAAGAGTCCCTTTCACTATTCCTTGGGGAGCTCATGTCTCCTCTTCTTTTCCTTTGTTTTCTTTTTAGGATGTCCATCTTGATCTTGGCCTCTTTGGAAGTTTGCAGCGCCCCTGTTCCATCAAAATCGATAATAACAGATGTTGATTCAATGAAACATGCACTTGCAAAGCTCACTTCACTCGGATTGCCCAATTTGTTGTTGCTAGTAATTAGCTACTTATATATACCATGCATAGGTCCGTTTATATGCAAGTTCTAGTGAGATCAATTTAATTTCCCAAGCAGATGCATGCAAACTTTGGTCCAATGCAGGGAGAATAATTTGCATCCAAAACCGGTCTTCATCAAGGCGCCTTTCTTATCTGAAGAGATGGGTCAATCAAGCTGAATATGCATGGGAGCATGATTAAAGATTGACTAAAAATGTGTATGCGTGCGTAATTGCATGCAGGGGTACATGATTAGTGTCGGTCCGTACATACACTACTTATGTAGATTCTGCATTGCATATATACATACGTTGTGCTGTTGCCTGCATACAGGCCTCACTCATAATTCTTTTCAGTAACCATTTCTCATTTGCTTTCTGCGTTAATCGATTAATTTGCTCCCATGTTTATATAGGGTGTGTTTGGTAGAGCTGGATCTGGTGAAGCTGGATATTCCTAACTCTACCAGATCCATAGAGCTGAAACTGTAAGTACATTAAGGGGGTGTTTAGGATAGCTCCAGCTCCACCAAAATCTGTGGAGTTAGTAGAGCAGGGTATTTATAGCTCCAGAAATTTATGGAGCTGAAGCTGTAGGTACATTAAGTGTTTAGGTAGATCATCTTGTTTACATTTTAGACTAAAAATATAAACTTAATTCACTTTATTTTAGCCTATAAGTTTCAGATCTGAGCTGAAGCTGGGATCTAGAGCTCTCCCAAACAAGGCCAAGAGCGTTTAAATGGATCATCTAGTTTACATTTTAGACTAAAAATATAAACTTAATTCACTTTATTTTAGTTTACAAGTTTCAAATCTCAGGTGAAGTTAAGATCTGGAGCTCTACCAAATAGACTCATATTAATCTTTCTCTCCCTCCCTCTCTCTCATATGCATGTTTATGTTTGTGTTTAAGAGGAGATCTATGTATGTGTGGTTGCTTTCTTTTAGTAACTTGTGGGCTAAGGGAGAAGTACGGTGACGTGGCAGTGAGTGTCTGGACTTTGGTAGGCACCTGACATAATCACAGAGTGCTGCCTAAGATAATCACGTGGGTCAGTCATGTCTGCAAAATTTCCAATTGCAAAAGGAAGTATATATGCAAGCTTTTGGTTCAGATTTTCAGAAAAGCTTATGCTAGAGGCTAGCTATATTTATAGCACTAAGTTCAGAACTTTGCACATTTCCTCCTTAATTTTGAAAAAGAAATTGCTTGAATGCTCAAAGCTGCCTGTCTGTGTAGGATGTGGAAAAATTCAGATGAAGCCTTAGTTAGCAGAGATTATAGCACCAAGTTCTCTTCTTCCCTTTCTGGTCTTTCTAAGCAAAAAGCGAGATGCGTTCGTGAGAGAAAAGGATGCAAATATGCTTCAGCGTTCTCGAGAAAGTATAGTATATTCTTCTTGGTAATGGTTGTTAAGTTACATCTTCTCGAGGAAAGTATGATTCAGTGCTTATGTGATGGCAGTATGATGGAGCTGCCATGCCTAAGTTGAATAGGCCCTCTAAGGCCTGCTCATCTCAGGTCCAACAGATATGTTCATGAACTCTGAAAATCATCAGGCAACTCGATGGAGAATATATCTGTCACAGACGCAGACATCATATCAGGGGTCCAAACACACGCTCCAAATCATGCAATGCAAAACAATATCCAACCAAACATGAGAGTATCATTTTGCAGTGAATGCATGAAAAGCAAACAAAACTCCAGGGGAAGTTAGTATATATCCTACACTAAGGTTTATTGTCACGAACATACACATAGCCGATGTTCATTCTCTGCACCACAAGTGATGATGATGAAAGACAGCAAGAGGCGAAATCCAATCCAAAACAAACAATGTGCTAATATACTCTCAATGCTACAATACTTTCTGAAGAAGTGAAGATATCCCCGGGACAAAGTACTACACACAAAACTACTCATTGTCCAGAAGGTAAACAAAGGGAGCGAACTGAATCAATGCTGAAAAATCTGTTGACTCATCTATCCCCTATACCGCGCATATATCCTACAACATCCGCTGACACCATTCTTTCTTGCTCGCTAGCATATACTGTACAAAACTGTTGGCATGTCTAGCGTCAGGTGGTGGGTTTTTGACATCTCATTTACGATTTGCCTGTCTGATTAGCTGAGGATGCACTTTTGGAACTGTTGTGGGGCGCAACTCCATTCTGTTTTTCTTTGGAACTGGAATCAGAATGCTCTTCCTTGTCATCTGACTTTGAATTAAGAAATCGGCCTCCAGCTCCCCTGGCCCTTTTCAAGGCATGTTGATGTCGTGACTCGTGGAGATACGGCTACACAGAGCAGATGTACGTAAAATATCATTAGAAGATACAGAAAATGGATAAAAACAGCTTCACGGTCATAAGAAATAAATACATTCCAGATATTATTGTTTGACATGCTACCCAAGAGTGAGAAGCACTTCTAAGCAATCAGCAAACTAGAACATCTGAACAGGGCAGAAATCTTCAACTCTGTATCGAGAGTAAGAGCGTACGCGGATCCAAGTAGCAAATGATGATACTTCAACTGACAAATTCAACTCAATCCAGCTTAGAAACAAATTTCCAGACGAAAACAGAAAGCAGCAAACCAGCCTTCTTCCATAATTAAAATGTGAAATCCAATTTGTATTCCCAAATCCTTTCTGCTTTTTATGACAACTTGATAAGCAACAACCAAACAGACATTGAAAACTTGTTTTGAAACACATACATGATAGAAGACAGGAATGATGTTCACCCTAAAATTTATATTACAATAGGAAGCAGATTGGTCTTCAAGTGGAAGTAGGTATGCAGATTGGAGAATTCACTTGACTATAATGAAGCATCAGGAACAGAAAGAGCTTATAAACATTTGAGTCCTGTGGCAATGTAGAAGGTGCCTACGAAATTTACCTTACGGCCCTTGACAAGTTTCTTTTCTGATTCAGCTTTAGCTCGAGATTGACGACGCCTTAATATGGCATTATATTGCTTTGCATTTACATACACTGGCTCTTCAATTGCATCCGTAGGCAATGGCAATCCAGTTGGATGCATGCCAACCAATGGCGGATGCATCTGAAAAACACAACAATTTAATTAACTCAAACATACAAGTACAAAGAAAGAGTTACAATAGCACATGAAGGTACACAATTATGCAAAGTTGTTTTTTGACTGGCAAGGCATCAGAGAATAGGCAATCTAGCAACATTATATTGGCCTGCCCTCCCCAGGTACACTTGTATATTCAGCTATATTTTGTACATAAGAGCTTACCATAGGCTGTCCACCATAAGCTGCATAAAGGCTTCCATAGTATGGATCAATATTTGGGTAAGCGATTTGACCCTGCCAAGCACAAAACAAGAAATTAGCCAACACAGGTTACAACATAGTTCTCAAAATTATGAATGAATTTTGCTGAAAACCATAAAAAAGAAACAAGTGAAAGAAAAAAAATGCAACAATCTGTCCAGCAAAGGTCTAGGAAACTGCCGATTAGAAGGTATATAGCAAGGGTTATTTCATCGAACATATTGATTGCTAGACATGATTTAACAATAATTTAACAATAATCGGTTGCTTTGAACAAAAGAACAATTTAGCGCAATTAAAAAATATTCACACCAGTGCCAGAGAGGAATCGGCAAAAAAGGAAGCAGAAAAGAAGAGAGAATGCACCAACAAAACTTCATGACTCCAAAAAGGGTGAAAAAAAACATATACATGGATACAGAAAAAATAACAAGAAATTGATGCCACCCAGGAGAGGTTTCCAATGAAGAAATTTTGCTAGTATACATTTGATGACAGTTTAAGAATGAAAGGTGATATACCAGAGAATATGCCATATGATATAATCGCTATGGTTAGTTACAAATAGTCTGCATTAAAGTGGGAAATATTTCACAATTACCTTCAACAACAGGGAAAATGATGTTAGCCTATCCTTAACACTTTGTAGGAATTTTGCTCTCAATATGTTCTGTTATTATTAGTTTTGAAGAAGTGGTTGAAGCAGGAAAGATGACACTTGAATTGATTATATGGAACACGCAAAAATCGCAAAAGTATGTTGCAGAAGGCCATCAATATGATGCTAGTAGTTGCACGGTAACAAGTAAGCAGGCCCTAAAATCTAAATCCAAACTGAATTTCCATAGTGAATAGTGATTCTATAAGAATGTAACACATCTTGTATTTCACTATGACCAATGGAAAAATTCTCCTTAGACGTAGCTCAAAGGAAAAGACTGCAAATTGAGAAAAATATAGTAGTACCACTATTTATCAATAACTAAATATGAAAAATTACAGCATTGTACCATTGCATGGCCCACTTCGTGAGGGGCACAGGGTGTCACATAGTCTGCCGATGGTGTTGACACCATTGTCTGACTACCTGAACTATTAGCCGGGGCTTCTTGCTGGTACTCGGATTCAACTTGCTTCTGCTGTTGCTGTTGCTCATCAGTTCTGTGGTCGCCTGCACAGGAAAGCACATGCAAAATGAGAATCACATACTTGATTTAAATGCCCTTGTCTGCCTAAAAAAATGAATAAATGATTTGTATGGACCAGCACTTGTTATGTGACTAACAAGTAACAGCAGGTATTCTATGAACAATTTAAACATTTCTGACATGGTATCGCTTGATATAAACACTGTAGAGAGTATTCACCAATCACCATAATCCCACAAGATATAAAACCTGTTTGCCAGCACCAGGCTGCAGCTGGTAGTCTGGTACACCGTAGCACCGGTGCAGAACCAAAAATAAAATCCCTAGTTTCTTCAATGAAAGCTGCTTATGGCTCTATTTGTTTGGGCTTTTTCACCGGCTTAAAAGCAAAAAAGCTAAAGTTTAAACAAACGAGTAGCTTTTTATCTGGACTTTTCAAAAGCCATAAGCCTCCATATAACTAAAAGCCATTGGAGAGAGACTTTTTAGCTTATTGATGGTTGGTTTTAAACTAATAACACTAAAGTTAGATAAAATTACTCACCTCTATCATGTATAAAAGCCATTAGCTTTTAAGCTGTTTATGCCAAAAAGTTTGCTTTAAGCTATAAGCCAAAAAAACATAAGCCTAAACAAACAGGGCCTATGTTGTTTAGGAAAATCTTGAAAGCAATAGTATGCTCTATAGTCTAAACCCTGATTCTAGCTCAGCTGCCTGCATAAGAGAATTATTTGAGTCATTTGTATAGTGGATGAATAGATGGTGCAGTATACCCATTATTGCCAATTAGTTCTTGGCACATATGACAATCCTCCGTTGTTGTTGTAGTTGTTGGCACAAATGTCATTGTTTGCTTGGATTAATCCATTATTGCAATACATACACTCTAGTAGAATTCACAACACACCCAAAGGTGGGATTTGTTAAAAGTAAATCTCAACTTCATGTATCCTAAGAAACATGGCGGTTCAGTTACAATTCCCAATCAAACACTACCCTAGTATCGCAGTAAAACATTAAAATGCTAAAAGCGAAAGAAGCACACCTGAAACATCATGGACTACAGAAGTCATGATTTGTTGTTGATCCCAGGCAAAGCACAACCAGGAGCAAGCTCAGAGAAAAGCCACACTTGCTAGCACATCATTGCATTCGCTTCGAGAATACTTTAGCTTAAGATCTTGCAGGAAGCACAGCAATAACTTGTCTGAATCGGATCGCAAAGTGTGTACTGAAATGCCAGAGAACAGGTTTTAAAAATTGAGCTCTTGATGTGTCGGCACCACACTTTTCGGCAAGGAACAACAATGATGTGTCAGCGAGATCATGAAATTGGTAAGTTAAACCACAGCAGCGAAGGAAATTCACAGGAACAATTCGAACTGATACAGGTAAGAAACCCTCCCACAGTACAAGGTAACACAGAATTTCCAGCCTCCAAAGTTAACGAACTGTATTTATGTAGCTGTCGGTGGAATCATCCGCAATCGCCTGTCAGAAACACTTGCCTACACTAGCAACACGCGCACAAGAATCATGGAGGACTGGTTGTATTATCACCCAAGGGCGTGCTCCGTACCCAATTCCCCTTGAAATCCTCCTCATGCCCGGACACCCCCAACCAGAACCAAGCGTGAGCGCAGAGGAGGCACCACCGAATCCACACGATTCAGAAGTGGGAGCGGGACACGGCCACCGCGCTTCCACGGGGAGCAAGCAACCGAAACGCGCTGCAGGCGGGTTTGACCTACCACCTGACCGCGCGGCGGAAGACATGCACACGCGCAAGAAGAAACAGGACAGGAAAGAAGAGGAGGCGGCGGCGCTATGAACGGAAGAAGCGGCGGAGACAGAGAGAGAGAGAGAGAGAGCTAGCATCGCAGAGCGGCTCACTCACAGGACCGGTCGAGGACGGAAGCTCCGGCGCGCGGAGGAGGCGATCAATCCGTAGCCGAGCCCGAGGAGAGTACCGTCGGCGTCGGGGAAGAGGAGAGGAGGAACCGAGAAATCGGGAAACCGACGACGACTCGAATCCGCGCGTGGCTGGAACCCGCGATCGCGGCCGTCGGTTTGCGGATGGACGGCCAAGGAGCGCCCACGCGCCGCGCGTGGTGGGCCCCGCCCCCCGCATCCCGCATCCGCGTGTGTGGCGGCCGAGGTGTCTGCCTCACTTAACCGTAGCCTGTTCGCTCCTTTTTTATCCCTTTTTTTTTCAATGAGCAGCACCTCACCTGATTTTTTTTTATAAAGGATAATAATCCGGTCTCTACGATTGCACACAACCGAAGTTTTACAAAGGCCATAGCCAAAATTCATGAATAAAAAACAGCAAAGGGAAAGGGAACTTAAAATTAAAAGCAAAGTCTATAATTACTCCTCCATCCAGCCTTAGCAAAGATATCTAAAGCCACGACCTCTCACTGTCCTGCTTGCCAGTCGGATGAGTTCCCTGTTGTTGTCATGCTGCAATAGCACTCAAAAATGCAGCCAGTATGTTCCCTTGAAGATGACCTGCATAAAGGAGGAATATTGTTTTCTCTCAAAGATTAGCTCATTGCGTGTGCGCCAAATAGCCCATAGAAGAGCTGCACCCCCCACTAAAATCAGTTTTTGTTCACACTTATCTATGCCTGTTAACCAACTATCAAACATATGAACAATAGATTTAGACGGAGATAATCCAATTGCAACGCTCACAATTCACCAAATTGTCTGAGAGTGATGGCAATCAAAAAATTTATGATTTATTATGATTTAAAATTTATGATTTATCACACCTCACCTGATACTCTTTAAAATTTATGATTTATTATAACAGATGAACTCATATCTTTAAAAGCCAACGAATTAAATGTCGCTGGACTAAATTTTCCCCTCTCCTCTTATCTCCCCTCTCTCTCTCTCTCATTACATTATCTCCGACTGCCAACGAACAAAGTCTTCACTGACTGTCCCATCCCATGAGCAACACCTCACAAATGATTAAATTCACCTCACAAAGTGATTAAATTAGATTAGATGGCCACGACGACAGCCACATTGAAAATGGAGCATCCATTGAGCATGCAAATGCATGGAGAGGGAGAAAGAGAGTGAGAAAGGCAAATGCTAATATGCTATACAGTGAATATTCACTTCTTAACTGAACTGAAGGGCGAAAGCTTGCTACAAATTGGAAAACGACAAATCCAGATACGGTTCAACGTCTTCAACCCCAAGCTCGAGCGTACATTCCGTTGGCAAGCAGGACGCGACGGCGAGGGCGTCGCCCAGTGGCGACCCAGCGAGCCAACGAATTCGTTTTTCAATATTTGACATACTGGTTTACTGTCATTGACTCAGATAGACCCACATATCATACACAAAACTCAAAAGACATACGAATTAGATGTCAAATATTGAAATACCCCCACAACACACCGCCACTCAATGGTTAATGACACAGTCTTCAATCTTCAACTATGCACGAGCCGCAGGGTTTCTCAACACAGGCACCATCCAGCCTACAAGTCCTCACAATTTAATCTTCTGCTAGACTGAGCTGATGAATTGCGACGCCATTTTGTGCTGTTCCGACACGGCCCCATCTTCCAAGACGACGTTCCTGAGGAAATAAAGGTCCTGTTTGGGAGAGCTCCAACTCATGTCTAAAATTTATAGGCTAAAATAAAGTAAATTAAGTTTATATTTTTAGTCTAAAATGTAAACAAGATGATATACCAAAACACTCTTAATGTATCAACAACTCAAATTTATAAATTTACGGAAAGCTAGAAATCTACTCTTCCACCAACTCCACAGATTTTGGTGGAGCTGGAGCTGTCCCAAACACCCCAAAATATCAGCTCGCGCTGCCGAGGATACAGAAGCGCTACAAGGATTGCCATTTTGGTTATCAACCAGCAAGACTGTGATATACAAGTAACACACACACGGAAGCAATGTAAGATGGTCATTCCTTCACGTAATTTTACAAGAAAAGTCAATTTTACGAACATTTCTCTGAATACTATGGTTGGCTCTTATATTATTGGACCTTTATGTCCTCCCGTGATCGAACATCCCATAAATGGATATGCCTGTCTAAGCCACCGGTTGCCAGATTTTGGTTCGAGAGAGGCAATCAAAAGGAGTCGCCTTTAGCATCAAGGCATTGGTGGCGGCGGCCCGCGCTACCCGCTAGCCACATCATCCGCATCGCCGCCATCCCCTTCCTCGCTCCTCTTCACTGCCTCGGCGATCCTCTTCAGGTATTCCTTGGTCATCGGCAACCTCTTTTCCCCGGCCGTATCCTCTTCCCCCTTACTGTGCCCTGCCTCCTCCCCTCCTCGGCGATTCGGGACGGGGTCCTTCACCGAGCTTACTTGTCGAATGAGGATCAACTTGGGCCCTTTCCGCAAGGTCGTCGTCCGAGGGCGTGCGAGCTTCTGGTCGAGGCAAGCGGGACAACCGGAGAACTTCGGGGGCGTTTTTACAGGTTCGGGCCTCTCGCGGAGATAATAACCCTCGTCCGATGATTGCACTAGTATCGCAGCAGGTTACAAAGCACTTGCCCGGGCTGATCAATGCTAAGGGCTCCGGGAACAAGCGAGGTGTGCAAGTATGGGTGTAATCTGAAGGTCAACCCTAATACATTGTGCGAGGGTATTTATAGAAATTCTGAGACAAAGTCGATAATTACAGGGCGTTCTCTGCGAAGGCGTGGGCGGTCACGATGGCGCGCCGCTTGCTTAACACCACGGACGTGGGTGCGATGGTATGAACCCAAGTCAGCGCAGACCGTGGCAGCGTAGTCCCCGGTGAGCGATCCCTCGAGCATGCTGACATTTAATGCCACGTCGCCTTATTGCGGGCCCGGGCTTGGCTCGCTCGGGGCGGGGTGGTTCCGTGTAGAAATTTGGTCAGAAGGTCGGCCCATGCGACGTCGGGCAAGAGCATGGTCGGCTTGGTCCCGAGCTTGGATGGTCGTCTGCCGATGCGAGTGTAGCCAATCCCGACAGCTAGCCCCGAGGCTAAAGGGAAAAGGCCGTACCAAGGCCTCCGCCTTAAGCCTCTTAGACTTTCTGAGAGGATTGGAGTCGGCGAAGAATCGCTGCGTGACATCCGACAACCATGCTCGGGAAAAGTCTTGATCCGCTGAGACCGGCGTGCTTTCGGCGGGGCCGAGCAAAATAAGCTCGTGAGGGTCTTGAGGAAAAAAATTAGGCGGTTCCTTCCCATGAGCGCGTCGTGGTGCGATTCGGCGAGTTTTTCTTTGGGGGCTGCGCTGGTCGGGACGCCGGAGACGTCTGCCACCAGCGTCGGCAATCGGTTGCGTTACTGTTTTTCGGCTCCTCGCCAGAAATAATGGCGGGGCCTTCGTCGCCTTCCTTCCTTTACTCTTATTGCTTGCAATAAGAACTCATAAAGACCCTTGACAACCTCAAGAGCTCCTTCTCTCTCTGCGTGACCCATCTTAGGAGTCCTCCCATGGCGCGGTTCGGTAAAACAAGATCACTGGCGGAGAGGCTCGGGTTTGGAGGCTCTCGGTACCTAAACGCCCACACAGGAGGATCCCGGAGGCGAGGGAGCCGGCGCCCGCCGACAACAGAGATAGTCTCGTCGACCTCTACAGATCAACAGGCTCAGGCTGCGGAGAGCGAGTTCCTTGGGGGCGTGCTCGTACAATGCAGTGTGAGCTCACTCATCCCGAACCCCAACTCCATCCTTGTGTTGAACCTCTTAGCCCACCTCTGTGAAGGCCGTGGGTACCCTTCCTCGCCAAGCCTCTTCTTGCATTTCTACAATCTTTTCACTTGCCGTGAGTCTTCCCCGGCTCTCTTTACTTCGCTTGGCCGTCCGCCGTCTGAGTTCCCCATCTTTACTCTCAAGGACTCCGTCGCGGGTGGGCCGACCATTGGTTCTACTGCGAGGCATGAGACGGCTTCATTGCGCTATCTGGGAGAGGCGCCCGCCATCGAGGCGCGCGCCGCCACCGATCCCGATGAGGCGGATCTTGATGGCGATCCACGAGCTCGCGACCATGGGGCTCTCTGGGCGCGACATCGTCCGCGACTTTCTCGAATAGGATATCCCTCTGCGGAGGAGAGAGCATCCTTCTTCAAAATCACCGGGTGGGGCGACCTCACCCGTGAAGTACTTCGGTATGCCCTCCCGACTTGTGATAGTCTTGCTTCATCTGTGGCTACTTTCGGACTCGTGATGACATCTTTGCGCGACCACGATACCGGCCAGACTCTGTTGGGTGGAGAAGAGGGTCGGCGAGATGTTCGGGACCCCAAGGGTAAGGAGCTCGAGAAGAAAGCGCCAGTCCATTGAGCGATGCTCGGCGGGGCAGCGTGGTAAGTCTCCGACCCTTCATGCTCGGGAGAGCATCAAGAGTCTTCTGCAGGCGTTGTGTGACCGAGATCATGCTTCTTTGTGAGTGTGCTCCCTCTTGGCGAGAAGCTTGCCTCGAGCTGGGCGTGCCGACCTCAAAAGCCAAAGCGTGGTGACAAGGTGCTTTCGCGCTTGTGCTAAGACAAAAAGGGAAGGACAAGAGACTAACAGCGCCTCAAGCAAGCACCGGTCGTCGAAGAGCCTTGCAGCCATGGGGGACCCTCAGGCGGCATCTGAGTCTGTTGACCGGAAGGAGGAGTAAGCCGCTGAGGCTTTAATTTGAAATTATAGCTGGAAGTTCAAATCAGACAAATCGCGGCGGAGGGGCGATTGATCGAAGAATGGTCTGATCGGCGGGAGCCGAGGAGGGCTTCGCCGAGGCGAAGGACCAACTCGCGAGCCTCTAAGGCTCGGGAGTTTGGGATCGTTGGTAGGCGAAGCCTCTTCTTGACGGAACCGAGCATCTGGAGGCAACTAGAGGAGGCCGACATGGGCGGTCGACCCCAAGGTGGCGAAGATTACCCAGACCCGAGAAGAGGGCAGTGGTGATCTCGGTGGCGGACCTACCAGAGCGTGAAGGAGGTCCGACCAAAGGTGGCGTCGGTTTTGTCCTTGTTTTGATTTTCTTTCTTCGCTTTTTTGTCTTGTCTTGAGCTAACCCCTCTCTCGACATGGGCGTTGATAGCTCGTAGGGCCCTCGAGCTGCCGCAAAATGGCTTCTGAGCTTCGTATTATGCTTTAGAGGCTTGCTCTCGAGGCCTGAACCTTGTGATGGCGAGGAGCGGAGGAGGCGAGAGGTCGACCCGTGGCCTGGCGAAGATTTTCGAGAGGCCTGGAGCCCCGGGCAGGAGGCGACCCGTGGCGGCAGTCGAAGAGCCCGCTTCGTCGAGCCTGGAGCCCCGAGGCGGCGCTTGCTCGAGCGAGAGGTGCTGCCTGAGTGAAGCGACTGCTCGGGCGGATAGCGCGATCCACTGGCGAGGCGCGCTTCGAGAGTGAGGTCTAGTGCCCCATGGTGAATGCCGGGCTCGGGGAAGATTCGTCATCCTCGGACAACCGCCCCTCTTCAAGGATTAGGGCTCGTCGTTCCCCCTTGCAAGCCGGATGATATTGAAGCGAGGAGATTTTTGGCGATTCGTGAAACTGCGCAAATGTTGCTAAGGTAAGGAACTGCTGCGCGATGATCCTTCCTCTCCGATTTTGTGGGGTTTTGCTTAGAGTTTCCTCTTTCGGCTGACTTCTCAAAGGACCCTAGCCAATTTGAAGAGGTGTTGATCGTCCCGCCTCCTTGGCCCAATTTACTGAAAAGCGGCTTGGTCACGAGGCTAGAGGAAAAGGTGACCGACCTCAAGCTCATAGATGCTACAATGGTGAAGAGGTGCATGGCGGAGCAAAAGGTCGGCGAGACAAAGGGCATGTCCTTGGTCTTGGCGAGCTCGAGCAAGAAAGGTCTGCCTCCGTCAGACCAAGGATGATCTTCTTTGCTTAGAAGAAGGTGCTCATGCTCGAGCAAGAGCTGGAAGCAGTGGAAGAAGACCGGCTTTGGCGGAGGCGCCTTTCTCTAAGCGGAGCAAGGTCCTCGGGCTTGAGCAAAAGCCGGCGGGAGAAGCGGCATGCGGACCCTTGAGACCAAGGCGGCCGAGCTTGAGGCGTCGCCGATCCGAGGAGGAGCTAGGCCGCAAGCGAAGGCGGCGATTGGAGAAGGATCGGCCCTCGGTAGGACAAGGCCCTTGGGCTCGAGCAAAGGCTTGAGCAAGAAAGCTGACATGCTTTCGGGGCCTCGAAGTCAAGGTGGCCGACTGGGCGGGCAGCGGCAGACCAGCTGCCGCCCTCGCCGACCAGATATAAAGGCAAGTCGAGCAGCCATGAAGAGGCCGTGAAGGTCGCGACGCCCGTGAAGGTGATCGACACAGGAGACCAAGGTGGCCGACTCTGATGAAGCTCTCATGGCGCTTAGAGGGCGGCCGGGTGTGTAAATTATCGCTCGTTGGAAATGTAATGATATTTGCTTGAATGATCGCTGTGATGATGTTTTCTTTGGTCCTCTATCGCTTTTGCTTTAAAAAAAAGCTGCGAGACGGGCGTAGTGTGGACTAGGTCGATGTATGAGCTCATAAGCCGGTTTTAGTCGAAGACAAAAACCACTAACGTCATAAGCGATGTTGAAGCGAGTGTGTTTTCTTGGCAAAATGTCTTAAGCGATAATTCATTCCTACCGGGCCCCAGCTGCGAATGGAAGTCGTACATTCTAGGGCGAGTCTGAGTCCATTCGCGGGAGAGATGAGAGAAAGCGGCCCTCAAACCACCTTATCAAGGCGGCAGGCGTGGGTTAGGTCGGTGGGGAAAAAGCGAATGTGTCGGACACTTCTTAACGTTTGCGGCGCATGGTGGGCCGGACATGGTGAGTGGCGACCATGCACCTTGTCTGAAAAGCGAAAGCGTTTAGGCGAACAAGCGTTGCCTTGATGCAAAAGGTCGCTAATTTATAGTATAACGAGATAGCTTTTAGGCGTAGAATTTGCGTGGTGGTCGATGTTCCATGGTGGCGAGCTCGCGGCCATCCTCCGTTGCGAGGCGGACAGCCCGGCGTGACAAAAAACGGCCGTGAATGGTCCCTCCCATTTGGGGAGAGTTTGTTGGCCTTGATGTGTCTGAATCCGTCGCGGGGCGAGGTCGCCGACCTGCGAGCTTGAGGCGAATCGCGCTTGCATGCGAGTTTGCGGAGGGTTTCTTGGTAGGCAGCGGCCGACCGAGTCGTGCCTTTAGGCGAGCTTCTTCGGCAAGGTCGAGGTCAAGGCGGCGTTCACGCCCTTAGTGGATGTCGTCGGCGGAGTTCACTCTTAGTGACCCGAGCACGATTTGGCGGGAAGGGCGGCCTCGGCACCATAGACGAAGTGGAAGGTGTTTCGCCGTAGCTTCGGCTTGCGATGGTCGCGTCTGACCAAGGACGGAAGAAGCTCGTCCACCCATGAACGCCTTGTCGGAAAGTTCCACAAGACTCTTTTCTTGATCCTTGGAGTAATTGGCGTTGGCCCGCTCATTGCTCCGTTGCTCTGTGGGTGGCGGCGAGGCGAAGCGATTTTGTCTTGATATCTTCGCGATGGGCTTGAAGCTTGACTCCTTTGGTGAGCGGGTGCCGTTATGCGTGATGAGGCGATTAGGTACCAAAGCGTGTCACCACATTCTTTGCGAAAAAACCTTTTGGTGCTTGGCCGAGATGGTTGATCTGGGCTCGGCCTCGATCCACTTAGAAAGTGTCGATGGCGGCGAGCAAAATTTGCAACCCTTTCGACAGGGGAAAGGCTGAGGATGTCGGCCCCGGTCGAGAATGGCCATGAGTGGGATGGTTTGCGTAGCGTCTGTTGGTGGTGGGATTCTGAGCGTGGCCTAGCGCGCGCCGACCAGTCGCCACGATTACGGCGTCATCTAAGCGGCTGTTGGCCAATAGTATCCCAACCGGAACGCCTTGCTCACGATCGTCCGAAAGGATGAGTGGGCTCCGCACGTTCCTTCATGGATATCTCTGAGGAGGAACTGGCCCTCTTCTCGAGATATGCACTTGGAAGGACTCCAAGTGCCCCTTCTTGATATAGGCGCCGTCTACTAGCTTGTAGAGCGGATGACCGCCTTCTTGCCGAGAACGCTCGGCTTCTTCCTCGGGCAATGTCCGTGGGCGAAATATTGGACGAATAAGCGCCATCAATCCGCACCTTGCTCGAGAAGGAGCGTTGCGCATGTCTCTGGCGCCTCCTCTTGAGAGGAATGGAGGGCTTGTGCGGATGCTCGGCTAGCGCCCGGTGGCGGGCATCTATGTTGGTGCCTCCTCTCTGAGAGGAATGGAGGCTTGTGCAGGATGCTCGACTAAGCGCCCGGGGGCGGGCATCTGCGTTAGTGCCTCCTCTGAGAGGAATGGAGGGCTTGTGCGGATGCTCGACTAAGCGCCCGAGGCAGACATCTGCGAGAACCGACCTTGGAAAGTTAGTCGGCCGGGAATTATCCTTCTGGGGATGTAGAGTACTTGAAATTTCGAAATACCGCTCCATCTTCGACCTCAACCAAGTAAAATTTGTTAGTGATATGCCCTAGAGGCAATCATGTGAGATGATTGTATCATCGTCTATATTCATGTACTTATCGGTTCCATGAATAAATGTCACTCCTTTGTTCATTGAGTATGACTTAATTGTGAAACACATTGGTTATATGATATTATTCTAAAAGCGATCCTGATTACATATCATTATGTGGGACAATAGTGATTTGACCAGCACATGTATTGATTGATGGTAATGTTTCACATACCATAGATATGGAGATATCAAATCAATAATGTGGGCACATGTTAGAAGAACATGGGGTTGGATAGACCCACTCAAGAGACAACGATGAGATTGTTATCTTAGAAGTGCCATCGAGTATAGTCTCGAGTGGTATACCTATCGATCCTTTGACACGAGATCCTTATTGATTCTCGGCATGTATAATGCATACTTTGAGGCTATCAAGCGCTTCTCAAAATAAGGGGAGTTATAAAGTTAGCTTCGGGTATGCCATGAAACATGGCGTGAGATATAAGAGATCAAGATGAAATTGCCCTCCTTGATAACGGGAGAGATATCTGGGCCCTCGGTGTGGATGGATAAGGAAAAGTGCATGGCCATGCCAAAGTGATTAAAGTGTTAATCACGAATTATATCCATTACATTGTGAGTGAATGGGTGAAGCTACCACAAGGATGTACGTATCTTGCCTTGAGCTTGGTGGTATCGCGTGGCAAAAGGATCGGTATATGAGTATATCAAGGTTCATGGAAATCGATCATTTACGTGCATTAGGGGGCGACATGTCTGCTAGGAACATTTGTTGTCGATGGTGCGGAAAAAAAGATTTCGGGGCCATGGCCGTTCTTGTAAGAACCTAACGGGTCACACATTAACGGGTTGGATCATGTCGATGGATTGGATCCATTAGTGGGTTTACAGTTTGAATCCTCTGGCGTCTTAATGGATTTCTCTTGTAGAAGATCCATTAGCGTGAGTCTAATGGGCTTCTATCGTAGAAGGCCCGTTAGTGCACTCTATATATAAAGGCGTGGGGTGTCTTTGCCATGTAAGTTCACCTCACCTCGAAACCCTAACCGTCGCTCTGCCAAAAACCCTAGCCGTCGTGCGTGGTGCTAACACCGGCGCCGCGTTCCACAGGCGTGTGGATACCATAGCGCCGTTGCTCTGTCCTCGGCGATCGGCGATCGGTTTCACCCTCTCCAACTGCGCGTGCACATCTACATCCATTGCGTCGTGCACCCGGCGAGAGGCGTCAGGACTCGGCAACCACTCGGCGAGCACTCGGGCGGTCCGGCGACCACTCGGCGAGCACTCGAGGCGATCTCGCGAGCACTTGGCGAAAGCGATCGAGTGCGTTCGACTCGTCTGATGCTTGAACCGGGGAGGCTTCACCCACTCTACTTCAGCTAACGTGCTCAAGGGTAATGCTCCATGATCCACTACTCGCATGATTCACAGGTGTTCGCGGTAAAAATTTTGTTTTCGGCTAGCGTATACCGCGTTCTCAACAAAAGCGCCATTGAGCGATCGGAACAACGATACTCCTTGTTGACTTGGTTGGCGACCGGTTGTGAATCGCCTTTCACGATCGGTACATTGGACTCAAAGCACCTTGGGCGCTCGTGGTCCGCCAAAACCTTCATACTCGCGCATTATTTGTTGCGGGAAGTGTAATTGAATGATGTCTTTGGAGTGGTCCCCTGAGGATACCAATACAACGCCTTGACCCGGCGTTAAAGCTTCGGGACCCATCGAAATACATGGTCGGTGACCGGCCTCAGATTCATGGTCCTGGTGGTGGTGAATTTGAAATTTGGATTCGTCCATTCCACCACGAAGTCGCTAGAATCGAGATTTGATCGCGGTCTTGAGCGAGAAGTGGATGTCGAACTCTGCTAGTTCCATGGCCCACCGCTATCCGACGCATGGCGTCCATTTCTTAGGATCTCCCTAAGTGGAAAGGTGGTCGGGATGACAACCTCGTCGCTTGGAAATAGTGGCGCGGACTTCCTTGAGGACTCTGACGGCGAGTATAGGAGCCACGGACCTCTGAGTAGCGCTCCTTTGGCACATGCAACACTTGACGTAGTACACGGACGCTGCGTCCCTTCTCGCTCTACCACGATCTGCGCTTCGGCTGGGCGTTCTTTGCGAGTACAACAAGTTAGCTCCCGACCTCGGTGTGGCCAAGATCGGAAGTGGGCAGTACCGCTTTAGCTCCTCGAGGAGCGATTAGCCTCGTCTGTCGAACGAAACCATCGTGTTCTTGGGCGCCTTGAAGAAGGTAGGCGCTTCGCCAAGCCAAAAATGAAGCGGCTCGGGCGGCCATTCGTCCGGTCGAGTCTGCACCTCCTTCTACCGATCTCGGGGCGCATCCTCTCGATGGCCGATCTTCTCCGGGTTGGCACCGATGCCTGCTGACGATGATGTACCCGAGTACTTTGCACGATCTTACACCAAAACACACTTTTCGGGGTTAAGCTTTATTCGATGCCTTGGAGGTTACAAAGGTCTCCTCGAGGTGGGACCGTGGCACGAGGGATTTTAGTCTTAACTACGATATCATCTACATAAACCTCCGAGGTTCGGCCTATCTGCCTCTGGAAAGTCTTTTGCATCAAGCTATTTGGAAGGTCGCCCCGCGTTCCTGAGCCGAAGGACATGGTCGTGTAGCGAGCGTGCGAAGGGCGTGATGAAGAAGTCTTCTCCTCGTCCCACAGGAACAAGCCAATCGATGATAGCCGAATAGGCATCAAAAACTCATTACAGGACTCCGCCGTCGCGTCTACGGTGGTCAATCTTGGCGGCAAAGGGAAGTTGTCCTTAGGGCCTTGCGCGTTCAAGCGGTGTGGTCGGCCTTTATCGCCATTTGCCCCTTTCTTTTGGCGATGGCCGGGTTTGCGGCCACTCATGTGCCAAACTCCTCGGAATGGCCGACCTTGAGGAGCTTGTCGAGTTCCTCCGGATTATTACTGTTTCTCAGGGAAAATCGCTGAGCTTCTGCCTTACGGGTCTTTTGCGGTGGGCGGCTAGCTTGTGCTCGATCACCTCCTTTGGGACCCGGGCATATCAGGACGGCTCCCAGGCGAACACGTCCGAGTTCCTCCGGAGGATGGTGATGAGCTCGAGTTCCTATTTGGGGTCAAGGAAGACCCCAAATGGAGAACCTTGGTAAGATCGGCCTCGTGAGGGACCGCCTTGGTTTCTCCCGGTGGAGGGTAACTTTAGGTCGGGAAGGCGCAGGCAACAGTGCAGGCCCTGTTGGGGCAATTGCCCAAACCATGTCGAGGATTTCTCATCATGACTCGGGGCATACTGTGAGTGCGCCTTTATGGTGATGGCGCCTTCGGCCGGGGACCTTCGAGGCATTGGTAGGCGTGGTGCGTGGCGGCCATGAACACAGAAAGGACGATCACGCCAGAATGGCGTTATAGGCCGACTGAAGTCCACGACTTGAAATTGACTAGCTCGGTCTGAAGTTCATGGTGTCCCCGAAGGTCACGGGCAAGACGATCTGGCCCAAAGGCTTGATCGAGGTGCGGGGCGATCCCAAAAGCGGGACAGGCGATGCTCTTGATCTTAGAGCGAGGACTGCATCTCGTCCGGGACCTTAACAGATATGAGGTCGAGGAGCTTCGCGTCGGCGAGAACCGAGCCGACTTTGCGTTCTTGATGGTGAGACTTCGACCAGCAGGGAGCCACGGGTTTAGTCATTCCAAGGGACAATCATCCTTGGAAGCGTGATGAGCTGACTCGGACCACGAGTTTGTTGCAGGTGGCTTGCCTTAGGCGATGTGGCCAACCTCCATGCTGCCTCCTTCAAGTCCCTACGGGATTTGTAGGCGAGAGCCCCGAATATGGCGATGTGATTGTGGGGCTCTGATAAGCCATGTCGTCGTCGTCTTCCACGGATCCTTGCCTTTACCACTCTCTCCTTGCTCGGGAGAGTCGGCATAGGTCCTCGCCTGTAGAACTTCTCGGTGATGCGCCCAGAGATTCTGCGATTCTTGGAGTCGTGGCGATTACTTAGTGGAAGCGAAGGCGAGCGGTCGCCCGTAAGGCGCCTCGCCCGCGATCTGGCCGCCGCCTTCTTGGCCGTCCGGACCTCGGCGCCGCGACCTTAGTCGATGTCGCCAAATCGGCAGCTGCTGCCTTAACCGACGCGTGACCGCTTCGCTGCTGGTCGGCGGGCGCGAAACTGCCGTGATCGGCAGCGCCAAATATCGAGTGTCGCGACTTCTTTTCTTGTTTGCCTTTTTGCGCGGGGACGATGGTCTCGTGCTCGGAGAAACCCTCGAGGCATTTGAGGCGGCAACTGCCCTCGTCGGCGCCCTCTTCCATTATGCGGCCTCGCCGGCGTTGGCGTAGCGATCGACCATCTGAGCAGCTCGTTGGCCAAGCAGTCGGGTGGATCTCAAGTCTTGTGTGAAGCGGGCGTCGCGGACCCGAACTTGAAGGCCGGACTACGCCTCGTCCGAGATGCTCGGAATGGAGTTCCTCACCTTGATGAACCTTTGGACAAAATCACGTAGCGTTTCTTTGTCGATCTGGATCGGCCGCTCGAGTCGCGCTTCGTTGCGGCGTGTATAGCAACTCTGAAAGTTTGCCGCGAGAACCTCGAGCTTGCCCCATGGCGGATTGATCCTCCTTCGGTTGAAGAGCCCGTTCGAGGCGGGCCGTCGAGGGCCGTGGGGAAGTAGTTGACCATGACCCCCTCATCCCGCGCCGCTGGATGGCGGTGGAATGAATCGAGAAACTTCGTCCGGGTTACGAGTCCGTTAGGCGCTTCGATGTGGCGGGCTTGAACTTGCTCGACCACGTGACCTCCGGAGAATCATGAAAAGCCCGCACCGAATCTTGAAGCCCATCGTGGCGGCCCCTCGGCGTGCGATCGTGGCGGCCAAGAGCTAGCGGTCCTTCTTGCGCGCAAAAGCGGCGAAAAACTCGCCTTCGGCCGTAGCGGCAACAGGCTGATTCGAGTGGAACCGCGGAGCAGCTTCATGGATGGGTGAACATGACCTTGAGCGAGAAAGCGGCCGAGGCTACTCCGAACGTCCTCGCGGCAAATCTTTGCTTCCGTGGTCCCCGGCGAGGCCGGGAGACACCGTGGGAATGGCGCTTCGGTCCGAGAAGCGCTCCAGCCCTTAGAACGCCGGTAAGCGCGGGGAAACCCATGTCGATGGCGAGCATTTCTAGGTTCTCGGCCACTAGGGCTCCCATAGCCACAAATCCGAGGGTTGGAGAGAGCTCTGGAGGCCGCGCCTGCCGTCGCCATGGTGCGAAGCGCTTCGGCGCTACGGGGGAAGCGGCAGAGGCGACCTCGGGATCTGATGGCGGCGTGTTCTGGGAGTGATGTCGGCTGGTCTCCTTGCGGGCTGATCGCCCGGCCCGGCGTCGCGTCCTCCTCCGGTTGGCCAAAATTGGCCGCCGAGCATGCCGGGACAATTCAAATGGCGCCGTTGGCACCATCTTTGGCGATGGGGAGATCCGGAGATTGCTCCTCACGGATCTCATTTCTCCCGTCACGTTGACCTGCGGGGCACGGGACCCGAACACGACTCAGGAGGTGTCATATGCCGCGGTCCCTGGTGAGCTCGAGACGGTCGGGAGCATCGGGATCGTTCAAGCGCCGGACTCTTCCCCGCAGACGAGGTATCGGCTGCGGCGGAGAATCGCTCTCGCGCTGCGGCAGAGGGGAAAGACTCCGGTTTGGTGTAGCCCTCTGGGTGGCGCGCCCACACCATCAGCGTAATGCGCGTAAATCGTCCCTCGTCGTCGAAGCGCAAAGGTCTTGGTTGTCTTGCGAGTTCGGCATCCTCGGGGATTCCTGCGGAGGACTTGATCGATCCCCACAGACGGCGCCCGGTTGTCGGCGATTCGAGACGGGGTCCTTCACAAGCTTACTTGTCGAATGAGGATCAACGGGCCCCTTTCATAAGGGTAAATGCGTCCGGCGTGCCGAAACTCTGGTCGAGCAAGCGGGACAACCGGAGAACTTCGGGGGCGTTTTTACAGTTCGGGCCTCTCGCGGGGAGATAATAACCCTCGTCCGGTGATTGCACTAGTATCGCAGCAGGTTACAAAGCACTTGCGGGGCTGATCAATGCTAAGGGCTCCGTGAGCAAGCGGGGTGTGCAAGTATGGGTGTAATCTGAAGGTCCAACCCTAATACATTGTGCCGGGGTATTTATAGGAATTCTGAGACAAGTCGATAATTACGGGCGTTCTCTTGTAGAGGGCGTGGGCGATCTGATGGCCTTGCTTGCATACGAACTTTCCACAGGGCGTGGGTGCGATGGTATGAACCAAGTCGGCCTGAGCCAAGTGGCAGTAGTCCCAGGCGAAGCGATCCTCGGCCGTGCGACATTTAATCTACGTCGCCTTATCGCGGGCCCCGGGCTTGGCTCGCTTCGAGGCGGGGTGGTTCCGTGGCGAAATGGTCAGAAGGTCGGCCCGCATGATGACGTCCGGGCAAAACATGGTCGGCTTGGTCTCGAGCTTGGATGGTCGTCTGATGCAGTGTAGCCAATCCCCGACAGAAGGATTCTCAAAGCATGTCTAAGCTACCATAAGACTTTAATATTATGATCGAAGTTGTACAATTTTTAAACATTTTGACAATTCTATTAATCCGTTTAAATTTCGTTATTTTTTATTTTTCAGAGTCATCAGATTAATTTTATTTTCTAAACTTTATGAGAAGGGCTATAAGAGTATGCCTGAGCTATCATAATTTTCTAAGAGTTTTTAAAGGAATATTTTTCTAAGATTTTTTTAAACAAAAATTTCCTTTCTACGTTAAAATTAACATACTGTTCGCAGCAACGCATAAAATTTTAACTAGTTCTCAAATACAAATCTACTCGTCTACAATCTTCAACTAAAAATTAGGTACTTACGTACTTATTCGTTGAGTTATTAATTTGAATTGGAATTTTTTTTCTAAAAAAGAAAAATACTAATAGAAAGATTAACTCGGGGTTTGATTGCAATTGGTAATTGGGTTATATATTGGTCATGCCCAACTTTGACAAACAAGGTAGAACTAAGGGTGTGTTTGGCTAGGCTAAAGTTGAAAATTCTAGTTTTACTATATTCGTGAAACTAAAGATGTGAATACATTAAGAGTGTTTAGATGGATCATTTTGTTTATATTTTAGACCAAAAATATAAACTTAATTCACTTTATTTCAGTCTACAAGTTTCAGATCTCAGGTGAAACTGAAATCTGGAGCTCTACCAAACAGTCTCTAAATTCTCATGTTTATGAACACACACATAGATCACATTGACTCAATTCATCTTGGGCCGGGTTATTACGCACACTTCTATCAAGGATCCGACGTCCTCTCCAGCTCAACATACCTATATAATGTCGTGTGTCTACTCATCTAGGCCCACACGAGCCATGCGCTATATACCCTCGCCCTGACCCGCATGCCTATGCAACAGTGAAGGTCGTCTCTAATACCATTTGTAAAGTCCTAACTCTAGTTAGGCTCAAGTCTACCCGCACATCGGACAAAGCATGCACTTACACCAACCCCACTTGCGCTTTCATGCTAGCTTCGCGTAGAAGGTACAGCCCAGGGTTTGATTGCGATTGACAATATGTTGATTATGTCTAACTTTGACAAGTAAGATGAGACAAAATTCTCATGATTATGTAACACACATGGTTACATAGGTCACCGGATTATCACAACTAGTCCTTAACCCGTACGCCTGTATAGCTGGCAATATTTATAAATAAATCTTGAAGATAACGAGTAGATAAGGAAAACAAATCGTCCTTTCTATATAGAAATAATATCTTTTCGTCTTTCTTTCTATTTCCACTTCATTACTCCTTTATTAGACGCTTGAAGATGATTAGTAGATAACAAAAACAAAGATTGTATTACTGTATCGATTTGGATTTGCATGTTGGACAATAGAAAGACCACCTAAAACTTGTTGATTTCGTAATAGCAAAGAACACCTAAAAACTCTTTTAAGTTCCGCTGAACTGAAGTATCATGGCATTATGACGTTTTTAAAACTTCAGATCGACCTTGTGCTATTGTGACCAGTGACTAGATCGTAATTTGAACATCATAAGGTTTTTCTTAGAAAAAAAAAACAAGATCTCTAACACCGTTCAAAGTCCAAATAGTAATAAAAAAGTTTTCCAAAAGAATACATCTAATATCCAGCAAAAGATCACCAAGCTCCTTCGTAACTGATGACTCTAATTCATTCTTACTCTAGTCAGGACGACCTCAGTTTCTTAGCTAGTAAACAAGTAGCAGCAACAGCAGGTAGAATTCCAGGGCAATTAGGGGGTAATTAAGTTTGAGGTTTCAGGCGTCAATGGAGAACTGCTTCTTGTGCTTGGACAGTGGACACCTTGGCCTGCAGCTTCTCCAGCTTGGCGCTCGCGGTCCGGACCTTCACCTCCTGCGCGTTGCATAAATGCAGCTTCGTCTTCACGCCGAGCATCCTCTGCACCCGCGCGGCCCACCCGCCGTCCTTGGCGCGGCCGAGCTTCTGAATGTCCTCGCGCATGTCCGAGCACTCCTTCTCCAGCTCCATCAGCCGTAGCCGCATGCTGTCCATGCCGACCTTGAGCATCTGGTTCTCCCTCACCGCGGCCGTGGCCCAGCCACCGGCCGCAGCTTCACCGGACGTCGCCACGCCGCCGCCTCCGCTGCGCAGGGGCCTCGACCCTTCCAGGTTGTCGGAGACGAGCAGGCACCCGGCGATCGATGTCCTCAGCTGCAGCTGCTCGAAGAAGAGGACTTGCACCACCACGCGCAGCGGCAGGCGCTCGTTCTGCGCGGCGTGGGTGCACGCTTCCAGGGAGAGCTTCTGGCAGTTTATCAGTCGGCATAGCTGCTCGCGGTCCGCTTCTGGCAGCCATGAATGCGCCTGCGGTTGGCATTATGGAACAAAGTTAAGCAACATGAACCATAGTACATTTCAAAGGTTTGCAAGTCAAGTCGGCTAATGATCTGTGTAAGTAGTTTCAGGTGTAAATCAGTAAATGGTAACGAGCGCAAATGATGACTCGTTAAAAGTAAAAAAAAAGGTCTGCAGATGTTATGGTAACACATGGTTGTCCGTGTCTTCGATTCTTGGTGCAAGAACTTAATCAGAAACAGTTTCATTTTGCCTTTGAGAAGTGTCAGTTTCAGAAGAACATTGATAGCTTTAGGTTCGTTAAATTGTTTTGTGCAAGAATTTAATTGGGGATGTGACGGTAGTACAGACACAAGTCATCTTGTCTTTGGAGAAGTATGGTTTCTGAAACAGAACACTAATAGCTTTCAAATGGAGATGAAGAAACTGCATAACAACCAATTTTGAAATTAAAAATAGTAGGCTCAAAACTTTACCTTCAGATATACATCAACGGCACGGTAAAGACCATCATCTAGTGGCCGAGCATATTCAGGCAAAGCAGCTGCGAGAGATTGGAATTTCGGTGGCTTCAGATTGATATCTGGTGCAATCTCTGCAAGATATCCATCAATTAGCTTAGCAACAGCAGTGATTGGTGCCAACGAGGGAGATGCCATCACATCATCCAAGCATGGAGAGGCACCGCCTGTGGTCTGGTCCATTGCCAAAAAGTGATCAAGAATCCTGTGCACACACTCAACGTTGTAGAGTGTGTCCATGGTGTATGAGAAGTTTGGCAGCAGTAGATCCTCCAATGTGGCTTCATCTAGTTGCATACCAACCCTTTTCTCCAAGTTGGAAATGCAAGCACGATTGACTTTCAGAATCATGGCTGTTCGAAGCAGCCAGAGCAAAATATTTGTGCATATTAAACCTTTCTGAAGTGGCAACATCCTGCCAATCTCTTCAAGCAAATGCCTTTGTTCTTCCTCAGATAGGTTAGCAGCAGTCAGGGGCATCGGTCCTGTGCTTTGACGCCTATTCAATCCTGGGAGGAACTTCTTGGCATAGTATGTGAGAGAACCAGCAATGGTCTCCTGTTTGATGCCTCTTGACTCCATAGTGTTAATTAGCCTCTTGTATATAGGGAAGCTCAGGGATGACGCATCATCATACCACCAATCTGAGCTGCAGTTCCTGAGCTTTGCACCCGTGCTTATACCATTCCACAACACACTGCCCCCAGGGCTTTGCATGGCACCATGTTCTGAGACTGGCCAGCCAAAGAGGTCTGGATCAATACTAGCTTTGCCAGCTAACGATTCAATGCATCTCTTCACAATGTTAAGGTCTTCAGCATGAGGGAGAAGGTCATCGCAAGTCTGAAGTGCTTCCAGGGAATCTTTCCAGCTTCGGAGTACTACTTGATTAAAAAACACTTCCGTCTGATTAATAAGGTTATCCTCAGCTGTTTCTTCTGTCATTTGGAGATGTTCAGCAGCACACCGAAGGTACACAACATTTGCTGAAGAGAGTTCTATCTTCACCCCATAACAGAACCTTGCCACGAACTCAAATGACTTTGCGCCCCCAGGGATGTCAGGTAATTTGACGATACATTCATCTTGGTCCGAACTCTCCTCAATCAACCTTCCCAGGATGGCACTCTTTGAAAGTAGAGGGAACTGCAAAGAGACAAAAAGCTTTTCAGAGAAAAGGAAAACTTTGTAACTGTCAAGTAGAAACTATGTTTAGAGAGAAAATAGCTTGTAGATGTGTGTGTGTGTGTGTGTGTGTGCGTGTTTTGAGAATCAGTATGTAAATGTGCGAATATGAGACTGATGATTAAATGTAAGTGTTAGGGCTCTGATACCATTTGGTAGAGCTCTGATATCACTTGTTAGAGATAGCAGCGCAAAAAAACTGGAGACAAAGGTTTAACATGGAAAACCCTAATGGAAAAAAACCACAGGAAACAATCTACTATAATGCTTCAATGATTACAAGTACAGGGGATTGGCTTATATAGTCAAAGAGTCCTAACTGTAGACGACTTGGACTAACAACCTATGTGGATAGAACCAAAAGATATGGTTGTTAGAGATATTGACTTATCTCCAACAAACCTCTCCTTAACTCAAAATCTTGTTTCTAGAAAAATTCTGAAGGGTAATTAAGCATATGAATGCAAGTGCGTTAAAAATCCAAAGGACTGCTGAACAAGAAAGACTGGAACAATCATGCCAAACACTTGTAGTGCGAAAAACCACAATGAGTATAAAAGATTGGAATAGTCTTATCCAAATGCTTGTCATGAAGCGAGATTGAGCAAACCACCAGTAGGTTGAAAGAAAGATTGAAACGGTCAATCCGAACACACAGTTATAACAAAGCAGACGCAGAATCTGAGTCTTCAACAATTCATAACCCCAGTAAAGTTTGAGTCTGTGCAACTGACTTCCTGAAACAAACACTCAATCATCAAATAGTATAAGCTAAGACATCACCTAATGTTGGGTAGATAGTGAAGAACACATAATATAGACTTTTGACATGCTCCACTTGGAACATAAAATTTGGCAAAGTGCCTACTGAAAATTCATAATATGGTTGAAATTGCTCAAAAAATGTCAATATGAAGAAAAACTTTTCGTGTCATCAATGGAGTATCAATTACAGTAGACCTCTCATATCGAGTAAAGACAACAAAACAACGTTGTAATATCCACACAGAAACAAACTCTTTCTTGCACTTCAATCTTCATCTCAAACTGACATTGGAGCAAAACCTTCACTAGAAAAACTCCGAAGAGTATAATGCTACCATCAGGATGTCAGCAAATTCCAAATGGACATTGCTAAAACCTCCATAATGGTCGCTGTATCCAAACGGTGAATAAAACACCAAAATAATGGTGATGAAACACCAAATTTCAATTAACGGTGATGAAACACTAAATTCAATTGTCTCCTCAACTAACATTATTTTTTTCTCTAAGCTAGACGATGAAACATCAAAGAAATGTCGAATAAATTACCAAGAATAAATTCTGTCTGAATTGCAATGAAATACGTCAATAATATACATAAAATCCTGGATTCCAATTAAATCGAGGCACTTTTTTCCCTTGATCTTGTTTGTACGGCACCCATCACAAAACAACCACCCACCACCATCGGTCCACCTTCGCTGGTTCAGTCTGGGCGCGCCGTGGTGAATGGGCGGCAGAGCGGCGGTCTGCAGAGGGAGAATCCGATGAACTTCTTCGAAGCCCCACATGGAAAACGCCGTGAAGGCGCGCGTGGGTCGGGAGCTCGAGGCGGTAGGCGACGTCATTGATGATGGCGGTGATGCGGAAGGGCCCGTAGAAACGCGGCTTGAGCTTTCCTGTCGTTGGAGCCTGGAGGGAGTTTGCGGTCTTGTTGGCGGCGGCCAAACCCGATCACCCGCAGATAACGAACCTCACGGTGGTTCTTGTCGTAGTGGCGCTTATAAATCGCTGGGCTCGCTCAAGACGCGATAGCGGACGTCGGCGAGAATTCATCCTGTCGCCATGTTTTTACACCGCCACAGCGTCTCGCCTGGTTCGTAGGAAGCGGATGGACGGAGGGTCACGGCCGTAAACGACCGGAGCAGTGTGTCCTTGAGGCGGTGCGAAAGTGGTGTTGTAGGTGTACTCCGCCGAAGCAAGATGACCATCGGCGAGCCGATCTCGTGAGGCGGCAGAGGTACATGACGATGATCTTGTTGGCGGCCTCCGTCTGCCGTCGGATGCGGGTGGAAGCGCCGACATGTGCGACTTAGTGCCGGTGGCGCATGAGCTCCGGCCCGAAGATGGAAGTGAAACGGGTCCTGTCCCGAGACCATGGATCGGGAATGCCATGGAGGCGCACAATCTCGGTGAAGAAGACCATGCCTTGATTCGGTAGAGTAGGGATGGGCGAAGCGGAATGAAGTGGCAATGATTCTGATCGGGTTGCGACCACCGTGAGGATGACCGACTTCATAACGCGCGGCGCCTCGATGAAGTCGAGCCATGTAATGTCCGCCCATACCGACGTGGTAGTGCGGGTAGAGCGGAGCAACCCGTGAGGTGTAGGTGCTCGGTTTGTAGCGCCGGCGAGTGGCGACGCTACGGATGTAGTCCCGACCACCGTCGCGGAGGTCGGGGGAGTGGAAGTCGCGGCCTTGACGGTGGAGGTCGCTGGGCGCCCTCATGGCCGTCGTCGTGCAGTGATGGCGAAATCATGGAGTAAAGGCGTCTTTGGCGGAATGTAAGCGGCCGCCAAACGCCACGAGGCGTCGATGAGGACCACGGAGCGAAGCGATGGTTGGAGCGAGCTCTCCTCGGCGCCACCGTGCGGATCCGAGTCATGTGCTTGGCGGAGACGGTCGATGAAGTCGAACCGAGGCCGAAATGGCGAGGCTTGCGGACTCTGCGTGGTTATGCCGGACGAGCATCGGCCACCGTGTTGGTGCCGCTGCTTTGTATTCCACGGAGAAGTCGGCGAGGAGCTTGCCCACCCAATGGTGTTGTGGGATCGTGTGTGGTCCAATAAGAATTTGAGATCAAAGTGATCCGTCCTTACCGTAAACCGGCCCGGAGATCGGCCTCTAGTGACGGATCGCGAGGACGAGGCCGATCGGCTCCGCCAGACGCCGCTAGGGCCGGTCTTAGGGTAGGCGCCAAATCCTGCAGGATCGGTCCCGAGTGAACAACATGAAGTCTTCGTGCCCAATGGTGAATGCGGATGATTGCATCAAGAAGATTCATTGGTGACGAAGTCTTCGTGCTTGCGAAACCTTTGGTACGGCTGAGGGAAGCTTCTCGGAGACGAAGTTATGGGTGGACCGAGTCGAGGGACCAGCGAAAGCCGCGCCAGAGATGATCTTGCATTGTTAGTGCGAAGAAGTCGGCGATGGCGTGGAAGCGAAATGCTCGCGATTCGTTAGCGCGGCTCCCGGCTTCGGTCGTCCTCGTCGTCCCGGTTGCGTGGAATCGAGGAGGAAGATGGCTAAAGGCGCCGCTCCTCCATCTCACTTTGAGATAAGCTTGGCCGTGGCGCGTCGATCACGACGGTCAACGGTGGCGAAGCCGAGGTCGAGGCGGACGGCAGCGCCGCCAAACGCGCAGAGGTGTGTGGCAGGAGGCCCCGCCGAGATGGCGGCTTGATCGATCGACTCCCGGTTAAAGGCGAGGCTCATCACCCGATCCTAAACTCTCACGGAGGTGAAGACGGGGCAGTGCCATCGCCGCAGTGGGTGGAGGAGTAGCAAGTGCTCGGTGGTCGATCCATACCTTCTCCTCCTTCGCGATCGATGGAAATAGGACCCTCTTGATGAACGCCAAGGGATAGCGGGAAAATCCATCTTTTGAAGTTGGTGGGCTCAGGTGCCTCGGCGGGCAAATCCACAGGTGGCCAATGGTGTGGAGGTGGCCGAGGCGAGTGAGCGCTGGAAGCCGATACGAGTTGAGGCCCAAGGTGGGTGGACCACGACTACGTAGGGATGGCAATGGGGCCTTGATCCCGTTTCATGACTAATTCTCCTAAATCCTAGATTAGGCTTTCCTGGCGGGGCGAGTGAGAAATCTCTCCCCTAATCTTGGCGGGCTCTGGCGGCGTCAGGCTTATCGGGAAAATGATGATTGCATCAAGAAGATTCATACGCTTGCGGCTTAAAGGATCGATCCTGATCTCACGGAGGTGAAGACGAATAGCCACCAGCGAAAAGTTCTCTGCCTCGGCGTTATCACTAATAAGTGGGAGTAAATGATCATTATCAAAATATTGCCCCGAAAAAAGAATATTCCGTGAGGTCATTGTTAATAAACATGCTAAATATGAATTACTCTAGTAATTCACTCACACTTTAATCACACATGCACCATTACTCTAGTGATTAATTCATGTAGCATGTGATCTTTTATATAGTATTTTCGGGGATTAGTCCCCGTCAAGGCCCCGCAAACTCGTCAGGGATCGGGGACAGGGGGAATTAAACCTTGTGTACGGGGACGGGGGTGGGGGCGGGGAAATTTTGCTTATCGGGGATCGGGGATGGGAGGCGCCACTGCTCGTCGTGATCGGCGATCGTTAGACCCGGATGGCGCCGGAGGTCTGGTGGCCGGGCAAGACACGGAATCCATTTGAGGCGGTGGGCTAGCCAAAGGTGGAGTCTGGCGTCGGCCGAGGAGACGACACTAGATGCGAAGAAGACAAAGCCGGGCACGCCGATGTGGTGGAGCAGCGTAATGGCCACGGGAGCCAATGTGGCGGGCGGCACATTGCTTGGATGCGGGGCCGGACAGTGCGGCCGTGTGTGAAGGACACGAAGTCCAACGCAGGCGATGGTGGATCCGGGGTCACAGGCTAGCGTGGAGGGCGCACTGGTGTCGGTGGTCGCGCGAGGCTGTTCAGAGGCCGAAGGTGGCACGATCGAGGTGAAGACAGCGGAACGACGGAGGCGCCAGGCAAAAGACGAGCTAGTGGCCGACGCAGAAGACAGACGTTGATGTCGCAGCTTGGAACTACGTGACGAAGGCCGGCGCAACAGTAGATCCAATAGATTAAAAAAAACTCTAGACTTTGATACCACTTGTTAAGGATAAATGCACGGCAAAGATAGAGGCAAAGATTTAATGTGATGAAACCCTTAAGAGACAAAGATTTAATATGAAAAAAACCTTTGCAGGAAAAAACCACGGAAAACAATCTACTATGATGCTTTTATGATTACAAGTATAGTGGGTTGGGTTATATAGCCAAAGAGTTCTAGTTGTAGACGACTTGGACTAACAATCTATTTGGATAGAATCAAAAAATATGGTAGTTAGAGATATTGAGTTATCTCCAACAGTAAGAAAGGTATAGATGATTTTTTTCTTCTTCTTCGAACTACTCCCTAATCACAAGTACAAGCAAAGCTATAAAACATCTTGCTTCTTATAATTACAAATATACAGTGGGCTACTAGATAGAAAAGCATACCTTATGAATGTGGAAAGACATCTCCCCAACCTCAACAATAACATCGCTGGGAAGTCCAGTTGTGCAGAACCTATCAGGTTCACAAGAAGAAGCCCGTCAGTCAATCACGAATCATGTATCTGTATCTCACACAGTTTAATGAGCACAACGAGACAATGACTGAGAAACAATAGTGTAAACAACTTCTTTTAGGTAAGCAAAATTCTAAAGGAACTCTTATATCTGGAGTGTAGCAACAAAGGAAACAAATACATAGTTTTCTTATATTTTGACAGAGCCTGCTTGTGCATTATTTCGTTAAACAAAACAGTATTACTTCTGGCAGTTCTGGCTAAGCTAGAAAAGAATCATACCTTTCTTTAGGCTACCTAAATCATAAAATACTCACCGAGATACTTCCACTATATTTCTCAATGAAAAAAGTACAATTATCTAATAAAGATTAGGAAAGGGTATGAGTTTATTTCTCCTATCACACGCAGATTTGCATGCATACGATCGAAGATTGTGCTGTCAATAACTGATGGGCACATGTGAGAGGATTGCAAATTGAAGGAATTTGAAATTCCAAAATGATGACTGATGTGATATAAAATACTCCATCCATCCAAGTTTATAGGATATATTTTCTCTTGGCACACAGACCAAGGAGATATTGAAAATAACTAGACTATCTATAATTACTATCTCTAAGCACTATGTTCAATGCATGCATGTAGAAAATATCAAGTAAGTATGGATATTTTTAGAGGTACAAAGGGAATATGACACTAATTTTTGCATTGGAACATAAAATTCGCGGATAAACCATTCAAAAAATACGTCCAATAAACTTGGACGTAGGGGTTAACTCCCATCTGGGATTGCTTTGACCTGCATCCGACTAATGTGATGCAAAATCCTGGGAGGGACAACTCCAATAAGTATGTCATTTATGACTATGATAACACCATGGCAATTTAATTTTGGTAGTGCAAGATGTTCAATAAACAAATTTGAGTTCTTCCAAAGAAGATTTTGAATGCCTTGCTCATGAACACAAGTGACAGGTACTATAATAAGGAACCAAGTACAAGCAAAATGCAAAATCTAGCATTTCCATTCATTGAACCTCTTGAAGTGAGTATGCACATGAAAGGAAAAGGGTAAAACTAAATACTTTCAAAAGCACAACGAGCTTAACAGAATTGGGAGTTGTTCGACTCATCGGAGGTTGCCAACTGAACTGAAGCAGCAATGTCACAAGTCAAGACCAAATTAGACAAAAGACACACAAATCAAACAAAAGAAAGGACAAAGATCCTTCCATTTCTATGCCCCCAAATCCCCATGAAAAGAAAGGCGTTCTTTTTCCCATCTCAGATTAGCAAACTAACAGCAGGAATAGGACAAGCACACCCAATTCTTTATCTCGTCAGGAAGCGCCCATGCATACATACATGACAAGAAATCTTAAACAAATTCAACTGGGACTGAACAGACACAAGCAAGAAGTAGAACCATACCATGCTTGCCCTCGCCTTGTGAAAGCGTCAGGCTTCGGGACTAGCTTCACGGAGCCCATCCTGGGACGGATCTGGCTGCCTCCAGAGGGAGCCAAGCCGGAGAGACACACAAGAACAGGAACCCCAACTAGGCAACGGGCTGTCCGGCGCACACCACTGCACTACACTTCACTCCGAAGCTCAGACCATGGCCAACTCCCTGGCCACCTAATCAACCACCCCAGAGGAACCAAGAAAACATCATCATTCCAAGGGGGCCTGGGACAGAAGAGAAACCAAGAGGTGTGGGGTTCCTGGGGAGTTCCTGGGGAGGCCAGCTCCTGCTCTGCCCCTCTACTGGACTACTACTTCTCTCTGTATGTGTGAGCTGTGAGGTAGTAAAAAAACTAGAAATCTCTCGATATTTTCGTAATGGAGGGTGACGAGGGGCAGTTTCTTGGCTTGTGTTCTTGAGTGCGGTAACAATGGAGCGGGCTGGGGCCGCCGGGGGGGGCGGGCGGGGCAAGGACAACCGTGACAGGGCACGGAGGGGGAGAAGGCGACAAAAAGAAATGAATAGAGTAGCTTCGCGGGGGCAAATATACAGGCCAAGGAAAGCAAGCAAGAAAAGGACTAACTGGGGATAAGAAATGGTGATTGGTTGATGGTGAGACCGTGAGAGTGACAGCAGAGCAGCAGCAGAAATGCAGGATTTGTCTGGGCGTGCATGTAAGGGTATGCATGATAAGAGCATCTAAGACTTCTCAGTTTATTTTTTAGTATATCTATGTTAGTTTTGTTTTATGTAAGAAAAAAATAGGATGAAAGAGAACTAAATTTTATTTAGTAGTAAATATTGTCCAAGAGTATATGTAGATTAGTTATGTATAAAAAGAAGAAGCAGTTAATGCATGTCATCTAGAACCAACCTTTAGATGATTATTATACAAACTAGCTTAGTATTTACTCTAAATGATATAAATGGACGATGAAGTAAGCACTTGATTTTATTATTGTACTCGTCCTAATGGCTTGAGACTTGAGTGTTTTTATCCTCGGTGAAAATGAGGGGGAGGGGGTGAGAGAGATCAAAAGGTGTTCTGGAAATCTGGGTCGAAGTGCACAAAGATACTCGTGATTTTGATGGAGAGGGAGTGGGCAGTGGGGGACCTGGCGGCTGGCGCTGCCTGTGCAGTACAGATCCACAGCATTATCCTAACCTTAATGCTAGGTTAGCAGAAAGACTTTTTTCCATTCTTGTTAGCTGTATTATAGTGTAAAAAAATTATAAATTTAGATATAAAAATATAAATTTTAATACCTTCTAAAAGGGTAAAAAAAAATCTCCAGTAGTAAATAGTACACGGACTGGCAGCTAGCTGCTTTGTCTAAATGTCTTCGTGGTTACCGCCATATAAGTATATAGAACCTTTGCTGCTGCAGTCAGTACGTGTATTAGGAGTAGAAAAGCTTTGGCATTTGCATGCACATCAGCGCATGGCCAAAGCTTTGGGATTGCAGAAGTCGCGCAGCAGGAACAGGGAGGACTGCAAGAAGAACTAAAAAAGAGGAGAAAAGCCAAAAAAACGGAACGGACACTTGCTTCCCTTTCAGTCCACGCGACGGCAATCGCAATGCAAATGCAAGCGATTCGACATGCAATCCACACCGACAAAAAGACGACTCTCTCAGTAGGCCAGTGTAAAGTATCTCCAACGATATAAAAATATTCATATCAATACATAGATATAAACAACAGATTAGTTATAGTATTATCATAAAATTAAATATTAACTCACTTTGGAATCATATACATTAGAATCTCTTGTAAACAAAATGCTAAAACAACATAATTAGTGAAGTGCACCATTAGTGATGCTCTAAGTGCTAGTACACAGGACATACACCAATGTATGAATCTCTTGGACATGTGGCAGGACAGCAATTGCTTTGATGCCAAAGAAACCAATGGTTCGGAGGTATAACCAAATTTCTCCTGACTGTTCTGCTTCAAGGAAAGCATACCTTCTGCCGGGCGAGATCAGAACAACACAACACAAAACAGAAATGCACTGTTTTGCTCGGAAGATCTACCGCTCGGTGCGGGGGGAAGAAAGGGTGATCTACCACATGGCAAGGAAAATCCCAAGCTGTCAGTGGCCACCGGAAGTGATCAGTGTGGCAGCAAAAGAAAGATCCAGAGATGGAATAATCATGATATATTGGTCTTCTCCTGAGCATCCCAGCCTGTGTAGATCTCCTCTACCATGTACAAGTCAAATATCAGTAGGTCTTCTCCCTTGGTGAACAGACAAATGGTCGTAAGGAGGGAGAAATTGCAAGGATAATCTTAAACTATGTTGTAATACTGCAATGCAGATGGAGATGCAACAAACTGTTGGCATTCAGAAAATGAGACGCATCAGGGCCAGTTTGCACCACTTGGTTCGGAAATGAGATTGCATGAAGAGAAATTACACAAGTTGCAACTACTGGAGCAGCAATTAGTTTGCATCGGACTGCGGTACACATGTACATACAACAAGGTCGGGGGAAACTGACTCTGCAGCAGTTCCGTAACATCTGCCACAAGATGTCTCAAGCTCGAATGGTCTGCATGTTAGCATGAAGGTATCAGAATTGAGCAAATAACATGGTTACTTTTACAATTTTTTGTTGCTCCATAATCCCATTCCTAGATAACTTGCTTGATAAAACCATCAATGTAGAAAAGTGTCTTCCAAGTCTATATACACTTCTATGCTTCACTCATCAATATGAATGACGAATATTTTCACAGGGTCTACAAATTCACATTAAAGAGAGAGATGCATGGACAGGGTCAAGCAAGGTGAATATCTATACTTGAATTTGGTAAGTGACAAATTGTAAGAATGCCAAAGAATAACAATTGAAACAAAGAAGCGAAGGAATGACAAGTGAAAATATGCAAAAGAAAAACAACTGAACATAAAATCAAAGTACTTAGAGCAATTACCAATTTCGCTGAAGTTCTGTTTTTCAATGACAACATTGCTGCTTCAGCGAAGGCTTGTGCAGCTACAGCCTCAGCTTCTGCAGCATCTGCTTCTCTTACTGCTGCTTCTGTTTCAGCCATGATAGCCTCCGCCTCTGCAACCGCACAAGCGGCAGCAGCTGCAGCCTCTTCTGCAGTCATGGTTCTCATTCGTGCCAACTCAGAATCGACTTGAGATTTGGTGAGGGTTGCAACATTGTCCCTCTCTACTACCTTCACTGGCTCTCCTTGTATATCTTCAAGCAGCACCATTTTGGAGCTTCGCCCTTCTGAGAAAGATGAACTAGGGGCTAACCTGTACTTCCGATTCACCTAGAATTGTTGGATATGGGTAATGGGTTGCATGCCAGAATGGTTTTTAGTCTTTGTATGTGTAACTTAGTCCAAGCTAGGTGCCAAATAACAGCTTGCCTTGGCCTAAATAAAAACGAAAGACTGTCCAGATTCATGGTTTCAGGGACCTTACATGTCAACAAAATCTGTAGAATTAAGCAGTTCCCAGGTTGGCCCAATACAATAGTTTTAAGCATACAGAAGATATCATGAGCACCAAAGAGGTCCAGCAACAAGTATAAAAGTGTTTTTCTGAAATTTTTAATCTAATATGCAAACTAGACAAGTACTCCACTACACAAGATATGAAACTGGAAGCAAATATAAAAGAATAGTGGATAAATGCTAATACCAGACAAACAATGTTTGCAACAGAGAGTGCTCATGCAGGTGTGAATGGGTTTATGCATTTCAATAGCACAATCTATCCAGTAGTCATACATAAAATTGCAAACCCCCATGTACTATTGTAACTATATAATATGTCAATATCCCGGTTCAATTAAACTGAGCTAAGCAGGCTTCACATTTTGGTGAATTTGCTACTCCAAATCGAGAAAGCCATTTAGTTTCAACTCTTTACTTGATCATTGTATTACTTGTCATTACTCTGAAATGCATAATAACACGGTACGAAATAGAAAGGAGTATTACCTTTATCAATTTCCCAGATGTTGTCAATTCATTTAGTTTTGAAGACAGTACATGATCAAAATCGGCAGGAGGCCAGTATTGCTCCTACATGAGAAATCAGGTCAAGAAAGTTGCCACCTACCAAGCAAGTTAGATAAAGTAAAAATTTTGCCATTTTGAATTCCAATCTTATAGTTATAGCCACTGATTCTCATGATATCATTTCTGCAAGTTTATGATTATTACAGAACTGTCTGCACAGTTGATGCAGCATGTCCAAATACCAGGACTGTATTCAGTGACTAGCGACACAAAAGTGTACTAGTGTACTGTACTCACGAAGTCTCTACAAAAAGGTACCGTTAAAAAGTGTGTGTTGGGAAAAAGCCAATAACAGACATTAGGTACATACATACTAATGAATTGTAGGTTCCACACAATGTTGAGGGGTTGATGGTAGCATATATGAGTACTAATGCATGAAGAATTTAGGCAGAGGCAAATAAGATAAACAAAGGAGTTTCAGGTCAGCATTTCTATGGGAAATGGGATAGATGGCAACAGAAGAGTTCAGTAGCGACAGCCTGTATAGCATTTAAGTTCAGAAAGTAGGCAGTTGTAACTGATTATATGTTGGGTTCTTGATATTTTTTAATCATAAAGTACAAGATAAAGAGAAGAAGCATAATTAGAAACCTCTATGTAATTAGTGATGGCTGTTTTGTATGACCCTGTAGGCTCATTCAAGCTCCTAACAGCCTCCATTATGATATTGTCTAGCCTGCAGGAAAGCCATAAAGGTACATCACAGCAGTCATAATCCTGTAGTTTTTGTTCATGATACTGGTGCAACAAAGAACAGAATACCACGATCATCTATAGACTAAACTTAAACAACTAAAGCAAATGGGACATCTACCTGGAAAGGGATCTCTTCGTTGAACTAGATGTTGCGAGAGGCATAGCATCGGCAATGTCATCATCACCATCAGAAGTGACTGCGGTGACTGATGTCGAATGGCTTTCATACCTAGGAGTAGACCTTGGTTTCTTAACAGTGGGCGTCCTTCGATTATCACGAGCGCCAGATGCATTCACGGTTACATTCATGTTGCGCCACTTGTCCTGCAATCGTAATCGGTAAAAGGAGGAGCACACGCATGAACCTCAGAACTTAGAATTTCCTCCCCTAAACCGATTAAACTGGGCCGGAGATCGTGAGCCGTGGCAAACCTTGAGGTCAACGTTGGAGCGGTACCGCAGGATGTTGCTGAACTCTGTGTCTTTCAGTATCGTGCGCCACTTCCCCGCCCCGTGCTTTGCTATTCCAGCCTTGAGGGCGGCCTCCTCCTCTGAAGTCCATTTCTGCTTCGGTGCCCCCATATGCTCGTGCCCTAGGCTAGGCTTCTTCTTCAACAACTACTCTTCGAACGCTCAGCTCGTACCCTGAACATTTCCAATGGAAGCATCAAATAAGCGCATGGAAACAACCGATGCTGGAATGAACTTAGCAACCGCCGTTCCTACAAGGGAAATGGAAGCACAAGCATGGCACATCCAAAATGAGCGAAATCTATGGATTAAACCAACTCAAGACCATCCTAAACAGAGATTGATGCAACATCGCACACACATCGCGATCGCCCAGCGTCAGACGACCAATTCCACCTTCTCTATTCTCCGAATCTTTGCTAATCAAAAGGACACCCACGAATCGAATCCGAGTTTCAATCCATGAACGGGGCTACGACGTATCAAATCCACTAGCCAACCCCGCCTAGCCCCGCGCCGGCGCACCGGATCCACGGAGGCAGGAAGCAACAGAGCCAGCGCACGAACAAGCGTGCCTCGCGATGAGTGGACTCACCTTGGTCCCCTTCCGCAGGCCGTAGCGCCGTGCCCACCGGTCGGCACACTCCGACTCCGTTGACCGGCGATCTCCGGCGAGGCCGTGGATGGGAGCAGGCGTGGGGTGGGAGGTGGAGATCTCTGTGAGGAAGGGTCGAAGGGAGGGTGGATAGGGAGAAGTAAAGTATGGGTGGGCTGGGCCGAGATTATTACGCTTGGAAAGTGGGCCTAATATATGGGCCTGCCCGTAAACATTTAGCCCAAACAAGTTAGTTTGGGCCCTTAGCCTAATTCGACACGGGCAAAATAACACATCATAGACAAGATATAAATAGTGAATAAACCCTTCCTCTCCAAAAGAAAAGGCAACATAGATCGGAGATCATGGGCATCTTCCATCAGATTCAGGAACTGAAGCTTTCTGTTGATAGATCAAGCTTAAGCTCGTGGTTTGATCTAGAAAAAAGGTAACGTAACATCCATAGATTTCAAAGTCCTTCCCTGACCTCGTAATGTCCTGGTGTGAGTCGTATGTTGGTTGCATTGGGTTGGGTCCGACCATGGTTCAAAAAAAAAACCCTTCGGATTTCGATTTCAGTCAGGGTCGGAATCAAAATCTGATGAATAAAAAAATTAAATTATTACGGTAACCTCGGAAATTTTAGCGAGATTTCGCCAAATCTCGCCAAAAACTCAGGTTTTTTTTTTACTTTTTATGGCTGGATTTGACCGGATTTAGTTCAATGACCCTTAATAAGTCATCTTTCATGAAAATTTGTTCAAAAACCGAATTTTCGAGATGTTTTAAAATTTTGACAGAAATACTATCAGATTTTTATAAAATTGTAAAACATTGATCATAATCTGAAAAATTTATGGTACTATCTTTAATAGTGTAGGATCATACAAAAAAATTGAAAATAATTGAACTTCATTTGTTTTCTTTAAACAATCAAAAATAGAATGAACATAATTGGGACAGTAACTTTATCAGAATTTTATAAATTTGCTCGAGTATGATCATGATCCAAAATTTTTATGAGAGCTTAAAAATTGCCTTAGTACCATTATATAAAATTTTAAAAAATTTATTTTTTTGTTTGCTCAATCAAATCTATGTATGCATTGAATTTTATTTGTTCTATTTCAAAAATCAAAAACAAAAAGAACATAAATGGTACAGTACCATTGTAAGAATTTTATAAATTCACAGGGTGTGATCATGATTCAAAATGAGATCATAAGCATTTCCTTAACACCCTTCAATAAAGTTTTCAAAAATTATAAATATTATTTTTGCTAAAACAAATTTATGTATTGATCATCACGCTTTTATTAGGGCGTAGCACTATTAGAATTTTTACAAATTCTTGAACCTTGATCATCATATAAAAATTTTATATAAACATTAATTATACATAAAACCATTTATAATTTTTTTAAAATTTTTAATGTGGTTTGAATCAATTTTCATTTGGTAGAATTTTGCTTAGTAAGGCTTTTATCCAGACGATAATATTTTCTAATTTTTAAATATTCATAAAGCTTGATCATCATCTAAAAATTTTTTGACAACATTATTGACATATAATAACTATTCATAAAAAATTTCAAAATTTTCTAACATGGTTTGTTCAATTTTTCATTTTGTTCAAACTTCTTGATCATTTTTATCGAGCAATGACGATGTTTGAATTTTTAAAATTACTCAGATTTGGTAATCTTATGAAATTCTTACAAGAACATCATTGATGTGTCAAAAAATTTGAAAAAAAAACAAATTTTTTTTGACATTTTGGAGCCATTTTTCACTCGATGCAAATTCACCGAAATCTCGGCAAATGTCGCTGAGATTTTTGGAATTCAGGCCAAAATTTTAGTTTTCTCAGTGAATAGAAACCAGATTTGATTTTTTATTTTTGTATTTCATCCAATATTTGTCTAAAATTCTAAGATCTCGATGAGATTTCGGATTTCGGTCACCTCCGAGATGTCATTTGAAAACGAGATTTCAAACCTTGGGTCCGACAGGTATCATGTTATGTCAGGCATGATTCGATGACAGACCAAGACTTCAAATTTTATTTTTTGGATTATATCTTAGAGGTGACCAAAATCCAAAATTTTAGTAAGATTTTTGAATTTCAGATGAAATCTAAAAATCAAAATGGCTGTGAATTGGGAGAGCCTCCGAAAACAAAATTCAAAATCTTTGTGGTTTTTATATCTTCAAAATGGCTGTGAATTGGGAGAGCCTCCGAAAACAAAACTTGTGCATGTTTAAATATTTTAGCTCCATGATTTATCTCAGAACCTTTTTAGAGTTTGTTTAATCAAGTTCTTATTCGTTTGAAAGAGGCACCTTGGATTTGTCATGGTTCTCAATTTGATCTCAAATTGACACACATTTTTGGTCATTGAGAAAATGAGAGTGTTGTCCTCACGAAAAGGGTTAATAAGTTCTTACAAGTTACAAGTTACACTAGTGAATAGTGATATCATTTTTTTTAAGTGCTATCAAATTTCTTCAAGTAGAATCTTATAGGTTCTCCTTCAAGTGGTGTTTCATGAAAACTTGGTTTTTCCATGATTTATATCCAATTTGAATCTTTCAAGTGGTTTAAAAAAAATTATGAAGCTTGAAGCTTGTTTGGATATGTTCCTCATTTTAACCTCTTAAATTATGAAGGACTCATAATATAAAATATCTTGCAAATTAAAAAGCATTATGAGTAGATTTCATCATTGAGGCTATTTGAATGTGTTTTAAATATCTTTCCTTTGCTTAAATCAAAATACGGCCTCGGTTCTAGTTATTTTCATCTTTTAGGCTATATAGGGAGAGTTTTGTAAACTTTTTGAAAAATTTTAACTTCAATTCCCCATATAGGTCATATTCATCTATTTCAATATCCTTATGACCAAATTTGGATGAATTCATTGCCAAGCTCTGTCATTTGAAAAGACTCCATTTTGGCTTAGATTTGATTTGTACTTTTGGTGTTTAATGCCAAAAGAGGTAGAATTCTCATGAGCTTAATTTGATCAATTCCCACACTTGGTTGTTTTAACTTGGAGGTTTGGTGCATGTCATTTTCACGCTAATGATTAAATTGCTTAATGATATGTACATATATTGTTCAATAAATTAAAATTATTAAATACATTGATTTATATCCAAATGTGCTTATTGATAATGGATTTGTCATCAACCACCAAAAAGAGGAGTTTGTAAGTTCAAACTCCATTAGATTGATTTTGGTGGTTAATAACAAACTAATTATGAGACTAACTCCTTTGATAATTATAATTATGAATAGTTTCATTTGGATGATCAAATTGAACATCTCGAAGATATGCATCCTATATCATATTGTTATATCTTGTTGCATGCCTTGAATTCAAAATATAGTGTGAACTCTCTAAATATATTAACTTGGATATGTGCATAGTGATTACAACTAATGCATATATGTATGCATACATTTAGGGGAGTTTATTCTATATCTTGAATATATGCTCAAATTCCATTAATTTGATTTTACTAGTCAATGATAAATATGAATATGAGACTAACTCATTTGTTAAGTACGATGTTTATTAGTCTCAAATTGAATGAAAATTGGAAATCTTAAAGGTATGCATCTAACTTCACATTATTATACATGTTGCATTCTTTTGACGTAAAATGTAGGGTGAACTCCAAAATAGTTTCAAGTTGAATATGTGCATATTATTTTCAACACACACGCACATGTGTATACACACACACACACACACACACATATATATATATATATATATGGCGAAATATTCAGTGAAAATCACCCATTCCATGAAAACTCTATGGAAACCACCTGTAGAAGTTTTGAAAAATTCTCAAAAAAATTACCATGTGTAGGGGAGGTGAACTTCTACAATCTTGCAAAATTTGAAGATGAAAATCAATTGCATTTGAAAGATATGAAAAAGACAAATTCAGCATAAATAGTAATTTTCCTTTGTTTTAGCACTATTCTTTTTGCTGTTTGTCTTTTTCATATCTTTCAAATGGTAATTTTTGAGAATTTTTCAAAACTTCTACGGTGGTTTCAAGTTTCATGGAATGGGTGGTTTCACCTAATATTTCGCCTTTTATATATATATATATATATATATATATATATATATATATATATATAGGGGGAAGTTCATTCACATATATAAAGTTTCATTAATATTGGTCCTCTATTCTTTTCCACATATATTGAGGATCTTTATTTTGAAACACATCTATTGAGTATATGAAGCTTTATAATATACTCATGTTGATCTAATAGTCCAATTAATTTACAAGCAGTTGTCATAAATCCATTATGTGTTAATGGTATGCTTTGGTGATTAGGGACAACCAGTTGTGTTATAACAAGAATATTTACCTTGGAACATATCCATTGAATATATGAAACCCTTTTTCTCTAGAACCAACACTACCGCCATGTTAATGTTGGTACTACCGCAAGTCCGGTAGTACCGCTCCTGGGGAGCGGTAATTATTTTTTAGAAAATGTGTTTCTTGAATTTTCCATGAAGTTGAACGCTAGCACTACAGATGTGTTAAGTCTGGTACTACTGCAAGTCAGTAATACCAGCGCTAAAAGACGATTGTCATTTTTTAGATAGTGTGTTTTTCTCTGAGTTTGAAATCTGGCACTACCGTAGTTCAAGGGCCAATACTACCGTTGGTCCGATAGTACCCCTATTTAGTTACGGTACATATTTTCTAGAGAGTGTACTTGATAGAGTTTTAGTGTACTATAAAAATATTTATGGCTGCTTAGATATTTAGTATGCATGTGGTGGGCCTTCCTTAATTTAGTCTTATACATATCCTTTTATGCTCTTGTCCACTTTGTCATTGTTGAATTCTTTTATGACAAAGAGCTTGCAGACATGTCTATGAGGATGTCCAGCATAGTGGCTAGTTTATTTCTCTAATAGAGAAGGCGGTGGACCTGTCCAACCATAGTATGTATTTAGTGTGGACATGTCCAACTGAACCTGAGCTAGCCTTCAATGGTCTTATTCTCGCATTAAATGCACTACCTGTTTGAAAGGTAGTAGATGAACATGTCCAACTGAAACACTTTCTCATATCTAGACAGCGCTCTATGAGCACTTTGGAGTGAATAACGGCTAGTTTCTTTGTGGAGCTATAAAAGGGTCTAAGTGAAAGTGCATCTAGACACTAATGTTATTTTGGTGATTAATGGCAAACACATATAATGACAATCTATGTAATTATGTAAATGCTTAACTTAGTGCTTAACAAATGACAAACCTCTAATATGATTATATTGCTATGAGACTAACATGTTCATTGCCAAGTTGAGTATTAGTCTCATCTATTTAAAGGAAAATCAAGTGGATGGTTAAGCAAAGATAAGGTATGCAATCTCGGTATCCCTTCCATATTTGTTATTGCATTACTTTTGTGCAAATGCATAGTGAACTCCAAGTAGTATGTTGATTGTATATATGCACATTGGTTCATGTCATATTTATTTGTGCATATATGTTCATTTGAGTTCATTATGTGCTTTGCTTTTAGTATGCATGTAATAACTAGAGTTAAACTTCACATTGCTATAAATTGACTTGGCGCATGCATGTTTTGGTTGTGTATCTTTCATGCACCTCTCCTAGTGGAGTTTAATCTAGAGTTGGATCACATATTTACTCTTGTTCCAAGTATTATTTGCACATGTACAATTCGTGTATATTCTATCATGTGCTTCATTTAAATAAAGACTGTGATCCTTGCCATGATTTAATTGACTCATCATATTGGCAATTATCTCTCTAGTGCATATAGATCAATTACATATTCATCATGATGCACTTAGTAGAGAGTATTTCTTATGTCAAGTGTTTCCTTTTATGTTATGCTTCTTTATATGAAACACTTGTGGTAATCAACTGCTTACAAATATCAATTTATTTATATCTATTGAGCTTTTGGGACTAATGTCTTTCATGAGTGGTTTGGAAAGAATTAGGTCCCGTGTGTGTATGATGACCAAGGTATCTTGAAGGATGATCGTTAAGTCGAGGTCAACAAGACGGCGGTGTCACCAAGAGTTGAGGACTAAGTCAAGATCGACTTGGCGTGGAGATCGTCGGAGAGGATGATCAAGTCAATGTCGATAGGGCGAGAGTCTCATGAGGTGAATCGAGTCAAGTTGGACAAGGCGAAGATGTCATCAATTATATGTTGAAGGTCTTCATGCACGGCATTAAGAAAGAAGACGCAAGTGATTATTTCTAGATTTGTATTATCTTTGATTTAATTTGAGTCTAAGGATTGCCGTACTATTAAGAGGATGCTCCATTGAATGACTTTTAGATGTGTCAAGTGCTCAAGTGATCCATCCTTGTGAAATTTAGAGAGTGGTGTTGGTGGTGCTAGGAAAGTGAAAGTTGTAGGTCTCTCTTGGATTCTTGGTGAAATCTGGATTTATCCTTTGAGATTTGGGTAGTGAGACCTTGTTGGTTGTGTAGCTCTTGTTCTTAGCTTTCAATAGAGTCCAAAATCACTTAAATCGAGTCCGAGAATCAAAAGTTATGCTCTTTTTTCGTCAGTTCTTTGAGTCGATCCGAGTATCCGGACTTAAGTCCGGAGTATCCGGGTTGGGTCTCTCGGTTAGGTCAATCCGAGTATCCGGGTGATTTGAGTATCAGGACATTTAGTCCGGACACTCGGAAAAATAGTCCGAGATATCCGGACTTTGCTATGATTCAAACGGGTAGTTTTTGGGGACCTCTATTTAAAGCCCCTCTTGGGTAGCCGTTGGAGGAGGTTGTTAGGATGGTTCCTTGGTGCTTTGGGGTGTATTCTTGGTGATCTTAAGCTCCCAAAAGCCCCTCTAACCCTAGATCTTAGTGATTCCCTTTTGAGTGAAGGGTTGGGTGTGAGGCGGGTAGTGCTCGGGTTGAGTGTGATTTGAGTTGTTTGAGCACTTGATTTCATCTCCAAGCTTGTTCTTCGTGAGCATTTGTTATTTTTGGAGGTTGAGGACTCCTAGGCGGCTAGGAGGTCGCCTCGAGCCACCAAGCTTTGTGTGGTTGGCCGTGGGAAGTTTGTGAAGGCCGATTCTCGCCTCATGAAGGAATCAAAGAAGTGGCCGGCGAGTGCAAGGTGCAACACCGGCTAGCGGGTTGAAAGAGACCCGTGTCTTGGGTGGTGGGCAGCCGCAGTGCAAAGTGCAACACCGGAGGATAAGGGTTGAAAGAGACCCGGCTTGGTGCGCCTCAGGAGCGTGGATCCTCAAGGATCCGAACCGGGTGAAAATCATCGTCTCCAAGTTTGCCTCTTACTCTTGTTTTAATATTTGATTTTGAATATTGAAATTGCCCGATCTACTTTTCTATTGAGCTTTCGCTAGATCTCTACTTGTTCTAAGTACCGGTAGTATTTAGAATCTTTGTGTTCAAGTAATTTGATTAAAAATTGAAGAGATTAAAAGGAAAAATTTTCATCTCGAGGTGCCCAACCCGAGTATCCGGACATTTAACCCGGAGACTCGGATAGGTGAAGTTTAATCCAAACCGAAGGGTTAATCCGGAGACTCGGACAAAACCCCGGATAGTCCGGACATCTGAGTATCCAGATAAAGCTTCGGATAGTCCGGTGATACCCTTGGGATTGTTTTATTCATTGTGATTTAGTTTTAAATTTATTATTCGCCTATTCACCCCCTCTGGCGACATCCCCGTCCTTTCACTAAGCTATGCGGTTCTTGCTCTGCTTTTTCACCCATTTGAAGCATACACTTGAGAGCAAAATCTCTTGCGCTCATAGAGTTATATTTGAGTGATTTGAGTAGTATTTATCTAAAGTTTTCACGTATTGATTCTTTGACATTTCATTCTCATTCTCTTGAGCTAGAGTAAGCATCTCCTCTCAATTATGCATGTGTTGCACCTTATGAGAAACGAGAGAAGAGTTCTAGGTGCATGTGTTGTATCTAAAGAAAGATTGAGTATCCTTATACATGTGTTGCACTTAGTGAGGATCAAGCAAGAGTTTTGACCTATTACTCTTGGTGTTTACTGGCATTTAGACGGCGTGGAGGCATCGTGATCCGATGATCTTCTCAAGAAAGTTGTGGGAAGATCCGATGAGTTGTAAAGGTTAGAGCTCACCTACTCGAAGAGAGCAAGAGCTACTATTAGTGGAATTGATGTACTTGGCTTAATTCGTGAAGCCGGTCCAATTCGTTTTGGCTCATATCAGCGTGGACTAGAGGAGACCAGCAAGTCTCCGAATACTACGGTAAAAAGATTATGTGTCATATTATGGTTTGCTTTCTATTGCTTATTTATATTTTTGCAATTTATATTTCTAGAATTGAATCGCTTGCTTTTCTCTCTAGGATTGCAAACATTGATCTAGACTTAGGTTATTGGTACACTTAGTTGAGACTAATTGATTTAGATCTTAATTGGACAAAACCGTTTTGATTTATGTTTGCTCATATGAACTCGGTTTTGCCAAAAGATTTTAAGAGATAATTTTCATAACCGACTATTCACCTCTCTCTATCAGCATCCTTGATCTTACGCTACCACGGGTTAGGACCCTACTGCGGTACATGAGCGAGGCAAGTGACACGTGTTACATGTCGACGCTTCCGTCATGGGAGACAAGGCTATTTTTGCAATTGTATTTGCACGGAGGCCAGATTTGTGAGATAAAAAATTGTCATCCGAGCTAAAAAAAAAGCCGAGGTTTTTCCAGTTTTACCTGTTTGGAACGGTGTCAACTGCCCACGTTAGCGGCAAACAGTAAGCTGAAACTGGAGATGAACATCATCTCTACTATTATAAAGCACGAGTTGGTGGCTGGTCCGTTCTTCCGTGGACCCCACTCGCCAGCTCCCAAACCTCGACCCCCCCCCCCCTCTCCATACGTACACTGCGCTCCCAGTCTCCTCGCGCCGCCCCCGACCCCTCAGCTCCTCGGCCCTAGACCCAGACGCAATCTCCACCGCTCCCAATCTCCTCGCGCCGCCCCCCACTCCTCGGCTCGTCGCCTCCTCGCCCCAATCTCTTCGCTCGCGCCGCCCCAGACACAGTCGTCGCGCCGCCCCAATCTCCTCACGCCGCCCCAATCTCCTCGCTCGCGCCGCCCCAGACGCAGTCCTCGCGCCGCCCCAGACAAAATCTCCTCCGCCCGCACGGCCCCCACGCGATCATCGCTCGCTCCGCACCGCCCTATCCTGATCCGATCCAGATTCCCTTCCCCTCTGATCGCCACGGGTAACTCCGTCACCTCGCCCTGATCTGCCTGTCCTTCTGGTTTACCTCGTGGCATTTTTGCTGATTTTTCCCCTCGTTTTCTCACTGAGTTTTTGCCTCCGCAGCGAAGATTAAGATCGGGATCAATGGTGAGTCCTGCTCAGCGCTCGGGTCTGTTTTTTTCCCCGATGTTTGCCCCGGTGGGGGGTGTTTGGAGTGGTTTTGATGTATTTTTTTCTTTGCTGGTTGGTTGCAGGGTTCAGGAGGATCGGGAGGCTCGTGGCTAGGGTGGCTCTGCAGAGCGACGACGTCGAGCTCGTCGCCGTCAACGACCCCTTCATCACCACCGACTACATGGTACCGCTCGAGCCTTACTCTGATCTCGTCTCCTCCGCTGGTTTGTGGATAGATGTGGGGAGATAGATGGGTTTTGCTTTGGATCTGCTGATTAGCTTAGTTCGTTTAAGATTAGGGGTTTTAGGAGTTTGCTTTTCTGCAGGCAGAGCTGGCATGCCACGGTCACAGAAAGTGCGCTTTTGACTGGCTTGTTCCAGTTTGTTAATGTACAGATGCGAGCATTACCTAGCTGCTCGTTATGTATGGTAGTAATTATATCTGTGGGGATTTTGGTTGATATTATATGGATCAAATGGTCATTGATCTGTTTATTTAGATGGGTTGCAGTGGAGTTTTGGTGCGGCTAACTGATAGCTGTGAAAAGGTGTCTTTTTGCTCATCTAGATACGAATCTGCACTGGTCACTCGTCAGGAACGTTGTGTGCAAAATCTACCTTTAGGTTTCAGATCACCCATCATTACAACTGTACTGCATTACATTGATATTGAGCTTTGTTTGTCGTACCATACACCTTTCAAATATTTGGTTGCTTCTGGTTTGCTTTAATTGGGAATGGATCTGATAAAATGTTTGATGTTTGCTGCTTGGCCTTTAACAATGTTGGTACAAATACGCTTGTGATACTAACTAATTCTGTTATCTTTAGACGTACATGTTCAAGTATGACACGTGCACGGCCAGTGGAAGCATCACGAGGTCAAGGTGAAGGACTCCAAGACCCTTCTCTTCGGTGAGAAGGAGGTCACTGTGTTTGGCTGCAGGTAAGACACTTTCCATTCCCACAGTTATTGATGTCATACCCAATATGGTGTATGACTCAACCTGAATTATGCTGTGCAGGAACCCTGAGGAGATTCCATGGGGCGAGACTGGTGCTGAGTATGTTGTGGAGTCTACTGGTGTTTTCACTGACAAGGACAAGGCTGCTGCTCACCTTAAGGTATTTTCTGTGAAATCTGACATTCTGCAATGTTAATGGATTGCTTGATGTCATCATTATCCGCATAAAGGAAGATACTCATTTCCTCATAATCTCCTATGTTTAATCTTACAGGGTGGTGCTAAGAAGGTCGTCATCTCTGCTCCCAGCAAGGATGCACCCATGTTTGTTGTTGGTGTCAATGAGAAGGAGTACAAGCCTGACATTAAGATTGCGTCCAATGCAAGTTGCACCATTAACTGCCTTGCTCCACTTGCCAAGGTGCTTTTCTTATTCATTTTTTGACTCGTTGACAGTTAACAAAAGAGTGATGCCTAGGGAACCACATCACTGCAATATGAATCTTTGTTCTAAATTTTTCTATTACTTTCAGGTTATCAATGACAGGTTTGGTATTGTTGAGGGTTTGATGACCACTGTTCATTCTATCACTGGTTTCTCTCTCCCCACAGCGCCACCTCTTCTCTAGATCAGGTGGCGTGCTCGCCGCATCCTGAGTTCCCGACGCCGGTTGCCTCCCCCCTTATTCTTTTTCCAAGATAAGTGTACTCCCTTTTCTATCTCTCTTATTCTCTCCCTGATCCAAATCCTCATGTGCCTCCCCTCTCATTATTTTTTTCCAAAACTCCCTCACCTGGCCACCGACTTGCTCGGTGCTCTCATTCTGCTTCACCAACGATTGGGGGGAATCCGAGCTCCCCGGGCTACATGCGGGAGGCACAGAGGCTGCCTGCGTGCCTGTCACTCCCCCAGTGGCCGTGGCTGACCCCCAACCCTCTCAAGCTAATTGCTTCTCCTTTTAGATCTTTATTTTCATGGTCATCACTTGTTTGGTCTATGGAGCTCATGGCATGATAAATGTGAAGGCATGACTTGGAAATTAACTTCTATGCTGTTGTTTTTATCAGGGATATACATGTATGTACAGCCTAGCATGTCCCTATGTATTTCACAGTGATGATTATGCCTCTATTCTGAATTATTTGTGCTGTGATTTAGCAAAAGTATGCTCATTACTGTTATGTGATTCTTGGTACACTAAGTTGTGAAATTTGGGTTTAATGAGCAGCAACCTTTATCGTGTTGGATCCTTATTAATTGAATCTGCACTTGTTCGGATTGGACATCACTGCTTTGTGTTAACAGAATAAATGTGTGCTTTATTTGTCTTGGCCAAATATTTATGCATGCTTGTTTTGTGAAATGTGTGTCTAAATAGAGAATGAGCTAGAGCTGTGTATGGCTTAATCATTTTCTTGAACACGAGATCCCAGATTGAGAAATGTGTTAGTGTGTCCTTTTATTATTTAGATTGCTTCTGATTGCATATTGTGTCAAGTCATGATATAGAATGCTTGTGCACCTCTGATGGCTTCAATGTGATTTTATTTAGATTGCTCAAATGGAATGCATGGATGTTTTTGTGGGAACAAGCTCTACTTAGTTATCTAATACCAGACAGAAGTGTGTTACAATTTATGTATGCATATTCTTTGGTTTGTGTGTTCAAGCTTAAAATAGAGACGGCACTTGATTCTGAATAATTTCCTTATAATAAATGATTTGAAAACCTTTTATTGCCCCAGTGAGAATATGTCTAAATTAAACATGTACTTGAGTATCAGATTACGTTGGTGTAGTAAATTCAAGATTTTCTTTAGTGCCATATCTATTCTATACTACTTCTAATTTTGAAATGCCATTAGAGGAAAAAAATGAGAAGGATATGAGGCTTCAGAAATTCACCATTTGTTTTGTTAATGGCTTTGACCTGAAAGCTAAGGAAATAAGAAAGAGAAGTGGGTTAGGTGGCTTGGGAAGACTCATTTTTATTTTCGCCTTGGTGCCCATATATGATGAAAGAGAGATTTAATTTTGGACTTTCTTGATACAGTGTCATAATACAAACCTTTGTAATATGTTTTTATTGTAGAAAGTTTGACATTATTTTTGTTAGTGCTAACTCCTATAGTGGTTCAATTTCTGGCTTTTTTTATCCTTTTTTTTTGCAGTTGAATGAGGATAAGAGTCCTTTTCAACGTATATTTGTCAATCAGGTTTGGCAACTTATGTATCCTCCAATTAATTTTATGTTGATTACATCACTTTTTGCGTGTCGTGATAGATTACTGGTTGTGACTGAGAACAGTATAGCTACGACAGTGCGTATACATACTCTTTTTGTCATTCTTGATTTCTTTGTAGTGCATACTGGATTTGGTTGTGTGGAGTAATAGGAGGCATTTTGTATGTGCTACTGTATTCATGTGAACATTATGTAGAGCTAAGCATTATTGATAATGCTCAGCAAAATGAATAAGGGTGCCAAATGCTCCAGGGCCATTTTCACTTTACATTCAATGTGTTGCTTTACGATAAATCATCCAGGTGAGGTTTTCTGCGTAATTCATTTACTCTTTTGAAATGTGAAATCTAAGTAAATATGTAAATGATGTAGCAAAGCAGTAATCTAAAGTGTTGTTCCTCCAGTAAGTGAATTGTCAGAAAGATCCAAATAGAATAGAAGCTCAAGATCACCAATCCATGCAGCAATATTCCCAGCCAATTGATTCCATGACAAATCCAGAACCTTCAATTGTGTGAAATTAGCTAGCCATGGTGGTACCGATCCTGAAAGATGGCTGTTAGCAATGACAAACAATTGGATGTTATGAAAACCAAGTATTTCAGTCATCAGCAAGGCTTTCCCGTCATGAAAGTTCTGTCAGCACGAGGCTCGTTAGGCTTGGACAGTCTTGAAGGACAGATAATGCTGAGGGGACATTTGTGAAGCTATTGTTTGTAAGCGAAATATAGGCTAGCAACTGAAGCTTCCTGAAACCAGCAGGATTTCTCCACTGAGGTTGTTCGTGGCAAGATTTAAGCTTCTCAGATGTTGGCAGTCTGACAAACTATCAATTGTGCCGATCAACTTATTTGTGCCAAGGTCAAGCGAACTCAATTTTGCCATTGCCGAGCAATTGAGATTGATCTTTCCAGTCAGAGAATTGTTCCTCAGGTACAACATCTTCAGTGATGGTGAATTGGACAGCAAGGAAGGCAATGGGCCCCTAAAGAAGTTGGATAATATCTGCCCGATTCGAAATTTTAAAATTGAGTTTTCGTTGCAACGCACGGGCATATAACTAGTGTATAAACAAACTGCAGTAGTAGATGGGCCAGCCCATATGTAACGATCCGAAGCATGTATAAACTGCTGGGTCGGGCCATCATCAGAAGCTGCTCCCTCCATTATCTAAGCCCATTCAGCCCATGGCCCATGACAGGACACTAAGGGCCTGCCATAAGCCCATAATGACCGCAGCAACATTGGAACCAACCTCATGATGACGACGATAGCATCCATCATTGAGTGGAGGCCCCCATTGAAGCTGGTCCATTCAAATTCAGTCAAAACCTGGAGCTGATTCCACTGTTGCTGCTCCACTCATCTGCCTGTGGTAGTCAAGATCCTCAGAGACCAATGCCAGGCAGGAGGAGATGTGCCACTGCAGTAACCTAGCATAGAACATAACCCAAGCCTATCTAACCTAGATAGGTCACTTCCAAGAGATGCATTGACATGCTGCATGCACTGTAGCTCATGCCCTGTCTGGTTTGGTCCTTGGAAGAATTGCCTTTCTGGCTGGATTGCATGTGTGCATGCTTCTTCTGTGCGGCTCACACAAATCACAATGCAGGCAGGGGAGATTTTCTCTGTTTCAACTCAGGGAATAGTGCACGCCGTATATGCTTTGTGAAGCAGAGGCAGAGCTCATGTCAAACGCGAGAGGAGAAAGACCAGCGTCACATTGATACGGATGCTACTACATCTCTGTGGTCTTGAGTGCACCCGTGTCTCCCTGTCAGAAATATCCTTTGGTTTTGACAACTTGTTAATTTCACCTCTGATACTAATACTATGGTTCATTGCTGTTGCTGTCAAACTGTATATATATCTATCTAAAAATTGGCTCTGGATTAGCACAAGCAACCAAGTTATCACCTCTGAATTGAGTATTTTGTGACCAGCTGCTAGAAAACATGATCTTATTAGGTAGTAGTAGTAAATGCATGGCTGTTGCTTCGTTGCTGCCTGGCCTGCATACCTGTGCACAACTTTTTCTACTGTCTTCAAGTACTTGAAAAAATCTATTCAAACTCAGAACTGTTTGCAAAAATAAAAAGAAATTGGTTTGATCCTATTGATGACTTGTAGCTCACATCACAATAACTGCCACAAGCCGACAGTACAATGAGGAGAGGCCAGAGCCAGGGAGTTCATCACCTGCTGCAATACTACTACAGCTTAGATTGAGTGGGGTTTCCTGGTTTCCAACATGTACAATGAAAGGTACACTTTGGCAGATCTTTTCTCTTGGATTGCAAGCAAAACCAAAACCCTAGCCAGTACTACTAGCCAGTGGTGCCCCAGCCCAGGAAGCCTTCCATATGGTGATGACAGTACACAAATGATAGCATCATCACCCAAATTTAAACCTTGCGCACCAAAAGTCATGATCACAGATTCACATATTCACATCTACCACCATTTGTTAGTATAAAAGGACACACCTCACATATTAGGGCATGCATGGCAACCTTGAAATAATTAGCATTCTTAAAAGCATAGCAACCTATACTATAAAGGGCCATAGCAGAAGAAGCATTTTGGCATGCACCAACCAAAATGGACTAGTAGCATAGCATCCTATTCCTACCTGCCATTTGAAGTATGCAAGTTGCCGCCAAAATCTATGCCACAAGACAAATTGGAATTCACTTGGCATGTCTACTGTTGAATATTATCATCCTTGAGTTAGACAAGCACTTAATTTACATGAATATTTGCACAATGGTGACATCAAGCATTGAACAATGTGACCTCAAAAACCTAAAAAAAATTGTAATGCTAAACTATATGGTGGTGAAACTAACTAGAAACATCAAGACAAGAAGTCACAGGGGTGTGTGGCCTAAAAAAAAGGGTTTAGTAACAGAAATGGGTTTGGTGGACTCATGCTGGGGTGTGAGGACATGAGCTGATGGCTTTGCCAAACCCTAGAAACAAAAGTGGTGCTTATGGTGTTGTTTGTGTCCTCTAAGGAGGAGCAAATCAATTAACAAAGCAGGATTATGTTTTTATTTCTTGCTTTGTGGTGTGCTTCACTCAGCTCACTGCTTCTCCTGTTGGGGTTTGGGCTTTGGAGTCTTCTCTCCCTCCCCTTTCTTTGTGGCTTTATCTTGCATGGGTCTAGTGTTGAATAGGGCGGGCAGTAGAGAGAGATTTTGAAAAAACACTAAATAATTCACATGTCTCCTTGCACAACATTTAATAATAAGTAAACAATGGTAAACCCTCGTCATCTTCAGTCTTCCCCAAGCAAACACTAGTAAGGATTAAGGACTCGCCTCTAAGCCAGAGATCATTTTCTCACATATATATATACGGCACAACTTAGGTTATTTGTCACATCTACAGAGTTTTTATTTGATATGGCGCAACAAACTCTGCTCCTACGTAAATTTGTTTTTTCGCATCGTAAATTCACGAACGGGGTGTCATGCACTCTCTCTGCCCCTTTTAGCAAAGAATTTAATTTATGCAAGCTTGCTCTCATCTAGGGTGTCAAATATTCAGTCTTATCTACAACTACAAGCATGATTCCCTAATCAGTACTCAAGGAACACAAAAAGTTTAAAAAAAAAACTGAGTAGTAGCAATAGGGATAAGGATCCGGTGCAATTTACACGGGGACCGTAACCAGGGGCGGATCTAGAAAAATAGATCATTTGGGGTCGTTAGGGCTATTACAGTAACTTGTAACTTATATATGCTTATATACTAATAGAATACAATTAGATTTATATGTGATTTTGACAAAATCATTAAGGTCATTTGATCCCACTAATTACATGCTAGATCTACTCCTGATCGTAACTTAAACGATCTCTGTAGACGTGGAATGATCCACAAAGGGACTATTTAAATTAAAGTCCCAGCAACCGATCCTCCTCCTCGTAGTAGTACAGTATCTGGAGAAACATAGGAAGTATAGGACCAGTAGGGCGCGGCGCACGACGTAAAAATTCAGCAATCCGTCAGGAACAACACTGCTTGGGTACACGTAACAAGTGTTGTAGGCTACTGTGGAATTTGCACGGGAGGCGTAAAAAACTGCTAGGAGAGACAGACAGAGAGTAGAGTAGATCACTCCAAAAATTTTGCTGGCCATGTGGTTTCGTGTAGGCTCAGAGAGAGAGAGAGAGAGAGAGAGAGAGTGCTCTTCCAGTTGTGGGGTAGAAGGAAGCAGCAAAGAAGAAACGAGCAACACTTGGCTGCATGCCTCCTCGCCGGGAGGAGAGTAACCATGATGGTTTGGAATTTGGAGTTTTGGAATTCATCAACGGAAGGGAATTAAGAGTGCGTTTGATTAGGTCTATGAGAATAAATAAGATGGGATGGTACAGGATGGATGAGATGGTACAGAAATGGTGTTTGGTTGTCTGAATAAAATGATACAAGATTTTGTTTGGTTGCTTGGATAGAATAATACAAGATGGTACGAGATAATGTTTGGTTGAATGGATGAGATTGATTTGAGGAATGGTGCGAGTGACCGATCCTGTCTTAGACCAATTGGTTCGGTCAAATTGCTCATACAGGATGGTGCAGTATCTTTTTAGAATATTTCAATAATCTGTACCATCTTAACCTGTACCAAATGGTTCCGTTCAACCAACCAAACATAGAGACAGAACCAGATCCTGTACGGGATGGTTTGATTCACCCTCGTACACCCAACCAAATGAACCCTAATAAAACCGGTGACGGGTACCCGAGACATGGGTATCCCCAACGGCCTAGGGGAAAATGAATGGGCCGCCTCGAAGCCCAAGCTTCGACTGGAGGCCCCGTTCAAGGATGCCCAGGTTCCCGACCAATCCGACCCCAAAAAGTGGCCCGACCCGCGCCGCAGGTCAGGCACCCTTCGAGCTACGGTTTAGACGACCCGCGAGATGGCCCGACCGACGGGTCGGACCGCTCGAGAGCTCCGGCCGAGCTCGGACTGCTTTCACCGAAGCGACGTCAGTCATCGGGGCGGTCCTCGTCTCCTGCTACCTACCCCGCTGTCACGACACCTCAGCATGATCGCCCTAAGGTGGGAGGCCCCTTCCCGAGGTAGCAGGTGGCCGAAGACAGGCGCCGAGTTCATCGCCCGGTCATGAACAGTGGAGGGACGCACGCCCACCCGAGGTGACTCCCGGAGCTAGGCGCCTCGACGTCAGCCTACGACTAGTGCGCAGAGGGCAGGTACGCCATTTCCCGGCGAAGTGGAATGCTCCGCCACTCTGTGCGTCCACCGACCCGGCGCGAGACACGCGACCACCCATCAAACATCGAATCCAAGGACCAGACGCCGAGGCCGAAGACCAAACTCCCAGGCGTAGGGCACCACATCTTTCTTTTTTCCAGACTCCCATGTAACCTACCTCTCCAAGCTATATAAGGAGAAGCAGGACTCCCTAGAGAGAGAGAGAGTTCAATCGAAAGCAACGCTTAGGAATTCGAAGGCACTTGCGCCCTAAAACTCCTAGCGCTCACAGCCGTCTCGGCCGACCCCACGCACAAGGTGTTCGAAGCCAGACCTCACCCTTCGCTTGTAGCACGATACAGCCCCCTGCATCAGGAGCAATATACGATCACCTCACGAACTGGAGTAGGGATTTTCATCCCGAACCAGTATACATCTTGGACCCCCTCTTGGTCTGACCATTCAGGGAGCGGAAATGCGCGGCCCCTTGACTTACAAATTTACTTGCCGGTTTCACGAAACACCGACAACCAGCAACTTTTCTTTTGAAACTTGAATCCATCGTGTCCAAAGTCTCCCCTCGTGGTGCAATCTCAAGACTCAAATCAAATCTGAATCGCTCAATAGTTCACTGAAAATTTTTCTTCCATTTTCGCTCGCTTCACAACCGCACGCTCCGAGCTCTGACCGTCCGATCCGGCCGATTCCACACGCACGTACGGTGAAACTTTTACCTGGTCCTCCTCACCAATCTCAATCTACCTTGCACGTTGCTGTTCCGGTCATCCGCAAAAAGAAAAGAAGAGGTAAAAAAAAAAAAGGTGAGCAGTGCTCTGCAGTAGGGAAGTCACACCAACCAACGACCGAGTTTTCGGGGTTTTTTTTTTTCACTTGGAGATAATTTTTTATCTCTGTCTCTTTTTCTATAAAATTGACACTTCTTAACGATGAAAGCACCGTGGGGATACATATTATCTGTCATAATCTAATAGAGATCACGATAGATAGGGATGAAAACGGAACGAAAACGGTCGGTAAATGGTGGTTCCGTTTTCGTTTCCACATTTTTTACCCGTAACGGAAACGAAGTCGGAAACCCCGAAAACGAATGCGGAACGGAACAGAGCGAATACGGAAATGAAAGTGGAAAATTCTATAAGAACATAATACATGATTACAATATACCTGACCGCAAAAATAATATAACTCATTCTACCTCTAAGGCGGATACAAGAATAATGTTATGTTTATCGGTATTACTATAAAGTTTTTTTTCTTAAATTTGTCAGCTGAAAGCTCGCTATTTGCCCCCCTCTCAGACAATTCTGTTCTCCTCCATATCATTATCATCGTTATCCTCTTACTCCTTCAACTATAAATGTGTAACGCCCTAAAATTTGTATATTATTGTTCAATGTTCATTTATAATTTTTAAGATTTATCCTAGATTTTCCGGAGTTTATAAATGTTGTTTTGCTATTTTTAGATTTATAAAATTAATTTATTCATAAAAACAAAACCAAAATTATGCTAGAAATAATTTTTATAGGTTCAAAATGTTCCAAAATATTTATGAGAATTTTTTTTAGAATTTTTGAACTCTATTTGATATTTTTTATAAAGCCATTTATAATTCTAAAATTGTTTTAATTCGAAAATAAATTTAAATTCTCCATTCCCTTTTTGGGCTAAGTGGGTGAAGTTTCTAATGGAATTTCTGGTTTTGTTTAGACGGAATTTCCGTTTCCGTTGGAAATAACTCTCTTGTTTCCTTTTTCAATAAAAAATTTCCATCTCCGTACTAATATTTTCTATTTCCGTTTCAAAGCAAAACGCTTCTATTTCCGTTTTACTCCGAAACAGTCGGAAATTCTGATTTCGTTTTCATCTCTAATGGTAGTATCAGCTGAGAGGGTCTAGATTTTCAATTTACAGAGACCTGACTGCAAAAAGGAAAAATTTTGGCAAGCGAAAAAAAAAACCTTTCCGACGAGCGCGCCTGTGGTGGTCCTTACTTTATCCCTCACGCTTTGCCATTTTTTTCCCCTTCTTCCAACTGCGACGTGTCCCCCTTGCTCCTCTCGTTATATACTACTGAGCACAGCACGCTTGATGCTTGAGCAACACCCGCTTGCTTGAATGCTTGCTGCTGTCTTTCTTTCTTTGCTATCTCTCCTCTACTTGCAGCATCTCTCATATAGGGAGAGTGACTGAGTGAGTTTGCTATGGAGTATGAGAGGATACACAAAGTTCAGGTAATGGTGCACATCTTCCAGTTTTAGTTTGCCTGGTTAATTCATTCCTTAATGGTTTCTTCATGAGCTGTTTAAGACATTGCAGAATGTAGCGAGAAGATGCTCTAATTTCGGCTCTTTCCCATTTTCACCTTTGTTTAGAGTTATGCATAATGTGCAGTATAAGTTTTTTTTGGTTTCTTTGGAAAGAAAAAAAGCTTTGTGCGAGTTTTATCCAAAGGGAAATCTTTTTGATCGTCTGTTTACCTCTTTTGTTAAGTCACTGTGGTTGATTTATATGCTTCTTCGTTGTCAATTTGTGTGGTGACGAGCACTATATCTTGCAAATTATTCATTATAAGGGTCTGATTATCCTTATTTCTGTTCATGCATTAATCTTTTGTGTTCTTATTGAAGCATTGCTAGTGCCATACTGCCATAGTGCCATGTGCTCTGTCTCTGTCATGAACTAACTTTGTTGGAGGTGATGAGGCGAGGAGTAGGTTAAGTAACTTTCTAATAATGAACTCTCTAGCATGCTCATTTATGGAGCTTTGGATTTGTTTCCTTTTTAGGACCCCTTTTTCTCTTTTGGATGTGGATTCTATGCCATGAGATTCCTTACCTTGCTCTCAGACTCAGAATAATATTCATGGCTGATCAGTTCAGTTCAAAGAGTGGTGGTTTTGGCTGACCGTTGGTGGGAGATTCGTTCTGCTCACATCACTCTCCAGTAGCAACTTCAGTAGCAGCACATAGCAGTTCCATCAAAGCATTCATACTTAGCGATTAAGAATATTTAGAATTTCCCCTGATTCCTCCCGTGTGATCAATTGCTAGTATTATTAATGTCCTGGTACATGGTAGTGTTTGTTGTTTGATTCATAGGGGTATAAATTTCACCTCATTGGAAACCATCAAGATGTTCAGCTCCCTGTTTTTGTGTGATTGAGATGCAGATGGGGGTCATGTCTCCATCTAAGCCTAGGATGAAGCTGCTAGGATGCCACGGAAGCAGCAAGAAGGAGGATGCAAGCAAGTCGCCGCGAGCATCGCCTTCGAGGCTCGACGACGACGACGCTGACCACCTCAAGAACAGCCTCTTAGCCCAAGAACTCGATGAAGGTCACATTTCTTCCGACGAGAGATAAAATCGATTTTTTTTTCTTCAATTGTGATGACTGATGGTACTGTATGTGTTTGACACCGGCGAATGGTTCATCAGAGTATCCGAAGGACCTGTCGGATTCTTCCCGGTCGCGCTCTGACGCGAGCCACGACAGGCCTGCTCTCGCTGGCAGCGGCAATGGCTTCGACAGCGGGCACGAGAGCGGCAACGCCGGCGGAGGCAACTTCGAGTTCCATAGGGGGAGGGCGCCGCCGGTGGTCGGGCCGTTCTTCAGGCAGGTGCCGTCCAAGTGGAACGACGCCGAGAAGTGGATCGCAGGGAGGCACGTCGTGCACTCCAACCCGATCTTCTCCAAGAAGGCCGCCCTGCACAGCCAGAGCGGCGGCGTCCGTGTCGCGCCGGAGTCCGTAGCGTCGTCGAACGTGAATAAGAGTGGCGCCTCGTCAGATAATCTTTTTAGCTCACGCGGCGCCGTCGGCAGCGCGCTGACCGAGTTGTCGTCGTCGCCGTCGTCGGTGAGCGGACCGGCGAACAGGCAGCCTCATCACAAGAAGCTCCGTGTTTCAGAGAGGATGCCAAGTGAAACTTGCACAGGTGAGTCCCACAGCATCCTGAATTGTTCATCCAAATCTACACAAACGCGACAGAATTCTACGGGATTCTGACTAGTAAATCAAAATTTACGCAATGCCTCTGGGACGAAGAGATGACAAGGCTGAATATTTTTCTGGTTTTGTCGAGAATTCTTGCAGTCTCGTGTTGTGTGACCTGTGTTTGCTGATATGTTGCAGGGAGCCCGCCGGTGCAGTCGGTGTCGATGAGGGACATCGGCACGGAGATGACGCCGATCGCTAGCCAGGAACAGTCGAGGAGTGGCACCCCCGTCGGCGCCACCACGCCGACCCTCAGCCCGCTCTGTACGGTGCCGTCGAGCCCGAAAGGCGGGCAGTCTGCTTCGTCTTCCGCATCAGAAAGGGAATTGCAGATCAGGACACGCCGGGAGATCGCCGCGCTTGGGCTGCAGCTGGGCAAGTTGAACATTGCGTCCTGGGCTAGCAAGGATTTTGTTCAGGCTTCGCCGGATAAGAACCCTGACGAAGATGAAGCCAAGAAACAGAAGTTTGAAGCACGAGCTGTGGCATGGGAAGACTCACAGAAGTGTAGACTTGCATCAAGGTATGCAAAGATCTCTCTCTCTCTCTCTCTCTCTCTCTCCTTTGTGCTTCTTTTCCCCCTGAATCAAGCATATTTTGGACCTTATGTTTGACCATAATGCCTCAGATATCAGAGGAAGGAAGTGAAGATACAGGAATGGGGGAATTGCCAGAAATTCAAGTTCGAAGCCAAAATGAGGCATGCTGAGGTTAGTTCCGATTGCTTAACTCCAGAGCCGATTGCATTCGTACCAGCGTTCTTCAGAGAATGATAATTGTAGTTAATTTATGGAACAAAGTCCAGTTAACAACTCAATCACCGACTGAATCCTTAATAAGAAGGCTCGTGGATGCAAGCTTGATCTGCATTGCGTTCTGCATCGTTCATTGTATTTACAGACTGGCTGACTGGAAATGCTCAAACTTGTTTCAGGTGCAAGCCGAGCAAATGAAGGCGCGCGCGAAGAAGAACCTGACGAAGAGGCTGTCCATCTTGAGCCACAAGGTGGAGGGCAAGCAGGCGACGATCGAGGCGAGGAGGAACCGGCAGGCCACCCGGTTGGCCCGGCAGGTGGAGCGGATCCGCAAGACCGGCCGCGTGCCGTCCCGGTTGCGGTGCTGCAGCTGGTTCCTCTGATCAGCTTCAGACTTCTTCTGGATGCAACCTGACTGAAGCCTGAAGGTCTCAATGCACCTTCAGTGACTAGATTTTCAGAGCACCATCTTGTCATCCCATGATTCTGTATATGAAATCGTCACAGGTTTATTTGGAGCAATGTGTTGTAGATGGTGTTGCTTGCTTTGCGTAATCTGAATTGGTTGTAGCCTGAGCTAATGTATTATGTGTGGCATATTGTCATTGATAACTTGGGTTGCAGGTAGCTGCTCCACTGACTAACGCGTGAACAACTTCAGATCATCTCTCTCTTAAACAAGGTTCAAAATCCCGGTGAATTTCGAAAATTTCGGTTGAGATTTTAGATTTTGGTTGGGGAAGAGATTACAAATCCTGATAGAATAGGTTTTTTTTTCCAAAGTGCTACAGTGGTTTCAGAAATTTCAGTGAAATTTTGGTAACATTTGGAAATTTTATCTGGATTTCAACTTTAGATTTGGGACAATACTTCTTAAGGATGTCATCATCTTCCATGAATTTTTTTTGAAAAAATGAATTTTCGAGACTTTTTACAAAAACAATAGAAACACTGTCAGATTTTTATTAAAAATGTACAAGTTTGGTCATACTCGAAAAAAATATGGTACCATATTTAGTAGTTTAAGATCATATAGAATTTTTTTTAAAAGAATCAAATTTCATTTGTTATCTTTGAAAAATCATAAACAAAAGGAACATAAATGAGACAATAATCGTGTTAGAATTTTATAAATTTGCTCGAGTGTGATCATGATCCAAAATTTTTAGGAGAGCTTAAGCATTACCTCAGCACCCTTCTAAAGTTTCAAAAATTATAAACCTGCTTTGGTTGCTCAATCAAAATTTCTCTCACTGTAAGGCTTTTTATCAAGAGTTCAGGACAGTAGCACTATCAGAATTTTTAAAAATTCCTATGGCTTGATCATCATCTAAAAAATTTATGAAAATATTAGTTATGCATCAGGACCATTCACAAAAAATTTCAAAATTTTCTAATATGGTGTGAACCATTTTCCATTCAATTGAAATTTTTGAGATTTCGGCAATTTTGATCAAAATTGCGTCAATTTCAGCCGAAATGTGGGAAATCCTGGTCCAAAAAAATTCTGATTTGAATTTTGCTTTTGGATTTTGCACAAAATTCTGAAATCTCGCCGAAATTTCAGATTTTGGACACTTTCGAGATATAGTGTCAAAACAAAATTTGAAACCTTGCTCTTAAGTGATGAGCATTTCTAGAAACAGGAGAAACCATTGGCCAGTTGCATGTCATCAAGAAACGCCCAGACCAGGGTTTTTTCTTTTTTGCCATAGAATCAAAAGATGGGATCTGGATCGTTCGCTGTAGTTAAAGAGGAGGACAGGCCTAAGCCCCTGATCAGGCTTCTGATAGCTCAATTTTTTTTAGACAATTAAGAAGCTTAGCTGACACAAAAAGAATCCCACCAAACAAAACTAGGCCCAACGCCCTTTTTATTTAGACTTAGGATTTTTGGTTTAAATAGCTTAAAAAATTGACTTTTATACATAATAGAGGTGTGTAATTTTAGTCTAACTCCAGTGGAATTAGTTTAAGACCAACCCTCAATGAGCTTAAAAAAGCACCATTTCAGTAGCTTTTGATTTTTAGTTATATGAAAGCTTATGATTTTTGAAAAAACACATGTAAAAAGGCTCATATTTATTTAGGTTTAGGTTTTTTATTTAAACTACTGAATAAGCCCAAACAAATTGGGCCTAAGTAATTTTGAATTCACGGCATTCAATAAATTACCTGCTTAATGTTACAAGGCAAAGTTCAGAGGTCCTCCCTTGTTATTAATAAATAAATCGGAATCTAAGCTAAGCACGAGTCCAATATTATTAATGTCACCACATGGAGCTAGTAGGGAGCTCAATGGCCCCTTAAAAGGTTGCTATCCCCTATATCCTGCAATGTGCAAGCATGGAACCATGATTTGGTCCAGCATACATAACAACCCTTTCCATGAATCATGCTAACTGACATAGAAGTAGCCAAATTGACAGGTCAAAGCCTGCAAATAGGACAAATTTTTTTGACCTGCATACCATGAATCAAGATTAACCAACCGCAGTTTGTGGAAAAATTTGAACAAGGGTGGCAAGAGTCTGAAAAGTTTAGGCTCCAGCTGGAATCATCAGTTTTAGATATAACATATATATAGCTACAGAATAAGGTCACTTGTACAGTGAGCGCCTTCATTCATAGATGGGAAATGTATCTTGCCTGCCATTTAGAGCCTAGGCTATTATAGAGTTAAAGCAACTACCATACGGCATATCCATGATCAGGAGGATACAATAGATCTTCTAACTATATTGTCGACTAAGTTGTTCCTGGTGAAGCGAGGACTGGTGAAAATAACACAGGAAATGCAGGCTGTCACTAACAGGAACGTGTGATCCTGCGGTCCTAGAGTGATGGTTTAGTTCGGATTCCGGTCTTCATTTCAGTAGTCCAGAGGTGGTACAGATGCAATGTTGCCTGTGAGATTCTGCATGTCGTGGTTCGCAGGATAGTCGTCACAGACATTGCTCTGCAGCATCCTTGCTCCAGGTGCAGACAGAAGTCCGTCGCCATCACGAACCATCTGGTGCACCTCCTGGGGCGAGAGTATCTTTACGCACCATACGCTACTCACAAACTCCCTGGAAAGCATGGCATCCGAAGATCATGTTTACTTGTGGAGATACTAAGAATTTATCGTGCATGTACACAAAGGAAGATTGTTTTCTAGGGTGGCTTACTGCCATGGATCGTCGCCGACGAGAAGAATATCATCTTCCCGGTCGACAAATACAAGCTGCCAGCCTGATCTTACAGGGTAAGTTCACTACGTAACTCGTAGTAGCTGCCGAATCTGGTGATATCGAGCGATCTCCCAAGGGACCCTGATCTGTAAACCTAGTAAAGAAAATATTCAAAGAATTAGCCAGTTTATGCAGAACAAAATGATTACGCACAACAACACAAAGGAGCTTGCAAGAGTGTGCACTAGCCACTAGGGCAACTAATGTCATCAAAACCAAGTTACTGGCAATCCAACACTTGTGCTTAAGATATACTCAGGCTTCATACAAAACCTAGAAATAATTGACTGCTTTACTACCATCAACCCACTAAAATTGAACTTCGTACCTCTAAATCATTACATCTACATAGTAAAGTATAATTACAGTTATCAACTTTATCAACTATGTAAAGTATAATTATACTTTACATAGTAAAGTATAATTACAGTATAATTAAAGTATAAATAGGAAAAAATACCTTCACCAAGGTTCCATCTTGTGATGGGTTTACACCACAAACATTATACAGATAATTGAAGGTTCCTGATTGACCTAAACAATCGGACGTTGATAAGGTGTTTTCGGGTGACAAATTTGCACCACTATATCTCAACAAAGGTATGACCAAAGAATCAGTTCCGCTGCCACCCCTGATGTTTGCCATGCCGTCCTGGAGTAAAAATGATGACGAAAGCACGTGGTTCTCAACATCGGCACCTCAAGCCTGGACACTAGAATAGTCTCTTGCTGACAGCGGTGGCAAGGTGCCAGGAAAGTGGGATATATTAGCCTGGTGATTTACTTTCTCAAGCTTGGGCTGCACAGACTGAGCCTCAAGATGAGCAAGCGGTTCTACAGCCAACCTCTTTGAAGGCCATCCCTCTGGTGCTATTAACTGGCTACTTCGAGGCAAACTAAGAAGGTTCGAGGCTTCTTGGCTAGAAAAGTTCTGGAAGCTGTTGCGCAGATGCAATGATGGGTCACTGTTTCCTTCTAGGTGGTTCTTCTGGCAGAACGATGGTCCAGTAAGCAACAGAGATTGTGACTGAGAACCAGATCCAGACTCAGACATGCTAGAAGGTGTTAAGGATATTGTAGTCATTCTCATGTAAGGGTAGGATAGTCTTTTCCTTCTCTAGAGTTTTCCTTATTTGTACTCTATATATTGCCCTATTGGGCTGTTGAATAGATTTAACAATTCACTCTCTTCTCTTCTCTAAACCTAACAGAAGGTACATCAGCAATACGATGACAACTAGAAGAGAACTGCTGTTGCATCTCCTGATGAGATTGTTGTTGCAGAACTTGCTGTCTTTGCTGCGGCGGCTGCGGCGGCGGGGGCGAATCTTGCTGCTTTCGCAGTTGCTGAGGATAATGCAGTTGCAGCTGACTTTGAAGGAACCCAGAGTTACCAGTGATCTGACTATGGCCTTGCTGAATAGTTTGCAGGGGTGACAGCTGAGATTGATACTTCATCTGCTGTACAACATGATTTGCAGACAGATAATTTGATCCACCATTCTGATTTTGGGTCTGTTGAAATTGCAAGGAAGCTGAAGACTGTTTCAAAGGATCACCTGCTCTAATTTCTTCCAGTGCTACAGCAGCCATTTGCTGGTATGTGTCTGGCTTAAGACCCAGCAATGGAGAATCTATTCTTGGCTGAAGCCATGGTAACACTCCAAGTCCCTGGAAGCTCAATGACTGAGTCCCTATCTCCATCTCGAAGCCACATGAGAGACGAATAACGAGCAAAATCATCATTCTTCTCACCTGTATATATAAAAAGAGAACTTGATTAAAGAAAATTTTAATTGAATTGTATAAAAGCAGAACTATGTATACTGGTATTCCTGTCATCAGTCAGCCTACCGTTGAACACGCCATGCATGGAGGGCAGTCCTGAAGCCCATGGACGCTTCAGTCTTAAAGGAAAGGCAGTTGGATACATCGGAAAGGTTGTCAATGGCTCGATCTCCCAAAGTGAAACTCTCGGCTGTTTATCACCAGCGGTGGACTCATCCCAACCAACCTAAAGTATTACAAATCTAAAGTTAAGCATTCATCAATTAAATAGTAAACATGTACTCACAAATGGGTCCATGAAGTATGTGACGGGAATATATCTAGTGCTAAAGGTGATTTCAGTGCTAACATGCTAAAATCTAATCTGGACCCTTGGATCAAGTTTTGAAGGTTGAGATTTAACTAACCAACTATGTGTGAAAGCATCATAAATGCTTTCACACATAGCTGATTAGTTAAATCTCAACCTTCAAAACTTGATCCAATGGTCCAGATTAGATTTTAGCATGTTAGCACTGAAATCACCTTTAGCACTAGATATGTTCCCGTATGTGACAACAGATTTGACATGTTAAAGTGAATAATGAAAGAAGAGAGACAAGTCTTCTGAAACCATGACAGCTTATTAACAGAACTTTCCTTCGCAGAACGCCAATGCGAGTTTGGTCAACGCTCTGAGTCTAGGTCACTTATGCCTGTGATTGTACCCATGTATCTGAAAGAAGAGACAACCATAAGATCACAAAGTTTTCACGCTGTGTACTCAGTTTCAACTTTCAACTCACCGTCTGACACTTGACTCCTCTGTCTCAAAAAGCATTCTAAACCGCAATCCAACAGACACACGTGTGTGGTAAACAGATTTCACATACTTAGCCAGTGGAACGACAAATTCAGAAGGGCTAGCCCTGATCAAACATGACCATGTAAATTAAGTGTAGAAATAAGGTGATCTGTCTATCACTCTATTGCAATGACATTGTAATATATATACCGGGGGTTATAGAAAATAGTGAACCGACTATTTGTGGCTGCAGCATGAGCTGCTGCAGCAAGAAGACCTATATGCATGCTATCGCTTGATAGCACAGAAGAGGGCATAACTGTCTGTGAACGATTTGCATGACGGATTCCCAAAAGAAGTTGGTTATTATCATTCCTGGTAAAAATGAAAAGGTATTATAGTGCGTGTGAGCAATGCTTACAACATCCACCAAAGGTAAAAAGGATGGAGACCGATTAAAATTAAATTAGATAGTACCAGATAAATATAACAGAATCCCCTGCTACCAGTCTTTTCACACTTACAAACACACTCCAACCTGTTGTCAGGAGATGCCTTTTTGGCTGACCTGCATAACAGTACAAGGGCTGAGGGCATTGGCCAGCCTGGGCTAATTATGCGGGTCGTCACAGGTAATATTAGAGCAATGGTTACGAGAACCACGCAATTAAATAACTAGGGACTGATAGGAAGCCTAAGTAAAAAGAGATCTCTCTGGCTATATAGCACTAAATATATCGTAAATCTCACCTTATCAATTAATAAGTGCTAAGTTTAATTTTAAATATTTTGCTAATATGACCACCAATGATTCCAACAGCCCACGTTCAGGATCAGAACGTGGTGCTACTCGGATAGATTATGCGGGAGCTAGGAGGCGGCTGGATAGAGTACTTCCAGGATACCTATGAGGGCTTGTCTACACCTAAGGTTGGAGTAGTTGTTTCGGAGATAGTAGTCCAACCTTGTTATTATGAGGAGTTTACCACTCCATGGCACCACGCAGAGTATTTTCTACCTCTTCAGGACGCCGCTAGGAAGGCAGTGATAGCTCTTAGGACCCAGTTGATGAGACACTTGAGTGGCACTTTGTTTGGCCAGTTTCCTCTTTTCACTCACGGAGTCCCTCGCTACCCACCACCTCCATTGCCCCATCCATATAGTACTGGTGAGACCTCGGGAGCCTCAACCTAGAGTCACCAGCAATTATATGATGGCAGCTGATGCCATGTATTGTGAGGGCATGAATGAAGTGGCGATGGAAACCAAGAGTCTAGCCACGTTCTGGTGACAACAATATAGTGAGGTTGAGTTCGAGCGTGAGTTCCTAGAGGCTACCCTTTTGCATATGGTGCCTCCAGATATTGACCCCTTCACTACTCCAGTCACTACCACTACAACCACCTCCACAGTACCACCTTCCACCACTCACCCACCACATACCACCCCAGTTGCTTCCACCCAACAGTATACCTTCTTTTCAGAGGTGGGTATTCCAGCTCCAGCACCCTCCACCTACCAGTATACCTTCGCTCCAAGATACCACTTAGATTTTATTTAGACCCACTGTTGCTTATTCTTTGCCACCGCGTAGGTGGTCTTCTCACCACACTACCCGCATAAGGGTACACCTTGGTCCTAGTACCGAGGCGTCTTACTTGACTACCTATCTAGGACATATAGGTTAGGTACGAGTGGAAGAGATCAGGGTCAGGAGGTAGAGGAGGATCCTGAGTAGGATCTAGAGGCTGCAGAGAGTAGGGTGGGGCGAGAGTCAGTTTTTATTTACTATACCGGATATGAAATATATAGCACGTAGTGAAACTTTCTGTATGAGACTATTGTACCACTACTTCTCTTTGTAAGAACTAACTATTCGTACCTACTTTTCTATCGATTGTAAGAACATCATGAATCTCTCTAGCCGATCAGGGTTTTCTAGGATTCTGGTTGTACTAGTATTACCTCCTAGGGGTGTGAGCTGTCTAGACTCTGGAGGATTGGATTGGTTAAGGTCTTGGAGAGGTATAGATGTTGGTTCTACTATATTGGGTGGGTTCCAGGTGGAACATAACCTAAGGATTAAATCTTGCTCAACTATCTCTCAGTCTGATATACCTGCAAAAGAGATCATTTAAAAGCATTACTTAGCTAATTCTTAACCTTAGCACTTTCTTTAGTCTTATTTGCCCTTCTTAAATTTAATTGGAGTGGTTTAATAAGGAAAGGATGGACATTTACCATTATCAACATCTATTTACAAGATAAGGGGTCTTATTGGGTATAGAATGTATTATGGTTTTGTTTTAAGCATGGAAAAGAAATCAGATCTTATCGCTCTCATTCGCCACTCCATTGCAGAATTGACATACATCATCTATCTAATCATCTCAGAATAAGAACCATAAATTGTGAATTAAGAGAAACGAAAAATAAACCTAATGTTGAGCACCAGGAACTTCCCGATATTAACACACTCGGGCCGCCGTATATCTAAAGAAGAATCATGAAACCACGATCAAGATGCAAATAAGAAAACAAAAACCTTGGTGTTCGAGCACCAAGAACTCCTCAAGGGTAGCACCATGAGCCGTGACTATATCTAAAGAAGATAAACGATAAAATAAACTTGGTGTCCGAGCACCAAGAACTCCTTGAGACCACGCGCTGGAGCACGCTATGGATCCACGTGTCCAAGCACGCCACGGACAATAGGTCTAGGACCATAGTTGTCACGCGTCCGGCTAGGCGCGGTGATCCTGGACCGCCTGGATGCTTAGACACCTAGGCGATAATTAGATGATTAGTAGTTAAGTAGCATCAAGCATTAGCATTAGCAGTTAAGCAGCAGCCCAACATGCATCAAACATAAGCACTTAATTAGTATCAAGCATTAGCACTTAAGTAGCATCAAGCATTAGTAGTTCAATAGCACCAAGCATCAACCATTATCAGTTCAACACAGCAGCAACATCCATGCATCACCATCATCATTAGTAGTACTACTGTACTATTACTAAGTATTGTACTACTAAGTACTACTACTGCAGTACTACTTGTACTATTGCTACTAATAAGTACTACTACTCCTCGATGCCGATGACGAGTGCCTTCTCCCCGACGTCGACACCTTTGCCCCGTGCCTCCGCCTCCAATGCCTCCGCCCAAGCCCGACATCGACCCTAAGACCGATTAGAGTTCTTCTTCCCCGACCGAACGCCTATGCCCGAGCTCCCCCTCCCCCATCGCCTCTCCCATCTGTGCCTCTGTAGCCACCTGGGATATGCCCTCCAGTCGAAGCGGCCAGTCCTACGCTTAGGCGACGCCGTGACAACATAGTCCGACCATTTCCTAGTCTTAGCTCCTATTTCTACTTGTTGTACTCAGTTATATGGTCTCTAAAGCAAGTAAAAGCGTGCATCCTTGACTAAATGAAATCTATCTAAACTATGTTCAAATGCAAGCATATTAATTATGATTGTATTGCAATGAAGATGAAACAACCCAAAGAATTAATTAAGCAAGTAATACCTTTAAGCAACCAATAATTGGTAATCTTGCTTAATAACAAATGTCATGCGTAAGTAAACCATAATGCAAGAATAGCGGAAAGTAAAAAATATATTCGAGAATTGTCATCAGATCCGCAGGCAAGGTTATCGCTCATCGAGATACCTAATCCATCCGGGGCCAAATCGGCACCTCTCGCTATTTTTAGGTGTCATCACTCGCAAAAATATACAAACCTAGTAGGATTGTGGGTATCCATAGCCAAACGTGAATAGTAACAAATATCACTTGGTAACTCAGTAAAAAGAGCCAAGGATAAAAAGGTAAAGGAGCCACTATAAGTTAGGATAAGGCCAAGCCTCAGCCGAGCAGCCAGTGCATCTCCCCATTTCCACTCCACACCCACACTCCAACCGAGAGCAAGAACCAGAGCATAGCCAGGAGACCCCCAAGCCAAAGGCCAGATCAGGAGCAAGAAGAAGAGGTCCAGATCGAGGAAACCACCAAGAGGGAGCTAAGGAGGAAGACCAGAGGAGTAGACCGAGTAGAGGCTCGAGAAACCGGCCATCTCCACCAGTACCTCCACCCCAACACCATCAACCATCCTCACCATTAGACCCAACCCATTAGGTGCACCATTACAGTAGTACCAATACTAGTATTGTATGGTGCATAGATGGAGTAAATCAGGTAGATAGCAAACAGATTGGGGTAGTTTCCTTAGCCTCGGTGAGGAAGATCACCCTAGGGGCTGCATAGCTCATGCCCAGTGATGCCTAATACTCCCCGGCGCACTAGGGGTCACCGGGTATCATCGCCATGCCTCCAAAAACCTAGAGCATTCCCCCCTAAATCACCATCGACCGAATCAATGCTAAATCAAACTTTTGAGTAAAAAGAAAAGCATACAAATCCATCAAGAGAACTCCCTTGGAGTAAATCGGTTTATGGAAACCATAGGTTGTTAGGGGACCGTTAAGACCAGGGAAGCATTTGAACTATTCAAGTTTGTCAGAAATTTGTCTTTTTTGTAACTTCTAGCATAGGACGAATTTGATCATGAAATTTTATATGTAGATGGGGTAAGATGAGATGTACATCCATGATTTTTTTTAGAATCTTTTGAAACTTTTCTTAGTTGGATTACACTTGTTCTAATTACACAAAGAGCTCGTCAGACAGCACCCTGAACTAAAGAGGCGTATGAATTAAGTGTCATTTTCTGAAATTTCACCTTGTACAATAACACTCGTCACTTTTCCTTGCCATTCAATTCCCCGGTTGATCCCGGGATCCCAATCCGGGAAGCGCCACCGCCGTTCTGCATCCGGGGCCGTTTCCGGACCCGGAAACCCACCCGCGCTGCTCCTCACCGGCGGCCGCCGCCATGAAGCGCGCGCGCAGCTCGGAGATCTTCTTGGGAGGCCGGTGGCGCGCGCGCCGCCGTGTGGTGCCTCTCCTCGCCGCGGCGGCCTTCGCGTACCTTCTGTTCGTGTCTGTCAAGCTTGCCGGTTTCGGTAGCGCGGTCCCTGCGGCTGTTAGTCGTCCGGCCACCGCCGTATTGGGCGGGCTGCTGCAGCGCCGGCTCGAGGAGCCGGCGTCCCGCGCTCGCTCCGCTGGGGGCGCTGTCGCAGGGTACGGCCGCATCACCGGGGAGATCCTCCGGCGCCACGAAGCTGGTGGAGGCAGGAGGCGGTGGGGCGTGCTGGGCAACTTCTCCGAGCTCGAGCGCATGGCCGGCGAGGCGTGGGCGCTCGGCGCCAAGGCGTGGGAGGAGGCCTCCGCGTTCACCGGCGACGTGGACTCCATCGTCTCGGGCGACGGCGGGGCGACCAAGTGCCCCAGCTCGCTCGCCCTCGGCGGCGTCGAGGGCGAGCCGGCCGCGTTCCTGCCGTGCGGGCTGGCAGTGGGGTCGGCGGTGACTGTGGTGGGGACGGCGCGGGCGGCGCGGCCGGAGTATGTGGAGGCGCTGGAGCGGAGCGGGGTCGGGAACGGGACGGTGATGGTGGCGCAGTTCGCCGTCGAGCTGCGTGGTCTGCGCACCGCCGACAGTGAGGAGCCGCCCAGGGTCCTCCACCTCAACCCGCGGCTGCGCGGCGACTGGAGCCAGCGACCCGTCGTGGAGATTAACACCTGCTTCCGCATGCAGTGGGGCAAGGCTCAGCGCTGCGACGGCAGTCCCTCCAAGGACGACGACCATGGTTCGTGCCCTCTACCCGTTCTTGCTTCACATTCGTAACTATAATCGGAAACCTTAAGTTGCCTTGCATTGCAATTAGTTGTACTCAAGCTTGCTTAATTGCTGGTTTTCTGCTTCGGATGTGAGCACTATGCAATTTTGCCGGTTCTTCAGAAATGCTAACTAGTGTCTGTATGGATCAAGATACCATTAATATGCATCCTTCTATGTTTCGGTTCATCTTAATTAGTTACTGGTTGAAGTAACGATGTTTGTTCCTGATTCTTGTATAATTGTTTTTGTTTACAATGGTGGTTGCTATGGTATTGAGTGAGCCCACATTGTAAGCTAAAAAAGGAGACTTTGCCTGCAGGACTAGCAAAGATTGCTAAATTGATAGTGTGTGGAATTGCATCGTGCTCCAGAATTTACGATTTTACCAGTCATATTGTCTGCATTATGTTTTGCCAATCTATCTCCTCAAATGCTATCTGTTACTACACTATGGCTGCATCGCCTGTACCTACTCGTACAATTTTGTTTTGTCATTATGTGCAGTTGATGGGTTTAAAAGATGTGAGAAATGGGAACGGAGCGACACTGCTGATTCAAAAGAAACAAAGACAAGCTCATGGTTGAACAGATTCGTTGGCCGAGCAAAGAAACCAGAAATGAGATGGCCATACCCATTCTCGGAGGGGAAAATGTTTGTTCTCACCATCCAAGCCAGTGTCGAAGGATACCATATCAATGTGGGAGGTCGTCATGTCGCCTCATTTCCTCACAGGATGGTAAATTTTCTGTTCCTGTGACAAAGATTTCATTCCATTGTACAGAACTACAGATGCTGTATAGTTCTGTGAATGAAATTACTGAGTGCTTCTTTTGGCTGTCAATGTTTATCAGGGATTCACTCTTGAAGACGCAACAGGTTTAGCTGTTACAGGGGGCATAGATGTTCACTCCATATATGCAACCTCTCTTCCAAAGGCCCATCCTAGTTTTTCTCTCCAACAGGTCTTGGAAATGTCCGATAGGTGGAAAGCTCGCCCTGTGCCAGAGGAACCAATTCAGCTCTTTATTGGCATCCTCTCCTCTACAAACCATTTCGCTGAGCGCATGGCTATAAGAAAAACCTGGATGCAGTTTCCTGCCATCCAGTTGGGAAATGTGGTTGCTCGGTTCTTTGTCGCACTGGTAAGATAAGTTCTCATGATTTTACAACAATTTAGTCCCCCTTTTTTGACATATGCTATGCTATGCTGCGGTATGATCTTCATGTATATACATCAGTACTGTAGAAGCTAATTCAAATAATTGCAAAATAATATACAGTAACATCACGAGTCCATGACCTGTTTGCTTCTGTAGAGCCATAGAAAAGAGATAAATGCAGCGCTAAAGAAGGAAGCAGAATATTTTGGAGACGTTGTCATTCTGCCATTCATCGACCGGTATGAGCTGGTGGTTCTGAAAACAGTTGCGATATGTCAATACGGGGCAAGTCTTGCTACAGTTCTTTACAACTTAGATTGCTCTTGCAATGTTTACATCAGCATCCATGTTTTCCTCAAACAAATGTTGTCGTGATTTGTATGTAGGTGCAAAATGTTAGTGCAGAGTATATCATGAAGTGCGATGATGATAACTTTGTGAGGCTGGATACAGTATTGCAACAAATCTCTGTCTACAACAAAACTATGCCTCTTTATCTGGGCAACCTAAATCTCTTACACAGGCCTCTCCGAAGTGGTAAATGGGCTGTGAGCTATGAGGTACCTCCACTTTGTACAACGTATATTTTATGAATATGCATGCGTTTGGTTACTCAATACGAAACGGATGCCTGCAGGAATGGCCAGAAGCGGTGTATCCCCCATATGCCAATGGACCTGGCTATGTCATCTCGATCGACATTGCAAGAGAGATTGTATGCCGCCATGCAAATCACTCTCTAAGGGTGAGGCTTGTACCAAACAGCACTGTATCTGTTTCCTCTGCATTCACCATCAACACTGTCTAATGGCCATCTGCTTCTTGCAGTTGTTCAAGATGGAAGATGTGAGCATGGGCATGTGGGTTGAAGACTACAACGCCACCGTTCCTGTCCAGTACATCCACAGTTGGAGGTTCTGCCAATACGGCTGCGTGGATAACTACTTCACTGCGCACTACCAGTCCCCTAGGCAGATGGTGTGCCTCTGGGATAAACTGTCGACAGGCCGAGCACACTGCTGTAACTACAGATGACACGACGCTCCAAGATTTCATCGGAACAACTGATGGTCTAGGCAACATCCCCATCACGACCTTGTGTAGAACAGGCCGATACATCAATCAGTGTCTCCAGCTATATGACTTGAGTTCCATTTGCACGACTGACGGATGAGACCATCTCGCCATTATATGTTCTCTGCACGAGACATCGATCGGAATGTGGTCAACTGCATGCTTCACCTCTTGGAACTCATATGCTGTATCTACTAGACAAATTTTGTGTCATTGAGGTGAACGCAAACATGAGTGTGTGTGACAAAATCCACATTAATTAGCTGTTTGTGCAGGGTCAAGTCCGTTTGTAGGCTGCAAGTCTGTAATGCGTGCACTGATTGGAGCACGGTTGTGGATGAATGAAATGATCCCATTGTCTGTTTTCGTGTCAGTTGGTCTGCAACGTATTGCCCTCCTGTTTTCTTGGCCGCCATGAGTGACCATGTCTTTGAGCCTGTTTGAGGGAGCTTTGAAAAGCTATTTTTTGTTTTCTGGACTGAAAAGCAGTTGTAACTTTTTATAAGAAAGCATTTGAGAAATAGCTAATTTTTCTCAACAATAAACTACAAAAGCAAAATAGGTTTAGCTCAGTTTTTAGCTTTTGCTAGTTATATATGGCTTCTGCTTATGCCAAAAGCCGCTTAAAAGCGGAGCTATTTAAAGAGGCTTGTTTGTTTCTCAAAAATTGAAGCTGGCTTAAAGCCCGTCCAAACTGGACCTTTATGTCGCACAAGGAATTGATGTATACTTCAACATTGCTGTCATGTTGCGTAGAAGCTCTTTGGTGAGCTCACTCTACAAGCTACAAAGGCTAAACGGCCACTGCTAGGATTTCTATTGAGAGAATTGTTCATGTAAGGCTGGGTGTAGTCAATTTCAGATCAGGTTTCTGGTCAAATCAATGATTTATCATGAGACAGTAGTCCTCACGCCGATCAGAAAAACAAATTAATTAATCGCCCCTTTTGTGTTTGTTTCGAAGGGAAAGTGGTGTTTATCTGGTGTAGACGCGTAGTATAGTGATTTCTTGCTGCTTTGTAATATACTTGTGTTTTGTCTGCATGGCCTGGGTTGGACTAAGGTTTCAAATTTCATTTTCGGACTATATATTAGGTGACCGAAATCCAATATCTCGTCAAAATTTTCCAAAATCATTATAGCAATTTGAGCATTTTCAAATTTATTATCTCGTCAAGATTTGGAATCTCAGCTCCCATCGAAAGCCAAGATTTTGGTCCGAGATCTCGGTGAGATTTTGAACCTTCGGTTGGACCCATGGTAAGGCTTCACAAAGTGTCTGCTGAAACATTAATCATTGCATCAAAGCGAGCATCACATGTCTCAAAGATGTATCCGGTTTGCATGCTTAATCAATAGCTATGTGCTCAGAAGCTACTGAAACCTACTTGTAAGGATAGTGAAGAGAATTGGCATCGACCTTTCAAAAGCTTGTTATTTTGTCCTAATTAAGGAACTTCTTGCAATTCTTAACGAACTTACAACAAGAGCTAATTAAACTAAGCAAACTGTAACACTAGTAGTACATGCACACTACCAGTGGCGAAGCTTGGATGAAAATAGAGGGTGGACTCAAAATACAGAGCACACGCTCATTAACGAAATTGGGATGGCAATCAAAAGTGTTGTTTTTTAATTCTAATGAAACAATACTACATTTATTTTTTGATTGTCAACATGCAAAGACTATTTGGAGGATTGTACATATTGCTATTGGTTTATCCCTGTCAAAGTCTATGTCTCATATGCTTGGTCCCTGGTTAACAGGCATTGAGAAGTGTGAAAAAAGATTGATACTTGTGGGAGTTGCTGCTTTATTATGGGCTATTTGGTGCACTCGCAATGATCTAATCTTTCAGAACAAACAATATTCTTCTTTTATGCAGGTTATATTCCGGGGAACATATTGGCTGCGGTATTGGGAACTATTACAGTCTGAGAACAACAGGGTGACCATCCGATGGGCAAGCAGGGCTTTGGACATCTTTGCTAAAAGTGGATGGAGAAGCAACTATAGAATTTGCTTTTGATTTTAAATATTTCCCGTTGTTTAATTATTTTTTGTTGTTTCAGTCTTATGGCTGAGATCTTTGTAAAACTTGGCTGTGTGCACTTTGTAGAGGCCGGATATTAATCCTTTATCTAAAAAAAATTAACTAACTTGGCATGTAGTAAATAAGTGTAACTAATCTTCTTTGGTTGGAGCTAGCAATCTTGCACTATGTTGACGCCGCTTTTATATGTATTGCATATTCTTCCACAGCGCCATTTATTGTCTTTACATGGCTAATACTATGTTATTGTGCTACTAATCATCTATATTCGAGATATACGAACAAAAGTGTTGTATAGTAGGAAAACATAACTTTTTAGGTATTTTTCATGTCAAATTACTCATTTGGAGAAGTCTGATCCTAAACTGACAAATCAATAGGTTCTAAAGATCTTTTACATGAGCTTTCCATGACCAAGACACATTCAAATCCCAATTTAGAATCTCTCGAGACGATGCTCTCATCGACAGGATCGAAGCACATATATATCATTTGTCCACTCAGAGTTTGGATGGAAAAGTTATGATGGAAACACCGAGGCTTCGACAAGTCAGTTTACATGTCGATGTCGGATGCTTTCACGTAGTTCTTAAAGAAAGGAGTGCCGAAAAGATAAGAAATTTGGGAGATTCCTTGTTTGCCGCACCAACAAATGAGAAAGAATCTGTTCAACATCTTGCAACGCGATTTTGGTGACCGAATTGAAATGTCTTCCAATTGAAAAACGCATAACTAAAAAATTGTAGGCATCTTCGGTTATTCTAATTTAGAGTGCTCATTGACCTAAATTGAAGTTTTGATGTGGAGATATGGACCCCGTAAGACAGGCTACACAAATAATGAGAGCCCATAACAGAGTCAACTTCCTAGGAAGATTTGGCAATAAAGACAATGTTTTCAGAAAGTTTTCACAACTAGAAAGTTGAACATCTCTTCGTTAGATAAATGTAAAAAAAAGAATAATCTGATTTGGAGTTCGGATGACCGAGTTATGGCCACTAGAAGGTTTGCTGCACAGAAGGAAGGTACAAAACAACTCGAATACGAAGGAGATTCCGAATTCAAACTTTACATTCTTGTTGTTGCCAACTCTACCAAGGCTCTAATCGCTGAGTTCTCAGCTCACGGCGGCAGCAAATCTTGAGCCATGTTTTCGTTTAGTATGATAGTCTAGAGATTAGAGAATGCTCTAGTTAGCCTCTCTAATCATATTAGAGGGTTCGAATTGACCTCTATAACTATGGATCTAATTAACCTATCTAATTAGAGAGGTTCTAGGTAAGCTCTACTTAGGAATGGTTCTTATTAGTAGATGTGGTTCCGGAGCTATGGCTTTGACTTGTAGATCCATCGTGTATATTATCGTCGTTGTATAATTACTCTCTAATTATTTTCATAGTTGATTATTCTACTTTTAGTTGTTTCTACTATTTCTATCTCGCAATTTTCTGATTCATGCAGTATGCTTTCTTTTGATCTATTTACTGTAGTAGGTTACGTTAGCTGGTCGTTTTCATCGTGGTAATTAGATCGATCCCGTAGACTAATCACGTGTTGCTGTAACAAAAGAGAAAATGATCGTCCAAGAGACTCGCAACCATGGCTAATCACGTGTTGCTGTAACAAAAGAGAAAATGATCGTCCAAGAGACTCGCAACCATGGCTAATCACGTGTTTCTTTTTCCCAAGTAAATATTCATTCATTCTGTGAGTTGAAGCGCGTGCTTGGGAAGTCGCAGGCCCAAGGGCCGAACATGACGTAGTTGGACCGGGGAAAGGTCATCAGGGTTATGAAGGTGGGCCTTTATAGGGCCCATGGGTATCAGGTGGGCCCTCTCACTTTCAGATCGTCTGCGACTTTGCGTCCTCTGGTCTCTGGTTCTATGTGCTTCACACACCTACCAAAAATTTTACGGTGGATTATACAAACTAGTCATTGATCCATGCATGATTAGCAATTTCTATAAATTTAATCCATAACACATACAATAATATCTTCTCGTCTTTCTTTCTATTTCTAGGTTATTGCTTCTTTATTTCTAGATTGGACGATCAAGATTTTCTCTTTTTTTAGAATATTTTGAGATTTTCTAGCAATTTTTCTTTTTTAAGATTAACATGGGAGTTTCCAGCATTTTCTAATTAATGTGGTGGCTTCTAGGAAGATCTCCAATTAATATATAAAAAATAGTATATAATAGTTATTAGAAATCAAATTTACCTATCCGTATAATCGGGCCACCAGAAATTCAGAGTACAGACAACTTTCACTGATGAGCTTGTGCACTGCAACATGGTGTAACGGCAACAGTAGCGTCTCTCCCCAACCTGGGCTTCCCAATCTCTCGCTGTCGTCGTCGCTGCTGCCGTGCGCATTCGTCGCGCGCCTTCTCTTGAGTGAGCCGTCGCTGCTGGTATTACGGTTTGGCCCCGTTGGTCCGACAGCAGTGTGAGCCAGTGACCAATGATATACTACAATGGGCACTGTAACTGTAGATTTATTATGAATATTCGTATTACTCTAGTATAAAAATATAAAATAATACTAACTAACGTGATCCATTGAATAAAAAATAAGCCACCCATAATAAATTTAGCATTTGTAAAAGAGAGGTCTGTTACATGCTCAGAAGAGAGCTCTGTTACCTGCTCCAGTAAGTTTACATAGTGCATAGCCGCTACTCCCTTTTATCATAAATAGTTGTTGTTTTGGATATTGATACGATCTCTAAAACATAGTTTTGACCATTAATTTCTATTATAATATATTTATAAAACCTAATAAAATTATAATATTATGAAAGTACTTTTCGAGACAAATCTGCACATATAATTTTTATTTATCCAATATAAATATATAAAAGTTTAAAAATTTTAACTGATCTATTTTTAAAATAATAGCTATTTGTAGCCGGAGTTAGTATTTTTCTCCTGTACGGATACAGGTGTTGGGTTCGAAAGTGTAAGAAAAACAGGGGAAATGTCGTCCAGATAGGCGCCGGTGATGTCATGGGAGCACGGTACAGTACGCGAGGGCAGAAGCTACGTTGACGCAGAGTGCGGATGTCGAAGGTCAGTCCAGATGGTGGGGGCGGGCGGGGGTCGCCTTCGTCTCCGTCTCGTCCCGTCCTGTCCCGCAGGCAGCCGGACGGACCGCTTTTTGGGGTGCGATAAATCCTTTCTACGTGATGCAAAATAAGCCTAACGGGTTTTACAAGAGGTGGGAGCACGGTACAGTACGATATCGACGCGCTCCCTTTTAGCATCACTTTTTCTGAATGTGCGGATACCACTGTTGCGAGAACCGGTGAATGATCCCTCCATTCCCGTTCCGCACTCGATTGCCTGGTAACCCATTTTCTCATGGAAGCTCTTTCCTGTAGGCATTCCAAAAGGAGGTCCAATGTACTAGGCTACGTTGGACCAAGTCAATAGGATTGGTCGGCCCAACTTGTGGTTGAGCGGGATCTGAAGTTATTTACGTTGCGAGACCTCGGTCCTTAAATGCCAAAGACTTAGCTACAGGCCTCGCACCGCAATCCTTCCGAGATTAAGCATTTGTCTAAAAGTAATAGTGGTATAAATGTCTACATCTACGAAAGAACTCCGGCTCCAAAGATGTCCTTGTTCGAGATTCGTGCCGATTGCTCGACGTTAAATCTAGCTACGTTGACGCAGAGTGCGGATGTCGAAGCGGCAATCCGTACGCGCAGGGCGGCGGCGGGCCCCGACGCGACGTCGGAGCCTAGCAGACTCGCTTCAGAGACCAGCTAGAGAGAGAGAGAGACAGACAGTAGCCGCACGTCGTGGTGGTGATCCGTGATCGGATCGCGTCACGGTGGTGGGGTCGCCTTCGTCTCCGTCTCGTCCCGTCCCGTCCCGCATGCATGCTGCACGCAACTCACTGCAGGCGCAGGCAGATCGCCGGCTCTGAACTTTCCTAGCCTCTCGTGCTTGGCTCCTTCCGTCGTGCTCTTGCACTGTCGTCGCGTGTGCTCCAATCAATATTTATTTCCTTTCACTGTGCGAGTCTCACACTTGGCGCCGGTGTGTGGTAAAAGCTCTAGAAGCCCACTGCCAGTGGGCTAGGCTACCCAACTTTGGGCTTTGGAAGCTTCAGAGGTCAGAAGGATTCCTTCCTCACCTGAAAAAGGCTCGCCATCCAGCGTTACGCCGGTCTGCAACCAGCACTCCTCCGTGCACGTTTAACGTCGTCTTTTCTTCCGACATATATATAGACTATAGTAATATTAAAAATACCTAGTTTTACCATCCTTTTTTTCCATGTATACATTGTATACTAAGTAGATATTATTTTAAATAAACTATATCTCTCAGCACTATTTAATAGTTTTATTTGTAAATATAAAACGTGTTTTCATATTTAAATAAAATATCTGTATGACATTCTCTTTATACCCTTATTAAATATCCATATTTATCTCATATCCTCTCTCTCTCTATATGTATATATAGGCTGCATACGTGGTGCAAACCATCTTTACCGTGAAAACCACTCATAAAAGTTTTGAAAAATTCTTAAAAAATTACCATACGTAAAGGAAGTGAGCCTCTACAATCTTCATATCTTTCAAATGCTATTAAGTTTCATCTTCAAATTTTGCAAGATTGTAGAGACTCACCTCCCCTACATATGGTAATTTTTTATGAATTTTTCAAAACTTTTACGGGTGATTTTCACAGAGTTTTCACCGTAAAAGTGGTTTGCACCAAATATACCCTATATATAAAGAGAATGTCATACAAATTTTTTATTTAAATATGAAAACACGTTTTATATTTACAGATAAAACTATTAAATAAATGTGTCCTATCGATTTGTACGGAGCGAGCGAGGCGGAAGGGAAGCCTTTCTCTTCCGTTCCCAAGGAGCACGAGCAGAAAAGTTTATGGGGGCATGGTAGTACGGATAAAGGAGGGAATGGCATTGGGACTCTGCGACCGATGCTTTTGCTCCTCCTTTCCTTCGGAAATAAATCGGGATTATAGGACGAGATGGTGTTCTTGTGCCTTTTTTTTTTCCCATCCAGTCTTGAGCCTTGACCTACACCTACCCTTCTCCCTGCAAAAAGAGATCGAAGCTACTACTACTTGCAGCAGCAATCACGCTGGCTGGAAACACTAATCCCGAACGATCAACGCGCTCCATCTGTTTCGTCGTCTTCTTCAATTCCGGGCTCCGGCGAATGCAAGCCGATGTGCAGTAACAGCAACAGCACAGTGGGCTAGCAGCAGAAATCAGGGGATCAATGTACTACTCCTAGATGTACTCACATGATTAGTCCCCGATGATATGTAGTCACGGAGGAACTAGTGAAGCACAGTGCAATTTAAACGTTGGAGTTTCTCCCTCGATTCTCGGATCTCCGAGCAACTCGGCCACGTTCGTCGCCGTCGAATGCTGGAACGTTTTGACCGTATCGACCGCTCCATTTTCGAGTGAGAACGGCTCCATGGTTCAATTCAGCTTGCGTGTCAGATTATTTGCCATGTCCAAAGTTTTATTATTCGTATTTTTTTAATGATCTTCATAAATATATAGGGTGTCTTATATTCATGTACAACATTAATTAGTATGGTTTACCTCTGCATCTCTACTAAATATCACATTTACTTTATATTGTCTGCATGCATATCTTGAATATGGTTCTTCTAGATAATAATTTTGAGAAGTTTAGCAATTTTTAATATGTCATTGGCCTAAGTACCAAGAAAAAATGTGCCCTACAAATTTAAACAAAAAGGAATACAACACATGCACATCTCTAAAATACTACAAGTAGTACTCCACTAAATTAGTAATCCTCCACTGCCTAAACAATGTGCTCTAGCCAGTACCATTGCATCACTCTACTAAATTAGTAAACGAGGTCACAATGTGGCCACTAATGCGACATCGCCCTTCACTGAATATTCAACAATTAATCCATGTATTTTAGTACTGCATCACTCTACTAAAGTAGTATTTTGTATTTTTCATTAGTACCGCCATGCATGCGTGCAACTCATCGCATAGCTGACGGGCTCAAATATAAAAGAGAATGTGATAGTACTACTGCTTAATTGGCGAGCATGTTATGAGCTGGGCAAGCAAGCCTCTTAAACTAGCAGTTCAGTTTCAGACAAACACGATTCTTTGCTTGATTAAGAGTTTAATTACTCCAGTTTCAGACAAACACGATGCTTTGCTTAGTGGTTGTAGGGTTCTTGGGTGATACGAACGGGGCGTCGCCTCTGCGCCGTGCCTACCCTGTCCCCCTACCAACGCAGCGCGAATATTGCAGCTCCTGTCCCATGCCATGCGCATATGGTTACGATTTTCTCTCAAGATCCTCCAGTCCTCCAGGTTTCTTGGGCTTTCCAACCAAGCAATGCTTGATTAGTTTAACTTGATCTTGCTCTCTAGTGTATACACCTCAGCTTCTCTAGTGTATATACCTCAGCTTCTAGATAGTAGTAGTGCTGCTCTACATGACAACTCGACAGGCTAATCGATCCTGCATGTGATGCATCGATCTGCAGGTATGAGTATATATCCAGATCGCCACAAGTTAAATACTAATCCTATTGTTTCGAAGTTACGGCGAATTGAAGTTATGGTCATGTTTGGATCCATTAGTAATAAGTTAAAATTAGTTGAAACGGATCCAAACAACCTAGCTAATAGGTATATCATTAGCTAGTTCTCCCTTACTAATTTCAGCTAATGAATGGTTAAAGATCAATTTGCCCTCGGCCCCTCCATCGTAGGCCCCTTTTCCCTCACGCTCGGCTAATTAATATAAGTGTACAATGGACATTTGTATCCACAACCAAATTTTCAATCACATATTAACTAGTAGATCTAAATAGCCCAAACTAATAATTAGCCTACTATTAGCCATCATTAGCCATTAACCAGCTAACTATTAGAGCTAGCTAATGGATCTAAACAGGCCCTATGTGTCAAGAGTTTGACCGGTTTTCTAGTTATGGTTTACTGATTAATTTGGGATGTCCATGCTCGATCTGAGCATTGATCTGGGGCTAGCTAGCTGAACCATGCATGTGTCTGTGGCCCATGCATGTTTGGTCGATCGCATTACCAAAAATCTGTCAGACATCTGGTGCATTATGATTAAAACATAAGGATGAACGCTTACTGATTGGACTATATTCTGTATATACATAATACATGTTGGAACTGGGGGTGCTAATCAACAGGTAATTACTGACTAATGTAACATCAAATGCAGGTTTCTTGCTCAGAGAGGCGTCACTGTTCTCATTCAAACTTTGCTGCTGCGATCAAACTTTTATAGTGGAGTGCTGCAATGATCATTCATCAAACCCTAGCACATGTGCTTTTACAGTAGTAACAACTCAGTCATATAGCTCAAGGGTACAGGACCCACATTGGCAGCATATGCATAATTCTGTCTTTGCTTGTTGAACCACTGAACCATGGGCCCGGCCATCTTTTGTACGCAAATAATCCAATCCAATAATTACCTACAGATATGCTCTGATTCATTTGCACTATGATTCACTGTGTTTTCTGATCACAAGCTTCTTATCATGTGGGGAGCAGCTAGGCAATTTGAAAGGTAGCTAGGGGAGATCCACATGGTGGTGTGCACTATAATTGAAAATTGAGAACCCTAATCTTTGTTTAAGGAAAGGAAACCCTATATATAGAGAGGGTAGTGTTTAAAGAACTAAAGCTGCCCAACTAGTTAAGTATATATCGTATCATCGTATCTTCTCATCAGGCATCTTTGAGAGGAAAAGAAGAAAAAAAGGAGTGTTCTAATTGGCGCGACTAGACGTACTTATGGTTGGCATTTATCCAGACAAATTTTCATCGTTAGTGCACTAATATGCTAGTTAATTGAGCGGCCAGATTAATTAAGGACGCACAGGTAGTCCTATCAGTTTGACACTAGTTGTAGTACTTTGCAAGCCATTTCCTCGCTGCAAACATGCTGCCAATGTGGAGAAGTACTTCATCTAGATAATAATTAAAAAAAAGGCTCGTGTACTAGCTCTTGCTTTCTTTAGGAAAATTATTTTATAAGAATCCGCAACCTTTGAAAAAAGTTTGCAACTTTGGCTTCTTGCTCCGGTATTTTGAATCAGCTTTTCGAATATTGGTTGGTAATTAATCCTTCCACCAAGTTTACGGGGCTGTTTGGTTTGCTTTCAATTATTGCCAATATTTGTCTTATCAAATTTTGATAGTGTTGATCAAATTTGACAAATATTTGGTTTGCAATCAAATTTTGGCTACATTCTCTTCTCCATTGGCACCCCTAGTTCATTTTCTTGCCAATTGTTGGCCAAATGTTGACAACCAATTTGGTGACCAAATTTTTTGCATGCCAATTTTTGGTAAGGTTTGATTTAGTAAATTTGATCTCAAACCAAACAGCCCCTACATGTCGTATTTTTTTAATGATCTTATCTATAAATATAGTGTGTATTTGATGTTTTAATACAAATTAATGTGATAATTTCTTTATATCTCTAATAAGAGCAGTGCTTCAATGCTTTCCCTCTCAATATTATCTATATAAACACATTGAATATAGTACTTAGAAATAGTAATTAAATCTAGTCTAGGCATTTTCAATATCTCTTGATCTATATGTCAAAAACAATACGTCCTATAAACCTGAAATCAGAGTACTTACTAACTACTAGTAAGTAAGGAAGACACCCTCTCAAAAAAGAAAGGAAAAGAAAAAAGAAAACCGAGCACAATTCAGCAACCATAATACTGTGAAGATTCAATACCCGATACGTACGTCTCTCTCGCTTAACAATGCCTAATTGTTCGATCTGTTTTTTAACACTAGGAAATTGGCCCTGAGGCGGCAGGGGGTAGATTTCGATCGGAGTTGGAAGCACGTACGGCCGGGTGATGGTAGTAGATGGAGACGGATCGATCGGAACCAATTTCAACGCACATGCGTGTGCACGCTTAGAGTTAACGAATGCCCGATCACCATACGTAACGACGACGCGAGATGCATGGCTTGGAGGCAACATATATACGTCTCGACGACGGAGACAGTTAGGGCGGAACAGTGGCACAGGCTACCAGCTAGTCACGTACGTGCGCAGGAGGCTACGCAAGTCATTTGTAGTATACTGAGCTCACGGCAGCAGTGACGCATGCCGCAACGCTGCCCGCCTCAAATGGAGCGGCGTCCGGGCGCCATCTCGATTCCTCCAGCCGGACACGTCACCTCCTCCGTCAGCATCTCATTTTTTCTTGAACCGAGAAACTGTTTGGTAGAGCTCTACATCTCAGCTTTATCTGATATCTAAAACTTATAGGTTAAAATAAAGTAAATTAAGTTCATATTTTTGGTCTAAAATGTAAACAAAATGATCCATCTAAACACTCTTAAAGCCTGTTTAGTAGAGCTCCAGATCCCAGTTTCACTTGAGATCTGAAGCTTGTAGGCTAAAATAAAATGAATTAAGTTTATATTTTTGTCTAAAACGTAAACAAAATGATCCATCTAAACACTCTTAATGTATTCACAACTCCAGCTTCACGGATCTAGTAGAGTTAGAAATACCCAGCTCCACCAGATCCACGGATCTGATGGAGCTGGAGCCTTACAAAACACACCTTTAATGTACTCACAGCTCCAATTCTACGGATTTAGTGAGCTAAGAATACCTAGTTTCCCCAGATCCACGGATCTGATAAAGTTGGAGCTCTACCAAACGCACTGTGAGAGAACCTCCCAGCACGCATTGATAAGAGGCACGACCCGCCAGAGCGGCTCACACCGGCTAGCCTCAAGGCCAGCTTAAATTTTAACCTCTTTTACTGTATATAAGATTCAATGTGTATTATTTATTTTTTCATGTAATACATCGTATTAGTTAGCAGTGGTTCAATACTTTTTCTCCTAATACAAATTACACAAATATTAAAACAAGCAAACAGACAAGTAGTCATCATCTGCTTTTCATTCGTGCTTTAATATTTATATAACTATAAAAAAAACATAAAACAACTCTCTTTATTTATACTCCCTTCAATAGCAGAGCGATAGAAACATTATTAACAAATCAATAACTAAGATCTCATTCTGGATTTTACGCCACAGGCGCACGTAAAACGCCGCGTAAAGGCACCCGTGGGTCGTGACAACAGGCGGGGCGGCCAACCCCGGCCGGCCGGCAGCACGTACGGTCGGACGGATATGCACTGCACACATGGACCCGTGCGGTGCGTACGGGCGTCTTTTTACAGCTGCGAGATCTCGACATCTCGATCTCACGACGTGCTATTTCTGCTGCTGCTGCTGCTGGCTTGCTGGTTTAACCCGTCTCTCTCTCAGACAAGTGGGCCCTCTCCTCGATCGCGTGACTCGGATCTGTCCCGGGCAATGCAACGCTCTCTTGTTGTCCACCCACCACACCGTACCTATGATCTAGCAGGATCAAACAAAATGTGCACTTTTGGATCGATCGACCACTGTTAAATCAGTATACACAAAATCGCGAGGAATGAGGAAACACATGGCCTGGCCGGCCGTGCTCTGGATTTGCATCTTGGCACCTCGCTTCATGTCCTCTTGCTCTTTTTCAACAACTCGGGCGCATGATTCCGGGCTCCCCCTTGTGCGCATTCGACCACAACTCCGCAACTAGATAATGCATGTGTCATGCATTTCGTCTCAGGAGAAGAAGAATATATGTGCCTACTTTTTGTTAAGTTACTGCACCATATAGGATAGGAGGGGGCGAAGCTACTTGGTAGCTAGGGGGTGCTGATGCACCAATAGAAAAATGCAAATCCAGTTACGAGGATCAAATTTTCACCATGTTTGTACTTTCCATAGCACAAGTCTATGCACCAATAGCACAAGTCTACTTGGTTTACTCTAGCTTCGCCTCTGGATAGGACATGGGAGTGAGTGACCGAGTATGCGTGCAACATATAGTGTCATGAACGAGAGGGGAAGGAGCCAAACGGGCACCATCGATCATCATCATCACGGAGACAAAGCTGGCTAACGCATCATCCATCCATCCATGTCGCCGAGCTACGGGATAAGGCGGGCCTGGACGGGAGGACAAGGCCGGCCTGAGCTGTTCCTGCAGCTTGTACCAACGAACTCAGTGCGTTCTCCTTGCTGTGTTTGTAGTACGCAATGATTTTGCCTGTGCCGTTGCAAGAATCCAATACAATCTAATCAAGTTTAGATCGTCGTTTGTCTCCAACAACCTCATCGTCGGTAGATGGATCGATCGTGGAGAAATGCTAGTATATTTGGCTCCTTATTTGTTTTTTTACAAAATAGCTTTTTATTTTTATTTTTTGAAAAAATAGCCTCTTTCTACGCTACAGCACCACGGAGATACCGTAGCACATAATTGCCACAGTACCATGGTATATTTTTTTAATATGAATTGTCATGGAATGGGGACGCGGAAAATTGGCTACACCGAATCTACCTGTCAGTGCAATGCCACGGAATAGGAGCATGGCAAATGCATTTTCCACGAAACAGGGTCACGGGATTTGGATTTCCGCGGCAGGGGTGGCCCGGCAAATTCCACGCCCCGTGCACGGAATAGGGCCATTTCTAAAAAAAACTACTGGGACTAGTTGTGTAAAAAAATTGGGGGCGAGAACAAGGTACATTTCAATCGTGGACAAAACATGCACCGGGGTCTTTTGTTTGGTGAAAAGGGCTGGCTTTGCAGCCAACGGGTGCAGGTAGACCTGGACAATAGGCCAGCCTTTTTTGGGCCAGCTCGTAGCCAACAAACATAGCATAGCACGTTATGGGCCATGTTGGTATGGCACAAATGATACGGTCATGCATGGCCTTGCACTTAGGCACATTGGGCTGCACAGCCCGATGAAGGCACGACGCATGGTTGAGTGTCTTGGCGCGACACTGCACTATGCTGTAGCTCGCCCTGAGGCCGGCATCGATGCAATCCTTGCATGCAAAGAAAGTGAAAAGAACGGAAATATCAAACGTGGAGAATGGAAACTACATAGTACATGCTCACCAACAGCAGCGCTGTGTCACTCGATGAGCGCACCCGCCATTCCGTACACGACCGTCTTCCCGCTTGCCTTATGCAACCATCGATGCCACCACATCAGGCGTACACTAACCTGAAACTCACCATGAACGATCTCGACATTGGGTACTAGCTAGTATGTATGCATACTATTACTATACTTTTTTCTTACCAGAAGAACCCCACTCTGAAGTGGAAGGTTTTTAATGAAGTAGTAACTTTGTATTTATACCTAATGAATAAATAAAAATTTAGTTCTTTTACCTAAATAATTGTGTATATCAGATCCTCACCAGCGGTCAACGCTACTCCTCGTCCTTGATGCCATCCACAGAGGCAGACCGACAGCGACGACGTCCACGACTCCACATGTTCAATAGAACAAGGCTTGGACTAGCACGACATGACATGCCTTGAACCGTACCTAGACCTCGTCAGACACACCATGGTCCAAAGCCCATTAGGCTCTTGCAGCTTTGTTACATCCTCCTGTTAGGCCATGCATGCTTAATTTGCTTGTGCTTTATAATTAGGACTATCTGTGCTAATTAAGCTATCTTAATTTCCCCTAACATGGATTAATTAAGGAAGTATCGGCTTTTCTAATCCCGTTGCACTTTTTCTTCAAATCTAGCATGCATGTGTACGCAATTGTAAAAATTACACAATCCTCGACAGCGAAAACGCCGATAGATGGTACACAATCCTCGACAACAAAAACGCCGATAGGTGGCACGCATTATCTTATGCGATTTGGACGCAAAATCACATAGGTGGAACCTAGATAATTAATATGCGATGGATTAGGATATAAGTTGGTTACAAGGATGTGGTTTGTGGGCTGGGATATGAGCTTTTAATCCTATTTCCTTGTTTGGATAATGGTACAAAATAGATTAGAATATGAGCTTTTAATCCTATTCTTCAATGCATTTTCCAGTCAAAATCAACCCCTCCCCTTGGGTTTGGATGGATGGAATATGGGCTGCTCTTATCCTGGTCCCTGTCCCACCTCATTTCCCATTCCTCGTAACCAAACAAGGTTAAAGACATCCTTTTCTCCTCATTTCTTATTCCACCAATCAAAACCCACAAACCAAACACCACCGTGGGGATAGAGGTGAGAGTTGGGCCGTGCCAATAGGAGTTGGACACGGCACAGGCCCAATGGACTTTCAGGCCACAATATGTCGTGCTTGTCTAGTACAACAAGGTCGTCGTGTTGTGCCATGCTAGACTAACTTGCCTCTAGTGAGACCCAGGCATAGCCTAGGGCACACCGTGCCAGCCCAAAATCTTGTCCTGTTAGACTTGTGAAGTCATGGACACTTTCATCGTCAGTCCGTCTCCGTGAACAGCTTCAAGGACGAGCAACAAGCATCGACTACCGGTAAGGATCTGATACATACAATTATTTAGGGAAAAAAGAACTAAATTTTATCTGTTCATTAGGTACAAATACAAAATTATCGTTAAACCTTATATCCTAGAGTGGAATCTCCTTTATAAAAAAAGTACCGTACCAATATACATACATACTATCTACTCCCCAATATCGAGGTCATTCATGAATTACAGGTCAACCTATGCCTAATGTGGTGGGATCGATGGCCACGTGAAGCAAGTGGAAAGACAATTGTGCACGGTGACTGGGGCGCGCTCAATGAGCTGCATGGTAAAGCATCAGCTCGTTGCATGCGTTTGGTGTAAGTGAGCATGTACTCTCCAATTTAATTCTTTATCTTTTGGCATGTCTAATATCTCCACTTTCTCTACATGCAAGGACACCAGGCCGCTGTCAGATCCTAGAAAAATACTTTCGAAATCCTCTGTATATTCTGTACTAGTCCAGAAAAAACTAGTACACACAACAAAGATGATAGCATATCATATTCAATGCACTTTATTAATAATCAAAGTTTACAATAAATATGGCATGCAGACCAAATAAAATATTACAGTAGAAGCAGAATAAAGCCAGTAGTAGAACCCCAATAGATTCGCCACAAGCAATCAACTAGGGTAGTAACCTAGTTATATTGGTCCTCACCATCGTAGAGATACTCCTCTAAAAAAAATAGAGTAAGTAAAGGTGAATACAAAAATACTCCGCAAGTCACACAGGAAAATGCAGTATTAATGACGGGTCACAAAGAAAGGCGTAATATGGTTAATTTAAGCATAAAGCAATATTTCAAATACAATAAATAATTTTCAAAGCGTTACTAATATAGTAAAAACTAAGTTTTAATTCAATTTTTAGCACAGGCTCCAACCTGGAGTTTCATCCCAAATTTCTCCATATGGACTCTCTCCACTTATAAACCACTTTTCTGAAACCATTTTTGAAACATCAAAATCTAATCTGTGAAAGACTTGCTCTGCATGCCCATGACCACGGGCGCGACTAATCGATTAGTTTTAACTCTACAGAGGTTGTACAACTTTACCCACAAGACATGATTATCTCCTTTTGCCCAAATGCACACTTCCTTTGGTGTGTTGGCAAAGAAAAATCACGACAAGACCCCTATAAAGCTCCATCTCATATAATTATACCCGCTAAGGTTTCACCGCTGGTAGGGTTAAAACCACCAAGTCCAGAAACCCCCTCTTGCGCCATGTGGTAGACTAACCATCCCCATATTCCCCCAATGGCACAACTAATATGAGATGTCGCTAAACGGACAGCCAGATCTGTCCCATACCAGACTTGTGGAAGTACGATTCAGTAGCTCACAGACCGGTCCTTAATTGACTAGGCAAGCTTTTCAACAAACCCAAAGACCACCAATCAACCATTCTCGTCCAGTCTAAATCCATTTATATATACACACATTTTTATTTTCAAACAACTTCTTGGATCACCACAACAAAATTTTATTTCAACAGATCTTTATTTGTCATAAAATTCCCAAAATTTCAGTTTTTGTTCTAAGCAAATCTAAGCATCCCTAAATATTTTAATTATCATCATATATTCAAATTATACTCTTAGGGTTACAATAGTATAATGGAATCGAATTTCAAATGCAGTCATAATCAGAATAGGATATAACTAATCAATTTTAAATTAGGATTAAACTATTTTAATAAAAATTAATCATGCAATTACATTTAAAACAAAATATACTTTCAAAACTGGGCTCAAACATGGTCAAGGTGCGCAACTTGCCTTGGTTCGAAGGGTAGGTGATCAAGATCGTCGACAGCGAACCGTTCTGACTCTCCGAAAACTATACGCGAAGAACATCCAATTTTCAAATAAAATATAAATAAAATACAAAACTAGTGCAAATAGATAGAGTATAATTTTATACTAATTTAGGAAGAAAAATGTGGTCAATTGGACTTACGATGATGGAGATCGGACATTTTGAATCCAAAGATTGACCTCTCGCCGGGCTTGGAGAAGAAATAATTGTCGATAGTGCCACGGTGAGAATTTACAAAATCTGATTTTACCCAAGGTAGAGGACGCCGAGAGGAAACTCCAGTAAAAATTTTAGGCCGAATAGAGGTCGGGAGTGGTCGGGAGAGCTCGCCAAAAGTTCATCTGAGTTTGGAAAGAACAGCTTGCGCAGGGAGATCCGATGGATGGATTGGACCAACTCAAAACTTATGATGTAAAGGATACAACGAGGAAGCTGGGGTTCAATATATAGGGCAATCGGACTAGCGGATCGTCGGAAAACACTCACCGGATCTATGGCTAGAATAGTAACTGAGTTCGCTGAAGTAAATACTTCAAACCAGTTGACTTTAAATGCGGGTCAGGTCCGATTTGGGGTACTGTAGCTGACGGGAGGTCGGGAGTGGTCGGGAGAGCTCACCAAAAGTTCATCGGAGTTTGGAAAGAACAGCTTGCGCAGGGAGATCTGATGGATGGATTAGACCAACTCAAAGCTTAGGATGTAAAGGATACAATGAGGAAGCTAGGGTTCAATATATAGGGCAATTGGACTAGCGGATCATCGGAAAACACTCGTCGGATCTATGGCCGAAATAGTAACTGAGTTCGCCAGAGTAAATACTTCAAACCAGTTGACTTTAAATGTGGGTCAGGTCCGATGTGAGGTACTGTAGCTGACGGGCGAGCCTAGGTTAGTAGATCAGGTAGGATGAACAGTAACAAAAATATTAATTCTGAAAACAGTTAATTTTCCACTAAAAAATAGGATTAAATTCGGAAAAATAGGAATTAAATCGTAATAAATTCGAGAATTTTTATAGACAACTGTTTAACAAATAAATCACGAATAAATATTTTTTATTTTTTGTACAGTAATTAATTTTATAATGCTGAAAAATATTTTTAGCTTTGAAAAATATCAAATAAAGTTCACAATTTTGGGAAAAATTCACGAGATTTTAAGAGACATTTAAAACATAATAAAATTATTTTTAACTTAAATTTAGTTTTTATTTCATATATAAATAACTTTTAATTTCTAAATATAGGAAAAGACTTTTTAAAAAATCAAAAAATTCACAAAAAATTACCAAAAAATCAAAATAAATATTAGAAAATTCCGGAGAATTGAATTATTATCTAAAAATTCACAGAAACCAACAAAATAATATTTTATAATTTTAATAACAAATCTACTATTTTTATAAGCAAAATTCAAGGATGTTACAGCCACAGTGTGCCCTACCATAAGCCATGTTTGCTTCAGACCTATTTCATACTGTGCTTGCTCAAACACAACCTATATAAACATGCCATGTCGTACTTTACTACGAGACTCGACACAAACCTATCATTCGATCTTGCTATCCCAACCCATACGTATATATAATATACTGTACTTCAGATGTATCGCACCTACCGTGCCACCGACTGACCTTACTCCCACCACTACGTAGGGATACGAGAACACAAAAGTCACGGTGAGCCCAGGTTCGTCTCCCAAAATCATTTTGGTAGTCAAGGGATTGAGACTAGCTAATTTGACCCGGCATCTGAGCCACGTAAGCGAAATAATCTTTACCCTCACCGGTCACTGATACACGCCTTCTGCGGTACTGTAGTCAAATTTCTAAAATTTTAATCATCAATATCTTTTTAAATATTTAGATTAAATATATAAAAATTATATATATAAATTTGTCTTAAATAATATTCTTGTAATATTATAATTTTATTAAATTTTATTAATATATTACAATACAAATTAGTGTTCAAAGTTATATTTTTAGAGACAGTGTCAATTTCTAAAATGATATGTATTTGTGATTGGGGGAGTAATAAGTTATTACTTCACTGTCCTAACTGTTTTGCTTAAAGTTTAACCTTTTGACCTGCTAGACTCCTGTAAAGACTTAGATTAAGCCAATGCCTTGCAGTTTAGGTAATTGGACTTAATTAACAGACGAGCATATTGACATTAAGTCCCGACATAATTACCGGCTACCATATAATAATCCCTTGCTTACGTACGTAACAAGCAATCTCGGTCAAAGTGGCCTTTTAACCGTACTGTGCTTCCAGGTTGGTACTCCAGTGTTCAAATTTTTTGGGGAGAAACTAGCACTCGATGTTGGATTATTATGCATTCTTACAATATTTTTTTTCAATGCTTATAATATTTTTTTCGATACGTGCAACATTTTTTTTGTAACGTTTGCAACATCTGTTTACTGTGCCATATTTCTACTGTTTGTCGAATGAAAATGTTGCACGCGTTGAAAAAATATGTTATAACACGTCCGAAAATTTCGAACGTCCAAACTGAAATCATTCTGAATTTAGGAGAAACTAGCGCTCGAAAGTTGTGAAAAGAGGAAACAAGAAAGTTGCCGTGACCTGGACATTCGAGTTTTCGTGTACCATTTACTAGTAAAGAATTCTTGTCCACTGCATGATTTTTCTGAAGAAAATGATCCGTTGAAAAAAAAATGCACGAGAAGTTTAGGGACCTGGATGAGTTCCGAACGATGGGGTGTGATACTGTGATTGTGAACGTGCGCAAGCGCAAGGAAGTGATCGAGTTGGATCAATCTCCACCTACGCAATGGTAAAACAAGCTTTATTTTTTTAGAAGAATAAACTGTTGAGGTATAATCAGACTTTTAGTTTTAGTGGATAAATTTCGAAGCTACCTCTAAGGAGTTTTGAATAGAAATATAGCACCTTATTGCACAAGAAAATCTACTAAAATCAATAAAGAGAAAAGAGTTGTGATCTCGTATATTTGGTGCTCATCTATTATAATTGTTCTTCGAGTATTCTTGATTGGGATTGGGATTGATTGATGAAGATAAATTTATTATTCAATTCGTTATCAGCACGAAACTCTCCAATGCCGAATAGTACGCCTTCAATCCCCATGCAATTAGATTGATCTTGTATATTAATTCTTGTTCGCTAGACCTTAGATGGTTTTCTTACAAATTAGCGTTCAGATCAATTAACATTTTGTGGTTTAAACCATACTCGCTCGCTGTCGTGTACGTTTTGGGCATCGTCATTACTTGCCACCGCGAGCGCCGTCGCCTCCAGTGTTCCAGCCCATTGCGCGCCCGCAAGCCCGTGCCTGCTGCGCTCCACTACACGCGAGTTGATGCGCCTATTGGCTCCTCATGCACTCGTCGCAGCGAATACCGGCTTAGCCATACGTGCCCGCAACCTCCGCCACGCTCAAACTCTAGGGCTTGGAAACCCTAGCGCTTGGGAGCTAAATAGGTCGGACAGAATCCGACCTAATACAGCCTGGCCGAACATGATTCGGCCTATGTAGTTAAATAGGCTGGTAATTTGCGTAAAGTATCCTAAAGTTCCACATAATAGGAATTTATCAGATAAAGAAAATTTTACATTATAGACCCTCATGTTTCCAAAGAATCCCAAAAATTAGTTAATAAATTATGAAAATTACACCCTAGAAACTAAAATTTTAGGTATATGAGCTTTTGTAAATTGTTGAACTTTAGATATAGCACACATTGAAAGCATCTATCAGTGGGTATTGTCTCTTGCATAATTCCATGTTTATACATGTGTTGAATTAGCAACAATTCAGAACTTAAACCTTAGACCTATGCACTAAAAAATCTAAACTTGAAGTTTAAATGATAATAAATCTGCAATAATTTGCTAATAATATATCAGATACCTTTATTGATCACAAGGGAGTGATAAACTTCATATATTTTTACAGTAAACTCATAAAAAAGAATAAAAAATACTTCATAAGGATATTGAATCTATTCTTACCCCTCATGATAAGAAGAGTGAGAGACCTTTAGGCGCACGTGACATAGTTCTATGGAAATGAAATCGAGGACTGAATAAGTAAGAATACTCCCCAAGACAGCATAAAAAGCTCAATCTAATGTTATGAAAATCATTGACATGAGTCATCTTGATGATGGTAATGTTAGCAAATATTTTTGCACACAATCTGACACTGGAAAGTCAGAACGAACAGAGTTGACTACTTCCAGGATGGAAGGTATGGTTCGGTAGAGGGCGTCTTCGTGGCTGAAAACCCTAATGGCTCTCTACGATGGATCCCGGGGATCAACAGATCAATGGACACGGTGATGTACCCAGGTTCAGGCCCCAGCGCGGGAAATAGTCCTACGTCCTGCTAAATTTTTGTTGAGGAAGTGTGGAGGCGATTACAATGGTTCTCCTGGTCTTGTGCCTCTCCAGAACTCTCGACCTCTATGTCTGTCATGTGCTGCCCCCTTCCTCCATGCACCGAGGCGCCCTTATATAGATGGGTTGGTCCGGGCAAGTGAGAAGATGACGCTATACTGATCTACGACTCATTAATTACACCAATCATTCGAGCCTTATCTCACTGACCCATGACTCATTTATTACACCCGTCGTTGTAGCCTTGTCCTTCAAGCCCCATTTAATGCCGTTGTGTGGCTTCGCCCGGTCTGCTCGGGATATGACACTCCTGCGACGGGTTTGGTGAGAGGTGTCAAAGGGATGGGCCGTCGTCGTGTCGATAGTAGAATCCTTCACAATTAATGGCCCTGACTCAGCATGTCAGGGGAAGGAGACTTCGAGGTGAAGCCTTCTCCTCATTCCTTTGGTTGCCTCCGTGGCCTGACAAGGGAGGCCCAAATGCCCGCCCACTTACTAGGCCGCCTCTTAAGCCGACGCCCGGCGGGCAGGGTATGATCGCCCACCTGCCCGCCAGGGCACCACGCGGGGCGAGGGCGTGATCGCCCACGAGCAGGTGGCTATGCGGGCTCCTCGTCCGGTGAGCAGGGCATGATCGCCCGCCTGCCCGCCAGGGCACCACGCGGGCCGCTTGCCCGGCGAGTAGGGCGTGATCGCCCACCTACTTGCCAGGGGGCCACGTAGGCTCCTCACCCGGCAGCGAGACATGATCGCCACCGCCGCCAGGCACCACGCGGCCGCCGCCGGTGAGCGAGTGTGATCGCCCACCGCCGCCAAGGCCACGCGGGCTCCTCGCCCGGCGGGAGGCATGATCACCCGCCTGCCGCCAGGCACCACGTGGTCGCCGCCCGACAAGCGGTATGCGATCGCCCACCCGCCACCGGGTGGCCACGCGGACTTCTCGCTAGGCGGGCAGGGCTTGATCGCCCACCGCCTGCTAGGTGGGCAAAGCCGCTTGGGCTCACTATTTCACATGAGAGGGTACCCCAAAGGTAAAGTACACCGACACCATCATTGTGAAAAATTGCAAGGGACTGGAATAAATTAATAAAGGAGTATCCACAAATTATGTCCATTTGGGAGAGTTGTGTAAAGGAATACAATTATCGACATATGTTTTGCCGCAAAAAATTGCTAAAACTCTTGATCTGGACACAGAACAAAAGTCCATGATAAAATGCCAGAAGTGCTCAGATTTAGTTAAATGGAAAGAAGCAATTAAGAAATAATTGTAGTCGCTTAACAAAAGAAAAGTATTCGATCCTATTGACCAAGCGCCTCCTAATGTGTTCTCTGTAGGATCCAAACGGGTTTTCATTCAGATGATAAATTAAATAACTAGGCGGTGATATACAAAGTGAGCCTCGTATCACAAGGATTCACGCATAGGCCTAGTATCGATTATGATGAAACTTACTCTCCTATGATGAGTGAAATAACGTTTCGACATTTGATATTGGTAACAGCTAGTTTGAACTTATCATTTTAACTGTTGGTTGTAGCGACCTTATATTTATATGGGTTAATAGATACAAATATTTATATGATAATTTCTGAAGGAGTTCAAATTCTAGACCTTAGTAAAAGTTATCGCAACATGTATAGCATTAAACTGCAGAAGTCGCTATACAGATTAAAACAGTTGAGGAGAATGTGATACAACTGACTTAGTAAGTTTCTCGTGAAAAAGGGTTTCTCGAATAATAATGATTGTCCATGTGTGTTCATAAAGATTTCACAGAATGGACTATGTATAATCCCAGCCTACGTCGATAATCTGAATAACATCGGAACCATAGAGGATATAAAGGAAACAAGTTTTTATCTTAGCCTACGTCAATAATCTGAATAACATCGGAACCATAGAGGATATAAAGGAAACAAGTTTTTATCTTATAATGGAGTTTGAGATGAGAGATTTAGGTAAAACCAAATATTACTTAATCCTGCAGCTAGAACATTTCTCCTAATGAACTTTTGTGCACTATTCTACCAGTAAAAAAAGGTATTAAAAAATCAATATGGATAAATCTCATCCTTTGTAGACCGACCACTGTGGTTTAGATCTAGAGAGGTAAAGTGGATGATTTCGTCTTATCGAGATAGTGATTTGAATGGCTTTAGGGTTTATAGGCAAAAATCAAACTGAGGCTAGAGAATGGCGGTAAATTGGAAAAAAGCTATGACTTGGGGGATTGATGAATATACCCCCATGGGCGGACAAGCTCATGAGCCTGTGTGGATCCCATGTGTTCACACACGTCCTCCTGCACGTCTCTACCTTTGCCACACTTTTATCAGAAGTAAGATTTGGCTATTTGCCACTTAAAGATTTGACTCTTTGGATATGATGCCACTTAAGTCAATGATATATGGGACCATCAGAGTCAATGAAATATGAGTCCAGTGGCAATTTTGCGAAGCCATATGTTTGAAATGACAAATAACCAAATCTCTCATTCCTGGGCATGGTAGAGCCTGCTCTTGTGCTCGCACAATCGTGGCAACATTGTCGGCTCCTTTGTTCCTTGGACATGGCAGCACTGACTTCCGCCCTCCTCGAGCGCAACAGTGGACAGATGCCACCTACTGCGTCTTTCAAGATGAGAGAGTAGACTAAATCTATAGATACATCGCGGAGTGACAAGAATTGAAAAAAAGGCTACCATATAATAATCCCTTGCTTACGTACGTAACAAGCAATCTCGGTCAAAGTGGCCTTTTAACCGTACTGTGCTTCCAGGTTGGTACTCCAGTGTTCAAATTTTTTGGGGAGAAACTAGCACTCGATGTTGGATTATTATGCATTCTTACAATATTTTTTTTCAATGCTTATAATATTTTTTTCGATACGTGCAACATTTTTTTTGTAACGTTTGCAACATCTGTTCTTGTGCCATATTTCTCTTGTTTGTCGAATGAAAATGTTGCAGCGTTGAAAAATATGTTATAACACGTCGAAAATTTGAACGTCCAAACTGAAATCATTCTGAATTTAGGAGAAACTAGCTCTCGAGAGTTGTGAAAAGAGGAAACAAGAAAGTTGCCGTGACCTGGACATTCGAGTTTTCGTGTACCATTTACTAGTAAAGAATTCTTGTCCACTGCATGATTTTTCTGAAGAAAATGATCCGTTGAAAAAAAATGCACGAAGTTTAGGGACCTGGATGAGTTCCGAACGATGGGGTGTGATACTGTGATTGTGAACGTGCGCAAGCGCAAGGAAGTGATCGAGTTGGATCAATCTCCACCTACGCAATGGTAAAACAAGCTTTATTTTTTTAGAAGAATAAACTGTTGAGGTATAATCAGACTTTTAGTTTTAGTGGATAAATTTCGAAGCTACCTCTAAGGAGTTTTGAATAGAAATATAGCACCTTATTGCACAAGAAAATCTACTAAAATCAATAAAGAGAAAAGAGTTGTGATCTCGTATATTTGGTGCTCATCTATTATAATTGTTCTTGAGTATTCTTGATTGGGATTGGGATTGATTGATGAAGATAAATTTATTATTCAATTCGTTATCGACGAAACTCTCCAATGCCGAATAGTACGCCTTCAATCCCCATGCAATTAGATTGATCTTGTATATTAATTCTTGTTCGCTAGACCTTAGATGGTTTTCTTACAAATTAGCGTTCAGATCAATTAACATTTTGTGGTTTAAACCATACTAAGCTCATTGTCGGTATGCGTTTTGGCATCGTCATTACTTGCCACATGGCGATCCGCCTCGATGTTCGGCCCATTCTTGGCGCCTCAAGCCGTTACTCTTCGCGCTCCACTACCGCGAGTTGATCGCCTATTGGCTCCTCATGCACTCGTCGCGAATATCCGGCTTAGCCATACGTGCCCGCAACCTCCGCCACGCTCAAACTCTAGGGCTTGGAAACCCTAGCGCTTGGGAGCTAAATAGGTCGGACAGAATCCGACCTAATACAGCCTGGCCGAACATGATTCGGCCTATGTAGTTAAATAGGCTGGTAATTTGCGTAAAGTATCCTAAAGTTCCACATAATAGGAATTTATCAGGATAAAGAAAATTTTACATTATAGACCCTCATGTTTCCAGTAATCCCAAAAATTAGTTAATAAATTATGAAAATTACACCCTAGAAACTAAAATTTTAGGTATATGAGCTTTTGTAAATTGTTGAACTTTAGATATAGCACACATTGAAAGCATCTATCAGTGGGTATTGTCTCTTGCATAATTCCATGTTTATACATGTGTTGAATTAGCAACAATTCAGAACTTAAACCTTAGACCTATGCACTAAAAAATCTAAACTTGAAGTTTAAATGATAATAAATCTGCAATAATTTGCTAATAATATATCGAGATACCTTTATTGATCACAAGGGAGTGATAAACTTCATATATTTTTCAGATAAACTCATAAAAAGAATAAAAATACTTCATAAGGATATTGAATCTATTCTTACCCCTCATGATAAGAAGAGTGAGAGACCTTTAGGCGACGTGACATAGTTCTATGGAAATGAAATCGAGGACTGAATAAGTAAGAATACTCCCCAAGACAGCATAAAAAGCTCAATCTAATGTTATGAAAATCATTGACATGAGTCATCTTGATGATGGTAATGTTAGCAAATATTTTTGCACACAATCGACAACTGGAAAATCGAAGCGAAAGCAGAGTTGACTACTTCGAGATGGAAGGTATGGTTGATGAGAGGCGTCGTCGTGGTGAAAACCCTAATGGCTCTCTCACGATGGATCCGGGGATCAACAGATCAATGGACACGGTGATGTACCCAGGTTCAGGCCCCAGCGAAATAGTCCTACGTCCTGCTAAATTTTTGTTGAGGAAGTGTGGAGGCGATTACAATGGTTCTCCTGGTCTTGTGCCTCTCCAGAACTCTCGACCTCTATGTCATCATGTCTTGCCCCTTCCTCCATGCATAGGCGCCTTATATAGATGGGTTGGTCCGCAAGTGAGAAGATGACGCTATATTGATCTACGACTCATTAATTACACCAATCATTCGAGCCTTATCTCACTGACCCATGACTCATTTATTACACCCGTCGTTGTAGCCTTGTCCTTCAAGCCCCATTTAATGCCGTTGTGTGGCCGCTTGATCTGCTCGCGGGATATGACACTCTGCGGACGGGTTTGGTGAGAGGTGTCAAAGGATGGGCCGTCGTCGTGTCGATAGTAGAATCCTTCACAATTAATGGCCACGACTCGGCATGTCGGGAAGGAGACTTCGAGGTGAAGCCTTCTCCTCATTCCTTTGGTTGCCTCCGTGGCGACAAGGAGGCCCAAATGCCCGCCACTTACTAGGCGCCTCTTAAGCGACGCCCGGCAGGCGGTATGATCGCCCACGTGCCCGCCAGGGCACCACGCGGGGCGAGGGCGTGATCGCCCACGCGCAGTGGCTATCACGGGCTCGTCGGTGGCGGGCGCCGTCGCCCGCTTTGCCAGCGAGACCTACGGGCCGCTTGTTCGGCGAGTAGGGCGTGATCGCCCACCTACTTGCCAGGGGGCCACGTAGGCTCCTCACCCGGCGGGCAGGACATGATCGCCCGCCCGCCTGCCAGGGCACCACGCTGCGCGCTCGCTGGTGGCGAGTGTGATCGTCCACACCGCCGCCAAGGCCACGCAGCTCCTCGCCCGTGAGGCGAGCATGATCACCGCCCGCCGCCGAGGCACCACGTGGTTTGCTTTCGCCCGACAAGCAGTGATGTCGCCCACGCCGTGGGTGTGCGGGACTTCTCGCTAAGCGGGCGGGCTTGATCGCCCACTGCCTGCTAAGTGGGCGGCCAGCTTCTTGGGCTCACTATTTCGCGGCGGAGAGGGTACCCCAGTGCAAAGTACACCGACACCATCATTGTGAAAAATTGCAAGGGACTGGAATAAATTAATAAAGGAGTATCCACAAATTATGTCCATTTGGGAGAGTTGTGTAAAGGAATACAATTATCGACATATGTTTTGCATAAAAATTGCTAAAACTCTTGATCACGGACACGAGAACAAAAGTCCATGATAAAATGCGAAGTGCTCGATTTAGTTAAATGGAAAAAGCAATTAAGAAATAATTGTAGTAAAGCTAACAAAAGAAAAGTATTCGATCCTATTGACCAAGCGCCTCCTAATGTGTTCTCTGTAGGATCCAAACGGGTTTTCATTCAGATGATAAATTAAATAACTAGGCGGTGATATACAAAGTGAGCCTCGTATCACAAGGATTCACGCATAGGCCTAGTATCGATTATGATGAAACTTACTCTCCTATGATGAGTGAAATAACGTTTCGACATTTGATATTGGTAACAGCTAGTTTGAACTTATCATTTTAACTGTTGGTTGTAGCGACCTTATATTTATATGGGTTAATAGATACAAATATTTATATGATAATTTCTGAAGGAGTTAAAATTCTAGACCTTAGTAAAAGTTATCGCAACATGTATAGCATTAAACTGCAGAAGTCGCTATACAGATTAAAACAGTTGAGGAGAATGTGATACAAGCCGACTTAGTAAGTTTCTCGTGAAAAAGGGTTTCTCGAATAATAATGATTGTCCATGTGTGTTCATAAAGATTTCACAGAATGGACTATGTATAATCCCAGCCTACGTCGATAATCTGAATAACATCGGAACCATAGAGGATATAAAGGAAACAAGTTTTTATCTTAGCCTACGTCAATAATCTGAATAACATCGGAACCATAGAGGATATAAAGGAAACAAGTTTTTATCTTATAATGGAGTTTGAGATGAGAGATTTAGGTAAAACCAAATATTACTTAATCCTGCAGCTAGAACATTTCTCCTAATGAACTTTTGTGCACTATTCTACCAGTAAAAAAGGTATTAAAAATCAATATGGATAAATCTCATCCTTTGTAGACCGACCACTGTGGTTTAGATCTAGAGAGGTAAAGTGGATGATTTCGTCTTATCGAGATAGTGATTTGAATGGCTTTAGGGTTTATAGGCAAAAATCAAACTGAGGCTAGAGAATGGCGGTAAATTGGAAAAAAGCTATGACTTGGGGATTGATGAATATACCCCCATGGGCGGACAAGCTCATGAGCCTGTGTGGATCCCATGTGTTCACACGTCCTCCTGCACGTCTCTACCTTTGCCACACTTTTATCAGAAGTAAGATTTGGCTATTTGCCACTTAAAGATTTGACTCTTTGGATATGATCTTGGCTTAAGTCGATGATATATGGGACCATCAGTCGATGAAATATGAGTCAAATGGCGATTTTGAATAGCCATATGTTTGAAATGACAAATAACCAAATCTCTCATTCACGGGCATGGTAGAGCCTGCTCTTGTGCTTCGCCTGTCGTGGCAACATTGTCGGCTCCTTTGTTCCTTGGACATGGCAGCCCGACTTCCGCCCTCCTCGGCGCAACAGTGGACAGATGCCACCTACTGCGTCTTTCAAGATGAGAGAGTAGACTAAATCTATAGATACATCGCGGAGTGACAAGAATTGAAAAAAAAAAGGCACGGTGCTTTGACATGTGACGACTGCCTTTTGCCGCTATTCACACTTCTGCAACGGGCCACGTCGAGGTGCCAGGTGGCCGCGACGTACCTCCCGCATCGCGCTTCGGGGGTAACTGACGTGCGGGCCATGTTGGAGACACATGGGCCCGAGTGTCAGCGAGGGGGAGGATTTCAGGACTTGTGTACGTCACTGGCTGCCTCCTCGCCACTGGTATAAAACGCCCAAACAGCAACTGCCTCAGCAGCGGGCAGAGATCTTGGACACATAAGTAGCGTATCACTCGAGACACGGCAAGACGAGCCTGCTGTTAATGGTAGCTGCGGTGCGCGCTCCGGCAATAGCGAAGCCGCCGAGGAGGCCTGACGCGTCGTCGCCGAAGGAAGCGATGCTGGAGCTGTCGCCCGCGGAGGAAGGGTTGTCAGACATGGAGACGGCGTCGTCGACGGGGGCGCCCAACTCAAGCCTCAGCTCAGCCAGCAGCACCGGCAGCCTCGCGCGCTGCTCCAGCCTCTCGCGGCTGTCGTTCGACTGCTCCCCGTCAACGGCCGTGGCGGCGGCGTCATGCTCGTCGCCGCCGCCGCCGCCCGCGGCGTTCCGGCCGCACCGGTCCGGCGACGTGGCGTGGGCGGCGATACGAGCGGCATCAGCCTCCGCCGCGTCGCTCGGGCCCAGGGACTTCAAGCTGGTCCGCCGCATCGGCGGCGGCGACATCGGGACGGTTTACCTGTGCCGGCTCCGAATCTCGGCCACGGCGGCGCAGGAAAGCCCGTGCCTTTACGCGATGAAAGTGGTGGACCGGCGGGCGGTGGCCAGGAAGCAGAAGCTGGAGCGCGCGGCTGCGGAGAAGCGCATACTGCGGCTGCTCGACCACCCATTCCTCCCCACCCTCTTCGCCGACTTCGACGCCACCCCGCACTTCTCCTGCGCTGTCATGGAGTTCTGCCCCGGCGGAGATCTCCACTCCCTCCGCCATCGCATGCCCTCCCGCTGCTTCCCCCTCCCCTCCGCTCGGTACGTACACCCAAACAACACATGCTCACATGATGGGCATGTCGATCTTTTCATGTCAATCGATTGAAGCGGTGGTGTTAACGCCGTCGAACACGTCCAGGTTCTACGCGGCGGAGGTGCTCTTGGCGCTCGAGTACTTGCACATGATGGGCATCGTCTACCGCGACCTCAAGCCGGAGAACGTGCTGATACGGGCGGACGGCCACATCATGCTCACAGACTTCGACCTGTCGCTGGAGTCCACGTCATCACCGTCGTTGGAGGACGCTGCCGCCGACGGGCACCAGGGCGAGTGTAGTGAGCCGGACACGGCCACGACGTCCTGCTTCCCGGACTACCTCCGGTTCAAGCGGCGGAGGCATCGTCCGGGTGCGGCAGCGGCGGCGCATCCTCCCCCACGGTTCGTGGCGGAGCCGGTGTCTGCACGGTCGTGCTCGTTCGTCGGGACGCACGAATACTTGGCCCCGGAGGTCGCCGGTGGCCGCGCGCACGGCGCCGCCGTCGACTGGTGGGCCTACGGCGTGTTCCTCTACGAGCTCCTCTACGGCCGCACCCCGTTCGCGGGCCCCACCAACGAGGAGACGCTCCGCAACATCGTTCGCCGGCCGCTCGCCTTCCCCTACGGCTCTGGCTCCTGCGGCCCCGCGGACGCCGCGGCCCGCGACCTCATCACGCGCCTCCTCGCCAAGGACCCAGCCGCGCGGCTCGGGTCCCGCCGCGGCGCTGCCGACGTGAAGGCGCACACCTTCTTCAGGGGCCTCAACTTGGCGCTCCTCCGGTCGTCGCGGCCGCCCGTCGTCCCCGGCGCCGCGCTGCACCGGTCGCAGTCCTGCAAGGCGACGCCGGCCAAGCCGGATTACGCCCGCTTCGACCTCTTCTGACCGTTGCTGTCTCCTCGGGGCATTACCTTGCCGACGGGAGACACGCTCCGGTCATCTCGCGAAGCGACGACGTCAACCCCATAATTACTAGCGCATTGACCATCTAGCAGCCACTACCGTTGTACACACTGTTAATTACCCCTCCCTGGTTACTCAATTAATCTAATCTACTATATCTGTTTTAAAATTCTAGTTTTAAAATTTTATTCGTAAATATACGTTATTCTGTAGTACTTCTATCGTTCATTATTAGCGTGAATTAGAGGAATACATTCAAAAGCACTAAGCGTGAATCTCTCTAAAAAAAAGCACTAAGTGTGCTGGCTAATAAATGAGGATGATTTACGAGTTAGTTTTGAGATGTACTCGGATGCATTATTTTTTAAAAGTTGTATGAGTATTAAAATATAAATAAAAGATATAAGATGATTATTTACTCTTTTGCTTTATTTAATATTTGTATAACTTGTATTTAAGGTGATGTATAGAAATACTACTTGTTAGTTATTAGTTATTTTTACACGAGCCCTGGTTAAATTATAAAATCCTAAAACGTTGTCTGCTAAACAACCAGGGGTAGTTTAATGCAATACGGTCTAATTAGTGCTACTATGTGCTTAATCATCGGCCGCAACAGCTAAACACACGGCCTAATCAGTCCAGTTTCCAATACAACTGGGCCGTGGAGGAGTGATTCATCAACGTGTACACAGTACAGTGAGTGAGGGTTTTGAGCGGTAAATTCATTCTAGCACTGCTTTTCTTTGCCCTTACACTACTTTTTTTAGGAATTTAACCTTGTGCCGATGAATTTGTAAAACTAGTTTCATCCTTCATCTCCGATAGCGGAAGTAGTAACATATGATACGTGTCAAGCTGTCAGCTACTACGTTCCCATGCCGCATCTAGGTGTTGGTAGTGCGGTAGCGGCCTTCTTTTCTGTAGGTTAGGCGATCAATGTGGTATAGGGTGCAGCCACTGGCCTACCACGTCATGGCAGGTTCCTATCGAGCTCCTCTTGCTCGGTAGAAATAAGCCGATCAACTCAATTAGTTACTCTTTAATTAATTAATTACTTAATTAATAACCAATCAAATCAATTAATTAAATAACTTGATTAATTATTAATTTCTAACTTGTCGAGCAGTTGTACCTCAGTAGGGGCTTACCAAGCCTTTAACCCATAGCACGTGTTGTCAAGCTCGGCGTACGCAGCAACTCTTGTACCACGATGGACCCGCTCTATTTACCTTGAAGGACTATGCTATTGTCGTATCGGTAAGGTGCCAACGAGAGCATGATAAGTGATATGTATTGTCTATCTTTACTTCTATGGTCGGGACGACGCTTGTTATGTAAATTTTTTTGTGAGAGACAAATTTAGGGTAACAAGTCTTTCCGATGGGGAAAAAAAACCCCGAAGAACTCGGTGTTTTGTCGGGTGCAAACTAAGGGGGTTAGAGTTAGGGGTAAGAAACAGTCCTAACATCACATGGGTGTTGGACTTGTCTGATCACAGGTTTGCGATCGATGCTGCCTACTTGGCTTTGGTTGGCGATTACATTAATGGCTCGTGTTGACCTGTCTCTTGTGCTTGTCTCCTCTCTCGGCCTCTCTCTCTGGGCTGATAATATGATGTGGCCAGAGTTGTTTCGTGGAGTGGTTTTGCTTTGTTGGGGAGAGGTGTGACATTCCAAGCTAATTTGTGTACAAGATTGGGTGCCTACTTTACTGCAAACTTTTGGATACGTATATATACTGCTAGGGGGTGAAAACGGGTCGGATACGGTCGGGTAGTAGGTCATCCCGTATCCTACCCTAATTATTTTTTTTCGGATCACGTGCGAGTGCGGGTAGTGGAAATCGGGTAGGATACGGGATCACGGATCAGGGTATTCTGAACCGGTGAAAGCGGATACGGATATATTATACGGACGGGTATATACGGATAACTTAGTACTTAGTCGAATATCATAAACTACCTATGATCAAAATATGTGATAACAATAATTTAACTAACACATATGATCAAACTATGTGATAAAAATATATTAAAAAGAAATTGTAATCGTGAGATAAGATATCAATCTTGATCTTGTCGATTTGTGTAAAAATATATATATATTTTCTGAAGCCAAGATTTATACCATGCTGACATCAACTCGATGTACACCTCTAGTAAAAATATTAAAAATTAAAACTTATATTTGAAGCTTTTACAAATTCAAAAACTAAAAGTAAATAAATATGAAAATAGCAATGTCAGAATTTTTATAAATAAAATGCAAAATATAAAAATCTCAAAATTTTATAGAATACAAATATTTTAATTATAAACCTTAATAAAAATATAAATAAAATATTAACCATATTTTGGTCATAAATTAAATCAAACTCAGAAAATAGAAAATCTGATAGGGCACATTGTCAGAATTACTGTAATTTTTATACACAATATTTTACCATGAAATTTTTACTGGATATCAAACCTCATCTTGTAGACATGTATAAAATTTTTCATAAAATATTGACTTGATTTGATAGCTTTAATAATTACTAGAATGCTATCTGTTCAGAAAAATCTGTTTTCTCTCCCTTGCCTGTGGACCTTCCGGGTACCCGAACCCCGGGTACCCGTATCCGACCCGAGATTCTCGGGTATTTGCCGGGTAGTGCTCGCTCCGAATCCGACCCGAATCCGACACTTAACTATCCGGGTACTATCGTATCCGGCAGAGAAAAAATACCCGAATCCGTATCCGAAAAATCGGGTAAAAACACTACCCGTATCCGATACCCGACGGGTAGTACCCGACCCATTTTCACCCCTATATACTGCGTACAACAAGAAGGTAGCGTTTGTTTTGCAGGGATAAGGTTCCATTCTTATGGGAACGGCAAGTTAGATGGTCCTCACAGGTTAGGATTATTCAATCGAGCGAGCAAACGGTTCAAATTTCTCATTCCAGTCCTCTTGCAGCAATGCTGGCTTTGTTCCTGAATCCAATCTCGGCGATGTGCAACGGATCTGCAGAGATATTGGCGCGATGCTTTAAGAATCAATTTAGCGATCATGGCGGAAGGCAATACATTGCTAGTGGCGATCGATTTAATGGTCGCACTATGGTGATCCACCGTCTGCTTTCGTGGTGGTCTTCGTCCCCCAAGATTTCAAGTTGGTGGTCATAGGCGATATGGAGTCCGTGATCGCGTTCAAGATTTTGGGGCGTAATGATTCAAATAGCGCGGTGTTCTTGGTGGTGGCACCGAATGTTGGAAATCTAGAAATTTCTTGGATTGCTTCTGCGGAGAAGATTTCGATGATGTTTTAAGCTAAGCAATTCAATGAAAAGGGAGAGCTCTGCGATCGGTGATAACAATCAAGGTTTCTCTTTTTTTCTTTTTTGTTTTGTTTAAAGTGTGTGCTTCTTGTTAGCGGTAGAGAAATTTTAAGGACTTGTATCATCTTGATGTAATGTTCTTGAAATTAATAAAATCTTCCTTCATCTAAAAAAAATAAATACATTTTCAAATTTAGCTCCCTTCTCACCATAAAAGGCACTCCCACGCTTGAGGAACATGGAAGACAGCGCTACCGCACCAGGGAGCGCGGGGAGTCAGCAAGCCGTGGCATCAAGGAGGGTGAGCACGGGACCAGTCGCTTCTGCACCTAGGCAGCGTGGGAGGAGCTTCGGTGCCACGGCTAGAGAGGCGGGAAGCGCCTCGCCGTGACTTTCTTTGGTAGAGGAGTATGGAAGGATATACGTATCATCTTTTGACACTTTTACGGTCGAAGATAGGACTAAATCTGTAAATATATTTGTGGGAGCTAAATTTACCAGAAACAAGAGAGGAGTAGAAATGGGATGGTTTCCCGAGTTGGAGCTGCACTTGGGTGGTCTCAGCCTTGCAAAAGGAGCTCGCGGCTGGCAGATGGACGGACGTACGAAACGGTAGCGCTTTTGTTGCCGCGGTCGCGGCCTTTTTCCCGGTCCGGCCGCGTGTGGTGGTGGCGACCACGGGCGGCGAGAGGAGAGCTACTCGGTGCCTGCCCGGCCGAGCCATCCATCGGAAGCTTGGCTCGTCGCTTTTGATCCGCCATTCGGACACGTCCGGATCAATGCATCGCAAATTTACACGCTGATTTCTGCGGAAATTGAAGGGTGTTAAGCGAAATTCCTGCAAAATTTCTATGTTTCAAACAAAGGTTTTAATGTCGAGTTGGGCTGAAAGTATACCCCAGAAGCAGAGGATCTGCAACCGGTCTCACGGCGAAAAAAAACAGTGATACTATACTATATATCATGCTCCTAGTACAATTTGTATAAAGTCTTGAAGCACATCAAGAAGTAAGCAGTCGTTGTAAAGTTCAATCAGAGAAGAAGTAAATGTTTTACAATCCCGCGCACACAACACGGTGCTGGGGTGTAGTTTACATTGCCAAATCACATACAGTTTTGATCCTACAACCGTGAGCTAATGACTAGCCCGAAGACTGTTACCTAGCTGAAGAATAGGACTAATGGAATGACTAAGTACAAAATCATTTCTTTCACATCTCGTCTCGTCCTGGGAAAAAACTGGGGTAGTTTTTGGTAGCAGCAGCATCAATGCATCATTAAAAATGGCCTGGCCAGGAGCCATCCCAGTTCTTATGTCAAAAAGAAAGGTTGACATGACCCAGAGGCTAGTACAGGAGCGAGGAGTGTTCGTGCACAATTGTCTAGGGCTGTCCCTGGCCTGGCCCATGGCCACCCCGGGCCCCGGCCATGCACGCCTCTTCCTTCGTCCTTCCTTCCTTCCTTCACCTCCCGCATGCGGCGTGCAGCACGTACGGTGCAGTGCATCGCGGGTGCTTCCGCCCTAAACTTGGTAAAAGAAACGGCGCGTGCTAGCAATCAGATGTCCGATGCATTGTTCATTTTACCGACGTTTCTTGTAATATTTTTTGAACGTCTGCAACATCTATTTACTATGCCGATATTTCTACTGTTTATATTGTTATCGAAGGAAAATATTGCATATATAGTAAAAAAATATTGTACATATAGTAAAACAATATTACAAGCGTCTAAGAAAAAATAAACAATGTATTGAAAGTCTGAACATAAGTCATTCTGAAAAGAAATTGCTTGCATTGGGTTGCGGAGGACGGAGTACGAGTCAAGGTCTTGACAAGTTATTTATCAATTATCACCAGCGGTAAATTCTGCTCCTTTGATTTCTCCTATCAAGGATCCATGGCTAGCTAGCTGCTGGGAGTTTCAGCGTGCAGTTAATGATCCTAATACAATGGAGCAACGGATTCACCAGATTGGCCATCTGAATTTCGACATCGATAAGCGAGCTTGTGGCTGTGCAGAAGTGTGGATTCTGATGATGAGCGCCTTTTTACAGTATCGGAGAGGGTAACATCTAACATGACTAACACCACTACAGAAACAGGTGCTAGATTGTGATGTCATGGGCGCACGCTACCGCTACCGCTAGGACGGAGCCCACGCGATGCTGGCTGCCCACATCTGCAGGCCTAACCCGTAGGATCTGCAGTGTAGGAGAAAGGGGAAAGCCGCAGAAGGCAGGCAGACGATCGAAAGCCTGTACGTGCTTGTCGGGTTCTCGGCTTTCTCACGCCGAAACCCGCTCGGTGACTGCGCCGCGCCACCTTCCTTCTCCTTCCTATTTAATCATCACCGTCTCCGTCGCGGCCAAAAAGCTGGCTGGTTTCTGTCGCGCTCTGCACCGCACCCTCCCCGGCCTCTCGTAATGGCCAAGCACTGCAGGGCTATCCGTAGCTCATCCATGGCGTCTCTGTCCACTGCAGGCGGCCAGAAGCTACTCCTACTCCCTACAGCGCGCAGCAGGAGTAGGCTAGTACCTGTACCACTGCGAGTGTCCGGCGGTGGGACGAGACGCGACGACAGATTTTTGTTGGAGTTGATCTCTGCTTTACGTAAGTAATTATTAGGCTCTTGCTGATACCCTGCACGGTGAGGTCAGGTCGTAGCTAGCGATACTGTATCGAGACTCGAGAGCGTGTGTGCAGAAACGAACGCATGCTCATCTCAGAGTCGGCTCTTTTCTCTGTTCATTTTTCTCGCTTTTTTATATAGACTAAAGCTACTGTATATAGACTACGAGACAGTTAAGATGACTTTATTGTATATATTTTTAATTAATCCATTAATTAATGATTAATTAGTTCATTTAATCCCTACCGAGCATGTGTTACGTGGCAACTCCTTCACGGTCCCAAAGCGCAGCAAGTGCAGGCACTTTTATAGTTAGAAACGAGGTTTTTCATAATTGTTCTTAAAAAGAGACCAGATTTATTAAAAAAAATATGTACAAAAGTGATCTTCATGCGTGCAATGCGATGACCTTTTCTTCTCGCACATCATGTGCATTGAAACGAAAACACGAGAGAAGTCTAGTAAACTTCACGGCCCAACCTAACTACATCATCGAGGTGCGCGTGGGCCAATTAGGCCCATCTCCCTAGGTTCCACTCCATGGTCGGCCAGCCAACCGACCTAGCAAAGTATAAGAATTTTTGGGTCAAGGAAAAGGGCCAGCTAACCACAGGTAGGCATCTGGCCCGCTAAAGTAAAGCCGTGCTCTTCCCCTCAAAATGGGAGTGATCAGTAAATGCTTTCATGCATACAAGAAGATAAGAGAGAGGAAGTGAGGATGATCGATCACTTGCTTCAGTGTGGTGGCTCTAACCATATTTGGGTAAATTGCTCAAGCCGAAGAAGGGTAAGAACGACTATGGCGGTACTAGAACGACTACACCAATAATAACCACAACAAGAAGGCTCCAACTCGGAATCCCGCGTGTGAGAAGAAATATCGAAACTTCTCCAAGAATAAGAAACTTTTCCACCGCGTCCTTGCCGTGCTTGACGACATCTCTTTCTTCGACACCGAGACATAGAGCAACGATGAAGGAGAGGATGATTCGCAAGAGAAGATCAAGGGTGGCAATGAATTTACCGGCATGTGCTTCATGGCATCAGTGACGACGACCTCTACAACAAGCCTGATGAGGTACCTTTCTATGATGAGCTCAATGATACTTTCTGCAAACTAGAAAATTTTCATACTAGAGTTAGAGCTAAATGTTCGGAGCTTGAGAAGGAAGTAGAAAGTTTGTCACAGGAGTTTGCTTCGCTTAGATCTAGATCCCCAATGACATTGATGACTGTTTTTTGTGCTATGCTTTGCTTGTAGAGTTAGAAGACCTAAAGACCTTGCATGATAGCGTGTTTTTTTAGGTAGAGGTTTTTAGGGTGAAGAATACTAACTGAAAGTGCATCTAGGCTCCTAATTGTGTTTTGGATGATTAATGACAAACGATTAAGGGACTAATGGCTTATGTGAGTATACAAGCAGGTGTTAGTCCCAAAAGGAACGCATCTACAGGCATTGACGACCCTCAAAAGTGAAAAGAAGAACAGCGTCGACTAGGCGTAGGTTTTTCGTTTAATTGAGTCGATAGGATTGCCGTACTATCAAGAGGGATGGGATGTTGATGCCTTAGAAATGATCCTAGTGCTCAGATGAACATCTTTTATAAAAATGAGTTTTGGAAGTCACCTAGCACGACACTCACTTTGTTGTCTTTTGTGTGCATCTTTTATAAAAAAGAGTTTTCGAAGTCACCTAGCACGACACTCACTTTGTTGTCTTTTGTGTGCTGATATCATCGGATAGTCCGATGTTTATATCGGATAGTCCGATGGTATCGAGTCTCGGTGTAGTGTAGTTGCTGCATTTGGATCTCTCGAAACATCGAATTTGTCCGATGGTTTATATCGGAACATCCGATGTTGTCTCGGAAATTTTCTAAGTCCTTGAGTGGAACTTTCGGGATTTATCGGATAGTCCGATGTCAAGTATCGGATAGTCCAATGTGGACTTAGAAAGTTTTTTGAAAGTTGTTCTCGCTCTGAAACTCTCTGGAATTATCGGAATGTCCGATGTCTCATATCGGACAGTCCGATATATACTTAGCGTATTTTTTCAAAGTTGGTGCGATTGTTGAAAACTCTCTGGAATCATCGGAACATCCGATGTGTGAAATCGGATAGTCCGATGTGTGCTTTTTCTCAGTGGAATTTGAATTTTCGAGTGGAGTTGATCTGGGAGTTTCTACATATCGGATAGTCCGATGTCTGGCATCGGATAGTCCGATGTGGGGTCTGACATAGGGCAGAACGGCTATATTTTGTGTCTTGACTATAAATACCCTACTCTCTCCCTCATTTACTCCCACCTACCTGTGTGTTGAGCATTAACTCTCTTCTTACTATTTTTCTTGCTCTCTCTCTCTCTCTCTTGAGTTTATCTTTGAGAAATTAGTTGAGGATTGGAGCAAGTGTTCTTAGTGCTTTGTTGAAAAGCAAGAAAATCCATTTGAGCACTAGGGAAATTTTCAAGAGCGGTCTACACTCCATTTATTACTCTTGGAGATTGAGGTTTCCTAGGCGGCTATGAGTCACTGGTGAGCTCCGATCTTCGTGTGGGAAGCCGCGAGTTTGTGAAGGTTCGATTCCACCTCAAGAGAAGGAATCAAGAGGTAAACCGGCGAGTGCTTGGTGCAACACGGGAGAAAGTGGTCAAGAGGGACCGGGTTTTGTGCCTCCTCAAGCGGAGACGTGAGGATCTCCTCAAAGATCCGAACTTCGGGAAAATCGCGCATCCCTTTGGTTTGTGAGTGTTCTATTTGTTTCCCTTTTGCTTAGCCTAATCTTGTGGGGATTCAAATTTTGGTAGCTTCTAGCGATGAATATTGGTGTGATCTAATATTCGAAGTTGTCTTAACTCGATATTTCATTTGGTAGAAATCTAGCCCTCCAATTTACTCGAGATATACTTTTTAGGGTTTTCTTGCGCTCGATCGGATAGTCCGAGCTTCTCATATCGAATTTGTAGATATATATCGAACGATCAATATCAAGGTCGGATATTCGGTGTTTCATTGCAAATTTAGTTTTAATTTTATAAATGCCTATTCACCCCTCTGGCGACTTTATCGATCCTTCACTAACTGTAGTACTACCGATGTTAGTTTTCTTTATGATCATACTTGTACTTTTTGTGACAACTGCCTTAAATTACTTGCTGAAATTAATGCAATAAACATTTACCTTAGGAAACTTCATATTACGAATGAAGAACTTGAACAATTTTCTTCCAAAGACTCAATCGGCTCATATGAGGGTTGTATGCAACTAAACTTGACAATGATCTTCGTCTGTGTCGGGATCGCTTACGGCGAGATATGAAGCGGAGTTAGTGTGAGCGAGGGACCCAAACGCGAGCTACGCTCAGCGGAGGATCGGACGTCGGTCGAGGCGAGGTGACAAGCGAGACCTGACAAATTATCTTGGTTGATTCGAGCCCGTGAGGGTAATAGCTCTACTCCGGTCTTCTCTGAGCGGAGGGTCACTATTCGTGAGTATAGAGGTGGTTCAGCTCGAGCTTGAGTGCTCGATTGTGGCTATCGTCCTATTGCTTGAGTGTTGATGTTGTGTCCTTTGCTGCTTCGCTTCAAGAGATTTTATACCCCTCTAGTACATTACACAAAAGCGGTCGAGAGAGATTCCCGGAGTAGTGCATGGTGCGCATTGAAGACATCATACTGGCGTCTGGATCGACACCCGTCTGCTTTAACTCAAGGATTCGGGACTTGGTAACCGCCGAGTGAGCGTACACCTCCAAGCCAAGGTCGAGGTCATGCGGAGTTGGATCCCCACTCCGCAAGCTCGAGGTCGTGCGGGGATTGGTGCGACTTAGCTCGTGGTCGAGGTCCCATGCTGCTCAGCCCTCGAGCTGGGGACCCTGTTGACTGTGTATTGACCTGTCAGAGGTTCCTCAGTCCCCGACAGATACTTTAAATATCAAGTATACTAAACTTGCTAAGAACCTACTAGCTAAGTTACAAGTTACTTATGCTGAGATTGAGAGGAACATGGGTAGAATCCATAATAAGCTTCGGAAGAAGCTAGAGATCCAAACCACTATAATTAGGAATACCAAGTGTGTTTTCTCTGAGACCCTCAAGAATGAGACAGCCGTGCATAGAGAGAGATATGCACATACTGTTTATTCTTCCTCTTCCGGCTCTTTGTCTTCTTTTTCCCCTTGTTCTTTATCTACATCTCTTTCAAGAGTGTGAGTGCATTATGAGCACTCTTGAAAAGTTCATAGGAAGCAAAAAGAAACTCAATCTTATCTTAGACCAATCCAAGATTAGTGTATTCAATTAGAGTCTAGGATTTGCCTATTTGGAGCACGTTCAGACATATTCTCCCATCATTGTATGTGCCTCCAAGAGTGGAGAGATCGTGGTTGCTCCCAGGTCTAGCACCACAATGTTTAGGTCAGATGGCGTAGTTCATGGGATCTTTGTTGAGAAGGTTGCCCCTCCTACTGCTTCAACCTCTGGTAAAGCGAAGTACTCATGCACCTTCTATCAGAAGGATAGACATTTAGCTGACTTTTTCTTCAAGCGTGCCAAGATAGCACGTTAAGAGTGTGTTCGTGCTCTTAGGGGTATTCAGGGTTGTCCCTACACTTGGAGTGCTCCTAAGACACACACGGCTCCTAGACTTCGATCTTTTGCTTCCTTGACTAGTACTTCTGCTTGTTGTGTGGCTCAGTATTAGGTTCCTAGATCTGCTCTTATCTACTCTAGTACTGAGTCATCGACCTCTCGCTTTCACTGATTCAGGTGCATAGGGTTGGGAAGGAAGAAGTTTGGATCATAGACTCGACTATTCTTGCCACATGACCGAAGATTTTCATTGGTTCTCTTCCTTAGCCCGTGCCCCTAGTGATGAGTTAATCACCTTTGAGGATGCTTGGTCAAGTAGAGTCATCGCTACAAGTATCGTACATATTAATGATAATTTCATTCTTAAGGACATTGTCTCAGTAAGCTGCAGTATAATCCCCATGAGCAAGCTCAAGATGAAGTTTGTAGTTTTTGTCCGGTTTTAGTACAATCTTTCTTACATTGAAAAAATATTAGAACTTTAACATCAATCTCTGTGATTGAAAGTTAGAATAGGTTCCTAACTTTCTTAGAAAGGTGATACAAAATTTTACAGGTTTTAGATCAGCCGATCAAAAGTTATATCGATTCTTGATTTTCAGATATTTCATTGCTCATCCAACCACTATTCGCCCAAATACTATTCATCCCAGCACTGTTCACCTGAACACAGTTCATCCTAAATAGCTGCTAATTTTATCGTTTATTGACACTATTTGTCCAACCGGCTGTTGATTCTACTCTTCATCCAACCAGTTACTATTTTCATTGTTCATCCGACCTATTATTTTAATTAGATAAGTGGTTAAGAGCCTGTTTGGCAACAAGATTTTTTCATAGTTTCTAGACAAAACCATGGTTTTAGAGAAAAACTCTGTTTTAGAAACCATGAGGTGTTTGGTAGCCCTTAAAAAAACTCTGTTTTAAAAACCATGATTTTTTCTCTGTTTTGGAAACTTTGATCTTAGGCAAATTTTTCTGAGCTTTGGCACCAAAACAACTCCCAAAACTTTATAGCCAAACAGTTAAGAATTTCAAGAAAAACCATGATTTTAATAGGGTTTGGTAAAACTATATTTTTTATACCAAGACAATTCCCAAACCATAGTTTTGCAAAACCTTGTTGCCAAACATGGCCTAAGATTTCCAGAGGGAAATTTATTTAACTCATATTCATCCCCTCTAATCGTCTTTTTCAGTCCTTCAATAGCCCTTTTTCTTGTCATTAGCTCCAGAAGAACTACCCCAAAAATTGTAGATGGCGCTGTTTCTGTAATAAACTAGCCAGGATATGCCCGAGATATAGCTGCCAGCTTGTGTTTTAACCGTTTGTTCTTTCTGTCACGATAATTCACTTTATTCTAAGATATTCAGTTACGCGTTGGAGAAGGGCTGTGTTTGCTTAGACATCTGAAGTAAATTTACCTGGCTTGGAGCGTGCTAAACTGTAATTTCCTTCCTTCGAGCAACATTCAACAGTACCTTTTGAGTTACTGACCCCACTATGTAATACATTTGCCCTCTCTTATTTATTAAGGAGGTGTTTGGGAGTCTCCGTGTGAGTGTAGTTGCTGCATTTGGATCTCTCTGAAACATTTGACCGTCGATGGTTTATATCGAACATCCGATGTTGTCTCGAAATTTTCTAAGTCCTTGTTTGGAACTTTCGGATTTATCGGATAGTCCGATGTCAAGTATCGGATAGTCCAATGTGGACTTAAAAGTTTTTGAAAGTTGTTCTCGCTCTGAAACTCTCTGGAATTATCGGAATGTTCGATGTCTCATATCTGGACAGTCGATATATACTTAGCGTATTTTTCAAAGTTGGTGCGATTGTTGAAAACTCTCGAATCATCGAACATCCGATGTGTGAAATCGGATAGTCCGATGTGTGCTTTTTCTCGGTGGAATTTGAATTTTCGAGTGGAGTTGATCCGGGAGTTTTTACATATCTGATAGTCCGATGTCCGGCATCGGATAGTCCGATGTGGGTCTCGACTATAGGCGAAGCGGCTATATTTTGTGTCTTGACTATAAATACCCTACTCTCTCCCTCATTTACTCCCACCTACCTGTGTGTTGAGCATTAACTCTCTTCTTACTATTTTTCTTGCTCTCTCTCTCTCTCTTGAGTTTATCTTTGAGAAATTAGTTGAGGGATTGGAGCAAGTGTTCTTAGTGCTTTGTTGAAAACCGAAAAAATCCATTTGAGCACTAGGGAAATTTTCAAGAGCGGTCTACACTCCATTTATTACTCTTGGAGATTGAGGTTTTCTAGGCGGCTATGAGTCACCAGGTGAGCTCCCGATCTTCGTGTGGGAAGCCGCGAGAAGTTTGTGAAGGTTCGATTCCACCTCCGCAAGTGGGAAGGAATCAAGAAGTGAAACCGAAAGTGCTTGGTGCAACACCGGAGGAAAGTGGTCAAGAGGGACCGGGTTTTGTGCCTCCTCAATCGGAGGCGAGGATCTCCTCAAAGATCCGAACCGGAAAAATCGCAGCATCCCTTTGGTTTGTGAGTGTTCTATTTGTTTCCCTTTTGTTAGCCTAATCTTGTGGGGATTCAAATTTTGGTAGCTTCTAGCGATAGATATTGGTGTGATCTAATATTCTCGGAAGTTGTCTTAACTCGATATTTCATTTGGTAGAAATCTAGCCCTCCAATTTACTCAGATATACTTTTTAGGGTTTTCTTTTGGCCGATCGGATAGTCGAGCTTCTCTGATTTGATCATCGATATATATCGGACAGACCCAATATCAAGGTCGGATATTCAGTGTTTCCGCAAATTTAGTTTTAATTTTATAAATGCCTATTCACCCCTCTCAGCGACTTTATCGATCCTTCACTAACCGTAGTACTACCGATGTTAGTTTTCTTTATGATCATACTTGTACTTTTTGTGACAAGCGCCTTAAATTACTTGTTTGAAATTAATGCAATAAACATTTACCTTAGGAAACTTCATATTACTTAATGAAGAACTTGAACAATTTTCTTCCAAAGACTCAATCGGCTCATATGAGGGTTGTATGCAACTAAAACTTGACAATGATACTGTCGACGATCGGGATCGCCTGACCGCAGATATGAGAACGGAGTTAGTGTGAACGAGGGACCCAAAACGAGCTACGCTCAACGGAGGATCGGGGCGTCCGAGGCGAGGTGTGGCGCAGACCTGACAAATTATATCGTTCGATTCTCGCCAAAGTAATAGCTCTACTCGGTCTTCTCCGAGGCGAGGGGGGTCACTATTCGTGAGTATAGAGGTGGTTCTGACTCGAGCTTGAGTGTTCTGACTGTGGCTATCGTCCTATTGCTTGAGTGTTGATGTTGTGTCCTTTGCCGTTCTGCTTCAAGAGATTTTATACCCCTCCTAGCTGTTACCAAAAACGGTCGAGAGAGATTCCCGGAGTAGTGCATGGTGCGCATTGAAGACATGCCATGGCCCGTCACGGATCTCGACACCCGTCGTCGCCTTAACTCCGGGATTCCCGGACTTGGTAACCGCCGAGTGAGCGTACACCTCCAAGCCAAGGTCGAGGTCATGCGGAGTTGGATCCCCACTCCCCAAGCTCGAGGTCGTGCGGGGATTGGTGCGACTTAGCTCGTGGTCGAGGTCCATCTTTGCTTTCGACCACCGAGTGAGGGACCTGCTTGATCGTGGTATTGACTGCCGAGAGGTTCCTCGATCCCAAACCGATACTTTAAATATCAAGTATACTAAACTTGCTAAGAACCCACTAGCTAAGTTACAAGTTACTTATCTTTGAGATTGAGAGGAACATGGGTAGAATCCATAATAAGCCTCGGAAGAAGCTAGAGATCCAAACCACTATAATTAGGAATACCAAGTGTGTTTTCTCTGAGACCCTCAAGAATGAGACAGCCGTGCATAGAGAGAGATATGCACATCTTGTTTATTCTTCCTCTTCCAACTCTTTGTCTTCTTTTTCCCTTGTTCTTTATCTACATCTCTTTCAAGAGTGTGAGTGCATTATGAGCACTCTTGAAAAGTTCATAGGAAGCAAAAAGAAACTCAATCTTATCTTAGACCAATCCAAGATTAGTGTATTCAATTAGAGTCTAGGATTTGCCTATTTGGAGCATCGTTCGGACATATTCTCCCATCATTGTATGTGCCTCCAAGAGTGGAGAGATCGTGGTTGCTCCTGTGTCTAGCACCACAATGTTTAGTCCGATGGCGTAGTTCATGGGATCTTTGTTGAGAAGGTTGCCCTCCTCTTTGCTTCAACCTCTCGTAAAGCGAAGCACTCATGCACCTTCTATCGAAGGATAGACATTTAGTCGACTTTTTTCTTCAAGCGTGCCAAGATAGCACGTTAAGAGTGTGTTCGTGCTCTTAGGGGTATGAGGGGTTGTCCCTACACTTGGAGTGCTCCTAAGACACACACTGCTCCCTAGACTTCGATCTTTTGCTTCCTTGACTAGTACTTCTGCTTGTCGTGTGGCTCAATATTGGGTTCCTAGATCTGCTCTTATCTACTCTAGTACTGAGTCATCGACCTCTCGCTTTCACTGATTTAGGTGCGTAGGGTTGGGAAGGAAGAAGTTTGGATCGTAGACTCGGCTATTCTCACCACATGACCGAAGATTTTTATTGGTTCTCTTTCTTAACCCGTGCCCCTAGTGATGAGTTAATCATTTTTGAGGATGCTTGGGCATGTAGAGTCATCGCTACAAGTATCGTACATATTAATCATTCTTAAGGACGTTGTCTCAGTAAGCTGCGATATAATCCCCATAAGCAAGCTCAAGATGAAGTTTGTAGTTTTTGTCCGTTTTTAGTGCAATTTTTCTTACATTGAAAAAAGGTTGAAACTTTAACATCAACATCTGTGATTGAAAGTTAGAATAGATTCCTAACTTCCTTAAAAAGGTGATGCAAAATTTTACGGGTTTTAGATCAACCGATCAAAAGTTACATCGATTCTTGATTTTCGAATATTTCATTGCTCATCCAACCACTATTCGCCCAAATACTATTCATCCCTTTGTTCACTCACCAAATACGTTCATCCTAAATAGTCGCTAATTTTATCGTTTATTGACACTATTTGTCCAGCAAAATTTATTGATTCTACTCTTCATCCAACCGGTTACTATTTTCATTGTTCATCAGGCCTATTATTTTAATTAGATAAGTGGTTAAGAGCCTGTTGTTTAACAAGATTTTTTCATAGTTTCTAGACAAAACCATGGTTTTAGAGAAAAACTCGCTTTTAGAAACCATGAGGTGTTTGGTAGCCCTTAAAAAACTACATTTTAAAACCATGATTTTCTCTGCTTTTGGAAACTTTGATCTTAGGCAAATTTTTTACGAGCTTTGGCACCAAACAACTCCCAAAACTTTATAGCCAAGCAGATTAAGAATTTCAAGAAAAACCATGATTTTAATAGGGTTTGGTAAAACTATATTTTTATACCAAGATAATTCCCAAACCATAGTTTTGCAAAACCTTGTTGCCAAACATGGCCTAAGATTTCCAGAGGGAAATTTATTTAACTCATATTCATCCCTCTAATCGCTCTTTTTTCAGTCCTTCAATAGCCCTTTTTCTTGTCATTAGCTCCAGAAGAACTACCCCAAAAATTGTAGATGGCGCTGTTTCTGTAATAAACTAGCCAGGATATGCCCGAGATATAGCTGCCAGCTTGTGTTTTAACCGTTTGTTCTTTCTGTCACGATAATTCACTTTATTCTAAGATATTCAGTTACGCGTTGGAGAAGGGCTGTGTTTGCTTAGACATCTGAAGTAAATTTACCTGGCTTGGAGCGTGCTAAACTGTAATTTCCTTCCTTCGAGCAACATTCAACAGTACCTTTTTGAGTTACTGACCCCACTATGTAATACATTTGCCCTCTCTTATTTATTAAGGAGGTGTTTGGGACAGCTCCAGCTCCACCAAAATCTGTGGAGTTGGTGGAGTTATGATATCTAACTCAGAAATTTATGTATTTGGTAGTCACATTAACTGAGTGTTTAGGTAGATCATTTTGTTTACATTTTAGACTAAAAATATAAACTTAATTTACTTTATTTTAGCCTATAAATGTCGGATCACGAAATTTGGGCTAAAATTTGGAGCTCTCCCAAATAGGGTCTAAATGGGATAGCTTAACTTCTTCCAAACCAAAATCATGTTGTGACCATCGACGTCCTCTCATCCACCATGGAAAATATGGAATTGAGTTGCATTGCATATGAATTCTCCTGATCAGATGGTCAGAAAAAAATTCTGATTACTCAGGGAAGTGCAGAGATCATTCTTCTTGCCACAATACTATAGATTCTATGCTTGTGAAAATGGCATGAAGACAACGGATTGATCAGTCAAAGCGGAATTAAGCCTAGACATACGCTAATTTATAGTTGGAAAAATAATCAATCAACTATACTTCGAATTTCTTGCCGGCTGAGCTGTCTTGACTTTTCAAGCTGACAGATTGTTGCTTTTATCTAGTTTCTTATTACAGATGGAAGATTTCAAACTGTCCGGCATATGAATAAACCTACACTGGTACCGATTTCTCAAAACCTTTTGCAATTCAGAGAAACTTCCTAATCCAGACGTGTAAATCAACTTCTGATTTTCAACTTTCAACAGTAAAGGGATATGAAACTCAGGTCAAACTCTCCAGATTAAGGCTGACTCACCTACACCAGTTAATTAACAATCGTGGAAAAGCTGGTAACAAATATCCAATGAATCAGCAACAGACTTCTGAGCTACGACTACTTCCTTATAGCTCAGAAGTCTGCCGCTGATTTCTCAAAACCTTTTGCAATTCAGAGAAACTTCTTAATCCAGACGTGCAAACCAACTTGTGCTTTTCAACTTTCAACAGTAAAGGGATATGAAAGTCAGGTCAAACTCTCCAGATTAAGGCTGATCTCACCTACACCAGTTAATTAACAATAGTGGAAAAGCTGGTAACAAATATCCAGTGAATCAGCAGCAGACTTCTGAGCTACGACTACTTCCTTATAGCCAGTCTTCTTCATCTAACCCAGTCTAGTATACATAATTACATGATAATAATGGAGCACGAGAGGATACAGAGCCACAGGCTTAGCTAGTTAGTTAGAAAGGCAGTGTCATGGCAAGGGAGCACCATACCTCCAAGTCTCCAGCCATGCAAGAAGCATCAGTCCTGCTGATGCTCATCACCTTCCCAGTGACAATGATGTCTGCCACCTCTTCAGGGCTCACCGTATCGTTGCCAGGGTGCCCTGACAAGTGCGGCAGCGTGTCCATCCCTTACCCCTTTGGCATCGGTGCTGGCTGCGCTGCGACCAGCCTAAACCGCTACTTCACCATCACCTGCAATGACACCTTCCAGCCACCACGGCCTATGGTTGGCGACCCTCTGACACCCAGAGAGGTCATCAACATCTCCCTGGAGCATGGTGAGATGCGCCTTTACGGCCCTGTGAGCTACATCTGCTTCACATCAAACACCACCATGTCAGACAATTACACCGCTGGGTACATCATGGAGAGCACACCATTCCTCCCCTCCACTACCCGCAACCGGTTCACAGTCATTGGCTGCAACACCCTGGGGATCATTGGTGGCTATAAGCATAGCAACCCTGACCTGTACGTGGCAGGCTGCTACTCCTACTGCCAAGGCATCAACAGCACGACAGATGGCACACCGTGCACCGGGATGGGCTGTTGCGAGACCACCATCTCACCAAATCTCACCGAATTCGAGGCACTCCTCCTGGACCAGAGCAGCGTGTGGAACTTCAACCCATGCTTCTATGCAATGCTTGCCGAGGTCGGATGGTACAGCTTCAGGCAGCAGGACCTTGTCGAGCATCTTGGGTTCATCAACAAAAGAGCCAGGAGAGGTGTCCCTGTCATCAGTGACTGGGCTATCAGAAATGGCTCCTGCCCAAAGGATGGGACAAAGGCGCCTAGAGACTATGCCTGTGCTAGTTCAAACAGCTATTGTGTGAGTGCAAGCAATGGCCCAGGGTACCTGTGCAACTGCTCTGAAGGATATGAGGTAATCCTTATCTTCCCAAAGGCTGCCAAGGTAAAGTATTTACTTAAATACGCTTGCTCTAAACTAGTGTTTGGAAATCAAGATCATAAACCGCAGGAACAATTAGTAGCCAACGGCCTATGGCCCTGTTTGTTATGGCTCTAGCTTTTTGAAAAGTACCTTTCGGCTAGCTTGTATGGCTGAAAGGCTACACGGATGAACATCTGGGCTAACGAGGTTTGATGCTTGGCAGTATAGCTTTTAGGTATGAGGGGTGCGGGTCGGAAATAAGAGTGAGAGGGTGCAATTTGGGATTTTATACTTGGTAGGGGTAATTTTTTTCAACTCTAATAGCAAAGTCAAAATCCCAACTGAAGATGTGAGAAGCTACCCTAGACCAGCTTTTGGCTTTCAGCTTCTCCTAGTACAAATGGATTGCTAGCTTTTAGCTTCTAGCTGCGGAGAAAAGCTAGTCGTTTGGAACAGCTTCCAGCTTCCAGAGGGGAGAAGCCGAAGCTAAATCTGTCCCAAACATGGCCTACAATGATAGGCTACTTCTTCATTGCAAGTATTACTCAACAGATTTTTTTTGGTTACTTGTTCAACTTTTTCTTTACCTTCCTTAATATACTGAAATAACTCACATTTTCAATCTTTTTTTCTGAATACATGTTAATCTATTTTGACTCTTTTCAGACATAGATGAGTGCCAGCTGCGTAAGCAGGACCCAAAGTACAAAGAATTATATCCATGCAAAAATGGGGCCTGTCACAATACACCAGGAGGCTACATATGCAAATGCAGGATAGGAACAAGATCAGATGGTACAAGTTCTGGATGTCGACCGGTGCTATCCCAAGCTGAGCAAGTGGTAATAGGTAAGGATCATACCTGACAGTATAATTTTGGTTCATCTACATGAAGTTGTCTCCAGCTTTTGATGATCTGAAGAATCTCAAACAATAATTCTGCAGGCCTCAGTGTTTCTGCTGTTGTGGTCATGGCCTTGACATGCTTGTTGGCTATGAAACTACAAAGAAAAAGACACAAGAAGGAAAAGGATGAGTACTTCAAACAAAACGGTGGTCTGAAGTTATATGATGAGATGAGGGCAAGGCAAGTCGACAGGATTCTGATACTAACAGAGAATGAGATAAAGAAAGCCACAGATAACTATTGTGATGACCGAGTCGTTGGATGTGGTGGTCATGGAATGGTCTATAGAGGAACTTTAGATGATAGCAAAGAAGTTGCCATAAAGAAGTCCAAAATAATTGATGATGACTGTAGAGAAGAATTTGTCAATGAGATAATTATCTTGTCACAGATTAACCATAGGAACATTGTGAGGTTACTCGGTTGCTGTTTGGAGGTAGATGTGCCGATGTTGGTGTACGAGTTCATTTCAAACAGCACCCTCTTTGAGTTCCTTCATGGCAATGACCGCAGATCATCAATCCCGTTGGATCTTAGATTAAAGATTGCTACACAATCAGCAGAAGCTCTTGCTTACATTCATTCATCAACTTCCCGCACAATTCTGCATGGGGATGTCAAATCACTCAATATACTCTTGGATGATGAATACAATGCAAAAGTTGGAGATTTTGGGGCATCAGCACTGAAATCCATGAACAACAATGATTTTATCTTGTTAATCCAAGGAACTCTTGGGTACCTTGACCCTGAGACTTTTGCCAGTCACCAACTTACAGACAAAAGTGATGTCTACAGCTTTGGTGTTGTTCTTTTAGAGCTAATGACAAGAAAGCAAGCTATATACATCGATAATTATAATGAAAAGAAAGCATTGTCGCATACTTTTATCTTGATGTTCCACCAGAACAAGCTCCATAATATGTTGGACTATGAAATAATAGATGATGAAGTTATGGTAGTACTCGAGAAACTAGCTGAACTCATCATGCATTGTCTGAGCCCAAGAGGAGATGAGAGGCCAACCATGAAGGAAGTTGCAGAGCGCCTACAAATGTTGAGGAGACTGCAAATTCAGTTAGTCACAAAAACAAATCCTGTTAGAGGACGACACACTTATGGAGGACCATCAACATCATTCCCTTCAGATGAGATGAAATACCAGAGCATGGAGACAGCCAAATTGGTATTGGATGTAGATCTTGCAAGATGAAATGTCTTTAATTCTTTGTTAAGGTAAAAGCAGTGGTATATCTTCCAAGGTAACTCTGTTTAATGTATATTGGTCAGTTTGTTATGTCTAAGTCATCGTTGTAACTATGCTATTGTATGTTGTATGCAATTGCACACAAAAATCATCATTTACGTACTCTGCAAGGTGGAACCTACAGTTCTTAAGATAAAGAGTAAATTTCACAAAACTACAGGTTTCTTGTACAAACTATCAGAAAACTACATATTTTAGCTTCTATTTTATGAAACAACAGATTTTAGAAGAACTTGTTTCACAAAACTATAGGTTTCTTGTAAAAATTATCACAAAACTACAGATTTTAGGAGAACTTGTATCACAAAATCACATGTTTTAGAATTAATCATTTCTTGTAATGGGTTTGACAGCCTAGACCCGCATGACAGCCTCACACGTGAGTGAAATGAGAAATAGGGGCATGTAAGACCACCATGTGGACTCACACAGTTAAACCCGTTACAAAGAACAGGCAATTCTAAGACCTGTAGTTTTGTGAAACAAGTTCTTCTAAAATTTGTAGTTTTGTGAAATAGAAGCTAAAATCTATAGTTTTCTGATAGTTTGTACAAGAAAGCTGTAGTTTTGTTAAACAAGTTATTCTAAAATCTGTAGTTTTGTGAAATAGAAGCTAAAGCTTGTAGTTTTCTTATAGTTTGTACAAGAAAGCTATAGTTTTATTAAACAAGTTATTCTAAAATCTGTAGTTTTCTGAAATTTGCTCTAAGATAAATCATCAAATATCTACCAGATTAGTTTTCACCCATGAAATTTAAAACACTGTTTAGATGTGAAGTTAGGTTGTTCACGCATTAAAGAGCTATAGCTTTTCTTTACACATTCATCCGAACATTTTTCTCTCTAAAACCAATATTTCCTACCTACTGGTTTAAAAAACATTGAGTGTAAAATTTAAAGACGAGAATATTCAAGCAGTAAATGCAGGGGCTCTTGAACCAAATTTATGCTACATTTATGTGACGTGTAGTTTAAGGTGACAGCACCATCCATGGATGCATCATGCATGTATACAACTTACAAAGATAAGTGATGCATTACAAATGCAGCAAGTGCACTAAACTCTTCTCGATAAGCTATTTGGTCAATGGTTTGATATAAGCCATGGTTGTTAGGTGTTCATTGTGCAGATGATTTATGGAACAACAATGGAAAACTTGATGCAGGTAATTCACCATGCAAGTTCCTGTTTTACCTATTTAAAAGGAGTAAAAAACAAAGATAAACCACAGCAAATTTACATCTAGGCGTCTTTACTCCAGTGTCACTCTACCAGAAATGAGGCTAAGACAGAGGTTAAGACATAGGCTTGCCATTTCTAGAAGAAAAAAACTGGGTGTTAGCTTAGTGAAAGTAAGGGAAAAAGTCTTAGAGTAGCCAGTTAAAAGTTCCTGGGTATGTTATTGACAAGAAAAGCATAAGCAAAAAGAACAAAAAGAATAATGGAAGAGTACATCTAAAAATCCAAATTTGCCGTATTGTTGTTTAAGACCAATTAGGTTTAATAAAATGAACTAAGCAACATACATGATATCCTTATACTTCTTCCAAGCATTGAATAAATGCAAAAGTTCACATACCTTATCACACATACAGATTAATATACATATGCAAATCATCAAGACCTAATTGCTCAGTTATACATTCCCTGCACATATAAATTACAGGACATGAGTATGGATACCTTTCAGAGAACTTAGTACATGCCAAATATATGGTGATTATCCTAACATGGCCCCAGTTCCACATCAGGTCATGCAAATGCAAACAGGCAAGTGTGTTATTGCATGTAAAACATGTTCTTTTGTGTAAAAGCATGCATATACAATCATATATTTTTCTTGCAGGAAGGCCTACCTTCCAGGTCATTCTTCTAATGCATGGTTGTTCTTGTTATGGCCCTCGTCTGTAGTTCCAATGAACAAATCCTATTTTAGGCAGATCCACTTAATAGCATCAAGTGTCTGAACATCATAACACAGAAGCGCAACATTAAGGAGAAAGGGGAGATTTATTGCTTGAATTGTTGACCTGGTGCCGAAACGATGTGTATTATGAGAACCTGTCTGCCCACTTACAGAGGGAATGTTAGAATATATTGACAAAGAAATATTATAGAATCAAAATATGGTTAACAAATCCCATGTCCTTATACAATCATTAATTATTTTCACTTGAGTTGGCAGAAAAATCTGCTTGACATGCACATGTTAACACAACAAAAAAAATTCAAGTGGATGGAGAACAACAAAAGAACAATACAATTCATATATCATTTCCGTGTACCACTTAGCATGTTAACAATGCAGAAATATTGCAGAACTAGAAACCAACTAGATTGTACGTTCATTCTAATTCAGAAACAACAACCTGCTACAGAGGATCCATTTCATGCTCAAGGGTTCTGTTGAGCTTAATCAAGGTCTAAAATATTATTGCTTCACACAAACAGGAACCACAGTAAAACAAGTACCAACAATAGGAAAACTAAAAGGTAAATACAACACAGATGGAAACGCCTAATATAAAGAAGCCTAAATCATATATAGGCTATCATCTCTTCCTTGCAGCTGAGGCCCTCTCCTCTAGATTGGCATGCCTTTCGGCATAATCTGGTCCTTTATCCACATGTAAATGGGCACCAGAACATAGTACGCAGCACATATTGTTCCTATGAGGAAGCGAAAGAGGAAAGTGATTGGATTCACAGGCTTGCTGACATCCTCAGCCTTTGGACCAAGCTGCAGGGAAAATTTTGGAAAACTCGTAGTCAAACCATTAGAATAACTACAATATGCAAACATGGAAATGTATACAGGTCCAGTGTCAAAGCTTAAAATTCAATTTTCAGTCAGTAAATGTTTTCCTTTTCGATAGCTTAAAATTCAATTTCCAGTCTTGATGAGCAAATACGAGAGAGAGAGAGAGAGAGAGAGAGAGAGAGAGAGAGAGCACAAGATGAGTTCTCCATACATCGTCAGACAAGTTATTGTCTCTATATTTAAAATATTTCATCTGTTTAGTCCACATCAACACGGTGAGTAACAACACATTACAAGCTATGTCAGGCTTTCACATGAACTAAAGATTTAAATATTCTTTGTACAAGTTCTTACATGGTAGGTATGTTACAAAATGATCCAAACAATCTCATTATGCCATCCTCGATCCTCACATACTAGTAATCATAAATTTAAAAGAGCCGATAGATTTTTTTCGATAAAGGAAGTTTTATTAATCTTAGTAAATTACATCAAGGTGATACAATTATACTAAGAAGACTCCGCCTCTACACAACTAGGGTGTACGAAACACACACACACAAGAAAAGACAAAGGAACTTCGTGCACACTACATCACGATAATGTCTTCAAGGCTATCCACCATCATAGCAACACTTGGACCACGATAAAATCTCTCCAATGACAACGCCTCCAAGAAGGACTCGTCACGACGCACCGCCATTGCCATGATCCAACCAAATGAAGGCGGCACTAAAGGTTTTCACCTCGGAAGTAAATCTTGGACTACAAAACAATGCCTTCAACAAGGCCATTGCGTGCACAACCAACTAAGGTCGGACCTAGATTTCTCCACTGAAGTCAATCACGGAGATCCCAAGGTGCAACCACCCTCATTCCAAGCTAGTGCCACCATACCACTTAATCTTAGCCAATAGCAGCCACCATCTCAAGGCAGGACAAACAATTTTTAGATGTTCGACTCTCACGATGACAGATTCGCGAGCTAGCCAATAGGCACACGATCATCAAGTCCATAGAGTGCATCTAAAAATGAGTGGTGCCGCCTAAGCGAATCAGCATGAATCGATGCTAAGATGACATAGGTCAAAAGAAATGTATGAACAACGCTAGTAAGAGATGAAGACGGCTGACGAAGAGTAGTCACCTAGATCGCCCATCATTCACAAGTTGCGAAACCGACCACGGCACGGTGTTGGCAACAACAACAGTGGGAATAATGACAGACATCCCATTGAAGGCACCCACCATTACCAAGAACAACTAAATTCAGGCCGAGAGCACGGATCGAAGAGGGCACTAAAGATCCGGCGCCAGCAACTGAGCACCACCACGGAGAGGAGAGCCGATAGATGGCACAAAGGTTACGAAAGCTGACAAGTCTGGTGGATGGGGCTGCTCTAGCAAGAACTATATGATCGGTAGATGGCATAGTTCGATTGCTATATTAAGTTCTCGTATTTTTGCATAATATTAATCTAAAAAGAAGCTATAACTTTATAAACGATAGATAAAAAATGCTTAAGTTAGTAAAAGTTACTTTATGTTCTTTTTACTGTTAATGAGACAACATTGACATGTTCATCTATTGAACTTGTCATATCTATACGTCAAGTTGCCAGTCCACGAATTTACTTTTGGGCAATTATGTTTGCAAGCCATGTTTTGAATTGGCAAAATTTACCTGCAAAGGGGAGTCTCCACGTTCTCTCTTCACACCTGTCACAGAGCATCCCATGATCAGGCCGTGCCTGCGGACACCACGATACCATTTTGGTCCAATTCTTTTCAGTTTAACATCCTTGAACCCTGCCTTTCTGAACCATTCAATATACTCTTCTTCCTTGGGAAAGAGCATCCACATATCAGCGAAAAAGCGAGACAGCCAAAAGGTTGGGTACACAGGGCCAATCACACAAGCTACTCCGCCAAGCCTCAGGACCCTGTAGGCTTCCTTGATTCCTCGCTGTGGATCAGGCCAATACTCGATGCTGGAGGACAGAAACATCGTCAATCATAAAAGTTCAGGAAATTTAGCATAAGAATGCACCATCATAACATCATTCATGCATTGATTCACAATGTGTGAAGTCAGCAAATCAATCACCTCCCGGCAGAGACGTATCGGTCGAAGGTGTCGATGGGGAAGGGCAGGTCCTCGGCGTCGCCCTCCATGATGGTGACCCCTTTGAGGGCCTCCTTCTGCCTGGCCTTCTCGAGCTGGTGCGGGGACTGGTCGAGCAGCGTTACGTTCTCAGGGTCCACGTGCTTGACGATTCCGAGCGTGGTGAACCCCGTGCCGCCGCCGACGTCGACGACCTTGAGCTTGCGGCTGTAGAGGTCGGCGGGCTCGAGCGCGTCGTCGCGCATGTCCTCGGTCCAGTGGCCCGGGTTGATGACGTGGTCGTAGACGATGGAGAGGAAACGGTAGAACCAGAAGGCCTCCTTCTTGTGCTGGATGAACCGCGGTGCCGAGATGGGCCGCGCCGCCGCCGCGGCGGACGAGGAGGAGGCCGTGCACCTGAGCCTGGAGACGGGCACGCCGACGCCGCTCCGCTTGGTGAGGGCGAGGGGGCGCAGGCCGGCTTTGGAGGGGCCGAGGCCGAGGAAGCCGAGCCCGGAGGGGGCGAGCACCCTGATCCTGCCCGGAGCGAGGCTCTCGGCACCGCTCGGAGCGTAGGTGGAGGTCATCTCCCTTGGTCGGAGACGCGCGCAACGCCGCCGCCGCCGCGTCGAGGAGGGGACCAGTGGATGGTTGTGGCCTTGTGGGTGTGACAGGCGAGCGAGAGATCACGAGAGGATGAGTGGTGGCCTGGTGGGTCGATGGGCTTTCCACGTGGCGTCTCTCGCCTCGCCACGTACACGACTCTCCCAAGTGTTGTGCCCGTGTCTATGCAAGTGGGCCCCGTCGCCTGTGAGGGCCAGAACAAATGTGGGCTCTTACCAAAAACTCCAATTGATTGTTAGGCCCGCCCAGTTTAGAACCGCTTCTGACCGAACAGATTCTGGAATTTTTAAATCTGCCTTTAATTGTAGAAAAACTTTTCAAAAAAACTTCTTAGAGAATCCAAAATCTGGATTCTTGGATAATCATAAGCTATCACCCACCTAATTTTCAGAGAATACAAAATCTGTACAATCAAAAGCTATTCCAAAATAGGCCTAAACCATTTAGCCTGATTGTTAGGTAATGATAATATTGGTAGCTAGGACCCGACACCGCTCACACGAGAATTGAACTGTTTCGCCTGAAATTCAAGCATTTCAAATGGAGTTTTACTTTTACATCTACAGTGATTGGACTACAGCACAAGTGCAACATCTATGACGTTTGTGGAACTTGATGTTGTAACTTGGCTTTTATTCCCTTCTGCAACCAGAACAATCACTCGGAAGACGAAAAACTTTGACGGTTCAAAACCGTAGCCCATGCCCATGAACGGCTAGTGACCTTGAGAATGAGATGCGCTCACGCGCAAACGGCTTCAAAAACTCTCTGAGTGTGTTCCTTCAGAAGGATCATATTGACATCACACTATTTGATATCCGTCGAACTAGGATGCATCCAGATGACGATAACATTCAAGTATGGGATCGCCAGAGACATAACCTGTGGGGATGCCAATACTGCAAATGCAGAAACTGCTCTACTTATTTCCATTTTGAATCAGTAATTTATAGATGATTCTACTAGTCTATATCATTCGCCCTTTTTTTCAGTTTCTTCTCAAGAGGAGCTGAATTGTAATAGCGACTGGGAACTTGGTGCAGGTCGCTGAATATGCAACAGTCCTGATTTAAAAAGACGAGAAAAATATGAGAACAAATTTAAACAACAGGTGTAACATAGTTACACAGGTGCAATAAGCAGGAAAGGAAGCGAGTCTCACAAACTAGTAATAAGAAACTATTGAATATTCTAACGAACTAAGTAGTATGTTTGATCCTTATTATAGCCCTCCAAGCATTGAATGTACGTGTAGGCTCATACCTTGTCACATTTACAGATCAATGTAGACACGCAAGCCATCACGAGCTAACTGCACATCTATCCCCTCTCTGCATTCACAAATTACAATGCATGAGCACGCAACCCTTTTAGGAACTTACAGTAGAACGAAATCAATAGTGACCATTTGAAGACAGTATTGCTTATTAGATGATGCAAGTTCCAAGTGCAAGTGTGTTATTCATGCCAACTTATTTGGGGCATGAGCATGTGGATGAAATAATTTAAACCATCTTAGGGAAGCCTACCTTCTGGACCAATCTTCCAATGTATGATTGTCCTTGTTATGATCCATCTCATGAGTCATCCCAATGAGCAATGCTTTTTTGGGGCATATCCTCTTAACAGCATCTAGTGTCTGCAGCATGACACAGTATTAGCACCAAAGAAAACAGAAGCAAAAAATTTGAAAAAAAAAACAAACAAATTGATTGAGCTGTACAAGAGTAAACCAACCTGATCCCAACAAAGATGCACATTATGAGAACCAGTCTGTTCACACAGGGAGAATGTCAGAGACCACAAATAAAGACAGTGACACAACCTAATAAGGCTAATTAATCAATGGTTTTAAGCAATCAGTGATGATGTTCCCATGAATTGCTACACAAATCAGCTCTATATGTGCATAATGACAAAGTAAAAAACCATTAACTTTTTCCAAATCTCTGGTGTTATCAATTATAGTTATTTAAGCATAAAGTGAAGAATTGCTTCCAAAATCCAAAAGTAACTAAAGAATCAGTATTATGTAAGATGTTATCACATATCATCCATGTAATTTTCATTACCAGTGTTCCCCTCGGCACTAGGAAGCACACCGGCGCCTAGCGCCTAATCGCCGCCCTAGGCGGGCTAGGCAGCCACCGAGGAGAGATAAATCAGCTAGGCGGGAGGGTATAGCCTAGCACCTAGGCGGGCTAGGTGGCCGGTCGCCTAGGGAACACTGTTAATTACAAAAGTAACACAACCTTCTGTCCACGTCTTATCTTTTCCTTCTTACAGGTTTTGGATATTATTAGAACAAATGAACAATGAATAACACACTTTTAGCAAACAGGGCATGCACCACCATGGGTAACAAATCATTTCTGTTACTTATTGTAGTATATAAATAATGGTAGAAGAGCATCAACTTGCTGCGGTCTGCACGCAGCACTTGACTTGGACAACTTCATTACTGTATTGCAAAATAAGACAGATGACAGATCACATCTTTACCATCTGAACATAACCCATTCACCCATTTTACATAATTCTAGAACTGAGATTTTCTGCTGCAGTACGTATTTATTAAATTAAAAAATAAGAAAAACTAATTTTTTGTTTAAAAGTTCCTCTGAATACTCTGAAATGTGTTTGTGGTTTGCTGTTTTTGGCTCACCAGGTTTTGTCTTCTGGCAATTTTTGGCTAAGGGGTTGTTTTTTTAAAAATTCATTTGTGCACTGATGTACTTGCTTTTTTATTCAGCTTCTCTAGAGAGCTGAGGATTAATAAAAGTTCCCTTGTTTCAACAGTTTAAATTCTGAAATGTGAAATTTCCAGGGTATAACAAGCAAAGACAGTTAACTGAAGGAAATGGTTAACTAAGTCTGAATGAAAATATGAGATGGAACGTGCCTCCTGGCCCTTCTCTCAAATCTCAATGAATCACAATTGATTAGAAAGTTCTCCAGAAACAAATATAAAACAAGCAACTAGAAGGGGAAAACACCCATATAGACAATTGAAAGAACTGAAGAAACTAACCCTGTATAGGCAATCCAAGATGAGCAAATCCAGCTGGCCCCCTCCAGACTTTGAAATTGCTGAAAGGAAAACATATGAACATACAATAATGAGGTTCCTGGATAGAGAAAACAACAAGAAAGGACAGGAAATAAATCTACCAGATTTGTAGCTATTTTTCAAAGCAAACAGTGAACAACTCTGCCAGCCCATGCATGCATGCATCTAAGGGAAAGAAGGATGGTATGGCAAAGAAAGAGCTCACAGTTCATTCATGCGATACTTTGGATAAATATTTACCATAAAGTCCATGTTTAAGTACACAGGTCCATAAATTAACATTGCGCTATAATTTCTGATGTAGTGTTATGGTGAGCACTGAGCACCAAGCACAGACTTGTTGATCAGCTGGACCAGGTTGGTACTAATGGAATTCATTTTGACCAAAATCTAAATTAAGAGAATATTGCACTATGGTGTCCTGTCAGGGGAATTTTATTTCCCAATAGGCAACACAAGCACCATTGCAGCATAGAAATGATTATAAAATACAACTGACGTAGCAGCACTAGGAGTCATAGGTATACCATGTTCTGTGCTCGTTGGAAACCGTGAAACATCTGATATATAGGCAACTTTTGATTTTCTTCCAAAAAGGAAACCCAAACAAACATAGTCCTCCCCATGAATCACCTGAGAGGTATACAAAAATTAATAGAAAATGATGAAGTAAAATAAACGGAGTTGATAGAAAAATGCAAAGCATTTATTACCGGCAAGGGAACAAACTCTAGCCCTGAGGTCGTAAATGGTTTCTGAAGATCACTCTCGATTATTCTCCAGTCAAGTTGAGCAACTCGCCTGACCTCCTCTCCTTCCTTTAGTTTCTTTTTTACCAAGTAAGGGAACTTTTGGGCAATGCTGTTTAAATTAAGCAAGTGAGTCTGATGGTACAAATCCTCGCTTAAGGTCCTACCAAATGACTACGTGTCGGCTGTAAATTAATGATGAAACACGAGAAGGCCTAGGAAATGCAAATTCTTCATCAGCGGTGCCTCCAATTAGGAAGTAGTGTCAAGAAAAAAGCATATGTAATTGTCCTATAGTTAAGTTTGCACTAGCCAGCTAACTTCATCTAACACAGCATACAAAAACATGAATGCTCGCAGAGAAGTTCAAAAGGAGAGACGAGACCAGACCACAATTCAGGGTTAGAAGCAGAATCCATTGAAACTTGCTCATGCTTACTGTTTAGCACAAGATTGCCAATAGGAAGCACAAGATTGCCAATAGGAATTACAACGCGCTGCACATTTAGACTGCAGTACAACTTAACAATTATAAAGTACAAGATAATGCAATCTGATGAAACAAATAAATAAGGAAGTCATTTGGATCTTTGTCATGAGCAGTGTGTGTGTGCACTGCGGTTGCTGGTCGGCTTTATGTGGCAAGAAGCTGGAGCACAGGAAGAAGCATGCGCAGCAGGATTAAACCTCCAGTTATCCATCTATCTAGTTGTTTGGTTGTTCCTTTGTTTTAGCAAGAAGTTAGCTTTGGTTATTATCCTTAGTTAAGTTGTTAGCGCAATTCTCTGCTTAGCTGGCCACAGCTCTATAAAAAGGCTCTCGGCAGATCATTTGTAATCAAGCAAGATCAATGAATTAATCTAGTCTCTCATCCCAATGTTCTTCACCCTCATCTAAGTCCATTCTCTCATCTCACGTTCTCAACAGCTGACGCCGCCCGGCCGTCCTCTCGGCGGTGTTTTCCCGTTATGATCTAAGGATCATTACAATCTTATTCCAACATAGCCATTTTTGTCATAGCCTAGCTGAGCAAGGTTGGTTGTTTGGATCTGTAGCTTTTGATGACATGCGAGTGAAAACCCTAGAGACTCCCACGGAGGACTCGGTCTATGAACTAAGGATGACAGAGATTTTTACCTAGGTTCGGCCCTCAACTGTGGTAACCTTACGTCTGCTAGATTTTATGGAGTGTTTTAGGCTAGTCGAGCTCTGGTTACAAGTTCTTCCTCGAGTTCTACTCAATCCTTGGTTCTTGACCCTTCCCATGCACCGAGGGCCTTATATAGCCAGCTAACGGGGTAGGTAAAAAGGGTCATCATGATGATCTTCATACATTTATTGCTCCTTCCGTCTTTGTCCGTTCCTCGGCCTCATTAAATGCCGACGATAGCCCGTCCCTTGATATGGCCCTTGTGACGTAGGTGAGAGCGTCGAGAATGGGCTTATGCAAATCCTCAGCGTTGATAGATCGACCACAGAGTTCGACCCTGCACGATATGATAGGGAAGGTAGCGGCTCATATCGTCCCCCTTTTTGCCTTCTGCGGCAGCGCGCTCTCGCCTTTGCTCGCCGACGCGCCACGCGGTGGCTTGGCCGTGGCGTCTTTCGCCCGTCGCAAAGGGAGTCTCCACGTTCTCTCTTCACACCTGTCACAGAGCATCCCATGATCAGGCCGTGCCTGCGGACACCACGATACCATTTTGGTCCAATTCTTTTCAGTTTAACATCCTTGAACCCTGCCTTTCTGAACCATTCAATATACTCTTCTTCCTTGGGAAAGAGCATCCACATATCAGCGAAAAAGCGAGACAGCCAAAAGGTTGGGTACACAGGGCCAATCACACAAGCTTACTCCGCCAAGCCTCAAGGACCCTGTAGGCTTCCTTGATTCCTCGCTGTGGATCAGGCCAATACTCGATGCTGGAGGACAGAAACATCGTCAATCATAAAAGTTCAGGAAATTTAGCATAAGAATGCACCATCATAACATCATTCATGCATTGATTCACAATGTGTGAAGTCAGCAAATCAATCACCTCCCGGCAGAGACGTATCGGTCGAAGGTGTCGATGGGGAAGGGCAGGTCCTCGGCGTCGCCCTCCGTGATGGTGACCCCTTTGAGGGCCTCCTTCTGCCTGGCCTTCTCGAGCTGGTGCGGGGACTGGTCGAGCAGCGTTACGTTCTCGGGGTCGACGTGCTTGACGATTCCGAGCGTAGTGAACCCCGTGCCGCCGCCGACGTCGACGACCTTGAGCTTGTGGCTGTAGAGGTCGGCGGGCTCGAGCGCGTCGTCGCGCATGTCCTCGGTCCAGTGGCCCGGGTTGATGACGTGGTCGTAGACGATGGAGAGGAAACGGTAGAACCAGAAGGCCTCCTTCTTGTGCTGGATGAACCGCGGCGCCGAGATGGGCCGCGCCGCCGCCGCGGCGGACGAGGAGGAGACCGTGCACCTGAGCCTGCAGACGGGCACGCCGACGCCGCTCCGCTTGGTGAGGGCGAGGGGGCGCAGGCCGGCTTTGGAGGGGCCGAGGCCGAGGAAGCCGAGCCCGGAGGGGACGAGCACCCTGATCCTGCCCGGCGCGAGGCTCTCGGCACCGCTCGGAGCGTAGGTGGGGGTCATCTCCCTTGGTCGGAGACGCGCGCAACGCCGCCGCCGCCGCCGCGTCGAAGAGGGGACCAGTGGATTGTTGTGGGTGTGACAGGCGAGAGGATGAGTGGTGGGTCGATGGGCTTTCCACGTGGCGTCTCTCGCCACGCCACGTACACGACTCTCCCAAGTGTTGTGCCCGTGTCTATGCAAGTGGGCCCTGTGGCCCATGAGGGCCAGAACAAATGTGGGCCCTTGCCAGAAACTCCAATCGATTGTTAGGCCCGCCCAGTTTAGAACCGCTTCTGACCTAACCGATTCCGAAATTTTTAAGAGTAAGGTGAAATGATAGTTTCTGATTTATATATAAATCTGCTTTTGATTGTAAAAAAACTTCTCAAAAAAGTTTCTTAAAGAATCTAGAATCTGGATTCTTGAATAATAAAAGCTGTCACCCACCTAATTTTTAGAGAATCTAAAATCTGTACAATCAAAAGCTATTCTAAAATAGACCTTAGTATCAAACCATATAGCCTGCCTGATCTGGGATTGTTAGGTAATAATAATATTGGTAGCTAGGACCCGACACCGCTCGCACGAGAATTGAACTGTTTCGCCTGGAATTCAAGCATTTGAAATGGAGTTTTACTTTTACATCTACAGTGATTGGACTACAGCACAAGTGCAACATCTATGACGTTTGTGGAACTTGATGTTGTAACTTGGCTTTTATTCCCTTCTGCAGCCAGAACAATCACTCGGAAGAAGAAAAACTTTGACGGTTCAAAACCGTAGCCCATGCCCATGAACGGCTAATGACCTCAAGAATGAGATGCGCTCACGCACAAACGGCTCCAAAAACTCTCTCTAAGAGCATCTCCAACAGTGCCTGAAAACTATTCCCAAAGTGTGTTCCTTCAAAAGGATTATATTGACATCACACTATTTGATATCCGTCGAACTAGGATGCATCCAGATGACGATAACATTCAAGTATGGGATCGCCAGAGACATAACCTGTGGGGATGCCAATACTGCAAATGCAGAAACTGCTCTACTTATTTCCGTTTTGAATCAGTAAGTTATAGATGATTCTACTAGTCTATATCATTCGCCCTTTTTTTTCAGTTTCTTCTCAAGAGGAGCTGAATTGTAATAGCGACTGGGAACTTGGTGCAGGTCGCTGAATATGCAACAATCCTGATTTAAAAAGACGAGAAAAATATGAGAACAAATTTAAACAACAGAAGTAACATAGTTACACAGGTGCAATAAGCAGAAAAGGAAGCGAGTCTCACAAACTGGTAATAAGAAACTATTGAATATTGGAACGAACTAAGTAATATGTTTGATCCTTATTATAGCCCTCCAAGCATTGAATGTACGTGTAGGCTCATACCTTGTCGCATTTACAGATCAATGTAGACACGCAAGCCATCACGAGCTAACTGCACATCTATCCCCTCTCTGCATTCACAAATTACAATGCATGAGCACGCAACCCTTTTAGGAACTTACAGTAGAACGAAATCAATAGTGACCATTTGAAGACAGTATTGCTTATTAGATGATGCAAGTGTCCAGGTGCAAGTGTGTTATTCGTGCCAACTTATTTGGGGCATGAGCATGTGGATGAAATAATTTAAACCATCGTAGGGAAGCCTACCTTCTGGACCAATCTTCCAATGTTTGATTGTCCTTGTGATGATCCATCTCATGAGTCATCCCAATGAGCAATGCTTTTTTGGGGCATATCCTCTTAACAGCATCTAGTGTCTGCAGCATGACACAGTATTAGCACCAAAGAAAACAGAAGCAAAAAATTTGAAGAAAAAAAAAACAAATTGATTGAGCTGTACAAGAGTAAACCAACCTGATCCCAACAAAGATGCACATTATGAGAACCAGTCTGTTCACACAGGGAGAATGTCAGAGACCATAAATAAAGACAGTGACACAACCAAATAAGGCTAATTAATCAATGATTTTAAGCAATCAGTGATGATGTTCCCATGAATTGCTACACAAATCAGCTCTATATGTGCATAATGACAAAGTAAAAAACCATTAACTTTTTCCAAATCTCTGGTGTTATCAATTATAGTTATTTAAGCATAAAGTGAAGAATTGCTTCCAAAATCCAAAAGTAACTAAAGAATCAGTATTATGTAAGATGTTATCACTTATCATCCATGTAATTTTCATTACCAGTGTTCCCCTCGGCACTAGGAAGCACACCGGCGCCTAGCGCCTAATCGACGCCCTAGGCGGGCTAGGCAGCCACCTAGGAAAGATAAATCAGCTAGGCAGGAGGGTATAGCCTAGCACCTAGGCGGGCTAGGTGGCCGGCCGCCTAGGGGAACACTGTTAATTACAAAAGTAACACAACCTTCTGTCCACGTCTTATCTTTTCCTTCTTACAGGTTTTTGGATATTATTAGAACAAATGAACAATGAATAACACACTTTTAGCAAACAGGGGCATGCACCACCATGGGTAACAAATCATTTGTTACTTATTGTAGTATATAAATAATGGTAGAAGAGCATCAACTTGCTGCGGTCTGCACGCAGCACTTGACTTGGACAACTTCATTACTGTAATGCAAAATAAGACAGATGACAGATCACATCTTTACCATCTGAACATAACCCATTCACCCATTTTACATAATTCTAGAACTGAGATTTTCTGCTGCAGTATGTATTTATTAAATTAAAAAATAAGAAAAACTAATTTTTTGTTTACAAGTTCCTCTGAATACTCTGAAATGTGTTTGTGGTTTGCTGTTTTTGGCTCACCAGGTTTTGTCTCCTGGCAATTTTTGGCTAAGGGGTTGTTTTTTTTTAAAATTCATTTGTGCACTGATGTACTTGCTTTTTTATTCAGCTTCTCTAGAGAGCTGAGGATTAATAAAAGTTCCCTTGTTTCAACAGTTTAAATTCTGAAATGTGAATTTTCCAGGGTATAACAAGCAAAGACAGTTAACTGAAGGAAATGGTTAACAAAGTCTGAATGAAAATATGAGATGGAACGTGCCTCCTGGCCCTTCTCTCAAATCTCAATGAATCACAATTGATTAGAAAGTTCTCCAGAAACAAATATAAAACAAGCAACTAGAAGGGGAAAACACCCATATAGACAATTGAAAGAACTGAAGAAACTAACCCTGTATAGGCAATCCAAGATGAGCAAATCCAGCTGGCCCCCTCCAGACTTTGAAATTGCTGAAAGGAAAACATATGAACATACAATAATGAGGTTCCTGGATATAGAAAACAACAAGAAAGGACAGGAAATAAATCTACCAGATTTGTAGCTATTTTTCAAAGCAAACAGTGAACAACTCTGCCAACCCATGCATGCATGCATCTAAGGGAAAGAAGGATGGTATGGCAAAGAAAGAGCTCACAGTTCATTCATGCGATACTTTGGATAAATATTTACTTCGCAAAGTCCATGTTTAAGTACACAGGTCCATAAATTAACATTGCGCTATAATTTCTGATGTAGTGTTATGGTGAGCACTGAGCACCAAGCAGAGAATTGTTGATCAGCTGGACCAGGTTGGTACTAATGGAATTCATTTTGACCAAAATCTAAATTAAGAGAATATTGCACTATGGTGTCCTGTCAGGGGAATTTTATTTCCCAATAGGCAACACAAGCACCATTGCAGCATAGAAATGATTATAAAATACAACTGACGTAGCAGCACTAGGAGTCATAGGTATACCATGTTCTGTGCTCGTTGGAAACCGTGAAACATCTGATATATAGGCAACTTTTGATTTTCTTCCAAAAGGAAACCCAAACAAACATAGTCCTCCCATGAATCACCTGAGAGGTATACAAAATTAAAGAAAATGATGAAGTAAAATAAACGGAGTTGATAGAAAAATGCAAAGCATTTATTACCGGCAAGGGAACAAACTCTAGCCCTGAGGTCGTAAATGGTTTCTGAAGATCACTCTCGATTATTCTCCAGTCAAGTTGAGCAACTCGCCTGACCTCCTCTCCTTCCTTTAGTTTCTTTTTTACCAAGTAAGGGAACTTTTGGGCAATGCTGTTTAAATTAAGCAAGTGAGTCTGATGGTACAAATCCTCGCTTAATGTCCTACCAAATGACTACATGTCGGCTGTAAATTAATGATGAAACACGAGAAGGCCTAGGAAATGCAAATTCTTCATCAGCGGTGCCTCCAATTAGGAAGTAGTGTCAAGAAAAAAGCATATGTAATTGTCCTATAGTTAAGTTTGCACTAGCCAGCTAACTTCATCTAACACAGCATACAAAAACATGAATGCTCGTAGAGAAGTTCAAAAGGAGAGACGAGACCAGACCACAGTTCAGGGTTAGAAGCAGAATGCATTGAAACTTGCTCATGCTTACTGTTTAGCACACAATTGCCAATAGGAATTACAACGCGCTGCACATTTAGACTGCAGTACAACTTAACAATTATAAAGTACAAGATAATACAATCTGATGAAACAAATAAATAAGGAAGTCATTTGGATCTTTGTCATGTGCAGTGTGTGTGTGCACGGTGTGGCCGGTCAGCCTTATGGCCCAAGAAGCTGGAGCACAGGAAGAAGCATGCGCAGCAGGATTAGGCCTCCAGTTATCCATCTATCTAGTTGTTTGGTTGTTCCTTTGCTTTAGCAAGAAGTTAGCTTTGGTTATTATCCTTAGTTAAGTTGTTAGCGCAATTTGCTAGGAGCTGGCCACAGCTCTATAAAAAGGCTCTCTGCAGATCATTTGTAATCAAGCTAGATCAATGAATTAATCTAGTCTCTCATCCCAATGTTCTTCACCCTCATCTAAGTCCATTCTCTCATCTCACGTTCTCAACAGCTGACGCTGCCCGGCCGTCCTCTCGGCGGTGTTTTCCCGTTATGATCTAAGGATCATTACAATCTTATTCCAACATAGCCATTTTTGTCATAGCCTAGCTGAGCAAGGTTGGTTGTTTGGATCTGTAGCTTTGATGACATGTGCTATTCGTAGCGAGTCTTGCCATGGGTTTGGTTAGAGGGCATCTATTGTGGTGCTAACCTAGAGTGAAACCTAGAGACTCGAGGACTCGGCTATGAACTCAAGGATGACGAGATTTACTAGGTTGGCCTCAAAAGTGACTATCTGCTAGATTTTATGGAGTGTTTTAGGCTAGATCGGAGCTTCTCGTACAAGTTCTTCCTGAGTTCTTCCAATCTTGGTTCTTGACCCTTCCTACAGGCCTATAGCCAAGCAGGAGTAGTAAAAGGTCATCATGATGATCTTCATACATTTATTGCTCTTCGGCTAGTTCCTTCTCCAAAGCTCATTCAAATGCAAACCAATAGCCAGTAGCCCTTGCTAGTAGAGGCGTCAGAGAATGGGCTTTAATCCCAGATTAGATCGACAAAGTTCCGCTGGCCACGATATGATAGAAGAGGCTTATAGCCATCTCAATGGTATTCTTGACACAGAATCACAGCTTAATCTGCTACACAATGATCTATTGCAACGACGTTGTATCGCTCTAGTAGGATTTTCCTTTATCAACCTGTTGCCCCTTGAAATGGTGTTCGCATGAGTGAGATCTCTGCCTATTTGCACATGTCAATGTTTCTGGCTGATGCAGTTTTCGCACGCAATCACTTATCATCGAGTAGGTCGCAGTCTTGCACACATTGCAACAGACACAGGCTGTCCTTGCAATGGTATCGCCTTGTCAGCCAGTAACGTTGAACTGAGTATCCCCATGACAACGCCAAGGCTGAGTAGCATACTTCAGGTTCAAAGAATAACTAAAGAGATGTACTCAGGAGAGGTACAGTATAATATCATGACAAATGCAGCATAAGTTAGTATTTAGGTATAAATGAGATTATTCTTGCAATAGAACTGGATTCCAATCTCTTACAACGAGACAAATGAATTGAACCTAACATAGTTGGCAAGATATCTTTCGAAGTATCCTTTCCAACGATATTCAGGAGAAGAAAATTGGAGCCCATGTTGGCAAATAGTCTTTCAGTAGCAAGTTCCTAATGGCTCCGACATAACAAATACCAACATCTATCTGAAAGATACCAAGATTAGACATCTGCATGCACATGATCTATACATACATCTGGTAGATTCTTGACAATGAATACAAAAGATGTAAATTCTGATCAACAACTGGCTATTTCATTTGTATTTATAGTGATTTTTCCATCAACCTAGTCCTTGAAGATGTTTAGTGCCAGTAAATTACTGTATTCACATGCAACGCAAACAAGTAATCACTATCATCAAGAACTCACAAATCAACAGACAAGGAATTTAATGTATGAGACAAACCACGTAGAACTGTAGTTCCGAATGCACCCAAACAATTAAATACTATCAGTGTGCAGAACTTCAACATGAAAATAGTCAATCAGAAGAATAGTTATATAGCGATGGAAACACAAAGTATCAATATCCCTAAAAATGCAATACAAACATAACTAGCATTGACGCGTCTCAGAGTCATGAATAACTAAAATAAAGCAAAGAGATGTGTAATAAATGGTTTTAAGTTAAATTAGTGATCCCATAGTTGGCAGTTTAGTAGTCCATGACCATATCGATAATTGAACAAACAAGAACACAATCAAGAACTCACAGAATCAACACAAGGAATTTTGTGGCAACAAACCACCGAGAACTTGTTCTCGGAATGTCTTCCCAACATCAATTAGAATATATTTGTGTGCACCTTCATCTTGGAAATAGTCAATCAGAAGAGAAGTATTGCACCTGTAGGAAACCAAGTATCAATCTAGTCCCAAAAATGCATACATAAGCATGAACATAGCCATTGACCGCGTTCAAGTGCATTAATACTCAAAAACATTGAAAACAAGCATGGTAACATTAAATGTTAAGGCAGAAACTGCTCTACTTATTTCCATTTTGAATCAGTAATTTATAGATGATTCTACTAGTCTATATCATTCGCCCTTTTTTCAGTTTCTTCTCAAGAGGAGCTGAATTGTAATAGCGACTGGGAACTTGGTGCAGGTCGCTGAATATGCAACAGTCCTGATTTAAAAAGACGAGAAAAATATGAGAACAAATTTAAACAACAGGTGTAACATAGTTACACAGGTGCAATAAGCAGGAAAGGAAGCGAGTCTCACAAACTAGTAATAAGAAACTATTGAATATTCTAACGAACTAAGTAGTATGTTTGATCCTTATTATAGCCCTCCAAGCATTGAATGTACGTGTAGGCTCATACCTTGTCACATTTACAGATCAATGTAGACACGCAAGCCATCACGAGCTAACTGCACATCTATCCCCTCTCTGCATTCACAAATTACAATGCATGAGCACGCAACCCTTTTAGGAACTTACAGTAGAACGAAATCAATAGTGACCATTTGAAGACAGTATTGCTTATTAGATGATGCAAGTTCCAAGTGCAAGTGTGTTATTCATGCCAACTTATTTGGGGCATGAGCATGTGGATGAAATAATTTAAACCATCTTAGGAAGCCTACCTTCTGGACCAATCTTCCAATGTATGATTGTCCTTGTTATGATCCATCTCATGAGTCATCCCAATGAGCAATGCTTTTTGGGGCATATCCTCTTAACAGCATCTAGTGTCTGCAGCATGACACAGTATTAGCACCAAAGAAAACAGAAGCAAAAAATTTGAAAAAAAACAAACAAATTGATTGAGCTGTACAAGAGTAAACCAACCTGATCCCAACAAAGATGCACATTATGAGAACCAGTCTGTTCACACAGGAGAATGTCAGAGACCACAAATAAAGACAGTGACACAACCTAATAAGGCTAATTAATCAATGGTTTTAAGCAATCAGTGATGATGTTCCCATGAATTGCTACACAAATCAGCTCTATATGTGCATAATGACAAAGTAAAAAACCATTAACTTTTTCCAAATCTCTGGTGTTATCAATTATAGTTATTTAAGCATAAAGTGAAGAATTGCTTCCAAAATCCAAAAGTAACTAAAGAATCAGTATTATGTAAGATGTTATCACATATCATCCATGTAATTTTCATTACCAGTGTTCCCTCGGCACTAGGAAGCACACCGGCGCCTAGCGCCTAATCGCCGCCCTAGGCGGGCTAGGCAGCCACCGAGGAGAGATAAATCAGCTAGGCGGGAGGGTATAGCCTAGCACCTAGGCGGGCTAGGTGGCCGGCCGCCTAGGGGAACACTGTTAATTACAAAAGTAACACAACCTTCTGTCCACGTCTTATCTTTTCCTTCTTACAGGTTTTTGGATATTATTAGAACAAATGAACAATGAATAACACACTTTTAGCAAACAGGGGCATGCACCACCATGGGTAACAAATCATTTCTGTTACTTATTGTAGTATATAAATAATGGTAGAAGAGCATCAACTTGCTGCGGTCTGCACGCAGCACTTGACTTGGACAACTTCATTACTGTATTGCAAAATAAGACAGATGACAGATCACATCTTTACCATCTGAACATAACCCATTCACCCATTTTACATAATTCTAGAACTGAGATTTTCTGCTGCAGTACGTATTTATTAAATTAAAAAATAAGAAAAACTAATTTTTTGTTTAAAAGTTCCTCTGAATACTCTGAAATGTGTTTGTGGTTTGCTGTTTTTGGCTCACCAGGTTTTGTCTTCTGGCAATTTTTGGCTAAGGGGTTGTTTTTTTAAAAATTCATTTGTGCACTGATGTACTTGTTTTTTATTCAGCTTTCTAGAGAGCTGAGGATTAATAAAAGTTCCCTTGTTTCAACAGTTTAAATTCTGAAATGTGAAATTTCCAGGGTATAACAAGCAAAGACAGTTAACTGAAGGAAATGGTTAACTAAGTCTGAATGAAAATATGAGATGGAACGTGCCTCCTGGCCCTTCTCTCAAATCTCAATGAATCACAATTGATTAGAAAGTTCTCCAGAAACAAATATAAAACAAGCAACTAGAAGGGGAAAACACCCATATAGACAATTGAAAGAACTGAAGAAACTAACCCTGTATAGGCAATCCAAGATGAGCAAATCCAGCTGGCCCCCTCCAGACTTTGAAATTGCTGAAAGGAAAACATATGAACATACAATAATGAGGTTCCTGGATAGAGAAAACAACAAGAAAGGACAGGAAATAAATCTACCAGATTTGTAGCTATTTTTCAAAGCAAACAGTGAACAACTCTGCCAGCCCATGCATGCATGCATCTAAGGGAAAGAAGGATGGTATGGCAAAGAAAGAGCTCACAGTTCATTCATGCGATACTTTGGATAAATATTTACTTCGCAAAGTCCATGTTTAAGTACACAGGTCCATAAATTAACATTGCGCTATAATTTCTGATGTAGTGTTATGGTGAGCACTGAGCACCAAGCACAGACTTGTTGATCAGCTGGACCAGGTTGGTACTAATGGAATTCATTTTGACCAAAATCTAAATTAAGAGAATATTGCACTATGGTGTCCTGTCAGGGGAATTTTATTTCCCAATAGGCAACACAAGCACCATTGCAGCATAGAAATGATTATAAAATACAACTGACGTAGCAGCACTAGGAGTCATAGGTATACCATGTTCTGTGCTCGTTGGAAACCGTGAAACATCTGATATATAGGCAACTTTTGATTTTCTTCCAAAAAGGAAACCCAAACAAACATAGTCCTCCCCATGAATCACCTGAGAGGTATACAAAATTAAGAGAAAATGATGAAGTAAAATAAACGGAGTTGATAGAAAAATGCAAAGCATTTATTACCGCAAGAACATGCTTTGGTAGCATGGTTCCATGGTATTTGGTACTTATAGAGATCTATTCTTTGCAAGTAGGACTGATTCCACTACAATATCATGAGAAAAGTGAATTGATAATTTGATATTTGGTTAAGATGGATGCTTTCTGAATATTCTGCCTTTTTCCAATCTTGCTCGCGCAGGAGAGAAAATTTGGATCTCCATGTTGGGCAAATATTTCTTTGCTCAGTCAGGCTAGTTCCTTTCCAAAGATAGGTCTCCAGAGCAAACCAAATAGCCAACACTTCTATAAAGGCTAGAGAAGGTTTTCCCAGATTAGACAAAAGTTCCGCATGGCCCACATAAAAAAATTATACATACATCAATGGTAGTTCTTGAACAATGAATACACAAGTTAATCATCTATCAACAATGATCTATTCAACATCGTTGTATTTAGTAGAGATTTTTTCCTTTATCAACCTGATTCCTTGAAATGTGTTAGATTGATAAATTCTGTATTTGCACATTCAATTTTCTGGCTATCATTTTAGTCAATCACTTATCATCGATAGGTCCATCTTGCACACAATGCAACAGACACAGGCTCCTTAATGTATGTTGTCAGTGCCAGTAAGTTAACTGTAGTATCCACCATGACAACCCAAGGCAAGTAATACTATCAGTTCAAAGAATAAAACAAAAAAAGAGTAACCAGGAAGGTAAATAGTTAATATAGCACAAATCACAAAGTAGTATTCCCCTAAAAAAAATACAAACTAATATATTTTAGCATATCAAGAACTGGACAGAACTCTCAGAGCAACATGAAAACCTAACAAAGTCAGCAAGAACTCAAGTACCTATCCATAGCGAATTGGGAAAGATAAATTGGGGTTGGATCAATATCATTTATAGGACTATATGGCTGAATAACCCGAACATCATCAAGACCTAAGATTGCATCTGCGTGCTCATGAGTCAGAATAATCTGTAATGAATAAAGCAAAAGATGTAAGTGTGTGCATAACACTGGCTTTTTCATTTTATTGTTATAGTGATCCCATAGTTGGCAGTTTAGTAGTCCAGTAGACCATATACGATAAGTTGAAGCAAACAAGAACACAATCAAGAACTCACAGAATCAACACAAGGAATTTTGTGGCGAACAAACCACCGTAGAACTTGTTCTCGGAATGTCTTCCCAACATCAATTAGAATATATTTGTGTGCACCTTCATCTTGGAAATAGTCAATCAGAAGAGAAGTATTGCACCTGTAGGAAACCAAGTATCAATCTAGTCCCAAAAAATGCATACATAAGCATGAACATAGCCATTGACCGCGTTCAAGTGCATTAATACTCGAAAAACATTCGGAAAACAAGCATGGTAAACAATTAAATGTTAAGGTGACCAAAGTACTGTGGAAAAGTCAAGCAAAGAATTTCTAGTTCACATGGCTTCAAATGTAAAAATAACCATGACGCCATCCTACTTATGAGCTAACCAAGAAGATCAATCTGGTCCCCGAGAAGGAATTGACCAAGAGTATCAGATGAAAATAAGAGCATGAACGTAGCTCAATAAAATCAAGGTGCCTTTATCATCAAGAAATATTTGAAAATAAATTTCATTCGTAAGAACATGTATCATTTCTCATATCAAGCACAAAATTTCTGAAATTTAATGTCAAACCCGACTTGCATGACATAATGCAATGGAAACTATAAATTATGTGCCTTGTTTCTACTTTCTATGTATTGAAATATAGATATCTCATCAATACAGGATTTTATTAGATTAGTCAATTTATTTATTCTAAAAAGAAGAAGTTCTAAAACCCCGGCAATAGATACAACCATAAAACCTTTGCCTACAGCAGCGCTGCATTTCTTGTATTCACTGTACGATAGTAAAAGCCATACTTACTACTAGATTGAAAGAAATGCACACAACAAACTAATCACTTTATGTTTATACATACGAAAATTGGAAAGCTATCACATTTTTATAGCAAATACATGAAACTATAGATAACCTATGACCCCATTTTTAAAAATTCTAATATATTTGCTCTCTGAGCTAGGTCAAGTTTTCTAGACAGATTGAACACCCAACGTGATGCTCCAGTCCCGATTTTATTGAAATTGAAAATAGACTGAGCATTCAAAATAACCTGACCACTAACCGGATTGATTGGTTATTGGGTCCAGTACATCCCAAAATTTTCTTCATCACATGATTACAGACATGGTTATCACGGCGCCCTAGCGAGGCGAGTTGCCTCCGGGGCGCCTAGGCGACAATTAGACAACTAAACAAAATGCAGCAAAGGGAGCAGAGCAAAGGAAGCAGAGGGAGCAGCAACCCAGGCAGAGCAACAAAAGAGGAAGCAGGAGAGAGAGCAGAGCAGTGGTGGCGGCGGCACCAGCAGCAGTAGCAAGAGAGCGAGCAGCAGAGGGAGCAGCGGTGGCAACGGCGGCGGCGGCGGAGGAGGAGGAGGAGGAGGAGGAGGGGGGATTGGGATTAGCAGCAGCAGAGGGGGCTCGAGAGGAGGAAGCAACAGGCGGCGGCGGCGCAGCAGCAGTGGAGGTGGCAGCAGCTGCTGGCGGTGGAGGTGGCGGGCCTAGCGGTGGAGCTAGGGTTACCCGGCTGTCCCGGCCTCCCGTCCTCTCCAGTCTCCACGCAATCTGCTGCCCCGACACCTGGACCAACGCCTAGTCGTGCCACCGCTATGCCTAGACATCCCAAGCGGCCTGACACGCACCAGGCGAGGCGCCGGGCCTTGGCACCCCCCACAGGCCGCCGGGACGCCTAAGCGGTGACTAGGCATCGCCTAGGCGACGCCATGATTTCACTGATTACAGATACTGCTACAATTTTCCTAGGACTCAAGATTCACATTACATACAAAATATGCATAAGCATCAACTATAGAGCCATCTGTGCAGCACGCAGGATCCTAAAATTATCCATTTCTGAAGCACAGGGCACAGCTAATGAACCGCCTATCTCAGCAACATCTCTCAAACAAATCCAGCAGGAATCCCACGATTCCACTGTGAAAGAAAAAAAACTATCCGTGGTGCCAAAATAGCAGCGGAGGCAAAAGTTCCAGATCCAGACAACTCCTAATCGCCCGGATAAATGCATGATTCGTACGCGATTCACAGTAACGCACCGAACCAAAGCTCTCGATGTCAGGCCGGCTCGTCTCAGATCCGCACCGACCTTGCGAAACCACGAACAGCCCCCCGCATCGCCACACGGCAGTAACATCTCGATACACGTGACGTTCAGAGAACGAGAGAGGAGGAGGGAGACGATACCTGTAGTTAGGGTTTAGCTCCGGGGGCACGGAGAGGGACTGGGAGCAGACGGGGCAGGGCGGGTCAGGAGGCTGGATCAGGCACCGGGCGTTCGGCACGGCGCTCGAGCACCCCGTGCCCAGGAACACCAGGGACGACGAGGATGGAGGCGGGTGCGTCCCTTCGCCGGCGGCTATGTCGCCGTTGGGGACGGAGGCGGCCATTGCGTTGCCGGAGCGAGACCCCAACAGGCGACCGTGCCGTGGAAGAGGGCGGAATCAAGGGAGGTGGAGGTGCGTGGAATTGGTTTGGAAGGTGGTTTTGCGAATAGGCGCCTGCAGTGTAGAGATGCCTCCGTGCTGCAGGGGTGAAAATGAGTCGGGTCCTTACCCGACCGGTATCGGATACACACTGTGTTTTTATTGTTTTTTTTATAGTAACTAGATAGCTGAGCGTCGGATCCAGAGCGAGCACCACTCAACAAATACCTGAGGATCTCGAATTGGATACGAGTACCTGGGAGAATTCATGCTGATTCTGTTTTCTTCTTAGTTCCTTTGATCTATCATTGTTGGGGTTGTGACTGAGCAAATAAGGCTTTGTTTTATGAACTAGAAATCCTCAAGTATTTGAGGTGAAAATTGTATGGTTTATATAAACATTAAGAGAAACACACTTCATCTAATTAAACATTAGAAATGAGTAATGAATTATATTTATGAACTAGAGCTCAATCTTGATAAAGACTGAGAGGTCCTGTAGGTGATAGTTCTACAGGATCTTGGTCTTTCAATGAATTTAATCAAGTGCTACAAGCAAAATAAGGTTTTGTTTTCCCATAATCAAAATTATAGCTTCCTTCCTGAGTTGGTAATTGACTTAGGGTGATGTGGTTGTCTGAAACTGACAGCTGAAAAATAAAAGTTTGCTAGCAATCAATTGGTTTGTCAAGTCAAAATGTAGAATTTTTTTTCACTACAAAAAATTCTTTAGACTTGGTATTGGTTGATTTATCTTTGATTACTAATAGTTGATCTAGTCTATTCTTTGTACTCATGGTGGGTGGGAGTAGGTGAAGACTGAAGAAAGATTCAAAATTTCTTGTCAATTGTATAGGTGCTGATGATATTACACAATTTAAACTTTTATGCAACTTATACCATCACTGAGTTATAACATCAAAGACTTTGTTACTTACATCTACATCTTGCCCTTTTGTATTTGTTTATTTACTTATTTAATACTCACTTTGATATGCAATAAAACTGTAAGAGGTTAGACTTCGAGAATATGTTGAATTATGTGTGATAATTGAACCATATGTGTTAGTTAAATTATTTTTATCACATAGTTTGATTCTAGGTAGTTTGCGTACTATTCGACTAAGTACCCGTTATCCGTATTATACCCGTATGTATAATATCCGGTATCCATTTTCTACTCGTTTGTAAATACCCGGTATCCATATCCGTATCCTACCCGATTTTCCACTACCCGTACCCATACCCGTATCCAAAAAAATAATTAGGATAGGATACAGGATGACCTACTACCCGACCATATTCGACCCGTTTTCACCCCTACTGTGCACCGTGCTTTTTTTAGATAAGACCCGAAAGATTTGGCGTAAGTATTTTTACAGGGTTTCTACGAAAGTAGCGGATTTTTTTAGATCTTTCCATTGGGGTATGTTTGTTTTTTTGTGTGATTCTAGATAAACAAATATTCCGTTTTTAGAAATCAATTATTGTAATCTAGCACATCCCTATATATTAGAATCCACAATCCACTTTATAGCCCCTTTTAGTACAAATTATGGGAATGCAGATTCTAAATTCTGGGAGAATCGGGTGGGTGATAGCTTTCGATTTTGTGTACAAATTATGTTTCTGATTGTTGGAGTGGATTCCTATAATTCTGCCATAATTCAAAATCTGCATTCTCATAATCTGTCCCAAAGGGGGCGTATTTGTGCTTATGTGGATTCTGATAAATACAAATATGAGAATGCCACTAAAAGTTCTAAGTAATTACCAATCAAATACCAACCCAGAATTCAGAATCAGCATCTCTACGACCGCAATCTATAATTTGTTTTTGAAGAATTCACAGTAAAAACAAACAGACCCTGACAATATATTTTTTAAAAAATGCTTAGCCTTAGTTCATTATTTTTGGTTGTCATTTTGCAAGATTCTACAAACCAAATTCTATCCATATTTTACAATACCTTGTTATATCCCTATATAGTCATTCGCCTTAAGCTTATATGAAAATACATAAGCAAGAAGGTTATGTGTCAAAAGGTTTGCTACACCTTGGCATATTGCCAATATAGTTATTCATGGATGCTTAAACGAATATGCAAAAGCAAGAAGGTTAACATGTTGCTTATGAGAAGAGGCCAAGCATCTGCACTTTGTAGACATGTAATACTTTTGTCATTGGACTCACTATGCCATTACTTGAAATTATTTTTTACTGCATTTAGGGGCTATATAAATTTATTAAATTGGTAGAGGAACATAGATTACCTTTTCACTTCAAAGAATTTAGCATTCTATAATTAAGAAAAAAAAGAGCCTTTGCATAAAAAAATGCCTTAATAGGTTAACTAATTTGAGTGTTTTTAAAGTACAAGAGTTTTGACCTTCTACAAAATAAAGCTAAATGATCTATCAAGTAATAAAGTATTTTTACTGCATTTAGGGGCTATATAAATTTATTAAATTGGTAGAGGAACATAGATTACCTTTTCACTTCAAAGAATTTAGCATTCTATAATTAAGAAAAAAAAGAGCCTTTGCATAAAAAAATGCCTTAATAGGTTAACTAATTTGAGTGTTTTTAAAGTACAAGAGTTTTGACCTTCTACAAAATAAAGCTAAATGATCTATCAAGTAATAAAGTATTATTTGCCTCTAGTAGTTTTGCATTTGTCACTGCAACTAATTGTATGGACTTGGATCCAGGGATGGCAATCGGTGGATACCTCCAAGTACGACTGCCATCTACCCAAACCCGAAACCGAAACCATGCCGTGCATCCAAACTCAACTTATCAAACACAGATCTATGCCTATACTCAAACCCAATAGGTTACTCAAACCCAATAGGTACCCAATACCCAATAGATACCCATGGGTAGCAAGTTGTGCTGAAAATAGACAATTAATATGGGCTATAAGTGACCAATGATACTCCAATTTATTTCATTTAATCAGCACATCATGATGGCCTATAGGTAACCAATGATACTACAAGTTCAAGTGAGTACATATAAGATATTTGATAGCAAATACTACACCATTTCATAGTGGTTTCATAGAAACAAATGTGTTTTCATAGATATTGTATTTAGTTTCAATGAACAAGATGATAAACATTAGAGTAAAATGTGGGACAATGATATGTAAACTCATTTAATGATTAAGATAAGATAGGAAATTCAATTGACCTACAATAAACTCAATCATATAGCATACACTTAACACTTATGACTACGGTGATAACAAAGATGCACATAATAGAATATCGTCTAAAAGAAAGAGCATGATATATACACAACAAATTCAGAGTATGATATGTGCAAAACAAATTCAGAGCATGATATATACTCAACAAGTTCCTAAATATAGTATTGCCTTTTAAAGCCTTATATGTGTCTCAGCCTTTCATTTAGGTAGTTACGGTTTCAATTTTCTAATATATATCTTATAAAAAAAACTAGGGCCTACATGTCATAGGATACCCATCGGGTACCCATGGGTATAAATTGACATCTACACCTATTCTGCGTCCTTATCGGGTATCTAAACCCGAAAATCCATGAGTTTGAAAATGCTATCCGTGCCCACTCTTATTGGACCGGGTACCCACAGGTACCCAAATCCATGGATAAAACAGCCATCCCTGCTTGGATCATGTTTCTTAAGTGCATCTCTTTACATGTAGTGTTGTCCAAACTCTATTTGTGTGCTATACTACTATAGCGAACATTGTCACAATTAGTTATTTGCTTTCCTAATGTCTGACGATATCATCGATGCTAACACGCGCACGACGATGCAACGTGTAAAATTCAAAAAATTTGGTCGTATTTTCAGTTTTCCTACTTTTTTTAAAAAAATGGGTCATTAGGACCCGTTGGTGAATCTATGGGCTGTTATAAACCTATGATGAATCTATGTTTTTTAAAAAACCGCGGTTAGGACCCGTCAAATTGCTATAAACCTTCGACGAATCTGTGTTTTTTTAGAAAACCGCAGCTATTTTTTTACGTATTTTGGAAAATTTGTCGTATTTTTGGATTTCGTAATTTTTTTAAAAATGGGTCGTTAGGACCCGTCGGCGAATCTATGGGCTGCTATAAACTTTCGACGAATCTGTGTTTTTTTTAAAAAACCTTGGTTAGAACCTGTCGACGTTTGGGAAACACATCCCCCGCCGAGCTTACTTATTGAATGAGGGATCAACCAAGGCCCCTTTTCCGTGAAGGGTCGGGCGTCCGAGGAGTACCGCTAAGGAGTTGGATGCTCAAAAGGACGATAGACAAGAGATTTTATCCTGGTTCGGGCCTCTCGCAATGGAGATAATAACCCTACATCTAGTGATCTTACTACTGCTTGAATGCTTACAAGTTGCTTGCGCGAATGTGTTGCGCGTAGTTCTCTGCGGGTGTTGCTTGTCAGCCTTCTTCTCTTTTTTTGTCTCTCCCCCTTTTCTTACTCTACAGCGGGGTATTTATAGGCATTCACAATCCACAATAGCTATGACTGAATGACATACCACTATTGTGCCTGAACGTGGTCGTAACTGACTCCCTTGCTTTTCGCCATGATGTGTCGTGGGCGTAATGGGCTCAGATCGTGGCCGTAACTGTCCTTTGAGCCGCAGCGTGATTATCGCCACGTCGTCTTCATGGACCAAGCACGACCTGCCGATCATGCTCGGGATTTTCCTCCGGCTGTGGCCAACCGCCGCACTCCTCCGAGCAGGCACGCTCGAGAAACTAAGGCGCATGCTCGGGATGAGCTTGGACATGGTCGGGGAAGACCCATCAGCTGGTCTGTCCGAGGATCTTCCTTGGGGACGCCGTCCAAGGGCAAGTATGATCGGCCGAAGATTGTCTGCCGGGGTATGACGGTCTTTATGGAAATTACCCAATCCCCAATAGCTAGCCAGCCGAGGCTCAAGTGGAAATTCACTCGGTGGAGCCTTCCCCTTGAGCCTTCAGACTCACAGGAGAGATTGGGACCTTGCAATGAATACTCTTTAAAGATCCGAAAGCAATACTTGCTCAGAGATTTAGCATACCGCAAGGACCGAGCCCCCGGCTCGAGACCCAACCAGAGGGAGACTGAGAGGAGCCGCCCAGACTGTCCTCGGGTTATCGAATGTCCCGTCGTCCACATCGGAATTGGAGGTTAGCAACGGATCGCCGGTGGCGCCGCAGCATAACACCCAAGCCCAATAGAGATAACGCCACCCCATTCGATGAACTCGACAACCGTCCCAGATTCCCAGATATCGACCGAACTTCGCCGAGATCGCCTCAAGATACCGGGTTTCAATGCGATATCAATTCAATTTGCATAAAGGCAACGAACTCAAACCAAGCAACCAAACACGCACGCGAAACACCCGGCACAAAGACAAACCCGACAACCACCAAACCACACTTAGCAACAACTCCAAGACTCTAAACCACACCGAACTAAGAATTTGACTAAGACTCCAAAATCTGAAAATTTCTGAGCATGACCCTCCTAGAACCTATGGACATCCACTCAGCAGACAAGAAAACACAGTTGCAGTATATATATATCCAAAAGTAATGCAACAACCACAACAGCAGTACGATCATAATGAGAAGCCAACCACGAGACATCGACAGAGACTTAAACAACGCAGCCGAAACCCAATTTAAAAGGCTATCTATACAACAAAAATGAATCCAATCGCAACACATTAGCAAAATACAACTTCTCCTAAGTGTTCTCGCCTGAACACTTCCGGCGTGCGATGTCGCTAGCCTCTACTCGGTGTCCCGCCTGGTCACCGAGAGGCGATGAAGGTAGAACTCAGATCCGCCCACCGATCCTCACTGAAAACCACAAAGAAGCATGAGTACGTAAGGTACTGCAAGACTTACCCGGGTCCATATATGACCGACTCCAAAGGAGATGCATTTAGCGGTAGCAAGGTAAATGAAGTTTAGGTTAAGAGTGCGAAAATGCTTAACTTTGTTTCAATTTTAGTCATCTGCTCAAGTTTTTCTCAATATAATTAGCAATGTAATAATGACACCTACCTCTAGCATGATATTGTAATTAATGTAATGTAAAGCAAGTCATCTCATATAAAAATTTAGCTCAAGCCCAACGGCGAACCACAAGTTCAAGTTGTTTACTACGCAGAAGAAGTTCTGGACCAAGCGTGCTCATATCCGAGAGCGCTGCAATTCAATCGCTTAATTAACCTCGCAGGAAGCATTGATCGCACGACACTTACCACAAGGGCCTAGTGTCAACCCCTCCCAATCATACCTAGGGTGGGCATTTTTAACCGAAAGCGAAAAATCAAAGGCGAAGACGAAATAACAAAAAAATTCGGTTTTTCGGTTTTCGATTTCAGTTCGGTTTTAATTTTAACGTAATTAGGTTTACGGTTTTCGGTTCGGTTTTTGCTTTTCATAAACCGAATAACCTAAAACCGAAATTTCAAAGTCGCTTCTATGAAATCCGTCGGCCCAATCTTCTTATCGCATATGGCCCATCTCGTGGCTCCATTTTCCATTCCTCATCTCCCCGACCCTAGACCCCAGTCTCAATTCGCCAAATCGCCACTCAATCCCGTCTCCAAATTTCAGGTCTCCAATTCACTAGCGCCACCACTGGCCACCGCCGGCAGTGGTCTTCTTGACCACGCATCCTCCGCCGCCCCTAGATCGCCTGTCCCCCAAGGCGTAGGGGTTAGGGCCAGACCTCGAGCCTCGGCGATCCGGCGATGGCGCTGACGCCGAGCCGGCGATGGCGCGACGCCGACGCTTCCTTCCTCATTTCACTGCTCGACGCCGCCTTTCATTACTTTGCTCAAACGCCACCTCAAGCCGACGTCATCTACATCCGCTTCCCGACTCCCATCGCGCCCGCAAGCGGGCTTCCGCCGCTCAAGCGCTTCCTCCAATCCTCCGTTTGCTCGCTCTGCACTTCCCTCTCTCCTCCACTCGGCGTTCGCGTGTTCTTGATGTCCGCTTGCTTGTCCCCTGTCCGGCGCTCATTGTGTTCTTGATGTGTGCTGATCGCAATGAAATGTATCGAATGAGTGGCATTGGAAATTCGGTTAATCGAAAACCGAATTAACTCAACCGATTTGGTTCGGTTAATTGATTCGGTTTTACCTCTGTTCGGTTTTGGTTCGGTTTTGAATCAAAAACCGAAATATTTTAAAACCAAAAACCGAACCGAAAAACCGATTTAGAATGCCCACCCCTAATCATACCCAATCATTGGGCGTCCTCCTGCGGTCCGAAAACCTAGCACCCCTCGAAAGCGACCCCAAGCGGCTTGGCGCTCGAGAGTCGGCCTAAGCCTCGCCTCAACCACGTCCAACCACAGAAGTTACGGTCCATCGATTCCATATGAGAGAAAGAGCGACCACTGCATTATATCCGGACATGCGACCAACCGGTGTGCTCAATCTTATTCCACTTACGGATCGGTCCTTAATCCCGACACGAGCGGGCTACACATTTGAGTCTCCGTATCCAAATGAACCAACTCCCCGCCCGGGTCCACAATTCATTTCTTTCCAAAACCTTTCCCAATTCCAAGTCCGACATAATGTAGTATGTGTATAATGATAACAACCGCAAGTGATGTAACCCTCCGTCACTTGGCCCAACCCCGACATCTAAGCATTCTAAGCACGGACTCATTAATACCCATAGTCTAGCTCAAAAGGAGATATTCGATTTAATACAAGGGGTGTACGTCAAAAATAGGATCTATTCCTATCCCACATGGCAATTCCTAATGCAATACTTAACATTTCAATTAATCACATTATTCTCAAAAATAACGATACATAAGGATAAACATGCTTAGGTGCTTGCTGCAGCTTCTGCCGGATCCTCAACGACAACTTGCTTACCGATGTCCCCCTCGACCACGGCCCACGTCACCCTCCGCGGTTTCGTTTTCTCTACTAGCAAAGCAGCATATGAATGAGATGCATGCAATGCATATGAAATGAAATGCTAAATGCATATGAAATGAAAACACCAAATGAATCATCCAAGCTAGCTCCAAAAGTGCAAACATTCAACTCAATTTAAAACTGAAAACACAAATGCTAAACTCCACTTCTATTCTATAGAAAAAAATCAAAATACAAGCACATTCCTCTAATCAAGCATAACTCTTGAATGCTTAACCTAAAATTTTATTTCTTGGACTCTAAAAGACCACAAGAGGTTGATCTAACTTCCCTTGCATCAAAACATTCAGATTACAAAATTAAGGTCTGCAATTAAACTCTGAACTTTAGTCCTAAGTCTGAATTTTCAGAAACACCGTTTCAGGACAGCATGTATACAAATGACCATAACTTTTTGATCATTTAGCCAAATTGAGCAAACTCAGAGCCTACACGACCATAAGACATAGACCTACAAATTAGCTTCAACCAATCACTCAGATTCTGCCCAGGTAACTCCCAGTTCAGCCAGCAACAGAGGGCAGTTTTCAGAGTTCAGTATTTTCAAAGTTTCAGACAGCATGCACAAAATTCAACATATAAATTGCTATACTTAGTAGAATTGAGTAAAGGATGATATTTTCACAATCTACAAGAAATTTCCTAAAACTTTACAGGCAAAATTAATTTCTAATTCGGCCTCTAACTAATTTTTATTCACAGATCAAGTTTCTACCCGAAATCTTCAGCATTTTCAGAGCAGCAAGCACTAAAATAGACATAACTTTCAGCTGGATTAACGAATTGAGGTGATTCCAGTTGGAAATGAAAGATAATTTGATTACCCACAACTTTCTCTACAGTCAACCTAGCAGGAGATGCTCAGAATTTTCTCAAATCAGCCCGAAACAGTAGCTAAAAATTCTGCTCGAAAATTCAGAACTTGCCCCAAACCCTAGATTGGTTATTCCCCATTCAAACCTTGATTCTCCACTCATCTAAGCCCCCAATACATCATGGCAGCACCCAAGACCAGGAAATAACCCATCAAAACCTAAACCCTAGGGAGCCTTACCTCATGGAGTGGAGGAGGAGAGAAGAGGCTGCACTTGGAGAGGAGGAGGCACCACCAGGAAGTGCTTGCTGCTTGGAGGAGGCTTGCTGCGGGAGGAGCTGAGGAGACGCCTAGGGATGTGCTGGAATGGGGAGGAGCCACCAGTGTTTGAGAGAAGCTTTGGCGGGAATAGAAATGGAGGAAGGTCTTGACTTGAAGACAAGAGGAGGCGCTGCCTCAGCTTTGTTAGGGAAATGGAGGGAGGCTGCGGCTTGGAGAGGAGCCGAGGAGCTTGGCAGGGGAAAGAGCCGGGAAGAGTCTGACAGGGAGAAAAGCTGCAGAAGAGTTTGGTGAGGGAAGTCTTTGGAGTGAAAGTCTTGAAGAAAATTTGGAGGTGAGGGTTAATTTGGAGTGGGGAGGCGGGAGAGAAAAAAAAAATATGTGCTTGATTTGGTTTGGGCCTCCAAGTCCTTTTTGTACATTGCTCACTTGACCCCACTAGAACAAGAATGAGAATAGCTAAGTCCCCAAAATTTTAGCTCTTAATTTTTGGTAAGTTTGGAAATCCTTAAGTGGTAATTTGGAATATTGACTGAGGTCGGACGTCGATCTCAAATGCGGCCAAAACTCGGTTGGCGCCAATGTTAGCCGCATGAAACGAATTAAAATTTGGGGCCGTGACAGAGACTCGGGAAAAGAAGACAAAGGTCGTGACGGCTCCTTCTCCGCGAAGCCTTGCGGGAGCAGTTCAGACAGTTTTTGGGAATCGTGCCTTTATTGGGCGGTTTCAGAATTGCGTCACCGCGCGTTGGTTCACGAACAGGTGGGAGCGGTTTTTGGCCCGTTCGACTTCTCCGCCTATATATATTGGCGGAAATGGTATTGAGAAATTCTTCACTTCCATCTCGCAATCAGACCTCAAAATCTTCCAAACCCTAAACTCCTTCATCCTTGCGCCTTCTTCTACAACCTTCCCCATGGTGAAGTTTGGTCCTAGCAAGATCAGTAAGGAGAGGCTGCAAATACTTGAGGATCTCGGCTACCTCGATGTGGGCACCTGGCGCATCCCTAATGGCGAAGGAGCCCCAGTGTCACACAACGACGAGATCGTCTCCTGCGATCTCTATATCATCAACGGGCTTAGAATGCCCGAGAGTGAATTCCTTGAATCCGTGCTTGCTCAATGTGAGTGCGAGATTACCAACCTCAACCCTAACTCCATCCTTGTTTTGGCCATCTTCTCACACCTTTGCGAGGGATTCGTGGGTACTATGCCCACGGCGAGCCTCTTTTTTCATTTTTATTCGTTGTTCCGCACCGGTAGGGCTTCTCCCACTGGTTCCATATACTTCCTCCTGCGACCCAATCGGCCATACGAATATCCCTTCTTCACGCTCAAGGACTCGGTGTCGGGCTGGGCCGACTTCTGGTTCTACCTGAAGAATGAGGAGAGAAGCACTCTCCGCTACTCCGGAGCAGCGGCTCAAGCTGTCGAGACCCCGTGCCCACCCGTGCAAGCCGAGGAGGAGCGGACGTTGATGACGATCAGCGAGCTCACCAACATGGGACTCACTGGTCGCGACATCGCTCGGGACTACCTCAAGAATCGGGTGTCCCCATTGAGGAGGAGGGAACATCCTTTCTGCAAGATCTCCAGGTGGCAAGATCTCACCTGAGAAGCTGACTCTGGTAACCTTCCTAACTTTAGGTAATTTCTGCTTCTTATGCATAACTTTTGGTCGTACTAACGCTTTCTTCTGATCGATTGCAGCCCCGAGCAATGATTGGGTGGAGAAACGGGTGCCGAAATGTTCGGTACCCCTAAGGGCAAAGAGCTCGAGCATGGGCGATAGGTCCCGAGGAATGTGCTCGAGCGGGGCGAAGTGATGAGTCTCCTTGTAATACATGCTCGGGGGAACGCGTCCTGAGCATCTTCTGACGCTTTCCTTGCCCTGGCAAGAGAAAATCGCTCTTGAGGCCGTGGTGGCCGAGTTTAAGCAGTGTCGCACGACCAAGGGGAAACCATCCTTGCCGACAAAACCAAGAAGGTGAGGGAAAAACGATTGGTGCCACCGCCCGCCCAGCCCTCCAAGACACGGGCAGCTTCGACCAAGAGACCCCCTGGTGACACTTAGAGACGCCGACAGAATGGAGGTAAGCGACTTGAAGGCCTGGATGAAAGGATACTTCGAGAAAAAACCGGGGCTGATGGTTCACATGCAACAGCTCGCGGAGCTGACGAGACTGGCCGAGGAGGCGAGGAGCGCCAAGCGCAAGGCATTGGAGGGGGAGATCGCTGCGCTCCAGGTCAAGCTTGCGTGAGCAAACTCGGGCTCTCTGGCGAGAGAGTCCGAGGAAGAGGACGAGCACACAACGCCCCTTGCGAAGAAGCGTCGGGTCCCAAATAAGACTTTGGAGGAGGTTGACATGGAGGCGGTCGACCCCTTGATGGCACTAATCAGCCACGCTACTGCGGAGAAATCCAAGCTCGTGGTCGCGGCGGCGACCAGAACCGTCAAAGATGACGTGAAAGAGCTTAACCAAGATAATTTTTTGCTCTTCACATTTTCTCCTTTCCTTCCTTCCCTTTGTTTTGTTTGACCGAGCTAACCCCACTCTGTTGACGTGGGCATGATAGCTCGTAGGAGCTCTTTGGATATTGGGGCTGTGGTTGATGAGATTCTCGATCGAGTCATAGAGAGGCAGCTTGCTCTTGCTGCCAACCTCGTGATGGCCGAGCCTGTTGCTGTCGCAACGGCGGAAGACTTCACCGACGAGACTGACCAGCACGCCGTGGAGCTTCTTGCCCTGGAGGGGCCAACCCTCCAGGACGTATACTTGGCCCTTCCTAGCATATCAGATGCTCGGGAGGAGGAAGAAGACTGCGCGCTGCGCGCTCCCGAGCGAAGAGCTTGCTCGAGAGGGCGCAAAGCCCCTGGGCGAACTACCCTTCCAGGAGGAAAGCGCGAAGCCCCTGGGCGAAATGCTTGCTCGGGAGGAAGGCTTGACGCCCCCAAGCGAAATTCTTGCTTGGGAGGAGAGTGAGAAGACTCCGAGCGAAACGCATGCTCGAGAAGAAGGCCAAGTCTCCCTGCCGAAGTCCCCTGCGAGAGATCTCGTGGACCTTCGGGAGGAGGACATCACCAAGGCCTTCCGGGAGAATCTTCGCGTACGTCTCCGCTGGGTAAGTGTACTTCATTTTTGAAACTTTCTTCTTTAGAAACTGAAGAAAATCTAAGACCTTCTTGCCCGCAGGTGCTCCAAGAGACCATGGTGGACTTCAAGTCGGCGACCATTCCCCCGGAGGTCGTGGCCAAACTTACTGCCGAGCATGATGCCAAAGTGGCGAAGCTCGAGCGACAGCTGGCCGACCTTAAAGATTGGGGCTGGGAGGTTCAGACAAGGCAGCGCCAAGCCGAAGGGAATGCCGCAAGGAACAAAGAGCGGATGTGCGAGCTCGAGCTCAAGCTAGAGCAAGAACATCAACGCTCTCAAGCCTTGGAGGCGAAGGTGGACGAGCTGAACCGATCTGCCCGGGAAGCCACTGAACTCGCCAACCAAGATAAGGAGATGAAGCGACTCCGCCAAGAGACCCGCAAAGGATGCGAGGCTTGAAGGCGAGTCCTCAATCTTGAAACCGAAATCGATGAGGCGAAGGAGAAACTTTCGACACTCAGAGGAGCAAAGCTCGGGAAATAGCCCCCTTGTCTAGGACTTGTCTTGGTGTTTTTTTTATAATGTGAATGGTAGATAATTTTCCTGAGATTTGCCTTTTATCTTGTATCTTTGGTGTTTTGCCCTTTTTGATGAGTGCCTGCATAAAACAAATGCGAGACGAGCAGACGAAAAATGATACAAACAAAAGTACGAGTAGAACGAAGCACGAGCGCGCGTTTTAGAAAAAACACGATAATGCTGTAGTTCGTCCCTACTAAGCCCCCGTTGTGAATGAAGGTCGAAAACCTAGGTTGCGAGCACGAGCTCTTTCACAGGAGAGTTAGAAAAAATACACGCTTTTCCCTCGACCAAACCACCAATTCTCCGAGTTGCGAGCATGGGATAGGTCAGGAGAAAGAAACGTGCACGACCTTAACTTCCTTAATGTCCCAAACCCATGCCCCTAAGTTGTGAGCATAGCCTTGACGAGGAAGAACGCGCGGTTGCCCGACAGAGTGCACGACGACCGAACATGCGCGAATCGAGTTAAGGCTCTGGACCATCGAGAGGGTGTCTGTATGCGATTGTGAACTTGCAACGAAGGACTACTGCGAACAATAATCAGCTTATGAAGACTGCGGCCTCTGGTGGCGAGATTAGTGATTCGGCGTTGGTCGTGGTACTCTGTATGTTCTTGCGCACGCTAGCCGAACCTTAGAATAAGGCATTTGAAGCGGATGTTCCTACCCGTACGCGCTCGTCCCACCACCAAGGCCGTGAGGAAAAGAGTGTGCCCTTGTGCGAGACTGAGTCGGCTTACCAACAGGCAGTGACCTTAGAAGCATTCACAAAATCTTGGAGAGGATGGACTTCACGTGGGTGAAGGAACTGAACTTTATAGAGAGAAATTCGCTGAGCATACGTGAGATATGAAGGTAAATGAAAGCTAGACAAAGAATTTACACAGCTGATCGATATTCCAAGAGCTGGTGAGCACCCGACCATCCCCATTGCTAGGCGGACAGCCCCGAGCATGCCATCAAGACGACCGTGAATGGACCCTCCCATCTAGGGGATAGCTTGTTGGCCTTTGATAGGTCCTGGACTCGACGTAGGACTAGGTCGCCAACTTGTAAGGTCCTTGGTCGGACCGATTTAGTCGCATGCCTACAAAGAGCCTGTAGGTAAACGACGGATCGCAACAAAGCCCGTTCGCGTGTCTCCTCAGCGAGGTCTAGGTCAAGGAGACGCTCAAGCTCCTGGTCAACGCTGTCGACCAGGTGCACTCTTGGAGAATCCAGCACTATTTCAGTGGGCAACATGGCCTCTGCACCATAGACGAGCTGGAAAGGGGTTTCGCCCGTAGCCTGGCTTGCCGTGGTGCAAACTGACTAAAGAACAGAAGGAAGCTCGTCCACCCACGATTGACCATGTTGGCTGAGGTTTTTGAAAACCCTCTTCTTGATCCCTCGGATAATTTGCCCATTTGCTCATTCAGCTGCTCTGTTGCTCTGCGGATGTGCTACAGAGGTGAAGCAAACCTTTGTCCCGATGTCTTCATAGTAGGCTTGAAACAGTTCGCTAGTAAACTGAGTATTATTATCTGTAATGAGGCGACTAGAAACGCCAAAATGCGTAACCACGTTACCGCGAAAGAACTTCCTGGCTACTTGAGCCAAAATGGTCGACACGAATTCTGGTTCGATCCACTTAGTGAAAGTGTCGATGGTCACGAGCAAGAATTTGCAGCCTTTCCGACCACAGAGGAAAGGTTCGAGTATATTGACTCCCCAGGTCGAGAATGGTCATGAGAGAGGGATAGTTTGAAGCACGTACGTCGGCTGATGTGCCTTGCGAGCATGAAACTGGCATGCTCGGCAAGTCGCCACGATCGACCGAGCATCAGCTAAGGCCGTCGGCCAATAATATCCCAATCAGAAGGCTTTGCTCATGAGCATCCTGAAAGACGAGTGAGCTCCGCACATTCCCTTATGGATATCTCTAAGAAGGAATTTGCCCTCTTCTTGAGATATGCACTTGGAGAGGACTCCTAGTGCTCCTTTGCGGTACAAGGCACCCTCGATCAACTTGTATGGAGAGGATCGCCTTATAAGCCGGGAACGCTGACTTCTTCCTCGGGCAGTGTCCCATGTGCAAGATATTGGACGAATGGCGTCATCCAATTTGCACCATGCTCGAGGAGGGAGACGCTAACGCACATTTCCGGTGCCTCCTCTACAGAGGGAATGAAGGGCTTGTATAAGTTCTCGACGAGCACCCCCGCCGGGGCAGGCATTTGGGAGGAACCGACCTTTGAAAGGTGGTTGGCCAGGGAATTGTCCATCCTGGGGATGTAGAGTACTTCGAATTTCCTGAAATACCTCTCCATCTTCCTTACTTCAACCAAGTAAAGCGCCATTGAGTTATCGGAACACTGATACTCCTTATTAACTTGGTTGACGACCAACTGCGAATCGCCTCTTACAGTTAGTCGCTGGACTCCGAGCGTCTTGCATGCTCGTAGCCCAGCTAGGAGGCCTTCATACTCTGCCGCGTTATTGGTCACGGCAAAGTGTAATTGAATGACATACTGGAGTTGATCTCCCTGGGGGGATACCAGCACGACCCTAGCCCCCGAGCGCTTGTAGACTCACGACCCGTCAAAGTACATGGTCCAACGACCTTCCCCGGATCCAATGAGCTCGGTAGCGGGTGGCACCGGATTCATCCATTCCACTACAAAGTTTGCCAGGATCTGGGATTTGATCGCCGTGCGAGCTGAGAAGTGGATATCAAACTCGGCGAGCTCCATAGCCCATTTCGCTATTCGACCACCAGCGTCTTGATTTCTTAGGATCTTCCTAAGTGAAAAGTTGGTCGGAACTATGACCTTATGGGCTTGAAAATAGTGATGCAGCTTTCTTGAGGCCATAAGCAGCGAGTACAAGAGCTTCTGGACCTCAGGGTATCGCTCCTTTGGTCCGTGCAAAACCTCACTGACATAGTAAATCGGTCGTTGCACCCCATCTCGTTCGACCGTTAACACCGCGCTTACGGCCTACGGGGTTGCCGCTAGATATAGCAGGAGCGCTTCCTCCGACCTTGGTGTCGTTAAGACAGGTGGGTTGGACATATATTGTTTTAGCTCCTCGAATGAGCGATTTGCCTCTTCCGTCCATGCGAAACCATCATGCCTATGGAGCGCCTTAAAGAAAGGCAACTGTAACATCCCAAAATTTGGCCTAATTTAAAATTTTAGAGTTATTTGAATTCTTGAGAATTTTTGGGATTTATTTGAGTTCAATTTAAATTAATCTTTCTCTTTAATAATTAAATAATAGAAGAGTAATTATCAAAAATAAATAAACATATTTTATCTGAGTTCTAAATGCCCTGAAATATTTTCTAGAATTTTTCCAGAATTTTTTAGGTATTTTTAGTGCTCTAAATAATTAATCTTATTTTCTGAAATTATTTTATTAAAGAAAACCAAAGGAAATCCTTTGCTACTGGTTAATGAGCCCAACATCAGGCGGTTCGTGTCCGTCGGCCGTCGACTTAAAACCCTAAAGCTCTCGCCTAAAGCGCTGTGCGATCTCCATCTGACGGCCGATCAAACGCGTCGCTGCATACAAGAAGAGTCGGATCGCTTCGGCTCGGACGACGCGGATTGCGCCACGTCGCGCGGGAGGCGAACAATCGGCGCCGCCGTCGCCATTACGGGGTGGTTGGCAGCCGTGGTTAAGGCGGCCGATTTGTGCGCATATCGAAGCGTCTCCGTACTCGTGATATAGCCCGTTCAACGCGTCTCTTCATTCCGCACCTTTTGCCCTCTCACCCGTACACCGTAGTGCACCATAGCTTCACCTGTTGCACGTCGAAGTTGGCATCTCCGCCGCTTCGGTTTCTTTGTTTTTCTGTCGCCGTTGATCATGAACCGCCGCATCTAAGTACGGATTCGAGACCTCCACTCTGAGACGCACTCGCCGTGACCTCTCTCACCGCCGGAAATACCCTGGCGCCGTCGGCTACTTCATCTTCTTCAAGTCCGGTGACCAAGCACCGCCGCACCACCATCAACACCCGCGTGCATCCCCGACCGTCGGATCTTCATTGTGCCGTTCCGGTGAGTCCACGTAGTTGTATATGATGCGCTTGAAAATGTCCGTTAGATCTTCATCGAGCCGTTTCGGTGCGTCCACGTAGCCGTTTTAGATACGTTTGATAATGGCCGTTGGATCTCGATCCAAGGGCTCGATTTAGGTCGTAGATTAAGCCGAGCCGAGCCGTTAGATCTTAGATCTATGGCCAAAATCTTGCCACGTAACGCACGGAACCCTAGCGCCGCCGGATCTCAACCGTCGATTTCGGCGCACGGTCGGGATCGTGCCCGCGTGCTGCGCCGATCGGCATCGCCAACGCGATCGTGCGGCGAATCCGACCGTTGAAATTCAAATGATCGGTCGGGATAGCGCCACGTGGTCACTCGGGTCCGAAGCGGCATCGCATTTGGGCCGTTGGATTCAATCAGCGGCAGAACCTTACTGCCGCGTGGGCGATGGTTGTCGCCGGTGTCGGTAGGGAGTGGGCGTCGCCGCTGTACCCTGTTCGGGTGATGTCACCATGACGTCATACGTGGGTCCCACCTGTCAGTGTGAAGGTCGTAAGGGCTGACGTCATCCGAGGGCCCACGGGTCAGTGACACTATTCGGTGGACCGAGTCCATGGTGAACCCGAGCCGAATCATAAACACGGTCCATAATCTCGAGGCGACATGGCTCACTCCGGTGCTGCCACGTGTCGGCCGTGGATTTAACCAAGATTTTCCAGTAGGAAAATAAATAGATTAATTCGGTTTTTCTTTTATTTGAATTTACAAACCTGTAATCGCTATAACTTTTGTGTCTTAACTCCGAATTGAGTGATTCTAATTTCTAAAAATTTGTAAAATCAAGATCTATTTATTTGTGAATTTTATTAAATTTTTAGAGTTGATTTTGCTCTCTGTAAATTATATTTATTGTGTGTATATATGATTTGAGTAGACGTTGACTCGCCGGAGAGCTTTGAGGGGGAGTTTCCAGCACAAGACCAAGCTCCAGAGCAGGATCAACCGCTGTTTGAAGGCAAGTCATGCTTTGATCATTTTGCTCCTAAGTTTTGAAATTATATTTTGATTCAAATTATGCATGCTAATTTAACTAAAAATAGATTTAATTAATTTGGGTGAATTAGTTAATTAACCTATTTGTTATTGCCACCTTGTCTCTAATATTTGTATACTATGATTCAATTGATGCCCTAAGTTGATAACATTAGTTGGATGCAATGATATGCCAACACGGGAGGCTAGACCGTGAATAGTTGCTTAGCCTTGCTTATGTCGTGAATAATCTTTTATAATATAAAAGCAACATTGACTAAAGGAATAGTGAATGTATTTTGGTAAATGGTGGAATGTTGTTGGTAATGATGTTGAAATGTGGAGACCTGTGTGGCAAGATGGCTTCATGCCAGGTGGGCCTGTGTGGCAACGGAATAAATCAAGTAAAATGAGATGGTCAAGGTCTTAGAACTTTTGGAAGAAGTCTTGCCACTGACAGATTAAGGACTTTACCTTGCGAGCCTTTGAGCTGAGTTACTCGTACAACCACATATGCGGAATGGGGCAGACCTAGTTTAGTAAGGTTCTAATATCTTTCCTTTGACACCTCGGGCGGCGAGCTATACACAAGGGTGTAGATGTATGGGGGCGTGCACTGCTACGGCTTGGTACCCATCCAACAAGATTCGCTTGTTCTAAACTTTGGCTCGAGTGAGGAAGTGTTAGAAAGGCATCTTGAGGAGGTTCATAGGTTTAGATGTTAGTTTCTAAAAAACTTTGTTACAATCAATCACCTGTGTGGTGAGCGACTGTATCCTGTGGGGAAAGTGTACCACCTCTGCAGAGTATACAAACTATTCGAATAGCCGAGTCCACGGAATTGGACAAAGCTCGGGGATTACAGTTCAAGGGGTAGATCTTTGAAAATAAAATGGGATGAAAGGCTGTGTGCCAGGGTTAATGGTGAAATTTGATTAAGGACTGTGTGTCCAAAACTATGGAAAAACAATTGGAAAAACTTATTATATTAATATGGTTTTGCTGCTTTATATCTAAATAAATAGTAAGTTAAAATATTGATGCAATGCAAAATAACCAATTGAGCCATTCCTTTGTAATAAGCCATGCATGTAGTAATAGAACTGCATTCTGTACATGACTTGTTGAGTACGGTGTGTACTCACCCTTGCTTACAACAACATATCAGAAGAATAGTCTAAGCCTGCTTGGGAAGAGGAGTTTAACGAGAGGCCAGAGAACTAGGGAGCAAGCCTTGTCCGTAGCCTGTGGCAAAGAGATGGATCACTACGATGCTTTATTTTCCGCTGTTATTTTCATGATACTCTGATTTATGTAAGCCCTGCGTGGGAAACTATTGTAAGGTGACCATAAGGTCGTACAACTCGTTTACGTACATGTTTGAAGTACTTTATTATTATTTCGCTGTATATGATTGTGGTACTTTAACCCTGTTTAGCCTGTGTGCACTAGCGTGATCCTAGACTAGTGCAGAATACACAGAGGGTCCGGATTTGCAGATTCGGGTCCCGACAGCAACTCACACTCGCCTAACCGGGAAATGAAGTGACTTAAAGCCGCTATGCGTCCGGTCAAAGCTTGGACCTCCTTTACGCAACTGGGAGGCCGCATTCTTTCGATGGCTTTAATCTTTTTCGGGTTTGCCCCGATGCCTTGTGGACCGATCATGTAGCCGAGCACCTTACCCGCCCTTACCCCAAAGACACACTTCTCAAGATTAAGTTTTATTCGATGCCTATTGAGGTTTAAAAAGTTTCCTCAAGGTCGGATACATGACCTGAGGCAAGCTTACTTTTGACCATGATGTCGTCCACATAGACCTCTAGATTTCAACCTATTTGATCTGGAAAGGTTTTCTGCATCAGGCGCTGGAAGGTCGCTCCAGCGTTTCTCAGACCGAAAGACATGGTCGTGTAGCAGAACGTGCCGAACGAGATAATGAAGGAAGTCTTCTCTTCATCTTCAAGGGATATGCTGATCTGGTGGTAGCCCGAGTAGGCGTCCAGAAAGCTCATCACATGGGACTCCGCTGTTGCACGATCAGCTGGTCTATTCACGGCAGCGGAAAGTTGTCTTTGGGACAAGCGGTGTTCAAGACGGTGTGGTCGACACACATACGCCACTTGCCACCTTTCTTTTTGACGATGACCGGGTTCGCCAGCCATTCCGAATGCTTGACTTCCTGGATAAAGCCAGCCTTGAGGAGCTTGTCGAGTTCATCTCGGATGATTGCTTGTTTCTTCAGGGAAAAAAGCTCGAGCTTCTGCTGTACAGGTTTCTTATCAGGCTGAATAGCTAGCCTGTGCTCGATTACTGCCCTTAGGACTCCGGGTATGTCAGACGGCTCCCAAGCGAACACGTCCGTGTTCTTCCGGAGGAAAGTAATGAGTTCGAGTTCCTATTTGGGATCTAAGGAAGACCCCAAATGTAAGACCTTAGCCGGATCCGCGCTGCTTAACGGGGCCGCCTTGGTTTCTCCTTCCGGCTGGAGGGCAACTTTCGGCCGGGAATTCTTCGGCTCTTGGTCGGGGCCGCACTGAGGCAACTGCCCGACCATGTTAAACGACTTTTCATCACAATTCAAGGTCGTCTTTTGGTTTCCCCTTATGGTAACTACGCCATTTGGGCCAGGAACCTTCAAGCACTGGTATGCATGATGCGTAGCGACCATGAACTTGGAAAGAGCCGGCCTGTCGAGGATGGTGTCGGTGTACTCTGCACCGGGGTACCCTTTCCGTCGTAAAAGTAATAGGCCCAAGGAATGGCCTGGCCCAATTTAAAGCCCACGCGGCCCCCCAGCGATCAGTTTGACGATCACGCCACCTTTCATGGGGTGGCGACTGCGTGGTGCCCGCGGCGCAACTGGCGAAACCCGCCACTGGCGAAAGCAATGCCACGTGGCCCTCGGCGTCGATTTGGCGATCACGCCTGCTTTCATGAAAGTGAGCTGCTCGCGTGGCGCCCGGCGGCAAGGCGGCCGAACACGTCCGCGTATTGGCGAGAGTCCACGTGGCGGCCTGACGAGCGGGCGGGTGTTTGGGCCCCCCTTGTCAGGCCACGAAGGCAACCAAAGGAATGAAGAAAAGGCTTCGCTTCGAAGTTTCCCTCCCCTGACACCTCGTGTCAGGGTCATTAATTGTGAAGGGTTCGGCTTTCGACACGACGGTAGCTCATCCCTCTGACACCTCTCACCAACCCGTCTTAGAAGCGTCCTGTCCCGGACGGACCGGGCGAGGCCTCTCACCGACATTAAATGAGGTTCGAAGGACAAGGCCATGGAGACATGATTAATAAATGAGTCGTGGGTAGACGTGGAAACTGGAATGATGGGTGTAATTAATGTATTGTAGATAAGTATAGCGTCGCCTTCTCTCCTGCCCAGGGCCGTCCGTCTATATAAGGGCGCCCAGGTGCATGAAGAAGGGGGGTCGGTCGGTGGGCAAGAACAAGGAGCATACACTAGAGAACACCTTTGTAAACATTCTTCCCCGTTTTCTCAACAAAGAGCTCGCAGGACGTAAGGCTATTACCCATTCCGGGGGCCTGAACCTGGGTAAATCACGGTGTCCACCGGCTTGCTGGCGCCCGGAACTCAACGCTGAGAGACATTAGGGTTTTCATCCACAAAGATGCTCTCTACTGAACCATAATTTCCGTCTAGGGAGTTGACACTCTGTTAGCGAAATCTTGTCAGGCGGAATACGCCGACAGATGGCGTTGTAGGTTGACTCGAAGTCGATGACTTCAAATGTGATCATCTCTGTTCGGAAGTTGCTCGGACTCCCGAATGTGACGGGTAAGACGATCTGGCCAAGGGGCTTGACTGAGGTGCCCGGAACGATCCTGAAGAATGGGACCGCTATGCTCTTGATCTTGGACCGAGGGACTTGCATTTCGTTCAGGACCTTGGCGGATATGAGGTCCAAGGAACTCCCGCCATCAATGAGGACTCGCCCCACCATAGCGTTGCTGATGGTCGGATTCACGACCAAGGGAAGCTTCTGAGGCTTGGTCATTCCAAGGGGACAATCATCCTTGGAGAAAGTAATGGACAGCTCGGACCACCTGAGCTGCTGCACGGGGGGCTTGCCTTGAGCGACGTGGTGTACTTCCCGTGCTGCTTCCTTCACATCCCTACGGGACCGGTATGCCGACGAGCCCTCGAATATAACCACTATATGGTTATAGGGCTCCTGGTACTCCGTGTCTTCGTCATCTTCACCTGCGGGCTTTTTTCCCTTGCCCTTGCTGCTCTCCCCCTTTTCTGGGAGTATGGGCATAGGACCTTTGCCATTGTAGAACCTCTCCAGGTGGAATGCCCAGGTTCGATAGTTGTGAAGGTCACACTCGTATGCCTGATGAAGTGGACAAAAGCGATCGTTTGAAGGTACACCTTGGCTACCGCGATCTTGGATGTCGCGAACTTGGTCGTTGCGACTTTGGTCATTGCGCCACTGAGGTGGCCGGCTCCTCCCTCTCACGCTGCTGAGACGGTGAAGCCCACGGCGGATGATGCTCGATGGTCACCACTATGCCCGGTGCGGACGATCTCTTCTTCTTCTTAATCTTCTTCTCCACAGAGTCTAGATGCTTCTTGCTCGTGGAGCCTTCTAAACTTTGGCCGAGGCAAAGACTTGCCCTCGTCCAAAGATCTTCTTCCATTGGATACGCCGTTGGCGTTCGCATAACAGTCGGCCATACGGAATAGCTCGTTGGCCGTCAGATCTGGATGAATCTCCAAATCTTGTGTGAAGCGGATGTCCCGAACTCCAAACTTGAAAGCGCGGACAACTGCTTTGTCTGAAATGCTCGGAATTGAATTTCTTACCTTGATAAACCTCTGGACAAAGTGCCTCAAGGATTCTTCTTCGGTCTGGATTAAGCGCTCGAGGTCACACTCCTTGCCCGGGCGAATGTAGCAGCTCTGAAAGTTTGCCCGGAGCGCTTCACTGAGTTGCCTCCACGAGCAGATCGATCCCTCCTTTTGGTTGAAGAGCCACGTCCTGGCGGCTCCATCCAAGACCGTGGGGAGGAAGTTGGCCATAACTCCCTCATCCTCTCCAGCTGCCAGAATTGCAGTGGAGTAAATCGAGAGAAACTCATTTGGATTTTGAGTCCTGTTGAATCTTTTGATGTGACCGGACTTGAACTTACTCGGCCACGAGACGTCGCGGAGGGATGCTGAGAAAGCTCGGCATCCGAACGCCGGACTGTCGTGATGACCCCTCCGAGCGTGGTGACTGTGACAATCACTACCGCGATGGCCCCCTACACGCGGACCAAGGTGGGAGAACACCTCTCCATATCGGCGCGGTGAAAATCGCCCTGAGGTAGAATACTCGGTATGCTCGTGACTGGACCGAGCGTACCCGCGATCCCGTGAGGTCGTCCGGGAACCGCTCCGAACGTCCTCGCGGCACCGATCATGCTTCCTGCGGCATTCCCGAGCAGGGCTCCGGGAGTCGCCGTGACGGGAGCGAATGGAAGAATGATGCTTATTGTCCCGGGAAACACTCCGGGTTTCCTTGCCGCTAGGGGACCCTGAAAGCTTTATGAAAGTGCATCTAGGCACTTATGTTATTTTGGTGATTAATGACAAACGCATATAATGACAATCTATGTAATTGTGTAAATGCTTAACTTAGTGCTTAACAAATGACAAACCTCTAATATGATTATATTGCTATGAGACTAACATGTTCATTGCCAAGTTGAGTATTAGTCTCATCTATTTAGAGGAAAATCAAGTGGAATGGTTAAGCAAAGATAAGGTATGCAATTTTGGTATCTCTTCTATATTTGTTATTGCATTCCTTTTGTGCAAATGCATAGTGAACTCCAAGTAGCATGTTGATTATATATATGCACATTGGTTCATGTCATACTTATTTGTGCATATATATTCATTTGAGTTCATTATGTGCTTTGTTTTTAGTATGCATGTATTAACTAGAGTTAAACTTCATATTGCTATAGATTGACTTGGTGCATGTATGTTTAGTTGTATATCTTCTCATGCAATTCTCTTAATGAAGTTTAATCTAGTGTTGGATCACATATTTACTCTTATCCCAAATATTAGTTGCACATGTACAATTCGTGTATATTCTATTATGTGCTTCATTTAAGTAAAGAATGTGATCATTGCCATTATTTAATTGATTCATCATATCGGCAATTATCTCTCTAGTGCATATAGATCAATTACATATTCATCATGATGCACTTAGTAGAGAACATTTCTTATGTCAAGTGTTTCCAGTTATATTGTGCTTCTTTATATGAAACACTTGTGGTAATCAACTGCTCACAAATATCAATTTATTCACATCTACTGAGCTTTTGGGACTAATGTCTTTCATGAGTGGTTTGGAAAGAATTAGGTCCCGTGTGTGTACGATGACCAAGGTATCGTGGAGGATGATCGTTAAGCCGAGGTCAACAAGACGGCGGTGTCACCAAGAGTTGAGGACTAAGTCAAGATCGACTTGGCGTGGAGATCGTCGGAGAGGATGATCAAGTCAAGGTTGATAGGACGAGAGTCTCATGAGGTGAATCGAGTCAAGTTGGACAAGGCGAAGATGTCATCAATTATATGGTGAAGGTCTTCATGCACTGGCATCAAGAAAGAAGACGGCAAGTAACTGTTTCTAGACTTGTATTATCTTTGATTTAATTTGAGTCTATGGATTGCCGTACTATTAAGTGGGATGCTCCATTGAATGACTTTTAGATGTGTCAAGTGCTCAAATGATTCATCCTTGTGAAATTTAGAGAAAGAGTGGTGTTGGAGGTGCCGGAAAGTGAAAATTGTAGGTCTCTCTTGGATTCTTGGTGAAATCTGGATTTATCCTTTGAGATTTGGGTAGTGAGACCTTGATGGTTGTGTAGCCCTTGTTCTTAGCTTTCAATAGAGTCCAAAATCACTTAAATCGAGTCCGGAATCAAAAGTTATGCTCGTTTTTGGGTCGCTTGAGTCCAGTCCGGAGTATCCGGACTTAAGTCCGGAGTATCCGGACTTAGGTTCTCGAGGTCATCCGAACTATCCGGATGATCCGAGATCCGGACATTTAGTCCGGACATTCGGTAAAATGGTCCGAGTATCCGGACTTTGCGCAGCTCAAGCGGCTAGTTTTTGGGGACCTCTATTTAAAGCCCACTCTTGGGTAGCCGTTGGTCAGAGTTTTGGGGTGGTTCCTTGGTCCTTTGGGGTGTATTCTTGGTGATCTTAAACTCCCAAAAGCCCCTCTAACCCTAGATCTTAGTGATCCCCTTTTGAGTGAAGGGTTGGGTGTGAGAGAGGGTAGTGCTCGGGTTGAGTGTGATTTGAGTTGTTGAGCACTTGATTGCATCTCCAAGCTTATTCTTCGTGAGCATTTGTTACTCTTGGAGGTTGAGGACTCCTAGACGGCTAGGAGGTCACCTACGAGCCACCGGTTCATCGTGTGGTTGGTCAGTAGGAAGTTTGTGAAGGTTGGATTCCGCCTCAAGGGAAGGAATCAAGAAGTGAAGTCGGCAAGTGCAAGGTGCAACACCGGTGGCTAGCGGGTTGAAAGAGACCCCGTGTCTTGGGTGACGGGTGCCGCATGAAAGTGCAAGTGCAACACCGGAGGATAAGGGTTGAAAGAGACCCGGCTTGTGTGACCGCCGCCTCAACGGAGACGAGGATCCTCAAGGATCCGAACTTCGTGAAAAATCGTTGTCTCCAAGTTTGCCTTTCATTCTTGCTTACTTTAGTTCTTGCTATAGTACTTGATTTTGAATCTTGAAATTGCCCGATCTATTTGATTATTGAGTTTCTCGCTAGGCATCTACTTGATCTAGGTTCCTGCTAGTGTTTATCATCTTTGTGTTCAAGTAGATTGTTTAAAAGTTGGAGAAATTTCAAATTTCATCCCGAGGACTCCAATCCGAGTATCCGCACAATTACCGGATAGTCCGGACATTTATACTGAGTATCCTGAGTAAAAGTCCGGAGAGTCCTGCTAAACCCTCGGCCATTCAAAGTCTCCAATCCGAGTGTTCGAACCTAAAACCCGGATAGTCCGGATATTTATACCGAGTATCCGGATAAAATCCGGACACTCGGATGAAAACCTTGGGTTGTTTTATTTCATTGCATGTTAAATTGTAAAATTGTAATTCGCCTATTCACCCCCCCTCTAGGCGACATCACCTACCCTTTCAATTGGTATCAGAGCTAGGGCTCTCATTTTATTAGACTTAACCGTCTAGAGAGTTAAAGATGTCGACTAGAGGAGTAGAGCACTCAAATGATCTACTTGTATTAAATGGCTCAAATTATGCTTTATGGAAATCTCTTATGACTATTCATTTTAAATCCATGAGCCCCCAAATATGGTGGATTGTAGATGTTGGCTTTTCGTCTCCATTGAACGAAGTTGATCCAATCAAGGAGAGACGAAATGCCAACATCTCGACGCCAAGCTACTAACATATTATTTTGGATTGTGAGCGATGAAATTTTTGATAGCATATGCAATCTCAAGAGCGCTCATGAGATGTGGATAAAGCTTCAAGAACTATTTGAATCATCCACGTCTTCAATTGAGGATTGCATTAAGGAAGAGATGTCGGGAGATGAAACCTCAAGCTCCATCTCAAGCTCAAGTGATGAAGAACCGACATCTCCATCAACCTCAACCTCCGCCTCAAGTGACGATGAAGATTCACTCACATCTCGAATCCGTTGCTTCATGGCGAAAGGTAAGAATGAGGTAAGTGATGATGATGATGATGAGCTCTCTTGTGAAGAGTTTATGAATATGTTAAAGGAGCTAAATGAATGTCTTGGGAGGAGAAAAGAAATATAAAACTTTGAAGCTTGAACATGAATTACTTCAAAATGATTTTAATATGCTTCAAGAAAATCATGAATCCTCCTTCTTAAAGAAATTCATAAGCCTAAGGTGGATATTGGAATCACATGTAATTTAATTGATGAAATGCCATGCTTAAATGTCAACTCTAATATTTCATCAAAATTGACATGTCCACCTCTTGTGAAGATTTAATTGATACATCTTGTTGCTCTAATAAAATTTCTTCTAGTTCCTCTATGTCTTTGGATGTTAATCTTGTAGAGGAAAATAAAGAGCTCAAGGCCCAAGTCATTAGATTGGAAAATGACTTGAAGAAATGCATAAAGGAAAAGTCATTCTCGACGAGATCTTGAGCAAGCCAAGGCGCCTCAAGATAAGCGAGGACTCGCTACTAACTCCAAGAGGAGAAGAGCAAGAAGAAGCACGATACAAGAATGAAGACGATTGTGTGCTTCGCTTGCAACAAGAAGGGCCACTTCGCCTCCGTGTGCCCTAACAAAGTGGAGATCAAGCCACAACCATCAACCATGAGGCAAACCGACAAAGAGCAAGTCAAGAAAAAGAGACGTTCAAAGTATACTTGCTACAATTGTCGGGAAAAGGGGCACATCGGTAAGGATTGTCCCAAAGGTATCATTCCTAAGCCTATTATTGTTAATGATAATTATTTTCTTAGGAAGGACAAGAATGGTAATGCATTTGCCAAGCTTGTCAAGTCCCCTATGCCCGCTAAAAATGATAATATTCAATTGCATAGGAAGAGTAAATCTAGAAATGGGTTTGCTAAAATTGTTAGGACTCCTAAGCCTACTCAAAGCAATTCAAATATATTGCTTAGGAGAAATAACGATAGCAAAACATTTGCTAGATATACTAGATCGTCTAAGCCAATGTATAATTTCAATAATCATGTGCTTAGAAGAGATCAAACTAGAAATAGTTTTGCAAAGTATCATTGTCTTCCTAAGCCTTGTTATAAAAATGCCAATCAATTGCCTCGGAGGAATAATTATCGCAAACCTATTCCTAGCCATGTTAGTCTTGTCAAAAATGTTAACATTAGGATCATTTGGGTTCCAAAATCTATTGTGACTAACATTGTTGGACCCAACAAGGATTGGGTACCAAAAACTGCCTAAAAGATTTTTAGGTAATATGAGATGGATTGGACGGTTGGCTTCATCAAAAAGGGAAGAGGACTTCATCAATTACAAAATGGAGCCAAGCATGAGGATGATCACTTCAATCTTGAGCCAATGCCATCTCGGGTAACAAGTATTTAAATTGATTCTTATAGCTTATAGCCTTGTGTAGGTTATATTGCATTATTCATGAAAATCAATTTAGATTGCTTGTTATATGCTTGCTCTACTTATTAGTTGTTTTAATTGCAATCTTGAGCAAGTTTGGGATAGTGGCACATTAAGGGGGAGTGTTAATTCATATCCATGTATATTACATCCCTACATGTGCCTATATTTATATAAGTGCTAATATATATATTTTCAAAATCAAGCCATTTAGCCAAAACTCAAAATTTTGTATACTATTAGTATTCTTGTGAAAAACTAGTTGCAAAATGTATACAAATGTATTTGAAATGTTTTTCAAAGGTTTTGGCTTTACAAAATCTATTTTGAAAAGAAAATGAGTTTCATACCCCAAAATCTAGATAGTAGTATCTTGTTTTGGATTTAAACTTATAATTTTCATAGAATTAAATGTAAAATGATTTTGAAAGTAATTACAAAATGAAAAAACTAGAGTTGGTCATTCTTAACCATTCTTGTGTTCAAAAGATTTTCAAAAGATCAACCTAGCAAAAGTTATTTGATTTTGAAACTCACCGAAAAACTATAATTGACCCATAATGGTCATATTATTGCACTTAGTGAGTTTCTCCGTTTGGACCGGATTCTTAGCCATATCTTGGTTCAAAATGGTATTTTAAACTCATACATACCAATCCCAATCAAATATCTTCTCATTTGCTTCATTTGATACTTTTTGGATTGATGTTGAAAGCATATGCATGCATACCCTTCATATGAGTCTCTTTGGTCAAAAAGTCAAAATTTTTGTTTAAAAGGCCAATATTTGTGAAAATCTTTATAAAAATTCTCAAATATGTATTTCAAATATTTTACAATGCTTTCGGAGTAAAAATTTCTATTTTAAAAACAAAATAGCAAATTTGGCCTCAAATGGATCTTATAGGATCTAGATTTTGGATTAAATGAAATATTTTCATAAGTTAAAATCTATTGAGTGTTTGAAAAAGTGGTCAATACAAAACTCGTAGGGTTGGTCATTTCAAGCATTTCTTTAGTTCAAGGTTTTTCCAAACGACCAACCGTTCAAAAGTTATAGCTATTTGAATTTGGCCAAAATTCTTGATTTAACCAAAATGACCCATTCTTGCATATTGCGGGTTTTGTTGTTTGAGTTGGATTTCTTCATGTTTCTTGGCTTAAAATAGTATTTCCAACTCATACAAAGCCATGAAAGTTTAAATCTCCATGAAATCTAATTCGGATTGCATTTTGAGCATTCAATGCAAATTCGACTTCTTTTCATGCCTACAAAGCGCAATCTGCCATATCTTTTGAACGAAATGTGCTTTTAAGGAAATTCTTTTTGAGAAACCTTCTAAATATCTCAAAGTTCATTTCTGGAAATTTTCAAATCATTTTGACTTTATTTGAAAAAGTTTTGACTTTTCTTCTCTTTGATTGAAAATCATACCAACAAAGCAAAATTTGGCATATCTTTTGATTGAAGATTCCTTTTTGAAAAATTCTTTTTGGAAAAGTTTCTCAAGAGTCCAAAGTATATTTCTGCACAATTTCAAATGATTTTAACTTGATTTGAAAAAGTTATGGCTTTTTCTCTCTTTGATCAAAAGGCTGAAAATTCAGACTTTTGCTTAGTTTTGAGCTGATTTGTGATTTTTGTATCTCCAAATCAGAGCATAATTTGAGGGGACCACCTTTGTAAGAATTGATTCTCTATAGTTGGAATTTATTGTATAATTTTTTCAGAATTTATGAACTTTGTTTGAACCTTCTTTCAGCCCTGTCAAAAAGCTTCAATGGAATGTCAAAACTGAATTTTTCAGCCCATTGCATTTTTGAAATCTTGCTTACCTTTAAGATGATTTGAGTATTTTCTTGTGATGAAAACTAAGGTAACTCAATTTATTGCTCCATGATTCATCTAAAATTATTTGGGAGCTCATTTGCTGTTGTTTTCATCATCAGGACCATTTCAAAGCGAGATTTCTTTTCCCGAAACCTTCGATTCAGTATTCACTATTTTCAAGATTTCGAGATTTTCCTTTGCTCAAATGAATTTTCGGCCTTCACAGTCCTCGAAGAGAATTTTGAGACAGATCTTTTTCGCGTTGATGATTTTTGCATTTGAGCAATGGTTTAAAAGCTATAATCGATTTTGTGCTGCTATTTGAATCTTTTAAGATTTTGAGAGTTTTAAATTGGAATCTTGGCAAGCCTTTCAAGATGAAAACTAAGTGAAGTTATTCATTGCTCTAAGCTTCAAAGTGGAGCATATCTATTTAAGTTTTCATTCGATGAAAGTGCATCATTTGGCTAAGTTTTTCTGGAAATTGGATTTAATTGTATCTTAGCCTCAAATGTTTCCTCTCTTGCATAACTCGGAGTTTATTATGGAAAAGAGAAATTTTTCCTTGTAAGTTCAAGAGAGAATTGGAATGTGTTTTATCCATTGTCTCTCTTACAAGTGGATGTCAAGATTAAATTTGAATGAGTTTCAAATATTTTTATTGTAAATTGGTATAATGAAATCTTCAATTGGTATCTAATTGAATTTTTTTAAATTGCGTGCAAGTGGTATTGTCATGCTTATCATCCATATCGTGCATGTTGTACTTAGACATTATCTAACTAACTTGGGTCAAGTTGAAAGATATTTGTTCCCGAAAATCGTGTGCTTGTCTATTGATGTTCAAGGTATTGGAAAAGGGGTCATCTTCGACGGTGGGATGAAGGAAATGGAGAGAAGCTCCATAGTCCGAGGGATCTAAGGCAAGGCGGTGATCATGACCAATTCGAACATGCGGTGGACAAGAATCGACAAAGGAATGTATTTCTTTTGAGCATATTCAATAATGTCTTTGCACACCATTATGCTCAATTGTGTTATTCTAAATGGTGTTGCATCTTTCAATTGGTATCCTTAATTGGTATCTTTCAAGAGGTATCCTCTAATCCTAAATTGTTTTGAAGTGTCATCTAACTTGCATTTGGCATTATCAAGAATTAAAAGGTACATATGGGTGATACATTGTAAAGAGGTATGCTCTTGATAAGTTTATGAAATTCTTGATCATGAAAGCGCATTTTACTTATACAATTTTGATTCATGATCTTGTATACATCTTGTGATCATATAAACCACTTTTGTAATCTTCATATGATCTTGATTTTTAGAATTTAATTTGATCATAAGCATGTGCTTCAATTGTATAAATTTGCTATATGATCATGGGCATGTTCACTTTTCCATATGGAATCATATTCATGTGTCATGTTTTAAGCACCACTTACATCTTGTAAACCATGACTACATTTAAATTGGTATCATTGAACACATTCTTTACCTAAATCTTGGATATAATTGGTATCACATCTTGCCTAGATTTAGGGGGAGCTTAATATCATTGCCCTATTCCTAGCTCCTTATTTTTATTTTGTTCTCCCAAATCTTTTTATTGAGTGTGCAATTAAGGGGGAGAATAAACTTTATTGAATGAACAATAAGGATCTATTAAGCACCTTTTGGGATTAATGACAAAAGGGGAGAATTTATGGATTTATCAATTGTCCCTAATCGATTGACAAAAGGGATAATTTGTAAGTATGATCTCTTATTGTTTCTTCATGCATGTTTTCATGATAAATATCTTAATATTGTCATTTGGTGCAATTGATAATAGGTTTGTCATAAATCACCAAAAAGGGGGAGATTGAAAGTGCATCTAGGCACTTATGTTATTTTGGTGATTAATGACAAACGATATAATGACAATCTATGTAATTGTGTAAATGCTTAACTTAGTGCTTAACAAATGACAAACCTCTAATATGATTATATTGCTATGAGACTAACATGTTCATTGCCAAGTTGAGTATTAGTCTCATCTATTTAGAGGAAAATCAAGTGAATGGTTAAGCAAAGATAAGGTATGCAATTTTGGTATCCCTTCCATATTTGTTATTGCATTCCTTTTGTGCAAATGCATAGTGAACTCCAAGTAGTATGTTGATTGTATATATGCACATTGGTTCATGTCATATTTATTTGTGCATATATGTTCATTTGAGTTCATTATGTGCTTTGTTTTTAGTATGTATGTATTAACTAGAGTTAAACTTCATATTGCTATAGATTGACTTGGTGCATGCATGTTTTAGTTGTATATCTTCTCATGCAATTCTCTTAGTGAAGTTTAATCTAGTGTTGGATCACATATTTACTCTTATTCCAAATATTAGTTGCACATGTACAATTCGTGTATATTCTATCATGTGCTTCATTTAAGTAAAGAATGTGATCCTTGCTATGATTTAATTGATTCATCATATCGGCAATTATCTCTCTAGTGCATATAGATCAATTACATATTCATCATGATGTACTTAGTAGAGAATATTTCTTATGTCAAGTGTTTCCAGTTATATTATGCCTCTTTATATGAAACACTTGTGGTAATCAACTGCTCACAAATATCAATTTATTCACATCTACTGAGCTTTTGGGACTAATGTCTTTCATGAGTGGTTTGGAAAGAATTAGGTCCCGTGTGTGTATGATGACCAAGGTATCGTGGAGGATGATCGTTAAGCCGAGGTCAACAAGACGGCGGTGTCACCAAGAGTTGAGGACTAAGTCAAGATCGACTTGGCGTGGAGATCGTCGGAGAGGATGATCAAGTCAAGGTTGATAGGATGAGAGTCTCATGAGGTGAATCGAGTCAAGTTGGACAAGGCGAAGATGTCATCAATTATATGACAAAGGTCTTCATGCACCCATTAAGAAAGAAGACTAAAGTGATTATTTCTAGACTTGTATTATCTTTGATTTAATTTGAGTCTAAGGATTGCCGTACTATTAAGAGGGATGCAACGTTGAATGACTTTTAGATGTGTCAAGTGCTCAAATGATCTATCCTTGTGAAATTTAGAGAGAGTGTGATGTTGGTGGTGCCGGAAAGTAAGAATTGTAGGTCTCTCTTGAATTCTTGGTGAAATCTGGATTTATCCTTTGAGATTTGGGTAGTGAGACCTTGTTGGTTGTGTAGCCCTTGTTCTTAGCTTTCAATAGAGTCCAAAATCACTTAAATCGGTCCGGAATCAAAAGTTATGCTCGTTTTAAATCGCTCTTGAGTCGAGTCCGGAGTATCCGGACTTAAGTTCCGGAGGTATCCGAATCTAAATGTCCGGACACTCCGGTAAAAATGGTCCGAGTATCCGGACTTTGCGCAGTTCAAACGGCTAGTTTTTTGGGGACCTCTATTTAAAGCCCCCTCTTGGGTAGCCGTTGGGGCAGAGTTTTTGGGGTGGTTCCTTGGTCCTTTGGGGTGTATTCTTGGTGATCTTAAGCTCCCAAAAGCCCCTCTAACCCTAGATCTTAGTGATCCCCTTTTGAGTGAAGGGTTGGGTGTGAGAGAGGGTAGTGCTCGGGTTGAGTGTGATTTGAGTTGTTGAGCACTTGATTTCATCTCCAAGCTTGTTCTTCGTGAGCATTTGTTACTCTTGGAGGTTGAGGACTCCTAGACGGCTAGGAGGTCACCTACGAGCCACCGGTTCATCGTGTGGTTGGTCGTAGGAAGTTTGTGAAGGTTCGATTCCGCCTCCGCAAGTGAAGGAATCAAAGAAGTGAAGCCGGCGAGTGCAAGGTGCAACACCGGTGGCTAGCGGGTTGAAAGAGACCCCGTGTCTTGGGTGACCGGTCGCCATGAAAGTGCAAGTGCAACACCGGAGGATAAGGGTTGAAAGAGACCCGGCTTGGTGCCGCCTCAGCTCAGACGAGGATCCCTCAAGGATCCGAACTTCGGGTGAAAAATCATCGTCTCCAAGTTTGCCTTTCATTCTTGCTTACTTTAGTTCTTGCTTTAGTATTTAATTTTGAATCTTGAAATTGCCCGATCTATTTGATTATTGAGTTTCTCGCTAGGCATCTACTTGATCTAGGTTCCTGCTAGTGTTTATCATCTTTGTGTTCAAGTAGATTGTTTAAAAGTTGGAGAAATTTCAAATTTCATCCCGAGGCCCCCAACCCGGAGCATCCGCACAATTACCCCGGATAGTCCGGACATTTATACCGGAGTATCCGGAGTAAAAGTCCGGAGAGTCCTGCTAAACCCTCGGCCATTCAAAGTCTCCAATCCGAGTGTTCGAACCTAAAACCCGGATAGTCCGGACATTTATCTGAGTATCCGGATAAAATCCCCGGACACTCCGGATGAAAACCTTGGATTGTTTTATTTCCGCGCATGTTAAGTTTTAAAAGTTTAATTCGCCTATTCACCCCCTCTCTAGGCGACATCACCTGTCCTTTCACTTTATGTCGGCGGCGAGTTTTTCTAGATTCTCGGCCACGACAGCGCCCATGGCCTCCAGGTCCACCTGACCGGGAAAATTCCGAAGGTCGCGCACGACCGTCGCCATGGCCCGCAACCGTTCAAGGGTTTGGGGAATGGGAGGGGATGATCTCGGCCGGTGGTCACATACGTGCTCCGGAGAACGATGCTCACGAAAATTCCCACGAGCCGAGTCTCAGCCCTGACGCCCATCTTTTCACGAGCTTGGTGACAGATGCTCGCCAGGGTTCTGTTCAGGGGCGCCTCTAGATGACTCTTGGCTACCTCATATCGATGATGACGAGTAGCCCCCGAGGATTCGACCTCGGGATCCTCTTCTCCTCCTGCCGTATTGACATCGCGGGAGTACTGGGGACCGTGAAGGCGACATCCTGGTGTCTCCACGCGATGCGGTCTCATGATCGGGCTCAAAATAATCAGGAATATCTAGACCATCGTAGAGACCATCACATTCTTCTTCATCAGTGAGGGAATCACATCATGAAGCGGGGAACGCCACGCAGCCGCAAAGAAATGGGGAAGGACTCTCGGCTTAGTGTGACCCTCCGGTTAGCCACACCACCACTCTTCGCTTGCGAAGAAGGTCATCATCTTCAACGCCATCGAAGTTTGCTTGTTGAATGAGGATCAACCAAGGCCCAAATTTCAACCAAGGCCCTTTTCCGAAGGGAAGGGGCATCCGAGTCTACCGCTAAGGAGGTGGATGCTCAAAAGGACGATAGACAAGAGATTTTATCCTGGTTCGGACCTCTCGCGATGGAGATAATAACCCTACATCCAGTGATCTTACTACTGCTTGAATGCTTACAAGATGCTTGCACGAATGTGTTGCATGTAGCTCTCTACGGGTGTTGTTTGTCAGCCTTCTTCTCTTTTTTTGTCTCTCCCCCTTTTCTTACTCTACAGCGGGGTATTTATAGGCGTTCACAGTTCTATAGTAGCTACGACTAAATGACATGCCACTACTGTGCCCGAACGTGGCCGTAACTGACTCCCTTACTTTCTGCCATATTGTGTCGTGAGCGTAATGGACTCAGATCGTGGTCGTAACTGTCTTTTGAGCCGCAGCGTGATTATCGCCACGTTGTCTTCATAGACCAAGCACGACCTGCCAATCATGCTCGGGATTTTTCTTCGGCTTTGGCCGACTGCCGCACTCCTCCGAGCAAGCACGCTTGGGAAACTAAGTCGCATGCTCGAGACGAGCTTGGACATGGTCGGGGCAGTCCCATTAGCTGGTCTGTCTGAGGATCTTCCTTGGGGACGCCGTCCAAGGGCAAGTATGGTTGGCCGAAGACTGGCTGCCGGTATGACGGTCTTTATGAAAATTACCCAATCCCCGACAGAACCCGTCGATAAATCCATGGGCTGTTATAAACTTTTGACAAATCTGTGTTTTTTTATAAAACCGCGGCTGTCTTTCTTTTATGCATTCTCGATTTTCGTGTTTTTTTTAAAAAAGCTGCTAGGCCTGTCGGTGAATCCGTGGCTGCTATAAACCTTCGACGAATCTGTGTTTTTTTGTCGAGATTTATTTTTGTTTTTGAGTTCGCTTCTCTAAAAACCACTGACATAAGCCAAACGTAAACTGTAGAGGGACCTAAAGTAATCTATTTCTTTCCGGAGTCCGTTCCGCTAAAACCACTAGGAGGACCTAAATATAAACCACGGAGGAATCTAAACGTATTTTTGATATTTTTAGGTCTATTTTATTAAAAAACCGAAAGGACATAAACGTAATTTCCAATTTTTCGGAGGACCTCTCCGCGAAGCCGGTGACGTGGCACCGGCCTGGAGCCGATAATTCTCACCACTTTAATATATAGTATACATACATATATTATTTATTGTGGGTTCAATTTTCTTCTAAAATCAGTATTTTTTTATGAGAAAAGTAGAAATTCCTGTACCTTTATGGTGCTTAATGCAAATTGTTTCAACTATTGGACATTGTAGCAAAAAGGATGTGGGTGGGCTGACGCCGTGACCCCACCCACAGCTTCCGGCCTTCCGCCGTCGGGTACCCGACTCATCGGCTCTGCACCTGAAAGCCCGCCGCCGCCGGCACCTTCCCCGGCAGCCTGCATCCTCCGGCCATTGCCGATCGCTCTCATAACCACCAAACGCTTCCCTCACGTGGGCACGAGCGCGCGCTATGCCTAGGCATCTAAGCAGGAACCCATTGCTCCTCCAACCCCGCCGCCTCTGCACCACCGCCACATCCTCTTCGGCCCCAGCCGGAGAACTCGCCAACGTCTCCTCCGGCCTTGAAGTTTTGCGAGAAGATGACCTCGCGGTGGAGTCGCGTAGCCGCCTCGTGCGCGACACCTGCAGGCTGCTTGAGCTCCGCGACTCGTGGAGCCCGAAGCTGGAGGCCCAGATCCGCCACCTCCTCCGCGTGCTTTCCCCGCCCCAGGTACGCGCCGTGCTTCGCGCGCAGGCGCAGGCGGACGTCCGCCATGCGTTCGAGTTCTTCAAGTGGGCAGACCGCCAGTGGCGCTACCGCCACGCCCCGGAGGTGTTCGACGAAATGCTGAGCCTCCTCAGCCGCACCAGGCTCCACGACCCCGCGCGCCGCGTCATGCGCCTCATGATCCGCCGCGGCGTGCGGCGCGGTCCGCGGCAGTTCGCGCAGCTCATGCTCTCATACAGCCGAGCGGGGAAGCTCCGCTCCGCCATGCGCGTGCTCCACCTCATGCAGAAGGACGGGTGCGCGCCCGACATATCCATATGCAACGTGGCGGTGAATGTGCTTGTTGTGGCTGGCCGTGTCGACAAAGCGCTGGAGTTTGCCAAACGGATGTGCCGTGTTGGGGTTGAGCCGGACGTGGTCACATACAATTGCCTTATCAAGGGGTTATGTAGCGCTCGACGGGTTGTTGATGCGCTAGAGATGTTCGATGTAATGCTACAAAATGGGTGCCCTCCTGATAAGATTAGCTATTATACAGTGATGAGCTTCTTGTGCAAGGAGAGGAGGGTGGAAGAGGTGCGAGGTTTGCTTGAGAGGATGAGAAGCGACTCTGGTCTATTTCCAGATCAGGTGACGTATAACATGCTTATCCATGCGCTTGCAAAGCATGGTCATGCAGACGAGGCATTGGAGTTCTCGAGGGAGTCAGAGAGCAAAAGATTCCGTGTTGATGAGGTCGGATATAGTGCAATTGTGCACTCGTTTTGCTTGAATGGGAGGATGTCAGAGGCGAAGGAGATTGTAGGTGAGATGATCTCTAAAGGGTGTCGCCCTGACGTTGTGACGTATAGTGCAGTTGTTGATGGGTTCTGCCGGATCGGGGAAATTGATCAAGCAAGAAAGATGATGAAGCATATGTATAGAAATGATTGCAAACCAAACACAGTTACACATACTGCACTGTTAAATGGGCTCTGCAAAGTTGGGAAAACTTTAGAAGCCTGGGAATTGCTAAACAAGAGTGAAGAGGAGTGGTGGACTCCTAGTGGTATCACATACAGTGTTGTAATGCATGGATTTAGAAGAGAAGGGAATCTAAAGGAATCGTGTCATGTCGTAGTGCAGATGTTGCAGAAGGGTTTCTTCCCCACCACGGTGGAGATTAACTTGTTGATCCATGCGTTATGCAAGGAAGGAAAACCGGCAGAGGCTAAAGACTTCATGGAGCAGTGCCAAAGCAAAGGTTGTACCATTAATGTTGTTAACTTCACTACTGTGATTCATGGATTTTCTCGGCAGGGTGATTTGGAATCTGCACTCTCTTTGCTGGATGACATGTATCTGAGCAACAGGCATCCAGATGTTGTAACTTATACTGTTGTTGTTGATGCTTTGGGAAAGAAAGGTAGATTGAAAGAAGCCACAGAGCTTGTAGAGAAAATGCTTAATAGAGGTTTGCTGCCTACACCTGTTACATACAGGATAGTGATACATAGATACTGTGAGAAGGGTAAAGTGGATGAGTTACTCAATCTACTGGATAAGATGTTAGCAAGACAAGAGCTTAAGATTGCATACAATCAGGTCATTGAGAAGCTATGTGCATTCGGTAAACTTAACGAGGCTTACAGTCTCCTCAGCAAGGTACTGAGAACCGCCTCAAAGAGAGATGCTCAGACATGCCACATTCTGATGGAGGGTTTTCTTAATAGAGGCCTCGCACTTCAGTCATACAATGTGGCGTGTCGAATGTTTCAAAGAAATTTAATTCCTGATGTTAAATTATGCCAAAAAGTTGACAATCAGCTGGCCTCACAGGAGCACAAACCAGCTGCTGGAAAACTTATCGCTAAGTTTGTTGAAAGGGGTCTTCTGAAACAAGAAATACAAGATAATTGATTTTTTTACTTGCTGGTGTATTTCGTGTTTGTTGATAAGATGATGTTTTAAGACTTGGTGAGCAATCAGTTGTCATTGTGAGAATCGGAAAGCATTACACGCTGGGTAGCTTGTTCATTTTATACCGGATGCAATGCACCTACCCCAAACTGACAGACTCCTAATGTTCTCTCTTCGATCAGCTCGATATATTGCGTAGTTCTGGCTCACATCTTACCACTTCACCAACTTCTTTATAGCCAGCAAATGGACTGGTAGATATGGCACGTGAAGGTTAGTTAGCCGCCACTAAAAGGGCTATATCTAGTCTCGGCATCACAATGGTTTGTTCCATTATGAAGTAGACCGAGTGAAGAACTTAAGGAGAGGAGACAATGGGGCAAGATGGCAACGTGCGGGCGCCGTTGCTTGACGTCCACGACGACCGGTCGGGTGCGTCGGAGGAGCTGCTGCGGCGGGAGCCGGTGCCGTGGGACGTGCTGTCACGGCTGGCTGTGTGGGAGGCCGGCAACCTGTGGCGCATCTCGTGGGCGTCCATCCTCATCACGCTCTTCAGCTTCACGCTCAGCCTCGTCACGCAGATGTTCGTCGGCCACCTCGGCGAGCTCGAGCTCGCGGGCGCCTCCATCACCAACATCGGCATCCAGGGCCTAGCCTACGGCATCATGGTAAACCGCACGTTTCCTGCGCTCCGTTGTACGTACAGTACACGCACTGTATTGTATGTCATGTTGCACGCATGCAATGCTGCAGATTGGCATGGCGAGCGCGGTGCAGACGGTGTGTGGCCAGGCCTACGGGGCCAGGAGGTACAGGGCCATGGGCGTCGTGTGTCAGAGGGCGCTCGTGCTCCAGTTCGTGACGGCCGTTGCCATCGCCTTCCTCTACTGGTACGCCGGTCCGTTCCTGCGGCTCATTGGGCAGGCCACGGACGTGGCCGCGGCGGGGCAGCTGTACGCACGCGGCCTGCTGCCGCAGCTGCTCGCGTTCGCGCTCTTCTGCCCGATGCAGAGGTTCCTGCAGGCCCAGAACATTGTCAACCCCGTGGCGTGCATCACGCTGGCTGTGCTGATCTTCCACGTCCTCCTCTCCTGGCTTGTCGTGTTTGTGCTTGGGTTCGGCCTCCTCGGCGCAGCACTGACGCTGAGCTTCTCTTGGTGGGTGCTCGTGGCGTTGACATGGGGGTACATCGTCTGGAGCCCAGCTTGCAAGGAGACGTGGACTGGACTGTCCGTGCTCGCGTTCAGAGGCCTTTGGGGATACACCAAGCTCGCCTTCGCGTCGGCCGTCATGCTAGCGTGAGTGATCTTATTCGCTGATTATTTTTAGGTAGTTTTTTCTTAGGTAGTTTTTGCTGACTAATTTGTATCTTGTTTTGTTGTGTACTTGATTAGATTGGAGATTTGGTATGTGCAAGGATTTGTGCTTCTGACTGGCTTCCTCCCCAACCCAGAGATCGCACTTGATTCCCTCTCTATCTGGTATGCCGCACAAGCTCATGCTACCCATTGGTAGCAATTTCTCAGTTCTTATGATACATGCATACCCAGACATAACTGGCATTGCCATCTCTCTTACTCATTTCAGCATCAATTACTGGAATTGGGACTTCCAGATCATGCTTGGCTTGAGCTATGCAGCCAGGTCAGTGCAAATTACTGAGACATGCTTGCAGATTTCCCCTTACTGATCAAACATGCGCATGAACTTATATGCAGTATCCGTGTCGGCAATGAGCTTGGAGCTGGCCATCCAATGGTGGCAAGGTTGTCGGTCATCGTGGTTGTCACAGCGAGCATCGCCTTCAGTATTCTTGCTACATTTCTAGTCATGATCCTCAGGTATCCACTGAGCACACTCTACACCAGCAGCACCACGATTGTTGAGACCGTTGTCAGTCTGACACCATTGCTGGCCATCAGCATCTTCTTGAATGGAATTCAGCCAATCCTCTCAGGTACACTTGACATAGAGCGCATCAAACTGCCTAGTTCACATTTCTCAAATGTGAAATAGTGTATGATAGTGACTATTCTTGCTTTCTGTCTCTGAGAATTCTGCAGGAGTCGCCGTTGGGAGCGGGTGGCAAGTCGTAGTTGCCTATGTCAATGTTGGGGCTTACTACCTCATTGGGCTGCCAATTGGATGCGTCCTAGGATACAAGACAAGCCTTGGAGCAGCTGTAACTTCTTTTGCTAATTTATTTCCTCTTTTAGTTAACCTTAGCTGTTACATTTTTTTTCATAGGGAGGTGCTGATCAGTTGGAATTAACAACATCTCTTTACTTTAACTAGGGAATCTGGTGGGGCTTGATCATAGGAGTCTCTGTGCAGACGGTAGCTCTGATAATCATCACAGCCAGGACCAACTGGGACAGGGAGGTAAGCTCCTCATTTCTTGTGATTTTCATAGAAGCTTTGCTCAATTGTGGCGGTCCTCATGGTGATGTGCTTCTGAAGGTGGATAAGGCGATTCAGCGACTGCATCGCAGCGCCGCGGACGATGGCATGATTCCCGTCGAGGACGGCAGCGAGTGATCCTATTGGGAATATCTAGAGCTCAATTTGGCCATGTGCACCAGAAGCTCCATTTTGGAGATGGATGGCAAAGATGTTGTGTGTTCTTGCTTGCTCCTCCTCTGAATTGACTTGCAGTTCACCTTTTGTGGGATTGAAGATGGTTTCATTTATTGTAAGATGGTAGTTCTCTGTTGCTCAAGAACTTTGATACCCCAAATCATTTTACAGGTCGAGGCTCTGTTTGAAATACGTAAATTTCGCAATAATAATAATAACACTATCCTTATGCGGCAAGGAATTCCGAAGCTTACAGCGAGCCACCGTACGCTTGGGCTCGTTCTCGGCCAATCAGCGTCTTGACGCGTCGGCGCCATCAGACCAAGCCCGTGTCCCTTGTTAGATGGTTCTTGGACCCTCGTTGGATTGGTCCTTCCGAAGCCCTCCGCGTCTCCCTACCTCGTGCCACGCCGAGTCTCCCTTGGCCATCGACGCCACGATATGGGACGGTCACGGTCGGTGCACGGATTTGGGGCGTGGGGGAAAGAGGTGGGGAGGGAGAGGGGAAGAGAGGTGGAGATGGATGGCAATGTTCTTCTAGTTCATTGCTATAAGGCCCCCCTCCTCTTCTTCATTCTTTAGCATGCGATTGCCTCCTCTCTAATTCTTCGTTTGCTCTGTTGGTAGTCTCTCAAAGATCAAAATGTATGGCAACAAAAAGTTAGGAAGGGAGCAAGAGGATATGCTTTTACACACCAAGCCCTTCTTCCCAGGATCAAGAGATCGATACTCACTCTCTGTGCATGGGAGACTATGACATAGATGACTGCTATATGAAAGGTACAAAGGTCATCAAGGATGCCTCTTACCTTCTTGAGGGGCCCAGCTCCACGCAATCCCGATACCATTACATCGATGCAAGCAGTGGCCAAAGGCTTCGCTAGTCGACGAGCATAGTACTGGCAACATATGGATCGAATCATCGAAATTGAGGGTGTACCTGAGGTAGTTTATGTTATTTGTAAATATTGTCAGGCTAAATTATCTACACATTCAGGTGGAGGAACATGTCATCTCAAGCGACACGTGGAGATATACTTGAAGAAGATATCGACCAGACATATGCACATGAATATACAACGTTGGTGTAACTACATAGAAAATTGCACTGTATATATTATGAGGATTTTTCACTTAGAATGAGTGAATACTCTAGTTTTGAAAGAAGAGAGATGCTTTCATGCTTCCCTTTTTAACAGTTGCATAAATATTAAAGTATGAATGAAGGGTAGATGATGATTACTTACCTTTTATTTGCTTCAAGATTTATGCAATTTGTATTGAAAGGAAAAGTATTGAAGCATTGCTCTTGAAAGAATAATCCAACATAGTTTTTGCTCATAATATCAACATGCTAGTAAGAAAACAACCACGTGTGGTATATATGCAATACAAGTGTAAATTAGCAAGCTTGAAAGAGAATTTTATGAGAGTTAGTTTTTCCTTTACTTTGACCTCAGACATATGGACTTTATCCCACTAAAAGGCAACCTATCTTAATGTTATCGCACGTTACGTGGACGATGACTATACCCTAAACAAAAGGATCGTAGTGTTTAAGCTAATCGATGAGGCACACATCAGAGAGACTACCACTGCACGTGTGCTCAAGGTTATTATTAAATTTAAAATAGAAAGTAAAATTATTGCTATAACTCTTAACAATGCATTAGCTAATACGACGGCCATGGAGTATCTCTAACTGCACTTTGAGATTTATATTAGAGGTTTTGTACTCCACTAAAGATGCATATGCCATATTATTAATCTCATCGTGCAGGTATGTTTAAATGTAATGAAACCTAGTTTAGATAAAATATACGATGCTATCCAATTTGTTATAACTTCGACTTTAAGATATGCTCGGTTTGCTGAGTATTGTAAGGCCAACAATAAGAGGCCAAGAAGATTCAATCTTAATATAAAGGTTAGATAAAACTCTACGTATACTATGTTGGAGCAGTGCAAGAGCTACGAGCACATTATCACTATCGTCGTCAATTGTAATTCTAGTAAGCAATTAGCTAATGATGCATATTAGGAAGTTATCGGTGTTGTTCATGATTTTTAAAAAGTTTTTTAGATGCAACCTATATGTTTTTTCGATGTGTACTATGCAATTTCTTTCTTAGTCATCGAATGGTTTTGGATTTTTGCTAATTCTTTTAAAGAAAACAGAGGTAACTCTGTTTTACAACCAATTCTTCAACCAATGAAGAAAAATATTTTTAAAATATTTTGCAGCTATTCCACATCTCTATTGTTTTGGTACTATTTTAGACCATCAGAGAAAATTATATGATTTTGTAGGAAGCATTTGAGGGAATCGATGATGCATTTGATCTTGATTTTTCTGAAGCTTACACTCATGGTTATAATGAGTTTTTTTATAGTTTTTGATAAAAAAAATATGAAAAGTTTAGAAGTAGAAATGAAGCAACATTAACTGCCCCAACAATACAACAACCATGACACGGTTTCAAGCACTTCAAGTGTGTGGAAGAAGCTAAAAGACAAGGTATCTAGTTCATTTTTTAACGCACCGACCAAGTCACAATAGAATCTAAGAGTAGAGATCAACAACTTGACACCCCTTTTGAAGAGATCAAGCTTGACCTCGTGGATGGCAATGAACCCAACCTACTCATGCAGTGGAAGAATCACCAATGTATTTATCATGTGTTATCACAATTTGCACGAGATATACTTCTGGTTCTGGTTGACTGTCACGTCGGAAGCTACTTTCAATTCATTAGGGAGGGTACTTAAGCTAAGGAGGTTGTTTCTCATGCCTGCGATGGTTGAGGCAATCTCATGCGTAAAAAACGGGAGTGCATAACCGAGAGAACACAACATTAGACTGAGGATCTGAAGATTGGCGAGGCATTAGTTGACCTTGAGATTTATATTAGAGTTTATGTATATGTATACAGTTACTATACTCTTTTCCTTACCAAGGTACCCTACACTAAGGTGTAAGGTTTTGAATAGGACAATAAACTTGTACTTGATCAAAAATTAATAAAATTTAGTTCTTTCCCTAAATAGTTGTGTCCACTGTCTGTTACAATTTACAAATTATTTATCTTTACTTTTCTCACTCTCTTTAGCCTTCTGCCCTCAACGATCAACACTCAACACAGCTCAACTCTCCACTCCAGGGCTTCGCTACCTCCCCCCTGCCCTCCTCCACTGTACCCGCCACCACCACCGGAACCCCCCGTGCCCCTCGCTTTCTCTCCCTCCGCTAAGCCCTCCTCTCGTCGTCGCCACCATCCTGCGTCCTCTCACTCTCTCTCCTTCTATGGCTCCATCTAATCGAATTGCCACCGCCATCCGACCCCTCACTCTCTCTGCTTTGGCCACTGACCCAGTGGAAGATGGCATTAGCCCAAGCCCGACACACCTTGTCCCCCTCTGCCTCCATCGTTTTCCTCTCCGACGACATTAGATCTAGCCATCTCTGGATGTGGCACCACCAAATATGGCCATCCTCGAGCGTGGGTCAGCACAACGACAACGGTGGATCGACGTGGCGATGATGGTGTGCCCGTGGAGATGGTGACGACGCCAACATGACCAATGCCTCACAACCAAGGTGAGTCCTCCCAACCTGCTCCTGCATTAGGATAGGGCCATGCTTGAACCAACATGTCACTAAGAGCATCTCCAACAGTGCCTAAAATCTATTCCCAAAACCTGATTTTGAGCTTGATTGTAAAAAAAGTACTCCAACAGTTCCTCTTTCTAGCTCCTCAAATTTTGGCACGCCTAAAAACAAAGACTCGACTCTCATTTTTGTGCACTCTCCGCGCTCCCAATCAACATTATTTCGCGTCGGGATGGCCCACCGGACCAATTCAAAGGTGTTTTTGGGAGAAAATATAGGAACTGTTGGAGAACAAGGTATTTTGTAGACCTAAAATTTTTTAGGAAGGTCCCAATCTAAAAATATTAGAAGTCTAAATATTAGGAACTGTTGGAGATACTCTAAGAGGTCTTACATGTTGTAGGGCTGTGCCTAGTCTCGCTGGAGACAAAATGAATGAAGTCGGCACAGCATGGTGAACTAGTCGGGCTTGACCACGATGGCACGGTCCTGGTCAGCAGCCTATGTCGTGCCAACCCAATGCCTAGGTCTATATACAATGCAGCAGTGAATTGCTCCTATTGCGGGCCCGCTTGTCGGTTCTCGTAGGTGGACCTCCGTGACAACCGGCCGTGCGATGCTCGTCGCGATTCGTGCAACGGTGCCGTGCCTCCAGCTTCATAGCCTGGTCCACATGCCAGCACCACCGAACAAAACCCCAAACCCTTCTCTTCTTTCTCCGTCCCTCTCTTCCCCAACCCTTACACCGGCGGCGGCGCGAAGGCTTGCTTGCTCCCCTCCGTCTCAAATGGCTCTCATCGCCGGCTCCTACGAACGCTTCATCTGGGGCTTCTCCCTCAAAACCCTAACGGCCAACGCCTCCTCCGAAACCCTAGCCCTGACGCCGCTTTTCTCCTACCCCGCCCACTCGGGCCCCATCCGCTGCGTCGCTGCCGCGCCCCGCGCCGGCCTCGCTGCCTCAGGCGGCGCCGACGACTCCGTCCGCCTCTACGACCTCCCAACCGCCGCCGACCTCGGCCCGCTCCTCGATCCCTCTGCCGCCGTCTCCGCGCTCGCCTTCTACTCACTCGGGCCTGTCCCCCGCAACCTCCTGGCCGCCTCTGACGATGGGCTGCTCCACCTCTACGACGCCGATGGGTTCGCCCTACTCGCGTCGCTCCGTGCCTTCCCGCGCCACGAGGCCACGGACGGCCTCGCCGTGCATCCCTCGGGCCGAGTCGCGCTCGCCGTCGGCCGCGCCGGGGGCTTCGCGATGCTCAACCTCGTCCGCGGGCGACGCAGTTTCGCGTGCCGCCTCGAGCGCTCCGCTTCGGCGGTCGCGTACGCCGAGGACGGCGCCGGCGGCGACCGCTTCGTGATGGCCGCCGAGGAGAAGGTGAGCGTGCACGACTCCGAGGACGCCAGGATCATTCATGAGATGGACTGCGGCAAGAGGGTGCTCTCATTCGCGCCTGTAAAGGTATTACCACTATCATTTTCTACGATTCTGGATAAACTTGCATAGAGCATGTCATTTTAGATCAACAGGACATCCAACCAGATGCCCCAGTTTCATTAGCTGAAACCAAGGAAAACAGTAAAGTCCACATCAACTCATCACCAGACATCGACAAAACCGCTGAACCAGGTAAACAGAGACATAGAAACTCTAATCAGACTACTACCTGGCAGCACAAAACAAACAAACCTTAACTTCAAAAAGCGGCAGCCATCCAGCATACCACTAGAGCCACTTAATCGTCACAACAACTGACATCAGACCAAATCGTAACAAAAAAACAAAACCAGAACCAGCTCCCAGCAGCAACCGAAGTCAGACAAGAGATTAGCTCCCAGGCATAACAATCACCTTCCGCCGTCCAGCAGACTTTCAATGAAGCTAGATCGAGTTTTTGATATCACCACACTGGCTTCACTATGAACTTCCTCCATCACCCGATCCCCTGAGGAACTGATGTCCCAGTCATCAACTGAAAAGGCGCCCGAAGTTTGGTCTCCAGGAAACCGCAGAACTGAACCATCCTGCAAAGCATTTCCTCTTTGTATATCGGCTGCCAGTTCTTCAAAGACAGGAGCAGCCTTCTCCAGATGACTTTTACACTTATCCAAAGATCAAACGGAAAATCATATCATTTCTATTAATCCATAAACACCAAAGAGCAGCCGCACAAATAGTATTTAACGCCATAGAGCATGTCATAAGAATGCTTATCGCGGAGTGATTAGAATTAAACGATTATGAGTTGTTTAGAGTATAGGGACTAAGAAATTGTTGAATGTGTCATCTTGTTGGATGCAAATTCGACTTTGAGAAGCTACGTGGCTGCCCATAATGTGGTGAATTGACTGCTAGGTACAACTTCATGTTATGATTTTAGCTATTAGGACCATTTCCCTTTATGTATAGGGTGGATCTTCATATGCTTCGTCTCATAGCACTTTGGGTTGATGCCCAACCTCTGTAACGTCGCTACTCTTTCCACTAAATCTGTCTTTTAGAAACGCCATATGAATATGAATGTATGCTTTTGCCTTTTGCATATTGGTCACTTGTTTATCATGTTTGTGTTAGAATGGGGTACTTTACACTGGAGGAGAGGATCGTGGTATTACTGCTTGGGATCTGTCCAGTGGCAAGGTTTCATCACGCATTGAGGATGCTCATTCAACTCGTGTAAAGGGGATTGTCACCTTTGATAACAGGAATGATGGATCTGAATTGTGCAATCTAATTGCGTCAGCTTCGTCTGATGGTATCATAAGGATCTGGGATGTTCGGGTGTTTGGAAATGAGAAGCCTACTCCATTAGCAGAGGCTAACACAAAAGCAAGGCTAACATGTCTTGCTGGGACATCATTGAAATGTAAGTCCACAAAAACGTTATCCACTAATGAATGTTACACTCTATCTTCACAGTGAAAACGATGCAACAAACATTTTGTGTGAGAACATAACATTAAATTAGTTATTGGTTATTCACTGAAAAAGAATTATGAATGATGTTAAAGCTGGAATTTTATAAGTTTATGCTTTGATAAAATGGCAATGACAATTTGTTCATTTCTGTCAATATTCTCGTTTGTGGTCACTAGTCACTGCTGCTCTTAAGTCTTATTTTTAATAGTCTTCTTTTCTATTTGTTAATGAGATAGATGGGAAGTTTGGTTTGTCTTCTAGGGTTATTTTTCACTTTGTTTAGTAAGATGTAGTTTATCGTTGATTTTGTTAAGAATCAACTGTTTGCCTCTATATTTGTATAGTTTTTCAAGGATCCTGCATAAGATAGTACATTCCGTCTCTTGAGAACCCAGATATTATTTTTGATTGTTGCCGCAAAAAATGCTTCCTACCTATCTGAAATCTGTAGGAATAAACAAAATCCTTGTACTTTTGTTTAACGGATACACAACTATTTCTTTAGCATGATGCCCTTTGCAAATGTCTCTTTTATGTTAATTCACTTGTGAAATTCTTCTTTGTTTGTCAAGTAGCTCAGCTCTGACCTATGATTCTCTACCATTTGCTGTGACTTCATTTGCAGGAGTTAAGGAAAGCACAAACGAAAAGGATGTCCAGTTAAATTATTGAAGCGAGGCCGTGCAACCAATTTTGTAATATTTAGTTCAGTGATTCGTATTGGACAAACGGGCTGGACAGGCTTCATGCTGAAAATCTGTCTAGCAGGCACCAGCTTTATTCACGGGAAATGTATGATAGTCGTCAATTATACATCAACATAGTTTGGCTTGTGGGCATGAAGTGCTTAATGTTTAGGCTACTGTGTGATCCGGTTGTATGGCAGGTTTTCAATGTGAACCATTTCTAATAGATATCGAGTGGGCGGTTTGCCACAGATGAGTCTTTGCGTATGCATGAATTTATTTTTCTCTTGTTTTCTCTACTGGAAGGATGTTCAACTATCAAACCTCTCTTATTATTGTGAGAGAAAGAAAGGGGCAGATGCCACAATCTTTTACAAAATATCAACCGGGATGCATAATTGGCTCGCACTCAAATTGGATCATCGATGATCGATCTATACGAGAAATCCAGGGAGGGTTCTCTCACAATACAATCAAGAACTGAACTCACCGCTCAATCTATAAACACCTAAGGTGTGCTTGGTTGTTTGTATCAAATGGTATATATATAAGATGGTTAAAGAAAAAAGTTATTTATGTGTTTAATTGCTTGAATGAATCGTCCTATCCTAAATAGTGGTATACAAATTTGAAGAATATTTTCTATGGATATTGAACTATTTTATTCTCCTAAAATAATAGAATAAATAGTATAGAACCATCTCATCCCATTCAATCTCGTCTCACCAACCAAATACACCCCTAAACTTCCTACCAATGCACAAATCTCTCTCCTCTCCTCAGAGCCGATGCCTCATCGTCAGAACTCACAAGTTGTGCCTGAGGCTTGTCCCATTGTTCCATCGCCTCTCCTTGTCCCTGTGGTGCTGCACCCTCTGTGCACCGGCAGCCCCACTCACCGGTACTTGCCACGCCCTGCGAGAGCTGTCGATCCCCTGGGCACCAGCCCTCCTCCCCGTCTGAGGCGCCATTGATGGCCTGATGATCACTTTCTTCTGCAGGCTGCGCCGCAGGATGCTGTTGATCCTCCTGCTCCGGCTGCCCTTGTCGTTGGAGATAACCGGAGGAGGGCACAACGGTGGTGAACAGTGCTCTGTGATCTTCTCAAGGGGTGAGGGTGCCGCTGCAGGCTTGGCTATGGGTAGAGGCATCAGAGAGTTGCGCCGGGAAGCAGGGTTTGTCGGATTCTGGTAGAATCCATTGCAGAGAGAGACTCTTCTAGCTTTCGTAGGCAGAGACAGCTGAGCAAAGTCAGGGTTATTTTCCTTCTCCTCTGCTAGAGACATCAGCTGATTGAAGCAGTAGGTGTCAGTGCTGCTGTCAGAAAACATCTGCTTCCCAATCCCAAAATCTTTGGCTACTGTTGGTTTCTCTGCTGTGGAATTGAGATTCCTCTCTGCCATAGGGCTTCTCAGGTATGAGTTTTTTTTTTCCTTCATGCTTTGCTGCTTCTGCGAGTGATCTTGGGCGATCTTGTTGTCAACATGCTGCCTTGCTATCTTTCTTTCAATTAGCAGCTGTGATTCCACCTCCTTGATCTAAAAAAAATGAGAAGCAACGATAAAGATGTTTTTTCCTCATGCATAACAGTATGCAGGCAAATTATAGTATCGAACCAATGGTGATTATAATTTATACATAGCAAAGGAAACTAAAAGATGTGGAAGGCCGACTAAACTACGTTAATTGCACACCGATCAAACTATTTGTAATGGTTTAGTCACCGTTATTGATTAATCGGTCGATTAGTCGGCCTAGTCCACCGTTTTTCACAACAATGTTGTTGGTGTAATTTTTTTTGCAAGTTTGATTGTGTTTTGAATCAAATTGCAAATTTAGTCTCTTATCGCATGTGGAAATAGCAGTAGTTATCTACTGTACTCTTCTATTACAATAGGTGGACATACCACGCTCCCATACAATAATAGGACACATGTTGTCTCTTGATTTTTTTTGTGATTGAGAAAATAGCTAGATTTGTAATTTTCATTTGATATAAGCCAAACATTAAAAACAAAAGGACAAGAGACCGGAAAGCCAACAGGAGATGACCGTTGGATTTTTTTCCAATTCGAAACGCGTCCCGCGATTCTAGCCTCGTTAAACGGACGGTCAGGAACTCAGGACGCTCGCGGTGTCCGAGGAGAGAAATGGCGGAGATCGGACCGTCCAATGGTCTGGCATGGCTTGCCAGGGCCACGATGTCAGTGATTAGATGGAAGAGCGCACAAGGAAGAGCTAATTTTTGTGTCCTACCGCATGTGCACTCTGCAGCAAGGTTATAAATTTCATTTTTTAAATCACATCTAGCTGAGAATTTGGAATTTTGATTGAAACCTGACCGAAATTCAAAAACTAAATTTCAAATCTAGTATTTTGGCGGTAGACAAAACCGAAATTTTGACCGAAATGACTGAAAGTTTGGTCGAAATGATTGAAATTTTGGCTATTTTTAACCCGTGTGAAATAGTTTCCTAAGGCTAGAAAAAATATGAAAATATCAAGTGTTTGTCTACATTTTCTATCTATTTGAATGCAAAATACTAAGTATCCTACTACTTCTAATTAGGAGTTGGTGATGGTCGTCCATTCTTCTGAGAGTACTTATCCGTTAGATCTGATATGCATGGTTGAGATGGAAAAGGATTTAACCCTGTTTCACTCTTTCCATCATCGCTTTCTTTCCCGTCTCCACATATCAAGTTGTTGAAGCCCTAAACCCTCTCTCATCTCCTCTCCCATTGGTTTTAGGGTTTCATAGCCGTAACCGCCTCACCGGGGACGAAACGCGATGCAGCCGCCGATGAACGGGCAACACACCCAACGCTGCAGGTACTACCAGGGCTACCGTAGTACTACCAGCCGGGTCCCTCGCACATTTCTCCGCGGGCAATGTGGGGCCAGCCGCAGCAGCAGCTTTCTCCACAATATACACCCCCACCGCTGCAGCAGTACACGCCTCTGCCTCCTCACTAGTACATGCCTTCGCCGCAGCTGTACGCATCATCATCGTCGCAGCACGAGGCGTAAGTGGTGGGTGGGCCCACGCCCGTAGGTGAGGAGATCAGGTCCCTGTGAATCGAAGATCTCCAATATTGGATGGATGACGTTTGCCTCTTCAACTCCTTTGCGCCCATAGGACAGGAGGTGATGTCTCTCTCAGTCGATCGATCGATCTCGAATTATAGCGTTACAAATGTATAATTCCAAGTGCTATGATGTTATTATTTAAGATTATGAAATTAAAGATAATTTTAAGTTTGAGTTTGTAAACATGTGTTAGGAATTTGTATAGTTCGATGAATTGATTTAAATATTCAACTACTGTACATTCAAAGTGAACAGTATTATTCAGACAAAGTTAATACTCTTTGTAAATACATTTTTGTCGCAAATTGAATTTTCGTTATAATGCACGAGGCACATGACTAGTTTACACATAAATTAATCTAAAATACCTTAACTTGCTACTCGTTGCTTGTAGAAGCCGCCACATGCCTTGTACGAACTTCCTCGGTCCGGCGCCACCTTTGGTACTGGACAGAGATCCTCGAGCTACCGAAGCACCCCTGGGCCTCAGGTCGGACCGACGGCGACGGGTCAACTCAATGCAGTGCCAGCCTCAGTGTGTCCATGAGCTCATCTCGTGCAAGTCCGGTGGCGGCATCCTGCATTCGCTCGAGGTTGAACACCTCGTTTGTCCATTCCTCCTTGACGGTGGACACCACCCCACGGTGGACACCACCCACTACAGCAGGTTCATGCTGTTGGTTGTGTCCATTGATGATTTGCTAGTGAGCAGCTTAAGAACGATGAAGCCATGGTTGTAGACGTCGGTCTTGGCGCTCACCTTCTTAAGCTTGGACAGGTCTGGTAAGGTTGTCGTGGACGATGGTCATGTCATCATGGAGGTTGTCCAGGCCACAAGCTGTGCCCTTGGCAATTATCATCTGAGTCGCCTAGTCAATCGGCGTGAGCTAAATGCCATCAAGAAACAAAGTATCTAACCTCAGAAGTACAGAGTTTTAGTTCAAAGGATAAAATTTTAAGGAATACAGAGTTTGGAAGTAAGAAAGTTGAAGAATGAATATGTATAACAATAACAGGCATTATATAATTCTTCACTAGCTAGGCTTAAATGTACATGAGGTGTTCGTTCTTATGGGGAATGCTCGGATTTTTAGTACTAGGCTAGTCAGGGTTTATGGTTAGTACTACTACTAACTTAGTGTTTATGGTTAGTAATGCTAACTTAGGGTTAGGATTTATGGTTAGGTTCAAGTTAGGGTTATATAATTTTAAATATGTTTTTGTAAAATTTTCACATATATTCCATGAGAAAAGTATTTTTAAAGTTCCAAATGTTCAAATTTATTTTCCTAAATTGTTTGGAATTATTCTTAGTTCATTTGCTATTTTTCTTGGCTTATTTGGATTCTTTGTATTTTAAAAAATAAAAACTAATTTTAATATTGGAAAAAGCCTAACAGATTGATTTCTCTCTCTGGCCCACTCTGGACAAGTAAGAGGAAGAGGGTAGTCATGTACTTATAGGTCATGGCTTTATAGACTTGTCTATTAGGCTGATATCCAGATATCTAAAATAAGTTTATCAGATAGCATTTGATTAAAATTTCGGATAGCTCCAAAATTGATAGAAACTTTCATCTCGAATCCGTTCCATATTCGACAAAAACTATCTGGATTCGATTCTGATATCTAAAAAAACAAGAATATTCGATTTCATGCTTGAATAATATAACATCCTAATTTTTGGTTCATTTGGATTTAATATGATTTTGTGAATTTTCTGAATTCTTGAGATGTTTCTAGAATTTTCCTGATATTTTTATTGCCTTAACCGATTTATTTTAATTATCAAAATATTTTTAAATCAAAAAGATTTTGAAAATGCATACTACAGTAGTGGGCTCGGCCTGACGCTGTGCGACCCAAACCGTTGCTTGGCCCGGGTTCTAGAAACCCTAGTTGTCCACCGTTGGATCTTGATCTACAGTGGATGTCGATCTCAAAACTCTATATCATTTTGGCCATTGGATCGGGCTATCACGAACGTGCCTGATTGCGTCGTGTTGTTCACGATGGAGTCCGTCGGATCAACGGCGCGTATACGCTCGGGATTACGTTGCCTTCGGGAGTCCGTCGCCACCATGGACATGGACTCCTTTGCCAAGAGGCTTCGCTTTCCTGTGCTCCGTGCAGACGTCGAGGCTATTTAAGAGGACCAGGGACCTTTCCCGAGGATCGCCATTTCCTTACGCATTATTTCCCTAGAAATCATCACCCGAGGAGCACCCGTGTCGCCGCAAGAGCTCGGCAAAGTGCCGTGAAGCCGTCGTCGTGGTTTTTGCATAGATCTGTTGTTGTCGAGCCTCTTCCATCGTGTTCGTGCCCGGATTCGAGTTGCCCACGTCAAGATCTACCAGTCTCGAGTGATAACGCCATTGAAAGGTCGTCGGAGCGCCGTCTCGTGTTTCATCTTCCACCTCTCCGATGAGTAGTGCCGCCGACCTCCATCGGCCATCGCCGACCTTTGCCGTTGTTCACGTAGCTCCCAACCATCTGATCTAGAGCCAATGCTCCAGATCGAACCGCGTAGACGCCGCCTCCATCTGCCACATGTGCTGCAGCCTCGCCTCCCCATGCGCAAGCCGATCTGTGGTGAGCGGGCAAGATTGCACCGCGTGTTGCCGCTTGATCTTGTTGTGTGTGCGCGTAACGTCAGCACATGATTGTGCTTCGATAATGTTGAACTCATTTTTTCAAAATTACTATATTGACTTAAATTATGCATAATACTTTATGCTAGAACTGCTTTGAAAATAGTTTGGAATTTAGTTAATCTAACTAATTGAATTATGGCTGCGTTGTTATTTGTATGCCATGATTATTGTCATCCTAGGATAGTTCATTATTAATTAGTTGCTAATAGAGATCAACATGGGTTGGTTAGATCGTGAATAGTTTTGCTTAACCATGTGTATCTTGAAATGTCAAAGTTAATCTTGATTAATAGAATATGTTTATAGAATTGGTGTGTCATATATTGTCATACGATGATAATGAGTTGTGGTAACATGTGTTGTTCGCAATGAAGTTGAAATTGTTGATACCATGTGTTACATAGTAATCAACTGAGGTGGTAATGATTTAGATTGGGATAAGTGGCAAGGAGTAACATGCTAAGGTGGATCTGTGTGGCGGTTGGTTGCGAAAGTCTTGTCTCGATCGGCCTAAGGACTTAACCTTGCAAGAATTTGACTTGAGTCAAATATACAACCACATATCTGAAATGGGATAGACCTAACTAAGTGATTATTTACTATATCTTAGCTTTGATAGTACCAGTGGTGGTGTGAGATCTGATCGAACGATAAAACTCACATGGTGCAATAGGGGGCTCTGATTGTGGTAACTAGTCCCTTCAGTGTTGAAACTTTAGTGAGTAATAATGGGTTAAGATAGAACATTGTAAAGATTTTATTATGATCACTCGTCTATGTAGTGAGATGATTGTATCTTACGGGTAAAGTGTATAACCTCTACAGAGTGTATAATCATTTGGATAGCCGTGCTCGCGGTATTGAGCAATGCTCAGAAATTACAATTAAGGAATAAATGTTATAAAATAAAAACTTGGATGGTAAGCTAGGTGCTGGTGAAAGTTTGGAATATGTTAGAGCTGGGTGCCATGTTTACTTGAGAAATGCTGAAAGTTATTACTTATTGTTATTTATTTTACTACTAATTCAATCTAGTTATTGTATTCTTTTATAAATATTGTTTTACTGCAAAATAGCCATGTTAGTCATTCCTTTGGAATAACCCATGCATATAATATGCTAGATTTGCATACTACACATAACTTGTTGAATGCTTTATATACTCACTCTTGCCAACAATAACATCACCGGTAGAAGAGAATCTACTCTAGCTTTGGAGGGGTATCTAGAAGAGATGAATATTTAGGGTATAAATCTTGTTAGTTGCCTGTGGTATACTGAGGGGTTTATCTATATTTTCATTCCATTGCAATTTAATTTGTTAATCTTAGTTTAGTCTTGCGTGGCATATCCATTTAAGGTCGATCATAAGGTTAGTCAACAGGTTGATAATTAATATATAAAGTTTTTTATTATGTTCTCACTGTGTATGGTTATGATATTCGCCTATATTGAGTTTGTGTGCACTAACGTGCTTCTAAACTATTGCGATATATATAAAGGGTCTAAATATGTATATTTAGATCCTGACAAATAAGATCTGAATTTATTTGATCGGTCGGAAACTATCTGTTCAGTTTGCACGCAAGGATTATCTCAGTGGCATGATGCTCGCGCCCAACATTTGAAATCGCCATGGCGGCCGGCTTGATCTAACCGCACCCCGTAGGGACGCGCGGCCACTGGCGCTGCAGCTCCCGCTCTGGCTCGTCGGCTTCGACCGCTGTCTCGCTGCGGTCGCAGCGACACCTCCATCAGCGGCACATTGTCCCCCATCATCGCCATGGTCCATGCACCACCTCAAATTCTTGGCTGCAAAATGGCCGGTGTAATGCAATACCTATTCCATATTTTTTGTCAGGTGCAGTTTGAGATGAGAGCAACAAAGCGAGCATTACCAGTGTGCTCCTCTCCAATTCCAATGGCTCTGCTTAATTATAGTATGAGAAGCCTAACTCTAACCAGGGCACCAGGCCATAGTTGGCAAGAACGAACTGAAGGCTCACGGCACATAGGAAACATTCCATCAAACTCTGCATGCCTCCAAGATCAAGATCAAGGTTAATGGATCACAGCTCATTTGCAGTTGATGTGCAAGGTAAATATTCGCATGGAAAATTTCTGCCAAAACTGGAAGCAAGTGAAGAAAATCTCCCAGGATCGGAGCTGTCGATGTCACGGTGGAATGGAAGTATACCGTACAGATATCCCAGGACAATAATGCTATGATACATGTAAGAGCTGAACATTTGGTGATACATAACAAAAATACAAGCAACTCATGTTGATCCCATGGTAAAGAACACGAGCAATATATGTTCACCATCCAAATGGAACGCATTAATATCGAGGTTAGATGAAAGTTCAAAAATCTGATTTCTCTAGGACTCACTCCAGTCCAGTTCCATTGGTTCATATGCTCCTTTTAGGGTACATTATTGGGAGCACAAATGACTAAAGCAAACGAGGAATACACTAGAAGCATGAGACGACCAAAACATTCCCAGAACACTCTTGAAGGCAGGCCCCCATGTCGATAGTGAAGTAGGTACATATCTCAAACTATGTGCTCAGCCAACGCCAGGATCTTGAGATGCTTCTTTTTCCTGAGCTCATGGGGAACAGGGCCAAATACACGAGTGCCAATCAGCTCGCCTTTATTGTTCACGAGGACTATCGCGTTGTCATCAAACTGGATCTCACTGCCATCATTACGTCCTCGTTTCATAGCAGCACGAACAACCACTCCATAGACCACATCTCCTTTCTTGACCTTACCACGAGGCTGTGCTTCCTTGACAGATCCAATTATTGTGTCCCCAAGTCTCGCCCCTTTCTTCCCCCTCAAGGACTGTATGCACATAACCCGCTTGGCTCCAGAGTTGTCTACCACCTTGAGATTGGTTCTCATCTGGATGAATGTTCTGATTTGCTGAAACCAGAATAAGAACATATATTATCATCTTCTTCAAAAACATCAAATGCTGATACGAACAATCACTTGAAGAGAACTACATATTCCAGCAATAATATCTTGCACCATATAGCAGGTTACAGAGAATTTTCTCCGGCAAACTATTTTGTGAATACTTAGTCTCTTCTGGTTTTGAGTAAAACCAAAAGCAATGAAAAGTGCTCATGAAGAGTGACTAAATCAGTGCCTCACAAAGGAAACCCTGAAACACGGAGTTCAATCTGTTGGAGGAATCTAGTTGTAATCCTACTGCCATTGCTTCATAATGGCAAATTAACACAACTGAATAAAATCTCAGATGTTGACAACAATGATCAACATAAACGTTTCAACTATATCAAGCAAAGTACCTTGTAGTCAAGTAACATATTGGATCATGGATACCACGGGAAAATAAAAGATGGACTATTGTTTGATTATTAAATTTGAAACTTTCAAGACTACTGTCTTACAAATTACTAAAACAGTAAAGATCATGTAATGATTTTCTGAGTGCTGACTAAAGAAAAAATCCACAGTAGTCAGGACATGTTAAGATAAAAAAAAATGATTGAAAGAAGAAGCAATACCTGACAGATAGCATCACAATGAGATGGTCTTGTCACTGCTTCAACAGATGAGTTAACAGCTCCGAACAGATTGTTTCCAAGACTTCCCATCAAAGTACGTCCAACTACATAGATCAAGAAGCATTTGCATGATCTGAATTAGAACAGTATCATAGAACAGCACCATAAGCCAACACAGCATGTCACTGGGCAAAATTAAAAGGAAACTGAACCACTCGAGATTCAAACAGAAACATAAGGTTAACACTTCCTCATAGGTAGATCATATATAAGCATTTAAATGATAGGACCTGATCACCATTCATCACCAAGATCACAGCCCTATAAGTTTAACTGGCAGCCATGATTTTATTTCAGCTGAATTGATTAAGGCACTGAGCTTTTCCCCTTGTACCAATAGCATCAGCTATAGCTGCACATTACAATTTTGAGTTTTGCAACGAGCAACAAGACAGATATCAAACAAAAAAGAGACCTGTTGCTTCAATCTAATTCGATACGAACCAAATCTTGTTTACTACGTGAAAGCAACTGCTAATGCAGGACGAAGTTCTCATTGTAAAGGCACCCATGTCATGTGTGAAACCAAGCAGTAAGCCTACATACTGAAAACTTTGAGGTCGATCGCTCAAACTGATACCTGATGAACATTTTGACCTCAGGAACGCTGCCATTTCTTGCTAACCTGCTCCTTGCCTGCGCTTTCCCTGCAAGTGAAAAGGGCGCAGCGCAATGACGCATTAAACTCAGCGTGGCAAGAACCTCGCAATAACCCAAAAAATTTGGAAAACAAACTGCTATCAGTACTCGACCACACAACATTGGAGAGGGAATGATTTGGATTAGATTGCTCACAGCAAAGAAAAGATCCCCCACGAGGATGTTGACGGGGGATCTCCGGCTAGATCCCACCGCGCCGGCAGGCGGAGAAACGGTGGATACGAAGGAAGGGGAGGAGAAGAGCTCACCGCGCCGGCCGCGGGAGAAGGGGGGGCAGGTCTGGCGAACGGTGGTAACGAAGAGAAGAGGCGGAGAAGAGAACGCCTCGGTCGCTGCTGGTCTTGTTCGTAGGTGTCTTCGCGCGGCAACTAGAAGAGAGAGGCGAGCCCGGCGGGATGGATAGGAGGGATCAGTGGCGGCGCCGCCGGCCTTGAGGGGAAGGGAAGGGAGCTCACTCTGCATTGTGCCGGGCCGAAAGGGTGCGGCCCGCCTTAGACCAAGCCTACTGGGCCTATGGGCCTAGTCCTGTCCGGTTTATATATAACAATCCTGGGCTAGCCTGTAGTTCAGCCTATATTAATGGGCTAAGATTGAAAATGATCGGGCTGGGCCATAATGTGGAGGCAGCATTCGCCGAAACGTGTCAGGGGTCTCTGCCAATGGGAGGTGGACAAATGCGTGGGCCTACTTGCAGTAATATAGAGGGCTCTTCTTTGTTTAGTTTACTCCCCCTTCAAGGGCCTGTATGGGGGAGCTGCGGCTGGGCTGAAAAACTGCTTTTGGTTTGTTGTGTTATAAAGCAGCTGTAGTTGATGGCTATGATTTTTTTATGCTGTTTGGCAAATTGGTTGTTGCAGTTGTAGCTTTTAGAAGCCAACTGAGCGGGGAGGTGGCAATATAGCAAAGTACAGCGGCATCTGAGTGGAGAGATGACGTGGAGGCAATGAGAGGCGGGTGATGGAGGTCGAGAAGGCAGAGCGACAAGAGATGGGAGGTGGTCAAGCGAAGCCTGGCTCAAAAACTCCTCCTCAAAGAATTGCAGCTTTTAGGGTGCTTGCTTGTGACTTAGCTTTCTAGCCGCTTGCGCTTATCTTTGTTGGAGGAGCTTGGGGGTGACGGAGGTCGAGAAGGCAGAGCAACCGAGGTGGGAGGTGGTCAAGCGAAGCCACAGATGAAAAGCTCCTCCTCGCTTCTGCGCTTTTGGGGTGCTTCCTGTGTGTTTAGCTTCCTAAACGCTTCTTGATTATCTTTGTTTGGAGGAGCTTTTAACTTAAATCAACACATATCTATTATTAAACTATCATAAAAAAGAAAAGTCCAGTTTAAATTTCAATCCAAACTTGTTTCAACTAATTAGTAAATTGGCTAAACTCAATATCTAAAAAATTTCAAAAAAAAAAATCGCATGCAAATACATATAAGAAATATCCATTTTAGATCGAGCACCATGGTGCGTCAGGTAACTATACTATATATACTTGGAGCAGCAAATGAGAGTCGCTGCGCTCGCATTCGTTTGAGCGCGTTTTGGTCCTTTTATAAATTACGAATAGGTCCTTTGTGATTTTTTGTGAGAGTAAGATATTTTCTCCAAAAATCGCGTTTGGGTCCCTCGTGCGCCATTTTACGGAAAGAAGCTCCTGTTAAATTCAAATCGCGAACAAGCCCTTTTCTATTTTTTCGGGATAGCGGACAGGTCTAAAAACGTAATATTCAGGTCCTTGCTCCTTACGTCTAGGTCATTTCTCCGTTTTTTCCCGGGAAAAAATGTTTTCGTCACTAGAAATATGTGTGCAGCTCTATTTCTAGACTTTTTCCCCAGCTCGATTTTCCATCTTGATCTCTGATATTTTTTAAACCATGTATTATTACTCGGTGAACGCGTAGAGTGTTAGCCTCGACAAAAGAAGGTTATTGTCTCTAATAATTTTTCACCCACCGCCTCTAGACTTTTTCCCCACCACGGTTTTCCAGCTCGGTCTCCAATATTTTCCAAATAATTCGTCGAAAGAGATATTTCTACAACCCTATCTCTCTATTTTTTTCCCCGTTTCACTTATTATTTTGACGATTTAAAAAATAAAACGCCGCCGAAAAAAAGAATTTTTTCTCTGACGGTACATCGATGTGGCGTGTTACGCCGCTAAAAAAATTGTGTTCTTTCAACTGTTTACTCATTATTTCGACGATTTAAAAAATAGAACACCGCCGAAAAAAAAGAATTTTTTTATGAAAAAGCAACATGCACGTCATGTTAAAAAAAACGTATTGATGTTTAGATCCTTCGTAAGAGGACCCTAAATAGATAAAAAAAACGTATTAACGTTTGGATCATCCCGACTGTTTTACACGAAAAGGACCTTTCGATTTAGCGCAAACGTAGATGCACTTTTGTTTTTTCAACCGTTTTGCGCGTTTCCTCGATGATTTTTTAAAAAAACGCCGACGGAAAAAAACGAAACTTTTCTCACGAAAAAAACAACGCACGCGACGTATACGCCGCACAAACTATCCTAGTTAACCATATATGCCGCACGTTGTATTCTCTTTCTCACCAACACCAACACTCCCACACACATTCATACGTGGATTTTTCTGCAACTGCATGCACGCGCTCATTTAGAAAAATACTGCATTCAAGGCTGTCTAGAAAATTTAGAACTCGCAAGAGATCTAAATTGAGTACGTGACTTTATTTTCAAGACCGATGATGGGGTTTTGGGCAACATATCGGTGCAACCCCCTCAATTGAAACCACCGTGCAACTGAACTAAAATTTCAAAAATTCTGAAAAAATCATGGATGTACATCTCAACTTACCCCACCTACATATAAAATTTCATGATCAAATTCATCCTATCCTAGCGGGTACAAAAAACAAGCAGCAAAATGAATAGTGATGAACAGTAAAAATCACTGTTCATGCGAAATTTGTCTTTTTGTAGCTGCTAGTATAAGATGAATTTGATCATGAAATTTTATATGTAGGTGGGGTAAGTTGAGATGTACATCCATGATTTTTTCAGAATTTTTGAAACTTTTTAGTTCAGTTGCACGGTGCTTTCACCGATATGATTGCACGGATTTTGAGCTTTGAAACAATGATCTCAACTACGACAATCTTGTGCTCTACCGGTGGACTCAAGGGCGAAGCTACGACCAAGCTAGCGGTGCTAGCGCAAGCGGCTGTGGTGGCACGAGCAATTGCGGCAATAGATGAGCAGCGGCAAGCGGCACGGAATGCCATATTGCCATGCATGTGTAAACAGTAAGTTCTTGATTTAGCGTATATAAAGTGGTATAGATAGCAACCGTCTATAATATACCTCTATATTATTTATAAACAGCACTAAAAATTAATAATTCATACAATGGATCGTCTATATAGCTGTTTATAATGATCTCTTGTCTAAATAACAAGCTGTTAGGGATTAGATAATTTCCGTAAAGACCATCGTGCCCCGGCAGCCAATCTTCGGCCGACCATACTTGCCTTTGGACGGTGTCCCCAAGGAAGACCCTCGGACAAACCAGCTGATGGTCTGCCCCGACCACGACCAAGCTCGCCCCCGGGCGCGCCTGCTCGGGGGGAATGCGACGGTTGGCCACAGCCGAAGGAAGATCCCGATTATGATCGGTAGGTCGTGCTTGGCTCATGAAGACGACGTGGCATTAATCACGCTGCGGCTCAAGGACCGTACAACCATGATCTGAGCCTATTACGCCCACGTCACAGCATGGCGGAAAGCAAGGGAGTCTGTTACGGCCACGTTCGAGTACAGTAGTGACATGTCATTTGGTTATAAATGATATAAAACTGTAATCACCTATAAATACCCCGTTGTAAGAAGGAAAAAAGGGATGACGAATTCCTGTAGAAACACACACAACATATTCGCGCAAGTGTCTTGTAAACATTCAAGCAGCAATACAGCCACTGGACGTAGGGTTGTTATCTCCATCGTGAGAGGCCCGAACCAGGATAAAATCTCTTGTCTATTGTCCCTTTTGTGCATCCATTCCATCCGTTCTTAGTCCGATGGCATCCTCGGACGACAAACCCTTCACGGAAAAAGAGTCCTAGTTGATTCCTTATTCAACAAGTAAACTCGGCGGGGGATCCGTTTCCCAAACGTCGACACAAGCTATTTATATAATGGTACATAAAATAGAAAGCTGTTTATAAGATCGTCTGTTAAATAGTAAACATTAGCTTTCTCTCTCCTCCACATCATCTAAATCCTACGTGGCATAGTCTTACAGACAACTGACATATACCATTGTACATACCCTTAGATTTGGGATTTGGGACTTTGTGGAGTGTTGTGATTTGAAATTTGAACTTTTGTTATGATTTGTGAATGAGAGCAACCAAACAAGTTTAAATTTCTTCACCACACTTCAGAATTGTGCATGCTGTTAAATAAAGCTCATTAAGGTTTGAATCAAAATTGCTTTGATTCTACTAGTAGGTAATGAGTTTGAAATTAAAATTAAATAAGTTCATTTTAAGGAAAAAAAGTTAATGTGGCTCAGCTCGACAATGGCTTGTTAGTTTGAATTTAAAATAACTACTTAAGTGATAAGTAATGATTTTATATCCAACTTACCTAAATTTCAAAATAATTAGCTCGATAATAACTCGTTAAACTCGATAACCAGTCCTAATTAAGCATGCTACTCCATTACAAGTTTTCTAGCCGGGCCGCTGAGCTGCTAACGCGGCGTCTCCGCCCTCACATATTCAAGATAATCCAAAATGACAACACGAGGAGGTATAACCCTCTAATTAAGGTCATCATTAACCTAGCTAAAGTTGGAAACTAAGAATTAATGTGCGCAGCATCGCAGCAAGCATTAGAACGCAGATCGATGTGCTTTTACGCTTTCTCAAGAACCGATAAATTAATCAAAGCCGACCGTAGTAATATTTAAGGGTGAAAAAAAACTCGAAACTCGTGAATTAAACAAGTATTCACAAATTTGGTTCGATTCGGCTCGAACTTGTTCTTTAATGAGTCGAGTTAAGCTATGATTTGAATCTGTTTATATAATGAGTTAAATAAGCTAACTCGCAAATTAAATGAGTCAACTCGTGAGTTTAACGAGTCCTCCAAATCGGCAAATATAGTTGTATATGTGTGAGGCGAGAATGATAATACATAGCATACCGTATAGTTTTAACAACAATCCTCTTAGATAGCAATGTCGAGTTTAACAAGCTAACTCACGAGTTTAGCAAGTCAAGACGAGTTGAGATTTAAACTTGTTAAAATAAAGAATCGAGTCAAACCGACTCGCTATCTTAATATTCTGCTCGATCGATCGAGATCATGGATGCATGGACTTGCTGCTGGTACTCTACAAAAGCTTGACGCACGCATGAATGCATGATGAATCGCTAGCTAGCTAGCTAACTACATATCCAATGGCTGGCCAGCTTTTCTTATCGAGGATTTGCACCAACCGGAAACCACGCACCAGATCCAGTATGCTCCCCATTCGCACGTACCAAATAATTAAGCCAATGATTTCATGGAGCAATTAGCGGCCTAATTAAGCTTTTGCATCGTCATCCTCTCCTCTTCAAAAAGCATTTTTAATTATTTAGACGGCTATACGTGTTTAGATTTCATCATTCAGTACTGTACATTCCCTTTTTAACTTCTGCATGCGTTGCATTGCTGCCTAGCTTTCCCTACAAAGGGCTTGTTTGGATCATTACCTCTAATAATTAGCTGACTAATACCTAATAGCTGGCTAATTATTAGATAGGGCTGTTTGGATGTATTAACTAATAGGTGGTTGAAAATTTGGTTGTGGATACAAATGTCCATTGTAGCCTTGTATTAATTAGTTGTTTGCATCCATTAGTTGAAAGGGGCATGCGGTGGAGGGGCTGAGGACAAATTGGTGTTTTGATCATCCATTAGCTGAAATTAGCAGGAGAGAATCAGCTAATGAGATAACTATTAACTGAGTTGTTAGCTAACTATTAGCTAGGCTGTTTAGATCTATTTCAGCTAATTTTAGCAGTTAACTGTTAGTGCTAATGGATCCAAACATAACAAAAACTCTGAACTCTGAAGTACACACTCGATCGGCTGGATTAATCTGTTCGTAGCTAGATACGTAGGAGCGCTAGTACCGTGTTGTCAGGAACTTCAAAGAATTTGAGCGCACAAGTTCAGACAACCAAAGTGAAGGAGACTTTGAATGGGAGTCGGCAGGGAAGACATCGTTCCAGCGACTACAAGTGATGAACATCGGCGGTCAGGACCCAACTTGATTTGGGGAGGCTTAATCAACGGCTAACCGATAGGAACAGTAATTACTGAAAAAGAACGGATGAAGAAGCTGTCATTTATTACTTTTACTGCATTTACTCTGTTTTACCGAACTTATTCTGTTATGATTTAACCGATGTAACTACACTGGGTATAAAACCTGGAAGACAGTGGCAATCCATACAAACCCGTGGCCGATCCACTGATCCTCCGCCTTTTGCCATGTCCTTGTCTCCACCTCCGGCAGAATAGCACCGCCACCTCGCCGTCGTCTTCAGTCGCGGGCCCTCCACCGTCAGATCGCCCTTCAACGGCTCAGATCACGCCGCGTCGTTGCGCCTGTGCCTTCGCTTCACCGCCGCTCGATCTGCGCCGAGCCGCCGTTGGATCTGCGCCGCGTGTCTCGCCCGGTAAGCCGCCCCACCCGCCGCCGCGTCAGCACCGTGTCAGCCACGTCGAAGCCACCTCAGCATTAGCCCTCTGCGTGGCTGCCATGTCGTCTGGTCTGCCACGTCATTCCGTATTCCCCCTCGGTGATCCCAGTCCACGGTGGACCGAGTCTCTGACCCGTGGTCCCCATGTGTCAGCCGTATGTATTTTTTTCTTTTCTGTTTTTTCCCGAAAATCCGAATCCCAGCCAATCAGAAGCCGACACGTGTCACCCTTAGTAATTTTCCTGATTTTCTCTCCCGAGAAACTTTCAAAGGCCCGTTCTTCTCCGTCCAAACTCCGATTCGAGTGATTCAAATTTCTAAATTCGTCTAAATTCATGCTCTATCTGCCAGTGCCTTTCTTGTGATTTTTGGATTTTATTTGAATTTGTTTTATTTATTTTGTTCTCGTTTTATGTGTAGACGATGCAGTTGAAGCACAAGCGGATCATTCAGCAGAGGTAGCACCAGTGGGAGGCATTGAAGGCAAGTCTTCCTTGAACATGTTGATCCCAATTTTATGAAATTATTATGTTGTTTTAAATTATGCATGCTTATTATTTTGCGTAATATACTTTAAATGCAGTTTTAATGCTTAGCTAAATTCCAACTTTGTTATGCCCTCATTGACATTAATCGTGACAACCTTGACACCCTAGGTAATATTAAGTACTGTAATTGATGATATTTAATAATGTGGTATGGAACGATAGAATTGCTTAGTCTTGCTTAAATACCTCGGTATCTTACCATTATAGAAATTCTTTCAATTATTGTTCAAAATTAATTGTGAAATTATGGCAATTAGTATTGCTGGTATTATTTAATTGAAATAAAATGAAAATGGTTTAGACTGGGGCGGATGGTTGTTTGGTGGGTGCGGGATGCACAAGATCTTGTACAATGTTAGTTCCGCCTTAGTCAATTAAGGACCGAAGCGTGTGTTACCTTGGACCGAGCTTTACCATACAACCACAAGTCTATATGGGTACGACCTGGCTAATTAATTTGTACGTGTCGTTATTGGCTTCGCCATTGGGTTGAATGTGAGTGTCGGATGGAGACACTTGCAAGGCACAAGAGGGGGCTTCTGTACTGGGTGGATTTAACCCTAACAGTGGTGAAACCTTAGCGGGCGAAGTTGGTAGTGGTGTCGTACATTGTAAAGGCCTTGTCATGATCTCTCTGCCGACACACCAAAAAAAGTGTGTTAATTGCATGGCAACATGAGTCGATCATGTCTTGTGGGTAAAGTGTACACACTCTGCAGGGTTAAAACTACTTGAGTAGCCCTGCCCACGGTCAAGGGCAGGCGAGGTACGCTAGCACATTGTAGATTTTATGGTTTTGGTTTTAAATGAAAATAATGTTTTGGAAAAACCGTGAGTGGATGGAACTCTCGGGTTTTGGTTTGGCGGTTGGAGCCAATCGGGTGGTTGGAACCTATGAAATTGTTATACACATCAAATTCAAATATTAGTTATTTACATTTTGTCAAATATTGCTTTATGAAATTACTATTGTTATTTCAAGTTAAATTCTGCTTTATGCAAATGAATCATATTATGCCTTCAATTGTTTAGCCTTGCATATAGTTATCATGTATTATGTTTCCAAGACTTGCGGAGTACGGTGTGTACTCACCTTTGCAACATTCCAATTTTCCCAGAGGAGTTTTCTGAAGCTGAAGGTGATTATGAATTCTATGCGTGTGGATTTGATGAAGGCGATACGGACTACTAGGTTGGGCATATGGATGGGCTCATACTGCTACTACTGTTTTATTTCCACTGCTTCTTACTGAACTTAAGCCATAAGGCTTGTTTACTTGTAATAATGTGGTTACAAAGCTATCTCCTTTTTGCTTAATTACTGTTATCTGCTTCGTGATATGACCGTGTTATCATCACTGTTCCACTGTGTGTGCTAGCTTTTCCTGGACTAGCACGAGTAAACACAGAGGGTTCGGATTTGGAAATCCGGTCCCGATAGCAGTACTGGCTTTCTTGATTGTTTTAGACCTCAACTCCTCCCTAAATCTAGTCTCGGTCCATGTCGTTGCCCACCATGTCCATCACTAGTGCTTCACACTTCGGTTCCTTGTCTTCCTGGCTTGCAACCACTTCCTAGCCTCAGTCATCTTCCGGTGTCCCTCAACCATTCTGGGCCAGAGCTCTCCTAGTCTAGTCCCGGTCTTGCCTTCGCCTCACCATGACCCTGCAACTAACACAAACAAGTAAATTGTCACATAGCACTGTTCACAATAATATGCATTAAACAACAATTAATACAAATATTAAGCACAACTTCACTCGAAAGTCGGTACTACCAAACTACTGCTCCAGCATGGCCGGTAGTATTGCTCCTCTGAAAACCCCAATGACCTCTTTGGTAGATAACTACCACCACTAGAGGCCGGTAGTATCGCACCCCTGGTACTACCGCTCTCACATGGCCAGTGGTGTTACTTACACTCAACCCCAGAGAAAAACATCTCTCTGGGAAAAGACTTCCTCTTCCAAGGCCGATAGCTCTGCAGAACCGGCACTACCTGGAAAAAGACTTCCTCTTCCAAGGCCGATAGCTCCGCAGACCGGCACTACCGCCAACCTGCTGCTACATGGTTGGTAGTATTGAATTTGAACTTTGTTAGCAGAAACAGCCTAATTAATATGTCTTGCATTTCAGATATAGATCATCCTATAGACATTCTTGATTTGCTAGGTTGATCAATAGTGGAAAATGAAATAGATGAAGGAGCGTGCATTTTGCTACTATTTCGATTAAGTGGCCATTGCTATTTGCTAGTAGCTACCAAGAAAAAATTGGAACGAATAACATGATAATCACACAGCACACAGCTGCATTCCGGTGTTTTGCAGTCAAGCCCCTGCATGGTACTGTGCAGCAGGTACAGCTGCAATGTGTGAAATGTTTGAGGTCCTTTCTGCAAAAGGTGTTCCTCCATATAAGCTGAGCTCAGCTGCTCGGCTTTCTTGTCACAGGGGATAAAGCCCAGCTGCAGCAGCTGCAGGTGCTCAGAGCTCAGTGGTTTTTTTGCGTGTTAACCCTTGGCGTTTTGGACTTGGTAGAATCTAGTCCTCTTGGCTGGCATTTTGGTCGATCCCCTTCAGGTGAGCAGCTTCCGCTTGATTCCTCCTTGCGCTAGCTCTTCTTTCTGGCCAAAGATTTGGTTCTGTGAGAGCATGGCATCCACAGACATTTCACTCTGGTTCGGTTGCATTGTTTTCCCTTTCGTTTTTGCGATTCCTTAGCAAGATTTGATGGTGCTCGAGTGTAAAGGAGTTCTTGGATGGAGCAGCCATTCGTTCCCAGGATTAAACAGTTCTTCCTCTTTTGGATGCAGTTTTGTTTTCCTTTTCTTGAAAATTTGAGTGCTATTCCTTTCCTAGATGAGTTACTTTTGGTTAATGTGGAGAAGAGTGGTAGAGCTAAGTGCATTCAGTTTGAGAACTATTTTGCCCAACAAGCCTTTCTAATATGCCCATCAAGAGGGTTTTCCCTTTTCTTTTTCCAATTTTTTAGAATTATTTTAGCCATAGTTTTCTTCAGTTACTTGCCAGATTTGATTCTAGGAAGGTGGGAGCTTCAGATACAGGACCCCAAAATACAATTTCTTGATCAAGTTGCTATTTTGCTTGCTCTTTTCTTTTCTAATTGAAATCCATTCTTAACAGAGAGCTCAGCAAAGGTAACGAGGGATCATAAATTTATGCAAGAACAGATACTACATTTCAGATGTTTTCTGCCTTTAGTAGATTCCTTTGACAAAGCTTCTGCTTTTCACATATTGTAATTTTGGGTGCTAAAGCACTCATTTAATTAGCAGCAGGAGAAGAGCAATGAAGTTCTAGGAGATTTGTAGTGCTGACAAAAATTGGTGCAGAGTTGGAAGTTGGAACCCTTCACAGCATTTTTGCAATCCTTCGGCAAGATTTTGTTGTTTTAATTCTCACCTCAAGAACTATAGCTTTGCCACAGCTGCAGCATTTCGCCAGAAAAATTTCCCAATCTTTTTGCAAGATTTGGTGCTAAAGCCTCCAACCTTTTCTGAATTCTACTCTCAAATGAGCAGAGGAATCTACGGTTTGGCATGAGCTAAGCCATGGAGGAGGTAGGCAAGGAACGCAACTCCTGCAAGCGCCCGCGCGCCGCGCTCGCCTGCGGCGGCGGCTCGGCGGCGTCCGCGGCTGCCGCCGCGGCGTGGCCGACGTGCCGGGTGGCGCGCGCGGCTGCGGGCGGCAAGGATCGGCACAGCAAGGTAGTGACCTCGCGCGGCCTCCGCGACCGCCGCATCCGGCTCTCGGTGCCGACGGCGATCCAGTTCTACGACATCCAGGACCGCCTGGGCGTCGACCAGCCCAGCAAGGCCATCGAGTGGCTCATCCGCGCCGCCGCCACCGCCATCGACGCGCTCCCGTCGCTGGACTGCTCGTTCGTCCTGCCCGCCTCCCCGCCGGCCGACGACACCGAGGTCAGCACCTCGGAAACCAGCAAGAGCTCCGTGCTCTCGCTCACCAACGCCCCGGCCGACAACGGCCATGCCACCGCCACAGCCGCTGCTCACCAAGCCAACGCCTACAACGGCAGCACCAATGGCACCTTCGCCGAGCTCCTCCACTGCTCCGCCAACGACAAGCCAATGCAGCAGCAGCCGACGCTTGCCTACTACGCCGCCCAGAGCTCGCACATCGCGCCCATGTCCTTCGAGATGGTGTCCCACATCGCCTTCTCCCAAGAGCAGCAGGACCCCGCGGTCGTCTTCGATAGGGGCACACTTCAGTCCAATGCCGTCGCCGCGCCGCTGTGGCCGCCGCCTCAGCACCCGTTCCTGATGCAGAGGTTTGCTGCTCCGGGTGATGCCGCCGGCCTGCCGTTCTTTCTTGGAGGCGGTGCTGCTGCTGCTGCTCCGGCGACGTCCAATGCGGTGGAGCGAAGGCTGCAGCTCTGGGACTTCAAGGAGGAAAGGAAGACATGACCAATTATTGGAGGTAAGGAGTTGTTTCCTTGCAAATTTTGCATTAAGTGCTTGATAGTTGATACTGAGAAATTGGAGTTTGCGAATTGCGATCAAGACATCAAGTGGTCTACTTTTCAGCTTATTAGGACGGTAAACTGGACCATATACTTTCGTTGACACTGTGACATTTAGACTAAAATCTTGCATTAACTATTATTGAATCCCCGGGGGTATGTTCCAATAATTGGTTCGTAGTATGATCTAAGCATCTTTGGGTGGAAATTTGAAATGGAAACAGAAAAGGATTTGCAAGTATTGAATGGGCTTATACACAATGATCATGGTGGCTAAGACCAGCTGTTGTTCTGGCAATGCGTCATGGTGGAAATCCACCGCCTTTCCTCATTAGGGTCAGCTGGTTATCGCGCGTGTACTTTGTAAGACCATGTTAGTGAAAATATGTCCTCCCCATCAGTTCTACTTCATACTGCTATGCCTAAGCTGCTATTGATTATTCTGGAATTGTCCTCTGGAGGAAGTAACGGAGTAGCTAATTTCACATATGAGGAGCAGTGACAGCAATTCCACCACGTGTATGCAATTCAGTAGTGTGTCTTGTGGGAAGAAGTTTTCAAGAAGCTAGCTCGCTGAATTGGGAATAGTGAAGTGTTGTTCCAAGTGAGTAGCAATGTAAGAATGACCATAGCAAATTCATCTGCACCGACATACATGCTAAAAAATTAGAGCTTCTGTTCTAAAATTATAGCCAATGTTAGGGAATGCTTCTTGTAGATGTAGAGAAGGTTCCCTGAATTCAGGTACACTCTATTCAGTAGTGTGTTTGGATTAGCTAAACTATGTCCTGATTGGAAATGATTCTGAATAGCATTTCCTTTGATAAAACCAACGAAATGGTGCAGACCATTAGGTTATAGCCAATGTCCACCAAACATTTGTGCAGATCATTTGGTCCCGGCAATTGTGATTTACATGTACCAGTCCAACTCAGATATTACACGAACAATTTTCTGGCATCCGTTGTTGAATCTTACTGAATTTGGCATCCCTTCAAGGAAAAGAAACTTGGGGAAAGTTATTGAGCAAATAGAGCCTCACAAAACACTTAAAACCGAAGTTGGTATCTTTGGTTGCATTCAAGTACTTCTTTTGTATGATGTACCAGTTCCCTTCTGGGTACAGAATGTCTTGATTTGTTTTCAAAGCTCTGTGCTTAGTTTAGACCATAATTCATGTTGCAGCTCCATTCCTGACAAGTGTGAAATGTGGCTAAGAACTTGGTTGTCCTCCTCTCTTTCTATATTCCGACGGAATGACCTTTTCAAATAGTTCAAGTGAACTGGTTAAATAGTTGTGTTACTGAATTAATTTCTAAAATAACTGTATGTTTTTAACTATTTGTATAGACTATATAAATGCAGGCCTAGTATATTAGATATACATCAAAAATTCTATTTATACAATTCAATGACATTCCAAGAATAAGACCACTTACTGCTACCATGTTATTGTAGTACTATACTGACATGCGCGTCACTCTTATCTGATACATTCTTCAACAGCTTGTAGAAGTCACCTTTGACATTCTGTACAATCTTGACTTGCTAACATTTTTTTCCCTAATTTTATTCAAAGGAACCTTCAACTATGTTTGGTGTCGCACCAAGTCATGGCCGATCAGCATAAGCAAAACCAAAGCAGGAGAAAAAAATGCCAGGCGACACCAGCGTCAGGAAGATATGCCGAAAATGGACGTATCACCAGATCTTTCATCGTTCCGCCCGTGATTTGCATTTCATACTCTAATGGTGTACGATTTGTTTGTGACCTCTGTTGTTGTGATCCCAAACTATGCCATCTTTTGTTGTACTCTTGATAATTTGGCACAAACATGAAGTCTTGCTTGGATGCCTGACTTTCCTAGAGATATTAATCTAATCTTCAGTGCTAAAATTTGCTTAAATGGCCGCATGGGATAAAGATGCGATCACACTACAGTCTCTAACTTAACTGAACATAAGCTCACATTTAAAGTAGGCAATCCACAACAAGTAAAAAGAAGAAAGCGTAGCTCTGTAAACAAGACATGCATGTTTACACTACAAGACGCAGAGAGTGATGCTTGCCTTCCTGTCCAGACAAGGCAAGACTGAATCATTTCACATTTCTGAAATATCCTGCAATAACGGGTAACTCCTCTCTGTGCTTTATCCAGCAACACTATTTTTTTAAGGCAACATCAACAGTAAAATTGGTGATGTACAAGTGCAGAAATCAACCAAAGGTATGCTTGTTATGTTCAGAATTTGCTGCAAAATAAGCACAGCAGAATATAGCTCAGAGTAAGATATGCTTGTTATGTTCAGACTTTGATGCCTACGCCCGTTGACTTTTCTCTGTCTCCCTCTGTTCCCATCCAGCCGTCGCCGTCGGCATCTCCAGAGGCTAGGAGGGCATGAGATAGACTAGGCACTAACCAAAGCAACAGGTAGCGATTACCCTATTGTCTTCATGTCTTGTCGATTGTCATAGCGCCTAGAGATGCATGACACCTAGACACCCGACCATGGAAACGGAGACATACACCCACCGGCTAAGGGACGAACAAAGTCTGCGAATTAAGGATCAGGACACTCTGAAAAATCAAGAAAATTGAGCTCAAGAGGATGTTTCCATTTTTTTTTAAGAGACCAACTCTTTTCTGAAGAAATCAAAGAAAACGAAGCTCAAAAGGCATGAATCTTAAACATTCACAAATGAAACAGAATGACGCATGATCCCATATTTGTATATGCTCATGCACAAACGCAAAAGGCGTGTGCAAATCAGTTATGTAGTACCATACTCCATATAATCACATGCAAACGTTGTATTTTGACCTTACTTGGATGCATGATACATGAGCACTACATGACCAAAGAATTCTATTAATCCATCAAGTTGCTTCCATAAGCAAGCAATCCAAGACAGATAGCCGGTGGAAAGAGTGTTGGAAAAGACACGAGTATAAGAGCAAGATTTTATTCATTATTCTGTTAGGTTGATCTCTCGGCCCAAGCCCAGAGTCAAACTCGCTACGATCGGGGCGCAACCAACCGCTATGGTTGTGGCCCCGTTACTCGTCGCTATATAAAGGGGAGTAAAGGGCCGGCTCGGTATCCAAGGATCACCGGTTCCACCTCGCTCCTACAAACCCTAATTGTGACCCGATCTAACAAGCGCGCGGAAGCACGGGAAGGCCACCACCGGCGAGAACTGCTTCGCCCTCTTCTTCCCCTCCGACTGCCAGGAAGGACGTGGATGGTAGCAAAAGGGAATCGCCGCCATCCGGATCGCGTTCTTCATCCTCTCCGTTCGAGCGCGATGGCTTCGTCAAGCAACACAAATACCGAAGGTATTTACCTAAGCCCGCTTCTAGGTGTTGTCGTTTAGGCGCTAGATCCTTAGCAATGCCCAACAATGGTATCAGAGCGGTTAGTGCCTAGATCCAACCCTAGATGAAGAGTACCTTCGGATTTTTGGTCTCGCCCGAAGCAATTAGAAGGAGAGGAAGAGCTTTTACTCTCAGATTCGAACCTTAGATCGGGATTTTATTTCCCCAAACCCGTAGAACCCTAGCGATTTCTTCCCAAAATCCCGAAACCGAAACCATTAAAAATAAGAAAAGAGGGAAGAAATCATTACCTGGCTTTGCCGTGCTCGTCGCCATCGGCGGCAGCCACGGGAAGAAGAACCTCGCCAGGAAGAAGATCATCCCGTGCGTCTCCGTGCTCCTTCTCCGGGTTCATGAATCGCGCGGCTTAGGGCACCGCCTCCAGGCGCGTCAACCCTAGGGTGACGGCGCGCACCGGCAAGGGGGCTGAGGGCGGCGCCGCCGCTCCTCCATCGTCGTCCCTCTCTTTGTCTTGCGCACGGACTGGAGACGAAGCGGGCGGGCGTGCGAGCAAATGAAATTAGGGTTTGGGGGCTGAGCGATTTTTCCGCGTTTTATGCCGCCCCGAAGCGATCTCGTCCGTTCACTCGCGATCAGACGGCGCTAAGGATCGTGAGCTTCATTTGGCTTCTTATGGCCCAAGCGAAGTCTTGTGGCACGCCCGAACCCGTGTTTTCATGGCACGGTGACCGGCCAAGAGAAGGCCGTTGGGCCAAGTTTTCGGCCATGAACAGCGAAATGAACAGTAAATTTTTTTCTTTTTGCTGTGAAATATTAGATTAAGCACATGAATAATTAGTTTAAGCGCTGAGTTAAGAATTTTGTTTCCGCTGCTAAGTTGAAGATTAATTTTCTGATTAAATTGGATCCAACATGAAAATTTGATTAGAAAATTATATTTCCGCTGCTAAGTTTAAGTTTATTTTTTCTTGATTAAATTTGAACCAACGAGAAAATTTAATTAGAAAAATTATGTTAAGTTTGTTTTTAGTATGGGAATTTTATCTTCTGACCAAAGTTGATGATAAAATTTTTCACAATATTTAAGTTTAAAATTTGTTCTGTTCTAATTTTGCCCAATGGTGATTTAGAAGTAGAACAAATTTTTCTGTTAAGAGCATGTTTTTAATTGAACCAACGTTGAATTAATTCATGCAATTTTATTTCAGTATTCTGATTAAGTTGTATTTTCTTTTGAAGCTGCGAACACTTCAAATGTTCTGAGTTTGATCTTTGCTATTGAGCCCCTAAATGGGGGGAATTATCCCTCTTGGAGGGAGAAGATTGAGATGGCACTTGCACTCTCAGACATTGATTATGCAATTACGCATGATCGTCCCACTGAGCCCCAACCGATCCCTGATGGTCAACCGGGTGCTTAGAATAATGCTACGGCAAGAATGGCATACGACATTGAGCGTGTGAAGTGGGAAAACTCCAACAGAAAATGCATGATGGTAATTAAAAATTCCATCGTGGAAGCAATAAGAGGTGCCATCCCAGAATGTGCTAGTGCTAAGGAATACCTTAGCAAAGTTCAGAGTCAGTTCACTGGCTCTACTAAGATGTATGCAAACTCTCTTATGCAAAGACTTACAAATGAGAAGTTTGATGGGCAAAGTAACATTAGAGAGCACATTCTGAAGATGAGCAACATAGCCACTAAGCTGAAGACCATGGAAATGGAGATTTCAGAAGGGTATTTGGTGCAATTTATCATTAATTCCTTACTCAGGGAATATGAGACTTTTGCAGTCAATTACAACTCCATAAATGAAAAATGGGGTATAGAAAAATTGATGGCTATGTGTGCTCAAGAACAAGAAAGGCTTAGAGCTCAGAGGCTTGACCATATCAACCATTTCAAGTCATCTCCAAATAAAAAGAGCAATTTTCAGAGCAAGTCTAAGCCTTCTTTTAAGAATAAGGGAAAACCTCAAAATAAGAAGTTTTCCCTTAACCAGAAACCTTATGAAGGCAAAGGCAAGGGTCCAGCAGAGGCGGACAAGGATACATGTAGACACTGCCATCAAAAGGGACACTACATGAAGGACTGCGTTCAGTTCCTTAAATGGCTGAACAAGAATGGTAAGTATCAAATTACATTCATAGATGAATCCCTGTATTTAGATTTTTCCACTCATACATGGTGGATTGACTCAGGTGCAACTGTTCATGTTGCAAATTCCTTACAGGGATTCCATACGAAGAGGATCCTGAAAAGAGGAGAAAGAAGCATTAGAGTCGCCAACGGCGTCGAGGAAGATGTTGAAGCCATTGGAGAACTCCCATTAGAATTAAATAATGGCTTCATTCTTCATTTACATAATGTTTTAGTTGTACCCTCCATGAGGAGGAACTTGATTTCAGTATCCTGTTTGGATGATGATGGCTATTTATGTTATTTTGGGAACAATAGATGTTTAATTAAGTTTAATAATATTGATGTTGGTCTTGTCATCCGACAAGACAAGCTTTATTTACTTTCCCAAAGTAATGATATGAATGTTGTGAATGCCTCTTCATCTGTGAATGAATGTAAGAAGCGTAAGAGAAGTGAGACTGAGACATCTTCGAAATTATGGCACTGTCGTTTAGGCCATATTTCGAGGGGGAGGATTGAGAGATTAATCAAAGAAGAAATTCTCCACCCGTTAGACTTCTCAGATTTAGAACATTGCATTGATTGCATTAAGGGAAAATATGTTAAGCAAATTAAGAAAGATGCCAAACGAAGCACATGAGTTTTAGAGATTGTTCACACAGACATCTGTGGTCCTTTTCCTGTGAAGTCAGTGGATGGTTTTGATTCATTCATAACATTCACTGATGATTTTTCGCGTTATGGCTATATCTACCCAATTAAAGAACGATCAGAAGCATTAGATAAGTTTAAAATATTTAAGGCTGAAGTTGAAAATCAGCATGATCTAAAGATTAAAGTGGTAAGATCAGACCGTGGAGGAGAGTACTACGGTAGACATACCCCTTATGGCCAAGTTCCTGGACCTTTTGCAAGGTACCTGCAGGAAAATGGCATAGTAGCCCAGTATTCTATGCCGGACGAACCTCAGCAAAATAGAGTAGCTGAAAGGCATAACCGCACATTAATGGATATGGTACGAAGTATGATAAGCTACTCCACCTTACCGATTAGTCTATGGATGGAGGCATTAAAAACCGCTGCCCATATACTTAATCGGGTTCCTAGTAAGTCAGTGTCTAAAACACCATATGAGTTATGGACTAGGAGGAAGCCCACTCTAAATTATTTACATGTGTGGGGCCTATGCATTTTGAGGCTAAAGTATTCAATCCAAATATTGGAAAGTTAGATGCTAAGACCGTCAGTTGCCATTTCATTGGCTATCCTGAAAGATCAAAAGGGTATCGATTCTACTGTCCTGACAGACATACTAAGTTTGTAGAAACAAGACACGCTGTGTTCTTAGAAGAAGAAATGATCAGGGGGAGCATGGTACCCCGAGAAATAAGCCTTGAGGAGAAGCGGGTCTTTGCCCCAACTCCGATGATTCAAGAGCCCTTTTTCTCGATACTTACTGTCGTTGCACCTCCAGTTGTTGCAACACCTGCTATTAGTTCTCCTAGTGCAGCTGTTAACGTACCTGAGGCTCCAGTTGTTATGGAGCCCCTAGATCTCATTGCAGCTGCACCTGAAGAGCCACAGCAGCCTCCTATAGTGAGTAACGTACCTGCTCAAAAACCTGTTAGGAGATCACAACGAAATAGGAGATCGGTTATTTCTGCTGATTATGAAGTTTATGTAAGTGAAGAATTAGAGATAGAGGGTGATCCCACCTCTTTTGAAGAAGCCATGAGAAGTCCCCATTCATCCAAGTGGCTCGCAGCCATGGGAGATGAAATGGAGTCCATGAGCGCAAATAAGGTATGGGACTTAGAAGAAATTCCTAAAGGAGCCAAAACAGTAGACTGTAAGTGGGTCTACAAAACTAAACGTGACTCGAGAGGAATCTTGAAAGATTCAAAGCAAGGCTCGTGGCAAAAGGCTTCACTCGAGAGAGAAGGAATAGATTATAATGAGACCTTCTCACTGCTTTTACAAAGGATTCTTTTAGAATCATTATGGCGCTTGTAGCACATTATGATTTAGAATTACATCAGATGGATGTTAAGACGACATTCCTTAACAGGGATCTATACGAAAATGTATACATGGCTCAACCCAAAGGTTTTGTCGTGGAAGGTAAAGAAAATATGGGATGCCGACTAAACAAATCCATTTATGGGCTAAAGCAAGCGTCTAGATAGTGGTACCTTAAGTTTGATGAGATTATAAGAAGTTTTGACTTTAAGGAAAATGAGGAAGATAATTGCATCAATGCTAAGTTTAAGAATGGAAAATTCATTTTCCTAGTCCTGTATGTAGATGATATCCTGTTGGCAAGCAGCGATAAAAATCTACTTCTGGAAACCAAGAACTTCTTATCCTCAAATTTTGAAATGAAAGATCTCGGTGAGGCATCTTATGTCTTAGGAATTGAAATTTACCAAGATAGAACAAAAGGGGTATTAGGCCTATCGCAAAAGGCATACTTAGAAAAGGTTCTAAAGAAATACAGTATGCATGCGTGTAAGGCTTCGCCTGCTCCAATAGTCAAGGGCGATAAGTTTGGGAATTTTCAATGTCCCAGGAACCAATATGAGATCGATCAAATGAAATCGGTTCCATATGCTTTAGCTATCGGAAGCATAATGTATGCTCAAGTGTGTACTCGCCCTGACTTAGCGTTTGTAACCGGAATGCTTGGCAGATATCAGTCAAATCCAGGAATAGATCACTGGAAAGCTGTTAAGAAAGTCTTGCGATATTTGCAAGGAACCAAAGACCTCATGTTAACGTACAGAAAGTCGAGTGCCCTCGAGATTGTGGGTTACTCTGACGCAGATTTTGCGGGGTGTGTAGACACTAAGAAATCCACATCAGGTTATGTATTCACCCTCGCAGGGGGAGCTATTTCGTGGAAAAGCTCCAAACAAACTGTCACTGCATCATCGACAATGCATGCTGAGTTTGTAGCTTGTTATGAGGCAACCGGGCAGGCACTATGGCTTAAGAAATTTGTACCGGGATTGAGAGTGGTAGACAGCATAGAAAGGCCACTCACAGTATACTGCGACAATGAACCAGCAGTATTTTACTCCTATAACAACAAGTCAAGTGGTGCTGCCAAACACATTGACATTAACTTTTATGTTGTGAAGGAGAAGATCTAGAATCAAACCATAAGATTAGAACATATAAGTACCAAGCGTATGCTTGCGGATCCGCTGACTAAGGGCTTACCACCATATGTGTTCAGAGAACATGTAGCCGGCATGGGTTTATTGGAAAGCCTATGATTCTGGATGTAAGGGGTCAAATAAGCAACCATCTCCCATAAGACTAAGTTTTCGTTTTGAGATAGAAAGGTGTACTGTAGTCATTGAGTTCAACAGCACGTAACTGGCTGTTACAACGCCTTGGTCTTTGTGCACTAATTTATCGAGAAGCGGGGTTTAATGTTAAGTCAAGAAGTTTAGCCTCAAGATCAAGGGGGAGAATGTTAGGTTGATCTCTCGGCCCAAGCCTAGAGTCAAACCTGCGCCCTGATCGTGGGCGCAACCAACCGTTGTGGTTGTGGCCCCCCGTTGCTACGTGCGCTATATAAAGGGGAGTAAAGGGCCGGCTCGGTATCCAAGGATCACCGGTTCCACCTCGCTCCTACAAACCCTAATTGTGACCCGATCTAACAAGTGCGCGGAAGCACGGGAAGGCCACCACCGGCGAGAACTGCTTCGCCCTCTTCTTCCCCTCCGACTGCCAGGAAGGACGTGGACGGGAGCAAAAGGGAATCGCCGCCATCCGGATCGCGTTCTTCATCCTCTCCGTTCGAGCGCGATGGCTTCGTCAAGCAACACAAATACTGAAGGTATTTACCTAAGCCCGCTTCTAGGTGTTGTCGTTTAGGCGCTAGATCCTTAGCAATGCCCAACATATTCCTATTAAGTATTGTTGGGGATTGGATACACTGTACCGAGACGACCATCGAAGCCTGGCACCAACCGACCATGCCCTTGCCCGGACAACGCATGCAGGCCCGACCTTCGTGCACCCCGGCCCCGAGCAAGCCAGCTCGGGGGTCCTCGACAAGGCGACGTGGCATTTAATGCATGGCGGCTCAGAGATCGCGTGCCCGGGATCCGCGCCGCCACGGTCCGAGCTGACTTGGTCCGCGCCCACTGTGCCCACGTCGCGCGGTACCCGGCGGGTGGCGCGGCATTTCTGCAGACGTCCTCTGATGAGCGCGCTGTAATAACCGCTTTGTCTCCTGTAATTCCCTATAAATACCCCCCTCTCACGATGGACTGGGGGTTGGACCGTCTGTACTACACACACTTACACACACCGCTTGCTTACGGGAGTCCTTAGGATCGTTCAGGGCCGCCCGAGCAAGCGCATTGTAACCCACTTTCGCATACTAGTGCAATCACTGGACGTAGGGTTATTATCTCCTCCGCGAGAGGCCCGAACCAGATAAAAACGACCCCCTGTGTCTTACGCTTGCTCGGCATACCCTCAGACGCACAGCCCTTGCGAAAAAGGGGCCCAAGTTGATCCCTCATTCAACAAGTAAGCTTGGCGCGGGACCCCTGCTCCGAATCGCCGACAAGTATATATATGAGAATACATAATCCACAAACAACCAGGAAGACATAAACAGAATAAAACTTAACAATGTTATGTCATCCACTATGAGAATCATGTCTGATACCTCAAAGAGAGGAAATTTTTTATGTGCTCTTAGATTTTAGGGTTTGGATGAAGATAAGGATCTTCACCACAATCACAAATGGGATAGATTAATCAATTCAATGACTTAAGACTTGAACCCTTACCATCTTAGTATGCACATGAAGTCATGAATTGATTAAGTATTATTCACTATTATAAAATCAATTTATATTCAGATCAGCTAGAAAAATGTTAGATTTATTCACAACAAAGGATCTGATCAGACTAATAATAAAGCAACAGAGCTAGTATATAACAAGTTCAGATCAGTTCAAGGTTTACTAACAGAACAAATAGTAGTGCCCTGACCAGGAATTTCTACCAACAGAGTCAACAGACAACTAGTTCAGATTAGTTTAACAGATTACTAATCGAACAAATGTCAGAGAAATTTTCACTAACAGAGACAACTAGTTCAGATTAGTATCAACAAAATCAACTAACCGAACCAACTGAAAGAGTCCTAACCAGTAGCTAAATCAATCAACTAGCAGAACAATATGAAGAGTTCAGATCAGATGATTCACTAAATGAGTTAATGCTGTTCTGATCAGAGATTTACAGAATTAACCGAACCTTACTGATGGTGTTCAGATCAATAGCTATGATCTCTACCAACCGAACCAAGCAATGTATAGACAATGATTTAAAACCGACAGAAGTAAAGCAGTAGCAAGAAATGAATACAAATTAGGCAAAACAGTGGATATAATCAATAATTTAAAACATGCAGGTCTACCAGTTCAAGGCTTAGATCATTTCATTAATTGTCACGTTCATCAAACAACCCAATATCGTCACAGAGCAACAAAGGGCAACCGAGTCAGAAATCAAAATTTTTTTAAATACTCACAGTGGAGAAAGCACTCAAAGCAACTAAGAAGAACAAGGCAAGGCATGATTGATGTCGCTGACCCAGAAACCGATCACCGCCGTCAGTGCCACGGATGAGAAGGGTCGGTCCCGGAGATACAATGCCTCAATCACAATTGTGACACCCCAACTGCGAAGATGAGCCTCACTAGCAGCAGCTTAAGAACAATGAAATCAAACCATCAGTCCTCACAAATCTTCGGTCACAGAGACCAAAGATTTCTAAGCAAATCCGCATGCCCGAGCGATTGGAGCCAAATACTGAAACAAGAATCTGGCCAAGAACTCCAGAACACAGGTCTGGGATCAGATCTCACTAGCCAAGATGCAAGCACACAAGAGGACCAAGAAGGGGAGGAAAAACTGGAAGTTCTTACTTGTGTCTTTTTAGGTCAGAACTCGAGGCTTTGATATAGGGAGTGGAAGCATAACTGCCCCCCATCAGACCTTGTACTGATCAGCGATCAGCCCGCGCTTACCAAACACCGCCCAGCCAAATCGGGAGAGAGGGAGAGGAGAGCAGTTAACCCCTCTACTAGAGCCGTCCATGCCAAGGCTCTCCTTCCCTGCTTACAATCTCACAACCCTAATGGGCCGGCAACGATAGCCCAAAGACACAATCGGGCCAGCCCAAGACACATAGAAAAACATCAAGTTTTACAACAAAGAGTTCATAGCTTCTGTGCAAGTCCATAGTAAAGAGCGAAAGTACAGTTCAGTCGGCTCAACACAATTGAGGTCTAATAGGATGAGATGCCCTGAAAAAGTCAGAACACATTGTAAAATACTGGCATTTGCTTACAGCATTGAGAACAAGGCTTTCTCTAGCACTTGGAAGGTACCTCAAGTATCTTCTTTAAAAGAAAGATGAACCATTATTTGAGAGGGGTAACTTTGAGACAGGGGATGGCGGAACAGCTAACTTCTAGGAGTCCAAATGGTTGCAGGGAAAATCACCCGCCAACTTGGTTCCATCTTGTTACAGATTAGTCCAAAGCAGGAGAGGCACAATGAAGGACCTGCTGGCATCCGGGAAATGGATTCCACCTCTTCGCAGAATCACAAATGAAACGCAGCTCCAGAAGTTCGTTCGGCTATGGCTCACGCTGCGCCAGGTCCAGCTACAGGCGCAGGTGGAGGACACCATCGATTGGAAATGGACGTCAACAGGGGAGTATTCTGCAAGCTCGGCATACAGGACTCAGTTCGCCGGGGTCCACTATGGATCACAGCTACAAGATGATTTGGCAGGCCACCACGGAAGGAAAATGCAAATTCTTCGCTTGGCTCTTCATTCAGGACATGATTCTAATAGCTAACAGGCTCGCCTTCAGGGGATGGCCGCACTCCACCACATGCATTCTCTGTGGCTCCAAACCCGAAACATCGTCTCACCTTCTGCTGCTGTGCCCCTTTGCACGGCAAGTCTGGGTGAGGGTTCTCCGGTTTTTCCAAATTGAACACACTGCTCCACAGTCCCCTATGGTGCAGCTAGGAAATTCCGCATGGTGGACGAACGTGCGTTAGTTGGTGCCCAAGCACAGACGAAGGGACTTCGATGGGGTTGTCACATATAGCCTGTGGAACCTATGGAAAGAGAGGAACAATAGGATCTTCAAAAATGTTTACCACACGGTGCAGCAGGTGGCGAGCACAATCGCCCAAGATGTGCACAACCGAGCGGCTGCCTTCGCGGCGATCTGAAGTGGCGGGCGTTTTTTCAAGATTAGTGGGGAGACCACCTTCACGTCTGCTCTCTTCACGCCTTTTTGAGACCAAACTGCCTTGGACCTGAGAGTTGAGGCGTTGTCCTCAACACTGGTTGTTTTGTGCATATTGTCTGAACTCTTTCGGTTTTCAAAACTCCTGTAAACTCGTTTGTTCTCCCCTATCTTTAATGCATTCGGCAGAGCTCCTGCCTTCGCTTTCAAAAAAAGAAACTTTGAGACAGGGCATTTTATAAATATGGGTAATTTAGTAATTGTTCTGTGACTTAACCACATACATTTGATCTAAACCTCGTTTAATCTTTTGGCCGTCGCCCTCTTCCATCTGCTGCCAAGTGACTTGTATGTTAAGTTTACTAATTAGTCCAATAGTCACCTACCCAATCCGATTCATGGCTGCCGCTGCCCGGGAAAACTTTGAAATACCTAATTGCCTCCAACTAATATGTCTGGGTGTTGATTCATCCACTATTGCTGACTGAGTAAAGTTATCAAATTCTATGTAACTGAGTATAGATACTATGGCGTAAATATTGGCTGCCATTGTAAACTATTTATGCTAGTGAGGTTACTTCATACGCGTATCAGATCTCCCAATTCGTGTTGTCCATCGCCAAGCCCTCTGTGGCATATATTTTCGAAATAAACTAGATGCGTAGGCGCGGCGCACGCCGCGCTGCCGCAACGCACCCACGCACCAACAGAATAATTTTGTGGATCTTGGCGTAGTTTCTATAATTCTTGTTATTTTTTTGTAAAAAAAGAATTTTGGAAGGACACGGGCTTTTCATACAAAACAGCGGAATAAATAAATTCTAGAAGAAACCTGTTTTTCAGAGCCTTTCCGCATAAAACAGCAAAATAAATAATTCATAGATTTTTTGGAGGTGTTTTTGGGAAAAAAAGGGAATTTCCAGGAGCCTTTTTGAAATCCTAGTTAATTTCCATGAGCCTTTATAAAATCTCTGGTGGAGCACGACCAGTACGGACACGTCGTAAAAATGGTGATGTGCTGCGCCATGTTGTGTTAATCGTTGCAAGGCAAGAAAAAAACAATATAAGTTTTGGAGCACTAATAAGGGAAAAATGGATAAATACGTAATCTCAGAAAGTTCCAAGGAAATGTAGCTTTGCAGGCTCCTGAAAAAAGGATTAATCTGTAATTCTAGGAAATTTCGGCCCTTTTTCGCTAAGGAACGAAAGTTTTGGGTCCTTTTTTTCCATAATAAACATGATAATCTGTAATTTTAACAAATTCCAACGGTTTTTTTCTAGAATAAATATAATAAAGAAGACGTTAAATACAAATACGCATTGTGTTTTGTTTTATTTTTGTTATAGACATGCTTTGAACCTAGCAGGATTGTGACAAAGCAATGCTCATGTACATATAGCAAATCACTAATTCATAATTAGTCATTGCTGGCATAGCTCTTGCAGCAAAAGTGGGTATATTCTATGATTTTCTTCTCCCTGAGGTGCTTGGGACCCGGTAGACACATGTAGCTGCAAAATTGTGGTCTCGTGTCTGTATGCATCGAAGACAGTAGAGGAGCTCGTAACCCTGTTGTAAATGCACACGAAGGAAAATCTAGTAAATCCCTCTCCTTCCAGGTCCCAAAATAACATTTTTTTTAGATAAAGGGAGTAAAAATCCCGGTCTCTGCACGAAGCATACGACCAAATTACAAAGTTTTCAGCTAGCAAGCTGTTCTCCAATTAAGGGAATAGGATTAAAAATATATATATATATATCAAAGACACAGTCTATTATTATTTCGCCATCCATTCTTGGCAAATATTTATAACGACGACTTCGAACTCCACTCGCCACCCGGACAGTCTCCTTGAGTTCTCATCTTTTAATCGTGCCCAAAATCGCAACCAAGATATCCCCGAAGATAGCCTGCAAACAAGAAGTATATTGTTTGTTTTCAAAGAGTAAATCATTGCGTGTGCACCAAATAGCCCACAAGAGAGCTGCAACCCCCGCAAAAATCAATCTCTTCTCTATCTTTTCAAAGCCTGATAACCAAAGTCCAAACATATGCGAAATAGATCTTGGTGCAGTTAACCCAGTAGCGATTTGAATAACTCTCCAAATATTTTTGGCATGCTGGCAATCAATGAACAAGTGCTTGATTGTTTCATTGCCGTTACAAAAACAACACTTATGACTCCCAGTCCAATTCCGTTTAGCTAGGTTATCTTTTGTTAAGATAACACCTTGCTGAACATACCAAAGGAAAATCTTGATTTTCAAAGGAACCTTTAGTTTCCAAATGAAATTACAATTGAATGGAGTACTATGGTTCATTAGATAAATATACATAGACCGTATTGAGAATTGATTGTGTCGATGTAAATCCCAAGTAAATGTGTCCCTTCGATTTGTGAGCTGAATACTAGCTACTTTTGCTACTAGGTTATGCCACGATGTCAATTTATCCCCCACCAAAGCCCGTCGAAACATAATATTTGGTGGCATTTGCGTCATGACACTTGCCACCGTGCTATGAGGATAATGGACAATATTAAATAGACTGGGAAATTGTTCTTTAAGTGGTTTAGAACCCACCCACTTGTCTTCCCAAAACCTAGTTTGTAAACCATCCTGTATGTGAAATGTTCCACAACTTAGGAAAATGTTCCTAACCTTGAGAAGCCCTTTCAAAAATGTGAATCTCTAGGTTTAATATGCACCTTGGATAAACATGTTGAACTCAGATATTTATTCCTGAGCAAAGTCTGCCAGGTCCCCTCCTCATTTAGTAGTTTAAATAACCACTTACTCAGGAGACATTTATTTTTTATTCCAAGATCAGTTATTCCTAGACCACCTTGGTCTTTAGGACGACACAGGATATCCCATTTTGCGAGGCGAAATTTTCGCTTATCAGAGTTACCCTGCCAAAAAAAATTGGATCTATAGAAATCCAGTTTCCGACGGACGCCCTTTGGGATCTCAAAGAAAGACATCATAACATTGGGAGGCTACTGAGGACAGAATTTAAGAGGATTAGTCTGCCCCCACAAGATGTTTGGACTTCCATGCACTTAGTTTACGTTTGAATCTATCCTCGATTACACTCCAATCTGCATTACAGAGCTTATGAAAATGCATCGGGATACCTAAGTACCTGAACGGGTAAGAACCTAACCCGCATCCAAACATATTAGTATACATTTCTTCATAATGTTTGGCTTCACCAAAGCAAAAAATCTCGCTTTTATGAAAATTAATCTTCAGACCTGATAATTGCTCAAACACACTGAGCAATAGCTTCATATTTTTAGCTTGCTCAATATCATGGTCCATAAATAAGATCGTATCATCCGCATATTGTAGAATGGATAAACCATCCTCAATCAGGTGGGGGACAACCCCCCTAACTTGACCATCTTCTTTTGATCTCTTAATCAATATAGAGAGCATATCTGCTACAAGATTGAACAGAATGGGTGACATGGGATCACCTTGCCTGAGTCCTTTTTTGGTTTGGAAATAGTGTCCAATGTCATCATTAACTTTGATGCCCACACTACCCCTAGAAACAAACTTATCGACCCATGAGCACTATTTTGGGCAAAATCCCTTCATGCGAAGGGTCCCAAAATAACATAGATATGCCAATTATATTTTCTGTGCTACAATCGTCTTTGTCTAATCATTTATAGCCAGCACAATAGCTTTAAAACAAGCAGCAACTCAACAGGGAATCGAGAAAACAAATAGCATGAATGTGTTCTAGAGACTCTATTTTCACTGAACTATAGCATGTTGAGATTAAAAAATAACATGCTTGATGTCAATCACAAAGGTAACAAATCATCTAGCTGGACTGTAATGGCTTGTACCCTCTTTGCTCAATCATTATGTAAGGGTCATTTGTAATGCTATAGCAAATTGTGGAGGAAGCTACCCTGTATGTTACTGTTTTAGCAAAGGAATATGTTGCCTATGCAAAGCACAAGCCGAATATATAATACACATGAAATACTCTACTAATGAGGTCTACCTATTTATATTATACCAGATGTTCAGAATCTAAACGCTGGACTAAAGAATATTATTGGGTGGCAAATTTATGCACGATCACAGTATCTGGTAGCGTGCAATCACAAGGAAAAAAATGTAACAATAAGATAATTTTTCCACAGTACAGCTTTTTTTTAAAAATAATTCAAACATGTTATGTTAATTGTTAAGGACGCAGAGAAAGCAAAAAACCTGATGGTGTGTCTATTCACTCATTCGAATTTACTCTGCACATGTATGAGCTAAAGATCATGTGAGACAGGAAAAGCATCCCATTGAGGTAGTACGAAGTATACAAAGATTTATGCGCACATGCAAATGACATGGAACCAAAGCTACTATTTTTTTTGCACCTTGCAATCAGATTAGAGGCCACATAACCCTGGTCCAGGCAAAATTCATACAGTTCCTTTATATTTCGCTCTCCAGTTTCAGAAATCATAAGACAGAATGGCAAAATACAAGTAGCAAGCTACGTGACAAAATAAAATACATGCTTAGAAATGTGAGAACTTAGGCCCTGTTTGGAAGCAATGTATTTTCATGGTTTCTAAGAATACCATGGTATTTTATACCATAAGGTGTTTGGTTACCATGTCAAAAACTCTGTATTAAAAACCATGGTTTGGTAGATACCATGGTATTTTTGGAGTATTTAAAACTCCACTCCAACCCAAAGTTTTCATGGTTTTGGTTAGCTTCTTGTCTATTTCCACTCAAATACCATGGTTTGTGATGTTGCATCCAAACAGTTGGTAATTCCAAGAAATACCATAGTTTTAATGGAGTTAGATAAAACCATGGTATTTATGTCAAAGCAATTGCAGACTATGGTATTTCAAAACCATGGTTTTAGAAAACTATAGTTCCAAACAGGCCCTTAGAAACAAAAATTACCACAGAATCAACAATCAGCATTCCAGCCTCGCCTGCTGAAGAAACAAGTCGTACCATCTGTACAAAAACGGCCGTGAAGGATGAGCCCACCACCGGATCAATCGGGCGTTTTCCACGCAGAATAGCCTGACGACGAGCTCGAGACGAAGCGGCTGCGTGTCGATCCATCCGAACTAGAACGACGAGGCCGAGGCGAAGCGCGTCGATCCATCCGAAGCCGCGCTCTGGTGACCGATGCGCTGTAGCGTAAACAAAAGCGGGACGGGCTAGACCGCGGTAAGAGTAAGACGACCGGCGAAACAATGGCGCGCGCGGGGCACGCAGCAGCAAAAAACGGGCGACACAGTTATTAATAGAGTAAATAATTTATTTATGGGGTTTATGTCTCACGTAATGAAGCTTCTCTTTTCTTAATGAGACGTTCCATTCTCCCCCTCGAAATGTGGTAAAAGCGTCAATGCCACAATTTCGATGAACTCTCATAAATATTTGACTTTTGGTGAAGCCAATAGAGTTAGCAACATACTTAATGCTCCCTAAATAATATATAAAAGTGTATGCAAATTACCTTTTATAATGGGAACATAAATTACATTATTAGGATGGAGGGTGAAAACATAACTTAGTACTGATGGAAAACTTCCAACAGCTTCAACATTAGCCTCCTATTCATTCTCTAAGGCTTCGCTTTAAAACTTTCATAGTCTTGAGGTAATGTTGGCAGCATAAATACAATATTCTATTTTAGTATTTAGCTAAATTTCTTTATGAATGCACACATTCATGGCACACTCATAATTCACTTCTCATTCTTCATTATTGTTCTTATATTTTTTATGAATGATGTAATGAAGTGAATTGGAAGGGCTACAAATTATTTTTCATGTCCTAACTTATTGACTTTAAGTACTCTTATCAGTATACTGGCAAGAACTTTTGAGGAGCTTTATAATGCTTTTCCATTATTGCTAGATAGTCATAATTTAACTAGAGGATTGCTCCCCAGATCCTAAATTTTATGATCAAAAGGGACATTTGCTTAAATTGCTCCCACTAGTCATCAAAATATTGAATTCTTGTTAATGTCTAAGTTATTAGATGCTTCTTCTAATAGGAGCCAATCATCAACATTATGTTTGTGTGCGTAATCAATAACCTCAAGAATAATATGCTAATAAATTACTCTATTTCTTATTAGGGTACTATAAATAGTCGAAGAACTTATGGTTGAATTGATAATAGGGATATAACACTGATCACTACTTAATATCCACAAAAATGTAAATGATTATCTGTCATGAAATTAACCTAACACTGATCAGGTTAATAACATGCTAATGACAAAACTTAATAATTCTAATTCGCTTCACCATTGGGCAAAAACGAAGAAGAATTTAACATGAGGAAAGAATCAACAGTCCATCTTTGCATCACTTTTTGAAAGAAAACAAAGAATAACTGGATTCACTAATGGGGATGACAAATGATCACAAACAATGCTAGTCAGTTTGTAATCATGAGCCATAAACGTAATCCTTAAATCAACATGAAATCTCTAACCAAAACTTCTCGTTGGTTCCATTTTGATTAAAAAAGCTATGGGAATGACACATGACTATAATCAACTTTGGTCAGAATATAACCGTGTGTCACAACATAAGCCCAAAATATAACTATAGTTCCAAACCGTATCACCTTTGTGTACATAACGGAAAAAAACTTAATTTATGGGAATGGTACGCAATTGCAAACAACTTTGGTCAGAATGCAATTATGGCCACAACATAATCCCAAAATTTCATTAAATCTCTAACTAAGACTTCTCGTTGGTTCCATCTTAATTAGAGATATCTTAATAATAATGTAGTCTTTATCATATAAATGCTTGAAAAGACTTAATAATTTAATTAATATGAGAATTAATTAAATGTCACATGACCCATAAAAGACGTTAGACAATATATATAATCATGAAGTATTTAATTAATAATAATCACATTTCTCAAGGTAAAATACATTAATAAGAGACAATATTAATCACATGATCAAAATTACTAAGCATTAAACATCAAGTACTTAATTGCGGAAGCGTAAACAGTTAATAATTAATGAGCAGTAAATTGAATACTAAATCGAAAATAGGGAGAAACTTAAGCTCAGAATTTAGGGCATAAGAAATTGTAACATATGTGGAAATATAAACAACTCAGGTAGAAACATAGTACTTAACTAATTTTATTTTAGCTTATTCCTGGAATGCACTAAAGCGTTATTTGTGGCCTATCTGAGAAAATATCCAAAAACCAGCATAAAACTTATGCCCAAAGATGAGCTCATTAATAATGCATGGCTTAGGATCTAAAATATTTCATTAGTGGGTAATAAATTTTGATAATTCATGATTATAAACAACTTTGGTTGAAATACAACCATAAAAAGTCAACACTTAAGTATATTAATGTCCAAAACTTGGTTATAGTCCCAAATCAAAATTTTCCGTTGGTTCCATTTTGATTTGAGATAAACTTAATCATAATAGGCCAGAAAATATTAACTAACTTTGTGCATTCCTCAATTATCATAATTGCATCACTTAGGGCAACTAAACATTAACCAAAGGATGTATAAAATGATGCATTATTACTGGGTAATTGACATTAGTTATTGCAGTGCATAAAAAAACAACATTAATCATAAGAAAAAGCACTAAAATTAATTAAGGTCCAAATTTTAACTTATATCTTGCTTAGCTTAGTCCAAAATCGAACCTTACGTTGGTCATGCTAATGTCAAGGGAAAAATTAAAGTTCAATTTCGCATCACCGTTGGGCAGACACGAAAAGGAATTAAACTAAATTGAGGATGACACATGTTCATAAACAACGTTGGTCAGTATATGATCATGGTCATAACATAATCCCAATTTTAAACATTAAACAATAATCTTTAATTAAAATTTTCCGTTGGTTTCATTTTAATTAGAGATAATGCTCATAAATAATCATTATGACAAAATTAATTGTCACATCAACTAATTAACTCAGAAAATTAATCATAAAATTAACTTGATTCATAATTGCCCAAGAAATAAATAATTAATCAATGCTTATTTGCTGAAAATTAAATATAACTGAAAGAAATAAACAAAAGCTAAAAGTCTTTGTTTCTCTCAAACCAAACGACTACGGCCCGGTACGCCGCTCGGCCGAGACGCAACAGGGCCCATCCGCTGCCATGGCAACCTTTGAAAACTAGCCCAAAACACCGGCCTCAACCCGCGCGCAGAAGATCTCGGCCGTTCATACGATCGGACGGATAAGATCGTGGGCGAGCGGAACAAAAGCGACGACCGACCGAAAAAACCCTAGCCATTCGGCTTCGGGCTCCCGAAAATTCCGCAAGAGATGCGGCGACATGCGAGCGATCCGGAGGAGAAGCGGCGGCGAACTCGATGCGGAGCGGCGGCTAAACACTGCGTCTTGTGGCGGAGCAAAGGGCGACGGGTTTCTGCGGGCGGGCGAACGACGCACACGCACACGGCAAGAAGATGCCGCCATACTCCGGCGCCGACGACGGCGAAACTAAAGCCCGTGGCAATGAAGCGGAAGGGCGGCGCCGGGCGCCGGCAACGCAACAACGATCGAACGCAGAATCGGCAAAGATAAGCCCCAAAATCCTTCTTAGATCATTAGGACTTGATAGGATTTGCTTGATTTGGGGACAAACATGGGAATTAGGGTTTCGATTTGGGAGTCTTGGGTTCGGATCTACCCTTATCCTCCTTCTAAATGCTACCCGAGTTAAAACATTCCTAAACCAACCATAAACCGATGAATACAAGGCCAAATTGAGACTAATCCGGGCTTAATCAGGGATTATACTAAGGCTAGGGTTGCTCTGATACCAAATGTTAGATCCTAAACATGAATATGATCCTCTAGCCTTAAGAATAATCACATGGATAATGCGGAAGAATCATTAATGCGGAAGAATCATTAGATCACTTACCCGGAAACGAAGATGCCATTAGAGTATTCGGTGGTGTTCTTGAGTGTCGGTAAGGAAGAACCGTTGAGGTAGATGCGCAGCACCAAAACGAATGAAGAAGAAGAAAGACCGGTGTAGATGCACAGCGAAAGTCGTCAAGATCCTCTTGGCGATGGAACGGATCTTCATTAGCTTAGCGCAGACCTTTTGATCGGACTAAATGTGAGAGAGGGGGCAAAACTCGTGATTAGCCTTAACCTTAAACCGAGCGCCGGCCTCTCCCTTTTATTCTTGCGCCAGCTAACGGGACCGAACCAATTTGGTAGGAGCGCTCCCGATCAAGGCGCGATTTCCTTAATTCTCTGACCTTCCGTTAATACCCTGATTTTCCTTAATTCTCTAACTTTCCGTTTTAACTGAAGATCACATCCAACACCAAACAGGCCCTTAGAAACAAAAATTACCATAGAATCAACAATCAGCATTCCAGCCTCGCCTGCTGAAGAAACAAGTCGTACCATCTGTACAAAAACGGTCGTGAAGGACGAGCCCACCACCGGATCAATCGGGCGTTTTCCATGCAGAATAGCCTGACGACAAGCTCGAGACGAAGCGGCTGCGTGTCGATCCATCCGAACCAGAACGACGAGGCCGAGGCGAAGCGCGTCGATCCATCCGAAGCCGCGCTCTGGTGACCGATGCGCTGTAGTGTAAACAAAAGCGAGACGGGCTGGACCGCGGTAAGAGTAAGACGACCGGCGAAACAATGGCGTGCGCGGGGCACGCGGCAGCAAAAAAGCGGGCGACACAGCCGAACGAACGCGCCACGCGCTGGGCGGAGGAAAAACGCGCGGAGCCAAGGGTCGAACGCGGACCAGCGAGCTGCGCGTCAAAGCCTTGACCGCTGCGCCAATGAGCTGGTTGTGGAAACAAGCGACGCTATATTACTTGAGCAAGGCAAGATGGCGCGCCAAGCCAGCAACGTGGACGAACGCCGAGCCGGCCGTACGCACGGGCAAGCAAATCCCTATTGGCGCGATCGACGCGGCAGACGAGCGGACGGCCACGACGCCAAACCGGTGACGCGGCACGCTGAGAGCCCGAAAACCTTCCCACACTTATATACGGTAGTATTAAATGAACTTGATAAAAAAAAACAATGTAAATTACTCATACACCATGTAAACAACGTAGACAATGCTGCGACCACTTATCCCTCCATTCTGGCCGCCGGCCAGCCAAGAGGAGATTTCAAATTGGAAATGATAACCACTCCACAATTAGAGGTGCTTTTACCATCTTACCCTTCTCCTTTCGATTTGACGAGGGCTCCTATTTATAGGCCACCCACGCGGCTGCACCAGCAGATTCGTGCCGTTGGGATCGTCGCATTTAACTCCGGGGAGAGAGAAGTAGCAAACTCTAGAGGGCGAGAGCAGGCTCGAGTAATTCCCGAGCGCGTGCGAGCGTGTGATCGATGGCCGCGAACGCGACGGCGGCGGCGGGCAAGTGCCCAGCGCCGATGAAGGCGACGTCGCAGGGGGCGTACCAGGGGGAGAACCCGCTCGACTACGCCCTTCCGCTCGCCATCCTGCAGATCTGCCTCGTCGTCGTCGTCACCCGCGGCCTCGCCTACCTCCTCCGTCCGCTCCGCCAGCCGCGCGTCATCGCCGAGATCATCGTGAGTTTGCCTCCCGATCCTTAACACCCCCTTCTTCCGGAATCTCGATTGCCCCGCCTCGCATTCGTTCTCTCGTCGCCTCGTCGCGCGCGTTCCGGGCGGGATGGATTTGATCGGAGCAGTGCGTGCGTGCGTGCTAGGGTTTTGCTCGTCTGGTTGCGGCGCCCGTGCCGTGCGCGCTTCTGGTGGGGAAGACGGGGTCCCAGGAAGCCTCCTTTGGATTTTGCGTGATAGGGACATTTGCTGACCAAATTTGATTGGGTTATGTGGGGTCTGGTCAGCTGGTGCTTCTAACTCCGTACTATACCCTATACTGGCTTGAATTTTCTAGGAATTGTGCTCTTAAGTAGAATATCACATCAACGAGTCGCTTAGTGATTGCTTGGGGATTCATGGTCTTTCAAATGCCCTTCTAATTAATTAGCTGTCCAGCATGTCTCCCCACGTTCACACACATGATCTTATCTCGGAATAAAGTATGGTTAAATATTAATAATTGATCAAGAAATGAATGTGGACAGCTTTCTAACCGTTGTTAACGGCAAGATTTGTTTGTTTTTCTTGCGTTACTTAACTCGTAAAAGTAAAGACTAAATTAAGGATATATGCTCCTCTATCATGAATAGTTGTCATTTTGGACAACGGGTCTCTAAAATACAAATTTGATCACTAATTTCTATTATAATATATTTTACTACTTTTGATACAAACTTCATGTATGATTTTCATGCACCCAATTTAAATATGTAAAAAAATATTTATAGTTAAAGTTTCAATAGTTTAACCGTATATATGTCCAAAACGATAACTATTTATAATCGAATGAAGTATACAGTAAGAAATGTTGAACAACTAAGGGGAATTGTTAAGTGTATCATTGGAAGAAAGGTATACTTCCTGACTACGTAATTAGCTGTCATTGACTTGCAGACCTTGCTTAAGCAAGAAAAAGGACGCAGATAGTACTGCCAACTAGTAGTAAACTTGTAACATCAACGGACACGTACGAGTATTCCTTTGCCGTGCCTTTTCCTTTCAAACAGCCTTCTCTCTCTGTCTCTCTCTCTGTCATTCAAGTGACCTTCTAGTAAATTTCTTGAACAGTAGCTCTCCAAGCTCTTGCACGTCATGGACGGGCCCCTATGACCTCACTAGTAGCTTTGAGTTTGACATGAGCGCCACACTACCGGCTAAGCACTTTTTTTTTCTTACAGTGATATATTCTGAAGTCATTGCTGCAACTTAGTCCTGTAACCGCATTACACATTTTCATACTGCTCCCATAATCACAAATATGACATTTTGCTTTATTTCTTGACGAATTAAGATACAACACACGTATTTTTTCCCCATAGAATTGGATGAATGATGGTGTGATTTGTTGACTGACATGGCATGCATGGGTGGGTTGCTGCCTGGTTGATGCAGGGAGGGATCCTGCTGGGCCCGTCGGCGCTGGGGCGGAGCAGCAAGTTCCTGCACGCCGTGTTCCCGCCGCAGAGCATGACGGTGCTGGACACGCTGGCCAACCTCGGCCTGCTCTTCTTCCTGTTCCTCGTCGGCCTCGAGCTCGACATCTCCGTCATACGCCGCACCGGCAAGAAGGCACTCGCCATCGCGCTTGCCGGCATCTCGGTCCCGTTCGCGCTCGGCATTGGCACGTCATTTGCATTGCGTGCTACCATCGTTAAAGGTGCTCCGCAGGCACCATTCCTTGTCTTCATGGGCGTGGCGCTCTCCATCACCGCCTTCCCGGTGCTCGCCCGTATCCTTGCCGAGCTGAAGCTTCTGGGTACCGACCTCGGTCGCATGGCCATGTCCGCTGCGGCGGTCAACGACGTCGCTGCCTGGATCCTGTTGGCACTTGCCATTGCCCTTTCCGGTTCTGGCTCGCCGATCATTACGCTCTGGGTGCTCCTCACCGCTACCGGCTTTGTGATTGCCATTTCCTTATTCCTCCGCCCGGTGTTGGCATGGATGGCGCGCCGGTCCCCCGAGGGCGAGCCGGTGAAGGAGGTCTACATTTGCGCCACCCTCGCCATTGTCCTCGCAGCTGGCTTCGTCACCGACACCATCGGCATCCATGCGCTGTTTGGTGCCTTCGTAGTTGGCATTGTCGTCCCCAAGGACGGGCCATTCGCCGGTGTTCTCATCGAGAAGGTGGAGGACCTCATCTCTGGGCTTTTCCTCCCGCTATACTTCGTCTCAAGCGGCCTCAAGACCAATGTGGCCACCATCCGGGGAGCTAAGTCATGGGCTATGCTTGTGCTCGTCATCGCAAACGCCTGCCTTGGCAAGATCGGCGGCACGGTGATCACTTCCCTGTTCGTCAAGATCCCCGTCAGGGAGGCTGTCACGCTCGGGTTCCTGATGAACACCAAGGGGCTCGTCGAGCTCATCGTCCTCAACATCGGCAAGGATCGCAAGGTGCTGAATGACGAGTCGTTCGCCATCATGGTGCTCATGGCCTTGTTCACCACCTTCATCACGACGCCCATCGTCATGGCCATCTACAAGCCGGCTCGGCCGTCGGCGCCGTACAAGCGCCGCACCGTGGAGTGCGCGCCCGGGGACGTGGACAGCGAGCTGCGCGTGCTCGCCTGCTTCCACACCAACCGCAACATCCCGACGCTGCTCAACCTTATGGAGTCGTCACGGGGCACCGGGCGCCGCCGCCTCGTCATGTACGCCATGCACCTCGTGGAGCTCTCCGAGCGGTCCTCGGCCATCAGCCTGGTGCAGCGCACGCGGCACAACGGCATGCCGTTCTTCAACAGCCGGGACCAGTCGGAACAAATGGTGGTGGCGTTCGAGGCGTTCCAGCAGCTTAGCTCCGTGAGGGTGCGCCCCATGACGGCCATCTCGGACCTGCACACCATCCACCGGGACGTCATCGACAGCGCGGCCGATAAGCGTGCGGCCATCGTCATCATGCCGTACCACAAGACGCTCCAACACGACGGCTCCTTCCAGTCGCTCGGGTCGGTGTACCATGCCATCAACAAGCGCGTGCTCCGCGAGGCCCCCTGCTCCGTCGCCATCCTCGTCGACCGTGGCCTCGGCGGCCACGCGCAGGTCTCCGCCAAGAACGTCGCTTTCTCCGTCGCGATGCTCTTCTTCGGCGGGCCGGACGACCGCGAGGCGTTGGCGTACGCGACGCGTATGGCTGAGCATCCCGGCGTCGCCGTCACCCTGGCGCGCTTCCAGTCCAACCGTGCGCATTCTAATGAAGAGAACGCGGCGGACGAGGCGGCGGTGGAGGCGTTCAAGTCCAAGGTCGCGGCCGTGAAAGATGGGTCGGTGCGGTTCGAGGAGCGAGAGGCGTACACCAGAGAGGAGGTGCTGGAGACCGTCAACTCGCTCTCGAAGTTCAACGTGTTCGTAGTGGGGCGGATGCCGCCGACGGAGCCGCTGTTGGAGAACACCGACGAGCTGGGCCCCGTGGGGAGCTACCTGGTGTCGGCGGAGTTCAGGACGTCGGCGTCGGTGCTGGTCATCAAGAGGTACGACCCGGTGACTAACCCGGCCAGCAAGAGGTTCGACCCGAAGGCGAGGCCGCCGGCGGCGACGGACGAGGACGCGCTGGACGAGGAGATTGGCAACCCCAGCGTGGTGCCGGTGTCGAGCTCGCCGATGGGCGACGCCGCGTGAGCCGAACTGACCGAGCTCCTCGTCGCCGCAAGACTGGCGTACAGAGCCATACAAAGAACCGTGCTGAGAAGGCGTGTGTTTGTATCTGTTGCTCCGACGAGGAGCGCGCGTGCATGGGCTGTGTTAGTTTCAGATCTCGTGTGGTACTAGTTGTATATGGATTGATGGGATAATTCGGCACGTGCACTTGCGGTGCTTACCATGTATATAGCGAACATTTTATAGAGGAATTAAGGGCTTAACGGCCAGAGTTTACAAAAGGGTGCGACTGGCACCAGATACATTACAAAATACTCACAGAAAAGGCTTGAGCAGATAGATCAAGTCCTTCAAAACCAAATTTCTTCGCCATCTACGATCTCCTGGGACTCGCCAGCTTCATTGAAATCTAAAGGGGGATTAGGAGGCAAGGGTGAGTACAACAATACTCAACAAACTACATGAAAATTCTGAATACTACATACAGGGATAAACAAAGGTAGTCACAGATTCTAAGTATTGTAGATGCAAGTTATTAAATACCAATTTTTTTTCATTTGAAACACAAATCAAATAACAGTAAATATCATGGGGGTTATTTGCAAAGTTCAAATTTATGATAAATTCTATTCATGAAAACTACCTGAGCGCGGTTACAGGAATCATTCTAGATTAACTCAGCTTCATTGATCGGAAGCACGGCGTATTCGAATACCATTGATATCATTCTGCAGAGGTGCTCAGCTTTACCTACAAGATATCTTCGGCCATCAGTGTTATGCGCTAGTAACATGCAACTTAAATGCATGCGGCCGAACCGAGATGATCATAGCCTTTTGTTGGACTTCCCTTCTTTAGCCCCTATCCAGTAGGTTACGTGGATCCACAACCTCCAAGACCCACTGGCCAAAGCGGGCGGCGTGATCTAGCCAAAGCGAGCGGCATGATCTGGCCAACTATGGATACCTACTGTTGTGAGAACTGGTAAATGACCACCTATTCCCGTTCCACTCCAGTCGCTACGCGATCCATTCCTGCTACCAGAATGGTAGCTACTTTCTATAGGTATTCCAAAGAGAAGTACAATGTACTGAGCTATGTTGGAACACGTCAACAAAACTGACCAGCCCAACTTGTAGTTGAGCGGGAACTGAAGTTATTTACTTTGCTCAAGACATCGGTCCTTTAAGTGCCTGAGACTCAGCCAATTACATACCACAAACCATTAGTACCCATTGTACCAACCACCACACCACATCATGGCTTTGTCATCGGTTGGGGGTTGGACCAACATCCACCTCCTGTGGTTAACCCAACACTATCCCCCTAACCGTAGTAATTTTTGAAAATCACCCGAGCCATCTCTCGGAGGTTTTAAGCAATTTAACTAAAGGTGAAATTATAATAACTACTAATCTACGATGGTTCAATATTTTATAACCTAGGGTTAAAAAGGAATTAAGGCGTAGCAACAGGTTTAACATTGGGTTGTATCTAATCATGTCGTTCTAAACTATCTCCTTTTGTAGTTTTCTAAAATACCAGAAATAATGCAGTACAAAAAATATACATATACTGTAGGGGAACTGGGTTCAAAATGTTCAAGGGTGTGGCTTGTCTTGTGACGTCGAGGTTTCTCCTAGAGGGAAATGTTCAAAGTCGCGTCCGGTCCCGGCGGCTCTGTTCGATCAGGCTCAATAATCGCTCTGCTCGAGTCTTGCTCCAAGGGCTGCTCCAACGTCGGATCTAATGTGAGAAAACACAACCAATAAATAAACGAACAAAAACAACCAAGAGAGAGAAATCGGAAAAAAAGCGGAGAAAGCGGCGAATAGGGTTCGGGGCATTTTGGAAATTTTGGGGACAGGACTCGGTAGAACGAGATCATTTTTGGACTCGTGGTTCGAACTTGTCAAGAATATGTATTTTTAGGCATTTTTAGATTTTTGGGAATTTTTTGGGATTTTTGGGAATTTTTCTGAATTTTAATTGCTTTTTCGGATTTTAAATAAAATTAAATCCAAAAAATAAATCAAAAATTCAAAAAATAAAACCGACCTGATAAATCGGCCTGAAATTATGCATTAGCATTACCAAACACGCTGTGGTCGTCGTGTTACTTACCTATGGGTCGTAGCTATATCGTGAGTAAACTGCACTATTATTGTTGTGGCCGAGACTTCGCATAAGCGGCAACATGGGCTAAGCGGCAGGGGCGAAGCGACAGAGACACACGAGCTAAGGAAGAAAGGCGAGGCGGCGAGGCGCAGGAGAAGAAAAAAAAAAAGTGGGGAGGAAGGGAGGAGCACGGGAAGAAGGGAAGGGGCTCACCGACTCGGGACGGGGAGGGAATGAGCTCGGGGAAAGAATTTGTCTGTGGCCGAGGAAGAGAGGGGACTCGTGAGGGGCCTAAGCTGACAGAGGGCACTTTTTGCCCATGCCAATGCTTGAAATAATATATGAAAGAATCATCTTGCACTTTTATGAATGATAGACACTAGATGCTCGACGAAATGCTTAGGGAACCCTATGCATGAACTAATTTGGATGAATAGAGATTGGACGGATATAGATTGTAACATTCCAAAAATTTTAAAATTGATAAAATAAAATTTTAATATGGATAAAATGAAATTTTAAGTTTTAAATATGAATTAGTTTTGAATTTCACCTTTTCTAAATTTTTCTTAGATTTTGGTCTTTAAGAAAATCAATTTTCTTCATTGAAAAATTTGTTTTCCAAATAATGAAGACCAAAATAATATAAGAAAAAATCCAAAGAAAATATATTTAAATCTAAAGATAACTCCAAAACCTTCACAATGAATTTTAGAAACATTTGATAATATTGAAAGCCTCAATAAAATCATTTACATTGGTTAATAACCTATTTTCAAAATAATAAAAACCAAAATATATAAGGAGAAAATCTAGGGAAAATTCACGTGGACTAAAGAGCACCTAAAGAGCCTTCTCAAAAACTTTCAAAGAAATATGAACACATTTAATGCTATTGTAAAATAAAAAACAGTATAGAATGACTAGCAATAATGACATCAGAATGAATTAAAAAATTTCAAACAAGATAATATTCTGAAAATTTTGTGAAATCATAAAAAATACAAAAATATGCTACATAAAAAGTTACAAAAATAAATAACCATATTTGATGCCATTAGAAATTCTAAAACAAACAAATTAAAAACAACATTATCAATGTTAGAATTTTATAAAATCATATAAGACTAACCATCAACTGAAATTTTTTATGGTAGTCACTATGAACCATTAGGATGGCACATAAAAAGTTTCATACAAAATAAAATTCATTTGAAACTCTAGAAAAATAAAATCCAAAAACCTAAAACTGTAATAGCAGTCTTGTCTGAATTTAATAAAATTTTACTGATAAGATATTGATATGATATTTTTATAGTAGGATAAAGATTGCCTTAGAAACCCAAAAAAATTTTATAAATTTTCAACTAGGAATTACAGCCCAATTAAATGTGAACTCCCACCTGCTAATACCTCTTTGGCCCTATGATTGCCCCTGGACCTGGAAGGCCCTAGCCTCTTCTTCCCTAGCTGAGCTGTATCCCTTCTCTGTTTCCTTCCAATCAAACCGAACTCCCAAGTCATCTCGCCACTAGACCGAGTTGAGGCACCGTGTAAGACAACTCCAAGCCATGTCCTGCACCGTCCACGACCACGGAAATTCGTGCCGCCGACCTCAGCCTCTGTCTCAATTCTTGCAACCTCGCCATGCCTCACCTTGCCAATGACAACTACTCGGCTGCAAATTGGCTACCACAGCATGCCACCATCTCGTCCCGTGCTTAAGGCAACAAATGCCAAGTCATCAAAGCCATGTGAAACTGGCCAAGCTTCAGCACTACCTTAACCAAACACAGTAGCCGCTTCATCGTCCTCAGCCGCACCACCATTTCCTCACTATATCCTTGGTCAATCAAGAATTCTAGTGAGACATGATCGGTCAGTCTTGAGCAGCACCGTATAGGACAACCAAAGATCGCCATGCCCTGTCACCCGAGAATTCTGCACCACCATTTATGCCACAGTGACCTCTGTCGCTCAAGCCGAAAGTTTGTAGTCGAGTTCTAACCCTGTACACACAACGTTTCAATGCCTATTTAAGCAACCAAGGGCTCGACCAGAACTCCCCACACCCCTCCTTCCTCCTCAACTCGAGCCAAGTACCAATTTCATCCCTCCTTTCCGTCATTACCAGTAAACACCAAGGTTTGAACCGAAATCCAATTAGAGCAATTCGGTTAGCCTTTTTCCAATTCAATTAACACGAAGCATTTTTGAGGCCACATGAACTCATTCCTGACCTTAGTTGCAGCTGTCTTCGACTGAAACCTCGCTGCCACCCTGTTCATCTTCCTCACGGTCAGTCGAACGGTACTAGCCCTACCCAAAGCTACCCTACCTCAGCAAGTTGCCAAAATGGAGTCCCAGGACCTCATAGAGTGTTTCCCCAAGGTTGCCAAGCTTGAGGTCCTCTTTTCCAGCCTCTTGGCCGACCACCGTCGTTGTTGCCGCTCATTGTCGTCTCCATCTTGCCTCGCCATCACTCCATCGCCACCAATGGGTCTCCTGGGTGAGCCATGACTTGCTCTTGCTTTAAGGGCCCATGGACGACCAGCCGCCACATTCCCACTGCCGTTGAGCCTTCTTCTATGTGCCTCTGTTTTGTGCAGCTACCATTAAAAAAAAGCCGAAATCTAAAAGGCGTTTTCAATATTGATAAGCGTATTTTCCATTTCTAGCAATTTCCATAGCGTGGGTTTGTCGTCACCGGGCTGGTGCAAAGTTAGGTCTATATAATTTAACGGTTATGTCATGACTCTCTATGGCACACCAAAAGAAGTGTGCTAATATTTTGTAAAAAGAGTTGGTCATGTCTTGTGGGTAAAGTGTACATCTCTGCATAATGTAAATCTTGTTGAAAAAATGTTCCCGTGGTCAAGGGACAATTGGTGTGCCTGCACTAATTAGAAGTTTTGGTATTTTCAAAATGATTTGAATTGGAGATATTTTTGAAAAGTATTTTTCAAATGTTATGCTAGGGAATGGCAACGAGATGATACGATTCTCACATTCATGGAGGATTGTGAGTTATTCCATACCATGCTACTCTTATTTATGTATATACTTGTCAAACTTGCTCTTACAAAATTCCTTTTTGCAAAATACTACTTGATTTACATGCTCAACTTCACTTTACGCAAAAATAACCATAGAAGCCTCCTTTGACATAGCCTGCATTTACTATACTTTTGCGACACATCTTAAGTCTTACTGAGTACAAAAGTACTTAACCGTGCTTATTTTGTTGGTTTAGTTGGAGAAGAAAGCGAAGCCTCTGAGATACATACTTCAATGCAGGATACAGAAAATTTGATGATACGACTTTCTAGGTTTTATACCTTGTTAGTTGTCTGAGGGTTGGATGGGCATACTACAAGACTTTTGCTTCTTTCCGCTATAATATATTATGATTTGTAAAGATCTTACTATACAATAAATTACCATTATCATATGTTATATCGAGTATGTATGTGGTATCATTTATTGTAAATGTGTGTACTAACCACTGATCATGAGACTAGTATTGTATATACATATAAGACCTTCTTTTGTAAAAAGGGTAAAAAGGAGGGTCGTTACATAGATGCGTATGTGGTCGCTATTGACTACAACCTGAGTAAGTACGTGGTTACATCTCATGTATCATCCTCTCCTTTTGTATTTTCTTTTTTCCTTATTTGGTTCTAAGATCTGTGATGGTATGTTGTTCAATGCATTGACGTATTCAGTGTTTACGCAAAATGCTCTACGATTGTGTTTGCATGAAATTGTGAATACTTCATGCACTAAAGTTTGATACATCACCATATTAGTATAATGTTTTTTGTCTTTGATAGAACTTATCTATGATATAGTGCTCTCTGAAAACAATCTTCATGGTTGAACACTTCAGTTATCTAACTTAGCATCAATGCTAATAGGAATTCTATGCTAATGTATCATGTATAGAGATAGCTATAATAGAGGTAGGCTTGACCTAACAAAGTGTCGAGAGCATCGACCCGACCTGACAAGGATGAAGGCGGGAAGGTAGTGACGTTTTCTTTGGCGAAATGCAAATTCTTCGAAAGCGTTTAAGCGTAAAAGTGATTACGAAATGTGGGCCTTTGAGCATATCGAGTAGTATAAAAAGAGATCAGTATCAAATAAGACAAAAGGCGGACAATGTAATGGATTGAGTCTTTCCTTTCTTCTCTTCTACTTTCCCTTTCCCCTCTGTTTCTTCTTCCTCAAGAATACTCATACTCAGGAGAATCTAAATACAAGTTGAAGTGGTTTGATCTCACATCGGTAATTCTGTTGATTCCGGTTACGAGATCATTACACAAAGCCCCCTCCCCCAATGAATTCGCCTATTATCTCAAGGCCAAGTTCTTGAACATGCGAATGGAAATGGACCTAACAAAGAGAGATGGGGTTGGGCCGCTGGGCACTAGTTAAGAAAGAAGGAAGGCGGTGGTGGTGCCTATTTTGCTCACGTCTAGGGCTGTAAAAAAAACTCGAGACTCGCGAACTACTCGAGCTCGAGCTCGAGCTCGCGAGCCTAATCGAGTCGAGCTCGAATAGGCTCGAGCCTGGATCGAATTTGCTTAAATCGAGCTTTCTCGAGCTTGTTACCGAGCTTTCTCGAGCCGAGCTTACTCGAGCTTGTTACCGAGCCTACCGAGCTTACAAAATAACCGAGCTTACTCGAGCTTCCCGAGCTTATCGAGCTTAGTCGAGCCGAGCTCGAGCCTGGACCGAGCCGAGCTCGAGCCTAAGTCCAGGCTCAAACCCAAACTCGAGCTCGGCCGAGCTCGGCGAGCTGAGGCTCGCTCGAGCTCGGCTCGTTTACAGCCCTACTCACGTCACATGAGTGTGAACTCGTCATACTTAGATCGAAAATAAAAAGTTGTTTGTGAAGAATTTTCCTTTGGTAGGGGATAGGGGTGGGTATTTTTTAACCGAAACCGAAAAACCAAATCAAATCGAATCAACCAAAAAAAATAGGGGTGAATAATTTTTCGGTTTATGGTTTTCAATTTAGTTTTTCGGTACCATTTGGTTTATGGTTTTCATTTGATTTTGTATTTTCGAAAACCAGATAGGCCGAGTGTCGAATACAAGAAGGCTCTCGAATACTGTTTGGCAACAAGGTTTTGCAAAACTATGGTTTTGCAAAACCATGGTTTGAGAATTGTCTTGGCATAAAAACATGATTTTACCAAACTTTATTAAAACCATGGTTTTTTTTGGAACTCTCAATTGTTTGGCTACAAAGTTTTGGGAGTTGTTTTGGTGCTTTCAGCTTCGAAAAAATTTGCCCAAGACCAAAGTTTCCAAAGCGAGAAAAACTATGGTTTTGTGAAAACCATGATTTTTAAAAGCAGAGTTTTTGAAGGCTACCAAACACCTCTTGGTTTCTAAAACAGAGTTTTTCTCTAAAACTATAGTTTTGTCTAGAAACTATGAAAAAAACTTGTTACCAAATAGGCCCTCATAGTCTGGCAGAATCTAGAGAATTCCCGTTTAGTACTTCAATGTTCAAGTTCAACATCGAAATCTAATCCTACCCATTCGCCATTTCCAACCCTACCCCAACTCGCAACTCGCAAGCGACGAACCAGCGGTGCCAGCATCATCACCATCCCCCAAGCCGCCGGTACCACCGAGCCATTCTCCCATCCTCCCAAGTCACCGCCAGTAGTCACTGTCCACCCCTACCCTAGCTGTCACCGCCCCACCTTTCCCAGAGCCGTCACTGCACTCCCATCTCCCGTGCCCTCGCCATCTACCTCTACCTGAGCTGTCGCTGCCCTCCAATCCCCCGAGCCCTCGCTGAGTCGCCGTCCACCCCTACCCAAGCCGTCATGTCTGGAGTTGTCCAAGGAAGAAGAAGAACAGGACATACTCGGTGGCAAGAATACTGGTTCAGCGACTTTGCTTTACAGAAATCCAACGGATCCGATTCAATCTAGCTTAAGAATGATAATCCAATGGTTGAATGAATGTAAACAGTAATTACCGACAAGTTCGATTCTGATGTAATTAGCATTTACTTTACTAAGTTTGTTATGTTTACCGTTCAGCTTTTATCTGGATGGATTAATGTAATGGGTATAAAACCCTGTGAACAACTGGAGAATGGAATTGATCGAATATTCCACCTATCTAGAGTTCCTTTAGTTTGTTAGAGTAGTTCTTCGGGCTCTCGATCTCATCTTCTGTCTTGGTTTTTTCTTTGGATCGGAATCTGTTTTGAGTTGTGTTTCGGATTTTCTTCTTGAACTCCTGACAAATTGGTACCAAAGCATCATCTTTCCTTGGCGTTTGATTTTGGCGCTGATGATTTCGATCGACTTGGAGCAGACCGTAAAATCCCCTGATCAAACAAGCGACGAGGGAGAAGTTGGGTACAATCTATGAGTGGTATTAGTCTTTGGTGAATATGGATGTTCAGGAGGAGATTGAAAGGATACATGTACGTCTTGCTGATCTAGAAACACTTAAGTCTGATGTGGTGGAGATCAAAAACTTGCTTACAGGAAGAGCTCAACCAGCGGCCAACTCAATAGATCAGTAGAGTCCTTTGGTGAATGTTGATGGAAATCTGTCTTTAATCTCATCTGAGATGAATCGGGTTGGATTACCTATGGCTTACTCGGGTAGCCCTATGGATGCATATGGAATCACAGGAAGTCGGGTTGTAGGTAATAGCATTCTTCCTATTTTTACTCCTGCAATCAGAACATCATCTTATCTATTTTTGAGAGGTCCAAATGGAGGAGTTTCTGCCGGCAATGGGGTTTTCCTAGGTGCTCGGGCACCACAGCAAATGTATTCGGGTACGCATGTGAGTAATGGTGGTCAGCAAATACCTGGGTATTGTCATCCTGTCCTGCCTCAGTATATGCAACCTAGTAATGTATACGGTGGTGTTAATATGGCATAAAACATGCACTATCCCAAAGTTCAATTTTTTGACACCCAAAGAAATTCTTATTGTTGGGAGAATACCATTGTGCATCACTTTGCTGAAGCTATCATCAAAGGCCCAAGGCTAGAGTTATCTCTCTTTTCAGGGGAAAACCCTATGGGGTGGATTGACCAGTGTGAGAAATTTTTCGAAATGGCTAGTACTCCGGTTGAGCAATGGGTGAACTTGGCAGTTGGACATCTAATTGGCAGGGCAGATACTTGGTTCAAAAGTATCGGGATTCCTTGGCAAACAATCAATTGGTCACAATTTTGTGCAATTGTGTGTGATCGCTTCTCTGAAGCCATTGAGAAGCTGCAGGGCATGAAGCAATTGAGCACGGTGGCGAAATATATTGATTATTTTGAAAAGTGTATAGTACTTGTTAAGAGGGACCATTCATATCTTCAGGAAAACTTTTTGCTGAGTTGTTTCATTGGGGGTCTCAAAGATGAGATTAAATACAACGTGAGCAACCATCAGCCAAAAGGCTTGTTGGAGGCCTATTGGTACACAAAGCTGGAAGAAAAAGTAGCAGGAGCAAGAAGAACGGGGCAAGTTGGTGGAGGGTCCAGGCAAAAAGTGATTGTACCTTCGAAAGCAGTGAGTATTCCACAACTCAAGGTAGATAACAAAGAAAACCAAAAGAGTAATGCAGCAGGTAAACTTGGGAAAACTTATTGGCATTGTAATGAGCTTTGGAGTCCGGGTCATAATCAGTAGTGTAGAATTAGAAATACATTGCATTCTTTGTTGATGCATGGCGAAGAAATGAATATGACAACAGAAGAAGATGAGGCATCAGGTGAGTTGTTGGGTTTTGTCACGGCGCCAGGCAGTCCTGAGAATACCAACACTGAAGATCATCCATAGCAGATTATGCAGGTCTCAACCTATGCCGCACATGGTATTGATGGTCCTGTAACCTTTTCCTTGGTATTATGTCTTGGAAACAAGAAGGTCATAGTTTTGGTGGACAGCGGGAGTACGAACTCTTTTATGAAATATAATTTAGCAGTAGAGAATGGCTATCCTTTAACATCAATGCCATTGAGGAAAGTTATTGTAGCTGGAGGTGGGGAATTAACGTCAGATGCAAAGGTGGAAAATCTACCCTACAAAATGCAAAGTTTTCACTTTTCAGCTTCTTTGTGTGTTTTTTCTGTGAACCAAGTGCATCAGACCATCAGTACTTCAGTAGATACTATGTGCAAAGTATCATTTACCAGTCTTTTTTGTCTGTCTAGTTTAGAGTTAAGTGCATTGAAAAGCAGTACTATGTTTGATTGTTAGGTAAACAGAAGTAACTGAATGATATGTTTGTCTGGTATCTGAAGAATGTTGTGGATCACCTAAAAAAAGATGATCAGATGCTACTTCAAACCTTTATTATATGGCATATATAATGGAATCTAAATTCAGTTTGTATGTATCTGTATGCTGTCTCCTTTCCTTTTTAATTTAGATGCTGATAGTTTGGCTAAAATCATGGTGAAAATATTCCTGTGGTTGGTTCGGCAAAAATGCCATTTTGACAAAAGTTGTGCTTTCTGAAAATTAATGGATACCATGTGCATCTATTTTCAGATTGAAAGAAATGTTAAAGAATCGTAAGGTTGAATGCAATTTTAAGCAAATCGAACTCAGTTCAGTAGTGATTACCTTCAGAACCCTCGAGAACCATCCAATACATCACTTCTACTAAGGACATTGAATGGTGGGTTTTGGCTTTGAGCCTCAAAGTCAAACTGGACAAGATGAGAAGCATGTTGAGGTACTTGAGCAGAAACATCCTTCCAAAATTGGTTGCTGCATGATACTTTATTCTTCTGGTACAGGACTACAGAAGAGGCTGGCCAAGGTTTTATTTCTGTGGAGAACTGTGGCGATGATTTCCTTGCTTCATTGGCCTATGCAACTGATGAGGAAGGGTATAACTGATGATAAAGGAGTTGCTATGAGTACTCCTCTGTTCAGAAATGGACACCCATTGTGATCACACTTGGTATTCAAAAGAAGGAACAATCCAGTATCTCTCAACAGCAGAATAGAAGCTCAGCAAAAAATTTTAAATTTGGACTCTGCTGTTTATTCTGTTTATTGACTGTTGGACATATCAAGCCTGTAAGCATAGTTCGGTTTACCGAAAACCAGAATAACCGAACCGAATTTTTTCGGCTAATTTGGTTCGGTTTTTCTGTTTTCATATGAGAATTTCGGTTGCCAACTATAGAAAACAAAAAAAATTTCGCACCGAATAAACCGAACCAAATAGGCAACAAAAACCGAACACCCAGGCCTATGTATCATGTATCAAGTCAGGATTCTCCTTAAATTTAGTGAGAGAGAAAAAAATATCTAGTGATGTTATTTATGTGAAGAATAAGCCATCTAAGTAAAAAAAAACCAGTAATGTTGAAGAATGAGCCATCTAAGAATGAGCATAAAATTGCTATGAAGCATGGTCAGTAAAATCGATACATCCCCTGGTCAGAAAATGAGGCTAGTGGATCTGTAGAACGCATGGGTGCTACTAGATACTCTGGCTGAACCTAGGAAACATCATGCACCACACTAGTAAAACACAGCTACGATTTCCCTACCTTAATTATACTTGTAGTTCACTGTCCCTTATACGTTTCCCTCGTTAATTAAGTGTACAACGTAGGATTAAAACTTAGCCATAGCTAGCAGGTCAATGGCTTGGGTTTGGAAAAGAGCTTGGCAATGGGTTCAAAACCAAAACACAGAAGGCGTCTACTTCTGTTCGCTTTCCAAGGGGGAAGGCGTCTGATCATGTTCGCTTTCCAAAGAGGAAGGCGGCTTCGCTTGTTCGCTTTCCAAAGACGAAGGCGCATGCACGGAATTCTCGCCGTCCCCCCAAGGCGGGAAAATTGATATAATGCCACTGCCAAGAGTGGTGCGAGCCAAAATGTCACTTTCGACGTTGCCTTTGTTAAAACGCCACTCTTCTCGTGCCCCTTCTCGCCAAAATGCCATTTCCGATTTTATGAAATGAATTTTGCACTGAGCGATCAAGCCACGAAATGACTATCGTGCCCCGACCCAAACCGAAGAAAGAGACAGACCAGGAGTGCGGCGGTGCAAACTAGAGGAACCTAGGCCAATCCTTGGCGGTCCGAAGCGACTTGGGAGGCGACCCTGCGGCGACGATCTGTGGGCGACCGACGGCGGCGCACGGATGTCGCCGAGAAGGTGAGAATCCTCTCTTCGCATACCAATCTCGGCGATTCTAGGGTTTGATATGTGTGCCGTGTTCTTTGTTTTGTGTGAACCCTTAGTCTAGGAACAACGGTGCTCGCGTGATTGCATTTGTGGTCGGCGGGATGAACCCGATGGGAAAGGGCGTTGGGGTAAAATTGATTTTCTTCACAATTCTTGATGAACGAAGTAAAGTAAGCGGTAGTGTATCCTAAGCTGAAGTTTTTTTTTGCTTGTGTTCATCAAATGAATGGTTGGTAGACTAGTTGAATGGGAGGAAAGTCTGATGGATTGGTCTCTACCATGCGATCCGCGCCATGATGATGTGGGTGCAGAGATGGTTGTAGAGTTGGAATTGGTCGGGATAATATTAGGATTGTTGAGTCACAGGGATGAGGAAGGTAGAATTGAGCAGGATGAGTAAGGATAAAATGTGCAGCTTACGGGTTTAAGGGAGGAGAATGCAACGAGAGCAAATGAGGAGAGGGCAAGTCTTGGGTACCTCTGAGATGCAAATGAGGAGAGGGCAAGTGCAGGGGTACCTATAGATACAAATGAGGAGAGGGCGCTATGGATGATGATGTGGAGGTCTTGCCCTAGATGTTGATGATGTGGATCTGATGAAATTTGTATTCATTATGACAAGGATCATCCATCTATCAGACTAGGCACCTGTGCCGTCAATGAAAGAATTGAGGCTTCTTTGTGAGGCAATTTGCAATCAACGAAGAGTTTGATCTGGGATCGAGAAGACCGATAAGACAAGATATAGGGGTTATTGCAAAGTGAAGGTTGTCCTTGGAGGATAGTTGGGCACGCAGTAGTGATATGAGAACCATAATGGTATTTGCTTAAAATATTTCTTTCGTTTGAATTAAATGCTTTTACTAATGTTTGTTTATCTTCTTTTTTATTGGTGTCCGTGTTGGTGGAGGAGCACGTGTACATCTAGCGGCCGTGTTGGAGGTACAAGCGCAACCCGAGCATGGGTTCTTAGAGGGCATTGCCTATTCGAGAGGTAACCCTAATCTTGGTGCCAAGGATTTGCGAGAAAAACTCGGGGCGATTACCACGTTACTGTTGCTTATGATCTTGTGTGGAAGGGCTTCTGAGAGCTCTAAAAGATATGTATGGTAGTTGGGAAGAAAGCTTCCGATTCTTTGTGCAGGTGGAAAGCGAGAGGTGTTAAGGAGATCCTGGTAGTGTTGTAGAAATAGACACAAGATGTGTAGATGAAACTTTTTACTTCCATAGGTTTTTTGTGCACTTAAGCCATGCACAGATGGGTTTGTTAGTGGGTGTAGGCCTTATCTCGGCATTGACCTGACCCTAAATGGTAGGTGGAACGGGCATTTGGCGGTTACTCTGACCTTAGATAGCCATAATTGGATGTACCCAGTGGCATTTGGTTTTTTATTTGTGAAAATGAAGATAAGCGGCATTGGTTCATGAGTCGGTACATAGGGCGTGGGAGATCTCCTTTGCTAGCCATATGTGCAGATGCATGTAAAGGTCTAGAAAATGCAGTTAGTAGAGTTTTCCTTCATGCGAGAAAAGAGAGTGCTTTAGGCATCTCATGCAAAATTTCCTCAAAAATTTCAAGGGTACCTTCACGAATTGTACCTGCGACAAGAGCCTCTGAGGTTGACTTGCATGAGAAGCACATGGCGTCAATTTTGAGAAATGCCCTAGGGCTTTGGACTACTTGACTAAGTACCATTCGTTGAAGTGGATAAGGAGTATGTTTAATCCAGATGTGAAATGCGATTACATAAATAATAATTTAGCAGAGTGTTTCAACAATTGGATTAGAGACATCAAAGATCTACCTGTTGTTGACCTAGCAGACAAAATAAGGGAGAGGATCATGGTGCTATGGGAAAAAAGGAAGAGAATTATGGAGAGATTGGATGGTACGATACTGCCTGCGGTCTTGCTTCAAATCAAGGCAAGGATTAGAGGTCTTGGGCACTTGAGAGTTATCAAAGCTGATAGGGTATGTGCGGAGGTTTGGGACAATACCTGTGGTGAAAGGCATGTGGTTAACGAGCAATCCCATGAGTGCACTTGTTTTGAATGGCAACACACGGGCAAGCCATGTGATCATGCTCGCTAGTGTCATTACATAGGACATTTGATATGGCAGATTATGTAAATGAATACTATTACATTTGCGGTTGGGGATGCCTATTAGGAAGAATTGAGCCTATGCGACAAAGCACAATGGCCCGAGTTGACTTCTTGTATGAGATGGCGCACCTTTGGGCAAGAGGCAGGTTGGTAGGCAAAGGAAATTGAGGATAAAAGGTTTCATGGAAGGTGGGAGTAGCTACGCTCTCGGCAGCGAGGCGAGTAGTAAGGTTAAAAAATGGTCGAGGCCCTATCAAGTGCAAGAGATGTGGGGAGGTTGGTCATCGACAATCAAGCTACAAATGTCCATTTAATGGCACTAGAAAAAGGTAAGTTATGTGTACTACATGTAATCTGATATTACATGTTTAAATTAAATATGCTACATTGCTACTTTACTTCTGTAGGAAGAGGAAGTCCAGAAGTAGAAATTTTACAAGCAGCACTGCTGAGGATGAAAATGTGTAGGCCAGACCTACGGTGGTCACTAGGAGGTTTGACATTGCTACTTTAATCTTTTGGATTGATGCATTTATGGTTTTTTCCATTTCCATTAATTTAATCTTTTGGATGCATTTGCAGCATGCAGCAAGGACGCTCATCGAACACTCAGAAGAAGTTAACTCCTCAGAAGAAGAAGTCCACTCCTCAGAAGAAGTCAACTCCTCAGAAGAAGTCCACTCCTCAGAAGAAGAAGTCAACTCCTCAGAAGAAGTTAACTCCTAAGAAGAATAAGAACAAGACTTGAAGCTGCTAGGAAATGAATCTGAACCTGTTAATCTTTTGTTAGGAAATCTGTATGAACAATGAATCTGAACCTGTTAATCTTTTATTAGGAAATGTGTATGAACAATGAATTTGAACCTGTTGTTTGCTTGGATGGTTAATCTACATCTCTGTTGTTTACTGATTGCCGTTTTTGTCTGGAGTGTTTTTGTAATATACAACTGGCTGGCTGGAATCCAATTGGTGGCTGGTGATGCATTTAGCACATTTGCATTTGTCTCCTGGAGTGTATTTGTCACATTTGTCAAAAAGATTGGTTGCTGGAGTGCATTTGTCACATTTGCATTTGTCTCCTGGAGTGCATTTGTCACATTTGTCAAAAAGATTAGTTGCTGGAGTGCATTTGTCACATTTGCATTTGTCTCCTGGAGTGTTTTTGTTTTTGTCTGGAGTGCATGTAATATACAACTGATTGTCGTTTTTCTCTGGAGTGTTTTTGTCAGCTCAAAAAGTTTGGTTGCCGATGATGCATTTATCACATTTGCATTTGTCTCCTGGATGGAGTGTTTACAACTGGCTGGAGTGTTGAGGCCATTTAGCACATTCGCATTTGTCTCCTGGATGGAGTGTTTACAACTGGCTGGAGTGTTTACATTTAGCACATTCACATTTAGCACTGGTCAGAAAACTGGTCAGATAGAAGGCTCATATCTCTCAGTGACAACACTGGTCAGAAAACCATTTTTCAATGACATTATCACAATACAAGGCTCATATCTCTCAGTGACAACATTGGTCAGAAGGTAACATGACTATTGTGATAATGTTATGACCAAAACACCTCTCAGTGACAACACTGGTCAGAAAACCAATTTTCAATAGTCATCAACTTCAGTGACAACACTGGTCAGAAAACTTACAAATAATCTAATCCCAAGCATTGAAGAAGAGTCACATGACAAAAGAAGCTAAGATGCATGGTTCTTCAGAAAAGAAAACTTCACTGGATCTAATTTCTACATTTCATTCATATAGCATGGTGACATCAAAATAATGACCATCACAATAAGATAGAATCCCACATGCTCGAAAGAACATTGGCAGAACAGATTCTTCAATGTAAGCACACTTTGCAAAAAAGTTCATCAACATGGCGGTTATAGCGGTTCTTATCTGCATTCATAATCTTTGAACACAAGCACCATAATCCACCAGATTTGTCGAATTCCTTATCATTTCATTTCCATACTCGATCTGAAACACGAGCACGGAATCCACACACTTCAAAAATTGCAAAACATGCAGTTGGTAGCATACATTACAAAACACAGACTAAGGAGAAGCATCACTACATCATTTCACAATTACATATAGAACCAATACTGTTAGCATTGCAGCTATCACCATGTTGCAAACAACCAGGATGCGGCCCATCTTCACCAGCTTTGACACCTCCAATTTGATACCATAGCATTGGCCTTCCCCTTTTTCAGCTTTAGGGATCACACATTTATCCCCATATTTACCAGACAGTGAAGTGACAAATTATTCATATTCCTCATGCCACATGTAGAATACACACCTCCCAGGATTCTGAAAAAATATCACAATAAGCTAATTTAGCTTATGTACAGTCACATGAACCCTAGACATGAATGAACCCAAAGCAAATTTTCCAAACCAAAAGATACAACTCATATACATCTTGCTCGTTGTGCCGACACTTGAAGAAGGTCCTCCCCGGGTTCTTATTTGATCTCGACACAAGCTCCAGAATCCGGTCACCGCACCTAGGGCATTCCACGAGGGGCAGCTCACTCAGACCGGATTCAAGCTTTGGGAATGGCGCACACCTGAATGAAGTGAGTAGATCCTCTGCGACATCCTGAGGCCGCCGCTCGGAGTGGCCACCGCTTGTCCCTTGTCGCCGGGATCCCCTTGTCGCCGTCGTCGGGGAAGGAGGCAGCCCAGATGAAGGTTTGGTTCGGGAGGGAGGACTATTCTTTGGTGGCTGGTGGAACCACGGAAGAAGAGCTGGTGCAGTCGAGAACTGCGGTCATTTCCCGTGGCTAGAACTGCCCCAGATGCGGAATTCATATCAGAAAATCGGAAATGGCATTTTGGCGAGAAGGGACACGAGAAGAGTGGCATTTTAACAAAGGCAACGTCGAGAGTGGCATTTTAGCTCGCACCACTCTTGGCAGTGGCATTATATCAATTTTCTGCGAGGTTCCACCCCAACATCGGATAGAGCAATTCGAACGAGCGCCCCTCCACGATCGCACAAATGGCGCTCCAGCCGCTGCTCCGCCTCCTCCGCCCGCCCCCGCCGCCTCCCCGCCTCCCATCACAGCCGCCACCCTCCTCCCCATCCTCGCCCGCCACCACTCGCCGCAGCGCCGCTGCTGCGCTCCTCCTGCTGGTGGCCTCGCCTCCGCGGCCAGCACGCGCCGACCCCGACGGCGAAGACGTCGACGAGGCCCGCGTCGTCCGCCTCTTCCAGGTGGTAGCTCCCTTCTCAGTTCCTACCATTTCCCAATTGCAGCGAAACCCTAAGCTCTGCCCCTAACGCTGGACGTGGTGCGCCGTCTCGCACTCTGCAGGAGGCGTCGCCGTCGGTGGTGTTCATCAAGGACCTCGTCGTCGCGCGGCCGCAGGGCCGGGAAGGTGGGGAGGATGCGGAGGTGGACGAGGAGGAGGAGGCGCCAAGGTGGAGGGGACCGGTTCTGGCTTCGTGTGGGACTCCGAGGGTCACATTGTGAGCACTTTAATTTCGAGTTTCAGAAGAGAGATTTGTGCGCTTTCGGTTTCTATTTGATATGAATTAGTGATAAAATGGGAGCTTGGTTACATTGCGAGCATATCTGGTACATTTGTTGACTTCGTGCGGTTTGGGGATGGTTCAAGGAAATATGTGATTAAATTGCTAGACACATTTTCTGTCAAAAAAATGCTAGACACATTCGTTTGGTGCAAATTAGTGAGAGTAGATTCACCAACTCACAATGTGAGAACCTTGGATCACCATTGAATTAGCAGTTAGCTTAAGCAGCAAACGTTGATATGTGCCACCAGAATAGCATACATTAGAAACGGTCAAATTCACATCATGAGAACCCTGTCAAGAGCATTTTGCTTGAATTTGTGTGGTTTTGACTAGGCTGTTACAGCTCTTTAACAAAATTTGGTTATCAGTGCCATCTCTTTGCTGTTTCATCAGGTTACCTTGCAAGTGGCTGTACCAATACTTCCATTTGGACTAAGTGTGATTTCAACTTTGGCTGCCCCATTTGTCTCAATGTCTCATGATCGTCATGTGTGCCACCAGATACACTGCACGAATCTAAATCAATTTTCAAAGCTTCGATAGAATTATATTCGTTTGGATCCTTTTATATTGCAATGCCTTTTAGTAAGTATTTACCTTGCTGCTTTTAAATAGTGTTTGGCTATAAAACAAATCGCAGGAACTTAGATTGATCTCGACTCATGTAATCTGTTTACTGAAATTTCTAATTGATTGTACACTTTGGTGCATTAGGTGACAAATTACCATGTAGTTGCAAAATTAGCTGGGGATGGATCTGGATCTCATCGCTGCCAGGTGTCTCACTATTGTTTAACACTAAAGTACTCACTGTTGTTTTACATTAAAGCTTGTTTATGCTTTTTTTCGTTGAAGTGGTGTTTATGCCTTTTTACCATTGCTTAATGGTTCTTGTAGGTGTTCTTGGAGGATTCTAGCGGCACTAGTTACTCAAAAGAGGGGAGGCTAATAGGGTATGATCCAGCATATGATCTTGCTGTTCTGAAGGTTTGGAAATTCACCTTTTGTAGCTGGAGCTTCAGTGATGTGAATTTGGTTCTAAATTGCAATATTTGAAGTCAGATTGGTGCTGCAGGTTGATGTTGATGGTGATAAGTTGAGGCCTGCTTTGATTGGCACATCACGGCGTTTGCAAGTTGGGCAGAGCTGCTTTGCCATCGGGAACCCTTATGGATATGAACACACCCTAACTACTGGGGTAATGATGCCTATCCACAGTTTTAGTTAAAGTAAAAACTTCTGAAATCACCAGAGTCCATCATTCCATGGTGGATGCATTATGGAATTAATTATGGATAATGTTAGTGCACCCTTGATACTTCAAATCTAGAGTATTCTGATAATCTGATTAGGTGATCACTGAAGTATCTTATAGGTGGTTAGTGGATTGGGGAGGGAGATACCATCTCCCAGTGGGAGGGTGATTCGTGGGGCCATACAGACAGATGCTGCTATAAATGCTGGTAATGTGTTGCTTCATTGCATATCATGTGAGGATTACATATCATCTTCAAGTATATAGGATAAAATATCTTTTTTGTAAAACATTTCTAGTTGACTAACTTTTTTTAAAAAAGTGTTGTATAGTATTAATCATTTAATTTCAAATACTGCTGATGACAACTTTTCGCATGTCCATTGCACTTTAGCTCAATTGAAATGTATTCTGGTGTTCTGTTACTAGTTTCTTGCTTTCTTGGGAGAATTTTAGGTTATTCAAATGTGCTCAGACTTCTTGAATTCAATTGTCTGGCTCTATGCACCTTGTTCTATTTGGGTCACACGCATGAATAGGGCATGTTTCAGTGTGGATGTACGAAGTGTCTGATTGCAAGGTAAACATAGGGATTAAGATGGGCACAGGCTAGTATGTGTGCCATACAGTGAGCAGGATGAAAACTGTTTTTCTTGGAAGTGATGGTGGAACCTACAGGTGGAAAGATTTGAGCCACCATTCTAAAGTTAATAATAGAGCATAACTTCTTGGTGCGTTGCCCGTTCTTTAGATGGTCAAACCTTTTAGGGCCTGCTTGGATCCAATCAATCTGGCCCACCTACATGCCTGATCCTTTTTGTGAGATGAAGCCCAGGAATTTGAATCCAAAATGCACCCTAGGTCTCTCCTGTGTAGCTTCTCTATGAGATTTGAGAACAGAGAAATGGGAAGTCTTTTTCTAATAACCCTTGGATGGGTGGACTGGTGGTCCAACTAACATATTGGATTTAGTTCCTCCAAGCAAAATTTTCTAATTTACACAAATAGGGTATTAACAATGTTGGAATTATTTATACGTTTACTCTTGTATAAATTGATCAATAGGTTAGTTAAAAGCTACTGAATGTCTGAATTAGCTGTGGAGGTACTGCTAATCTGCTACCTATACTAAATATGTGATGGCCTTCTTACCAGAAAAGAGAAAAAAAAAAGAATGAAGAAGAAGACGGCCTGTGACAGTCATCTTATTTCAAGTTGATGGAATCTGATATTAGTTTTAGCATTTTCAATGTGTGTGCTAGTAGTATGGCTCGTGATATACCAAGCTGTGGCTGCTCAAAACAATTTGTAGTTATGAACTTTTGGTTTTATTAAGTTAGCGTGGATAGTTTGATTAGAATTTGCATCCCCTCCTTACATAGAAATGTATTACTGGCATACTGCCCCTAACATCATTTTACTCATAAAGCGAAGCAGAGTTATTGGCAAAAGAAGTGGGGTCAGCACATAAGAACTCAGAAAACACGTTTTGTTGAAGACAGAAGTCCAATGTTCTCATAGTGTGTATATCTTGTGCTTCACAATGTTCTCATAGTGTGTATATCTTGTGCTTCAGCTTGATCGACTATTGTTCTTTACTTCTTTAGGCACTAGTCCATGAATTCTAATAGAGTTGGAAGGCAACTATTGTTTTTTACTCCACTATTCCTCGTTTCACTTATGTTCTTTTATTCTAATTTCTTTGGTTCCATTGCTTAATGCACAGTTCATTGGCTGTGTAATCTGAATATGAATGTTAACATGCATTAAAGTACTGTATATACCATATTTACAAAATTTGCCAACATCAACAGGTAACTCAGGAGGCCCATTAATTGACTCTTATGGTCATGTAATTGGAGTTAATACTGCTACATTCACACGTAAAGGTAATGTTCTTCCCTTAAGGTCAGTATTGCCTCAATATCAAAAGATAGATTGCTGATGATATTTTGTTTTGCCTCCTCTTGTTTGTCATGAACTTTATATTATAAAAAGCTGGGCATCACTTTCTTTTTTGTCACATGGCATAGTTTGTTGCACATTGCAAGCAAGTAGGTTATAATCCTTGAAAAGCCTTTTGTTTAGAAGAAATGAAATAGAATTTTAGAACAGAAGGAAGGCACTGTATTGCTAACAGAAGCAGTGCAGTTTCGTGCCTTCATTGTCCTTCTGTTAAGCCCTGATTCCTGTATGATGAAAGGAATGGTTAACAGAATATCAAGATCAAAATTTATTCTCCTTTTGATGGTATTCCCCAAGCAGCAGGCAAAGTGTTCTTACTCATTGGTCAAGCCCTATGGTGGAAGAGCACGTCTCCATTTTCCCTTGATTTGCCGGGAAGCTAGATTTTTTCTAGGAACTCAAGTTGCACCCTTTACTGCGATGATGTTATTCATTCGATAGTTGATGCAGTGTATCTCCGTCATTTAATGATAGGTCCAATATACAGGTCAGGATATGCCAAATGCAACGATATGCTTCAGTGTTTACTTGTCACATGACCACTTGACTTCCCTCAATTTGTGTGATCATATACAGGCCATTTAGTGACTTGTCTTATAGTTGTAGATCGCCAGCTTTGTGTGATTATATGGGTACCAGATGGCCATGATACTACCTCTGGAGTTCTGGTACACATTGCACCCTTAAGGCAAATCTCACGAATTAAATAGAGATATGTGTATAGCCATTAATGGATCATCTCAGCGTTCAGGATTCTGTGCAGAAGATATACTGAAAGCAACTCTGCAAATTAATGGATTCTCTTGTCTTGCAGGAACTGGGATTTCATCCGGGGTAAACTTTGCCATCCCAATAGACACTGTTGTGCAGTCAGTCCCTAACCTAATTGTGTATGGAACCTCTGTGAGCAATAGGTTTTAACTCTTCTGTACGTTACCCACTCAATGCTAGTTGTCTCGTTGCTACGTTCATTACTGCTTAAGATACTTCTGGTGCTAATCGGATCAATGCAGTGGATCTTCACAACCTGGGCGGTCACGTCTGCTCAAAGGTTGCTTCAGACGAGTATGATCTGCTTAAAATGTGATCACTCGTGCTAGAAACTTTAGAAAACAAACGAAGCTGGAGTTAAGTTTGCAGTGTGGAAAGAAGCTCAAAAGTTTCCTGCAAAATCGCTCAGGACGATTGTGGCGTAGACGACACCTGTGGCTGTGAGAAGTAACCGAGGGTAAAGGAAATCTGACTTGACGGGAGATGCTTCTGTGCCTATCGGGATCCAAGAATCAACCTCATTTCACACATCATAAAAAAAAAAGGGTGACGTGCAGGCCAGAGTCGATGCTCCTGTGCCTATCGGGATCCAAGGAAGCATGAGCGTACCGCAACATGTTCCCTTCACGAATTGATTTTTTTTTGAAAGGATTAGCAGGTGCTCTGTTATTCATTAAGCATGAAGGAAAAAGAAGTAGTACAGATTAAAGTGAACCCAAACAGAGAGCGGAAGGGACAGAGGTTCAGAGCAGGGTTCCAAAAATCATCGATTTTTGATATATCATTGTGGTTTAATAAACAAAACCACTCGGTAAATCGGTAAAATTTAAAAATAAAATTAAAAAATCAAAAAATTTGAGAAATTTTATGTGACGTAAACAAGTGGAAAATTAGTGAAAATCATTGATTTTCGATGAAAATCGCTCAAAAATCGTCCATCGGAATATTTCAACTGTTTGGTCGATTTTGAATTTTTTTCAATGAAGTTTGACCGCCAATTTTTATTGACTTTGAACTTGTTCCGTTTCTACCGGTTTTTGAGCGATTTTTGAGCCGGTTTTTCCGAAAATCAGTTTTCGGTGGAAAATCGCCAAAACGATTTTGAACACCTGTCTTGCTAATGGGCATCTAAGGATGAGATGGGTCATTGTTTCTTGCTCTACTCTGCATAGCACGCAGATTGTGCTATGTGGCCATCTCCTAACTTGTAGATTATCAGCTGTGAGGATACGATCTTGAACCAATAACCATGTGAAGAATTTGCATCTTCCTTTTGCGCTGGCCTGCCAGATATTTTTGTATGTGTGATCAATGATTGAGCCATGGAACTGCATCATGTATGCTAATCTAGACGAATACTGCCCATTTGCGGTCCATTTCCAAATGAGTTCATCTTGAACCTCTTTGTTGAAGGAAACATGCCTAGTGGCCTACCAAAGATGAACCACCTCGTCAAGTTGCGGTTCAGATGTGATTCTACGGAGTGGATGAAGCCAATTCATGTCGGGTAGCTCCTCTTGAACCTTTTGACCCCTTCTACGGATTAGCCTAAAGCATTGTGGAGCCAACTGTTGTGGAGCGATTCACAGGGGTTTGTCCAAAAATTTGCCCTGGCTCCGTTTCCCAAACTGATAGAGGTGCTTGCTTGAAAGAGTTTCCTATCCACATTGTCGCAAGGCAATTTCTTCTGTGCCCACAGCTTATGCCGATCCTTCCACCTGTACCAGAGCCAGCAAACGTGAAGTGCTCGTCCAAACCTGTTGAAGTCTTTTACCCCTAGGCCTTCTAGATATTTCGGCCTACGATTTTGTTCCAATTTACTAAACAGTGTCCTTCTTTGCAGTCATGTCCCTCTCCAAATGAAGGCCCTTCGAGGTCTGTCAATTTTTCTAGTAGTTTACCTGGGCATCGGGAATGCCGTCAAGTGGTACACCGCTAAGGTCGGGACGGAGTTTGTAAGAACAAATTGGCCCTCCACCGGAGAGCAACCTACCTTTCAATTCTGCAAGGCGAGCTCGGACCTTGTCAATTAGAGGTTGCAGGTATGTCTTTCTTGGATTTCCTATACGCAGAGGAAGACATAAATACCTACAAGGTAAAGAGCTAATTTGAGTGAGGAAATCCTTTAGGATAGATGTCAAGTCGTGGTCGTCGCAACAAATCGAGTAAACTTCGCTCTTATGGGTGTTTGTGTGCAATCCTGTAGCCTCTCCGAAATCTTCAAGATCACCACATCGCCAGCATAGAGGGAGATGCCAATGGTACCCGACGCTGAGGATAACTGATAAATGATGTCATCATTTGCCGCTTTGGTTACCAGATGATTAAGAGCTTCCATGACCAAGACAAATAGCATTGGTGAGAGTGGATCTCCTCGACGAAGTCCCCCTCCAGTGGTTGACTGCCTGACCTGGGGCGGATGTGCAGTAGAGAGGCACCGGACCCCGACGCTCCCGTATTAGTTCTTTATACTCCCCGCTAAACACTGTTGACGACCCCGGTGTCAGATTAGTCTGGACCCCAGTCCAGTGCTCATCCAGTTTGAACAGTCATCCGAAAGCAAACAGTCCGTAGGCCGCATGCCGGCGATGACCCCGATGACCAATTTTCCTGGATCCGCCCCTGTGCCTGACCGGATATATATGCCGTTGAGCATAACTCATGAGGAAGATGACCCGAGGATCATGGATATCCAGTATCTCCAACGCTGGCCAATCCCTTTACGAATTGATGTGCCGATGCTTGATCCTGATAGGTCATCTACCCTCCCTAATCATGCGAGCGTTCTGCTCCCTTCCTTCCCAAGTGTGCGCCGTGCCGTCTTGTGCTGCCCGCCGCGCGTTTCTCGTGGGGCGAGCGTTGCGTACGTGAGCTAATCCGGCCACCGCCGCGGATCGGGTCAGGCCGAGCTATCAATTGAGACTTTTTTTGCCCCCTTTTTGATTGGATCGATCGGTTCATGTACGTACGGTGGCGAATAGGGGAAATCGGCAATCGATTGGTCATTTCTACGCTGCATCTCACTCATTAGAAATCAGAAAAGAATGGTCTGGGTTTGCCTATTCGATCATGGCATGGCCGTGGGGAGGGGATCTGGGCGTGCGCGGTCGACTTTTTTTTTTTTTTTTTTTTTGAAACAGAGAACGACAGAAGCTTTGTTATGTATTAAAGAAGGTAAGGAAATATATGGGCTGTTTGGTTAGCCGCATCCAAAGAGAATTGCATCTACATATACAAAAGACACTTGTTTGGTTGGCTGCACGAGGGGTGGAGCCTGTCTCTCGAGATGCAATTGCATGAGTTGAGCCAGGCTGTGGGGAAACGTAGATTTTGGTCGTTTCCTGTGGGCCTGGCTGGTGGGATGCAAACTGGAGTGCATGCAAGGCATGGAGAGGCATATAAACAGTCAACCAAACATATTCTCTCCATTCTTCTTACAGCCTGGCTCAACTCATGCACTCAACCAAACACCATCTCTTTGCATCTACATTGAACTTTGGCTCTCATCGGCTGGTGACTTCATCTGAGCCAGGCCCGAGATGAGAAGGCAACCAAACACCCCACAATAGAGCGTCTGACTGACATAGAGAAAAACAAACACGATAAACCCTCCCAACACAAAAAAAAGGAAAACCAGAGGGTCGTCCCCTGAACAAGTCTGTGACTCAGCAAAAGGACATCAATGGGGACTGAGAATCTCCCCTGTACAGAACAGATACACGCCTCTATGACTCGCTAAAAGAAAAAGAAAATGGTTAGCTGCTTTGCCCAACCTTCATTTGACCTGCACGACCTAAAGTTGGTACTCCCCATTCTGCAGTGTTTCCTCTCGCATCGCTGCTCTTGCACAGTTAACGTCCTGGACAATTCGGGCAAAGACCGTGAGGAAGGAAATGTACACATCGGTGAAGATACGCGCGTTTCTTTCCTTCCAAAGATTCCAGAAGGTGTATATTATGATCCCATCTACCTGTTTCCGTGAAGCACTTGGCACCGCTCGATGAACTCGATGCCACCAGGAGGAAGGCGCAAGATCAGCCTGTAGGATCGTGGAATCACATGAGATTTTCTGGAATATTTTCCTCCATACCTGTTTGGTGTCACGAGCAAGATAGCAAGAGGTGCGATCTGATTAGAGCTCGAGCCACATAGCGGACGAGAAAAAGGAATGAGGCTAACCCCTTGCCGCTAGCTTTGTCATTGTGAGCAACTTGTTTTGAAGAAACAACCACGTGAAAAATTTGCACTTATTTTCCACACGACCTTCGAGATACATCTGTAATTATCATCGAGAATCGCCTCTGTCTTGCACTAAGGTTGTGTTTGTTTAGGTTTGGTCTTTGGAGGAGAAGGAGATCGATCGAATTCTTTGACAAACTGCAACTCAAAAGAAAATGGAAAAAAAAGACAAGTTGCCATCACATAATTCTCTTCTTCGTTTCTCCTAAGTTGGTTTTTATTCATAATTTTAAACTTTGAACAGTTCGTGTAATTACAACTAGATCGATCATACATATACAATTTGCACTAGACATGTCTCTCCCTATCAATACAAATCAATAATGCTAGACATTTCCCCTTCTCTTAAAATCGAGCTACAATATTTTTTTTACCTTTTTTTCCCTTCAAAAGAATTATCCTCTCTCTGTTAAAATTGAGTGGTCACCCTTGGCAACATACAGAACTCTAATCTTGTATTTTGAGATGCACAGAGGGCTCACTTGCAGCCGTCAAGATGCATGGCTACTGCTGAACTTGCGTACCTAATGCCTTGCGATTGTGACGTTCTTGTGCGAGATTATTCTGAATCATTTGCATGGCAATTGCAAGACAAGGCGTTCAATTATTGATATAAGGATCGTGGAATCACATGAGATTTTCTGGAATATTTTCCTCCATACCTGTTTGGTGTACGAGCAAGATAGCAAGAGGTGCGATGCAGATTCAGGCTCCGAGCCACATAGCGGACAGAAAAAGGAATGAGGCTAACCCCTTGCCGCTAGCCTGTCCGCTGTGAGCAACCTGTTTTGAAGAAACAACCACGTGAAAAATTTGCACTTATTTTCCACACCGACCTTCCAGATACATCTGTAATTATCATCCAGAATCGCCTCCTGTACTGCACTAAGGTTGTGTTTGTTTAGGCTGGTGCTGGAGGAGAAGCTGCTGGAGCTGGAAGAAACTATTTGGTCTGCTGGAGCTGGATGAGGATGGCAATTTTTCGTAAATAACAATTAAGTTGTAAGGGTACTAGAGAAGTAGGATTTTCAAAAGCTCCAGCCAGTCCGAGAAGCATCGTTTTTCTTGCTTCCCTCGCGTAGTGCAAATTAGGTTAGAGCTTCTTCTCTCCGTCTAGCTGAAAAAATACTATTTATTTTAACTTATGTCTGAAGTCTAGAAGCCAAATAAATTGAAGCTTAAGTCTAAACAAACGTACCTATAGTAAGCAGACTTTGCTTTGTCGATCGTGGTAAGCAGTACTATTGCCAAGCTGTCGGTTTACTTATCTAGCCTTCTATCGGGAATGGCAATACTACCCCTCATATTTGTTGAAGAGTTCCGCTGCTGTCCTTGATTTGAGCCGGGCCGAGCCCTCATAACTTGTTTTCGCAATTTAGTCCTTTTGTAAATTACGAACAGGTCTTTCACGATTTTTTGAGAGAGGAAGATTTTTTCCTCTAAATTCGCGTTCAGGTCCCTCGTGCGTCAATTTACGAAAAGAACCTCCCGTTAGATTTAAATCGCGAACAAACCCTTTTCTAATTTTTTCAGATAGCGACGGGTCCAAAACGTAACATTCGTGTCCTTACTCTTTACGTCTAGGTCCTTTCTCCGTTTTTCCTGAAAAAATGTTTTGTCACTAGAAATATGTGTGCAAAATCTGTCTCAGACTTTTTCCCCGCTCGATTTCCCATCTCATTATTTCGACAATTTAAAAAATAAAAAGTCGCCAAAAAGAAATCCATACGAAAAAATCGACACGCCGACGCGTGTTACGCCGTGAGTCTCTAATATTTTTAAAACATGTCCTTTCTCCGCTTTCTCGAAAAAACGCTGTCGCCGTAAATATTTGTGCAGCTCTATCTCTAGACTTTTTTCCCAGCTCAATTTCCCATCTCGATCTCTGATATTTTTTAAAACATGTATTATTACTCCGCGAACGCGTCGATCTCTAATATTTTTTAAAACATGTATTATTACTCCGCGAACGCGTAGAGTGTTGAGCTCGACAAAAGAAGGTTGTCATCTCTAATAATTTTTCACCCTTTTCCCTCTAGACTTTTCCCCCACCGTGGTTTTCCAGCTCGGCCTCCAATGTTTTCCAAATAATTCGTCGAAGGAGATATTTGTACAACTCTATCTCTCTCTTTTTCCCCATTTCGACGATTTAAAAAAAACGTCGCAAAAAAAAGGAATTTTTTTCACGAAAATGATACGTTGCGCGTGTTACGCCAGGGAAATTTTTTGTCCTTTCATCCGTTTCGCTTGTTATTTCGACGATTTAAAAAATAAAACGCAAAATTTCAACGAAAAAACGGCATGTGCGGCATCTTACGCCGTGAAAATTTTTGTGTTTTTTCGGCCATTCCGCTCATTATTTCGCCGATTTAAAAAATAGAACACCGCCGAAAAAAAATTTATGAAAAAATGATACGCTACCAGTGCATACGGCCGTAACAATTTTCTAATTACTCAAATTTTCCTTTAGACGGCTATGCGTCAAGACTAGTACAGCACGTACTGACTTACTGTTTTCAAACTTATACATAGTAGAGACAACTATATATATATATAATTAGTTAAAAAAACTAAAAATAACTTTTACATTGGATGACATCTTAAGTTTATTTCTATGTATCCTGTAACCTTTTAATTATAACATAAAAAATATTTATTATAGACAATAACTTATAATGATTGTTGATATTGTCATCTCTTCATGAAGAAACAGCTATGCTCTCTCTTACTACCTCTTCTATATCAGTAAAAATGTTACCTGACGAAACATATAAACAACTAACATCACACTCTTGTCTATGCCCTTACTAGATGTGCTTCTCCCTATGATTATATAGGTCTTGTTTGGGAGAGCTCCAGCTCAGATCTGAAACTTATAGGCTAAAATAAAGTAAATTAAGTTTATATTTTTAGTCTAAAATGTAAACAAGATGATCTACCTAAACACTCTTAATGTACTCACAGCTCCAGCTCCATAAATTTTTAGAGCTAGAAATACCTTGCTCCATCAACTCCATAGATTTTGGTGGAGCTGGAGTTGTCCCAAACACCCCCATAATCCCGTTAGATACCACGTACTACTGAAATGAGCTGCTGCGTGGTTCTCGGTTCTGAAATGCCCAATGATTACTGTTTTATTTCGCTCGATTGATCTCCTCACAAATATTTATCGAAGCTTTCTCGGTCCTTTTCCTCTTGACAAAGGAGAGAAACAAAATTGCAGCGAATATTCGATAGAGCACTCGAGTCCCGAACATGCACCTTCCTGCGCCTCTAAATCTCTTGCTGCATGTCATCCATTCATGTACAGCAAGGTCGTCTATCGAAGTCAATCTACACTGATTTGTCAAGCTTCCGTCCATACGTACAGCAACGCTCTATATATGTCATGTGCCATATATGCATTAATTCCATGTACAAAATACGCTTGTCCTATGTACACCATGCACTCCAACGTATTGTACAATACACAGCTGGTCGTACTGTCCAACTCAAACCTTTGTACTCACCTGTGAAAATTAAGTACGATGATCGCTGAAGGTATGATGCTTGAGCCTATGGTTGTTAAGGCTTTCCAGACGCTTCTTCCATCCATCATTACCCTTTTAACCCCCATCCTGTCAGAGGAGGGCCGGTGATTGCTTAGTGACAAAATTATCAGTCCAATAATTGGATCAAATATTGGATTCATCGTTGGTTCAAAATTAACAGTACAATCACTTGATCAAATAAGTACATATTAATATTTTGGTTTGAGCACTAATTAAACATGCAAAATCCTGAAAAAAAAATTATGAAGGCAGTTCTTAATTTAGCATACTCCATTTAAATTTAAATTTCAAGTTCAAATTGTTTTGAGAGAAAAAGAAGGGAGATCGAATTCTTTGACAAACTGCAACTCAAAAGAAAATGGAAAAAAAAAAAGACAAGTTGCAATCACATAATTCTCTTCTTCGTTTCTCCTAAGTTGGTTTTTATTCATAATTTTAAACTTTGAACAGTTCGCGTAATTACAACTAGATCGATCATACATACATATACAATTTGCAGTACTAGACATGTCTCTCCCTATCAATATAAATCAATAATGCTAGAGAGGTCACCGTCAACCCGACACATGACACTTTGGTACTGTAGTTTCTACAAACTTTTGATTTTTAATTTTGTTTTGAAAAAAAATTCCCATTCTCTTAAAATTGAGCTACAATATATTTTTTTTACCTTTTTTTCCCTTCAAAAGAATTATCCTCTCTCTGTTAAAATTGAGTGGTCACCCATGGCAACATACAGAACTCTAATCTTGTATTTTGAGATGCACAAAGGGCTCACTTGCAGCCGTCAAGATGCGTGGCTACTGCTGAACTTGCGTACCTAATGCCTTGCGATTGTGACGTTCTTGTGCGAGATTATTCTGAATCATTTGCATGGCAATTGCAAGACAAGGCGTTCAATTATTGATATATACCAAATGATAAGACTTCGTGCAATCGTGCTTGGTTGGTCACTTGGGCCATGCATGCATACCTTTCATCTTGATTAATTTGTACGTCGCATATACTACTTCTGGAGTTCTCTGGAGTTTCATAGCATCATGTTGTTTGATGTCCTTCATCTAGGCTCTTTATTAGAACGATTTTTGTTTTTTTTTTTTTGGGGAAGAAGATGATCAAGGCAGAATTTTTTTAAACTAATTAAGCTCGCGGATGATGCGACGATGAAAATGCATGGACCTCTGCCTTAACGAAGAGAAAGGAAATTAAGCGGCAAATGAAACACAATTCCGTGCCATTCTCTCTCAAAATAAATTAACATGCTACTTACTATACAGTACATATCACTGTACGTCTACATGTCGTTGGAGAATTAATTACAGTACTTTTTGGGAGGAAAATTAATGACAGTATTTGACTGTACCGGAAAAGGATCGATGGATTAGAGGGAGACTGGCCGATGTAATAATAATTAATTTAGAATTGCACATATGTTATTGTTATATCTGTTGCTACTATTGGATTTATTTCTTCATGAGCCGGGTATTTTCCCCAGCCACTGGTTGTCACAACTCAGAACTTGTGATGAATTCCATCTGTCAAGCTGAGCCCGTCCAACAGGTTTTGTTTTTGCCACTGAAAACGATGGCAGTTAAATTAGGTGTATTTAACCGGCAAAAAGGGCTTTGCTAGTTAATTGCTACCTTTGCAAATCAATCAATTCTCTGCACCGAAGGATAAGTACAGACGTACAGTGTCAATTCTTATTCCATTCGATCCCATTTGAAATGCAGTTACTGCTAGTTCCATAATATCCTCTTCAATTCGAATTTGGGTACTATTACAGTATGAGAACAACAGGGCGACCATCCGACGGGTAAGTAAGGCTTTGGAAGTGGTGGCTTTGGATGTCTTTGCCAAGAGTGGATGGAGAAGCAATTATAGAATTTGCTTTTGATTTTAAGTTCCCGTTGTTCCTTTTTTTGTTTTGTTTCAGCTTTATGGCTGAGATCTTTGTAAAACTTGATCGTGTGCACTTTGCAGAGACCGAAAATTTATCCTTTATCTAAAAAAATTCGAATTTGGGTATTATTTTTTCTAATTAAATTGATACCTAGTTCCTCCTAGCTAGGTATCCATCATTTTTTTTTAACTATGTCCTCATGTATTAAGCTTGGACTTGCAATGGGAGATCACTACTCTACATCAGCAATCCTTACACCTGAGTTAGTAATTTGTACTTTGGATAAACCTTTTTTTATTTTATTTTTGATATATTTAACCTCTCTCGATGCAATTGAAGAAGCCAGAGGCTTGCATGCTTGTTGTCTGAACAATAAAATACTCCATCCACTATGCAGTGTTTTGCAATGCATGTTTGCCTCCATGGAGGGAGGCATGGCATGGCTCCTTGATTGAGGTTGATCTGAGAGGAAAAAGCAAAGCGAACACGTAGGCGTAAAGAGTCAAGTCTTAGGAGGCTGGCCGGCTGCGTGACACGTGTCACCGTCAAATCCATCTAGGCCAATCGCTTGTGTTTACTTTTACGACAGTAACTTTACCACGGATAAATTCTAGACGCGCCGCTCTCCTCAGACAAAATGTTTGATTCGATGTTACAGTTAGTTTTTTTTTTTGAAATATAATGATACACTCCCTCCGTTCATTTTTATAAGGTTTATTTTAACTTTACATAAGGATTAAGGTTGAGTTGAAATTGAGAAAGATATGAGAAAAATGACTTAGATATCCTCACTTAATTGTCTTGAAAGATGAAAAATATACTTAGTGTGAGTAGTAATAAATAAATACATATAGTTGAGAGAGAATAAATAAGGGTATAGAAGAAAATACCTCACTAAACCTATATGCAAGCCTTATATTTATAAACAAGACTATTCAAAAAATAAGTCTTATAAAAATGAACGAAGGGAGTAGTTATGCAACTAAACTTTCTTTAGCCCTATCAACCAGCTATTGTTTGGAATGTGGTAATTCCGATTGCAGGAATTACATACATCAATTCCTGCAAAAATTCATGTGTTTCGAGTACATCTTAGAGGGGAAACAAAAGGTGAAACGATAAATTAAGTTGGATATATACCTAAGAAGACCTATGTATCTATTAATTGTCTATTTATTTTTGCTTTTAATTCTAAATTCTAGCTCCAAAAGCATAATAAAAAATAAATAGCCTGATTCTAAAAATAAGCCTTATAAAAATGAATGAAGGAAGTTGATATGTAACTAAACTTTCTTTAGCCCTATCAACCAGCTATTGTTTGGAATGTGGTAATTCCGATTGCAGGAATTATATATATCAATTCCTGCAAAAATTCATGTGTTTCGAGTACATCTTAGAGGGCAAACAAAAGGTGAAACGATAAATTAAGTTGGATATATACCAAAGAAGACCTATGCACCTATTAAGGGCATGTTTGTTTTTCTCTTAATTCCGGATTCTGTCTCAAAAGCAGAATAAAAAACAAATAGTCTGATTCTAGGAATCGATTTTCATAATCCAACCTATCCATATACACTAGAATCCACAATCCACTTCAAATGTGATTTTGGATTCCAGCTTTTAGAGAATCAGTTTCTCTATAACCATAATCCAGAATCAACTTTTAGATAATTTAAAGCAAAAACCAATAGGCCCTAAGAAACTTCAACGTTTTGAGCTAATCTACATGCGTTGATTAGAAGTTCTTAAAAGAAAACTTTAAAAATGCTAGCTTTAACAAATCAGTTGCTTTAACCTCATACATATACCAAGAAGAAAACGACTAGTTGAGAGGTACTACTTGTCGATATATATATGTTTTTATCTATCTTCTCACTACACCAATATTTTTGCTACATTGTTTATGGTCCTAATTTCGCGTGTGCTTGTGTTCGCTTTCAACCATATTTCGTGTGACTAATGCTGCCATTGTACGCAGGCAACCAAATCTGATAGCGCAAACACTGACAGCTCTAGCTACAGTTAATTTTCAAAACGGGTCACTTAGTTTGGTGAGGTGTACTGTAATTTGGCATGCGGAGTCCAACATATATGTGGGAACCAAGTTTTCCCACGTGTCGAACTCTAGATCGTTTCAAGACTAAGGGTGTGTTTGATAGAGCTCCAGCTCTATTAGATCCGTGGATCTAATGGAGCTGGGTATTCTTAACTCTACTAGATCCGTTGAGCTAGAGCTGTGAGTATATTAAGAGTGTTTAGATAGATCATCTTGTTTACATTTTAGACCAAAAATATAAACTTAATTCACTTTATTTTAACCTATAAGTTTCAGATCTCAGGTGAAACTGGGATCTAGAGCTCTACCAAGTAGACCCTAAGTTAGAGAGCACTAGTAAAATCTCATGTGTTGCCACAGGCTATTCTAAATTCTAACAGGGAGACGAAAATTTCTTTAAAAATCAGAAAACAAATATAAATAAATAAAAACACTGTAGCTCAATGTTAACAGAGAGAGGGAATTTTTTTTATAAAAAGAACCATCTAAAAAATGAAAAATACTGTAGCTTATGCAGTGGAAACTACAATAAATCAAGGCGCTGGACCGTACCTACCCAGCATTAGTGATATATAGGAACCAATGAACCGTGACCAGTGTTCAAAAAAAGTACAATATATATACTTTTCCAAGATAAACGAATTAAATTGCCACTTCGTTGGAGTAACTAATGTGGAGGCATTAGAGTTTGGAAAGTAAAAACAGGTTTTAATATAAAGCTCACTGTCCTTTTACCTTGCATCATTCATATCTATCACAATCGAGTTTGCAATCAGGTCAAGCCAAGGATATTTCGTGTGGAAAGAAGTCAGAGGAGAGATGCTACACACAAGTGTGTTGTCTTGTTGCTTGTATGCATCTCTGTCGACAATTTCAACGAATGGAGGATGCATGGCCTCTGTGCCTTATCACCAGGGCAGCCATGGGCGTGTATACATGGCATGTGGCAGAGCTTGACCGATCAACCCAACTTGTTTCCCAACATGATATGGTTTGGCTACCTCTAGCTGGTTGATCTTGACATGCAAAAACCTGATTTGGCACACCTTTCCAACTTGAATTTTATAATCTTGCTGGTTAAAGAACTGTGGTGAGTGATGCTTTTACAACCTTGTGCCACATCACCGTTGAGGTCACCGATTTATATTTAATCTCTGTAATTCTGGACGTGTACATAGAGGGTGTTACACACGTGTGCGCGCGTGCGTGTGACTTTGGTACATGATTTGATTCAGCTCGGTTAGAGGATGCTTAATTAGTTCTAATCATGCATGCTCCATACATTGTTTCAGTAAGCTTCGTGCCACACGATTATATACACGTAGCACGACAGCTAAGAGTAAGTACTAAGTAGCATGTCAATGCTTCTCTTCTAGTTTATTACAGTCGGGTGATCATGTATGTTGGGATAAGTACTACGACTTTGTAGCAATCAATCATAAGCTAAAAAATGATAAAATATATGCTAAACAACCTTGATGTAAGCCAGCTAGCTAGTAGAGGTAAGTAGCATGTGATTGGATTTATTTGCTCTGTTTTTCTCGGTTTGGAAAAATGGCTTTTGCTTAGATATATGTTGCCTTTCCCTTATATTTCTAAGTCTGATATTTCATATTTTTAAACTTGAAAAAACTTACTCTTAATTGAAACTACACACAAAAAAAAAACTACTTGTACAGCACTGTAATAAACAGTGAACAAATTAATTAAACCCTGTTCTTCCCCTACGAATATGGATAGAGTTCATGTGAAGTTTATAAGTGAACTATAACTTAAGCAGTTACATCATTCGATCAAAGCAATGAATAGCCTGGATCTTTGAACAGCACCAGCTATAGTGTATTGCTACGGTGCTCGCTGCGGACGATCTAGACCACCGATTTTTGATCCAAACTACTAAAGTTGATTGAATCTCTTTCCAACAAATATCTAGCAGCCTGATCTACATCAATTAAGTGTTGCTCACAGTGCAACAGGCAAACTGGCCCCACTGTCTGAGACTGTGAGGTCGCCACTATAGGTGTGTAAACCAGCAGGCAGGTAGGACATGACAAGATTGTGTTACTGTTTCCTGAGAAAATCTTATTCAGCCTGCTTCTCTCCCCTGCATCTGGATCCTCATGCGTAGTCAGATTAGTAAGTAATGGATACTACAAATTAAGAGGTATAGATTCTCCTCAGGAGCCATTAAAAATTTTTCGTACTTGTGTGGATCACGAGGGCAGGATCTTGTCGTGGTCACAAATACAGAATTAGACGTACTATTTTGATGGCAATCGAGCGGGTCATCGTCTTCAGTTAATTGCCAAAGAAGATCGATCTCACAGATACAGGACATCTCTGATTTATGCTTTTATATCTCACTCGAGGTCGAGGAAACCAAGTGCATGTGACTTCGAATTGAACGACTAGTTGCTCGTTGTTACGCTTGAGGTCATGTCTCATTTTCTGTCAAGATGATCAATTTTCAACGCGTAAACCACAAACATTGAATTCTAACCAACTGAAATGTCAGCAATTTCCTTGAAATTTTGTTTTGAGCATGCTTAACTTAACATGGCAAATTTTTTTTGTTGGATGTGTAGCATTTTTTTTTTCTCTTGAGGTGGGCCCACTTTCTGATCATTCGCAGAGTGCAGTGGTGGCGAAACTAGAAAATTTTCGGTATGATGCACTTTTTTCACGTATAATTCTATAGTCTTGTACAATAATTTTGTAAAGCTATGAATCGAACACATATATTTAGAATTTACTAAAAGTATAATACAAATAGTTTTAAAGTCTTAAAAATTATAAACTACTAAAATTGAAACCAAAATTATAAACTACTAAAATTGGAACCAATTAAGTTTGATATATTGAAAATGTCATCTTGTAGGACTTTTCAAATTTTTTAATCGATAAGTTTGACACAGGTCACTTGCAGAGTTGTAGTAGTAGCTAGAGATATGCAGAAAGCTTACAAACAAGACAACTTTTTAATCCATCTCTCTTGCTCTTCACCAGTCTCTTTATTGTTCCCATGCATGCATGCATGCATGCAAGATCCAAAGCCTTATCAGTGCTACAATCTCTTGGAGTGGCCATGCATGCATCTCCATTTTGATGTACAAATCTAAGCTTTTGATGAATGACGATGTTCCTCTCACCTCACTCTTCTGCACCAGAAGACCACCAAGAGGAGCCAAGAAAGAAGCTGCTGCTAGTACACATCTCTCTCTCTCTCTCACACACAAACACAGGACTCGAATTAAGCTCCTAATAACTAGTTAACTAACATCTACAAGGCCATGACACGGCATGCATGAAGCTTGAACTTAATTTGTACAAGATGCTAGCTGTTGCACAAGCTTAGAGAAGAACGCCGAATAGATGCGTGCGTCAAGCTTGTTCCTTCTCCATTTGCGACCTGATTTCCCTGTTGAACCTCGTGATGAACTCCTCCACCCTCCGGTTGAGCTCCTCGTCGGAGAGCCTCGCGTACTCGCTCTCCTCCGCCGCCGCTGTGGCTGCAGGGGGCCGCGGCCGCCCCTCCGTCGCCGTCCGCCGGAGCTTCTCCTCCCTCACGACCACGCTCTTGTCCTGCAAGGGCACGGTCACGAGAGCGTGCGAATGCGACCTGCTCCGCCGCCTCCTCATCCTCTCCTCCTTCACGAGGCTCTTGCTAGCCGTCAGCCTCGCCCTTGCTTGTACAATTTCGCCGTCGACGTTCTTGATGGCCACGGACTCGCCGGCGGCGGTGGAAGCGGCGGACGAGCTAATTAGCATCATCTCTCTACTCTCCGGCTTGGCACTTGTCACTACTTGTTCTTCTTGATCAGCTTTCACATCCAATGCATGGTTGTTAATGGACATGACATCTCCATGGTTCCTCACAACCAACGCTTGGTTCTTGACAACCTCAGGCAGCAGCTCGTTGTCGTAGACAACCATTGACGCATGGCTGTTCTTGAAGACCGCAGGCTCGCCGGAGACGACGAAGGGGAGATCGTCGTAGGCGGCTGCGGAAGAGGAGGAGCCGAAGAAGAGCATGCCGGAGTCGGCGGCGATTACGATGATGATGGAGTTGGACATGAGGAACCAGAAGGTGGTGTCCCTGAAGAGCGTGGCGGGAGGGACGTGGAGGAAGGAGACATAGAGCACAGGCAGCGACATCACCAGGATGGAGATGGACACCTTGGTGATGAGCTTCTGCTGCTGCTGATGCTTGCTATTGTTCTCAGGAGCTTGCATGTTTAGGAGAGGCGGCGTGTGTTGCATATGCTTTGCTTCCTTGGCTTCTTGCTAGTTGCTGCTATGCTTGCTTGCTATGGCTTCGAGGTGTCCAATGCTTCAACCTGAGCTAGCTTCACTCGTTGCAAGCTTGTATGGGAGAGATGGCTGCTTTGGTTTCTGATTTCTAGGACTTGTGGGGAATGGTGTGTGGTGTGAGATACCTATTTATAGGGGGCAGGTGTGCGGTGGGGGTGGGGGTGGGGTTGGCTTGACTGGCTCCATCGCACTTTTTTTTTTTCAAATTTGGTTCTGCGGAAATTATAAAAGTAGCACCATTTCTGACTACAGAAGCAACAGTAGGCGATACGTGTCGTTTTCCACGCTCCCCTAGCTCAGCAGGTAGCTGAGACCATGACAAGTGGGGTAGGATCACGGCGGGAGCCAACCTACCTGCCAAGCTCGAGTACCGCAGTACCTTCTCTTGCTGAGCTCTGTAGGAGGGTATCTATGGTGCCAACCACCTGCTGCGATAGAGGAGCACAATAGGTGACGCGTGTTGCCTATAAGTACTTCCGCGGTCGAGAAAAAGACTAGATTTATAATTTTATTTGAGAGATAGAAAAAATAATAAAAAAAAGTGTGCAAGAGAACAAACACACAGGCTTCATATGTGTGTGTGTGAGAGAGCGTCAGTAAATTCTAATTGTTGTGTAGGTGTAGGTTTGTGGTTGTTTGTGTGCGAGAGTGATCGGTGTGTGCTGGTTGGATTGGACGCATGGATTGATACTTGACAGTGGCATGGAGGTCTTGCATGCCTGATTGGAGAGGGCAAAGCGATGCAAGGGGCTGCTGTGTACGGTGTTGCACTGGATTTGGGCATGCAATTTGCAGAGCTTCTACTGTTCCGATGGGATCAGTGTACATGTTGGCCGGCAGGTCAGGACAACCAATGGCATTTAGGATATGGAAAGTGCAATGAGAAGAAGGAATATATCATAGTTGTGTTTTGAAAAGCTAAGTCAAGAGCATACTTCCTTGTCTCCAGACGTCCTAGATATCAAGGTAGAGGATCATATAACCTTGGTTCTCATCCATACCAATCTGGAATAGCCTGGTTGAACTATGTCTAGTTTTAGAAGAAAAAAAGAAAATTGTTGGTGGGTTTTTCATTTTCTTTTCGTGACTTGGTTTACTCTACTTAAATAGAACAGTATTAAGTTTTAGAAACATGAAAACTATTTGTGGATTTTTTTTTCTCTCTTTTTTTTTTGACATGGTCTACTCTGCTTGAATATAACATAACACAAGCAAACTCTTTTCTAAAGGCACAGAACTTGACGTCTATTACCGCGGCAGAAGATCGATACACTCTGTTTTACCTTTGTGGTTATTAATTAAATTGAACCATGGAAGGCTTAATTACCTTGTTGCCACAACTCACATCAACTGTGGATAGTGAACAGTGAGTTATCACATACATCCAATCAGAAATGGGATGGTTCAAACAGCCATGGCACTCTTGTCAAAACTAAACCTGGTTTTACTCCTTTCTGAACAAATTAATGGTCACAAGGGGCCGTTGAAAAGACTGAACCGCTGGACGTTTCTGCCCCCAAAGCTCTGCTTCTGATCAGTTAGAATGATTGCAAGCCAGGTACAAGACACAACCAAATCATTTACACAAGGAAATAACTAGACTAAAAACACAAGGCAAATGCAGTTGATATCACATCAAATCGGCCCCCTTCCTTTGTTCTCATGCGTGTGTATATTATATTTATGTCCTGATGGAACGCATCTGATCATGCTCACTAGCTTAGTCATCTGATCATGCTCACTAGCTTAGTAGCTGCCCATCAATAATTGGGCAAATATAGAAAACTAATGTGCTCCATGGCCACATGTGTCAATCGTCCTACGGCCTCTCTGCCTACCAAACCTTGTTTGTGTGGGAGCTCTCATCCTGGCCGTGCATGTCAATTTGGCAATTTTTATCGAGTTTGTCTAAACCATTTCATTCAGTGATATCTATGCAATTCTTGCACTTCTATATGATGGCAACTAACGCAGGTTTAATTAAATCCAAATGCTTTGACAGAACACTACCAAAAACTGCTAATTTCGTGAGTGCAGATTGGGATCTGATTGCTTTTAAATTAAAGGGAAAATTGCAAATATCCACCTAGAAGTTAGTCCATTGAGTCCACGCAAACAAAAATAGCCGTGTAAGTGGGGAGTAGGTCGCCAAGAGTGCATGTCAAACGAGTACGAACTTGAACTTATGGGGTGGGCGGAGAGTGCTGGTAAATCAAACTGCAAGTGACTTTTAGGGAGGATGTGTATTTTCAATTTTAAATTAGTAGCGGTGAAGTAGTAGTAGCACTTCTCTCACGGCAATCATATATGTAATCTAGCTCCATTACGTCTGTGTACCAATATATGAGACCACAACTAGATGGCATAGGACATGTCCTAGTACTACTCCCTCTGTCCACAAATATAGATCGTCTTTTTGACTTTCTACAGTCTCCACTCTCCACTGCAAGACTTTGACTATAATTTATTATCATAATATACTAGCAAAAATAATAAAATATGTATTATGAAAGTATTTTGCAAGATAAATCCAATGATGTTTCTGTTGTATAGTCAATCTATGTACCTACATTATTGACGAATACTTATACCAGCGGTACCCCATAGCAAAGTATACATCAATTCCAAGATCATCTTTCTCTCAACAGACGGACATGGCAAAGAAGATCTGCAAGCGATGCAGAGTGCTGGAGAGGGTATTACCAAAGTCTCCGTCCCTCACAGATGAGATTATCACTAAATATTGGCTGGAACACCAGATGATCCGTTTTGAGCCCAGCTCTAGGCCTCGAGGGGCCACGAACGACCCTCGGCCTCGTTCAGGCCCACCAGGGGCGGTCCGACCTAGCCCCAGGTCTGACGCTCCCGCAGGTTCCGACCTCGCGGCAGGTCGGACGCCCCCGCAGGCCTCCAACCTGGCCTCGGGTCGGATCCCTAACAAGTTTCGACTCAACGACCTCCGCCACGTCACCAGTCGGCCTCAGGTCGGTCACACCGCCCGTGGACACGGCATACCACGCCAGGCAGGTGGCTCCTTCCCAAGGTGGACAGGGGGCCGCTAAGTCAAGCGCCGGTCCCTTTACCCCGTCAGGCACAGTGGAGAGACGCGCTCTCTCCCGAGGCGGCAGCAAAGCGTAGCACGGAAGACGTCAGCATCTGACAGGCGCACAAAGGGCAGGTGCGCCCCTTCCCGACGGAATGCCGCTTGCCGTGTCTACCAACCCAGGCGTAGGATGAGCAGGGACCCGTCAATCGACGGTCACCAGGACCCAAGACCGGGACTCCCGGGCGTAACATACCCCTACCTTTTTTCTCCAAACTCCCGTGTAACCCGCCTCTTCGCTATATATAAAGGAGGCGAGGCCCAGTGGAAGGGCACGACTTCGCTTCTCACTTCGCAGATTCAACTCAGATTCGCATCCGACCTAGACAAACACATCCGATCTAGAGCAAGTCAAACATACAGACAAAAACCCCCGAGCTCCCTCACTTGGCCGAGTGCTAAGGGCCTGTCCTCAGCCCTCGCTTGTAATCCCTTGTAGTCCACTGCGCCCTGAGCAATAAAAACCACCACCACGAATTGGACATAGGGATATTCGCCCGAACCAAGATACATCTTGGGCTCCTGAGTCAACCATCAAGGAGAGAGGAACGCGGGCCCTTTGACTTACAAATTTACTTGCGTATATATATATATATATATATATATATATATATATATATATATATATATATATATATATATATATATCGGATTAGATAATCTCCATAAGGATCATTATACCCGCTGAGCTTTTGACCGACCATGCATGTTCTTGGATGATATCCTCAAGGAGGACTCTCGATGGTCTAACCCATGGTCCGCCCTACCGGAGACCAGTGCTCATCCACGAGCATACAAGCTAGCCCACAAATATACAAGCTTGTCCCCGAGCATGCAAGCTCGGGAATGCACAAGGATTAGTCAGAGTTGGGGAAATCCTCGAGCATTATTAGAAGATCGTGTTCACCCCACAACATTCAAGTGGCGATAATTGTGTCACGATCTAAGGCCGTTATGCCTATGATGGGAATGTGGCAAGAATCAAGACTGCGGTTACAGCCATAGTTAATACAGTAAATGACGTATTATTCGACTGCAGTAAGTTATTTCAAGTATCTTGTAAGCTATAAAAATCCCCCGGTAGATAGTATCATAAAATTTTAAGCTCATTATCAAACTTGTATAATTTTATAAAAATCTAACAGTGTTTCTACCAAAATTTTAAAATGTCTCAAAAATTTATTTTTTCAACAAATTTTTATAGATCACTTTATTATGGGTTATTGGACCAAATCCGGTCAAATCTAGCCCTAAAAGTTCAAATTCGGTCAAAATTCATGAAATTTCGATGAAATTTTGCCCACTAAGCGAAATTTCATTTTTTTACTGTAGCAATTCCATTTTTTTTTTTGCTCGGCCGATAGTTTGGATTTCATGGAGTCCCAAAATCCAAAATTTTAGTGAAAATTCAGCGAATTTCGTGAAATTTAATTCCCTAGATGGACTAGCCTTAGACATATGTTTCAAGATCTCCCTCATTTCTTTGAACTCCATCTTCAACGACTTCAGATCTTCTAAATCTTCCTTGATCGCTATCATCTCGACTCTCACTTCAGCCAATTCCTCCTTGCTTGCCATATTCTGCTGCGATCTGGTGGTCACTACCATACCGATCACCCTGATTGATGTTTCGCACCGAAGACCTCCAAATCTAACTCGGTTTTGGGATTTTACGGAAGCGATTAGTTTCTCGCAACCAACCAACCTCCACCGGTCAGATTCGACTCCGAGAATCGATCTGTGCTCTGATACCTTTGTCAGGCCCGATTAGAAGCGAGACCGAATCGAAGAAGAAATCGAATTGGAAATCGCGGAAGAAATGGAAAATGGATCGCCTACGATATGCTACGTCTAACAAACTACTTGCTAAGAAAGTTGATGCTCCATTCTGATTCTTTTTTCATTACCCATCGGCTTTTAAGCCTGAGTTCAGAGTTACAGCTTAGTAAAAGCGAAACACCTTTTGACAGCTACAGTATCCCGCAATTGATTTACCTCTCCCAGTAAATTACTACTTCTATCCATCACCGTTCGATAACACTCACTACTTCCTTCTAATGAAATCCTAGCCGTAAATCACTTAAGTGTAGTCGTTTCCTCCTGCCTTCCTTTTGCCGACTTCCCTTCCGAAGACAACTCTGCGCTAAAACTCTGAACTTTTGTTCTCGCTGCATAGCTACGCCTGACAGGGTGTACGCTGGAGCCGAGCGGCGGCCGGCGGCTGCGGGGGGCGAACCCTAGGTCACCCTCGAGTTCGCCTGACGAGCCCTCCCCCCAAGCTCCTTTTCACTCCCTTGCGCCCCATCCGCAACGAGAAAATTGTCATTGTGCCACTCTGGGCATGTGGCTTCACCCAAATGCCATTATTAACGTGGCAATCATCAAAATGCCACTTTCAAACGCTGACAACTCGTTTCCATGCCATTTTGGAGTTTTTGGTGCATTTACCGGATAATAGCATGGGGAAATGACCTCTTTGCCCTCGGCACTGTGCACTGTGCTAGCCATGTGGGCCCCGATTGCGTTGCAGGCCCACCCGGAAGTCTCTGAACCCTGTCTTCTTCCTCCTCCGCTCACAGGCACCCCCGAGCCAAACTCCTGCGTGCTGTAGCTGCGTCATTCACTCCGCCGATTAATCTTTGCGGAGAGAGGCTCGACCAATCGTTACTAGCCATGGTGAGGAAGCTGCCCACACCTGCCGATCTTCCCGCAAGTTCCATAGCCACGCCATCATTTTCTCTGTTGAAGCACCGCATGAACGGTGAAGATCACAACCAAGGCGGCTCATTCGCATAGTCTCTCGACTATAAATTGCGCCCTAGTGATCGCAGGAGCCGCACCATCTTCCCCTCTACTTCCTCATCCTCTCCTCATTAGAGGACCCGATTCTTTCTATTTGCCACCATGATCAAGAACTTAAAGCTCGGAGCCAAAAATCGAATTAGCTAAACCAATGAACCAATTTCAAATTCCTTCGGACAATATCATCTAGAGCCTCTAAAGATTGAAAGCCCTTAAAAATATTTGGAGTGTTTCATTCAAAATCAGTGCCACTAGTGAACTTTCTTCCTCACAAATTGCCGCCATGGGTGGCTGTCCTCCGTCCATCCTCACTTCAATTAGCTGGTAACATGGATCTCTCTTATCCTTTGTGATTCTTAGTAGGGTATCATTCAAGCTCAAATTTTGTTGGTTCGTACTCTTCGCCGATCGGCCATGGCACCGCCATCGACTCCATGGCGCCTGGCGAAGCCTGCTCCGGTCACCTCGCCAAAACCGACGTCTCCATCGAGACGCCTGAGCACTGGAGCTACCCAAGCCTTCGGCCGGTGGAACCTCAGACCAGAGCTTCGCCGGCGGCAAGCCCTCTAGCGAGCTTTGTTCTGGAGTCTCTGGCCGGTGGGCCCTTTGAGTCGATGGGTGAACACTGATTACTGCATCTTGAGGGCAAAGAGGTCATTCCCCATACTATTATCCCGTAAATGCACCAAAACTCCAAATGGCATGGAAACGAGTTGTCAGCGTTTGAAAGTGACATTTTGGCGATTGCCACGTTAATAATGGCATTTGGGTGAAGCCATATGTCCAGAGTGGCACAATGACAATTTTCTCATCCGCAACACCAGTAACCACCTCCGCCTGCCCAATGTTGACCGAGGACGCCGCCGCTCGCCCCATGTCGTCTTACGAGACGCCACCTCCGATGCCCTCCCCGTGTTGCAGACTCCTCGACGACCACCCCTGCTACGGCGTGACCACTTCTGCTTTGACCACTGCTGAAGGTGAATATATATATGGCACGCAGTCTTGGATCTATTCCCGATTTTGCAATGCTCTTTGACGACTTCTTTCAAATACTCCAAAAATACCATGGTATCTTGGTTTTTAATCTGAGCTTTTGACCACCACTTGATTCTTGGTTTTGTCCATAACAGTTGAGATGCTCCCTTCGTTCTGAAGTTAGTTTGAATTTAAAACATAAAGTTAGAGCTTAAAATTTGTAGCTGTCTCACCAAACCAATAGCTTCGTGCTTGTCCCTACTTGATATGAGATTACAGTATTACATAATCTACACCTGAATCTCTTTTTACATTGGGTAATGTTCCACTTATGCTCCAAATCATTTGACATGTTTTGACGGGTATGCCCATATGCAATCCAAATACTGTCCAGATATACTGCGTAAGGCTAACTGAGTAACTGAACATTAGTTTCCATACGAAGGTAAATGAAGGCAGTGAACCAGCACTTGGAGCTATGGAAGACCTCGAGTTGTTATCGGTTCAAGTGTAATGCATCATTCTCTTCTTATTAAATCAAATTGATTTCCTGCTAAGCCGTGTAGTTATAATTGTTTTCTAAGTCAGGATGCATGATTCTATAGAGGAGGGTCTCCTTTTTTTTCCTTGTGATGGCCAAGCCTCACTATTTTGGCCATCATTGGCTGCCTCACTACATATCTTCTGGGCAACCTGACTGACATGCTAGCCTGTTTCTGTTTCTGAATCACATCGATGGATTATCTCGTCAGGTCTCAGGTTATATACGTGCTTGTTTTAAAATCCATATATAGTCTCGTTGTTCTGTAAATTTTCAGTTTACACGTTCTTTTTCTTGGTGGTTACTTGTGAATACTGTGTGCTTTTTCCGAGTAATTTTATATTTCAATTAACTAAAAGCGAGTCATATCATAATTTGCTTGGCTATGGACAATGCAAATAGTATTATCAGACCGGTGCTGATTGGAAAGGTAAGTATCGCGATTCTCAAGCTAGATGAATTTCTTTCATGGTTATTAATTTATCCTTTGAAATTCAATAGGTGGATTATATCTATTTATACACATTTTTAAATAGTTCTTTTTTGCAAATAGCAACAAACATGGAACCACCCTCTTGCATGTGCTACAATTTTCCTGGTGGCACTTCATGCTAGAGATCTTGATCCTGAAGGCCTGCTGGATGTATGTATTCTGAGCTGCATGGACCTGGATAATAACATAATTGCCTAGGAGGCGGTAAGTTCATTGTATGGGGGCGGATCTAATATATGCTTATATACTAATAGAATACAATTAGATTTACAAAATCATTGGGGTCATTTGACCCCACTAATTGTATAGTGGATCCGCACCTGTTACGTCAATCAGATGTACATTTTATTTGTCAGAGGCCGGAGGTGCTTGCAACAACAACAAAATATCTCACCTGACTACTTATCTGTAAAACTGAAAGGATATTAATTTGCACAATAAAGTGCAGAATTGTTCCTTGGTGCTTTGTGACTTCATAACATCCATAAACTTCAATCGATCTATTTTTCTTTTTACATGGGTGACAAATGCTTTTCTGCCTACAAAATATGATAGGACGCTTATTATTATGTAAGTAAGCTTTTACTTTCCTTGGATATCCTTTTAGGCAGCACTTGACACACTATTCGGGCAATAGATGGTACTTAATGTAACAAAGAAATCTATTTGCTGGGAAAGATCATTTAAGCTTGTATTGCAGCAATTCTGAAAGAACAACATATATATAGTCACACACTAAATTACAGTGGGCATACATTAACACCTTCTAGCTGTTTGGCTATTTTAATATTTTTCATCATTTCTGCCCTCATGATTGTCTTCTGTTCTAATACAGGTTTTCCTTATTATGGTCATGTTTTAATTGTTCCTGTGTAACCTAATTTTTTAACAATTTCCTTCTATCTGTAACCAGGTGGCAGGTAACTTCTATGTACAGTAATTATATTTATAGCTAGCACTTGTTGTGCTTTATACTTTATATAATTATATTTATGTTTTCAGTGGTTTTGCTGGATGACTTCTGATGTCTCATATGGACTGACAATATTTTTTTTTCATATGTTTGATTAACCCATAACATTGGTTGTCTGGTGAGTCGCAAGATTAGAGGGCAAGGAGTCGGCGGGCCATGGCAGCGGGCTGGTGGGCAAGCAAAGGTCAAGCCACTTCTGCACTTGAGCAGTGTAGGAGGAATGTTGGTTCTGTAGCCAAGGAGAGCGAAAGGTGCCTTGTCATAGTCCCGATAGCTCCAGCGATCTTTCATAGTAGGTGGAGAGGAGCAGGATGGAGGGGAAAACGGGAGTACCAACTTGAGGAGAAAGAAGGAGAGATGGGTAGGAGGCGTTTGGGAGCATGTGAAATTTAGCGATAAAAAGAGGCGATAGAAGAGAAGCGCGGTGGTCACAAGGTAACTGATATCGATGCATAGTAGTAGCTTCCAACGCTGCAGAGGCAATAATTGGGGCGGCTGCATATCAAAAACTAATGTGTTCACTAGGACTCAACCGCGTGTCGATCGTTTTATCCAGAGGCTATGTGCCTACCAAATTAACCAATCGTGTCGGGAGCTCTCATCCTGGCAAGACGCCGCGTGAAAAGTGACGTTACTTGAGGAAGGCAGCATGCATGTCAATTGTTCATGACAAATTTGGTGACGTGGCGACAAAAGCTCCCATGTTTAATATAGGGATGATTCCATGCATCCAATGACATTTATGCATTCTTGCATTCATATACTGATTGCAATTAACACAGGTTTAAATCCCAAATGCTTTGATAAAACACTACCAAAACCGGTAATTTCGTGAAGTGCGACTTGGGATCCCAGCGAACCGGTCGGCCTTAGCCTGAGGCGGTGGACACGTGTGCGTACGCACGTGGCATTTCTGGGCCTCTAGATTCGGATGCTCACAGATGTGATCTTATCCGTTAATCGCCTTTTGCCGGTGCCGGTGCCGGTGCATGCATGCACGCGTGCCCTTCGATCCTTTTGGCTTCTTTGATTTATTGGCCTTTTCGCATGGTCAGATCAGATTCAGGTGTGCTCAATTGAGCTTCGGAAATGAAGATGCATGCACGGATGGGGTGCATGCAAGCTTAATTACGTGGAAGAATGCTGCGTACAATTTAAGGTTGGTAACACGTCTGACATCTTAATCGAATCAACCGTGGTGCGTCCACACAACTTAGAAATCATCATTTATCTATCCTGTTGTAACTTCTTTTTCCAAATCTAAACCTCTCCGTATATGCATTTGTAAATTTGGATCTCTCCCCCACTGCAGAAGAGGTATCAGGCGACATACGTCCTCTACACACGCCCGGAGAGTATGGAAGCCGACCGGCACCGCACAAGTACGGATGGTAGGGCTAGTGAGTGCACGAGTGACCGCGGGCACACGGGAGCGCGCAACAGGCGTGAGTGTGGGCAGGTGGGGGTGTGTGGTGAGCACGAAAGACCTCGTTGCCGCGCTTAGATAACGCGGAAGGCATTCTCCCGTGTTCCTTAGGCACGACAGCGCGACCTTCCAAGCTCCCTCGTGCTGTCGTGGCACCCGTCATCTCCTGCGTTCCTTTTGTCTTCTGTGGTAGGTGAAATATTTGAAAAAAAAAATTGAGAGACAAGTGATGATTTCTGCAATTTGCACCCACGCACGTGCCATTGATGGATTGAATCATCTAGGGACTACGGCTAGTAGATACGATTGCTTGGATTGCCAATGGTCAAACGCCATCCTTTGCATGCGTTTGGCACAATGGCATGTCCATATATAACTCTCTGGAAGCATTTTTGTTTTTCGTTTTTACAATCTCCTAGACATATACTAACCAGCTACAACTCGTGGCATTTGTCTCGCCGCGTGCGTCCTCCTGCACCGCACTGCACGACGAGACGACAAGGACAAACGACCAAAAAACATGCAGCCAAGTAGACGGAAGGAGGAGCAGAATGGTCCGTTACAAGGATCGCTACACTAATGAAGACAACGCTCCAACTCTACACTCGCAGTACAGGAACTGACATGCAGGTACTGCACCAGGGTGACAACTGACAAGTCCCTGCACGGTGGGACACACAACTAAGGCCCAAAATCCCGACAAAATTTGGGATTTTAAAGTGTTAAGTTTATATTTTTAGTCTAAAATGTAAACAAGATGATATACCAAACACTCTTAATGATCTATTTCTAGGATCTCGATAGATTTTGGTGGAGTTGATATCCCAAACACCCTAAGACTCAAAATGCCGACAAAATTTGGGATTTTAGGGTGTGTTTGGTACTTCATCATCGGTCTATGGATCTGGTAGTGGATTCTAACTTCACTAGATTATTTTAGACATTTTAGACTAAAAATATAAACTTAATTCACTTTATTTTAGGCTACAAGTTTCAAATCTCAGGTGGAGCTGAGATCTAGAGCTCTACTAAACAGAACCTTAGTCTATAACGAGATTTCAAATCTAACTAAATAAAAACATTGAAAGAAAATTCAAATTGCTCTACTAATTTGAAATTCAACAAATCTCACCGAAAATCTCAGTAATTTTGATCAGATTTCAACTTTTTGGACCGGATTTGGGTCAATACCCCTTAAGAATGTTATCTTCCATGAAAATATTTGAAAATACTAAATTTTTGGGATGTTTTATAAATATAATGGAAATACTGTTAGATTTTTTAATAAAAATATACAATCATCTTAAGCAGTCTAGGATCGTACAGAAATTTTTTAAAAAAGAACTAAACTTCATTTGTTATCTTTAACAAATAAAAAATAGATGGAACATAAATGAGACACTAAACTTGTTAGAATTTTATAAATTCACTCAAGTCTGATCATGATCTAAAATTTTTATAAGTGTTTAAGTATTGCCTCATAAACCTTCTCTAAAAGTTTGAAAAATTTTAAACCTTTTTAATTGCTCAATCAAATCTATGCTTCCTCAGCCATGCTTTCATCAGGATAGTAGCACTATCAGAATTTTTACAAAATCCTCCGGCTTGGTCATTATCTGAAACTTTTATAAAAATATTAGTGATACGTCAGAACCATCCACAAAAACAAAATTTTATAGCATGGTTTGAACCAATTTTCATTCGGTTAAAATTAGTCGGTAAGGCTTTTATAAGGACAGTACCACTATCAAAAATTTTGAACATTCCTTAGGCTTTATCATCATCTTAAAAATTTATGAGAAAATTAGTGATGCGTCAAGACCATCCACAAAAAATTTTAAATTTTTCTAACGTGGTTTAAACTATATTTCATTTGGTTCAAATTTATCAGTAAGTCTTTTATTAGGACAGTAGCACTGTCTGAATTTTTTAAAATTCCTCATGCTTGATCATCACCTGAAAATTTTATGAGAATATTAATGATTCATCAAGACCACCCACAAAAATTTTCAAAATTTTCTAACGTGGTACGAATCATGTTTCTTCTAGTTCAAATTTGCCGATATTTTGGCAAATTCGACTGAAATCTCAGTAATTTTGATAGGATTTCAACTTTTTGGACCGGATTTGAATTGCATATTTTGATTTTAAATCAGAATTTATCCAAAATTTTGAAATCTCATCAAAATTTCTGATTTCGGCACCCTCTAGAATATGATCTGAAAATAAAATTCGAGACCTACACAGTACAGAGTTACACAACAAGCAGAGAGGAAAATTGAAGAGAGAGATTTGGGTGACAGTATACGGTGTATATACTGCTAGTATTCCATCTTCTTAGCCCTTTGTATACCTACCTATACATGCATTTGCTGCATCCATCCGCTTATACTGCGGCCCTCTTGGGGCGTAGGATTTTCATAGTAAACAAGGGAAAAAATTTCCACATTACTTGCAAACAGGGCTACGTGCCTAACGTATAATGAGAACGACTGCTGTGTAATCATGCTTCCCGTGTATTCATCGTGCAATTCAACTAAGAAATGTTTCAAAAAATTCTAAAAAAAATCATGGATGTACATCTCATCTTACCCCATCTACATATAAAATTTTATGATCAAATTCATCCTATGCTAGAAGTTACAAAAAATACAAATTTAGGGTGCATTTGAACTATTCAAGTTTGTCAAAAATTTGTCTTTTTTGTAACTTCTAGCATAGGACGAATTTGATCATGAAATTTTATATGTAGATGGGGTAAGATGAGATGTACATCCATGATTTTTTTCAGAATTTTTTGAAACTTTTTTTAATTGAATTGCACGAGAAGCATGATTGCACAGCAGTCGTTCCCAGGCCGAGCCTTGGCGTTCATGGCTCTCATCATATTTTTACTGTAGAATTAGCATCTCCTGCTGTGGTATGATATGATGGTGTCATCACGGTAGCATATATCGACATAAGAGCATCTCCAATGGTACTAGCTATAAAAAATATCCATATCATCTATAGATAGTATATAGATAATCTCTCCAATGAATTAGCTATAGCATTGTCTATTAAATTAAATATTGGCCCACATGCAATAGATAATAAGTGTTTTAGAATCAGTTATAGCCTGGCTATACATTAGTAGCCGATCTATATCTCTCTCCTCATTTTCTTTCTTCTACCTAAACAAAATGCTGAGATGGCATCTTTATACCTAACTGAAATAGCACCATTAGAGATGCTCTAAGAGGATAGTCCGTTAGAGCAACAGAACAACCTACTCTATATATCAGATAACAAAGTGGGTGACCCACCGTGATCCGATAGCGCATCATTAAGTTCTCTCATGGTCTGATAACACGACAAGTCACCTGTTACAAACTGCCGCGCAGCCGCGCTACCACCTGTTACTGTACTAACATGAATCTTTCGCGATAGCCGACCATGACAAGGGACAAGATCTCGCATGCATTGCAGCCGTGACGAGGAGCCAAATCCGCGAAATCAACAAATGAAAAGGCCAAAAAAAAAAACAAAGAACGAATCCGGCCGGACTGGCTTCTATGTCTGCTGGCATGGCCGCACGTGAGCTCGATCGGGAGGGAGGGAGGTCGCCGTTCAAACCCCACGGCTTTGCTTTGCTTTTGCTGAGCTGACAGGACAAGAGGACCCGCAAGACATGGCCCCCTGTCACTGACTTCGCCGACACTGACGTGTCTGCCTTTAATCCACATGTCATCTCCCCATTGGTTGTCCTGGTACGCAGGTGGAGCCCGCCGACACTGATGCTGTGTCACCTGCAAGCTGAGCTTACCTGCCCTCTCTCTCCTCTCTCTCTCCAACTTTTCAAGTTGAACAAAACTTTGACTAGAGAGAGAGAGTGTGTGTGCGTGTGTACCAGCAGCAAGGCAGTAAGCCAGTAACAGCAAGCCTCGGAGTATTCCAGTTTGGAGCTCTGAAGCGGGGGCCTGCGGCTGTGCATGTTGTAACACAGCTCCAAATGAAGCAATGGTGTAACGCTAGTAGTACACTTGCTTTGGCTGCCAGTGCATGCATGGCTAGCTTAGGGCACGTGCAATGTGACCAAAAGAGAAGGCCGGAAAAGAAGAGTTCTGGGTTTAAAAAAACGGTGTTGTGTTTGGAGAGCTAAGGAAAAAAATTCTACTAAAATCCCAGAAACGGAGTAGGACGAAGCATTATTATTCTTTTCCGTTTTTCCCTCCGTATATTTTTATTTTTTTAAATCTAGTCTCTGTACAAATAAAATTGCAGAAATAACCTCTCCTTAGTTGTGAAAACAGTTGCAGGTGACACGTGCACCATGACAACTGGCTGGTCTCGCCACACCCCGGCCGATTGTTGCAGCAACTCCGGGTCTACCGTAGCAGGAGAGGTGCCATACTATACCACCGTGGCAGTAGGTCCCTACTAAGTCCAAGGACAACGGCAAGTTGTTGCCGATCGAGCTGGAGGAGCACGACACCTCTCCTACTACGATGGGCTTAAAGTTACTGCCGTGGTCGACTAAGTTGCCATGAGGTAGCCACCTACCACATAGTACACGGGTGTGGCAGCCACTGCTTTTGCGATCAGGGAAAATGCTATTTTTACAAATTTATTCGCATAAGTACTAGATTTGCAAACAAAAAAACAAAGAGGCCAGCGAAGGCTTCAAGTAAGTCCAAGGCTCCAATCCAAGAAAATAGAAAAATTGAACCATCCACTTGTCAACTCAAGAGCTCTAAACCATGGCCGTCCTCCATGAACACCTCCATACGTTAGTTAATCTCAACACTGGTGCCCTTGCCTGCAACTGCGCCACCACAAAGAACAACTAGTTGTGTCGGTGTACTTTGCACCGGGGTACCCTCTCCGCCGTAGAAGTAATAGGCCCAAGAAGTGGCCTAGCCTAGTTTGGAGCCCACGTGGCCCCCTGGCGAGCAGTCTGGCGATCACGCCTTGCTTTCGCCGCGCGAAGCGGCTCAGCGTGGCGCCACTGGCGAACAACGGGCGAAAGCACGCCGCCACGCAAGGAGCCCACATGGCCCCGGCAAGCGATCCGGCGATCACGCCACGCTTCGGGCGGCGGCGGCTGCGTGGCGCCTGGCGGCGGCTGGCGGCCACGGGCGAGCACGCCGCCGCCGGGCGAGGAGCCCACGTGGCTCCTAGCGAGCAACTGGCGATCACGCCGCGCCCGGCCGGGTGGCCCGTGTGGCGACCTGACGAGTGGGCAGGTGTTCAGGCCCCCCTTGTCAGACCACGAAGGCAACCAAAAGAATGAGGGGAAGGCTTCGCCTTGAAGTTTCCCTCCCCTGGCACCTCGTGTCAGGGTCATTAATTGTGAAGGATTCAGCTTTCGACACGACGACAGCTCATCCTTTTGACGCCTCTTACCAACCCGTCGTAGGGGCGTTTTGTCCCGGGCGGACCAGGCGAGGCCTCTCACCGACATTAAATGAGGTTCGAAGAACAAGGCCACGGAGGCGTGCTTAATAAATGAGTCGTGGGTCGGCGTGGAAGCTGGAATGATGGATGTAATTAATGTGTTGTAGATAAGTATAACGCCACCTTCTCTCCTGCCCAAGGTGGCCCGTCTATATAAGGGCACCCTGGTGCATGAAGAAGGGGGCTGGTCGGCTAGAGCAGAAAGCATAGAGAAGCAGACACTGAAAAACACCCTTGTAAACGCTTCCCCATTTTCTCAACAAAGAACCAGCAGGACGTAGGGCTATTACCCACACCGGGGGCCTGAACCTGGGTAAACCGTCGTGTCCACCAGCTTGCTGATGCCCGAAATCCATCGTCGAGAGACATTAAGATTTCTAGCCACGAAGATGCCCTCTACCGAACCAAATTTTCCGTCCAGGGAGTAGACACCCCATTGGCAGAATCTTGTCAGGCGAAATACGCCGACAAGTTGCATCGCAAGAAGTCGCAGCTGGGAGACACCACCTATAGTTGTCGCCTTCATCGGTCAAGCCACCACCGTAGAGCGCAAACACCACTGCCGCTGGGAGACACCACCATTGGCCTCTGCCTCTATCGACGACTGTTGGGACCGAAAGACACCTTTATCAGCCACCCCTTTCACCGATCCCACCTCAAAAATCACCACCAAATCTTGCCTCAAAATTGTTGGCCAGCCACCATCATAACTCTCGTTGCTTGTGGGGAGCTAGTTCTCCTCCATTGCAGCGAGACCATCTACTAGTTGTAGAGATTCGGACAACGACATGGACAAGGGAAGAATTCAGAAGAAGACAATGGGGGAGGGGATAGGGAAGGTGACACGGTGATTTTTGTTGATATATAACTGAACTCTATGGTTTGGTGGGTGAATTTTAAAACTACCCTCAAGGGTTTTTGCTATAAATATAGTTCCTTATTTTACAAGAGAATCAATCTACAATCAGTAAAGAGAAAAGAGTTAAGATCCTCTATATCCAGTGTTCATCTATTATGATTGTTCTTCGGGTATTCTTGATTGGCATTGGGATTGACCTATGACGATCAATTTTTAATCAATATGTTGTCAGCATAGAGCTCTCCTAAGGACAAACAGTATGTTGTCAGCATGGAACTCTCCAAAGGACAAACAGCCAAATTCCCTCCTTTCAATCTCCATGTTATTAGATTAATCTTTTTGATTAGTTAATACTAGGATCCAAGATTAGATATGTTAAATACAAACTAGGGTTCTAAATTATATAGCCATAGGTACTAAGATGAGGCCATGGATTGATGCTACCAGGCCCACATAGAGCACCACCCTCACTACCCACCACGCCCTTGCCAAGCACCGCCATTGTCGATCATTGCGCCCGCGCCCTTGCCTCGTCTCCATTGTGTTGACGTGCCCTCCCACACCTACAGCGCACTAGGTCAAGCTTTATCATGCCTATCATGTCCCACCGTGCAGTGTGCCACGCCTGACTACCATCACCACCACTAGCCAGGGTGGCTAGGGTTAAAACCGTAGCTTACTTGGTTAGTTGAGCCGATTGGCCCAACACTTTTGTGGGCCACTATCACAGTCAACCTACACAACCCACACATCGTACAGCCAGTTGTTTTTTGGCTAAGGAAAGCCGAATAAAGGGGAATGGAACTTTTCCATTCTAACCCCCGAAGTATTGGTTAATTACATAATATCTTATTAATAGGTAAATCTTGTGAAAAAAGACCTTGAAGTTCTGCATAATTATAGAAATTTATCGGGATAAATACATTTTACATTATAGAATCCAAAGTTTCCAGTAGTCCTAAAAAATAGTTAATGACTTCAAAAAAATTAAATTAAATAATAGAACTAAATTTATAGGTATATGGGCTTTCGTAAGTTTACGAACCTTAGACATAGCACGCATTGAAAGATTAATTTATGTGGCTTTATTTTTCCTAGCATAATTTTATAATTATATATGATGAATTTATTTTTGTTTATTTTGATAATTCTAAAAAGTTCTCGGTAATTAGGAAAAAATTATGAAAAATGCGCGAAAAATTTTGCAAATTTTAGATAATTATATATTGAATAGATATAGACTAATCTTTACCAATTCAAGGATGAGCATGCAATTTTTTTTATTTTACTAGCTAAAAAATTCTATCTTGCATGTATATAGGATATGTCGGATATCGTAAAGAGGGAATTTGTCGAGCTTGCCTAGAATGGCAACAATGACCTCATCTATGCAATGGATATCAAAATCAACCTAACAGCTCAATCTCTTAAAGCAACTATCAGCCAACCTAAAGCTAGCACCCCTTCTCTTTTTGAAGCCACTAAGTGTGCAGCTCTGCACTTCTTAAGACACCATCTCTATGTGGACTTAAAGGCCAAATATTTTGTGGAGCAAGGCACTCTAGCACTATAGAATTCCATGAAGGAACACTATAACTAGTAAATATCTACCCTACTAGTAGAAGCACATCACAAATGGACACTCCTATGCTTTTAGGATTTCACAAATGGACACCCAGACTCTATCGTTGTGCAAAATCATGAAGGGATAGAAGAATTTAATGAAGAAATATCTATAAATTATGTGGATTCAATAAAATTGTACCAAAGAAAGACTACAACTATTGACATATATTTTGTTTCAAAAATTGCTAAAACTCTTGATCTCGATCCTTAACCGAACTCCATGACAAAGTGCTAGAAGCGCTCAGATTGGGTCAAATGAAAAGAAGCAATTGAGTTAATATTGCACTCACTTAACAAAAGGAAAATATTTGGTCTCGTTGACCAAATACCTCCTAAAGTGTTTCCTATAAGATCCAAATGGGTTTTCATTCAGAAGAGAAATGAAAATAACCAGGAAATGAGATATAAAGCGAAGCTTATAGCACGAGGGTTTATGCAATGACCCGGCATCGATTACGATGAAACTTATTATCCTTTGTTGAGTGGGATAACATTCTGATATTTAATATCAATGGCATCTAATATGAACTTGACAATGCAGTTGGTGGATATAGTGATCGCATATTTATATGGGTCACTAGATAAAGATATTTATATGAGAGTCCCTGAAAGTCAAAACTCTGGATCCTATAAAGCCAGTTGCAACATATATGCATCAAATTATAGAGATCGCTATATAGGTTAAAATAGTTAGAGAGAATGTGGTACAACCAACTTAGTGAGTTTCTACTGAAGAAAAGTTACTCTAATAATGATGATTGTTCCTACGTGCTCATAAAGAAGTCTCAGAATAGATTCTGTATTATCTCAATCTATATCGATGATTTGAATATCATAGAAACAATAGAGGACATAACGAAAGCAAGTTCTTACCTTATAACAGAGTTTGAGATGAAATATTTGGGTAAAATCAAATATTGCTTAGGCCTGCAGCTAGAGCATTTTCCAAAAAAAACCCTTTGTACATAAATCTACCTATATCAAGAAGGTATTGGAAAAATTCAACATAGATAAATCTCATCTTTTAAAGACCCTATGGTAGTAAGATACCTCGATGTGGATAATGACCTATTCAGACTGATAATGGAAAATAAGGAAGTCTTCGGACCTGAAGTTCCATACTTAAGCATCACACGAGCACTTATGTTCTTTGCAAACTGCAATAGGGCTGATATTGCATTTGCGGTAAATATGCTAGAGAAACACAGTGCGCCTCCAATTAGAAGTCACTTTACCCAGATACCTCCAAGATACACAAGATCTTGGCATATTTTATCGGAAGGATTAAGACTCAACCATAGTGGAATATATAGATGCTAGCTATTTGTCTAATCCCTATAGTGCGAAATCTCATACTGGGTTTGTATTTTTTTGCAATGGTACAACTATTTCTTGGCAGTTTTTTAAAAAGACCTAGGTAGCTACTTCTACCAAACACTCAGAGATAATGGCATTATATGAAGATTCACGTGAATGTGTTAGGCTAAGATTTGTGATTAGCCATATCTAGAAGTCATATGGTATTAACAGCCTCGGTACCCACACAATTATCTATGAAGATAATGCCAAGAGCAATATCAAGAAGCATATTGCTCCCCAAACATTTCTATCCTCATGAACTCCAGAAGAATGATGAGGTAAAAAATCCCGTAAATTAAGTTATGCAAAAATATAGTTGATTTATTCACTAAGTCTCTGCCAACATCCAGCTTATAAAGATGTATTCGTAGCATTGGAATGAGACTTAGAGAGATACAGAGATCCAGGGGAGTAAATCACTAAACCATAACACTTAGTATGATCCTAAAAATACTACCATAATATAGAAGATTAGAAGTTGCACTCTTTTTCCTTTAGTGAGTTTTCCTGAAGTTTTTTCACATGGAGATTTTTTAATTAGGCATATGCATGACGTGATATTTGCCTAAGTCAGTGTTGATATATAAGTAAACTCTAGGGTTTTGGTGGAAAAATTCAAAAATTATCTCTAAGGGGTTTTGACTATAAATATAACGCTCATTGTACAAAAGAATTAATAAAGAGAAAACAATGAGATCCTCTATATCCATGTTCATTTATTACTATTGTTTTTGGGCATTCTTGGTTGGCACTGAGATCAATTTTATTCAACAATTTTATCTTTTCATTTTTAATTGGGTTATGGGACCCACGTACGAGGTTGGAGGGGGAGTTTAAGCACTGGAGCTAACTTTGCTACTTCTATGTTGCATGGCAATTTTGCAACATTTATACTTCTAGTTGGCAAATGGCAACAGATAGAATAGAATTAACTCTATTATTTGGTGGGACATGTTGATCTGCTGAGCGATCAGGAGCTAGTACTGCTCTTGAGAAGAGATTGAGTAATTGCTTTGAAAGAAAGAATGGAAAACAGCGACATGCAAGCCAGCCAACACACTGCTGATGCATGTGTTTGAGAGAGCTAGTAGCTACGGCCCATGTTTCATTCAGTGCCAACAAGTTGGTGACTTTTGACTTCAAGCGTTGCGTGCGCTAAAAAAACGGAATGATTTGTGTTCGGACGTTCAAAAATTTCGAACGCATTATAACATTTTGTTACTATATGTGCAATATTTTTTTACAACGCGTGCAACATTTTCCTTCGACAAACAGTGAAATTCAGCACAGTAAACGGATGTTGCAAGTGTTCAAAAAAATATTGCACGCATCGAGAAAAAATGCTACAAGCGTTGAAAAAAAATATTGCAAGAGACGTTCGATAGAATAAATAGTAATCGAACATCCAAACTAGTTTTTTTTTAAAAAAAAAACCGGCCCTCTCTTTCTCTCTCTCTCTAGCTGCTCGGTGAGCCCAACGCTAGATAGGAGAGAGAGCATGGAGTCCAAGTAGATCGGTGAGACAAATATTTTTTCCCTTGCCAATTGCGATTCTTGCGAGGAGTACTGTTTAGTCCGAGGGCATATCTTTTTGTACACTTCTTGCAGCACTCTTTTAACAAAGGTCAAATTCGGTTTTTTTTTTACAAAGGTCAGGGACATTTCATGTCGATGCTTCCCCATGAGGAGTAACGACACATTAGTGCCACAGTACTGTGAACAACTCCCTCCTTTGATCAGCTCTCTCTCTCTCTCTTCCCCCTGGTTCCCATTTCCCATCGGCGAATGCATATGCCCTCACTCTCACTTCATTCAATACAGCTGACCACAGATGTGCCATCACATGAGGCCCCCTTGACCACATATGATTGCTCTTGCTCTTGCATGCACTCCCTCTAGTCTACGGCTAGCGAACTCAACCGTAAAATAGGCCGTAGACCAAAGTTTTTTTTTAAAAAAATCTGGTTCCAAATGAGAAAAATTATAAAGGCAGTCTCAACCCTTCACCTCAGCTAGTATCTATAGAATTAATTACGCTGTCAACTAAGCAAAAATCTGATGTGGCATAGGAATTAAGGAAGGGAGAGAAGGAAAAACGAAGAAACCGTGTCTCGTGCAAGAAACTGGGTCGGCGCGGGCACCAAGACGCAAGAAACTAGCAAAATATACACTGGACATTTCTGCGCGCTGATCAAGGCGTGTTTGTGGTGCATGCATTGGTTTATTGCTCTCTCTCTTCTCTAAACACTACTCATGGAAACCATGGGTTGAAAAACTATGCATTGATTTCTTACTTTCTCTCTCTCTAGACACTCCTCATGGAAACCATGGGTTGGGACTGCCCTAAAAAGTAACGCCACATTGAACACGAAAAAGTCCACAAGGGTGTCGCACTGCAGAATTGTGGTAGGGTGCATGATGCTTGGACCACGGCATCGCACGATCGGCACGGGAGAAGAAGGCTTGCTACAGTATGCTCTTGCCATGGCAGGTGAAAGCGGCAGCCTTTTGTCGTGCGAGAAAGCAAACTCCAGCGCTCCCCGACAGCCTTCCACTCTATCAGGCTGTGACAGATGATACACGTCCCTTGTTGGGTTTTTTGCACTAAGATAAAGGGTCATTTTTACGAGCCTCGTCACACGGGGCCTAGATCCAATGGGGAAGAAAACGTGTGAGGAGCTTCTACGGTAAAAATTCCACGGCTAGCCGCCCAAATGTTTCAGAAAGCGAGCGAGGTCGCTAGGATTATAGGAAAGATCATGTACAATGAATCTGAACCGAACTTTGAAAAACAGAGCAAGGCTTCGTTTGGAAAAAGAATTTCACGTAAATTTTGCGGGAAGCATCACAAATCCTATAAATTTGCTTGGAATCCCTCCATTCCAAGGCCTAATTTTGCAGTAGCATATATTTTTTTGATAATGAGGTTTGCCGGTTTCCATTAGACATGACGGAAATACAATCGTCTATCAGAGTTGTAGTAGCATAGATGGCTCTATTGTATTGCAAATTTTGCATTGGAGACTTTTATCGATATTTTCTACTCTTTTTTTTTTTGAAAGACAGCAAGAGAGTTGCTGCAAATTTTATTAAGGAGGGAGGAGAAGGTTGGTCCCATTTTTATATGGAAAAAACCGGACCAGAAAAAACCTTACAACCACTAAAAAAATTAGCCGATATTTTCTACTCCACTATAGAAGAACGTCTTCAGATGATTATGCCATCAAATCGTTACCGTAATGAAAAATTAAAGGAGGACTAAGACACCTCTTGGAAGATGGAATAGTAGTGTACCACATGCGAATAAATGAACCATGCATTTCTTCGAAAGGTCTCAAATACCTCACTCCCTTCACTCCCCCTCCCACTCACTAACCCACCCAGCTCACAGGTGCTCTCCAATGGCTTACCTCCTCCTGCCCCTAGACATCACCTCCACCATCACCCTCCTCTTCCTCCTCTTGCAAACAACGGCCGCAGCTCCCCCGTCGCTACAGCCGACGCAGGTCGTCGATGGCGCCGGCGCATTGCCGCCGGAGGAGCTGGCGGCCATCTTCCGGGCGCTGGGTGAGCTCCTCGGCGACCCCTCCTGGCCGCAGCTCCACCTGCGGCCCTGCACCGACACGCCCTGGCCAGGCCTGCAGTGCGAGCTTGGCCGCGACGGCTGCCTCCACGCTGCCAGGCTCCACCTCGGCCCCGACGTCGCCAGCCCGCCGTGCCGGCCGGGGGCCACCCTACCGTCCTCCCTCCTCGCCGGCCTGCCCTACCTCCGGTCGATCTCCCTCTTCGGCTGCTTTGTCGACCAAGAACCGCAGCGCCCGGGGCAGGCGGCCGCCGTCGTCTCCCTGCCACCGGAGATGTTCGCCAACAGCTCAGCGCTGGAGCAGCTCGTGCTCAGCTCCAACCCCGGGCTCGGCGGGGTGATACCGTCCACCCTGAGCGATCTGAGGAGGCTCAGGGTGCTAAGCCTATCGCAGAATGGCTTCCATGGGAGCATCCCCAAGGAGCTTGGCAGGCTGACCACGCTGCAGCAGCTCGATCTCAGCTACAACAACATCAGTGGCGAGGTAAATATACTGTTTAATTAATGCAATAAGAAAAAGAAAAGTAGCTGTTCAATTCTAGTTCAGAGTTTGTTTCCCATTTGCATTTCGCAATATCTTTTCTTTGAAACTGCTGAAGAACTCGAGTACTCTCTTTTCTCGTTCCTTATCCTGGACTCACAAGTCTAGTTTTTATCAATTAAAACACGCCTTCTAACTCTTAAAACTATTTATAAATGGACTCACCTTTATTTTTATATGAAAAACCGAAAATGCTTCGTATTTCAACGACGCTTGTGGTTCGGCCTACCCAGCGAATGGATATATGCTGGCCCATCTTATTAGCTAGTTTGATCCAAAGTTGCGTGCCACCTTTTGTTATCGGAAATAAGAGCATCTCCAACAGTGCTTAAAAATCATTCCTAATACGTGATTTAGGGGTTGATTAAGAAAAAAATAACTCCAACAGTGCCGCAATCGTCCCCCAATATTTTCGCACGCCCAAAAACTTACCCCATTGTCCTCAACTTTCCGCTTCGCGTCATTGGAGGTCTTGAGAGTTGAAACACTTGTTTTATCTGGTTTTATAGATGAAAGTGGAGGGACTAATAATGAACTTTTTTTCTATTCTTTTTGAAGACACGCACAAATTAATTGTTCATCTAGTCTTTAAGGTTTAGTTAGCGAGAAAACTTAAATACAAGGTTCACATATTTTATGCTAAAGGACATGTTGTGAGTTTGTGCTCGCTATTACTAAATTTGGAGTTCTAAAAATTTGTAAATTGACGAACTTCAAAATCACATGTCTATTAGTATTACTCTGGCCTACGAATTTTTTTTCGAAAAATGGTACAATTTTTCCCTTCATAAAAATACAATGCTACAAATCTTATTTGCTACCCATTTTCAATTTCTCTGTAAAACCGAGTGGCTGACATGGAAATTAAAATGATGACATGGCGCATGCATTTCCATGTGTATAGGTGCCAGAGGAGCTCGGTGGGCTGGCGAGCCTGTCCATCCTGGACCTGAGCTACAACAACATCGCCGGCGGCATCCCAGCGAGCCTTGGCAGCCTCCGCCTCCTCCAGAAGGCCGACCTCAGCCACAACCGCCTCGCCGGCCGCGTGCCGCCGGAGCTGGGCCAGTTCCGGAACCTCGTGCTCCTTGACCTGAGCGACAACGCGCTCACGGGCCCTCTGCCGGCGTCGCTCGCTGGCCTCGGCGGCAGCTTGCAGTACCTGCTCCTCCAGGACAACCCGATCGGCACGGCGCTTCCCGCGGCGCTGGTGGGGTCGCTGCGGCGGCTGCAGGTGCTGGGCCTGTCCGGGTGCAGCCTGACCGGCCGGATCCCGGAGCCGGCGTTCGCGGCGCTGCGGAATCTGACGGCGCTGTCGCTGGACCGGAACCGGCTGGACGGGCCGATCCCGGCGGGGCTCGGCGCGCTGCCGCACCTGGGGCAGCTGAACCTGAGCCAGAACCGGCTCGCCGGGGAGATCGGTCTGCCCAGCGCGTTCGTGGCGCGGCTGGGGAAGCGGCTGGACGTGCGGGACAACGGCGAGCTGTGCATCGGCAGGGAGAGGTACGGCGACCTGTCCGGATACCTCGCCGCGCCGCCGTGCGCTGCTGGATCGGGTGGGGCGGGGGAGGGGTCGCCGGCGGCGTACGGGGAGAGCTCGGCTGCCGGGAGGTGGAGCTCCGTTAGAGCCGGCTGGATATTTTGTTTCGCGTTTGTGTGCGCCGCCGTTTCGTGAGGTGCTTAAGCTTAATCGGGTTTTTATTCTTGTAATCTGTAACGGCTTCACCGGTGGATGGATGGGCACGCGGTTTTGTCGACTGTTGAGCTGCCTAGCTCATAGGGGTGGAATCCAGCCACGAGCCGGCTCGGCTCGATCGAGCTCGTCAATTTGCGAGTCGAGCCAGGCTCGGCTCATTGTCTTTGTCGAGCTGAAAACCGAGTTCGGCTCGGGCTTGGTCGAGCCTCGAGCCGGCTTGGCTCGGCTCGTGAACCGCCTGGCATGTGGGCTCGCCTCTAGCTCTACTGCTCTTTTCTGGACTTCTGGAATCTGCAAGACTGTAAGAATGGAATGGAACTATGAAAATGGAACTATGGAAGGGTGTTTTGTTACTTTTGTATACACTTTGTGTTATATTCCTTGTTCAATATGACTGTATGAGTGCCAAGCCGATTGAATGTCTGTGGGCTGTGACTAATTTTGTATTAAAATTAAGCCTCGTGTAATTTGAATAATTGATTAGTGATTAGTGAAAGTGATTCTGAATGTCTGAATTTTACCGAGCCTAACAAGCCAACGAGCCGCTCGTGAGCCGGCTCAGGCTCGGCTCATTGTAGCACCGAGCCAGACGGTAGACTCGGACTCGGCTCAACGAGCCGACGTTGAGCCGAGCCTGATCCGAACCGTGAGCCTCGAGCTGTTTTTCCACTCCTACTAGCTCACTCACACTCATTTAGCTTAAGAAAAAAAAAAAAAGAGCTGGCCACCTCTCACTCATAATGGCATTGTACATTGAATCTGCCTGGCACCATCAACACAAAAACCATGCCGCCAAGCTGCACCGCCGCCGGAAACCACCGCCGCGCCGTCCGAAACCGCCATGTTGGTGATCGCATGGGGAGTTCTGTTGGCTTCTGCAGGGCTGCTCCAAGGGCACGTTTCTTTCATGTTATTACTGACCTGGAGTACTGTAGTTTTGTCTGAAAAGTTGTTTTTTTAGTTTTTTTTTTGGTTGAAATGCGGCTGTAGCTTTTTGTAAGAGGCCGTTTGACAAATAGCTAATTTTTCTTAGCAATAAGTTGTAAAAGCAGATTCAGTTTAGCTTTCAGTTTTTATCTTTTATTGGTTATATATGACTTCTAGTTTATGCCAAAAGATACTTAAAATTGAGTTATTTGGGAGGTTTACTGGCCTTTTGAAACTGAAGCTAGCTTAAAACCTCCAAAACAAGACTCAACTAAACACAGAGACATGCAAAAAAGTGAACTACACGGGCTAACAAACGCCTAGGACTCAAAAACTTTCGCACCACACCGCAGCTAGGCAACATGATCCACCTCCACATAAGTCACCAAAACAAACGTGTGCATCAAACTAGGAGCATTCCCAATACATAGTTTCTATAAATTGTATCTAAATATGCCACATCATATAGAAATAACTCTAGATACAACATTCTCAATGCATAGTATCTACTCCCTCCCCCACTCAATTAATTTCTTCACTCCTACCTCACCTCCTTTCTCTCTCTCCTTCCTACCAATACTTATCTCTCACTTTCTTGGTTTTCTTAATTGAATTGTATCTTGCATGAGAAACAACTTCACTCTCTCTCTCTCTTTCTAACTCACCTTCCACGTAAGATTTTATCCTACTTAGCATTCTATAGAAACCGATTACATCATTGATAGTACCCTAACTACATCCACCTGACCACCTCCATGCAACTACACGTGGCACGTTCAAATACAAATCCGACAGTACCATGCATACGCACTTAACATGACAAGGTTAATTCCTAACACATCACGCTGCCGACGGGCTGCACCGCCGCCGGACCCGAACCGGTCGGACTCGTTCTGGACAGAGCGCGTGGAACTCGTACTTGTGCTTGGTGTACCCATGCATTTTCATTTGCATCTGAAGCGTCTGCTCCACATCGATCGCTGAGTAGTGAGTACGCGTGCCTGGGTCCTGCTGTTTGCCACTTCACTTTTGGTCTCGTTTGGACCGGAGCGAATGAATCGTTCCAATTAAGTTCGTACGCGCAGCATATATCCTAGTTCGGTTCCTTCACTTCAACTCGGAGATTTGTGCATTGTTTGTTTCTGGTTCGAGATTGTCGCTTGCGACGACACATGTTCTGTCGGATTGAAGCCGACTGCACGCATGCAGACGACGCAGCAAGATCAGTCAAGAGAAAAAAAAGGTCTTGTCTATAAAAAAATGCAACTGTTTTTTTAGGTAAAACTTTAGAACCGTTTATTTTAAGAGAGATTCAGTGCTCTAGATATACACTTCAAATCCTATAAAATGCCTTAACTCTAACTCTCTCCAACCTCCCCTCCACCCGTCGCTGCTTGCATCCTTGCTAGCGAGGCCCAACAGTGACCACCTCCCTTCGCCTCTACTGCCTCCATTCGTGGCTGCATGTGTAGCCCTCAACACTGGTGCCCCCACTTCGACCACCACTTTCCTATCGTCATCTTGCCCTTCTTCCTAGTCTTTAGCGACTTATATCGCAGGACCCATCGTCTCCACCCCCTACCGACCTCCTAGTCCGTGTCCGACGGTGCGACCTCCGCCGCCACCACTTTAGCATCTATCTACGCCCGGTAGACACTAGACACTAGTGAACCCTAACCCTAACCCAGCACCTTCATTGAAAACGCAACCGCGCGCCAGCAGCCAGAGAAAAAGACGACATGGAGCCTCACCAGATCTTTGTCGGAGATGGAGAGGAAGGTATACGGGAGCACGAATCTTGGCTCAAATCGAACGTACTTCTAAAAAAGGCATTACAAAATCTTTTATAGGTAGGTCACTCGTATGAGCATAGCCATGCAACTAGAAAAGAATTGAAGAAAGGAACATATATTGTCTGAACTAAACATATATATTGTCTGAACTAAACAAGGTTTGCAGAGATCAGAATATTAAGCAAATAGAGGCAAAGATCGTCTGAATATTTAGCATCCTATGTCAGTAGCATCTGTGCTGGTAATTTTGGGCCCAACAAAAGGCCAAGCGAAGCGAAGCCTTCTGGAATGTGTGTCGCTGGGCCTGGGTGGACCGGGTCCATCCAAATCGTCGATGCAACCGAGGCTCCCCTACCTCCGCCCCAACTCCAGCCTGCACCCGGTCCATACGCCTCTCCGCGTGCTGCCCGCCGTCCAAGTGGACCGTCTTCTCCCTCGGTCCATAGACTCCGTCCACCACTCTTTCTTTCTCCGTAGCGTCGCGAGCTCACCTCGTGCTCTCCGCCTCCTCCCCTCGCTTCCTCCTCCTCACCACCGCTCCCGCCGTAGCGAGCAGCGCGTGACGCCGCCCACGTATAAAAGCTCTCCTCCGCGCGCGTCCGCCTCGTTCAGAACGCGACTCGGACTAATGGCCGCCGCCTCGCTGCAAGCCACGCCGGCCGTGCTGCACGGCGTCGGCGCCGGCGCGTCCTCCAAGCCCGGATCCGCGGCACCAGGTACGCCCCCCGAATCCTCGGCACTGCGTGGGGTGTAGTCTCTCTGCTCCTGCGAAGCGACTGACATAGCTGTGACAATTCACCCATGTAGTGGCGAGGAGCGTGCGCGTGGCCGCCACGGCGAAGGGATCGGGCTCGTCTCGGCTGGTGGCCCGCGCCGCCGTTGCTGTTACGTGCCAGCTTCTTCTCTTTCTCCTTCTTCCGGGACTTTCTATTGTGATGCCCTCGCGTTGCGCGTACTGATTGCTGTGTTCGCAGGCTAAGGCGGATGAGGCGGCGGCGGCGGCGGCGGGCTCCAAGTCGGGCGGGTAAGATTTGTGCTGCGATAACATAGTTAGTAACGGAACATAGTTGGTAGGAACGTGCCGGCACATTGTTAGTCTGAAATTTTACTGCTTTGTGTGGGCATATGCTTTAGCTTTGGTGGAAGTAAGATTGGGTTTCTGTACTTTAGTTGTGTTAGCTGGGAGACATGAACAGAGTGACAAGCTGAGTTATGCCTTAATTTATTCCAGTTTGGAGCAAGTCGAGTTGTCGATCAGCTGCACATTTGATGCGGTCATTCATCAGTACCCAAAAAAAAAAAAAAGAATGTTTACAATTTATGAAAGCATCATCCTGGTTTCTCAAGGTAGTAGTTCATAGAGGTTATCCCACAATAGAGTTATAGCATTGCATCATCTGCTATTTTTGCTTCAACAGCCAATTGTGAATTAGAATGTCAAACATTTACTTGGGTGGCGGTCTCCTTGGACACTTCCACTCATTACCATGTGTTGAGTTGAATGGATATCCTGCATCATCAGATCTGACAATTTACGAATTCCAGTTCCACTTGGTCAAATTTTGTACTGTTTGAAATGTTGATATATTTATTATGAAATGTCCAAGCATTGCTGATGACGACTTCGCTTGGCTTTACAACATGTGATTAGCTTGACTTCAGATTGGCTCTATGTGAGGAAGCAAAGTCACTAATTACAATTTAAAAACTTATATGCAAGAGTCATGTTAACAAGTTATAGGTGACTGTGGAAATAGTAAGGTATATCTTTAAAGTGTCAAGTCTTACCAGGAATTGCTTTCTTGTGATGAGAGCATGTTCGTGCAATCTGAATTTACTAGTTTGCAGCCAGTTGCCAGTAGGAAACAATCTTGAACTTGCTTTGTTCACAGTTTAAAATGGAAATAGAAATTTTTGGCAGCCAGAACTTAGCCTGGAACTACTGGATCCTGCTAGAAAGCTGGCTGGTTCCAGCTTGTAACTAAATGAGGCAAACTACCCTTTCTTTTCTACATCTTCTGTTTATTCATGGAAAATGATTATTGAGTCATTTTGTTGTAGACGTAAATCACGTAAACTCTAAACACATTATTACTCACTTTCAATTGGCTAAACACTGTCTAATCTTACTGGGTTAGAATTTTAGATAGTATACTCCAATTAGCTGCTGTGACCAACTGTAGTTTGTTTAAATTCTGTTAAAACAATGACAACTGCTATATTGCTTGAAGTATTAAATAAATGCAGTAGTTCTTTCGCTTAAATACAGTTCATGTTGATATGACAAATGCTGCCTTATATGAACAAACACATTTAAAATGCATTTGGTGTGTGATATCTTTTCCTTCTGCTTCTAAAAATGCCTGACTGCGTTAATCCTTTTTTTTTCTGTAGTCATGAAGTCTTGATGTTTGAGGCCCTTAGAGAAGCCATGATAGAAGAGATGAAATTGGATCCAACGGTCTGCATTTTTGGTGAAGATGTTGGTCACTATGGAGGTTCATACAAGGTGACCAAAGGCTTGGCTGAGATGTTTGGAGATCTCCGGGTTCTTGATACCCCTATTGCTGAGAATTCTTTCACCGGCATGGGAGTTGGAGCAGCAATGAAGGGGCTCAGGCCAGTTGTTGAAGGCATGAACATGGGTTTCCTTCTCCTTGCTTACAATCAGATTTCAAACAACTGCGGTATGCTTCACTATACTTCAGGTGGTCAGTTCAAAATCCCAATTGTGATCCGAGGCCCTGGCGGTGTTGGGCGTCAGCTTGGCGCTGAGCACTCACAACGTCTTGAATCATACTTCCAGTCGATTCCGGGCCTTCAAATGGTTGCTTGCTCTACTCCTTACAATGCTAAGGGCCTCCTAAAAGCTGCCATAAGGAGTGAGAATCCTGTGGTGCTGTTCGAGCATGTCCTTCTGTACAACCTGAAGGAGAAAATCCCTGATGAGGAATACGTTTGCTGCTTGGAGGAGGCTGAGATGGTCCGTCCAGGCGAGCATGTGACCATCCTTACATACTCTCGCATGAGATACCATGTGATGCAGGCCGCCAAGACATTGGTTAACAAAGGATACGATCCAGAGGTCATTGACATCAGGTCGTTGAAGCCATTTGATCTGCACACCATAGGAAACTCCATCAAGAAGACCCACCGTGTGCTGATTGTGGAGGAGTGCATGCGGACAGGTGGTATCGGTGCCAGCCTGAGGTCGTCCATCATCGACAACTTCTGGGACTACCTTGATGCCCCCATCATGTGCTTGTCATCACAGGATGTGCCGACTCCATATGCTGCAACTCTGGAGGATGCTACTGTCGTGCAGCCTGCACAAATTGTGGCCGCTGTTGAGCAGATCTGTCAATAATTGAAATCTGAATGCGTTGTTGAGTTACATGTTTCGTGGATTCAGAAGCACTGTTATCTGTTTGTTTTGTCACGTTGTGACCATCATTGTGGTGCAGACGTTGTATTCTATTCCGCGACACTGAATTATACCGTTAGCTATGCATTTTTGGCCCATCAGTTTCTTTTGTAAACTTTGATGCTTCTTGATAATTCTTGTACTACTCTATGTTATGGTTTGATCATTTGTTTGTATGCGAAGAGCTTCAGCAGGCAGGCCGGTCGAGGATGTACGATGTCAGACGGTACCTATTTTTCTCTTGCTGATTTTAGCTTGACAGTTGCAGGTATGTGTTGCCTGATGCTGATACGGGAGTTGATGCTATTTGATGAGTTGTATCCTTAGCATTTGCTGACAGCATCTGGGATGATCTTGTTTCTTCAGTTTGGATGCTCTGTTCTTCGTAACTGTTGGCTCTGGGAGCAGCGGCAGCATGATGTTTTGTCGGCCGTTCGATGGTGTGGCTTGAATGCTTCCCAGACCGTCGGATCATGGATCAGGCGTTATGTGGTCTCTGGTCTGCGATCCGACGGTCGTCCAAGGCGCGTCCGTAGAAAGGCCACATCGCAGGTAGGTACGGTCCAGCTAGTTCACCGGACCACGGGCTGCAACAAAGAGAAGAGAGATTGGTAGTCTACGGGCCGTGGATCTCAGGTCTCCGGCCACAGCTCGGGTGGTCCGAAGCCTAGATCCGTCACTGGTTGCAAGGCCATCACAAGCATACAGAAAGAAGTGGGAGCAGCTGCTTCGATTGGGGATGGACAAGGCGCATCCTCAAGCAGCGACGGATCTAGGATTAAATTTTACAGATGATACCTACGGTAAAGTGTGCGCCAGCCCCCTCGACTCACCGTTGGATCCCCACCTTGTCCTCGAGCGGTAGTTCCAGAGAAGAAGAGGCAGTGGAGGGCACAGAAGGACGTGCGTAGTGGAAAGCAAAGATCGCATGCAGACATCGTCCAACAGCTACTGCCATGGCCGAACATGGCGTCAAGGGACATGAAAAATCATGATTTCACGGGGAAGAAGGCCGGCCAGAAAAGAAAAAGGTGATGACTGGTGAGCGATGGCAGCATACATGTGTAAACATGAAAAATTAGGGCAGACAAATTTCTGCTTTGGTTGGACGAGTCATGTGTGCTTGTAGGAGTAGTACTGAAAGCGTCAGATCACATCATCAGTGTGGATTGGCAATCTACGAGTGCGCAGGCACGACGTGACTGCTGAATTATCTTATTGGAAAGAAGTGCTAACGCTAATTTTTTACGTGCATAGTATTTTTTTAACATCTATAATATTTATTTATTGTACCGATATTTCTGCTATTTATACTGTTATCGAAAAAAAATATTACACACGTAGTAAAAAACTATTACAAGAGTCAAAAAAAAAAAAACAGTGCATCGATCACCCGAACATAAGATATTCTGTTTATTCAGTCTCATCGCACAAGGAAACACCAGTGCGTAAAGCTAAATAGGTGATCTCTTTTCTCATCGCACAAGGAAACACTAGTGCGTAAAGCTGAATAGGTGATCTCTTTTCTTCTTGTCCTTTCACCGAAGTACTTCCATGCATGGTTCCCTGCGAATTTCAGTATTTTGATTATAACAGCAATTATCAGATGGCATGATGGAAGGAAGGATGTTTAACATCTCCGCTCATCCAGGTTTGAGTCTAAGGCTTAGATATTCATGTCTTCTTCTTTTTTCCCTAAATAAATGATAGAGCTTCCAACCATTTTTTAAAAAAAGAAAAGATAAATGTTATAGTGCATTGTACCAATAGTATATAATAGCTAGATAGTAGAAATTAGATTAGCTATTGATTCGTTGAGAGTATTGCTAATGCACTACTACCAGATGAAATATAAATAAATACTATGTAATCTAATTCATTGGATGAAAAGAATAAAGTGCATATTGAGTTTAGCGTAATGTAAAAGCTAAAAAGCAGAAATGTTAGGAGCAAATAATGTCAAATTCTTTGCTTCAGCAGGAATCAACTGAAGTGACGAAAGAAAAGGTACTCTAATTGGGCCCGATCATGATGATGATAAATCAGCTGCGGTAGAAAGGTAGTATATAAGAAGTAAACGCGCCAGAAGCAAAAGTTACCGTGAGCTATCGATCTATCACTCCAGCTGCGTGAATTGTTCACCGAAATAGCTTGTTAATTTTTTTTTTTCAAATCTAGCTACCGTGTGACAAAAATTACAAAAATATCTCTCATTGAGCACAAAAGACCTGTTCCCTACCGCGCTATGCAACCGTAGCAAGCGTGGCTACAGCCGCCAGCTCCTGCCACGATAGGGAAGCGTGGCTGCTAGCTCCTGTCATGGTAGTCGTGTTTCTCTGTCGCGGCAAGAGCCGGTAGCCGTTCTGCCCTGCCACAATAGGCACTACAACATTAGTGTTCCCTATCAGCTCTTTCATGCTAAATAGGAGACTATTATTGTAATTTTTATCGTACAAGGCTAGGTTTCCATAAAAATAAAATCTAGGAGGCCATTTTGGTGAATAGCTCCTGCTCAGCGGTTAATCCTGCCATGTATGGATGTATACTAGGAAATTTTCCGCGGTGTAACACGCCGCGCGTATCGTTTTTTCGAAGAAAAAATGTTTTTTTCGACGGCGTTTAATTTTCTAAATCGTCGAAATAATGAGCGAAACGGGGGAAAATAGAGAGATAGAGTTGTAGAAATATCTCTTTCGACGAATTATTTGGAAAATATTGGAGACCGAGCTGGAAAACCGCGGTGGGGAAAAAGTCTAGAGGGAAAAGGGCGAAAAATTATTAGAGATGTCAACCTTCTTTTTTGTCGAGTTTAATACTCTACGCGTTCGCCGAGTAAAAATACATGTTTTTAAAAATATTAAAAACTCGCGGCGTAACAATTTATTTTTTTCTCGACGGTGTTTTATTTTTTAAATCGTCGAAATGGGGAAAAAATAGAGAGATAGAGTTGTAGAAATATCTCTTTCGATGAATTATTTGAAAAATATTGGAGGCCGAGCTGGAAAACCGCGAGGAAAAAAGTCTAGAGGGAAAAGGGTGAAAAATTATTAGAGATGATAACCTTCTTTTGTCGAGCTTAACACTCTACGCGTTCGCGAGTAATAATACATGTTTTAAAAAATATTAGAGATCTCTGGCGTTATGAGTAATAATACATGTTTTAAAAATATCGAGATCGAGATGGAAATCGAGTGGGAAAAAGTTTAGAGATAGAGTTTGCACAAATATTTTTGGCGACAAAAACTTTTTTTCGGAAAACGGAGAAATGACATGTTTTAAAAATATTAGAGACTTGCGGCGTAACACGCCACAAGATATCATTTTTTTTTTCAGAGGATTTCTTTTTTTCGACGGCGTTTTATTTTTAAATCGTCGAAATAATGAGCTAAACGGGGAAAAAAGTAGAGGATAGAGTCAGAGAAATATCTCATTCGATTTAATTATTTGGAAAATATTGGAGACCGAGCTAGAAAACCGAGGTAGGAAAAAGTCTAGAGGAAAAGGGCGAAAAATTATTAGAGATGACAACCTTCTTTTGTCGAGCTTAACACTCTCTGGCGTTCTGGAGTAATAATACATGTTTTAAAAAATATCGAGACCGAGCGCGTCAGGTGGAGTAATAATACATGCTTTAAAAAATATTAGAGATCGAGATGGGAAATCGAGGTGGGAAAAAAGTCTAGAGATAGAGCTGCATATATATTTTTAGTGACAAAAACATTTTTTCCCGAGAAAAACGGAGAAAGGATCTAAATGTAAAGAGCAAGGATCTAAATGTTACGTTTTTGGACCTGTCTGCTATCCTTAAAAATTAAAAAAGGGCTTGTTCGCGATTTGAATTTAATGGGAGGTTCTTTTCGTAAAACGGCGCACGAGGGACCTGAACGCGAATTTAAAGGAAAAAATCTTCCTCTCACAAAAAATCGCGAAGGACCTATTCGTAATTTACAAAAAGACCAAATCGCGAAAAGTTTTTTTGAGCCGATCCGGCCGGCCGGCTCGAGCTAAGCCGTCGGCTCGGCTCAAAAGGCTGCGGTTGCGTGAATGTTTCAAAGTTTAGGAAAAAACGGCGCACGAGGGACCTGAATCTTCCTCTCACAAAAAATCGCGAAGGACCTATTCGTAATTTACAAAAGGGCCAAATCGCGAAAAGTTTTTGAGCCGAACATGCGCTCGGCTCAAAAAGGTGCATTTCGTGAATGTTTCAAAGTTTAGGAAAAAACGGCGCACGAGGGACCCGAACGCGAATTTAGAGGAAAAAATCTTCCTCTCACAAAAAATCGCGAAGGACCTATTCATAATTTACAAAAGGACCAAATCGCGAAAAGTTTTTTTGAGCCGAGCCGCGGCTCGGCTCAAAAGGCTGCGGTTGCATGAATGTTTCAAAGTTTAGGAAAAAACGGCGCACGAGGGACCCGAACGCGAATTTAGAGGAAAAAATCTTCCTCTCACAAAAAATCACGAAGGACCTATTCGTAATTTACAAAAGGATCAAATCACGAAAAGTTTTTTTGAGCGAAGCCGGCCGGCTCGAGCCCGGCTCAAAAGGCTGCGGTTGCGTGAATGTTTTAAAGTTTAGGAAAGGACTTATTATACTTAAATGTTCCACTCGGACTGATGTATCAGTTCTTGCCCGTAATAGGAGTGGCTGTCGCTGGGTTCTATAGCCATATGTGGGCATAGTTGGAGGACACCTCGATCGATCGATGCGACAAAATCACGATCAGAGAGGTCGTGCAGCGATTATTCACCGCATGGCACGAATAAAACAATAACGAGGCAGATGATGATAGCTCTGCTGCAACTCTCCATCAGGAAATTATAATTCCCTGACGAGGGTTGCCATTAATTCTGTCGTCAGTTCGTCGCTAACGACAGTGACGGACACAGGATAATGCCTTTCCTAAAGGCTGCAAAATTGCCGTGCGCAGGAGCATTTGAGCCGAGCCGTCACGGCTCAAGTCGAGCCGACGAGCTTAAATTTTTTTTTTTGCGTTTTGATTCTTTTATAAATTACGGATAGGTTTCTTCGCGATTTTTTGTGAGAGGAAGATTTTTCTCTTTAAATTCACGTTCGGTTCTCTTGTGCGCCGTTTTACGGAAAGAACCTCCCGTTAAATTCAAATCGCGAATAAGACCTTTTCTAATTTTTAAGGATAGCGGACAGATCCAAAAACGTAACATTCAGGTCCTTACTCTTTACGTCTAGATCCTTTCTCCGTTTTTCTCGGGAAAAAATGTTTTTGTTACTAGAAATATGTGTGCAGCTCTATCTCTAGACTTTTTTCCCACCTCGATTTCCCATCTCGATCTCTAATATTTTTTAAAGCATGTATTGTTACTCCACGAACGCGTCGGTCTCCGATATTTTTTAAAACATGTATTATTGCTCCGTGAACACGTAGAGTGTTAAGCTCGACAAAAGAAGGTTATCATCTCTAATAAATTTTCGCCCTTTTCCCTCTAGATTTTTTCCCCACCTCGGTTTTCTAACTCGGTCTCCAATATTTTCCAAATAATTCGTTGAAAGAAATATTTCTACAGCTCTATCTTTCTACTTTTTTCCCCATTTCGCTCATTATTTCGACGATTTAAAAATAAAATGTCACTAAAAAAAAACCCCTCAATGAAAAAATAAGCTTGCGCAGTTACGCGTGGGTCTCTAATATTTTTAAAACACGTCCTTTCTCCGCTTTCCGGAAAAAAAGTTTCGTCGCCGTAAATATTTGTGCAAATTTATCTCTAGACTTTTTTCCCACTCGATTTCCATCTCGATCTCTCGATATTTTTAAAACATTTATTATTACTCGCGAACACGTAGAGTGTTAAGCTCGACAAAAGAAGGTCATATCTCTAATAATTTTTCACCCTTTTTCCTCTAGACTTTTTCCCTTGCCATGTTTTCTAGCTCGGCCTCAATATTTCCCAAATAATTCATCGAAAGAGATATTTCTACAACTCTATCTCTATTTTTCTCCATTTCGACGATTTAAAAATAAAATGCACGAGAAAAAATAAATTTTTCTCTGGAAAAAGCGACACGCCAAGACGTGTTACGCCATGAAGTTTTAATATTTTTAAAACATGTATTATTACTCGTGACGTTTTTTCCCATTTCGACGATTTAAAAAAAAATGCCGCCAAGAAAAAAATAAATTTTTTCTACAGAAAAGCGACACGCGCAGCTTGTTACGCCGCAAGTTTTTAATATTTTTAAAAACATGTATTATTGCTCGGCGAACGCGTGGAGTATTAAACTCGACAAAAAGAAGGTTGACATCTCTAATAAGTTTTCACCCTTTTCCCTCTAGACTTTTTTCCCGCCGTGGTTTTCCAGCTCGGTCTCCAATATTTTCCAAATAATTCGTCGAAAGAGATATTTCTACAACTCTATCTCTCTATTTTTCCCCGTTTCGCTCATTATTTCGACAATTTTTAAAATTAAGCGCCGCCAAAAAAATAATTTTTCTTCGAAAAAACGACACGCGCGACGTGTTACGCCGCCGAAAATTTCCTAGTTAATTACAATATACGAGATGCTCGCGTGGCCAGAGTTGTCTTCTATCTCTAGACCACATTCTCTTTCTAACAATCGTTTACTGTTTGTGTATTTTTAGAAAATTTTAAACCAAAGTTTTAAAAAGTTTAGGTTTTGGAACTCAACTTTTATCAGGTTTCAACTTTTAATAACTTTTAGCAAGTTTCAACCCAAAAAATTTAAGAATTTTCATCGAGTTTCAACGTACTTTATCAAGTTTCAATAAATTTCATAAAAAACAACACAAAAAGAGGAAAAAAAAATCTCAACATGCTCACCAGCGGCCACCGTCCCACCCTGACCACTCTTCAGCACCAACGCCTCCTCCCCCTGCTAGCCCAGTGGGTGAACCCCAAACTCGAAGTTGCCTGTGATGCGTGTGATGGCGAAGTTGATCTACGAGGCGATGTGAGCAGGGTCGACCACTACTACAAAACAGCACATAGGTGACGCCCTATTTGTGGCGGTTCTTTTGGAACCGTCACAAATACATGTATCAGTGGCGGTTCTTTATGGAAATTGGCGGGAGGACCATTTGTGGCGGTTGCATCAAAAAACCGCCACAGATAATACTTAATCTGTGACGGTTTTAAATAAAAACCGCCACTGATAACGGCTGGGACTATTTGTGGCGGTTGGTAGATGGAACCGTCACAGATAATACATTTTCTGTGGCGGGTTGGTTTTAGAACCGCCACTAATAATGCTTTCTATAAATATCCCCTGTTGCCCTGTCATTTGGTCATCTTCCTCCCGAGAACAAAACTCGACTTTTTGATTTCAGATTTTGTTTGGCCAAGATCTTGTGCTTCCACTTCCTAGAATTGTTCCAAGGTGTGTAAAATATGTCTCCTCTCTTCATTTCTAGTGTAAAATTGCCATTAAAAGGTTTATTCTAGCTTAATTAAGGTTTAGGTGCAAGGTCTACATTTAGTTTGTTTTTATTTAGCTAGCAATTTGTAGATGATGAATTTATTACTTTCTTTGTATTAGATTAAGTTCTCTACCTTATTTAGATGATGAATTTTTTGTCAAGCATATGTCAAATATATGTATTTACGATTATTGGATATTAATGATAAATAAATTATAGTTAATATGATAGATGGGTGATCATGAAGTATAAAAATTATAGTTAATATTCGAAGGATATGTATAAAAATTACGTTGCTCTTCCAAGGATATGTATAAAAATTTATGTATTTACGATTATTGGATATTAATGAAAAATAAATTGTAGTTAATATGATAGATGGGTGATCATGATGTTAATTGCCTTGCATTTTGAGATGAGGAAATTTATTATATTGCTCTTCCGAAGGATATGTATAAAAATTACGTAGTTAATATTTTTCCTTAGTTACCATTATTTTTTTGTTAGCGGCGTGTATATACATCTTGCTTCATTAGTCGGTATTGTTAGTGAATTTTTATGAAGCATATAAACCCAATTTATGTAATTAAGATTGTTGGATGTGAATGATAAATAAATTTTAGTTAATATGGTAGTCGGGTGATCATGAAATTTTGAGGTGAGGAATTTATTATGTTGATCTTAGGATATATATATATATATAATTTTTGGTTACGTATGAGTATATATTAAAATTAATTAATTAAGTTTGCAACATTTACTTAGTATTAATGTTGTCCCGTTAGTGCATATTGTTGAATATTGAATAACAATTTATTTAATTAAGATTTGTGGATATTAATAAATTGCTTAAATTAATGAACTATAGATGGACCGGAGATGGATGTACGATCTAATTGTTGCGACCAAGAATATATCGACGGTGTATCTGTTTTTCTAAGGGCGTGAGGAGAACAACTTGCAAAAGAAGACGAGTACATACATCGTCCATGCATTGATTGCAAGAATGAGAAGATGTTTTGAACAAAAACCATATCCATTTGCACTTGATCCGGAGGGTTTTGTACCGGCTATACAAGTTGGACAAGGCACGGTGAAGAGGAGATCATACTTGAGCGTGATAACGTGGACGGCGACGGAGCCGGCAATGTGGCGGTGACATCGCTTATGGATCCGATGAGGATAGGTTGGTCGTCGATGACGACATTAATCTGCTCAAATGTTGCGCGATGCGTAAGAGAACTACACTAGTCGAGAGAGTTTAATCAATTCACGGGTTTGATGGAGGATTCGGAGAAACCTTTGTTCCGGGTTGTAAGGAGGAATACACAAAGTTGCACACGGTGCTCTCGCTCTCGAAATTGAAGGCAGCCAATGGTTGGTCCGACAAGAGTTTCACGGCGTTGTTACATCTCTTAGCGGACATCTTTGCTCAAGGAAGCGTGTTGCCTAAAACCACGATCTAGCTAAGAAGGTTGTATGTCCTTGGGATTGGAAGTAGAAAGAATACATGCTTGTCCAAACGATCAGATACTCTATCGCAAAGACTATGCGACATTAATGTATGTCCGGTGTGCAAAGCGTCGCGATACAAGCGTAAGGGCGATGACAATGGCTATCGAGGTGAAGAAAGGAGCTCCATAAAAGTGGTGTGGTATTTGCCAAGAATACCTCGTTTGAAGCGTTTATTTGGAAACAAAAAGCACGCCAAATTGATGCGATGGCACTTTCGGAAGACCGTAAGAGGATGGAAAAGCGAGACACCCTACCGATTACGCCATGGAGAACCATCGATAGACTCTTGAGGAGAACTTCGAAATGAACGAGGAATGTAAGGTTTGGCTTGAGTACGGATGGAATGAATCCTTTCGGTAACATGAGCAAAGATTCATAGCACTTGGCCCGTGACTCGTGTATATACAACCTTCCACCCCGGTTGTGTATGAAGCGAAAGTACATTATGATGTCGCCGCTTATCCAAGGGCCGAGACAACTCGCAACGATATTGATGTATACCTACAACCATTGGTGGAAGATCTTGTGATATTGTGGAGCGAAGGTGTACAGTATGGGGCGAGTACAAGCGAGTACTTCACTCTCGCGCATTGTTGTTCTCGCACCATCAATGATTTTCTGCGCTTGGTAACTGTCCTACCGTACTATAAAAGGAGCCAAAGCATGCCCCGAAGCATGGATGAAACCGCTAGTGTGTGGCTCAACAACTCGAGGAAAAGCAGTGTACATCGTCCACCGGAGGTTCCTTCGCAGAATCATCCGTACCGCAATATGAAGAAACAATTCGACGGGCAAAGGAGGACGGTTTAGCTCCAAGGCGTCTTCGTGGGGAAAAGGTGTATGATATGGTTAGGAATCTTAATGTTGTACTTGGAAAGGGAGTATCTTGGTAATACATCGCGTCCCGTCTTGAGAAGACCACGTGGAAGAAGAGATCCATCTTTTGGGACTTACCCTCTTTGGAAGGACTTGGAAGTTCGACCTTTGCATCGACGTCATGCATGTAGAGAAGAATGTATGTGACAGCGTGGTTGGTCTTTTCTTGAATATTCCTAGCAAAACAAAGGATGGATGAAGGCACGAAGGGATCTGAAAGACATGAAAATCGAGCCGAGCTACATCCTCAAGACATTTGGGAAAGGCCGCTTTACCTTCCCCGACTTGCTACACTTTGAGTAAGAAAGAGAAAAGAACTCGCAAGTGCACGCATGGTGTGAAAGTTCCATCCGGTTACTCCGCAAACATCAAGAAACCGTATCGATGAAAGATTTGAAGTTAAGCGGCATGAAGTCTCATGATTGTCATGTGATGATGACACAAATGCTCCTGTTGCAATTAGAGGTGTTTTGCGACAAGGTCCGAGAGGCAATCACGAGGTTGTGTTTCTTCTTCAACACGATTTCACGTAAAGGTCATCGATCCGTTGGACTTTATGAACTTCAGCCGATGTGGTAAAGACTCGTGCCACCGGAGATGTATTTTCCCCATCATTTTTGATATCATGGTTCATCTCATTGTTCACCTTGTCAATGAGATAAATATTTGCGACCCGTATTCTCAGATCGATGTACCCATTTGAAAGGTATATGGGTGTTCGAAGAAATATGTACGTAATCGATCTCGTAGGAAGGCTCAATTGTAGAAGGTTATGCAACCGAGGAGGTTATTGAGTTACGTATCGATTACATGGAGGAGGTCGAACCGGTAGGAGTGCGATATCTCGCCATGAGGGTAGGCTAGGTGGGAAAGGTGTAATAGGAAAGAAATCTACAAATTCTTACGATAATATTTTGTTCGAACAAGCCCATTTCACAATATTACAACAAATACTTGAGGTGTGCCCGTATATGGACATACACAAGGGTAAGCTAAGGAGGGAAAACCGAGGAAAGTCGAGATTTGGATAACAAAAGAGCACAATCGTTTGTTCACCATTGGTTCGAGGAGCACATGTCCGGTGAAGAAACGAGTGTTACATTGAGGTGGTTGGCAAAAGGGCCTTGGTACAATCACAACATGGCAAGGATATGACATCAATGGATATACATTTTACACGAGAGCTCGGGATAGCAAGAGCACTTACCAAAAGCAGTGGTGTCCGTATAGATGCCTCACGACAACACAGCGAAGACGTAAGAGCATCTACTACGGGTTCATAGAGGAGATTTGGGAGTCGGACTCTGCATTTTCAAGATCCGGTGTTTGATGTCATTGGGTACGACTCCCGAATGGTGTCAAGGTGGACAAGTGCGGCTTTACTCATGTGGACATAGAACATGTCGGATCTGAGAGCGAACCATTCGTACTTGCGAATCAAGTAGCACAAGTATTCTACATAATCGACCGGCGAGATAAGAAGCGCCACGTAGTTACGCAAGGAAAAGAAGGATCGTTGGAGTTGAGAATGTCGTGGATGAGGAAGAGTACAACCAGTTTGATGAGTTGCCTCCTTTCGCAGGCGACAGCATAAGGCCCGAGGAAGAAACCACTCAAGAAGTTACCTATCATCGCGATGATCACAACAAAGGCCAAATTGTGAAAGAAAATAATTAGCTAGGAGTAATGGTAACATGTCGCCATTTATATGGAGTAATGGAAATGTGATGTAAGAAATGTTTATGAACATTTATAGAAATATAATCATCTCTATGATTGCCTCTAGGGCATATTTCCTACATAAAGTGCTCAAAAACAAAGGCAAAAAGTGTATTTGCTCCTTAAATCTTCTTGTATGGCCCAAAGGTCGCAAGCTCTTAGTTATGTTACAAGAAATAAATAAAGACCTCCAAGATAGCACACGATTATACAACGCAATCGGGACATTACACATATATATTAAATGTATATTAACTATTTCCTAGGGTTCATATATACTTTCCTGTATATGATGCCTCTTTCTTATTCCAAGAGTAGTCACTCCATGTACCATATCTCACAATATTGGGGTATTTCGTGTAATAAAGGATATATATGTAGCATACAAGTATATAATACTATATAGGTAGTATGTACATTTTTTCGATGTGGTATGTATGTTGTTATGCATGCTTCACGGAGTTTATTATGGTTGTCATCTGTATCTATGGCGTGGGAGGGAGTATCATGGCGGTTAAGAACAATAACAATCACAGATAACGTTATCTGTGGCGGTTAAGAACAATAACCGTCACAGATAAACGTTTATCTGTGGCGGTTATTGTTCTTGTTCTTAACCGCCACAGATACTCCCTCTACATATAGCTCAGCCCGTGCGCCTTCTGCACTTCTGCAAATTTCGCTTCCCGCTCATGTGCCCTAGCTCCCACCGCCACTCCAAGTGCCCTCCACTCTTGTACCCTAGCTCCCGCCGCCACTCCAAGTGCCCTCCACTCTTGTACCCTAGCTCCCGCCGCTGCCACTCCTGCGCCCTCCCCAAGATCGCGCCCAGCCCTGCCCGCCAAGACGAAGCCACCGGCGCCGCCCCTCCAATGACTTCGCTCAATGGCAAACCGTCAAATCTGCGCCGCCCACTCCAGCGGCAAACACCGGCGCCGTCCCCTTCAACGCCCTTCAACGCACCGTCCTGCGCCGCCCACTCCAAGCGACCGCCCGCCCGCGCCTTCCCCACCGGCGCCGTCCCGTGCCCTCCCCATCGGCGCTGCCCCTTCAACGCCCTCCCACACCGGCGCCGCCCCCTTCAACCCTACCCAGGTAAGCTACCCAACGCCTTCCAACTAGTTCCAACACAGCAAAAAAATGCAGGTTTTTACCTGTCAACGAGTTGTCAGCATAGATGCACAGACTTTTATTACCTTTTGTTTGTATGGTTCTTAGCTGCTATTCTGAACCCTTTTTTTATCGTAGCTGTCATCTCGAAATGCGTAGGAATTTTGATTTTGAGGCGCCAAATGCATAGGGGTTAGTTTGGATTAATCAGTCGTTTGTGTTTCACTGAGTTCTGTGTCCAGTCAAACGAAACTTTTTTTTTGGCGTGAAGAACACATTGAATTTTTCTTGAACACAACACGTAATCTTGATAACTAGCTAGCTACGTCATGCCGTGCAATCGTGAAAAGAAAACATTGTGTCATGAGTAGCGTCCTATCCAGTTTTTCCAACCAATTCTCCATTTGTGTGATCTAGAGTTCACAAAACACGTAAAAGTTCTGATACACCCATACTAACACGAACCACGATTTTGTGTGATCCAATGGCTTATATCTTCTATCGCATCTCATTAGGTAATATAGGCTATCAATGACTATATAGGGTTATTATAGACTTTGCACTTTGTACAATTGAGGAAAGTAAATAATAGAGTTGATCGCTTTACTGATTGATCGTTTCTTACAACATGTCCGACAATATGAATCCAAGCCTCACACGTGAGTGACACTATGGATCCAAGCCCATAAGAATCATTGCTTGATGATGCATTATTTAATCATTGCTTGATATGGATGTGAGATCGAAAGTTCCAAATAAATGTTTTAGCAAGAGTTTGTTCCTGAAGGGTTAAAATTTTGATTTATATTCCTATCAAAATGTAAATTTTTATTCTCCTACCATGAGATATGTATTCCATGTTGGATGAAAAATGTGAGCAACTTCTGCACAGTGCTCGCTTGTTCTTGTTGGCTAATGTTAGTTGAGCTTCATGTGCATGATGTTAGTTGAGGTCATCTTCCTGGTGGTTCTGCACTTGTTCTTGTTGGCTGAAGGTTTGGGTGTTGTTCTATGATGATATTGGGTTAAGAATGATAAGAACAATTATTATGTGTCTTGGGCCTTGAACTGGTAGAACAACATGCTTCAAATTGTTTTCTCATATTCATATGGCATCTAAGTAGTTAATTTTCTTTCTGCATATCAAAGGATGATACTTTCCTACCCTCCTTGGAAAATCAAGGCATTTTTATAGTCAAGAATCGCACATTTTCTCACTGTGGTAGAATAACATGCTTGAGAGTGTTGTTTACATCAACGCTTGATATTCGATAAGTATACTCTCTTGTGGTTAGTCGACTTGTTGTTAATTCGTAATCTGTTGATATTTAGTATCTGCTTTGAACTATCTTTGTTATCAATCGATCATAGATATTTAACGATGAAATTCTGAACAACTCTTTAATTGTGCATGCTAAGGTGGTAAGGGTTCAAGGCCCTAGTCACTAAATAATTTGTTAGCCCATTTGTGATTGTGGTGAAAATTCTTATTTTCATCCAAACCCTAAATCTGAGAGCAAATCATTCATATCTCCTCTCTATGTTGCTAAGCATTATTTTGTCTATGTTGCTTGAGTTGTTTTGATGGAAGCAAAGGAATACACTCATAATCAACCTGCTTAGCTTGTACTATTTCAATTCTAGACTGCTTGTGTTTTATCAACTTCACATGAAAGTTGATTCTGTTAGGAGAGTTTTTACATATAAAACAAATGTTGAAGCTTTCTGGCTGTATCTTTTGACTTCTGGTAGTCAATTCATTACCTTTAAAGCATAGCAAACTAATGCAAGTTTGAGTGTTGATGCGAAAGAAATCAACTCGACATTATGTTTCTAATAGCCGACCTTTACGCAATCTGCATTTCCATGGTCCAAATGAAAAGTGCATGTAAAGATGTAATTTTGTATTTACTTAGAGTTAGTTTGGTATTACATTGACATTGAACTTATGCAATCAAGAGCGAAATATCTGATCTCTACAACTGTAATTGCTCATGACTCTCATTTACACTACTAGAATGTAGAGTGTAGAGAGAATGTAGAGTGTAGAGATCCTTTCTTAAACTTTAAGCTAATAGAAAAATGCTTCTATACTATCTGCATTTTCTTGTCATTTACACTACTTGTCTTTTCTTGTCGTTTGGTTACTTGATATTGGTCCTCTACATATAGCTCACAGGCGCTTCTGCACTTGCAATTTCGCTTCGCTCATGTGCCCTAGCTCCACCGCCACTCCAAGTGCCCTCCACTCTTGTACCCTAGCTCTCCGCCACCCAAGTGCCCTCCACTTGTACCTAGCTCCCTGCCGCCACTCAAGGCCCTCAAGATCACAGGCCTGGCACAAGACGGCCACCGGCCGCTCCCTCCAATGACTTCGCTCACAGATCGATCGTCTGCTCAAGCGCCACTCAAGCGACAGCCACCGGCGCGCCCCTTCAACGCCTCTTCAACGCACGCTCAAGGCCGCCCACCTAAGCGACTCGCACGCTTTTCCCCACCGGCGCCCCTGTTCTCCCCATCGGCGCTTCCTTCAACGCCTCCCACACAGGCCGCTCTTCAACCCTACCTGTAAGCTACCAACGCTTCCAACTAGTTCCAACACAAAGAAAAAATGCGTGTTTTACCACACGAGTTGTCGAGATAGATGCATGACTTTTATTACCTTTTGTTTGTATGGTTCTTAGTCGCTATTCTCAACCCTTTTTTATCGTAGTCGCTCATCTCGAAATGCGAGGAATTTTGATTTTGAGGCGCCAAATGCATAGGGGTTAGTTTGGATTAATCAGTCGTTTGTGTTTCACTGAGTTCTGTGTCAAGTCAAACGAAACTTTTTTTTTTGGCGTGAAGAACACATTGGAATTTTTACTGAACACAACACATAATGCTGATAACTAGCTAGCTACGCATCCGTGCAATCGTGAAAAGAAAACATTGTGTCATGAGTAGCGCCCTATCCAGCTTTTTTCCAACCAATTCTCCATTTGTGTGATCTAGAGTTCACAAAACACGGAAAAGTTTACAGTACACCCATACTAACACGAACCACGATTTTGTGTGATCCAATGGCTTATATCTTCTATCGCATCTCATTAGGTAATATAGGCTATCAATGACTATATAGGGTTATTATAGACTTTGCACTTTGTACAATTGAGGAAAGTAAATAATAGAGTTGATCGCTTTACTAGCTTGATCGCTTCTTACAACATGTCCGACAATATGAATCCAAGCCTCACACGTGAGTGACACTATGGATCCAAGCCCATAAGAATCATTGCTTGACGCATTCACGTAATCAAAAAAAAAAAAAAAAAAAAAAAAAAAAAAAAAAAAAAAAAAAAAAAAAAAAAAAACCCCCCCCCCCCCCCCCCCCCCCCCCCATCTTCCGGTGGTTCTGCACCCCCCCCCCCCCCCCCCCCCCCCCCCCCCCCCTTTTTTTTTTTTTTTTTTTTTTTTTTTAATAAATTTTTTTTTTTTTTTTTTTTTTTTTTTTTTTTTTTTTTTTTTTTTTTTTTTTTTGAGAGTGTTGTTTACATCAATCGCTGATATTCGATAAGTATACTCTCTTGTGGTTAGTCGCTTGTTGTTAATTCAGAATCGTGATATTTAGTATCTGCTTGAACTATTGTCATATCAATCGATCATAGATATTTAACAAAGGAAATTCGAACAACTCTTTAATTGTGCATGCTAAGGTGGTAAGGGTTCAAGGCCCTAGTCACTAAATAATTTGTTAGCCCATTTGTGATTGTGGTGAAAATTCTTATTTTCATCCAAACCCTAAACTGAGAGCAAATCATTCATATCTCCTCTCTATGTTGCTAAGCATTATTTTGTCTATGTTGCTTGAGTTGTTTTGATGGAAGCAAAGGAATACACTCATAATCAACCCGCTTAGCTTGTACTATTTCAATTCTAGATCGCTTGTGTTTTATCAACTTCACATGAAAGTTGATTCGTTAGGAGAGTTTTTACATATAAAACAAATGTTGAAGCTTTACAACTGTATCTTTTGACCTCTGGTAGTCAATTCATTACCTTTAAAGCATAGCAAACTAATGCAAGTCGAAGTGTTGTACGAAAGAAATCAACTCGACATTATGTTTCTAATAGCGATCTTTTCGCAACTGCATTTCCATGGTCCAAATGAAAAGTGCATGTAAAGATGTAATTTTGTATTTACTTAGAGTTAGTTTGGTATTACATTGACATTGAACTTATGCAATCAAGAACGAATATACGATCTCTACACTGTAATTGCTCACAGCTCTCATTTACACTACTAGAATGTAGAGTGTAGAGAGAATGTAGAGTGTAGAGATCCTTTCTTAAACTTTAGCTAATAGAAAAATGCTTCTATACTACTGCATTTTCTTGTCATTTACACTACTTGTCTTTTTCTTGTCGCTTGGTTACTTGATATTGGCCACATTTGGAATGCAAAGGGCCACATTCTTTTTGGCTTGGGGACCTTGCTTGTGGGGCTTAGTGTTCAATGATGATTTAGGGACTGAAATAGACTATTTTGACAACAAAACTTGACATTTATTACACTTGATTGATTAGTTCAATTGTCATCTTTCTCAGATATGCTAGTTTAGACACCTTGTGCTATCGTTGTTTATCATCTCCTTACGGTGTAATATATCTTGGTTTCATTCAAAGAAGCTTAGTGCCCTCCACTCTTGTACCCTAGCTCCGCCACTCCAAGTGCCCTCCACTTTGTACCCTAGCTCCGCTGCCACTCCTGCGCCCTCAAGATCGCTTGCCTTGGCAAGACCAAGCCACCAGCGCCGCCCCCTCCAATGACTTCGCTCAATGATCCGACCGTCCGTCTGCAAGGCCCACTCCAAGCGACCGGCCACCGGGCGCTCCCCTTCAACGCCCTTCAACGCACTGCTCAAGCCGCCACCTCAAGCGACCGCCGCCCGCGCTTTCCCCACCGCGCCCCGTGCCCTCCCCATCGGCGCCGCTTCTTCAACGCCTCCCACCGGGCGCCGCCCCTTCAACCCTACCGGTAAGCTACCCAACGCCTTCCAACTAGTTCCAACACAAAAAAAAATGCGGGTTTTTACATCAACGAGTTGTCGACATAGATGCATGACTTTTATTACCTTTTGTTTGTATGGTTCTTAGTCGCTATTCTCAACCCTTTTTTATCGTGGCAGTCATCTCGAAATGCGTGGAATTTTGATTTTGAGGCGCCAAATGCATAGGGGTTAGTTTGGATTAATCGATCGTTTGTGTTTCATCGAGTTACGTGTCGATCAAAGCGAAACTTTTTTTTGGCGTGAAGAACACATTGGAATTTTATCAACACAACACGTAATCGCCGATAACTAGCTAGCTACGTCTGCCGTGCAATCGTGAAAAGAAAACATTGTGTCATGAGTAGCGCCCTATCCAGCTTTTTCCAACCAATTCTCCATTTGTGTGATCTAGAGTTCACAAAACACGAAAAGTTTACTGGTACACCCATACTAACACGAACCACTGATTTTGTGTGATCCAATGGCTTATATCTTCTATCGCATCTCATTAGGTAATATAGGCTATCAATGACTATATAGGGTTATTATAGACTTTGCACTTTGTACAATTGAGGAAAGTAAATAATAGAGTTGATCGTTTTACGCTTGATCGTTTCTTACAACATGTCGACAATATGAATCCAAGCCTCACACGTGAGTGACACTATGGATCCAAGCCCATAAGAATCATTGCTTGACAGACGCACAGAATCATTGCTTGATATGGATGTGAGATCAGAAAGTTCCAAATAAATGTTTTAGCAAGAGTTTGTTCCTGAAGGGTTAAAATTTTGATTTATATTCCTATCAAAATGTAAATTTTTATTCTCCTACCATGAGATATGTATTCCATGTTGGATGAAAAATGTGAGCAACTTCTGCACAGTGCTCGCTTGTTCTTGTTGGCTAATGTTAGTTGAGCTTCATGTGCATGATGTTAGTTGAGGTCATCTTCTGGTGGTTCTGCACTTGTTCTTGTTGGTCAAGGTTTGGGTGTTGTTCTATGATGATATTGGGTTAAGAATGATAAGAACAATTATTATGTGTCTTGGGCCTTGAACTGGTAGAACAACATGCTTCAAATTGTTTTCTCATATTCATATGGCATCTAAGTAGTTAATTTTCTTTACGCATATCAAAGGATGATACTTTCCTACCCTCCTTGGAAAATCAAGGCATTTTTATAGTCAAGAATCGCACATTTTCTCACTGTGGTAGAATAACATGCTTGAGAGTGTTGTTTACATCAACGCTTGATATTCGATAAGTATACTCTCTTGTGGTTAGTCGACATTTGTTAATTCGAATCTGTTGATATTTAGTATCTGCTTTGAACTATCTTGTTATCAATCGATCATAGATATTTAACAAAGAAATTCTGAACAACTCTTTAATTGTGCATGCTAAGGTGGTAAGGGTTCAAGGCCCTAGTCACTAAATAATTTGTTAGCCCATTTGTGATTGTGGTGAAAATTCTTATTTTCATCCAAACCCTAAATCTGAGAGCAAATCATTCATATCTCCTCTCTATGTTGCTAAGCATTATTTTGTCTATGTTGCTTGAGTTGTTTTGATGGAAGCAAAGGAATACACTCATAATCAACCTGCTTAGCTTGTACTATTTCAATTCTAGACTGCTTGTGTTTTATCAACTTCACATGAAAGTTGATTACATTAGGAGAGTTTTACATATAAAACAAATGTTGAAGCTTTCACAATGTATCTTTTGACCTCTTGGTAGTCAATTCATTACCTTTAAAGCATAGCAAACTAATGCAAGCCGAGTGTTGGTACGAAAAGAAATCAACTCGACATTATGTTTCTAATAGCCGGACCTTTTCGCAATCTGCATTTCCATGGTCCAAATGAAAAGTGCATGTAAAGATGTAATTTTTGTATTTACTTAGAGTTAGTTTGGTATTACATTGACATTGAACTTATGCAACAAGAACGAATATATGAGATCTCTACACTGTAATTGCTCACAGACTCTCATTTACACTACTAGAATGTAGAGTGTAGAGAGAATGTAGAGTGTAGAGATCCTTTCTTAAACTTTAAGCTAATAGAAAAATGCTTCTATACTACTGCATTTTCTTGTCATTTACACTACTTGTCTTTTCTTGTCGTTTGGTTACTTGATATTGGCCACATTTCTGTGAATGCAAAGGGGCCAGTCAGTTCTTTTGGCTTGGGGACCTTGCTTGTGGGGCTTAGTGTTCAATGATGATTTAGGGACTGAAATAGACTATTTGTGACAACAAAACTTGACAGTTTATTACAGCTTGATTGATTAGTTCAATTGTCATCTTTCTCAGATATGCTAGTTTAGACACCTTGTGCTTCTTGTTGTTTATCATCTCCTTGCGGTACATTAATATATCTTGGTTTACATCCGAAGAAGCTTATTAGATATTTTATGTCTGTGCATACCAAATATACAATTGATTTGCTTTAAAGCTGTCAAGTAGTAAATTTGCAATAGAGGTAAGGTTGTCACAAATCGCCTATTGCTCGTTCCCGTGGCGAGGAGGGCCTTTAGGCAACCCGACATCCGAGAACACTCTAAATTTAAAACAACTTGAGCTAGATGCTACTTGATTTGTTAATGATCATGCCATTGTTGATATCTCCGATTGTCTCGCTATTTTGATCATTACGCTTTATGGTTAATTTTGATCATTCTCGCTTCATATCTCCTCTCTTGAGCTCACCAAGAAAGGGCCCAAGCCCAAGCCTTAGACCAGCCACACCTTCTTGAGCTAATCTATAACTCCGCGCCTTAGTCTTTTAATTGAGATAGTTGATATCATTCTCAGGAACAATTCACTTAGTCTTGTAAAACCAAGTATGACAAACTCATAAAGCAAGCATGCAAGAATAGTTTAACAAATAACTCTAAGGACTTTAAGGATCTAATATAGTCCTCAGTTTGTTATTAGTGGATTATACCATTTGTGACTCGAAATGAGCCATGGACAGGCACTTTAAGGATCTAATATAGTCCTCAGTTAGTACATCTTCTATCTTAGCACATCTTCTATCTTATTCCATTTGTGACTCGAAATGAGCCATGGACAGGCACTTTAAGGATCTAATATAGTCCTCAGTTAGTACATCTTCTATCTTACTCCTCAGTTAGTACATATTTTCCTCAGTGTGCTAATTCAATATGATACACTTAGTTATTCTATCAGTTAGTACATATTTTCTTTCCCTCTCTCAAATATCTCCTTTCTATTGAGTAGTTCTAATGGAGCCCAAATCGAGCCTATAATGGAGGAGAGCCCGGCAGTACCTTACCCTCCACCCAACCACCGGTTGCCGAGGCCTCCACCGCTGTTCCGGGGCCTCCACCATTGTTCCCGAGGCCTCCACTTGCTGCAACACGCCGAGGATGAGGAAGAATAAGAAGCTCAAGGCCGTACACCATCACGGAGGTCTCAGATATCGGGTCCCTGTTGCAATCAAAAAGGCGTGCAAAATACAGGTCAACATGCGGGTACATCGTAAGGGAGAAAGTGCCAATCACCTATTTGGATTGGCATAAAGTGCCCCAAGCCACCAAAGAGGATCTGTGGATAGAGCTCAAAGGAACCTTCGCATTCCCCGAAGGAGTCGAAGAACTCGTGCGTCGCGATGCATTGATGACCATGGATGCGGCGTGGAGAAACTTCAAGGCGAGGCTGAACGTAAATTATGTGAAGCAAAAACGGTCAGCCGTCGGAGACTACCCAAGATTACAGCCATACTGGGATGAGTTCGTGGCGATGAAGCAATCTGAAGCAGCAAGGAAGTCTAGTGAGGACCACATTAGCATCGCAAGAAGGAATACTCACCCCCACAGACTTGGCACGAGTGGGTACACGGTAAAATTGCTCAATGGGACAGCAGAATTACAAGTGATCCAACAGACTGCTCAAGTCCCTTGGTCGAACTACGGACGAGTGAAGCACTACGTGCTAGCGAGGGCGATCTCTTGTCTCATCGAGTTTATCATTCAAGAGCGGCGAAGACGAAGCAGTGGCGCAAAGAGTTCATCAGTTGTACGCCCAGTCCACCCAAGGATCCTTCCACCCAAACAGGGAGAAAGACGAGCTATCAGCGGCCCTCGGAAACAAAGAGCACCCCGGTCGAACACGAGGCGTCGGGGTCAAGGTTCCATGGAAGATGGGATTCCCTGAGCACGAAGACTCTTATAGGAGTCGGAAAAGAGCTAAAGAAGAGTAGGCTGCGCAGGAAATGGAAAGTATGAAGGAAAGGGTTCTGCGAGAATTACAACCCACCATTCACGAACAAGTTCAACGACAAGTACAAGAAGCCTTGAGCGACGCAGGCCGAAAACGCTCTCCAAATTTCTACAGTCGTCGCGGCGATTCTGGGTCCACGCCAAAGACAAGCGGACCTAAACCATTATCCTGTGGACGACATACATGACCCCACACCCTGTCAGCTCAACGTGCCCGTGATGAACATCTTTCTACAGTGTCTCATGAGGTAGCTTATCCGTGCCAACAAGGGGTGTCTGCACAATGCCCCGATAGCGCCAGTTATGCAAAGGTCCGTGGACACCAGAGTTGCACGCTTTGTCGATATCAAAGCTAGAAAAACCCGCCAATGACGAGATAACAACTCGGGAGGTGCCGCCCACTCATTCATCCAAAGGCGCAAGCGTGACATCATCTTGGACCATGCAGGCACCCTCTCTCGACATCGTTTTGGATCATGCATCGCCACCTCTCTGCAGAAGCAATCACAAGATCATCACCAAAGACACGAGAGTGAAATGGTGAAGAAGCAAGATGAGGTAGAAAAGAAATCCATTGAGGGCCCCATAAATATGGCCCCCGTTAGTACTCCAACGCAGAAACTCAGAACACACGGTACTTCAAAGGACAAACCTACAACCCCGATCCCAAAAATGGCACATTAGACAGCCAGACGGCTAGATCAGGGAAGCTAGGACCGAGTATGATGTCGTCCGTGAAAAAAGTAAGGGCAAGGGAAGTCGATGAACAAGAAAATCAACCAAGATTGAAATTCGAGGTTGGGAAGCCCTTAGTCACCGATTCGCAGCTAAATGCAGTCTAACACCCATGATGCAAATGACTACATGCATGGTACATGGAGCGATCCAACCAAGACGTACTCGAAGGTGATCACTGCAGTGTTCGTGAGGAACATTTTCACCACGAGGGCTATGGCTACTTCTTAATAGAATTCGATAACATGCACAACTTGTTCTATCATGACGCCTCGACATATGTTTTTGAGATGTTTGGACATCGTAAGTGTCTAATATATCAATCTTGGTCTACATTCACGTAATACCGATAAATGTCATGTCTAACTATTTCGTTATATAGATACGAGATTCAAGAACTACGAAGAACCAAGGGCGATGGGATTCTCGACCGTGAACGGTTTGCCAAGAAGAAATCGAGAGAGTACCAAAGGAGGTCGAGGAGTACGCCTATAAAGCTTTGCTTAAACTACAAGACAAGGAGTTTATACTTGTACCATACAATTTTAAGTAAGTTCCTCACTAGCGAGTTAAATTACTCGTTGGTTTCATTATTTACTCGACGTAACGACTAATGGCTATGGCATCCAGATTCCATGGATTCTCGTAGTAATTCATCCGCATAAGAGCAAGATGTCGATCATGGATCCACCGGATAAACCTAAAGCGCACTATGAAGTGATGACACGCTTAATCAACCAGCGTTCAAAAGATATTGTGAGAAGAGCACGAGACACCGCCCATACCGAAAACCCTTACAATCCGTACTAAATTTCCGACGCACGCAAGGAATATTCTTATATCGTATTTCATAGTAAATAGCTCCTTCGACGACATCTTAGTTAATTCGATTTTCGCGATGTCACAAGCGTAAGCAAGGAACAAATCTATGTGGGTACTTCGTGCCGAGACATGCGGAAATCTTAAGTTGCACAATAAAAGACAATGACGTGGAGGTCAGTCATACCGACATGACACATCGATTCGCGCCACTCGATTTCTATATACTCTCTTAATTTTTTTTTCATACCTACAAGCCTCAAAGTTTACTAGATAGGGCTTGCTTCAAATCCAAGCCGTTCAGGGCCACTCGCCTACTTCATCATGAAGGAAATACTCAACAAAAAGGCGAGTTTTATGACGAAGACAACAACGATCCACTCCTCCATACTCATGTCTCACATCGCGTGTCTCCAAGCTCAAGACCCATAGGCTTCTAGTTTAGAAAACTAGTTTAGGCTTTTGTTACTTCAATTCTATTTCATTACAAAGTGTAAATAACTCTTTGTACCTTTGAAATGGGAGCCCTTCTTTCCTCAATGCCACTTCTCTTGTCGGGTTCTGCTCTTCAGTAGCATGTATGTTTGTCTTCTTGAGGAACACATGTACACACATGCAGTGGCACTTCTAAATATTTCATGTGTTTGCCTTACATGGTTATTTTTTCATATGAAGTTATTTCATGTGTTTGTAATAGTATGATAAACTAACCAAGTGAGAAATGTTGAATGCTTCAGTAGTTATTCATGCATGCTTACTATCTATACACAAGGATGAGACTGATCCTGAGAAAATGCTTACACGTGGAACTCAGATTACTCTGTTTTTAAGAGTAAGTTCACCTAATGTGTTATATAATGGCTAACTTTTTGTAGCGTAAATCTTACATTCTTTGTACTTATGCGGCTCGATGATAAGTATGAGTTTGCTTGATCCCGCAAGGATTCAAGGCTTGGTTAAGAACTACTCTCAGTTTGTGTCATTCCCCATATATACATGGCAGGAGAAATCAAGAACTGTTGAGGTAGGGTCTTGATTTGCTTCTTCCTGATTCTCTTAACAATACAAGTTCTTTTTTTTGAGAACATGATACAAGTTCTTTAGAGCTAATACTATGTATTGCCTTCCCATTTCTTCCACTGATGTGACCTCCTTGCTTGACAGATTGAAGAGGATGAAGAGCCAAAAGAAGGTGAAGAGGCAAATGAGGTTAGTTATCCCGACCGCTTACTTCTAGTTTCCCTAATGTTTCTAAAGACTTTGCTTTTTTGCAACCGATACAACTCAAGGCACAAGATAATTACTCGGATATGCATTTACGCTGTTCTCGCATTATTTTTCTACTAGCCGTTGATTAAGGTGGAAAAGATTTCTGAGTTTAGCATGTATTTTATAGTTCCCCCGATACTTGAGCTTTGTAAAAGGTGTAGTCGATTCAAATGACCTTCCCCTCAATGTTTCTCGTGATATTCTTCAGGAAAGTCGAATTGTAAGTTATCGAAAATGCCTGCGGCTTTTATATTTGAAAATTGCAGATTCTGAATGTTGACATTATTTGTGATTTTTTATCACATTTGGAGGTAATTTATGTTGTTTATTCGTAAGAATTGCAGATTCTAGAAAGACATTGAAGTATGAACATGACGTAGTTTTTATGAGAGAAGAACCGCTCTTTGTTTCTTCCATTGCTTTGGCTCGGTTTGTTGTTTGTTTTTCTTTAGGTTCTCTACCTTGTTGAGCCAATTGATGAGGTTGCCATTCGAACTTACGCACCTACAAAGAGAAGAAGTTTGTCGATATCAAGAAAGAGGACATGGAATTGGGTGAGGAAATGTTGAAGTTTGCTACTATTGTTTGTACTGCTGTTTTGACAATTATTTGCATCACGTTAACTTATATTTGGATCATTTCTGTATGAACAGATCATTGTGTTGAAGAATCTCTGTACTCATCTCCTGATGCATTTTTCTCAAATTGACAGGCTCATGAAGACACAATCACTTGGTGATACATCAAACTTAGAGTTCATGAGGGGAGAAGGATTTTTGAAATTAACCCCGACCACCTTGTTATCAAGGACTTGAATGTAAGATTCATTGCTCCTGCCACTCATGTATTTGAATGTAAGTTCATGTACCTCATACCACATTAGCAACCCAAACACCGTGCAATCTGAACCTGTGCACTCACATGTTGAGAGTGATTCTGCTTGGTTTAGTTGGTATTTATGCCAAGTAGTGTTGTGGTCAGCATATTTGGTAATTCTCTTATATATATTCTGTACAGACAACGGCATGGCTAGCACTGCCTGAGGCTAGCCAAAAATGCTAGTTTTTTATTTTCTTGTTATGATAGATTATATAATTGATCGGTATTACATAATATATTATTGCAAATGAAACCTTAGTTATCCAAGGCCATAAATCGGTATCAATTGATCCAACCCTAAATTGTGTACTGATTTCATAGTGGCGACAATAGGTGCAGAGTGCATGTAGTATGTGCAATATTTGAGCACTTAATTAATTGCTTCATGTTTTTGCCAGTGTTGCTTCATGTTTTTGCCATCTTTGCTTCTGTATGACACTTCTATCAATTCTCTTATATATATTCTCAGACAGAGGGCATGGCTAGCATCGCCGAGGCTAGCCACAAATGCCGCTTTTTATTTTCCCGTGTCGGACTATCGGTGACGGTTCGAGCAAAAACCGCCATCGATAGTACTAGTATCGATGGCGTATCGATGGCGGTTTTGGCTCGAACCGTCATCGATATCATGGGTATCGATGATTGTTCGATCCACAAACCGTCACAAATAATGTTATCTGTGGCGGTTCTAGAACCGTCACTGATAATCCTGGATTATCAGTGGCACTAAATATGTGGCGGTTCGAAAACCGCCACTGATGGCAGTTTCGAACCGCCACTGATGACCTTTTTCAAGGTAGTGGACATTGTACCACTTTGTGGTCTAGATGAGGAGGCAAGTGAGAGTTGTGGGATCTAATGGATCCCATCGTTGGCGACGAGGAAGACAATTAGATCTGGTGCATCCTGTCACTGACGTCCTCCTCCTGTCATATAGCCTCAACTAGATTTGGATGGCTAGCAGCAAAAGCACGATAGGGAGGAGAGGGAATAGTAGCATCAAAGGAGTGAAGATTGCAACGTCATGGTCGATTCGGGCACGGTTATGCTCTCGATTTGGGACGAGAGATAGAGAGAGAGAGTAGTATTGAATGGGGAATGGACGTGAATACATAGATGAAAGGGTGGGCTAGATAGGTAAGATCTTGGTGAGGTTGAACGTTGAGTCGTCTATGAAACGGTATATTATTCACCGGTATCTCTGTTTTTTTTTTAATTTTTTATTGAGACGTTGTGCGAGACGTTCAGCACATATGGTCATATGGATGGACCGTATCAACAATGCTAACTCTTTTAGTTTTAGTACAGAGATAGCTAGCTTATATAGTTGTTGACTACCTAGGTTGGGCGTTACGCTTAGAAGTTAGAACGATGTAACAATCCACTTGTATTGTGAGTACATATGTTTCACTCAGTCAGGCCATGAGCACGTACGCGGCCTTCACAGATTGAATAAGGGATCGTGTGACATATTTTGTTGGCATTGGACATACATATATGAACGACGATACTTATTCGGCGATAGTTGCTGTTGAAACTGGTGGCCATCTTAATTATATAGCACGAGAGAATAATCACAGTAAATGCAAAAGCACACGAAAATTTGTTAACGAGGTTCGTGTACGAGAAGTTTCTTTTTCACAATTAGAGTTACACACTACTACATATATGAATATCAGTACCGGTTGACAATGGGCATAGCAACCTCGTGACTCCAGCCTCACCCTTCTAACCAACCCACCCACCATCGCGTACTGATATACATAGAATATGCATTCGTTTTGAACTTTCCTCAAACGAAGCATCAAGATCGGTTCAATAACGCGAACCGCATCAAGTCTCATCGATGCGGTTAGAACACGAACCGGTATTGATGCCCTCACATCAGTACCGGTTCGTGTTACGACTTATGAACATGAACCGCATCATATTTAACCGGCATCAAAGTCTCGACGATCTCAGAGCCAATAAATCTGATATCAAGCCCTCATCAAGACAGTTCAAATCTAACTGAGACTGATGAGCCGGTATGAAAGGTCTGATCTGTAATAGTGATAGGAGGTTGATGATATATATTTATACCTCAATCCACTTTCCAAACATTAAACATTTCTTTTCATCTTGTCATATATAAGCCATGCACAACAATCGTGCATGCTGGTACTAAGTAGAGAGTCAAGATGCGTTGTAAAAGGTGTACTTAGGTACGAACGAAAGAAAAGTTATCTATGAAACTCAAAACGTAGAGAAACTTATGCATGGTGCAGACGAGACGACAGTAGCGGTAGCAGTATTGGCATATGACACACTCCCTCTAGTCACGAAAGAGTGACGTTTTTCTACTTGTTAAAGTAAACAAGATGCTCTTCTGATCACTAAATTCACTTACTGTACATTTTCAAATGGTTGTGAAAGTGTAATGCTACAAAAATATTTTTCATGATGGATTCTTTCGTATCTTTTTTATGATTAGAGACTTTTTACCATGTTGTACTAAGAGATACCAAAAATGATACCTTCATCATTTTTTTGACCTTTTGATGCTAACTCAATATAAATTTTAGAACTTTTAAAGATGATAAAAAATATTTTTAAATCATATATTTGATCGACATCAACGAAGATTAACTGTATTATCTAGAATATGGTACTCATGATGCGACCAGATGGAGTAAAACCCATGGATCTATAACTATTTAAACTAAATCTTAGCTAGACTGGGCTAGGCTTGGATCTTATATTTTCCACTAAATCTCGCACCACCAACCAAGTAAATCAATTGATGATGCCTTTAGCACTAATGTTTTTTTTTGTTTTACATACTTCAGTAACATACTTTAAGTTCTAACTTTCAACATATGTTTTTAGTAAATGAGATGTGTAATTACAGACCTAGTTTTATCATTTAAATATTACACCATAAACTATCAACTCATCGAAACAAACAGTTTATCTAGATAAAGACTCAAATCAAGGCTCAATCTTTTATTTTGGCTCAAGTCAGACTTGAACCTCACTCATTTTTACATCAGATTGAATACAGATCTATGAAAAAATATTAGACTTAGGACCATATCTATGCACGAGTACGGGCAGGGAATCTGCAGACTGCGAGTCTACCGCTCACTGCTCACCAGACAGTCTCACTACTAGTGGTACCACTCCAGGTGTCAGCACGAGGAGCCGCGGTGAGGACGCTACATCTCTGGGACGCCTATGTTAGCCGACGGCTATGTTAGCCTACTCGCTGAAGGATTGTACTCCTCCTATGTATAGACTTGTACGTACGTACTACTTACAAACAAACAAACGCTCTAACGTATATAACATGTGAAGTAAAAGCAATGGCACCTATTATTGGTGCTAGTAGATCAGCCTAGAACTGACCCTAGCTCCGTGTTTTAGTACTAAAAAGGGTGAGTATACTAAGGGATCAGTGCTGTGATGGCGGTGACGATCACTTTGGCATGCAGTCACCAACTGTTAGCACCGTCAGATCACCACGGAAAACAACGGTCAGATCGATGCTACACTGCTCGGCTACAGCGAGTGCTATAGTACTTCAGTCGCTAGCTACAGTCTCTCTGAACGGTTCTCTTCGAAAATTTGTACATCTCATTTTAATCCAATGGACGGTGATGGCACTGTCACCATTGCCTTGGATCTCATTTCGTGCTAGATAGACTAATGCACAATGGCACTTCATCAGCTCAGCCCTCAGTCTTAGATAGGGCTATAAACGAGCTGAACTTAAGTAAGTTTGCTCTTCTAAGCTCGAGCTTAGTAGAAACTTGAGCCGAGCTCAAATAAGCTTGAGTTGAGGTCCAAGCTTGGAGTTAGGCTCGAACTCGATTCGATTAAGCTCGAGAGCAAGAGAAACTGACGCCCTTTGTCATCCTCTCGCTGTTGAAAGAAGACGGTCATGTCCGCCGCCACCGAAAGACAATGGCCACCCTAAGAACGCAACGACGACTCGTGGGGAGCAAATCCTGGCGCCTGCGATGATGACAAGCAAAGGCAGAGGCGGACGAAGTAGATGAGCTTGGGCCCTCTCCTAGCGAGGCCATGGGCGTCTGGGTCAGACGAGGCTTTAGGCGACCGGAGCTTGAGTGGCACCAATAGGCGACAGGTGACATGAGCTCGGAGACGCCATTAGTCGGCCAAATCTGGATGGAGCTGCACATTTTCCGCCATCGTCCACCGTTGAAAGATGACAGCCACCCCGAGAAAACTAAGATGACCACGAGGAGCGGATCCGGGCACCCGAGGTGGCGAAGCAGAGGAGGTGGCCACCTTAGCTACCACAATGTGGTCAGAGCAAGAGCGGGAGCCGAGAAGGGCGTCAAGGGAGCGATGGCGCCATAGTGGGAGTCGAGAGGGGCGAGTAGCCGAGTAGAGGAGTTTTTGAGAAGAAATGAAGGGGAGGAGACGATTTCTTTTGTTCCTTCATTGATCTAGCCAACCAGGCTCGCGAGCTATTCGAGCTCGACTCGGTGAAGCTCACGAGCTCAAGATTAAACTCGAGTTCAACTCATTTGAGAACTCGAATCGACCCAAGCTCGAGTAACTCACGAGCATCGAGCTTTTTTTTTCATAGCCCTGATCTTAGGTGGACGCTACTATAACGACAGCACACGATAGTTACTCAGCGCATGCAGCTCGAATAAACCAGGCCCTACATATCTGGTTTGGATCTCGTGAAGCCAATGTCACATTGCACAGCATATACACACTTGCCCGATCAAGGAATGTCGACATTCCCAATTATCAAGATATTACTTGAGTCATACACATCAACCATATGTATGTATGTACTCGATCGCTAGCTAGTTCATCCATTAAAACCTTTTGGGCTCATCAGGCAAATTTTGAACCTTATCCACCCACGGACATTGTCTAGAGTATATATATACGTTCATTTGTATTCGAGACGAGAGCTCGCAGGACATCTACGTGCAGGTCTTTTAATTAAGTTGGCTCGTTGCGAAACTCGATCATCTAGCTGTTCTCAGTTCTCTCGCTAGCAAACGTACTTCAGATCTTGTCCGACCTTGGGACCCTCTAACCTGACCATCGCCAGAGAGTTAAAGAAAAAAACATGCATGCATGAGCTCGATCAGGACCTTTAAGTAGTTGAGTTCATTCAGCAATCAAGTAGGCCATGCATCCAGGGAAAAATCAAACGGAATGACTTGTACTCGGACGTCCGGAATTTTTGAACGCATTGAAATATTTTTTTTCTTCTCGTGCAACATTTTATTACAACTTGAACAGAAAATTCGCTACAATAAATGGATGTTGCCAAAAAATGTTCACGCGTTGATCTGTTGCAAACGTGAAAAAATATTACAAGAGACGTCCGATAGGATGAATAGAAATCGGACCTCCGAGCGCTAGTTTCTCCCAAAATCAAAATCCTTGACAGCCAGCCAGTCACATCTGAGTGCCTATTTGATTTCATGCCGTTCTACAGAACAACCTATATATGCATGCATGTACATTACTAGCCAAGGAGAGACGAAATAAAAAAACCTGTACCGACACAGACGCTAGCTAGCCAAGACAGCGAATATTCAACTGCTACGGATTTTATTATTAATTGTACACTCGGTACAAGTACACGGTGCTGGTACACACACTAGTTAAAAGGGTAGGAAGAAAAACGACAAGTAGAAAACAGTGGCTCACGTCAGCTCAGCAGCATGAGCAACACTAGCTAGAGCTTGAGATTAAGATCAGCATGCCTCTGCTTCTCGCCGCCGTCGAGCGTGCACGGGCGTCTGCCCTCCGCACGCCGCCGACTGCTCGACGAGCTGCTACCGTCGATAGTGGTGTTATAGGCGACGGTGTGATGAGGCGCTTCGAACGCGGCTCCGTCGGCGACGTGGGGGTACCCTTGGTGGCAGGGCCGGCAGGAGTGCGATAATACCGACGTCGCCGCCGCCGCCGCCATGGGGGGCATCTGGTGGGTGGGCAGAGCCATGGTGGGGGTGGCCGCCGCCGCAGGGAGGTAGAGGTGGGCGTTCCACGGCACGCTCCTCTCCTTCTTGTGCGCATTCTGGTGCCCCCCTAGCGCCTGCGACTTGAGGAACTTCTTGTCGCAGAAGAGGCAAGGGAAGAGCCTCGCACCACCACCACTGCCTCCGTCAACACCACCCCCACTGTAAGCAGCGATTCCAGCAGGGGAGGACGGTGGCGGCGATGTGCCCAGCATTAGCGACAGGTCGACGGCTAGAGAAGGGGGAGGCGGAGGAGCCTCCATAAGAGAGCAAAGCAAGCTGTGGTCAGCTAGATTCTATGGCTTTCACACTGGTCTTGGTTGCTGTTCGACGAATCTAAAGGGGTGGTGCCTCCATGAGCTATCTGAGCTGGGCTCTGCGTGGGTGTGGATGGTGAGTATGTTTATAGAAAGCCAAGGAAGCATGAAAGGCAAAGCCCACATGTCCTAAATCTAGGAGTTGCATTATTGAAAGGGGTACTATGTGGCGCCCAACGCCAACGCCGGTGGCCCCCCGGCCATAGCCACGGTGGAAGACGACAGGCAAGTTTGGTGCTCACACTACGTGGGCATCGGCGGGGGTTTTTTTTCCGGCCAGCCCGAAGAACAGGAGGCACGTCACGGCCTGGCATGCATGCAAATGGACTGGCTCGGTCCGGTCCGGTTGTTAGGACTGTGTCAGACCTAGCAACCGAGCACGGTAGGCGACACGGCATGATATGCGCATAAAGTGTTGTGCTTGGACCGGTACGGCTTGCTAAGGGGTGCTAGGCATGGCACGCAAGCGGCATATATAATGGCACTACAGAATGGAAAGACAAGTTGGAGTGAGAGTACCTAGTCGCGGCGCGTGCCCACACCACCGACGCCGTGCGCCCGCGGGGAGGTAGCCATGGCGAAGGAGGAGATGGGGAGGCGGCGACGATGGAGGGGGAGAGGGGGAGGCAACGATGGCGGAGGAGGAGAGCGTGATGGTAGAGGTGGAGAGGGGGAGGCGACGACGGTGGAGAGGGAGAGGGGAAGAGTGTGATGCGGCGACGGCAGAGGGGGAGGGAAGAGGGGGAGTCAGAAGGCGAGAGAGAGGGAGCAACGTCAGAGAGAGATGGTGCAAGGTCGAGAGATAGATAGGTGAGGCTAAGAGATGGAGAGAGAGAGAGTAACTAGCATATGACATGATAAATGGAAGAAATAGAGTGGCATGACAAATGAAAGTGACATAACGAATGAAAGAAATAAAGTTAATTGTCTCATCAGAAGTTACTTTCATTTCAACCAGCATGGCATAGTCTAGACTCACGACCCATCATACCTGTGCGGTGCCACACCGGCTCAGCACGCCACGATGTCCAGGTCTAGCTCACTGCACACGCATGTACACCCCCAAAAGGAACTCAAGATCATTGCTACAATGATAATAGTTGGTATGGACCAATGTCATGTGTTGTTGTAGCAAGGTCTTGCATGCGATGATGCTTATTTGCAAAAAGAAATTAATTAGAGGTAATTGCATATCGTGATCATGATCGCACTTGTCATTATGATACTCTCATGCTTTTAGATGACGTGGACTCTCCATCGGGGCCTTAGGAAATACTACTAGACAGCTTCAGTATAACATAAAATTTTGGCTAAGAAATTTTAACTGTTAAAACAACCTAATTGTCAGCTGATGGCACTTCGTCTGTGATCGATTTAAGGAGCATATAGTTCGTATTATATTATGAATTGAGTACTCATCCTTCTAGAGCATGGAAAAATCACAGGAGTTAGTACAATAGGGTATTTTGGGTGGGAAAAGTCGAAAAGAACAGTTCTTGATGTGGATCCCATGTTCGTGATGTGAACAACTTGGTCTAAATTGAAAGGGGCTTGGCCATCACTCTCTGTCGCATTGTTCAAGCACTCCTCCTGATAGTAATGCTACTAGTAGTGCATGTCCTAAACAGAGAAAACAAACAGAAATATTAATAGAAGAATATTTTGGCAGGCACGTCAAACAAAACAGGAAAATTGAAAGGTGCACGTCGTATGCAAAAAAGGGAGAACATACTAGCAGTTTAATCTTTTCAATCCCTCCTTTCATGACCATTGTCCACATCCAACCAAGGGAGGGGGGGTGTTGGGCTTGTGATTGGTCAGGAGGAGCATGCAATGGCAATGCAATTACCAAGGAACACGTGCAACATATGACGGTGCATAACAGGGAATTAACCTAGCTAAACAGGGGCAGAAGAGGTAGAGACCAACAATCATCAACAATCTTCTCAAGCCTAATTATACTACTGCAGCTACTTATATACTTGCCTTTGTGACCTTTGCGAGAGAGACCCATGCATACACGCCAATATGCCATGCTCATCCTACTACCGCTAGCTAGTACCTGCCTACCTGGTCAAGAATTTGGATACACAAGGACCGTGCAATGTCTTGGCCATCAAGGATCGATGCTCCTTGTTCTACCAGAAGTCACATGTTGAAGTCTTTGTTCACTAATAATAAAGGCAATATTAGGTTAGCAAGGTTGTTTTTTTCTCGTGTTTACTTAGTTTACTAGGTATAGGTCAAGAGGTTTTCCAAAGAGGGAGAGAGCTAGCTCTTGATCAAAATTCTGGGAAGTATTTGGAGAGATGCATGGACAATTGCAGGGAGAGGTAGAGACCAACAATAATGCAAGCAGACGAGGATAGGGATGGAGAAAGAAATTTGGCACTAATACATGAAGTAGTACATACATGTTGGGAAATTTGTCTGCTCGTCCATTTCTTCCAGGGCATCCATTCTACGTACCCATCCATCCTCACGCGGTTGTTCATGGGTCGGTCAACCACCGCCGGAGCTTCTCCATGGTTGAGCAGCCACAGACCCTGCAGTGCTGCAATGTGTGCCAACGAAAGTAGTGGTAAAACGACGACGCATAGGGCATAGTCGGCTAGTCGCTACCTAAGCTAACTCAGCTTTGAAGGAGAAAAGCAACGCAGAGTCACGTGGCTTTGCCTTGCCTTTCTGTGCCTCTAAGAGCACTTTTATCCGTAACCTAATAATATATTCCAACGTTTGGTTGATTCGAAGAAAACCACGCAACGTTCGAAATTTTATTTCTTACGAATCAATACTTCGTATTTTGGATTTTTGATAATTTAAAATTCGAGTTTTGGAATTTAAATTCTCAGAATTCAAAAGTCTGAAATTCAAAAATCGAAACTAAAAAATTTTTATTTTGTAAATTTTGAATTCTCAGAACTTGATTTTTTTTGAAATTCAAAATTCGAAAATTTTAAATTGTAAGCTTCAAAATAAAAAAAAGGAATTTCAAAATCCAAACGTGAAAAGTATGAATTTTAAAATTTAAGTGATCCAAATTTAAGATTCCAAAATTCAGTTTTTATATTTTGGTTTCAAAATTCATATTTTGAAAAAATAATTTGTATTTTAAATTCTTAAAGTTCAATACTTGATTATGACAAATTAAATAAAATAATAAATGAAAGCATACTAGCAAAGATTCCTTTCCCTTAATAATCTAAAATAGATACACTTTTCTACGAAAACAAATTCCTTGAATTCATAGTAATCTGGTTCCTAAGGTAGTCTTGGATTCTTGGTTTAGATTACTAGTTATTTTACCAAACAAGATAATCCAGAAGATAGTGATCTCTTTTGTTGTAGTGATGCCCCAGCCCCTATAAATGTCGGGGATATGTACAGACCCTAGAGAATGTATGCTTATGTACCAGTTGGTTATCAGATTATACCCATAAGAAATGTATGAAAATACCCTTCTCATGGTCATGTGATGGAAGGGTGAGATAGTAAATGTACCCCTCCCCCTTCTATATGAAGCATTCCGAGGCCTTGTTTGGAAGGTCTATTTCGCCAGGATCCCCGTAGATGAGCCGAAATTTAGGCTAAAATGCCGGCCCATCCACAGGGATCACGGCCGGAAATAAACCTCCCAAACTAAACCTAAGAGAGCTCAATGAGAACACACACCCTCTCATTTGGTTCCTCATGACAAAGAGTATGAGAATACTCACTGTTTAGCCCCAATGTTACAACACCTTTCCTTCAGGACACTAGCAGCTACCAGACTCGCCGATGAGACCTTGCATAGTCCTCTCTCTAGCATATGACGGTGTTTTCATAGCTAAACGCTAACTTTAGTTTAGCTTGCCTGGGTTTAAAAAAAAAACTCCTAGCTCCGCCACAGCTAGAGGAGGGAAGGGGGGGGGGGGGGTTGGATCACTTTCAAGAACTTTCTAGTTGGGCCCTCCAAGGTCGTACACAACCCACCTTTCATTTAGCAAGTACCAGCTTAGCTTTGGGGAGTCTCTCAAGAACTGGACTACCGTGGAATATAGACAAGAATTTGAGAATTCTACTTTCTAATTTTTCCCGTTACCAAGAATTGAACTACTTCATATGGAATTCCTGCAAAATTCATACGTTGGCGCTTATGGATCCCGCCCAAGCGACATGTAGTACAGCTGCAGCCAGTGTCCTTGTCTCGCGCAAGCAGCACAGGATAATTGGATAACCAAGTCTCATCGACTGGGCAATGGCCAAAAATTAAAGGAAAGAAATGGACTCAAAATGTTTGTACCTCCATACCTGTCGTGGCAGCAAGTAACGGGGCTCAAGAACTTTAGCAGAAAATGGATATTAATTAATATGACCTCAGATTGACAAGGATAGTTTCCCAACTCGACGAGAGAAAAATCTATGGGCAAGCGGGTGAGAGCGCCTCCCCAGAACAATCCTGTCGTCGTCCATTCGTGCTGAACCAGCACAAGATCCTCTGTGCGGGCAAAGCCAAGACACACCTCGATCAGGCCCCTCTTACAGTTGCCACTACAACCTTAGGCTCAGGAATTCAATCTTCCAGCACGTTTTCAGACAGCTCATCAACTGGTGCTGCGCCGTGCTGGGGACCCTCGCTGGAAATGGTCTCGATCGGCATAAATAGGCGACAACAGTGCTGGGCGGCTCTGGACTGGACTAGCTGAAAGCAGGCAGTAGCATTAGCAAGGATTGAAGGCAAGCAACCTGTCATGACTCATGAACCCTACCAGAGATGCCCATTAGTATGCCCATATTGGGATCTCATTAGGGCTATGTGACAGACCGTCGAATAGCAATTGTACAACTGCTGTGATTCACAAGGCCATCCTCTCCACCAGCAGCCAATACAGGCAGAGCCCATGATTTGACGAGCTTTCAAAAGACCAAGGGACATGGATCCAACTCATATGTATGATTAACTCAGATGTATGATTAACTGTAGGGCCCATCCTCGTGGATTGGCAACAAGTTGTACAATCGCTACTGCTAAACATCTCTTGCTGTTGGCAGGAGGCAGGTGTTCATGAGCCGATGTGCGGCATAGGGCCCCAAGGGTGACCAGAGAAGGCAAATGATGATGCACAAGGGCAATACCTGCACAAACCATACGAGGGTTCTGAAACTATGGTTATAGAGGGTAGCAAAGCAACAGGGGCCCAGAAAAAATAAATGCCCAAAAGAGAGGCCATTTTTTTATCAGCGAGGTACATAGACAGTAAACAAAACAATGCACGCAGTTAATATGAAGTCAAAATGCAACAGATCCAGGGTCGGCTTGATGAACTAGAAAGGCTATATTAACTGATGTGTTATGGAAAGTCATGTCTGGTCACCTCAGTAGAGGATAACAAGTACATGGGTACTAATCAACAATTATTTTGGACACCACCAATATTACTGAATTTAAAATGCGCAGTTGCGCACAATTCCTGCAAATGACGAGCGTACTAGAAAGCCTCGGATTTAGCATCTGTGCACATGTGAGACCTTTGCTGCATGACCCGTGCTATTTACATCCAAAACGGCATAAGCATTCCTTGTTGGCTGCTTGTTTACACTCACCTATATGATTAAGCATTCCATATGTCAGTGCAAGCCGAATATGCACTCCTACAAAACTACACCAAAAAATAAAATATTTAAAGGCATTATCAGGTGACATGAGGTTCATAGCTAACTAAGATCACATATCAGCTCTTCTGTCCCTTTTTTTATTTTTTCTGGTCCGATTTGACTGGATTTGGGTCCTTGTGGACTCCATTGTATAGACCTTTGTATTTATCTTTATACACCCCTACTGTTCTCTAAAAACAGAATTCCTCACTATGAGTTTATCAATGGACAAAAGATTGATTTGCCTGAATGAGAAAATAAGGGGAAATGACAACAAGGAAAAAACAAAAACTAGTTAGGTCTGCTTGCATGAAACAAGAGTTACCCACTAACGTAGAAGGGCAATATCATCCATCAAGCGTGCTTGAGAGACCCAACAGTGCATTCTTTAAACTCCCTTTAGCAAAGGTAATTGCAACTTTGATGTGGATTACTTGAACTCAATTAAAGAAACTACAGGAAGGAACAAACCCTTTGACAGTAGAGAAAATAAAACAGAGACATGTGTGCTCAGAACCCCACTAAGCCTTTTTGTCCCAAATAGGTTGGGGTAGGCAAGGAAAGAAACCCAAAATCGATAAAACCCCTAAACCTTCGATTTTGGTCATGGTTCCAGTATATGGATCGCTAACTTCCGTACACTCCCATCCAACGCAAAATCTTCGTGAACGTTCTAATCCCTCAACAGAACCCCACTAAGGCAACCAAAAAAAAACTGAAATTATCATACCTCAAATCACGCATGCAAATCATTGTATCAAGAAAAACATCAGCTCTATATCCATATGTGCTCCCTGCGGTACTCTCTCACAATGACTGGTACACTAGTAGGTGGGAGCTGCGGCAGCAGGGCAAATCATCAATTCAGTGGACCAAATGACAGACAGGCCATCTTAAATATGATAAACAAAACAGTATGAATGTGATAGACAAATGTCAGACTCAAGAAGATAATTCATCACTATAATAGATGCCAATAGCAGAAATTTGAGCGGTTGGTTATGTGAAAACAATGTATCCATAAGAATCGTAACAATGAGATGTCTTTTACAGAAGGGAAAAACAAATGTGCTTATGTGTACTAAATAGACTAACACTGCTTAGATAATAGGGGTACTGCAAAATAGTAAAAAATTCAAATGAGTTGCGCGCATCATGGAATCCTGAAAAGTACTCATGCAGTATAAAGCTGTACAACATCATAAAAGTATAATTCATGTGTATGTCTATCATGAATTGTAAGTAAAAAAAAAAGATGGCCGTTCAGGACACATAACTAATATCAACGAGAAAGTAATCAGTAAAGAGACTAGATGGGGTAGACAATTGGGGGTACAAATGTCTGGAGTCAGATCAAGAACGTTAAAATTTCAAACCAATAGCCATCAGATAAGTTAAGGATGCTACAAAAAAGTTTGAATGTATCCTTAAAAAACTCAAATTAAACATAGTCAACAACTATGGAGGACCATGTTCTACATCGTTGCTTCTTGTTTCTGCAAATGCTCCATTTATTTTCCACAAGCAAATCAAATTGTTGTCAGGCTCATCACTCAAAGTCCTCTTCACATGTGAAAAATAATGCATCACTTTGCAGACAGCTCGCATCTTTGTAAAGCCATATGGTACTGCTGTCTAAATGCAACGTCAGTTAGGGCAGAGAGATCTGATAGTTAGGCCAAATAGCGCAGCTTTAGGAAAGCTAATTTTGTTTGAGAACAAAAAGTCAAAAACAGCAATCTTGTGCCAATACTGGCCCCACCCACTAGAATATGAAGAGGCAACCACTTATATACACTCCCTAGTCCCTAGCTATTTTTCAATAAAACAATCTTCCCTAGCCCCTAGCTATTTTTCAATAAAACAATCTTGGATGTAAACATAAACAAATAAGAGAATATCGGCATATCCAATTATCTGGTGCACCATCTATACCTATGGGATCTAGGGAAACCTGGGAATTCCTTGCTACAACAAAAATACATATTACCAAAACAAATTCAGCTCGGCGTTCCCCAACAGAAAAGAAGGGGGGGTCTTTTAAGATATTAATTCTCGTTTTTTATAGAGTAAGACCCCTGAACTTTTGGCTTGATTGCAAAGCAAGCTTTAGTTATAATTTGGATGATAATGCAAAAGCCTGCCATGTCAGATATCTGTACTGTTGTCTGCAAAACTGACAAAAAAAACTTTGTTATGGACCTGGCTAAAATTCTGGGCCTACGTTTGCTCTTTTTGGCAAAGCAGAGAGACAAATTTGCGGCTCAAAGTTGAAGAACCAAAGCGGTACCATACTGCTATCACATTGTACTGTTAGAAGCATAAAATCCAACGGAAAAAAAAGTTTACAGAGGTTGAATAAGTCAATATGATTTGCTCATAAGCACAAGGAATTGAATGAGAAGTAGAAACACATCTTACCATCCCATAATCTGTTATGACCATTGACACATATTCAGAAGGGGTGGTGTCATACCTATCAGGTGCATAACATTGTTTTCACTACATGCAAAGTAAGAAAGGAAATAACCAATTATAATATCTATAGGAATTCAGGCACATACTTAAGATCCAGAAGTTGTAGATTTTCATTATCAGCGCAGCTTTTGAAATTACTCAAATCTTCCCTCTCAGGAATTCCTGAAATGGCATCTGGGTCACCTGAGTAAATAACATGTGTTATGAAGTTCCATATCAGTGTGCTAAATTAATAACTTATTGTGAGAACAGCAAGGATAGCATACCAAGTTCATTAGAGCATATAGAATCAAGTTGCACCCTCTCATGAAATTTATATGCCTCGCAGCACACTAGAACAGGAACTCTAAAAGCATGTGCAACCATGGCAACAGAAGCTGTCCCAACTCTGGAGTAAACCGCTCCATTTGATAATATCGAGGAGGCGCCCAAAAAAACTCTTGTAACCTCATGCATAATGTATGAGACAGCATTGATGTGTGCATATGTGCAGCTGATTCCCTTTGCTACCAATCTGCGCAACAATCCTTGTCCTTCAAGCCTTGGTCGAGAATCTATAACCACAACACGAAACTTCTTTCCAAGCTCATGGGCATGATCAAAAACCATTTCAACAACAGAGGATGACCCATATGTCAGTAGGACATCATCATCTCTGACTTTGGTGATAGCATGACTAACAATGACCCTATCTGCAACTATTATCTTCTCATTTATAAACCGATCAATGTCACATTGAAGACTAGCTTTAGCTTCTGACTCCGACAATGTTAGTGGTAGCTTGGCAATCATGTTCTTCAAAAACCTAATGGCATTGCCCATGCTGATTGAAAGAGGTCTGCACTCAATGATAAAGGACACGTAGCTAGCGATTTTAGCAGTAAGATCTCTATTGAGAGTTTTTGCTGCAGGTGTACAATAATCTTTTATTGCCTCTCTGAAAGCAAGAAGCATTGCTATGCAACGAGCATTGCCACCTGATATATTGCCAGACAAATACTGAAGCCCAACCTGAAAAGGAATACATGTGAGATAAGAATTCAGTGTTGACCAAATATAACCATAATCAGTCCTACCAAATTCTTAATATCTACTCAAACAACAGCAGAAGAAAATGAAAAGCTATTTAGGCCTGTCTGTTTTATGTCAATTATATTTCAAGAGAAGCAGCAATGCAAGATGGAGCAGAACACCAGTGCAAGGCCGCTCACAACACTCGCTTTAACTTTATTCATTTTAGAGTACCAGTTTAGCACCTTACCCTGGAAATACAAAAAATAACACTAGTAGGTGTCATTATCACATATTTGCACTCTAGTATTTAATAATTACCTTGTACACAGAAGGATGAATTGGATCAAGTTGAAAAATTTTGACTCGAGGTCAGGAAGCAGAGTGCCATGCACATATTGAGGCAGATGTCTGAACAATTCAACTCTGTTTCCAGCTTCTGATTGGTTGACAACTGAACGCCTCTTCGCTTTCTCCACCCGATGTACATCATCAAACTGCATACGAGGGTGAGGGGCATCTTTCTTCCTATCTCTGTCAGGAGGGCGTTCACTAGTCTTCTTATCAGAAGCAGCTGGAGGTGTAACTTGGGGCACATCTTTCTTTAGATATGTTTTTACTGTCTTGGGTTGCCTTGACATTGCAGGACTAACACCAGAAGCCGTGGTTGTAGATTTTCCTGATAAACCTGCAATTTTCACAAGACAAAAGGTGCATATCTGAAAGCTGTGGCAAAAGAGTTCCCCTGAACGTTACAAAATACATCTCCCACCCAAAATGAGAACTCATTCTTTCCCACAAGTAAAAGGCTTCATTGGTTTTTACTTCAAATTTCCTTAGAAAAATGAAAAAGAAACAACACAAAGAAATGAAATCCAATGAGTTGATCTAGGTTGAGTGTCTTGTCCAGTTTCATTCTGAAAATAAGTAGTTTTTGTTGTTTCACTGTTGCAATGTAAAGGATGAAAATTGAAAGCGGATTAACTACCTGCCACCTTTGCAGCAGCTTTGGCAGCACGCTGAGCCTCCTGAATAGCACGTCTCTCTGCTTTAGAAATCTTCGTTTTTTGTGGAACTGGGGCTGGAGCACATTCATTCTGTGCTTCAGTAAAATCTCCCTTAACTGATTCTGAAACAAATAACAGAAGAAAATCATGTAATTAATAAACCTACACATATGGTAATTCTTTAAATGATTTCAACAGGAATGCTGATTAAAGTTTGCTGTTTGCATACTCTAACAAGCATGTGAGTTCTTAACACAAACAAGTTAATCACAGAGGTCCTAGACTGATCCTACATGGCAGGACATTACCCACAATCTATATTGTGCATGAATGCAGGGCCGATACGCTTCGGTATAACACAACATCAACAGTAAATAGATGATAGTCTCCTCTTGGTGATTGCAGTTGTGTGCTAAATAATACATCCATCAACCATCATAAAGAAGGATTTCTTACTAAAAATTGTACGTAAACGCGGTTTCAATTACCCTACCTCTATAATCATACTCAATATCCCAGGATTCCATGCTGCATTGGTCCACCATCACCTCACATCTGAGCTTTTAATTTTCTAACTTAACATAATACTATTTTTAACATCAGGCAGTAGCAACTGCAGAAAAGCTTAAGCAATGGAGTGTCCTTGGGGAGTGGCTTCCAATTGGCTAACACACTGCAATCTTGTACTGCCTCCTCGATGGATAAGTTTTGTTGTAAAGGGGCTTGCACTCGGTGCTTATGTGCGATATATCTACCACCTCCTCGGTGAAGGTTTTACCAAAGGTAACTATAGCCAAGCAATACAATGATGCGTAACTGGAGCCTGGAGGATGTTGCAACTATTGCTAGTTATCATACAATCTCATTTAGAGAACTAGTATTATAGCTAGAGGTATCCATCCCTAACGGTTGCAAAATCGTACCAATCGCGTCTTACATCGAGTAAGATACACATTCGGAAGCAAGTAGATTTCGAGGGCGGGAATCGCATACCTAGCGAGGCGGGGGGAGGGGGCCGCGCCCAGGAGACGTCGTCGTCGTCTTCGAGGTCGGAAGCGGCGTCAATGCGGGAGGACGAAGGCGGCGGCGGGGAGGAGGGGAGGAGGGAGTCGGCCCCGGAGGCGGGGGGATGGGAGAGGTGGTCGGGGATGCGAGGGGGCGGGATCATGACGGGGGAGAGCGTGCCCGACGAGAGGTCAGAGGCAGGCGGTGACGACGCGGCAGCGGGCTCGGCGTTGGTGACGAAGCCGACCTGGCGGAACCGGGGCTCCACACCCCCGGAGTAGGATCGCGGCGGCCGGCGGTGGTCCATCGCCTCGCCGGCAGCGGTGGTGCGGAGGACGATGGCGGTGGCGCAAGCGCAAGGGTTTGGGTTTTGGAGTTGGAGCAGGTCGTCGCGAGGAGTGGTCGAAGGCTCGAAGCGAAAGCGATCGATATCGATCGGGATCCTCTGCGCGCGACCGCGGTGTCCGTTTCCTTCTACGTGTCTCATTGGGCCGCTTTTCGGCCGGATGTTTAAACTGATTATTGTCAAGTGGGCCAGGTGATAATGGGCCCAGCCTTTCGCTATTCCATCGCGCGCCTCTGTGGATCGTGTTATCTATAGTCTATAGACACGATTAAAAACTACTTATACAATAGATTATCTATATAATTATCTATAACAATCTCATACAATTAATATGTTATCTATACAATGATATAAGTCTTCTATAAGACAATCTTTTGGAAGCACCTGTTCCCCCAATTATTCTAGATCGATATGGATAGTTGGAATTGGAATGTTGGAACCGGAGTTGGATCGATGCCCCAATTATTCTAGATTCGACACTGATTAGAGGTGATGTTTTCGACTGATTTTACAGTGTAAGTAGCACAGGCCTCTTTCAATTCTGTAGCCTATTGGCTAGATTCCGGTACTGCTTTTCTCGCGTAATAGTACTGCAACTGACTGAATTGAACATGAAGAATATAGGAATCTACCGGCATTATGCGCTATATGTAGTATAAAGAGCGAACTTTTTTACGGTACACTAAATTTAACTCATTTTTATCGATCCAATAGATCATATTAGGTAGAATTTATTTATACTTTCTATGGTAGTACGGTAGTAGAAATACACTTAACAACTTAACGACTAGATTTGATTTCTATTATCTACTATATACTTCTAATGTAATGCATTGTAAAAATTTTCAGAATAAATCACCACGGGCTGAATTCCTTGTGACATCACTGACGATATTTTTTTTTTCAGAGAGACAATGATACTTAGTCTGCATTGAACAACTCAATGTTCTCGGTTCAGTAGATTGCACACCATGGCCTCCCATGTATTTATCCTAAATCCCTGTTGTGTTTAACAGTACTTGATAGATTTTATATTTGCGTGCCATTTTTACTGGAATGGGCAGTATGTAGATGTGAATGCCCATTGATTGGTGTGGAGCCTGGCTTAATTTGCAAGCACGATCTTCCTTGTTTATATGCTGACTTCTGTAATGTTTTGCTCAGATAAATTAATGTATTTGTGTTCTTCAATCATCTCTCTCTGCCAAATGCGTGAAATATGAACTTTTTCATCAGAGAGAGTGCATCAGATGCTATTTTCGTAATGCATTGCTTTTGCATTCTGAGATATTCTGTGATTTTGGCTCTTACCTGGTTACATCCTGAGATATTGCTTGTTACAGTGGGTGTGATGATTCTACATTTTGTGATTCTTCAACTGCTGGTACATATATGCATTTGAAGTTCATTTGAGAAAACAATGGCGTCTAGATTCTGGAATGTACTCGGCAGTAACAATGAACTAATGACACAAACATCATGTGAAGGAACTGCTGGGGATTGGTTGGTTCTCATATGATGATGAAAACACACGATTCCAATGGTCTAGTTGCCACTGCACAATTCCCACCTAATTCCTTCCTTTGAATTATGCAGAACTAGATTTTTTTGAGCAAATGCAGAACTAAATTGTCACTTCATTTGAAGAATCATTGTTGTAGGTGTGAAAACCAAACACAAATGAGGGGGTGGACGTTGGCCGTTTAACGGGCCAGCGTCCACGAGAGTGAAAATGACACGGGGATTTTATATGAGTTCGGGGTCCGAGAGGACCGCCTACTCTGCCGACGAGCCTACTGGGTTAGCCTCCAAGAGCGAGGCCCGAGGGCTCGTCGTTTTGAGTGTTTCATTATATTGCTCCAGAAAGCTCCCTTACAAATGAGAGGGGAAGGGGTATTTATAGAGTTCATGGTCCGCACAAATGACCAAAATACCCCTCAAGAATGACTAGCCTATGGATACAAAAGAGGGGTAGTGTCGTCTTTTGGTACAAATGACCGAAATACCCCTTTTGAGGATAACTAGTCTATTGGTACAAGTGAGGGGTAATATCGTCCTCCGCAGGCATGGTTGCAGTCTCTTGATCTCAGATGTTGCAAGATTAGCAGCTCTCTCTCGGCATTCTCCAACAAGAATTTCCCTTGGGCGCTAAGGAAAGCGCCCGAAGGGGTAGTATTGGACGAACGTTCCATAGCGAATTCCTGCGCTTGGCCAAAATTTCATGCCATAACAAATTTGAGGGCATAGCAAATTTGCACACTTGCTCGCTCACAGATTTAAGGCCAATCTGATTCAGCCCTGGCTTGTTCGATCCACCAGGCCATAAATCTTGTCTTGCTGCAAAAGAAGAACACACTTTCATCTTTTGTTTTTCTTAAGGCTGCATCGTTTTGGACAGTCCTCCTTGCCTAGACGGACTTAGTCCATATGAAAAGCATGAGCCAACGGTTGTGGTATTTAGTCTGTTTTCTCTTGGCGCATCAGTCATACGGAGAAGGAGCAGTTGCCAGGCTCAGGCGCGCAGGCAGGGACCTCGAGGTAAACATCGGCAGCCTTCTTCCCTTCTCTCGAATGCCTCTTCGTCCTCCAACCGCATTCATAGGCCCCCTGCACGGTAGATCATACAAGGCGGCATGGCGTCGAGAACCGAGCACAGCCTTGAGGAGCGTTGAACACCCGATGCAGACCAAAGGGCATGCGCAACGTAGACATGCCGCCTGCGCAGGCCGCGCTGAGAGACATGAGGGGCAAGCACGGCTCGTCATGGAGGGCTCCAAGGACACACCACGCCGCCAAGTGCAGGGGGTAGGGCGCCTGCGCTGGCGTAGGATGTTCAACCAGAAAGGTTTAGAGCGCCTAGCTAGTTGCAGAAACATAGCCTTGGGGGCGCGCTCAATGGTCGCAACAAAGGGGCTCCAGCCGCGAGCGCAGCTGCAGGGCGCTGGGCGCCGGCTGCAGGGCACGAGGCGCACGCTTAGCAGGGCGCTTGGACGCACGAGGCTTGTGCTCTGGGTGTGCGCAGTCCCGAGAGTGGGTCACGGACACACAGACTCCATCACGGTAGCCCCCGGGCCATCGTAGCTGCTCCCATGCGTGCCTTATCCATCGTAGATGCCGACCGAATTGCATGCGCGACGTAGACGCGCCGCCAGCCGCTCCCATGCAGGGCGCCGTAGCATCGGGCTGCAGGGCGCACGAGCCTTAGCCAAGATGAACAAAGCGCTTGTTCGCTCGGCCAAAGAACACAGAAAAGAAAGTCGTGGCTGGGCGCACAGGCGCCAAGGCGCATGGTGCTAGAGCGCTAGACATCAAGCTCCCGGGTGAGGGCACTAGGCACCCGCCAGTGAGGCCTGGGGGCACCAAGTAAGGTACAGGAGCTAAATCCCTGGAAGCCACCGATGGGAATGACCGGCGGGCGCACCGCTGGAGCGATCGTAGTAGGCGGCGCCGGGCGTCTGGGTAGGGTAGCCGCAGGCACAAACCACAGAGCACGCCAGAGGTCTGGATGCAAGTCGCGGGATGCCCAATTGTAGTAGGAGGCGCTTCGCTGCCGGACGCCGCCTCGCTGAGCGCTGCGACAGGCGCCCACATGCAAGCGCCAGCAGGCGACTTGCTCGTGGTTGCGGGCGCCCACCTACAAGGGTGCGGATGTCTTTTAGCTAGCTGGGCGCTTGACTAACAAGGGCGCAAGGCATGGGTAACCACGAGCAGGGCGCTAGGGACCCTTGAGTCACAGAGCGCACGGGCAACAAGCGCAGGGTGCTCGGGCGAGAGGGCGCCGGAGCTGGGCGCACGGGAGACGTGTGCTGGGCGCTCGAGCGTGAGGGCACCAGAGCTGGGTGCGAGAGCGGCTGCAGGGCACAGGCGCACGTTGGCACAAGGCGCATGCTCAGCAGGGCGCTTGGACGCACGTGTCGCAGGGACCCCACGCAGGGCGCTAGGCGCTAGCCGCCCCATGCGTATGCTAGGCCGATGATCCATGTAGAGTGTGCCACCATAGGGCATGTGCCGGGCGCAGGCATCGCTTGGGCGCACCCACCCATGCATGGCGCTGGCGCTAGCCGCCACGCAGGCGCCGGTGCTCGAGGTCCAGCGGCGTGTAAGCCGACCGCAGGCACAAGCCGGGCGCAGGCGCCGCTTGGGTGCAAAGTGCGCGATGATCTTTCGTTGTCTCCTTCTTAAGTAAGCTCATCAGGGTCGCAGCCAGGGTGCTGCCAGGGTCGCAGGGATGTGGCATGGTAGGGTGCAGTGCGCATGGTAGGGTACTGGATGGTAGGGCGCCCCAGCTGCTAGGGAAGTTGCGGGCTGTAGGGCACTTCGCCTGCAGGGCACTGAGGGCTTGAGCGCAGGGCGCAGAGAGCGCTAGCAGCTGGGAGGTCCGGACCGGCCTCCATAAGGTCGCAGGCGCCAGCGCTGGAGGTGCAGGCGCTGACTCGTGTGTAGTCATTGCATGGTGACTGCAGGCACTAGAAGGGCGCCTGAGGTGTCGGGCGCCGCCACCGGCGCCGGCTAAAGGCACAAAGGGCGCAGGCTTGAGGCGCCACTTTGCGCAGCAAGGAAAGCTTGCTTCCCTTCCCTGCTTTTCTAAAGCTGCCCCTGGCCTCACCACTTCAACGGACTTGGTCCTGCATCAAAAGGATGAACCACTCTTGGGGTGTTTAACCCCTCCTTTCCTGGCACACCAGTCTTGCGAGGAAGAGCCAGCCCTGGGCTTGGGATGCCCGCTCGGCAAGGCGCTCATCCGCACAGGATGCCCGCTCGGCAAGGCGCGGAGGCAGGGAGCGTGCGGGGCGCACCTGTCCAAGCGCATGGCGTGAGCTCGCCAGGGCGCTGAGGTGCTGAGCACATGAGGGCGATCTGCAGTCTGCCGCCGAGGCGAGCTCTGTAGGCGTTAGGCGAGGTGCCTTGCAAGGCGTCACTTGGCCGAGGGGCGAAGGAGCACGGCGACTTCCACGTGAGTGACGATTACGGGAGAGCGCGCTTTGTGCGGGCACCGATGCAAGGGCACTGTGAGGCTCCAGGAGTGTGGATGCATGCGCAGGGGCGCAAGCGCCCAGGGCGCGGGTGCTACGGCCGCCAAGACCCAGGCGCAAGGCGCTGGTGCAGGATGCTCCTCACGCGGGTGCGCTTCTTGGAGCAGAACTCTTCAATGGAGTCATATAAGTCCCCTTGGGACTGTGTGGAGCAGGTGCGGGGCGCCACTTGCAGAGCACCACTGCAGGGCACTCTAGGTTGATCGCAGGGTGCATAGTGCACGGGCGCAAGGCGCAGCTGTAGGGTCCCTTGGGCAAGGCACAGGCACGGGTGGCTGCTTGGCCCAGCCATAGTTACAGGGTGCCCATGCACTCGTGCGGCGCTTAGCCGCTGCAGGCGCGTGCGCGTCACCGCCGTAGAGGGCTCGAGCGCACGACGCAGCTTTAGGGCGCCCACGCGGCACTTGGCCATTGTAGGCATGCACAAGGCATCGCCACAGGGGCCTGGGCGTAGGGCGCTGGTGCCTGGCTGTGGTCCTCCACAAGGCGCAGGGAATGGTTAGCGCAGCTGCCTCAGGACACAAAGTAGTAGGGCGTGGGGCGCACGGGCACAAGCGCTGTTGTCCAGGCTACCACAGGGGACAAGGGCAATTGACCGCACGACCCGACTTCCGAGCACCGCTTGCCAAACTCCTTGTATAGGAGCGGGCTTGCGGTCACAGGAGCGGGGCACCAGGCTCGAGCTCAGCCCTGTTGCAAAGCTTTGGGCGTGGAGCAGCAGTCGCTGCCACCACCTCCATTGGCTTCGAAAATTCCTTTCTTGGCAGTTAGTGCGTGGGCTCTCGTGGCCACGGAGTATGGATGCAGTGCATGGGGAGCCAGTCATTGTCCTTTTGAGTGCAGGGCACTAGCCACATGAATGTGGGCGCAGGGGCACGGGCACTCAATGCTGAGGCACAGGGCACATGGGTGCCAAGGCGCGGTTGAGCTAGGGCACAGGGCACCGCACGCGCGAGCACAAGGGCACTGAGCACTCGGCCGCAGGGTAGTGCATGCCATGGCGTGGGCACAAGGGAGCATAGGGCGCAAAGGTGGCCATTTGGGTCTTGGCGTCACTGCATGGCACGAGATGTCACCGGGCAAATGCGCAGCCACATTAGTGCCCGAGGCCGCATGGGAAAATGCGTAGCCACAGGGCTCGAGGCCCCAGGGACACATGGGCGCAAGCACATGGCACTGGCCACTGGGTCGCTGGAGCGCAGGGGGCCCATCATTGATTCGCAGGGCGTGGAGGCTCACTCAGGCGCCAAGGCATCGTTGAGTCACAAGTTTGGCAGGGCGTTGGCGCTTGGTCGTAGGACATCCATCTGCGCAGGGCATGGGCCATCCGGCCGCATAGGGGGTAGGGCACTCGCCGCCTCTAGGTGTAGACACCCCGGCTCACAGGACGTCGGCCCAAGTAGGGCGCTGCGCTTCCAGCCATGCAGGGCGCCCAACTGCGTAGGACGCAGGGCGTCTGACCACACAAGGCGCAGGGTACTCGGTTGCTTCTGGGCATGAGGCGCAGAACTTGGCCACTGTGGGGCAACACGGGCGCTAGTCTGTAGGGCACGAGCACGAGCTTGAGGGATCCGTGCAAGGGCACCCATGACACAGCCACACAAGTGCTCGCGAGAGGTGAGGCCTCCGTGTGAGGCATGAGGCTCGATGGATTTGCCTGAGTGCACCCATGACTGGTTGAATTTTGGCTTGATAGGCAAGCAGGTACCCAAGGCTTAGCCAAATTTTGCTTCATACCATGCGAGGGGCGAGGCCTTCGAGTGAGACAATAGGCCCGAGGGATCTTCGCGAGGACGCCCATGACTCAGCCAAATTTTGTCTTCATGGACACGTGGGCGCCCAAGATTTAGTCAAATTCTCAGACTTCCCTTCCTTGGCCTCATTGGACGTCACTGCCGCTGTTGCTTCCTTGGGTGCGAACGCAGCATGTGCGGGCTCTAGACGAAGCTTGAGCACTGAGTGTGGGACGCAGCTGTAGGCTTACGTCTGTTGTAGGGCATCAACTACAGGCACTAATCGAGGGAGCGAGCCCCAGCCCTTAGGAGAGTCCAAGTATCGCGACAGGAGCTTGCCATTGGACTACTTGGGATCCTCATCTCTGAAGTATATCTTGATCAGGAGAGCTCCACTAGCCAACCTCCTTGACGAAGCTTGTCGACGTGTATGTGCGCAAGTAGAGCTTGACGTCGATGAGTCAGCATTTCATCTTCTCTCACGGGTTAGAGAGCGCAACGATTGACATTGGTAGGGATGTCACTGGGGAAGAGGCTCAATAATGTCCTTGAGTTGAGCATTGCGGCGACTTTTCACTTCTTGTAATGATGAGCTCCCCAACGTAGTACCCCTTGCGGAGGTCACGGACCTTGTCAGAGTGGATGGCGCTGAACTCCTTGATGTAGTCGGTGTTGACATTAATAAGGATATTATTCGTACCGCTGGGATGGCCCTTGAGGAGGCCCGGAACCAACAACTGTTCATCATGCCCATGAGGCCCGAGTTGAGCTTCTTTGACTTGATGGAAATGACATTTTTGTATGCTAGCCCCTGCCAAAGAGACAATCCAAAGAAGGCAGGAGACCGACTAGATTCTTGCGGAGGTGAATGTCCCCAAGCATGAGGTACTTCAGGAGGTAGGTATCTCTGATGGCTGGGGATGCAACAACATTGTCAATATTCCAGTGTTGGAAAACTCTCCAAGGTTTATCCAAATTTTGGCTCGATGCTGCATGGGTGCTTCACACGAGGAGCGTTTGTGTGAGCCACGAGGCTTGTGGCATACTTGCGAGGGCACCCATGATTTATCCAACTTCTAGCTCCACTCGGGTGGAAGCTTCCCATGAGGACGTGTGACAAATTGGCACATAGCTTTGCTAGCTCAACAATTGTTGTGCTCAAGTATGGAAGCGGAATATGATGGACATGCCCAATGCTTGAAATAGGACCGAGTGAGCGATGTGCGAGTGCTCAAGGCCTGTCACCATGGCAAGGTCTTGGGTGTGATGGTGTCTTCTTGTCGGTTGCACCACTAGCCCCCCTGTCCCTGGATGTGACAATGAAAGCATCGAGGGACAAGTGGGATAATCTATTACCACAGAACATGGTGAAGCCCAGTCTCTTTTGCCGAGGACTGAAATATAATTGATGTTTTAGTAGTGATTGCCCCTAAATGTTAAGGGGAGGCCATGGAGCACATTCGAGAGGTGTTCATCAGACTGAGTTATAAGCACCATATGGTCGCAAAGGGGCGAAGGCTTTGAGGTGCTCATTCGAGATGTGTCATTAAGACTGAATCATGGAGCACATTCGCGGAGCTATTGTGCAGCTCCAACGACTAAGCCTCTTGTAAGGGGAACGTCGTGGCCTTCACAAAATATGTGAGCTTCAGAGCCGTTTTGCCCCATAGATGGGGGCTTTCCCAAGAATATCAGGAGTGCATGACAGTGGTTAACCTTTGCCAAGCAGTGGAGCAAGTCAAGGGGTGACCCGGAGGTCGTTCGGCACACGGCCTGGAGGCTAAAGGGGGACTAATCCTTAGCACATCCATTAACTTGGGCCCTAGGCCCAAGTTGTCACTAATGCCCTAGGTCCAGTAGGACATTAGCCGCTGTGGTGGGGGCGACGGACGCCCAGGCCACTTTGGACTTTTGTTTAGGGAAGACCACGGGGGTCGTGCGCCCTATGCACCGCAAGGGTGAAATCCCATACAAGAGAAATGTATAAGGATTGCCATGGTGGAGGCGACGGACGCCCAAGCCACCATGGACTTTTGCTAGGGGAGACCACGGGGGTCGTGCACCCTATGCACCGCAAGGGTGAAATCCCATACAAGAGAAATGTATAAGGACTGCCATGGTGGAGGCGACGGACGCCCAAGCCACCATGGACTTTTGCTAGGGGAGACCACGGGGGTCGTGCGCCCTATGCACCGCAAGGGTGAAATCCCATACAAGAGAAATGTACAGGAGCCATGGTATACAATATGGCTTAGATGTAAAGCTTGCGAAGCTTGTCCGTATTTCATGCGTGCTTCATTTGCTTGCTCTTCAAACTTGAAAAGTGGCAATAGTCCGACCCTTCACTGAGAAGGTGCAATAAGGCCCTTCGTACTTTGGATGAAGTTTTTCCTGGGCTCTTCAGGGAGGATGGCCTCTGCGTGATTAGTCTTTGGATGAGCCACTGAAGTGCAATGTAGTACCGACGGAACTTGCAGAAGTCCCTCTATCCACTTAGTGAAGTAATCCGCAGCTGCCGCCACCTGCTCATAGCCCCCCTCGGCCGATGGAAATGGTCCAAGCAGGTCCATTTCCCATTGGGCGGAAGACCAAGTGATTGGTATAGAGTGTAGGGGAGTGGCAGGAGCATAGTGATTGATGTCATCTTTTGTTATCCTCTACATAACTTGAGGGTGTGGATAACATCTTGCACCATTATGGACCAATAGAAGCCTTGATGTAATACTTTTGTTATTGTTTCCCTTGGCGTGATATGGGAACCACAAAGGCCTTCATACACATTTTACATGGAGCGAGATGCCTTCTTCTCTTGTGATGCACTTGATTAAGGCCGATGCTCCATGCTTGTGGAGCCTTCCTTCAAGGATTACATATGACTTAGCTTGGGATAGCAGCCTGCCATTACTGCGTCTTCAGGTTTCTCCTACCCCTGAATGCATTTGAGGATGGGAGTCATCCAAGAGGGAGGCAAAATCAAAGCCGCATTATCCTGAAGATGTAACTCGGGATCTGATGTTTCCTCCTTCATTGATGGCATAGTTAAAACTTCGAAGATGGGCCTCCGTCATATGGTGCCATGCTAGGTTGGCGGAACTTGGGCCGGATTGGGATTTTCAAAGATATCCCGGGCTAGGGGGTTGCCTATCTTGGGGCTACTCACGTCGATGACAGTGGTGACGAGACTCCTCGGAGCTAGGAGAGCTTGAGGCTTGTCGAGGGCGACGGCGATGTCCATGTTCAGGAGAGCTAGAGTACTCTCACCAACAAGTGGCTCAAGCAGGCCGGGAGACCCCAGATTCGGCTTCCTTCCCCTAGAATGATGCCTGTGCTGGCGGGGATAATTGTGATGACTTGGTGAAGGAGAAGCATGACTAGTGGCGACAAAGTGGAAATTGCTCCCATCCCCGCGACTGTGCTGAGTGCGCTGGAGGCCCTTTGAGCTTTGAAGGTGTTCGAGGATAACCGCAGCGCCTGGGCCTAGGGCTCCATCCTTGGGGATGCGAGCTTGGGCCTTGGATTTGATGGTGACGGCGCAAACTACAGTAGTACAGGATGAGTCCCACTGAACCCCATATTCGGTGGATGCAACGGCCAGAAGGAAGCCCCATTTGACACCGCTGCGTGGGCGAGTGGGGGTAGGTTGAACAGGTTCCCCCCTGCTCGCCTCTGAAAGTGAATGCTGGGCCTCCACGTGCCCCCGGGTTCACAGACACTTGGACTGAGGTCGGTGGTGGGAGCGGTGAGAAATGTAGATATCCATAATGAGAATGGTAAGAGGCCATCATGTATTCCACAGTTTGCCTCACGGTCACCTCCACCATATCTTGCCACTTACTTACATCCAGGACTTTAGGAATGAGGGTTAGCTCCAGAGCCCCTGACCCCCACAGCAGTGAGGGCGCCACGAACCTTGTGCCCCGGGCCCAGGGCACCCGGCTTGAGGGAGGATGCTGCGGTCGGGAGCTCTGGGATTTGAAGGACGTTGTTGGCCCCAGGGTGAACGACACCGATTTCTGAGGGCAGTGCGCACCGGGGGTTCCACCGGGGAGGATGACCATCCTCGTGCTCCTTAAGTTTCGAGGCTAGAGGAGGCTTAGAGTGTTTCTTGGTAGGAGCCATAGCTTTGTCTGAATTAGCTAGGGGTCCCCACGGACGGCGCCAATGTTGTAGGTGTGAAAACCAAACACAAACGAGGGGGTGGACGTTGGCCGTTTAACGGGCCAGCGTCCACAAGAGTGAAAATGACACGGGGATTTTATACAGGTTCGGGGGGTCCGAGAGGACCGCCCTACTCCTGTCGACGAGCCTACGGGGGTTAGCCTCCGAAGAGCAGGGCCTCGAGGGCTCGTCAGTTTTGAGTGTTTCATTATATTGCTCCAGAAAGCTCCCTTACAAATGAGAGGGGGAGGGGTATTTATAGAGTTCATGGTCCGCACAAATGACCAAAATACCCCTCAAGAATGACTAGCCTATGGATACAAAAGAGGGGTAGTGTCGTCTTTTGGTACAAATGACCGAAATACCCCTTATGAGGATAACTAGTCTATTGGTACAAGTGAGGGGTAATATCGTCCTCCGTAGGCATGGTTGCAGTCTCTTGATCTGTATGTTGTAGTACTAGCAGCTCTTCTGGCATTCTCCAACAATCATTGTTGCCCTCTTTGACTTGCAAAATGCAGTGTTCCAAAATGCATTTACTGGCCGGAAACTGCTTTCAGAAGGTTTAATTTTAAACTTAACCCCTAGTATCAACCAGATTGAATTACAAATGCTCCACAAAAAAGAAGGAATACTTGCTGCAGCTGGCACTGTTATTACTATCTCACTTTACACGTGTTTAATTACGCATAACAAGTATTGCATTGGACCACATTTGTTCTTACGGCTCTATTCATAAATCTCTGCTTTTCCCATCACATCGTTGCAGAAAGATCAATGCAGAATTGGCAGTCGCAAAAGCAATACTTTGTGAGATTGTTGTTTATTTTCTACTGGTGAGTGATAAGATGATATTGAACATGTGTTACGCTTTGATTCTTCTTTTTATGCACAACAGTCCCCAGATCAGATAAGAGTTTTGTAAGATATGGCATAAACATGCACGGTCTCAAGAATAAAAAAGATGAATCTCGTATAGAAAACTAAAATAACGATGTTGAAGTAACCACCATGAGAGAGAAAGATTTGGTAAAACCGATCGTAAATTTTTTAAGCATAACCTAAAAAGAGTACAAGAGATTATTGCTCTCTCATAACCCGTCGAACCTTTTAGGACCCCCAATCCTTGCACTATACAAGAGTTTAGTGCTAAGAGAATAACCTAACCTCTAATTCTCTTGTGCACCTCTTTCTTGAACGAGTTTCATGTTTTGCACATGGAGTGTTTATGTTACTCTCTCCGCCCAAATTTATATGACATGTTTTTTGAATGATCTTATCTATAAATATAGCATTGAATATAGTGTTTAAAGATAATAACTAAGGATAGGGGTGAAAACGGGTCGGATTTTATCCGCCTGATCCAGATTCGGATCCGACCGGGACCGGATTCGGGATGGAATTTACCGGATCTGGATAATTGAATCCGGATATCGGATCGGATTCGAAGCGTGTAGTATCCGGAAAATATGGATCGGGAACCGGATATCGGATAATATACCAATTCGGATATCCCGATAAGACATGGGTCTCCTGGTCACCTGGCCCAGCCCATAGACACTAGCTCTCTGTCCTCACGACCTTAAGACTCTAGTCCCGGCTGGCCCAGTTCATGACCTCGAGTCCTTACTAATCTGCGGGTCTCGACTCACACCGCCACCCCCTGACGGTCGGCGGCGTCTCCTCCGGCGGTTGGCAGTGGCTCCCTCGGCCAGCTTCTATCTCCCCCGGCCAGCGCCTCCTCCGAGACGGCCCTGTTGTCTCCCTCCTATCCCGGGCATCGATCTGATCTCTTCACCGCCCTCACCGATGAGCTTGCCACTGTCGACCTCAATGCTAGCCCCAAACATCTGGCCTCTATGTAAAGCCGCTGACCCCGACTCCCTCCATTACTTGCAGATCTGAGAATGCATGATTGAATAATGTATTTGCTTGCTAGTTTGCACAATCACCTGGTTCATGGTTTGCAACCCCTCCATTAATTAGATTGACAATCATTAATGATATGTTCCAGAACGATCGATTCAGATCTAGATTCACAGTCGTTAACCTGTTTATATTAGCTAAAATGTGTGTTTCGAGATAGAATCTTGATGTATCTTGTTTTCAGAGTTTGTGAAACTGCTCCTTGCAGAACTAACAAGTTTCAGTTCTGGAATTTGTTTTCCTCCTCATTGCTGATTGTAACGGACCGAAGTTCAATCCAAATCTGTAACAAATTACTACCAAATAGCAAAGTTATTTGACCACACAATATGTAAGTCAGAAAGCCTTATCATTTGTTGAGGTACAAGGATTGAAGTAGATTTTTTGTACAATAGCTAGCATGAAAGCTGGTACAGCAGCATAGGATCGCCTCATCTGTATGTACAAGTAGACAAAAATTCTCTTGAATTGTGGATGCCGACTAGATAAGAATCAATGGGATGTAATATCTACTGAAAGGGTTGTAGTGACAAGAATTTTGCTGCCGTAGTTCCATATCCATCCTCCTTTCGGGTTCCCTTAGAATATTTCAGTACTAATATTAGTGTTAACATAGCTAGTTACTACATCAAGAATCAAAATTCTTTTGACAATGTTTGAATTTTAGAGCTTTAGGAACTTGTACATATATTTTTTTAACATCCAGATTTCACTTCCATGTTTTGTTTAGGATATGTGCTTTGGTTGATATAACTTGCTATTATGGCCATATATACATATGCTTTGATTCAACATATGTTACTCTTTATATACGTGCATTATCCGTATATCTTTATTTGTTTCCAACTCGAATCCATCCTGTATCCGTATCTTAAATAATGCGGATCCGTATCCATATCCGGCTAGTTCATATCCGGTTCTGAATCCGGTAAAAAAAATATGGGTTAGGATACGGGAAAAGCAATATCCGTCCGTATCTGACCCGTTTTCACCCCTAACTAAGGGTAATCTAGTTATTTTTGATATCTTCTCAGTCTATATGCCAAAAGAAAATACACACCATAAACTTGAACAGATGGAGTATGTTTTAGCAGCTTTGTATCTATGCCGCAAAACATGTTAATTAGACATGGGCAACACACGATAAACCATGATGTCCTAAAACAAAGATTGTCTCAGAGAACAACCAGTCTGCATGTCTACTTGATTTCAAAGAAGTTCCATTTCCAGAATCCATAACCAAAATTAAGATTGTAGCTAATGAAAATGCATATAAATACTTCCATTCTGCAGGCAAGCAGGGGTGACGTCGGCAGGCAGATCACACACGAGATGACTGACACTGGGCCTCCAAGTCCAATATGCATGGGCTGAACATCAGGTCAGAATGTTGCCCCAACCCAACACCAGCACCCACTTCTTTGTGTTTTCCTTCCTCTTTACATGCATGCCATGTTTGCTATATGTCCTACTACTGCAACCTGATCCTGATGTGCATCGGTAATTATCTGCATATGAGTACAGTGCCGTCAAATGTTGGCACACCCGAGAAAGCTAACAACTTCACGTGGAGGTAATGCCACAGAATTAGGAGTGAAATCGTACCTCCATGCTCTATACTAAGTAAAATCTTTTGACCAAGGGCCCATCACATCAGATAGCAGCCATTCAGCTTTGTTCTTGGGCAAAGGGTGGATAGAATAGGATGATCTATCTTTTTATACCCATCTCGTCATTTGATTCGATAGATCAGCTGAATGAGGATAGCCAAGAAATAAGAATATTCCTCGTAGATACTGGATTGGACCATCCAACAAAATGGCCGGATAAGGTCATCCAACTCTCATCCCACTAACTAAATATAAACTTTCATCCCATCAAACTCTCGTCCCTCCAACCAAACAAAATTTAGCTCTCTCATCCTCCAAACAGATATGAACTTGATCGTTTCATCCCTACTAGAGTGGATGGTCCCATCTTATCCATCATTTGCCCTTAAACCAAATAGACCTTAAAAGAGGTTGAATTGCTGTTCTCAGCTCTCACGGAACGAGCTAGAGACCTCACGCCACACCACCTACGGTAAGGAAAAAAAAAGGCTGCCTGCTGATTCCTGTGGAATCTACAGTCACTACTATATACAACACCCATTATTGTATTACTACGATGGTATTTCCTTTGGTCATGAATAGTTATGGTTTTAGACATCAATATGACGTCTACAATACAACTTTGATAACTAATTTTTATTATAGTATATTTATAAAATATAATGAAATTATAATATTACGAAAGTACTTTTTAAAACAAATCAAAACACATGATTTACATAAATTTAATTTAAATATTTAGAAAGATATTAATAGCCAAAATTATAAAAATTCGATTGTACTTACGTTTAAAATGATAACTATTCGTACACGGAGTTGAGTATACAACTTAGCCGTTTCTAAAGAAGAAAATTAAGCAGCCTCGAACGCACGCAAGATTCGACACGTCACCCGATTGTCTACCTAGCTCGCCTAGCTTAATTAGCACGATCCACGCATGCATTGTTGTCTCCAGAAAGGCGTAACCTAATACTCCATAGGAGTACTGGCAAGAGCTGAGGCTGAGCAAAAGGACGACACATATAATCGATCACCTAGTTAGCTGCAACTTTACCCAATTAATTAAGGCATCGATCCATGCATGTAGCGCGCTTAGCTTATCGATTTCCTTGAAAGGTGTAGGTTGTGCGATGGTTTGTGCGTCTCAAGGAAAATGTGATTCTAGTTTAATTATGATCGATGGACCTGTGCTGCATGTTGCTTTGTGCTTAGAAAGTAGTAACCATTTCGAGATATTTTTTTGTCCAGGCAGCAGGAGTACTGGCTAGATGCTAGCTAACTATGGATCAGGATGATGATAAACTTAACCCCCCTTAAGGGGACAAGACCACATTGCGTTATCGTGGCAAGGACAGGTTACTCTCGAGTTTGACACGACACTGCTTGACGTTGGAGCCAGCAGTAACGCACTGTGCATGTTCAGTGAGACAGTACGTTTTCGTAACGTGGAGCTTATGAAGCCTCTAATCATCATTTTCTTAGGCTTTGTTTGGGAAGCTTATTTTTGACCCGAATCATCATGGATTAGTTAGGATTTAAGCTTAAAATCCTAGTCCATTCATATATATCTTGGTCGGGAATGAACCTCCTATGCAAAATCTTAGTGTACATGTGTAAACAGGGCTAGCATGAGTTATGTGTGTGCATCTTATATTAAAAAATGATGGTACGTAGTATATGAATGAATAAATATCTCAGCATGTCCCATGCATTCTGCTACTTTATTTGTGTCTGTAATTTTGTATCGATGCCGTCCAAAGATTTTGGCAATGCCATGGCTCCACCTTGCATGCTGGCTAGCTTTAATTAATTAGTTTATAATATTCTGTCCCAAATCCTTTCGTAATCCTGCTTGATGGCATCATTGCATGCGTCTAGCTTTCTCCTGCATATTTCAGTATACATAGCTAGCCCCTCATTATAAACTTAAACTAACAATTAATCTCCCCACGTATGTGAGCATTTGGCACGCACATTAGCAGGGCCTCATTTGGTGGCTTGCTCCTATTGGTTTCATCTCTCGTCTCCGAGCAGAGAGAATCTAGTGATGACCGAAGGTAGCAGCTTACTCACTTTTAATTTCGTTTTAGGAGGAATCATAACTTTTTAGGTGTGTGATATTTTTTTTTTCAAACCTGATCTCTATATGTGAATATAATTATAAAAATAGTCTCATCTTCGATCGCGGAAGCGCTGAAATGTGACACGGGTCACCTTCCGCGTTACCGCACCACGGAAACACGTATTGTGCTTAGAGCGTAGCAAGTCACGGAAGCTGCCGCTCCTAGAATGTGGTACGCACTTCCACGGTGTGGGAGTGCAGAAGGTGACATGTGTCACTTTCCAATGCTTTTACGATCGGAGATAGGGATATTTTTGTAATTACGTTCGTAAAGAGACCAAATCTGCTGTATGGTTAGAAAAGTGATGATTTCATTCTATGAGGTGTAGTTAATTTTTTCATACTTTGACCGCTTTTATGCATAAAGTATTTTGAATTATTCATGTGAAAAAATATCACCAAATTTGTCGTATAGCATATTTTCGTATCGTCATATTTTTTTAATAATTTGTGCTAACATATAAGTCGAAAAATAATGGTTAAAGCTGTATATCGAAAATTTTGTCCATGTTAAAACGACATGTAAAAAAAGAAAAGAAAAGTGGCAGTAATTAGCATCAATTTGTGGTCTAACTAATCATTCCACAACTGGGTGATTTGGTCAACTCTTTCGCCTTGCCAGGACGACAACTCTACTGTTGCCTTTTTGTCACTAGCTTGATTAGGAGCTAATTAATTAGTAGCATAAGAGTGCACACTAATAACTAATCCCTCACCTGTTGCTGTCCTTGTCCCACGGAGAAAGGGACGCGTGGCCAGTGCTATCGATCGACGCATCGATTCGCTACTGTTCACTTTGTATTGATGCCACGCGACTTCGTCGCTGCTAGCTGATGATAGCTTTGTTTTGCTCTTGCCTGGTGTGTCCGTAGGTGGCTAACGGGTTTAACAAGGTATTGTTAGTTTTTTAAAAAAAATCAACATAATTCCATATAAGGTTATTTTATTTATTATTTAAGTGATTATTTTAGATTCGAGCTAACAAGACATTACCAAGCAGAGCCTTGTTAATATGGTCATGTTTGTTTAGGTTTAAACTTTTTGGTTTATAGTTTAAAGTCAGCTTTTTGATTTAAACAACTTAAAAGTTAATGGCTTTTGTGCGTGATAGAGGTGGAAAATTTTATCTAACTTTAATGTTATTAGTCTAAAACCAACCATCAATAAGCTAAAAAACTCTCTAGTGGCTTTTGGCTTTTAGTTATATGGAGCCTTATGGCTTTTGAAAAGTCCAGATAAAAAGCTAGTCGTTTGTTTAAACTTAACTTTTTTTTAACTTTTAAACCGGTGAAAAAAATCCAAACAAACAGGCCTATTTACTCTCAAAATAAACTTATTATAATTAAATAAACTTATTATAATTTTAAACTCATTAATTACTATAATAAAAGTAATTTTAATTTACATCCTAGCAAGCTTTTTTTCTCTCTCTCTCTAGCCTCAGCATGTGTGCGTACGTGGCACGCAGCCAGCTGGTTGATTCCTAGTCGCTTCAGTGGCTACTGGCTAGCTAGGCCTGTGCACGTTCCAGTACAGTCCCGTAGCCGCCTGGTCAGAGACGCTGTGCCACCCATTCAGATTGTCGCCCAGGTACACTCCAACTGCACACGTGTACACACATCTTGTACGTACGTGTGCTAATATTTGTATGTACATGCTGACCACTGAGCAGCTAGCCAGCTACTAGCTAGTGCTCATCCACAGTGCAAACCAACGTGTACGTATCTAGCTAGGGATCAAATGAGAACTATTACTAGTGTGCATGTTGCGTCGTATTAGCGTATATGAGTTTTCTGAATAGCTAGTTAATATAGATATATTATAGCTGTGTTATAGTCTTGTTTGGACTTCAAATGAGAAGCTACGGACTAATATTCTGTTATATTAGCTACACGCGCTATAGTCATCGATAGCTCTCCTATTTGATATAGTTTGTAGCGTTATCCTATACAGGTACTCATAGATCAAAACAATAGGATAATTTTGAAATGCAACATTACTAAAAGGCTCAAATACATCTAGTAAAAGACCTTATCTTGCCCTTTTTCAATAATCCAACATCTATATTTCTCATATTACACACTTATTATTGTTAAGAATATTATGATATAACTATCATTTATGGTATTTTGGATATATATTAGCACGCTTGTTGATTCTAGACTTAACTCATATTCTTACTATAAAAATATTAGTGCCTTCTAAAGTACTATATTATAATGATTTGTTTGGAGATGACTATATTGTATACATATTTAATTTTCTAAAATATTTTAATATTGAAAACACACGGCGAAAGATACCTTCCACGATAACTGCTATAACCATTTTAAAACTTGCCATGAAAATCTTGATTTAAAACCTTGGCATACATATATATTTGACCGTGCATGTACATTTGTGTGTGCAATTGCAAAGTTGAGAGTCTTGAGACCCTTCGATGATCAGGTTGCCCTCTGCTTCCTCGAAAAAAAAAGAAACAAAAGTAAGCCCTCAGCTTGCTGCATGCTTCTCGTGATCGATCCATCGGTACTAGCTTAGCTAGCCAGGCTTAGTTCCTGCAGGTTTAAGCTAGGGAATCTTAGGCCCTGTTTGTTTCAGTTGGGGATTGTGGAAAGCAGCTTTTAAAAGCTGAAAAGGCAACAAACAGCAAACTTTTAATCTAGATTATAACAATCTAGAGACCAGATTGTAGCAATCCCACAATGCACTCTTCCCCCAGCTTTCCCCAGCTTTTTTTTTTGCAAAAGATCACAATGTCCATCCAACTTCAACCAAAATTACCCACCATTGTCCCCAACTATAATCTAGGTTACCAAACAACCATGAGCTTTTCAACCTCTAGCTTTTTAACGATCCAGCTTTTACAATCTGATTTTTAAAAGCTGCTTTTTTCACAATCCCCAACTGAAACAAACAGGGCCTTAATTTATCTCTAATGTGTCATGCATTATCGATCCTACCTACGTAGGTTGGATTAATTGGCCAGGGTCACTACCCGCAACCTTCGGCTTGGAAAAGATGGCCACAGTTAATTAGTTTCTGTAGTGCATGCACTCTACGTTAATGCACGCCTCTTCCCCGGTCAATACATATATAATGTGAGACTTTTTACCGTCGTCCTTTAGAACTACCAAATTATATATTGAACTATTACTTAGAGATAACAAAAGTTTAAAGCTACCCCATGTAATTCTACGTAGACGTAATTATAATATTTCACCAGGAAATGTAACAACTATATACATGCCAGGACTAGCTAGCTACTGTGCGTCGGCAAAAAGGTGATCACAATTAATATATTTGTGTTAGCCATCAAGTAGTGATTGTTGAAAGCAGTGTTTCCTCTCGCTCTAGATATACCTAATGACTTGGGCTCGGACGTCCGAATTTTCGATATCGCAACATTTTTTATCGCGTGCAACATTTCAATGTGCAACAAATTCACTCGACAAACAGTGAAATTCGCTACGAACGGATGTTGCAAGCGCTCAAAAAATGTTGCACGCTGTTGCACACGCAGAAAAAAAATGTTGCAAGAGGCGTCCGATGGGGTGAACAGTGATCGGACGTCCGAGCGGTAGTATCTCCCATATACCTAGTGTGTCGGGAGTTGACCGCTGTAGCTCTTGGTAGCAAATGGTGGCAACAACGAGGTCTCTCCCATCCGTAGTGGATGCGGGTGTGGCTTATTTTGGTGGCCGGTCATTGCCATTATCCACCGAGGAGAAATGTGCTAACTAGCTTTACGAAGGTCAACACCATCCAAATGCTGATACACCTCATACGAGTTTCGATCAATGCTTTAGTCTCCTTTCACCTCTTGCAGCACTCATTGGCTGACATTTACTGATCACTGAGACACTGAGGATCCTAAGTGGCTATTGTCTTTTGCTCTACTTGGAGTAGGAGGCAGCACCTCATGGCATTTCAACTTCAGTGAACTATACGACCCCATTCAGGGACTGTAAGCCCTGGAACAACCTTTCATTGGGCAGACGATCGAGGTTACACTGTCCCTATGGCAAATGAGAATCGACAGTGCCCCAGGACCAGACGGCTTTCATTGGGCAGTTTGTCACTCGAGACCAAGCGGGCCTCATGGAAGGACGCACGTACCATTTCTAACAGCTTTGCATGTGCCGCTGAGCTCGTGCAATGCTGCCATAAAATGCTAGCTCGAACCACTGTGCTTAAGATGGATTTCAAGAAAGCCTGCCTTTTGATTCAGCTGGTTGGCAATATCTCAGCGTTGTCCTACAGGCCCGCTGCTTTGGGCAGAAATGGTGTCGATGGATGTCTCAGACACCGAATACTGGTCGGGCAGCTGTCTTGCTCGATGGCTTGCCAGGGCAGTGGATTCAGTGCAGGAAAGGCCTCCCCTTCCTCGTCGTGGCAGATGTCCTGCAACGATTGATCATCAAAGACAGCCATAGCTGCATCATGCATGCAGACTTTTACACCCCTTGGTCGATGATCTGCCATGCCCGGCGATACAAGATGCGGATGACACACTTCATCCTCATCAGAGCAGACGAGTCTCTGTTGCGCCACCTCAAGGAACTCTACAGTTCTCAGCAGCAACAGGATTGGCAATCAACTACGGCAAAATCACCTTCGTACCGATCCATGTTCCCTGAGACGCAGCACTACACCTTGCCAGTATTTTTTAGTGTCCTCTCTCCTTCCCCCAAGCACACCGATGGATTTGGAATCTCGAGCCCTCAAAGTTCAGAAGCGAATAGCAGGTTGGTGGGCTCATTTCCTCTCACCAGGAGGGCGGCTTATCCTTGCCAATGCATCCCTCTCGGCGGTCCCCATTTGTACTATGACGGCGATGAAGCGACCGAAAGGGATAACTGACAAGATCGACAAAAGCTGGCGTGCACTTTTGAGAGCTGCTTCCATGCTTTTTAAAAGCTTGCAGAGCAAACGCGGGTGGTGGCCGGCTTGGGCTTCAACGATCTGGAACACACAGAAGGACAACTCTATCGATGAAGTTCCTCCATAAACTGTACCAAAATCAAGATCCTTTTGCCACTCTGCTTTGCTACACCTCTCTTGTCCACCTTCAAAGCCATGCAAACCAGGATGACAGCATGTGCCTCACTTGAATTGCAGGCTCTCCGACAGCACGTCACAGCCGGCGTCCTGGAGGATGGCAAGAAACGACCACCGGTTTGTGGCTTGGGGACCCTCCATGGAAATGACGGGCTACAGGAGTCGGGCTCCCATTGTCGGATTTAAATTGGCACAGCTTCACTCCCAGAAAGCTTCCCCAAACTGTCCCTTCTGTACAGATATTGTCGAAGATGTCACTCGTCTGTCTCTGCACTGCCCTCGCCTTGTCTCAAGTCTGGTCGGTCCTGCAGATTCACTTACATCGCACGGCACAAGGACTGGAGGAGATTTTTTGAGCTGACTCTCGAGACGGTCGAGGAAAAACCGGGAATGGTGTCCAACGCCATTGTGCTCCTTGTCCGCTGGAGTCTAGATCTGGGATCTTATGGAAATTTCGCAATCGAAAAGCCTTCGATGGGATCGTCCTCTCCGCCCGTCAAATCTTCCTCCAGATGATCGATCACCTGACCTTGTGGCCATCTCGAATGCCTCGATGCTTAAATGAGGATCACGTTAGTAATTGGTGTAATGTAATTCGTTTGAGAGTCATGTAACTTCTCTCCTTTGCAACCTTAATCTCTGCAACCTTCGTTTCAGCTGAGCTGAATAATTTTTTTCAGTTGGGGTGTTCCCCATCGTTTACCTCTCAAAAAAAAAAAAACTATAGAGAAGAGGTGCTTCTATACATCACTATTTGAATATAGCACAAATATCAAGTATGAACGAAGGATAGATGATAATTACATGTATATTCGTTTGCTTCAAGATTTATGAAAATTGTATCGAGAGAGTGATGTACAGAAGCACTATTCAAATTGGAGACGGATTGTTCACAGGACTAGACGTGCAATCGAGCGTGGATTTCTATGTTGGCCCAGATGCGATCTTCAGCTTGCAACCCCCTTGCTTCCTTAGGTTGCCCGATCTTCTTTAGGAAACTATCGCTAGCCTCCTGATGCTTCTAAGTCTGGTTCAGAACGCCCTACAAGCAAACGACAACAGAGAAAGGGCAAAGTTGCAGAACAGCGACGCAAGAGTTTTGGTGCTGCCACAACTGCACAGTGTTTTCTGGGGTTTATTCACCTTTTTATAGTGCCTGCCATAAACTCCGATTCACAGGATGACAACGCCACCGTTTGTTGCTTGTGAGCTCCATACAACCGGTCCTCCATTGAAGTAAAACACCAGCCCGGTTGTGCTATTCTGATTGTCTTGGTCTCCTGCGAGATCACTGTCACTATAACCGATCACCCCATCTACTTTTCCAACTTGGTATTCTATTCCGCAGTTCAGTGTCCCCTTTATATAGCGAAGTATGTGCTTCACTAGCATAAGATGGCTCTTCTTTGGTTCCTGCATACACCTGCTCGCCATGCCGACAGCGAAACTCAAGTCAGGTCTTGTGTGCGGCAAATACCTGAGACATCCAATTAGGTGCCGGTAGTGAGTTGCATCTACTGATTCGCCTTCTTCATCTTTCGTCAGCTTCACTGCAGGTTCCATTAGGATTTTTGCTGGATTGCAATCCCGCATACCTGCTTCCTGGAGGATCTTTTTTGCATAACCAGATTGCTTCATTGTGATCTTGCTTCTTTCTTAACATACCTCAATTTCGAGATAATAGCTAAGAAGCCCCAAATCACTCATTTCAAATTCCTTCATCATTTGTTCCTTGAAGGTTTGAACTTCCACCGAATTTCCTCTTGTCACAATCAGGTCATCGACGTATACTCCCACGATGATCTGACCTTTGGCTGTGATGCGTTTGTACAGGGCCTGTTCTTGAGGGTATTTCTGGAACCCGAGTTGCTTCAGAGTCTGATCTAACCGCGTATTCCATGCTCTGGGTGCTTGACGTAGACCGTAGAGGGCTTTGGATAGCTTGTATACCATGCCCTCCTTTCCTCTGGCGACAAAGCCTTCTGGTTGCAGAACATACACGTCTTCTTGAAGTTTTCCATGTAGAAATACCGATTTTACATCAAGGTGATGGACCTTCCAACCTTCTTTTGCTGACAGAGCCAGTAAGAGTCTCACTGTTTCCATTCTAGCTACCGGGGCGAAAACTTCATCGAAATCGATTCCTGGTTGCTACACATATCCTTTGGCCACTAACCGTGCCTTGTGCTTCACCACCTTCCCAGCTGCATCTTTCTTCAATTTATAGACCCATTTGAGGCCGATTGGTTTGACTCCATTCGGTAGTTCCGTTAGAGTCCACGTTCAGTTTTTCGCAATAGAGTTTATCTCCTGTCGCATTGCAGTCAGCCAATGCTTGCTAGCTGCTGCTTCCGAGTAAGAAGTGAGCTCATCTGACACTGCTATGTTCAGTTCTTCATACACCTGAGTGCCCTCTGTTTCTGTATATATCTCAGCTAGTGATCTGTACTTAATTAGGGTTAAGCCTGATGTTGTGCTGCTTTGAGAAGCCGGACTGCTTGGTTCTGAATTCTCATCGTGCGTATCCTCTGAACTATCTTTAGCCACTTTACTTAGTGCTGCTCCTGTTCCTAGAGCTTCCGGCAAAGAGAACTGCACAGGGAGTTCTCCCCCTGCTTCTTGCCCTTGGCTAAGGGAGTGCTGTGGTGCTTCTGCAGACCCTCCCTCTTGATCAGCTTTTGCTTCACTTGTCGGAACATGCACAGTAAAGTCCTCTGTCACCGTATTAGTTCCTGTCTGCCACTCCTAGCTGAACTTCTTTTTCTCATCAAATACCACATCTCGGCTTACACATATCTTCTTGTTCTTAGGGTCAAGCAACTGATGTGCCTTGCTTCCCTCTTCTACCCCGAGGTACACCATTCGCTTGCTATGGTCGTCTAGCTTTCAGATGTGAGTTGACGGAACTTTAGCGTATGCAGTACATCCAAACACCTTAAGATGCTCCAAACTTGGCTTCCTCCCCTTCCAGCTTTCATGCGGCGTTGTATTCAGCAAAGCTTTGGTTGGCACCCGATTTAGAATGTACACTGCATGCTTCATAGCTTTAGCCCACAACAGCCCTGGCACGTTCATGGATTTGAGCAGACTTCTTGTGACAGCAAGCATGGAACGATTGCGCCGTCCCACAACTCCTTTCTGCTGTGGTGTATACGGAGCTGTCAAGTGTCGTTGAATCCCCTCTTAAGCGCAGTACTCTGCAAATTGCTGCAAGGTAAACTCTCCTCCTCTATCTGTCCTGAGCAGCTTCAGCTTCTGCCCACTCTCCTTCTCGGCTTGGGCTTTGAAGCGCTGAATGCCGTGAATGCCTGATCCTTCGTGCTAAGGAAATAAACCCACATAAACCGACTAAAATCATCTACCAACAGTAGGAAATACTGATTGCCTGCGATAGTTTTAGGTGTAATAGGTCCACATAGGTCAGTGTGAACCATTTCGAGTGGAACCTCTGATCAGTATAGGGCTTGCGACTGGAACGGCAGCCGGCATTGCTTTGAAAACACACAACCCTCGCACAATTGAGTGACATGTTCTATTTTGGGGACACCTCGCACCATGTTTCTCTCGACCATCTCTTTCATTGCTCTAAAATTCAGGTGTCCGAGCCGTGCATGCCACAGCCATGCCGGTTCTTCAACACATGCTGACAAACTCGTTGGTAGAGCTGTATTGAGGAGAACTTTGTACAACCGATTGCTTGACCGCTGCACTTTTAGTAGGAGCTTTCCCTCCTAATCACGATCTTCAGCAAATCTCAGTCCAGCACAACACTGCAGCCATCTTCGGTTATCTGACCCAAACTCAGTATGTTGCTGCTGAGTTTAGGAATATGATACACATCTGTAAGTAACCTGCGCTCTCCGTTCTTACATTGCAACAAAACTGAGCCTTTTTCCTTGAATTTCAACCGAGTTCTCTGAAGAGAATTGCCCGACAATTCTTTCATCAAGCTCGGTGAAGAGAGATCGCTGCCCGGTCATGTGATTACTCGCACCATTATCCAGGTACCACAAGACCTTCTCCTCCTTTTGATCAGTGGCAAATCTGTCTGGCAAAACCTGTTGTTCATTCAACAATATCATGCCCTCAGTTGAATGCTCGCAGACTGCTAGCAGTAGCGTAGGCTCATCTTCTTAGGCTTTGGTCAAATTGACCTCCTCATGCTTCCGTTTTGGTAGTCGACACTCAGATGCATAATGGCCGAGCTTGTCACAATTAAAACATTTTATGTGACGTTTGTCTTTCGGAGGTCTCCTGTTCCCATTTGATTCATACCGGCCTTCATGGTTGCTTCTGCCTCCTCTGCCATGACCTCGCCAGCGTCCACGCCCTCTACCCCAGGCATATCCTTCCTAACTGCTGGAACCTGACCCGTTTTTGCTTAACAACGGGTCTTTGCCGCTACCTCTCTGTCATGCTTACCATTCAGCATGAGTGAGCAATAGTTCTCCATCAGTGCTGCTGTTGGCATTGGACAACCGGAGGCAAAAACGATCTTCATATGCTTTCGATCGTCCAATGGATTCTTCAAATGGCATTGTCTCCAGATCGGGGTATTGCTTGATTGAAGCCACTAGCTGGAAGAACTTGTCAGGCACTGAGTCAAGAAGTTTTCTTACTAGTGCTAAGTCTTTTAGGGTTTATCCCAGTGCACTATATTTACTCGCCATGCCGCTCAGCTTGCCTGCAAATTCATCGACGGTTTCATTTTCCTTCATCCAAAGGGCTTCGAATTCGCTCTTTAGGATTTGTAATCACGCCTTCTGCACTCGATCTGCATCGAGATATCGGGTTTTCAAGGCATCCCATACCTCTTTAGCAGACTTTTGTTGGGCGACCTGCAGTAGGACATCTTCGGGTATTGCCTGGTAGATGAACACATGAGTTGCCTTATTCTTCTTCTCATCTGCAGCCACTCCGGCCACTGGTTCGATCGCTTCCCAAATGCCCTGAGCATCCATAATCGCCTCCATCTTAATCGCCCACGTTGTGTACTTGGACGAGTTCAGCAATGGGCACTGAAACGGCACACCGCCGCTCTCCTTTGTCGTTGCTGATGAAGACACCATTAGATTGATCCTGGGAACAGATCGACTCTACCTTAAGGTGTGTTTGGCAGAGCTCTCAGTTTTAGATTCCTCATGAGAAGCTGAGAAGCTCTACCAAACAAGAAAAAATCAACTAGCTTCACATATGAATCCGAGGAAGTGATTCATGTTTTTTTACTTGTAGCCTGGGAGCCAAAAAAATCTGCTCCCCACCTGATTCACAACCTCTCAGTTATAAACCTCGGGTTATAAACCTCCCCACCAAGTTCATAACTATTTCTCAGATAGGAATCACTTCCACCAGAGAATCATTTCCATAGGGAATCAGGAGCTGGAGCTGAAAATTAGGATTTGGAGCTCTACCAAACAGGCCCTTACTTGGCTCTGATACCAAGTGTTGGCCCAGATGCGATCTTTAGCTTGCAACCCCCTTGCTTCCTTCAGGTTGCCCGATCTTCTTTAGGAAATTATCGCTAGCCTCCTGATGCTTCTGAGCCTGCTTCAGAACGCCTTGGGAGCAAATGACAACAAAAAAAGGGTAAAGTTGCAGAACAATGACGTAAGAGTTTTGGTGCTGCCACAACTGCACAGCGTTTTATGGGGTTTATTCACCTTTTTATAGTGACAGGAATACAGCCGATGAGATTACGGCCCTGTTTGAAAGCATAGTTTTTCAAAACTAAAACTATGATTTTGATATACTATAATTTGCTATTGTTTTGTCATAAATACTATGATTTTACCAAACCTCTTTGAAACTATAGTATTCCTTGGAACTACCAATTGTTTGGATGCAACATCACAAACCATGGTATTTGAGTGAAAATAGGCAAGAAACTAGCTAAAACCATGAAAACTTTGGGTTGGAGTGGAGTTTCAAATACTCCAAAAATACTATGGTATCTACCAAACCATAGTTTTTAATACAGAGTTTTTTGTATGGTAACTAAACATCTTATGATATAAAATACCATGATATTCTTAGAAACCATGGTATTACCTAGAAACTATGAAAATACATTGTTTCCAAACAAGGCCTACAACTCCAACCGGAAGAATCTCAACTAATCTAGATTCTAGCGATTTTACCGTTTTCTTATCCGACAAAACTGAAAACAAACTAAGACTTGGATGCTAATACGACAACGGACTCTGCTAACTAACCGAGGCTAAAACTTATCAGGATTAATCGATAACATTCTAGTACTACTCAATTCAGGCATGTCTCAATCCCCCACTCTCTGTCCGCCATCGATCTCACACCAAGCATGACGAAGTGGCACGAGCGAGCGACAAGACGGATGGATCGCTCCGTGCAGTGGTCCATGGATCGCCTGCTCGCTCGCCGTGACACGATCGAAGCAAAAACGCCTCCGGTTGAGTTGAATAGAACTGAACGGTACGACACGAGCTCGGCGGTGCTCGTCGACAGCGACCGGCGCATATCTCCGCCGCCAACGATCGATCCAGTTGTCAGACATCGACGCCGGCTAGCACGACGTGCGCGCGCGTGTATATGTGTATGTATGTATGTATGTATGCATGTGAAGCTCAGCGTTCGCTCAGCAGCAAGTTCCCTAGGCAGCAAGGTAGGCGTCAACCTCCATCGCTCGCCGTCCGCCGCAAGTGGAGCTAGATAACAAGCGGCTTTCGTGTCGATCCATCCATACATCCATCCATCGATCGGCGTGTGCGTGTGTGTGTCCCCTGTCAAGCGTCTGTACATGTTTTTGTCTGCAATATTGCAGTGACCATTTCGAGATAAACAAGCATCCAGCAGCCGTTTCGGATATGGCTGTGGCCTGGGTCCTCGCTCTCCTCCTCCTCCTCCTGGGAATTTGCGAACGGTTTAATTTTGTTACGCGAGGATCGATTTTGACGCACATAAGCTCGATTTTTCCGAGAGGCTGATTGATCATGCTTTGATGCTTATATGTAGACTCGTTTCGACATGTCTTTGTCGTACCAAGTGGCAGCTAAGCTAACCCGTCATGATCCGAAGGGGCGCTAGCTCCAAGCAAACTGGAGCTGAATTGACCTCGAAAAGACTAGCTATATATAGATATACTCCCTCTGGTCGGTTTTTTATACATGGATATACTCCTCTGGTCGGTAAAAACTGTCGTCTGGGGCAAATTCTAATAGTTCAAGAAAACATGTGTTTACATCGAACTAGTATAATTATCTATGTAACTGCACATCTAAATATTACAATACAATTGTCTTTGATCTACAATTCTACTTCTAATGATTAAAATACTATTGCATTTGTTATATAACTCTATTTATATATGATATACAACTCTACTTTTAACTATTTAATCATAGATCTCATTTTGTTAAGCACATTTTTTCCAACAAAATGCTTAAGATAGATTGTAAATAGGATAAATGGTTTAGAAGACATCGTTATTTAAAATTTGCAACCAGCCCATATTACTCTCTTCACCTACCCCTCTGTGCTTAACGTGACAGTAAATTGAAATGTATTTGGAAGTAAATATGATATCCATTTTTTTTAGTTGCTATCATATGGATATCATGTGCCACGGCTAGGCTGGCAGTAAAATTTACTAAGTTCGGTAAATTGGAATGCTTTTGACAATAAATTTGGTCTATTTTTTACTGCCGTTATCACATAGACATCATGTGCCATAGCTTGGTACATTAGTAAAATCTAACAACGTGTCCAGTAAATTGGAATGCATTTGGCGGTAATTTTGATCTATTTTATATTGCTGCTATCATATAGCCATCATGTGCTATGACTACGAGCGATAGTAAAATCTAACAATACAACTACAATGTGATCAATGGATACGCTTAATTATGGAGGGTTGGTACTTTCGATAGTAGCACCTCCATTTGAGATAAAAATAGTAAATACTAAATAGCTGGAATAGACTTTTTTTTCCACTAGGAAATTCAAATATAATGCATAGTGAATTGTCGAACGTAAATAATCTTAAAACAGCATAAAGTATGCAAATGAAATCAAAGACCTTATGCTTAAGTCTTGAGTACAAAGGGTCAAGAACTCGTGAAGACGATTTATGATCAGCAAGTTTTCCTCCTCTCGACAAGAAGGCCTTTAGGCAGAAAAGAAAATTGAAGTCAAAACATAGTTTCCTTCCAACAAAACAATGCTACACCGCACAAAACAAAGAAAAAATTGAAGCATTACCTCATCAGGTGAGTTATCACCATTACTTTCGAATGGTTTGTCAAACCACTGAGAGAAGTCTTCTGATGAGTTAAATATATTGGGCAACAGAAAATTCAAAAGTGCCCATAGCCTCAAGATTGTTCTTCACGTAAAAAAGCATACCAAATTAGCAATGTGTGTGTAAGAGATGAAAATTGTAGTTCAAGAACATGTAGACCATTATATAATTAGATGAAACAAGCAGCTTGAATGCATACATTACTTACTTCAAAAGCAAAGATAGAATTAAATGTAACAAGACAAGTGCAAACTTTAGAACCCGCAGAGGTGTTCTCACAAGAATGTACCAATGAGAACTCCGATAATGCTTCAAATCAGCATTGAGCTTGCAAGACGATTCTTTATACGGTGCCCTTCATCAATTATTATATAGTGCCACAGATTTTGCTTAGTTTTGGCTTATCATGCTTGTTCATCAAGTACTCATATGTTGTCAAAAGAACATTGAACTTCGATGAACAATCATCTCTCTCGACAAAAACTAGCTAAAGTGAACAAAATCTTCACATGAACTAAAGAAAGGATTGAATTGAAGAATTTAGCATTTACTTGAACATTCTCACTTTCTTCTCGGAGGACCAGATATGCAATTTTATTTATACTAGGAGCCCGTGGTTGAGTTCGGATTCCCACCCAGAAATGGTCCCGGTCATTTTTGTTTCCATAAGGTAGCACAACAAAGAGATTACTCGCCAAAGTAGCAAGGCAAAATAAGCATAATTCTGTGTACTTAGTTTAATCACATACCACAAAAACAAACAAGAAATGCCGAGTGGCGCAAGACTAGATCTTACTTGTAATTGCTTACCAAGATCAAACAAGTAGCAGAGATGAACTAATAAAATCTAGATCACACAAAATAAAAAGTAGCAAAGATGAGCAACAAGACTTACTCTCGCATTTCCCACCCACAAGATAAGAAGGTCTGTTCATTTACAATCTCCTTTACCCACAAGATAGTACTTTTCATTGCTTTCAAGATAATGCCGAAAGAGGAAAACACACTAAGTAAATCTTCAACAAAATGCATCTAATCAAAGACTAAGAGCGAGACACGATGAAAAAACCTGTGGCTGGTAGCTCTCATCCTCAATATCATTTGCATCCTACAAGGTAGCAATGCTTATCAGAAGTGACTTAGTCCAACAAATAATGAGAAACTAAAATGAAGTGTTAAGCACAAAATATACAAGCAAAGCAAACAAGACTCACCTGGAAGAAACAAGACTCACCTACAAGCCGCAAGAAATGATCACAACTAACACTTGTTGGCGTACATACACATTCACAACTTACAAACTCATCACAACAATTCATATCCATACACATTCACAACTTAAACTCATCACAATTCACATCCACAAATACCACATATAGTTTACATTCAACAAAAGTTTGATATAGAGGTTTAATTCCAACAAAAGGTCAACGATATCACATGTCCACAAATCGACAAAGTTCGATCAACAAAAGTATGATATAGAGATTCTAGCTAGGTGGAGGAAAAGCCGAGGCATACGGCATCTCATCGACAAAGTCCGGCAGCCTCGTAGTGGGTTCGCGCCACTTCCCACATATTGAGCTGCACCAGCTGATCTTGAAGCCTCCTACAAAGCAAGAAAATAATGTATAACTTAGAACATTATTTCAATGACTTCCTAGATTATAATTTTTGCAATGTAAGTACCGTGGTCCTGAGTGTTTTCGGCTGGAAACCGGATCGGGTATTGGAATGGATGTTGGACCTGTGCTGGTTGAGCTGGAACCCCTGATCCAGAAGCCTACCAATTAAAGAAAATGAATTAGAACATTTATCTTGTGAGTTGAAAACAACAATTCTTCACGAATTAACATATATTACCCTGTCTGGCACACTATGTGGATATGGCAACGAACGGTACGAAATCAAAGGTGCTGGCTGAGCTGGAGCACCCGATCCAGAAGCGTTCTGAGGAGAAAATTGGAACATATACGGGAATGGAAACTGCAAAGGGGGTGGCTGAGCTGGAGCACCCGATCCAGAAGCCTACCAATTCAAACATATGGATTGGAGTATTACATTTGTGACTTGTAGAAAAAAAAAGACCATTAGTATCAATATATGGATTGGAGCATTACCCCGTCCGGAGTTGGACCAACCGAACCGAAAGCCTACAAATTCATATAGCATGTAGGTTTCAGTGTGGAAATCATATATGTATATCAACTGCTTTGCTTCTTCAAGGAAAACAAGGAGATGATAGCCACTACAAGGTTATAGGGTCGTCCACCATAAGCCGTCGAAAGTAAGTGGTCGACCATAATATTAAATTCGACGGGCGGGCTATCCACCCTATTAGGGTCGACAGCCAAATATAGGCCGTCCACTCTAGACTAGCTAAGGTGGACGGGCACAAGTAGCTATCCACTCTAGACTAGGGTGGACGGCCTTTCCTTAGCTATCGACCATAATAATATTAGGGTGGACAGCCTTTTCCACGTGGCCGTCCACCCTATAATATTAGGGTGGACGGCCTTTTCCACGTGGCCGTCCACCCTAAGACCCTAATCTCAGGGTGGACGGCCACGTGGAAAAATGCCGCCCACCCTAATTAATCGGCAGATAAAAACAATACCGATTGGCATTCGGCCATTACGAAAACAGATAACATCCTATTGTGGACCTGTTCCTGTTAATTCAATCGTAACACACACTGTTGCTGCTTTCAATTGGAACACCATTTGATGAACTAAATCTCCTTGCTAAAGAACTATTTGCATGTCGATGTTTCACCATATATTATCATTACTGCAGGAAGAAGTGCCTAATGAGAATGCCACAGAGGAAGATGAAGACGCAGAGATTGGCATGTGGGAGGCCATTACATGGCTCGTAGTGTTAACTCTTTGGGTGTCTGTCCTTTCTGAATACTTGGTTAATGCCATTAAGGTATTCTTTATCTCCCCTAGTAGAACAAGACTGACCAAATGATGAGCGACTCCATTTTGTTGATAGTGGGTCACTCTCGAGGTCGGGATAATGTTCATTTTAATTTGGAACTAGTTGTTTGGATATACGATGATTGATGCTTGCCACATTCACATGGAAAATTTCATGAACAAAGTGGATATAACTCTAATAACTACCTTGTAGGATGATCAACTACACATGCCATGGTATCAATACGTTGTTAGTCTTACAGTCATCTCAGATACCTCTGCAAGGATGTAATTGGTCATTGTTTTGCTCTATTGTCATTGTCAGGAGCATCTGATTCGTTGAACCTACCAAAGGGCTTTTATCGGTGTTATTTTGCTTCCTATTGTGGGCAATGCACCGAACATGCTAGTGCAATAATGTTTGCCATGAAAGATAAGCTAGTCTACATCGAATCAGATCCGTGCATGTGGAACATTCGATCAAGTTCACAAAATAAGCAACCAAAACATCACTTCAATTCTCTAAGCCTTTTTGTGTTTTTACCTCGTGGCAAAGAACGGCAATCGGGAGGCGGCGCAGCCCCTGGCAAAGGGAGGCGACGGCCAACGGGAGGCGGCGGCTCGGCAAAGCGGAGGCGACGGCCGAGGCGGAGGGGGGGCGGCCGACCATCGCGGGCGCCGGGCGAGGGCGGCGAGCGCCGCGACGGGCGGCCGCTGCTTGGGCAGAGTTCTCAAAAAGGAGGCGACGGGCGGAGGAAGGGGCTGGACCACGCCGAGCGCGGCGTCACGGGCGGGGGCGGCGAGCGCCGCCAGCGACGGGCACGGTCATTGGTTGGCGCAGTTCCCTGGGCAAAGTGAGGCGACACGGGCGGAGGGGGCGGCTGACCACCGGCCGAAGGGCACGCCGGCGGAAGGCGGCGCCGAGGAATCGACGCGAAGAAATCTGTGACCAATTTCGGCAAGGCGTAATGGGGATCGATCGAGTCGGGCTGGCAAGCTAGGTGAAGCTAGTTATGGTCGACCGCCAAAATGTCCCGTCCACCCTAGCTATGGTCGACGGCGACGCGGCTGTCCACCTAATTAATTAAGGTCTACGGCCAGAAAAATACCGTCCACCCTAAGTTCCTTTGCCACGCTAATTGGGCCGGTGGCGACCATTGGGTGGATTTGGTCAAATTTGCATGTCGACCATAAATTATGGTGGACAAACTATACTTTAGGTCGTCGACCTTAATGCCCCACAAGACCCAATTCTAGCGGGCGGGATTTGCCATGCGGTTTTTTCCGCTAGGTCGAGGGCTATTGTTTTACTGTCGACCTTAAATCTAGTTTTGTGATTTAGGTATTTTGGCCAGTCCACCATATATTTGGTCAGGAAAATAAGTGCTTTTCCTGTAGTGAATATATCCAAGAAATTGGAATACATTAGGAGTAAATTTGGTCTATTTTATATTACCGCTATGGGTAGATGCGCAACAAAATCTAATAACACGTTAAGTAAATCAAAATGTATTTGGCAAGAATTTGGTTCATTTTGTACCGCCGATGTCACACATCCACCATGCGCCACGACTAGGTACAAGAATAAAATCTAACAACGATCCAAAGAATTGGAATGCATTTGGCAAGAATTTGATCTATTTTGTGTTTCGCTATCACACGGCCATCATGCACCATGTCTAAGTGCGCAATAAAATCTAACAAAGCGCCCAAAGAATGGGAATGCGCTTGGCAAAGAATTTGGTCTGCTTTATGTCAGCCGCTATTACACGGTCATAATATGCCACAACTAGGTGCAATAGTAAAATCTAACAACGTGGCCTAGTAAATTAGAATGCATTTGGCAAGAAGTTGGTCCATTTCCGGAAGAATCTCAACTAATCTAGATTCTAGCGATTTTACCGTTTTCTTATCCGACAAAACTGAAAACAAACTAAGACTTGGATGCTAATACGACAACGGACTCTGCTAACTAACCGAGGCTAAAACTTATCAGGATTAATCGATAACATTCTAGTACTACTCAATTCAGGCATGTCTCAATCCCCCACTCTCTGTCCGCCATCGATCTCACACCAAGCATGACGAAGAGTGGCACGAGCGAGCGACAAGATGGACGGATCGCTCCGTGCAGTGGTCCATCGATCGCCTGCTCGCTCGCCGTGACACGATCGAAGCAAAAACGCCTCCGGTTGAGTTGAATTGAACTGAACGGTACGACACGAGCTCGGCGGTGCTCGTCGACAGCGACCGGCGCATATCTCCGCCGCCAACGATCGATCCAGTTGTCAGACATCGACGCCGGCTAGCACGACGTGCGCGCGTGTATATGTGTATGTATGTATGTATGTATGCATGTGAAGCTCAGCGTTCGCTCAGCAGCAAGTTCCCTAGGCAGCAAGGTAGGCGTCAACCTCCATCTCTCGCCGTCCGCCGCAAGTGGAGCTAGATAACAAGCGGCTTTCGTGTCGATCCATCCATACATCCATCGATCGGCGTGTGCGTGTGTGTGTCCCCTGTCAAGCGTCTGTACATGTTTTCGTCTGCAATATTGCAGTGACCATTTCGAGATAAACAAGCATCCAGCAGCCGTTTCGGATATGGCTGTGGCCTGGGTCCTCGCTCTCCTCCTCCTGGGAATTTGCGAAAGGTTTAATTTTGTTACGCGAGGATCGATTTTGACGCACATAAGCTCGATTTTTCCGAGAGGCTGATTGATCATGCTTTGATGCTTATATGTAGACTCGTTTCGACATGTCTTTGTCGTACCAAGTGGCAGCTAAGCTAACCCGTCATGATCCGAAGGGCGCTAGCTCCAAGCAAACTGGAGCTGAATTGACCTCGAAAAGACTAGCTATATTGAATATATCCAGTAAATTGGAATACATTAGGAGTAAATTTGGTCTATTTTATATTACCGCTATGGGTAGATGCGGCAACAAAATCTAATAACACGTTAAGTAAATCAAAATGTATTTGGCAGTAAATTTGGTTCATTTTGTACTGTCGATGTCACACATCCACCATGCGCCACAGCTAGGTACAGTAACAAAATCTAACAACGCATCCAGTGAATTGGAATGCATTTGGCAGTAAATTTGATCTATTTTGTGTTTCTGCTATCACACGGCCATCATGCACCATGTCTAAGTGCGGCAATAAAATCTAACAAAGCGTCCAGTAAATGGGAATGCGTTTGGCAGTAAATTTGGTCTGTTTTATGCTGTCGCTATTACACGGTCATAATATGCCACAGCTAGGTGCAATAGTAAAATCTAACAACGCGTCTAGTAAATTAGAATGCATTTGGCAGTAAAGTTGGTCCATTTCGTGATGCCGCTATCACATAGCCATCACACACTACGGCAAGGTGCGGCAGTAAAATCTAACAATGTATCCAATAAATTGGAATGCATTTGGTAGTAAATTTAGTCTATTTTGTATTGCCGCTATCACACGATCATCATGCACCATGCACTACGGTGAAGTGAAGCAATACAATATAACAATGTATCTAGTAAATTAAAATGCATTTGGCAATAAATTTGGTCCATTTTGTGTTATCGCTATCACCTGACCATCATACGTCATGACTAGGTGCGACAGTAAAATCTAACAACACTTCCATTACATATATTGATATCTACTTCTTTTCGCAATTATCACATGGCCATCATGCAACATGGATAGACGTGACAGTAAAATCTAACAACGTGTTTAGTAAATTAGTATAAAAACTCATTCATTTAGTATTTACTGATGAGACTTATATCATTTAGTTTCTCTCATTTAGTATTTACTGACGAGACTTATATCGTTCAGTTTCTCTCATTAGTACAAAAATTAATTAATCACAGTTTCCATCTGCATCGTATATTAATAAATCGTTGGTAGTCCTTGACGAGGCTGCATGGACCACCTTTTTGTCCATGTTTGCAAATTTTTTTTTTTTTGCACATGAGAATTGTCCATGAACGTATTTACACAAATATCTTTTTATCAATTCATTCTCAAACGTGCAAGAGGAGAAGATATTTTGCATATAGTACCACTCCTTTTCATTATTTTTCGAGGAAAAGGTACACACATGCTTCCTTTTTCGTTTTTGTCTTTGGATCTGCCCATGCAAACTGCAATTCACGAGAATTAGCTAAGCTGAGAGAAGCAAATAAAAAATTCACATTGTTCACACCGTAGAATCGCCAACAGTTGCCATGATGTACTTATACAGTATTAGCTATGTGCCCGTGCATGATTATTTGTAAAGGGCACTAACAGTGACAAAGATGGGTAATTAAAAAGCAGTGGTAAAGATGGGTAATTAAAGAGCAGCGGCAAAGATGGATAATTTTGATAAAGTGACGTGGAGAGAAACTTTCACTTTATATAGTAGAGACTAAACACATTTCATGCTGAACAGAAGGAGAGAAGGATACAGACCTAATAAAAATAGGTGTGCATTCAATCAAACAACATGTTTTCGTGCTCAGAAGGCTATAAAGACATAAAAATTCGTTAGCAAATGTAAGAGATACGCACACTTATATATACGTCATATGTGCGTAGTGTATATGCCGTATGTGTGAGCTGTGTGCGTCATGTACCTGTGAGAGAGAGGAGGTCATTAGGCTGCTTCTAGATTTCTGTGGTGAAGGAACGAAGCGAGAAGCACCCGAGAATTGACGCCAGTTACGTTGGCGGATCGAGCGGTTACTTTTCAGAAAACAAAGAAGAAAACTAAACTAGTAGTATTTTTTGCTGCTGTTGCTGCATCTGCTTCAAAGAGAAGCGTGTGTACGTGTAGAGCATACGTACGTGTCAACCTCATGGCTTTGAATGCAAGAGAAGGCGAACTGAAACGGAAAAGCTGTTTCCTGGCTCTCCCTCCCCATGTCACCCTCCCTGTTCAGCTCTCTGACTGCAAGTGTACTGCAGTACAAAAGCGACAGGCCATGCCATATTATTATTGTCTTGCCCTGAAAATTAGGGGGTTAGAATTACAGTAGCTGAGCCAAAAATCCCCATGGAAGCTGCACAAAGGTTTTTTTTAAAGTCAGCAATTACTGGGGTATATACTAGAAGGGACATAAACAAATACAGGTTATTTTATAGATAATACAAACAGCTCTTATGATGAAATTGAAGTAGAAGATGCTGCTCTTTACAAAAGAAGCATGGGTTGACAAAAAAAAAGGATGGGTACTATTTGCTACAAGGTATTATTTGCTTTTTACCGTTAACTCTTTTAATCGTCTTGCTCGCGAGTTATCTCCTAAAGCATGGCCTCCTCCTTGACGAGAAGCTAAGATCTCACGTGCATGGATGTTGGGCCTTTGGCAGCTTGCCGGCGTCTAGAACCCTCCACCGATCCACACGTGACGCTGGCTGGTTGACGCATCCTGTCAAATCTTGAATTGTTCCCGAGCTTCTTTCTTCTCCGATGAGGCGGCTGGCTTCTTCCGTTCTCAGCAGCACTGTCATTCTGTGACTTGACTTGATCAGTACTGTACTTCTTTGCAGCTTTCTTCTGTTGTTCTTCGTAGAATCAAGCAGCACCCAGGTAAGGAAAAGAAGTTGGAGTGGCCGGCTGAGAAGAGCAATCAAGCTTTCGTCTTGTGCTAGGTAGCAAGAAGGAAGGAGGTGAAAGAAGGGAGAGGAGGCTGCGGCTGCTGCTTGCAGCACTAGGGTCGGAGGAGACTGGTGACTGGCAACTGAAAAAGGGTTGGAAGAACATTAAGCAACGTTCAATCAAGGTCGCCGATCGATTATATCAGACAACAATGGAAGGTCGAGGTCCAGGCGGAGAGAGGCTGACGACGGCATCAACAGATTATATATTTTCAGTGCTATTCAATGAACAGCATTCGGCTATGCAGCCACCCAGAGAGAATGGACAGCTGCAGCTTCTGTGAACAATCCACTAAGAGAAGCAATGCATGGAGGAAACGATTTGCCTGAAAACGTTGGGTTTTGATAAACACATCCGGATGTTTTCTTAGATAAAAAACATCCAAATTGTAAAACGTTGAATTTACTTTGAGATCCGTAAATCGTAAAGAGAGATGAGATTATGTTTTGATGAAAGGTTTGATACTTTGATCTAAAGATCTAAAATTTAGATGTTTTAGGAAACAAAACATCAATACGGAATGGGAGACCCTCCATTTGCTTGAAAACGCATGTAGGAGCACTTTTCTCTGTAAAAGATGTCATCTCTGAATTCACCTCATCAGTTCCGTACTGTTGCCGCAAATTAAGGTGGCAACACATAGCAAGCAGGTTGAAGTAAAATGTAAAAAAGATTTACTGCACCGTAAAAGACGTAAGCATAAGACTGTAAAAATTGCAAATTTTGTGTACACCAAATCTACAAATTAATTCACCGAAGAAGTACGCACAAAAATTCGTCACAGATCAGTTCACCTGTCTACCGAATCCACATCATTCATCTCAATTCACCTGCAAATTCGCACCAAGAATGGGGCCAGCGAGAGCTGGAGGTCTCCAATTAATTCACCCACAGCACATCTGAATCAATTCATCTGCTACTGACGAAGAGAGACAACCGTGAGAGTACAAGGAGGGGGCACCAGCAAGCAAAGGAGAGCAGCAGCAGAGGCAGCCCCACAGATGGGCAAGCAAATTGGGGAAAGCAAGAGCCTTTTAATGTGGCACCAACATTGCTGTGCAAATAATAATGCAGAGGCAGGAACAGCAAACCAACAGAAATCCCACAAGCCCACACACATACACACACACTCAGATTTGGTGAGCAGAGCAGCACACACATATACAAAACAATTAGGATCAAGCTTTATTATTGTATGACATGATGTAGTACTGATCATGAAGATTAGCATATACAGTGGGGAGGAATGGAGATAGATTTACATGATCCAATCCAAGTAGCACTGCAGGAGTAACCGAGTGACCAACCAACGACACCTCAGTTGCAGCAAACTGGGCGGTTAAAAAGTTCAATCCCTCTCTCTCTCCCCCCTCAGGTACGAACAGAGCTGAACAGAACAGCAGCTGAGATCCTACTGCTATTATCCCTATGTCCAGGCAAACCAAGACTAAGCTGAGCTCTTAGCACCACCCTGTACAAGCACCAGTGCCAAAGCTTCAACTACTGTAATTAATTATCTACGTAGTAAAAATGTGGAAAAAGGTAAGAAAAAGAGAGAGAGAAAGAAGCAAGAGATGAAGAGAGTAACTGACAGTAACAGCTGCTAATTGTAACTGTGCGTGCATGGGGGAAGGCTCCGGGGACCACCTATGTGCGCCTAAGGCTCCCTCTGGTAAAGCCTTTCCCTCCAAATTTTTTTTCTCTTCTCCTCCTCCTCTGCCGCTCTGCGCTGCTCCGCCTCGGCCTCCAAGAAGCTCGGAGATGGAGTGAAAGAAGTAATAATGGAGGTGTAAAGAACGAAGGAATCGAGAAACCATGGTGTGTTGGTGGCTAGGCCTGGGCGTCGAGCTCGGCTGCGCCGATGAAGGTGCCGTGGAAGCCGTAGGGCACGCGGGACGGCAGCTGCACGGTGGCCTCGAGCCGCATGTCGGTGGCGTTGACGACGAGGAGCTCGGAGGTGCCGGCGCGCTCGTCGTGGACGAAGGAGAGGATGTAGCCGTCGTCGTCGCCGCGGGCGTGCGCGCCGTCCATGGGCACGAAGCAGGGCTCGCCGCCGAAGCGGCCCTCGCCGTAGTCGAACTTGGTGAACTCGCCGGTGGCCAGGTCCACCTTGGCGAAGCCGGACACCTTAGGCCACGGCTCGGCGACCGCAAGGTAGGCGTACCTCGTCTTGCGCCCGAGCATGTTGCGGTTCACCATGCCCACCTCGAGGTTCACCCGGCTCGACGGCGGCAGCACGGCGCGCTGCGTCGACTCGCCGGTGCGCGTGTTGAGGCGGATCTCGGTGAGCACGCTCTCGAGGTGGTCGTCCGACTCGTTGAAGATGGAGTCGGCAGGGGTCATGCACGAGCCGACCACCACCACCTCGCCGGACTCCGGCTCCTCCCACGCGTTCCAGAGGTGGAAGCAGAAGCAGTCCGGCACGTCCACCCACACTATCTCCGACGAGTCCCTGGCGTACTTGGGAAGCACGCCGAAGCGGGAGGTCTTCTCCTTGTCGAGCACCACCGGCGATCCGCCGCGGAACATCTGGGCGAGATTGAACACCACCTGGTGATCCGGCACGACGACAAAGTTCTCGGTTATGGCGAAGTCGTGGATCATGGTGGGCTGGTCGAGCTCGATCTCGACGTCGGGGGACTTGGTGCCGTCGGCCTCGAAGTAGAAGTACTTGAGGTACGGCTTCTTGATCACGTCGTAGCTTAGCGCGAAGAGCTCGCCGGAGACGGGGTCGAGCTTCGGGTGCGCAATCATGGCACATTCGAGCTGGCCGTCGAAGTCGTAGCGGCCAACGGTCTCGACGTCGCCGGCGGCGGTGACGCGAACATGGTACGGGAGGTCGTCCTCGGACATGGCAAGGAGGCGGCCGTTGAAGTAGACGAGGCCGGCGTTGGCGACGCCGGTGCCGCGCGACGGATCGACGAGGCCGCAGAGCCCGCGCGCGAAGAACAGGGCAAGCCTGGCGATTCCGGAGTGGCCGTGGAGCTCGCCGATGGCCTTGGGGAAGACGGGGCGGCCGAGCGCGAGCTCCTGCGTGAGGCGAGATGTCTCGGTGAAGCGGCAGGCATAGGACTCGGCTGCGCCGTTGCGGATGCAGACGGCGTGCACCATGCCGTCGCCGTCGAACAGGTGGTGGCCGGCCGTGGGCTTGAAGTGCGGGTTGGCGCCGTTGCGCGCGTACACGCCGTTGATGAAGGGCGGGATGCGACCGGACACGGGCAGCGCGCGCACCGGCGGCTGCTCTCCGACCGGCGCGAAGTTCCCGGCGATCTGGACGGCCGGGTCGGCCGTCCTCGGGAGCCCGTGCGGCTTCTCAAGAACATTGGTGATAAACCCCTCCTCGAACGCGTCCAGCGCCATGGCCGCCGCGCGCCGCAGGAAGTTGAGGCTCTTGCTCTCACCCTCCCCGTCCTTCCCCCCGCGCCTGGCCGGCGCGGCAATGGCCGCTGCCTCGGGGCCGGGGATCACGGTGGGCGCCTGCGGCACGTACTCCGGCGGGCGGACGGTGGTGGTGGTGGGCACGCTCAGCACGGAATTGGCCGGAGCCGCGGCGCGGGGCGAGAACCTGACCGAATTGGCCGCGGTCCTCGCCGAGAGGCCTCGGCAGGCGTGGTGTATACAAGAAGAAGAAGAAGCAGGGGCTGCGCGGACAGAGTCTGCATCGCTGCTGTCAGGCCTCAGACGATCAACACTACTTGCAAGGAGTTTCTTGGCTGCAAATGGCAGCAATGGAGCTGGGAATGTGCGTTGGTGATGGCAAGAGGGGAGGAGGTGGGTGATGAGGACCGAGGAGAGGAGGGGGGAGGGTATATATAGAGTTTGGAGGAGAGGAGGAGGGAGACGAAGCCTGCCCCGGCGGGCGCTCGATCGTAAGTGGAAGTGGAGAGCTTTCGAGTGAGGAGTCCAAGTGGCGGAAGGCCAAGCGGTGGACTCCGTGTTTTCTAGATATAGAATGAGTGTGCTCCCAATTTAGGTGGTGTTCTGATCTTCCTATTCTACCTTTAATCTCTGTAACCTATACTCATGACGCTCTATAGAGAGCTAGAAGGTATTTAGAGTCTGTTTGATAGAACTATGATCCTGATTCTTCAGTTTTAACTTCTGATTCTCTATGGAATAGATTCTCTGGTAGAATTGATTCCTGACTGAGAAATAGTCATGAACTTGGTGTGGAGATTCATAACTAGGAGATTGTAAATCAGGTGGGGAGCAGTTTTTTTGGCTCCCAAACTGCAAGTCAAAAAAATATGAATCACTTCCTCGGATTCCTATGTGAAGCTAGTTGAGTTTTTTCTTATTTGGTAGAGCTCCTCAGCTTCTCATGGAAAAACTGAAGTTGGGAGCTCTGCCAAACGCACCCTTACGGTGGGTGTCAGTTCTACTTGACCCACCGTTAGGTCTCTCGTACGATAGGCGTTTGTTTGGAGCACACAAATATATAGAGAAGAACTAGCAGCCGGATGTCCGATCTAAATATGTTGCGTCGGACGCTCGGCACAATATATTTTTCCAACGTCTGCGATATTTTTTTTCAACGTGTACAACATTTTTTTTTGCGCGTACATTTCTACTGTTATCGAAGGAAAATGTTTCACACGGAGGAGAAAAATGTTTCACGCGTAGGAAAAAAATGTTGCAGCGATCCGGATCGACATTTCTACTGTTATCAAAGGAAAATGTTTCACGTATGGAAAAAAATGTTTCACGAGTAGGAAAAAAATGTTGCAACGTCCAAAAAAAATCAATCGTCCGGGTCCTATCAATTCCGAAATATATATCACGTGAATTTTATAAAACAGCAGGTAATTAAATTTATTTTAGAACTACAGCGAAATTGGTACCATCTTCAGTGCGGGCCATAATGTATGACCGTTTGGCGAGGACCGGAAAATGCAGGAGTAATGTAAGGTGGACGGAGATTCTGCGAGAGGGTACGATCCAATGTGTGGTGTGTTTGTTGCTCATGGGGATGGAAGAAGGCATTGCAGAGGCTGCTTTTAGCAGGACCGTCGTGCTCTTGAGTCAGCAATAGAAACGGAGCAGATTGGCGAATCGCAGCTCTGCTACGTAGATCAACGTGCGTCAAAAGATTTGTAGATAGACGTCCATTTCTAACGCCTGTGCATTCGCCTGCCCTTGCTGCGACGCATGCATGCATGTGGATTCACCTAGCCCCAGATGTCTATTTTCGCATGGACGACAGATAAAAGCAGTACGTAACGTACGTATTCAAGGAATCAACATAAATTATTGAGACACCCGATGGAGTTACCTTTTCTTTGCCCGCGAGATGGCTCTTCACGCGCGGCAAAACACGTGGTTCGTCTCGTCGCGCCATGAGTCGTCTACGCGGAACACGTACGTACACCACTGTGGTGGCGGCCTACCGGCTAGTCGACGATTAATCGTCGTTCTCGACCGACCGTCTGTCCTCACATCTGGACTGTCGCGCGCACCGTAGAGTCGCACCAGCCCTAGCGCATCGATCGGTTTCGATCATGATGTCTTACATATTCGTTATAAGTTTGTTAGTCATTTGTAATATCCTCCATAGCATAACATTGACCGATGTAACAGTGGCATGCCTATAGTTTTAGAGAAATTTTACAGTGGATTGCAGAGGTAGTAAGTAGTGGCAGTAGAAATTAAATCTAACTATTTATTTCTTAAGGATATTTTAGACTTTTCCATCCATTTATTAGGAGTATTTTAGACTTTTCTTAACTCATTCACAATTTTGGATTCACCTAATATCTGATGATCTTTAAAGGCTTCTTATCAATTTATCCGCTATTCATCAGGATCACAGGATACATGTTTTACCGTAGAGGACAATAGTATGGCATAATTTTTTGCTCTTTTGCCCTCTTTGAATTTTACTATTAATACTATAGGTGGTAGTATAATTAGATCTACATTAGATTTAAAGAAATGAACGACTTATATTGATTTTTAATCCACTATAAAAGAGCTCATAGTTTTAACCTACCTAGGCCACGGTTCGCATCCACCTTATCCCTTCTTCGATGGGTTTTATCTCTCAGCAAAACTCCAGGCCGGGCTGCATGTCCACGAACGCTGATCACCACGAAATTAGGGCGTCGCATGCATGTACGTTACAAACACTTCTGAGAAGAGAAAAGGTTGCAGATAGAATTAATCTAGGCATGCATATTATGTTAGGTGCTAATCATTGCTTACCTCAGGGGATTAGAGCCCTGCTTGCTCATACGCGCGCAATTGTTGACAGGAATGGCTGTTGGGTGTGTGTGTGTGTCTTTCTTTGGTTGTTTGGTGTGTGCGTGTTTTCTTTGGTACCGTTGGTGAGTGACAACCATTGCACAAAATTTTTATCATCATATTCAACCCAGTATGACCTAATTAATCATGTTAGATCTTAAAGATTTTTGGATTTTTAAGTATTATTTGCATCACAACATAAATTTTAGGTTATATATATATATAGGAAAATATGATTCCGGTGCCAGTGCCAGTTAGACAGGCCGGCTAAGTCCGACGACGGAAAAGCTGCCCCCCTTCTCCGGCGGCCGGCGTGCCTGCGTCGACCTCTGCGCGGCTCGTGCTCCATGGCTGCGGGGGCCGGGCCGTAACGCGGTCTGGTGGCCGGGGGGTGTCGGCGGCTGCGTCGGGCGGCTGTTGGCGAGGTTTTTCCTGCTGGCCTCTGCGGTCGTCGGCGCCGTCTTCGGGTGTGCGCGTGTGGATCGTTGGCGCAGGCGGACCTCATCTTCTCAGTGGTCCCGTCGGTCTCTAAATCAACCTGTAATCGATAGAGGTTCGTTTTTCTGGCTCTAATTTTTCTCACGCACCCGATTTAGGGCCTCTCGGTGTGTGATTCACTGCTTCACTTTTTGGTTGCTGTTGTGAATGAAATTCAATTTGGTACAATCTGTAAGATTTCCCTCACAAAAGCTAAAATCTGTGAAGAACTTTGGGAAGATTTTGGGTCTCCTAGGGAAGCACGTTGGTGGGGGAAATCGGATCTAATGTCACCAGGTCAATCGATCCCTCACCTGAGCGAGGCTGCCCTGACAAATGCTGCCGAACAAGATGCAGAGTGCGCATCAGACCTGGACAAACGAGCTTGTGGTCAAGCTTTTGTCAATCAGGTTGATGAATCGTCTGTGGTTCAAAGCCCAATCTTTGTTGAGGGCTACGAAATGGAAGATGATCAGAATCAAGTTAGAGGTCGTATTCCTGGTAAAGTCGTGGCTTCTCATGAACAAATGGGCAAGAATTTCTCGCGTCATGCGCGCCTGATCCGCCCTTGGCGTGGGCCGCTGCCCCGGCCTCGTCCAAAGTCGGTGGTGACGCTGGCGTCATTCATGCCGACGTGCGCTCCGTTGGCTCGGGCGCCTGAGGCATTGTGCGTTATGACGGCGGACAAATGGAAAAAAAGTGCTGAACACGCGTGCGTGAAGGCGACACGAGAACGGGAACCGAAAGGCCAGGGACAGAGCAGTAATGAGCGCGGTGCTCAAAAAATTTGCTCGGCTGTTGATCTGGGACTGCTAATTCAACGGGCAAAGGGATATGGACGATCTAAAGCGTGCTTATTCCGCCCTAACCAACCCCGAATTTTAGCCAGACTCCCCTTTAAGGATCCAATAAGCAACTGCGTCCCCTCTGTTTCGCCTCTCCCATCCTATGCTGCCATGGCTGCCAAACCACCACCACGTAAACAAAATCATGGTGCCCCAGACATAAGACCTCCAGCTGCTACTACCAATCGAGCCTCCATGATGAACTCCTCTTGGGCTAGTGACAACTGGAGAGGGAATCAGGCTCGTCATGGACCTGGTCGTGGTGGTTTCCAGAGGAGAGGATCACAAGGTCCTTTTGGCCGGGGCTATGCTGGACGTGGAGGACACTTCCCCCCCCAGCAAAGATACCAGCAACGCGATGGTGGTAGAGGAACTTTCAATGCTAATATGGCTTCTGCCCCTGGTAGCAATCTTTTGCCTGATGGTGCAGGGACTGCCGATGTTAATCAGCCCTCCGAGACAACAGAAGGTACTACACTAAAAGCTAAGAAGCCGAGACCTCCTCTTTGTTTTCGCTGTAAGTGTAGTGGGCATATGAATGATGATTGCACGGCTGACTTAGATTGTGTTATATGCAATAAGAAAAACTCCCATATCATGACAAAGTGTCCAATTCTTAAGATGCCAAAACCGAATGCATCTCTGTTTGGATTTGGCAATAATGAACTAGGTTTCTTTCATGTTCCTGAGTATGATTTCAAGCTAGAAACTCCAGACCCGTCTCCTATTGCTCTTGTCAAGGTCTCTGGTGGACAGATTGGGGCTGAGGTTGTCCAAAATGAGATGGCACGTTTGATTACAAAGGATTGGGTGTGGGAGGCTTTACCCCACAGTGAGGATTCTTTTCTTGTTTCTTTCCCTTCAGTGGAAGAACTTAAGAGGATGGCTGATATTGATTTTCGGCTTAAAAACCATGGGGTTACTCTCACCATTCTTGAATGGGAAGATGCTGGGGAGGTGCTGCCTTCTTATCATTTGGATGAGGTTTGGGTTCATGTCACAGGAGTTCCTCATGCATGGAGACATTACTTAGGTTTCTGGGCACTGGGGTCTATCATAGGGGTCACCCTCGAGGTAGATATGCTCACTTATAGAAAAAAGGGAGTCATAAGGCTGCTTGTTGGAATGATGAGCCGAGAGCTTTTACCTTTTTCTACTGATATTGTGTTTGGCAAATTTGGTTATGACATAGTTTTTTCGGTGGAAAAGGAAGGGTTTGTTCCAACAGTCCCCTCTAGCATTAGTGATGATCCCTCAAATGGAGGTGATGATGGAGTTGATAAGGTGAATAATAACAATGGAGACAAGCCGGATCAGGCTGCAAAAAAGCTGAAAAACAATGAGGCTGCTGATGGTGCTGACATTAATCCTTCTGTGGGGGGTGGTAGCTGTACTCCTATGCAGTTGGCGGTAGTACCTTTTGGCCGCAGACCGGTGCAAAAGAGCAAACCCATCGTCTGTGATGGTGTCAATTGCTTACCTAAGGTGGCGGTTACACCGATGAGAGATACAAGTGGTTTTGCCAAAGATGTGCCTTCTTCTGAAAAGTCGGCTACTTCTCTTAAACCGACAAACCAGTTGGGATTGTGTGTCCCGGTCCAGCAGCCAGTCTGTCCAATGAAATCCCAACCAAAATTAAATCTGACAAAGTGCAGCAATCAGCTTCACTGTCCGGATTCTGAAAATGAAAGGGTCAAACATCCGCCTGCTCGTCCTTTGATGCAGAACATGACAGCCCTTGGGAGTGTAGAGAGGAATGTTGAATCGAAGTAGGTGGACAGGTCAGTTCAACCAAAGCTTCTGGGTTGCCCTTTTCTCCAAACAACGCCAGGCTTGTGGCTGGTAACAAAATGGCCAAGTGCTCAGCAAGCTTGTCCGATGTTGCGGTTAATGAATTGAAGTCACTCTCTTTAAATCTTATTCTGCTAATGGGGAGATGGCTGATCGATTTCAGATCGAAGGGCAGCGGTTTTTCAACCTTTGGTGCGTAACACGCCAGTCTAAGTAAGGGGACTTGGTTTTGTGCCGGTGTAATTGGTCATGAAGTTTCTCCTTTGTCTCCTGCAATGCCAGGTTCCCCAAGTACCAATGGCCTCAAAACTATGCTGACTGAGAGGGTGAATACTGCCAGCTTGTCCAAAGACACAGCAATGGACTCGGTATCGCCTACTTCTCTTCCAAATCATGCAATGAGGGTAAGTTCACTCGAAGACTCCCCCAACCCCTCTGGTTGTACTGAAATTAACCCATTTGGTCTAAATGTGTACTCGAATGTGCAACAGGGTATGGTTGATGGGCCAAGTTTGAAAGATGTGGAGATTCATAAAAATCCTTCCATCCCTATGGTGCGACTTCATCATAGCCCAGGTTTGAGTCTGAAGCATTGTACCAATCATCTTAAGGCTTCCTTTGCGCTAAGAAGAAGCCTAAGAATTAACTCTGTTGCAGTTAATGGGATTTCTTCTGCTGATGAAGATATGACTTTAAAAGCTATGAAAAGAGCTTGGTGGCACAATCTTGATGGTACCATGGATGGGTCAAAGGAGCTGATCCAAAGAAGAAGATGTCTTCGACTCCTCCGCTTGTCATCAACAGATCGGTATGACAAACATTCGAGTCACTCTTCTTTTAGCTCACTAGACAATTCAACTTTGTGCACAAAGACTAAATAATATTGGGCTAATCTTGGGGAACAATGCCTCGGCGGTCAATTTGTCTATTAATGCTTTGAAGCATGTAGAATCGATGAATGTCGGTTTTAAAAAAGACAGGAGTTAACTCCCCGTGTAAAAAAAGTAAGAATACAGAATGTGAAAGTCCTTTTTTTAATGGTGTTGACGAGGTCGAGGATTTGGACAACGACCTACTCGCTCACCTAATAAAAGACGTTTCGGAGGTTGACTTTGATGACGTGGAGCTAGACACAAAGCTATGTGATCTGGTGGTTTCCATGAGAAAGTCAAAAAAATCACCAAAGAAACGGAGAAACCTGAAAGGTTGCAAGAATTCTAAAAAGAATTTTTTCCAATGAAAGGTTTTTTCGGAATAGCAGAGGTCTTTCAGACTTGGCTAAATTTAGGTATATGTCTGAGGCAGTTAGGGAACTTAATTTAGACTTTATTGCTGTGATGGAAACCGGAAAGAAGGATATGTCAAAGACGAATCTTACACGCCTCTCTGGCGGGGTGGATTTCGTTTGGCATTGCCTTCCACCTCGTGGTAGATCCGGGGGTATTCTTTTGGGGGTCAAGGCTGACTCTCTGAATGTAACCCTCATTATAGAAGACGAATTTTACATTAAATTTCACCTGTGTAATAAGATGGATAACTTTAAATGGATTTTGATGGCTGTCTATGGGCCTGCTCAGGATGATTTCAAGTCAGCCTTCCTAGCGAAATTGGTTCAAGCTTGTCAAGCAAACCCTCTCCCCACTCTCATTGGTGGGGATTTTAATATTATGAGAAGTAGTAAGGAAAAGAACAATAATAGATTTAACAACCGTTGGCCTTTCCTTTTCAATGCTGTCATTGATAGTTTTGATTTAAGAGAAATTGTTCTATCGGGACGACAATTCACTTGGGCTAACTCTTTGCCTAATCCTACCTATGAAAAGTTAGATAGAGTTCTTATGACATCTGAATGGGAGTTTAAATATCCGCTGGTCACAGTTCAGGCTCTAGATAGGGGGGTATCTGATCATACCCCTTTACTACTGGATACGGGAACTCCGGCCTTCTCGGGAATCAATAAACAATTCAAATTTGAACTTAACTGGTTCTATCGGGATGGTTTTGATGAGCAAGTCATTAGAATCTGGAACAAAACAAATAAGGGGAAGAACTCGGTCAAAAGATGGAATAATAAGCTGAGTGCTTTGCGTAGATTTTTAAGGGGATGGGAGGCTCAAACAAATGGTGATTACAAGAAAAAGAAACGTGATCTCCAAAACACTATCTGCAGGATACCACTGCTGAAGTCAGAATATTGACTGATAATGAGCAAAACCATTTGGTTCAATCTCGGGAGCACCTGCCTAAACTCCTTAGAGAAGAGGAGATTAAGTATTACCAACGTGCCAAAGTTAAGGATATTCTTTTGGGGGATAATAATACAAGATACTTTCAAATGGTTGCCAATGGGAGGCATAGGAAGAAGAAAATCTTCTCACTTGAAAATGAGGGTTGTAAGATAGAGGGACATGCTAATCTCAAAAACTATATCACTGGGTTCTACAAGGATTTATTTGGTGAACCGGAGGAAAACTCCTTCACTTTAGATGAATCGTGCAACCTAGACATCCCCCAGGTTTCGTGTTGTGAAAATAATATCCTGACGGCTGATTTTACGGAAATAGAGATTAAAGAGGCAATTTTCTCAATGGAACACAATAAAGCGCCAGGACCAGATGGCTTTCCAGCTGAATTCTATCAGCATTTCTACGAAACCATTAAAGGGGACCTGTTCCAGATGTTCCATGATTTATCTAATGGAGATTTACCTCTTTTCAGCTTAAATTTTGGAGTTATTACTTTAATCCCTAAAGTTCAAGAGGCTAACATCATTCAACAATACAGGCCGATTTGTTTGTTGAATGTGAGTTATAAGATTTTCACCAAAGTTGCCACAAATAGATTAAACTCGGTGGCAGATAAAGTGATCAGTCAGACTCAGACGGCCTTTATGAAAGGAAGAAATATTCTCGAAGGGGTCGTGATCCTTCATGAAACTTTGCATGAACTTCATCATAAAAAACAAAACGGGATAATTCTCAAATTGGATTTCGAAAAAGCTTATGATAAAGTACGATGGCCCTTTCTGCTTCAGACCCTCCGAATGAAAGGTTTCTCGCCCAAATGGATCTCTTGGGTTAAGACTTTCATTTCGGGGGGAAGTGTTGCTGTGAATGTTAACGATGATGTCGGGCGCTTTTTCCAAACTAGAAAAGGCCTTCGACAAGGAGATCCACTATCTCCTTTGCTGTTTAACATCATAGCAGATATGTTAAAAGTGCTTATAAGTAGAGCTAAACTAGATGGGCAATTTGATGGAATAATTCCCCACCTAGTTGATGGAGGACTTTCGATCCTTCAGTATGCAGATGATACTATACTTTTTTGGATCATGATCCGGATAAAGCTTGTAACATGAAGCTACTTTTGTATGCGTTCGAGCAGACATCGGGTCTTAAGATCAACTTTCATAAGAGTGAGGTTTTTTGCTTTGGGAGTGCCCAAGAGCATCTAGGATACTACACTAACTTATTTGGGTGCAAAGCTGGTAACTTTCCGATCTGCTACCTTGGCATTCCAATCCACTATAGGAAGCTAAGAAATTGCGATTGGAAGAAGGTTGAAGAGCGTGTTGAAAAAAGACTCAGTAGTTGGAAAGGGAAGAATCTCTCTATCGGGGGGCGCCTAGTTTTGATTAACTCGGTGCTCAGTAGCCTTCCGATGTACATGATGTCCTTCTTCTCTTTACCCAAAGGAGTCCTTAAAAAACTGGATTATTTTCGCTCTAGATTTTACTGGCAAGGAGACGAACATAAGAAGAAATATAGACTTACCAAATGGAATATGTTGTGCCAACCAAAAGAACAAGGAGGTCTCGGGATTCATGATCTAAATATAAAAAATATTGCCCTTCTTAGCAAATGGTTGTATAAGTTGCTTACTTTAGATGGCCTATGGCAACAAATTCTCCGAAATAAGTACTTGGGTTCGAAGCCTTTGGCCCAAGTGGAATGGAAATTCGGGGATTCTCACTTTTGGTCCTGTCTAATGAAGGTAAAAGCGAGACTTTCTTCGTTTTGGAACCTTTCTTATAAAGGATGGATCACAAGTTCGCTTTTGGGAAGACAAGCGGATGGATGGATCACCTTTAAGAGATCAATATCCTTCCTATATAACATTGCCGCACCAAAATTTATAACGATTTCAGATCGTTGAGCTCTTCACCTCCAAGTTTCTCTTGGCGAAGACCTCTCATTGGTCCAAAGCTAGTTGCTTGGAATGATTTACTAGCTCGCATTGAAGGAGTTGTTCTATCGCAAGATCAGGATAGCTTTTACTGGAACTTAACCTCTAATGGTCAATTCTCGGTAAAATCTCACTATGCTGCCTTAATGATTAAAAACATCCCCAATAAGAATAGAAATTTGTGGAAGCTAAAAGCTCCTTTGAAGATTAAAATTTTCTTGTGGTACTTACGACAGGGTGTAGTGCTTACAAAAGATAATTTAGCTAAAAGAAATTGGAAGGGTAATTTGTCATGTGTTTTTTGCCATAAAAACGAGACAATCAATCATTTGTTCTTTGAATGCCGCTTCGCTCGGTCTGTTTGGAGTGTCCTTCATTTAGCAATCGGGCTAAAACAACCTGATAGTGTGGAACATTTGTTTGGGAATTGGCTTCATGGTTTCAATAAGGATTCAAAACCTCTACTTCTGCTTGGAGCGGCGGCTTTGTGCTGGTCACTTTGGATTTGCAGAAATGATATGGTTTTTAAAAAGAAGTCTTTGGTTTCTCCTTTACAGGTTATCCACTCGGTGGCTTACTGGCTCTCCAGTTGGGCTATTCTACAGCGGGAGGACTTACAGGTGTGGGTTACTCAGGGGTCACAACTTTTGGTGCAAGTGGCCAAGGTTTCTTTCTCCCAGGCACATGGGTGGCGGTCTAGTCTTCGGATTGCAGATCACTAGAGTGTGTCTGTCTCTTATTTTGTCTTCTTTTTTCTTCTTTCTTTTCATGGCTGTGTGTTTCAAATGAAGCTTTTAAGTGTGCCAAGGCTTTGTATCTTCTTGATGTATTGTACTTGGTATTAATAAAACTTTGCTTCCTTTATCAAAAAAAAAAGGAAAATATGATTCCATACTTCTGGGTGTATGTACTCCCACCTCTAATATACCGTTTAAATGATGTTGTTATACCTCTTTATTATTTTGAGTATACTCTAATACTAATTATAAGATACTTCAAAGTGAGTTCCATAAAAAATTCATTAAAATCCACCCTTTATAGCATAATTTGTTTACATATTCCTTATACATATGGAAAAGAGTATGTAATAAAAAAATAAAGGATCTGATGAATTTTTTTTAATCATGTTATATTGGAGTATCTTAGAATTATTATTAGAGTATACCGAAAGTGATAAAGGAGTATAAAGTGTTTATTTAAGTGGTATATTAGAGGTGGGAGTATGTACTCCTGGAAGTACGAAAAAGGCTTCCTATATGGAATGGGACACCATGTCTTCAAATGCTCGAATTCAAGTCATATTGGGGTATATTTTTTGAAAATTTCAGTTTGAGGGTATATACTGATTTATAACAATTCAAATGAAACACATATCTTTAAATATATATATATGTGTGTGTGTATATGTATATGTATATATGTGTATATACATGTATGCATATGTATATACACATACTATTCTTTAACTGAAAGTAGAATAACCTACTATACATACCAGCCAGTTAATGGTGTTTGATCAAGCCTAATTCTCCTACTAATCAGCGCAACAGAACTATCCCTACCCGCTAAGATGGTCATGGGCCACGGACCCACTGTCTTGTGTAAAGCCCATGCACTATATTCACATTTGAACCTTAATTGGTATGCATCCGGATACAATTTTCGGCTTTTCGCATCACAGCGTTAATTTCGCAAGTAAATGCAACTTCTAACTTTTACAGATTTCTTCGCATTTTGTATATAGCATGGTTAGATTCGGCAGTAAGTTAAAACATCGTATCAAGTCCATCTAGCGCGCCCAGATATAACATCATAGATTGAAAGAAATAGTCCAATTCAAATACAATAAAAAATAATAAAAATTAGAACAAAAAAAGGAAATTATCCATTTGATTTTCATTTGAACTCCAAATTAAAACCCATACATAGCTAAAATTTGGAATAAAATTAACAATTGGATTTGTATACAAATTCTAACATAATACTGTGATTTCAAATTAAGTAAAAAAAAAAACATAAAATTTGGAATGAAAAATAAAAGGAAATTAGCAATTTGATTTTCATACAACTCTAAATTGAAACCCTTATGTAGCTGAAATATAGAATAGAAATTAGATAAAAATTAGCGGTTTCTAACGTAAAACTGTAATTCAAAATTAAATAAAAAATATAATAAAATTAGTAAATTTATTTTCATACAAACTCCAAACTAAAACTTATACATAGCTGAAATTCAAAATAAAAATTAGATTTGATTTAGCAGTTAGATTTGTATATGAATACTACCCTAAAAATAAAATTCAAAATTAAAAATAGATCAAAAGAAAGAGTTTATATCAAGTAAAATAAAAATAAGATAAATTTGAAAATTTTGAAATAAAAATTAGCAACTAGATTTTTTGTATAATTTCCAACATGAAACTGAAAAAGAAAGTCTATAAGAATTAGCCTTTCGTTTTCACATGGATTCAATTTAAAACTTGTACATAGTTGAAATTTAGAATAAAAATTGGAGAAATTATAAATTTGATTTGTATATGAATTTTAGCATAAAAATGGTATCAAAATTAAATAAATATTAAATAATTTCATAATTATAAAATAAAAGTAAATTAGCTATTTCATTTTCATCTGAGCTCCAAACTAAAACCCTTCATAGCTAAAATTTAGAATACAAATTAGTAGTTGGATCTGTATAAGAATTTTAATCTTAAAGTAAAATTTGAAGTTAAATAAAAATTTAGATCAAAAGAAAGAGTCCACATCAAGTATAATAAATTGCATCCCAAAACTGGAAAGAAAATCTATAAGAAGTAGAGTTCAAAATATAGAAATTTAATATAAAAATAAAAGGAAATTAACATTTTTAATTCCAAACTAAGAGAAAATAGGAAATTTTGTTTTATTTAGAATTAAAATTTTGGAGATATGCTAATCCAAGAAATGAATAAAATAAATTAAGGAATTTGATTTGTATAAATATAAATTAGAAATCAAAATCTATTATATAATAAAAGTTGATGACATGTAGTTTATAGCCGCTAAGAAAAAAAAAGTGAATATGCTAACAATTCTCACAAAAAAGAAAACATTATGACCCTTTATTTAATGGATCTCTGCTTGATAGAGGAGTTGAGAGGGTGATGCATTGATGGGCATTCACTCGGTTATAGCGGTATAAGCTAAGTGATGTACATTATGAGCATGTGGTATAGATAAGCATTGCAATAATGAAAAAAGAGATGATGATATAAATGTAAAATATCATAACTGCAATTCTACAATGATTTATTTTTCAAAAAGAAATATCACATATGTACTGCCGAGTTATTTAAATATGTGTTAATGATGATGCCCGCACAAGTGCATTTTGTACGATTTCATATGGGAATTCTACTATTTCCCGTGAAATTTATGTGTTCCAAACATATTCTATATTTTGTGAATTCAATAACATATTTGTTATACTAAGAGTTTGTTTGTTTTTATTTTGATTATGAATTTTGACCCCAAAAGCAGAATAAAAAATAAACAGCTCGATTCTGGGAATCGATTTTCACAATCCAGCCTACCTATATACACTAGAATCCACAACCCACTTTATATGCGCTTTTGGATCCTAACTTTTGAAAAATCAGTTTCTCTATAACCATAATTCAGAATCAATTTTTGAAAAATCTAAAGTAAAAAACAAATAGGCCCTAATTGCTAGCTAGCGGTTCCTGAAAAATTTACTTGATCATGACAACTGTTGTCGTTATGCTGTGCTGTTGTCGTGTCTAAATATCGCATGAGAAGCACAGGAATGACAACTGCAACAATTGATCAAGCGTGCAAGCAAGGACTTAAGCAGTCAAGTATATTTTCTTGTCAAACCATCATTATCTCATGACACGATTAATCAAATTGGTTTTGAAGTCCATTTCATCGCACGGCATACGTGTACTCTTCCTTTTCTCCTGCAAAATACCACCCGATGCATCAATCACCTCTGTTCTGCAGCGTTGCCTAGTTTTGGTAAGCGGTAGTCATCACTGCCCTAAATTTAATAACCCCAGCATACATCTTTCCATGATACTGGCCCTATTTGTTTTAGGTCCCCTTCGTTTCAGCTTAAATACAACTTCTGCTTAAAATAAAAGCGGATTGCCTGCCAAACAGAAGGATTCTAGACAGCTTCTCCCAGAATCAGAATCTGATTTGTACACAGAATCAGAAATTGTCACCCACCTGATTCTGTGGATTTTGACTCAGATTCTGCGAGTTCCGCCTTCCACGAGTTGTTGCAAGGCACAAAAGCTTCCACCATCGTCTCTAGGCCCCCTCCACCACCCTCATCCGCTCATCCGTCACCGACATCGATCAACAATCAGGATTGCCGAACGACCAGATTCTCCAGTCAGCAGATTCTTCAGACAGCTGCTTCTCCAGACAGCTGACTACAATCCAGAATCTGCATAATCAGAAGATGTCCCGAAGGGGGCTACTGTAGGGATCAGCAAGTAGTCAGGCCTGTAACAATGTGATTAAACTATTGAACCTGATTGATGACGTGGACTGCCACCTAAGTTGCTTCCCTGGGAGAAAGGGGGTACGTGGCTCGCTCCGATTCGCAGCCGATTACTTGTTTTTTTTTCTCAGGTGGCTTCGTTCTGCCGGTACACATGCATGGCTGGTCCTTGGCTTGCTCTGCCAGATTGCTCTCGAAGATCCAAGCTAGAAAGAAATAGTGAGTGGCTGACAGTGACACAGGTGGAGATTAGGCCAGAATGAGCTAATTAACAATTTCTTTTTCGAGCAATGGTTGAGAGCTTTGATTAATTATTAACTAGGGCATTAAAGAGCTAGCTTGGGTGTATAACAATATCAGGAACTAGCTTGTGCTAACCAGACCAAACAGCACGACGCTCAAATCTTCTCGAATTACGCAAGGCAGTCATCCTGTGGAATTCACGTGTCAGTAACCAGAAGCTAGGCAGATTTTCTAAAGAAGAAGAAGAAGCTGTCATACAGATACTAGCTAACCTGTTCGATCCAGACGCCACAGCAAACACAGATTGGACTCTTATCTCTTGGTCTAATTGTTAAGATACGATTGAGTTCTGTCTTTTTGAATGAATCTAAATCTATCTCGAATAGGATTGCCACTATAAATATAGCATTCTATTGTATAAGAGAATTAATTTAATAAAGAGAAGAGTTTTTCTTTCTTATATCTTGTATATGATGATTGTTCTGATTATTCGTTCGGTACATTATAATTAATCTAAGCAATCATCATCATTTTATAATTCGATACATTATAATTGATCTAAGCGGTCGTCGTCATTTTACGATACCTTTAAACTAGTAATACCCTTTTGGTCGGCGTCACTTTTCCTCTTTTCTGCTCGACCGAGCACGGGACGTCTCCGACCGAGCCTAATGAGTCATTTTCGACAAATCCAGTGCCCGGGACAGCAACTAATAATGCCCTTAATTAAGTGTATCCCCCAAAGCACATCATCATATACTGATAGCGAGAGCTGGAAACCGTGTGCCAGTGTGTATGACATGTACTCCAAGCTGCACGCGAGCAGCCACTTTCGCATACATAATAGTACAATATATTCATTGCATGTCTTGCATAATTCACCTCAGCACTTGTATACGTAGGAATAGTACTCCTTTTATAAAAGAGAAAATTTCGCAAAACTATAAGTTTCTTGTACAAATTATCAGAAATATATAGATTTTAGCTTTTATTTTATAAAATTATATATTTTAGGAGAACTTGTATCACAAAACTACATGTTTATAATTGATAGTTTCTTATAACGGATTCGAAAGTGTGCACCTACATGGTAGTCTCGCACGTCCCTATTTCCTATTTCAATCTACGTGAGGCTACCATATAGGCCACACTATTAGACTGTTATACAAGAAACAATCAATATTCTAAATCATGTAGCTTTATAACACAAGTTCTCTTAAAGTTTGTAGTTTTATGAAATAGAAGTTAAGTCTGTAGTTTTATGATAGTTTGTAAAAAGTTATAATTTTGTAAAATTTATTTTTATAAAATCATTGCAAATAGTCATTGATTGATATAAAGAGCCTTTTGACACCTAGACTACATGGCAACAACTGTTGTAGATCCTGTTTGGAGGATTTAAGTCAGTTTCAGCTTTTAAAAAGCCAATAAGCCCTCTAAATAGCCATCATTTATACAGCTTTTAGCGTAAGCTAGAAGCCATATATAACTAGCAAAAGCTAGAACCTGAAAACTGGGCGAAATCTGCATTTACATCTTATTATTAAGGGAAATTAGGTATTTATCAAACGGTTTCTTATAAAAAGAAGTCACAGTTACTTTTTATCCTAGAAAATAAAAAATAGTTTTTTTTAGAAAAGCTACAGCTATCTAGAAAATCTCGAGGATTTGTGAGTACACTCTGCATTTTCAATATATCACTGTAACTAGATACTGCTAGTACTGGTAGTATACTATTACTTGATCCAAAGTTACTTTACTCCTCTTGCCTAGGCGTGCAGAGACTAATTAATTAGAGGGTATTTTTGTTTAATTTGGTTCGCTAAGCAAGGTAGTACGTAATTGGTGATATGTGCAGCTACTTATTGCCTGGCTAGTGAAACGGTGCCACGGCGCCTGCCCGGCTGCGTCAGCGGCGGCAAATCAGATCGCTTGAGTGGCTCACGTCGCCTATAATCTCTTTTCGCCCGTCTGATTCGGACCCCTCACGAACTCTCTACGTTTACACAGCTACACGTCATTCTGCTTTTAAATCTTGTTATCAAATACATCTCATACTACTTTCGAATTTTGTTGCCAAATATACAAATCTAACTATATTGAGATAAAAAGTATTAAAACACTCCTCTATATATAATCTTGAAGAATTACGGCATTTTTATATGCATAGGTGATATGTAAAGAAACTACACAGGTGACAAGTGAATCAAACCATAATAGCTTTCCTGAGGTTCGTGCAAGTCGGCCTTGACGCCGAGTCCGTCGGGCATTCGACAATGTGACTTGGTGGGCGGTCACGCTGGCGCCGGCTTCTCGTCCTGAGCGGAAGGATTTCGACGGGCTGTCGCAGATAGCCTATGGAATATTTGGAAAGAGAGAAACAACAGGATCTTCAGCAATTCTTACCGCACGGTGCAACAGGTGGCCGATGTCATTATTCAGGACATCCGTGATCGGCAGATGGCGCTCGGGGCGAACTAGTGCACGTCAGCGTCTAGTTGCTAGGGGCCTCTAGGCCGGACCCCGTTCCCTTAGGGGATGTATTTCCCCCCTCCCTCCTCCCCCTTTTTTACCTAGTCTCTCCCTATATTTACTCCTTTTGGTTCCGTGAACTGTTTGTATTATTCCCTTTCTTAATGCATCCGGCAGAGCTCCTGCCAGTTCTTTCAAAAAAAAAAAAGCTTTCTTGTGGCTCGATTGGTTAGAGCATCCGTTTGGTAGGGAGAGGCTTGAGTTTGAGTTTGAGTCCGGAGTTCTGATCGCCTAACTCGGTTCTACACCTTATACCTTTAATAAATATTCAACTTTATTTTATATTATTTACTATCCATGTATTGAATATAGTGCTTAGAGATAATGTTTAGGGATATTCTAGTTATTTTCAATATCTTTTGGATCATTTTGCCAAAAAAATCCTATAAACTTAAACGGAAGTGATTTAATTAATTGTCTTGTACTCTCTCCGTTTTTTTATAAGGCCTATTTTTTTAATGCTCTTGTTTACAAATGTAAGGCTTGTATGTAAATTTAATGAAACTTTTCCTTCTATACCCCTATTTATTTTCTCTCATCCATATGCATTTATTCATTACCACCCACACAAAGTATATCTTTCATCTTCCAAAACAATTAAGTGAGTGCATCTAAGTCATTTTTTCTTGTATCTTTCTCAATTTCAACGCAACCTTAATCCTTGCGCAAAGTCAAAATACGTCTTACAAAAAAACGGAGCGAGTAATTACTTTGCATTATAGTGTGATGTTTTGGGTGACAACTTCAGTTGATGCAACACATCTCTTACTGAACAAACATAATAATAGCAAGAGGGGTACGTGGCGGTTGACATTTCCTTCTAAAGGCAAAGCGGTCGACATTCGGAGAAGTCAAAAGACCAACAAGAAAACCATCTTCGTTGAGAAGGTTGAATTAATCTTGGCGCCAACCGATTGGATGGCATATCCCATGCTGCATATGATTATGTGTCAACCAACGGGCACCGAACATTTGTTGTAGACGAAATTAATAGAAGGAAAAATAATGCTAGCTAGCCAGCCAACCTTTAGTGTCGTTACTATTCGATAATGCTAGCTAGCCAACCGCGTATAGTGTAAAAGGCACTCCAAAACTAAAGAAGCAAGCTCTGGGCAAGCATCCATGGAGCTTTTTCTTGACCTAAATATATAATTGGTCAAATAAAGTTGCAAATTAAAGCGATCGAATTTAGCTAGGTACGTGGCTGTGCTTGGCTTGAGCACCTGTCACGCAGCAGCTTACACGGAGAAATGTCTCATTTCTTTAAAGAAAAAAAGGCACGTGCATATATGTATGGTGCCTCACGCTGTCACGCGCGCATGGTGTGCCTCGTAATGGTTTCACTTTCCCATCGTCTTATTTACTGGCTAGAACTCTCCGCGCTGTCGCGGTCCTCGCGGAGGACTACTCCTTAATGAAAGTTAAGCTAAATCATTAAATATTCAATTGATAAATAAAAGGATTACATATATAGACACAAACCTTTTATATCTTAACTACCAGTTTATAGAAACAAAAATATAGGAGAATATAAAGGGAAGCCTATGATTGACGTGAACCAAATATAGTATAACAACCCAATATAATCTAATATTCCCCCACAGTCAAAACGGCAGCAAGATGAACATTGAGAATGGACGAACGGCAGGAGAAAGGCAGCCGATCATGCTATGTAGCCGGGACCGAGGCGCCGACGTCATGCATGCAGGAGCCGAGGCGCTCAGGAGGCCAACGCCCAACGATAGAAGACCTATCTAACATGCCCCACAGTCTGAGCGTCAGCAGGGCGGACATTCAGGCTGGATCGGAACTTCGTGAAGACAGAAGTAGGCAGCCCCTTAGTGAAGATGTCGGCGTACTGCAAGAGGTCAGAATATGGAGCACACGAATATCACCAGCAGCAACACACACCCGGACAAAGTGGAGATCAATCTCGACATGCTTAGTGCGCTAATGCTGCACTGGGTTTGTCGATAGATAGACCGCACTGACGTTTTCGCAGTATTCCAAGGTGGCACGACGAAGAGGAGTGCGAAGCTCATAGAGTAACTGGTGCAACCAACATACTTCGGCAATAGCCCGGTATTCGGCCTCGGCGCTGGAGCGGGACACTGTGTTCTGGCGCTTAGAGGACCAGGAGACAAGATTATCACCAAGGAACACGGCATAGCCCGAAGTGGGCTTGCGTGTGTTGGGGCAACCGGCCAAGTCAACGTCAGAGTAAACAATAAGATCTGCTGGTGCAGAAGAATGAAGAACAAGACCATGATCAATGGTGCCATGAAGATACTGAAGAATACACTTCACTGCCGTGAGATAAGGTTCCCGAGGATCATGTATATGAAGACAAACCTGCCGGACAACATAGGAAATATCTGGGTAGGTAAAGGTGAGGTACTGAATGGCATTGGCAAGACTGCGGTACTGTATTGGGTCACTGACAAGAGAACCAGCATCAGAGGAAACCTTGGGATGAGTGTCGACAGGCGTGCTACAATGCTTGCAATCTGCCATACCGGCATGTTCCAGAATATCCAACGTGTACTGGTGCTGAGACAAGAACAGACTACCACCACGATGCTGAACTGAGATCCCTAGAAAATGATAAAATGCACCCATATCCTTCATAGAGAACTCCTGCTGCAGAGCATCAATTGTGTGGCGAAGAACAACAACTGAAGATACCGTCAGAACAATATCATCCACGTATAGGAGCAAATAAATAGTATCTACGCCCCGTTGATAAACGAAAAGTGAACTGTCAGACTTGGCCTCGATAAATCCAAGAGTCAAAAGATAGGAGGCAAAGTGACTGTACCATGCACGGGGCACCTGTTTAAGGCCATAAAGTGACTTGTTCAGACGACACACGAAATCGGGGCGGGAGAAATCCATGAAGCCATTAGGCTAGGAGCAATATACTGTCTCAGTCAGTGTACCATGAAGGAAAGCATTCTTGATGTCCAGTTGATGAATTGGCCACTATCGTGCGAGAGCGAGACGTAATAGTCGCGCATCGTGGCGACTTAACGATCGGATCAAGGTCTCATCATAATCAATACCTGAACGTTGCGTGAAACCATGAAGAACCCAGCGTACTTTATATCTTTCGAGAGTGTCATCAGTCTTGAATTTGTGCCAAAAAATCCATTTGCTAGTGACCACGTTTGCCCTGGAGGGCCAAGGGACGAGGTCCTAGGTGGCGTTTTCCAGGAGAGCAGCAAACTCTTCCTTCATAGCACTTCGTCAATTGGGATTGGCAAGCGCAAACCGGTACATCTTTGGGATCTATGAGAGGATGTTAGCCTGCAGGTTGAGGCAGTGCACAGGCTGCCAAAAGCCTTGTTTGCCGCGAGTCACCATGCTGTGGTTGTTGGCGACTAGAGCGATCGGTATAGCACCGGGAGGTGCAGTCGTGGCCGCGCATGGCACGGGCGCCGGTGCGGGCAAGGCCGCATGTGGTGCAGGGGAACCAGCTAGGTCAGCCACGCGTGGCATGGGTTCGGTCAACGTCGAAGGTGCTGCTGAAGAAGTTGAGAGTGGCGCAGCCTGGCCCGCAGCACGAGGAGGGGCCGCAAGTGCTAGGGAGGTGTGCACGGCTACTGTGGTTGTGATACCAGAGGAGGTGCACAGCGGGGCCAATGGGGGCACAACGCCAAGCACAACATCGGATGGCGCAGGAACCGAAGCCAAAGGAGCACCTGCACAGGAGATTAAGTGGGATGGCCCAATGGGAGCCAGTACAGTTCCAAACTCAGACAAAAAATCAAAGTAGTAGCGGAGGGTGAATTTGACTCGGTGAAGGGAAAGGATATCTCATCAAACGTGACATAATGAGAAATAATGACCCGGTTTGTCGACGGATCAAGACACCGGTAACCTTTGTGATTAGAAGAGTAGCCAAGAAAGACACATAACACAGAGCGAGGTGCGAGTTTGTGGGGGGCTGTGGCAGACAAGTTGGGATAACACTTGCAGCCGAAAATACGGAGGTGGTCATAGGAGGGATGTACACCATGCAAGACAAAGAACGGGGTGGAAGAATCAAATGTCTTGGTTGTAAGCCGATTGAGGAGGAGGGTGGCGGTGTAGAGAGTCTCAACTCAAAAAGAGGGAGGGAGCGACACCTGAAATAAGAGTAAGCATATAATATTGTTAACAGTACGAATAATACGCTCAGCCTTACCGTTCTGTTGAGAGGTGTATGGACACGACATGCGAAAGTGAACTCTATGTGTGAGAAAAAAAGTGCCAGCGGATGAGTTATCGAACTTGTGACTATTGTCACATTGGATAGTCTTGATCGTTCTGCCGAATTGAGTAGCCACGAAAGCGAAGAAATTAGAAATAATGTTGAAAGTGTTGGACTTAAGACGTAAAGGAAATGTCCAAAAAAAAATGGGAGCAATCATCAAGAATGGCTAGATAATATTTATAACCCACACACTAATGACAGGGGATGTCCAAAGATCACAATGCACTAAATAAAAAATGTTTGGAGCTCTAGATGGAGATGCGACAAATGGCAAGTGAATGTGACAACCAAGCTGACATGCACGTCAAATAGCATCACTAGCACTTTTATTACATGATATGGTGGAGACAGACGCAAGCTTAGAAAGTGTGTCGTGACCGGGATGGCCAAGGCGCCGATGCCAGAAGGCGGTAGAGACATCAGCAACAAAAGCACACGGAGGGGCGACAGACTGCAGTAGGTGCAAAGGATAAAGGGGGCCGGAGTTATTGCATCCGACGATCATGTTCCGGGACTTGAGATCCTTCACAAAAAGGCCAAAGGGGTCAAACTCAACAAAGCAATTGTTGTTAGTAGTGAACCGACGAACAGAAATCAGATCCTTAATAATGTTTGGAGTGACTAGAACATTATTAAGATGAAAATGACCATGAAGATTAGTAAAGCTAGTGGAGGTAACGAGCAGCAATGACCCATTACCGACAACGATTGATGAAGGAGTAAAAGACTTAGGCGGGAAGGAGGATGACAAGTTATCGGCGTCGAAAGTCATGTGCGAGGAAGCCCCAAGTCCATGTACCAGTCCGTGGTTGATGGTGGCGTTAGCTTCATAGTGTTGAATGCGTTTGCCAGAGACGTCTGGTTCCAGGTCCCAGGACCGGACATGGGAATCCAGGTGGGAGGAGCATGCGACGGTGGAGGAACTTGCGGCGACAACGAGTAGTGGGCGGGCACCATCATCAGTAGCGGTGGGTATGCCACCATAGCGTGGGGCATGGGCGCACCGCCGTGCGACTGCTATGCACTGGCTCCTGTGGAGTGAGCACCGGCACCTGCTGTCGTTCGGGCCACATTTGGATGGTGACCATCCACGGGTTGTAGAAGGAAGGCCACCAAGACGGAACGCCAGATGTGTCGGATTTGCCGCCCCCGTTGCCTTTGCCACCCCTATTATTGCGGTGTTGTCGACGGTTGGCACTGGTTGACCCGCCGAAGGAGCCAGTGCCACCATGCGTCGTAGCAGGAGGCGCCGTGGAGCAGCCGCCCGAGGTGCCACCATGAACCTTGAGGAATGTCGGGAACGGCTGCTGCCGCTTGAGGAGAGCCGACATGTACGCGAACTTCTCATTCAACCCATGCAAAACGGTGAATAAAAAAGTGCGGTCAAGGACAGGCTTACCGAGTGCGCCTAGAGCATCGACCATGCTCTTCAGGCGGCGACAGTAGTCTGAGATGGTGAGGTCGCCCTAGATGAAGGCGTGGAACTCGACGTCGAGGTGCAGCGCGCACGTCTCCCAGTTGCTGATGAATTGCCCCTCGAGCGCTTGCCAGACAGCAAGCGCGGTGACGCCATTTTCCATGATGATCTCACAGAGGTCGGGGGTGATTGTGCCGTATAGCCACTCGAGAACAATGCGATCCATGCGACACCAGTCAGCGGAGTCATAGCGAACGACGTCGGAGAGGATGTGGGAAGTCAGCGAGTACTTGCCCAACGTGATGAGGAACTAGTCGCGCCATTTGTTGTAGTTTGGCGAGCCGAGGTTAAGAACGACGGGCACCAGTGTGCGGATATGCTGGACGGCGACCGCCTGGGCATGAAGATTGGTGATGGCGGCAGCTTCATGGAGGATCAGCGCCTGGACGACGTCATCATCATGGGTGTCGGCCTCCTCACAATCACGAGCGGTGGCCTTCTCACGGTCACAGGCTGCAACGGCCTCGTGTTTGCGGGCGGCGGCGGCGACGTGGGTGGCGTCATCGTCGGCCATGGCTACTAGGGATGAAGCGGAAGCGCGTGGTCGCAGGATGCGAACACGGATCGTGATACCATGAAAGGTGAACTAATTCAGACGATATTCGATTGATAACCAAAGGAGTTGCGTATATAGGCACAAATTTTCTATATCTCAACCACCGGTTTATAGAAACAAGAATCCGGAAGAATAAGAAGGGATGTCCATGATTGATGTGAACCAAATATAGTCTACCACTTAAAGAGATTCATCATTTTAAGATAGAGAGAAGAAAATAAAAATCTTCACGACCATATACATATAAGTAGGTGGCTCATGTATGGGCTCATCGACAGGTGTAATTTATTTACCTAACCCAAAAGCCAAGTTACGGAATTTTCCTAATGCAATTTACGAGCATATTTCTTTAACCACTATGTCAAATCAGAACAAACATGTGCATATCTCTAAGCTAATCCAAAAGCCAAGCTACAAAATCAGAGCAAAGAGCAAAATTTGCTCCAGGTTTAACGAAAAAACCAGGCAACTAATTACAAATACCCTGAGAGAGGTCAATTCTTAACCTATACGCGGTTATTATTCGATTTCTTAGGGTAATCTCAACCCATAGTTTCTATGAATGGTTTCTAGAGGGGAGAGAGTGCAATAAATATTCATTTAGACCTAGTCTCTCCAATGCATAGTTTCCATAGTAGTTTCTATGTAGAGAAAAATTTAATGATTTCATACATACATCGGATCCAGGAGGAAGGGGATGGAAACCACGATTCTGCTCCCAATGCAAATTGTCTAGTTTCTTTGTGCATCGATCTACGGGAGGACTTAGTTTCCTGCATGAGAAACCATTTCCCTCTCTCACCTCAATAACTCTATTACCATGTTACCAATTTACTTATGTGGCAGCTCTATTAATACTATAGAAACTAGCTGATATAGAGCATTGGGACTGCCCTTATGCGCGTGTCGTCAACGAGATGTCGCATTGCAAGCGCCTTCTCTGACGCGACAGTTAGCACGGGGCTCGAGGTGTGGCGCGCAATTTAATCGAGCTGGTTAACTTTAACCACCACCAGCCGGACAGTGCCGGCCGGCCGCCGGCAGCTCGTGCGGAGAGCGCAGACCGATTAGCTTATGCTCCGTTAATTGTGATTAGGGTGGTTTGGCTGCTGATTGATTAGTGTACTAATTGACTGTCCCATCCCCTGCATTTGCTAGTTAATTCGACCCTTTCGCTTTTGGTCGGGATAAACCACTAGCCGCCCGCAGTACAATTAAGCGCGCAGACACCATTTTTTAAACCAAGCAGACACTACTAATACTTGATTTGCCACCAGGTCCGTAATTAGTGGTCAGGAGATTATATCAGGTCGCTAAGCAACAAAGGGCATGGAACCGAAGTGGTTTTGAGCCCTAACAAAGTCAATCTACAGTACAACCGTCATTTTGTCTTGTATATCAGTCCTTGTCTCTTTGCGATTTTCTTACAAAAATATTTTTTATTAATATTATATAAATGGATCATCGTTAAAAAAATTACATAAAGACGGTGTCGCCGTTTAAAATAGGGGCAAAGTTGTGTGTTTTCAAACGAATGGACGATAAGGTGCCACATCGGCGGCTAGAGCATCTTTCGTCATTTGGAAAGATGATAGACAAATCGTCAACTTAATTAGCGACAGACGTCCAACACCCATTGTCATCATTCGAATTGGCGATAGAAGTCAACCTACTTAAGGGGCAAAAGGGCTGAAATTCACTTTTATCCTGAAGAAAAAGAGGGGAAAGAGAGGATAGAAGAGGGGAAAGGAGGAGGAGAGAGGGAGAGGAGTGGATCTCTCCATCTTAGAGGTGAGTTTTCTTTCTTTTTTTTTTTGTACATTTCATTTTGAAATCATGGTAGGTTAGTAACTAAAATGATCGTAGCTATAGTTTTATTAAGTAGTGGTTATATGTGTAAATAGTGTGGTTATAGACATGTGGTTCTTTAGAGTAGTTTAATTATCTTATGATTTATTCTCATAGATCTATTAATTTCTCATACCGGTAGTTTTAGTGCACTAGTACTTCTAGAATATTATATATACTAGTTAGATCTATTTAGAACAAGGAGAGTAGAATGTGTTTAGGATCCATTGTTATCTATATGTATTACGTAAATGATGTATGCATGCTAATTTTGATTTGTACAAAATATGTACGATTGGTTGTCTTTCTTTGGGTGTTGCACATTACAAAAATCCTCTCCTATGCAAGTCAATTTATAAGTGGTGGATTTATTATTAGGTCTATTTTATGGTAATCAAATAAACACATGTCATCAACATAAGATTATTTGTCAAAATAATCAATAGGTATGACTGAACGAGTAACTTGCAAAATACACTGTAGAAAAGGAGTTCCACATAAGGACTATCTCATAATAGGGCAGGAGTTGTTTTGCATGATTTTCTATCTGTGATGACTAGTCTTTCAAGTGTAGAGCAACGTCCATAGAGCATTATTATGAGATAGTCATATTAGTTATTTTCGCTGGTCTATACGTTGTATGATCTAAAGTTGCATGGCATTGTCACCCGGGCACAACAACGTACGTATTGAGAGTTAGTGGAACTAAAGGAGCCAAATCCGTCGAGTTCATATGTGGGATTAGCAAAGGAGCATGGATGGCCACTAGTCTTGCTAACCCAAGCATTTGAGAATGTCCGTCAAGCTTATGTGACACAGGAAGATGTCATCGATGATGATGACAAAAAAGTTGGGTAGTCGATCTACATTGAGCCATACTTTTAACCCAAGAAAGGGGATACAGTGATGACTTGGTTGAAGTTGAGATTGTAGACCTTCGTATAGCAGAGGTGTAGGAACGTACAGGGATTACAGATGAAGGTGAGCAGATTGAAGCCTTGATAGAACAAATAGTGCTCGAAGACCGTGACTATGAGGCAATGTCAGATGATAAAGGCTCTGATGATGAGCAAGATGGAGGTAATCAGGTCATTTTATTAGAGTGGAACGCATACCAATTAGATAAACTAATAGGGGGTGAACGTGAGTGGGTGGCCTGGGATTACTAGAAGAATGAGGTCTCGCAAGGAGAATTGTACAAAAGTAAGGAGGTGCAGGAAAAGTTAAGCTCTATGTAGTGTCATTGAGGAGCATGTTCAAGGTAGTGAAGTCTCGCCCGTATGTGTATGACATGAAGTGTGAGTAGAGGGATGCCTTTGGCGAGTCCATATATACTAACCTATGTGGGACACCTCGGAAGTGCTACATAGGGCCTGTTTGGGGGAGCTGTGCTTCAGCTTTGGACTAAAAGCTCCCCCAAACAGCATGGCTTCAAAGCAGTTGGGAAGCTAAATCACAGCAGAAGCACCCCAAAAGTCAAGGCTCTGAGGAGGAGCTTTCAATTTGTGGCTTCGCTTGACCACCTCCTACCTCGGTCGCTCTGTCTTTTCAACCTCTGCCACCCCGCCTCGCCGCCTCTACATCACCTCTCCACTCAAACACCGTTGTACTTTGCTATGTTGTTACCTCCCTGCTCGGTTGGCCCCTCAAAAGCTACAAAGAAGAATGCCCCATTGCCAAACAAGATAGCAAGAAAAGCCACAACGCCCTACAAATGCTTCTGACCAAAGAAGCTAAAAGCGACTTTTAAATTTCCATGACTCCCCAAACAGGGCCATAGTTGTTCTGCATAGATGCTTGGTGACAGAGTCCTTACAATCCCAAGCAAATCTATCTTTGGGCTTTATTGCAAATGCCATGTACGTAGAGATTGTGGGCAACCCAGATTTTAAGCCATGTTCCACAATTCGTGCAATAGAGGAGATGTTCCAGTACACAATCAGCTATGCTAAGGTTTGAAGGTGAAGTAGAAGGCACTTGAAGTAAGGTTTAGTATGTTCGAAGACGCTTACCACAACATGCTCGGTCTTCTCAGAGTCATAGAACAAAGAAATCTTGGGACCTATGTTGATATTCTACATTTCATGTAGAAGGAGCTCCCCGGGAAGATGGTACTTAAGAAAACATGCTTTGCTTTTGGTGTATGTATGTAACATCTCAAAAAATTTAAAAATAGAATTGAATAAAATTTTAAATTAGAATCAAGATTTTAATTTAAAATATCTTTTTTTCCTCATTTTCTTGAATTCTGGTTTTAAGAAAAGAAAAACTGCAATGTTAAAACCCTTTTCTTCCAAAATGAACAAACTATAAAAATAAATTTTAAGTATGATCTTATTTTGAACTTCCATCTTTTCTGAATTTTTCTTGAATTTTGTTTTTCAAGAAAATTTTTCATATTGATTGTTTTCTTCTACTTTAAAATGCAAAAATCCAAAATCCCATAAGAAAGTAAATATGGAAAAAATTATATAAACCCTAAATTGTCTCTAGGTTATCCTCAGAAATTTTTCAAAGGTATGTTCGACCCCACTTGGCAAAGATCCCATAGCCCTATGCCCCGCCCTCTCTTTAGCTCACTCTGTCTCACCTCCGTCCATCACCGCCACGACAAAATGAATGCCGATCATTTCATTGCCACAAAAGGAAGAACAATCTGGAGACCAACATAAGGAAGGTCTCCAGCCACCGCAACCTAAGGGCCTGTTTGGAACTAGAATTTTCTAAAATCATGGTTTTGAAATACTATGGTATGCAATTGATTTGACATAAATACCATGGTTTTACCTAACTCCACTAAAACCATGGTATTTCTTGAAACTACCAACTGTTTGGTTTCATGGTTTTTTTGACTGGCATACTTATCAAAGTATTGATTGCACACATGTTAGGCATACTATTCCTTCACAAAGCTAGTGATCAGACAGAACCAATTGCTCCTTTGACTTTACGTCAGGCATATTATTCCTTCACAAAACCTACGTTCAGGAACACAGCCAAAAAAAGATGGCAAAACAATACAGACTTATGTGCGCTTATATATTTTCCATCCAAGCTAAAATCAATGAACCAGATCCAACAAATACAAACTTCTCGAAACTGAAAGTAGCTAAGAATGTCCTGCAAAACCCAAGACTGTTTGTTATCAGGTTGCATTTCACAAGTTGTGGCAAACTAAGTTCAGACGGAAACAAAAAAATGCCACAGCAGCTCAGATGACCATTGCCGTTGCTTCACACGAGCTCAAGCTTCATCCCAAGAATCTTCAAAAATATAAACCAACCATCACATGAGCTCTTTTAGCAATACAAGAATAAAGAGTTCAAAAGTTTGTTCAAAAGAATAAAGAGCTCTTTTACCAAATCGTCGTGGTCTTCCTGGTCAGAGGAGTCCTCGTCGTGGTCTTCCTGGTCGGAGGACGACATGGCCGGAGGCTCTTGGATCTGGGAATGGGGGTGATTTTGGGTACTTGAGTGGGAAGAGTGAGAGGGGCAGGCGGTGCGAAGATTTTGGGTACTTGATGGGTCGGCGCCGGACGAAGTACTTTGAGGAAGGTGTGGCCGGAAAAGAGGGCATCCACAGGGATGGCATGGGCTCGCCATCATTTGTCTGGAGACGGTGGGGAGGATGAATCTTGGCGTGGGAGAACAGCAACGTACCTTTCTCATGGGGCATGGAATCGGTGGTGGCCGTCGGCGGTGACATCGGCGGTGACGGGGCCAGGTCCTCCTTGCGATAGGGATTGGGGGGATTGGGGAAAAACAGCAGACTTTTTGCGATAGGGATTGGGGAAAACAAATGGCTGGCAAGGAGAATGGAAAAAAGCGCTGTGCAGAGTGCAGATTTCATGGAGTTGGAAAAGAGGAGCTTGCTCGGTGAGAAAACTTTGGTTTGGATCTGAGTTTTCAATACTCAAAAATACCATGGTATTAGTAATACCATGGTTTTTAAAACAGAGTTTTTGGGAGACAACCAAACACCTCATGGTATAAAATACCATAGTATTCTCATATACCATGGTATTGCCTAGAAACCATAAAAATACTATGCTTCCAAAGCAGCCCTAAACCTCTAGCCGCCAGAAAAATACTCTAGCCGCAAGATGCTTCATTTAACCCTAAATCGCTTACCACAACATGCTCGGTCTTCTCGAGTCATAGAACAAAGAAATCTTGGGACCTATGTTGATATTCTACATTTCATGTAGAAGGAGCTCCCCGGGAAGATGGTACTTAAGAAAACATGCTTTGCTTTTGGTGTATGTATGTAACATCTCAAAAAATTTAAAAATAGAATTGAATAAAATTTTAAATTAGAATCAAGATTTTAATTTAAAATATCTTTTTTTCCTCATTTTCTTGAATTCTGGTTTTAAGAAAAGAAAAACTGCAATGTTAAAACCCTTTTCTTCCAAAATGAACAAACTATAAAACTAAATTTTAAGTATGATCTTATTTTGAACTTCCATCTTTTCTAAATTTTTCTTGAATTTTGTTTTTCAAGAAAAATTTTCATATTGATTGTTTTCTTCTACTTTAAAATGCAAAAATCCAAAATCCCATAAGAAAGAAAATATGGAAAAAAATTATATAAACCCTAAATTGTCTCTAGGTTATCCTCAGAAATTTTTCAAAGGTATGTGAACACATTTAGTGCTAAAAAGAAATCAAGAATAGTGATAAATGACTAAAAATAGTACACATGTTAGAAGTAAATAAAAATATGTGAATGAGATAATCATTTGAAATTTCTATTTCATCATCCTCAGTTTCTTGGGAACCAATATAAAAATTTTAAGAAAAATAAAAGCTCATAGTTTCTTGGGAACCAATATAGAAATTTTAAGAAAAATAAAAGCTCATTTTTAATGTCTAAAAATAAAAAAAGAACAAAATAACTGACCAGCCTTTATCCATAGAATCTCCTAGAAAAATTGGCAAATAAAATAGACTCCATTTTCATCCTCAGAAAAATCAAGAACTAAGAATGATAAATGTAATAGTCACATTGTCAGAATTTTTAAAAATTACATGAGTCTAGTCACGAACTAAAATTTTGTAAGAATGGTAAAAACTATCTCCATATCGCTCCAAAAAAGTTTCAAAATTTTTAGACAAGAATGATAGCCCATTTAATGTACTTAACATTATCCTGTCCAGATTATGGTAAGTCGATTTGTTCTTTAGGTCACTGCATGTGGGACCAGCCTTGTACCTCGACCCCACTTGGTAGCATCCCATAGCCCTATGCCCTGCCCTCTCTTTAGCTTAGCTCTGTCTCACCTCTGTCCATCAGCTGCCACGACAAAAATGAATGCCGATCGTTTCATTGCCACGGCAAGGAAGAACAATTTGGACGCAAGGGAGACTAGTCGCAAGGAAGGTCTCCAGCCACCGCAACCTAAACCTCTGGCTGCCAGGAAAAATACTCTAGCCGCAAGACGCTTCATTTAACCCTAAATTATATATATGCATACAAACACAGTAGGCCCAATAATACATGATCCAATATATGCATACAACCCAACATTCACACATGCAAGTGTACGGTCTACCTGCCGCTGCGTGACTCACTCGCCTCTATGTGCACTGTTCTCTAGTCTGAGCATCTCGCATAACATTCTTGACTATTAGGATCTCGATTCCTCCTTTAACCTAGTCTCGAACCTCAGTTCCTCCATGAACCTAGTTCTGATCCCATCACCGATCACATTTGCCCTCAAGCAACACCTGCACATGAACGAACACGAAATCGTGTATGAGCACAAGTCCACGACTTGACTCAAGGTCAATCCATGTAACCACTCACACGACCACATTACCAATTTTTTAGCACATGGTTTCACAATAAGGTTTGTACAAAATTTAATAATTCTAAAATTTTGCCATTCATAGTCACAATATACTGTTTTTTATTTCTTTTTTTTGCAATAAATATGTTCACATTACTTTGAAATTTTTTGGGATGCCTTGGAGATGATTTGGGGTTTACATTATATTTTTCAGATTTTGTTTCTTCTGGGATTTTGGGTTTTGCATTTTAAAGGGGAAGAGAACAATTGATATAAAAGATTTTCTTAAAGACCAAAATTCAAAAAAAATTCAGAAAATATGAAAACTCAAAATAAGATCATACTTCAAACTCATCTTCATAGTTTGCTTATTTTAAAAGAAACAATTTTAACATTGCAATTGTTCTTTTCTTAATACCAAATTCAAGAAAGTTAGGAAAAGATGATATTTTAAATTAAAATATTAATTTCAATTATTTTTTTAAATTCCATTTTTAATTTAAAATTTTGTTTCCCATTTTTAAATTTTTAGGATGTTAAAAAAAGTAGCTTCATTAGTTAATTACATTCGTATATGGCTATATGTATTATTAATTAATAGTATACTCCTTCTATCATAAATAGTTTTTATTTTGGACATCAACGCATCTTCAAAATACAACTTTGACAACTAATTTCTATTATAATATGTTTATAAAATTATAATATTACGAAAGTACCTTTCGAGACAAATATATATTATTTTTATGTATCCAATCTAAATATTTAAAACTATATTAACAGCTAAATTTTAAAAATTAAATTGTTTATATGCTTGAAACAATAATTATTTATGATCGGGAGGCAGGCTAAGTAGGCCTAGGCATTCGGTTTATTCGGTTTTTGAGTTCTAAAAACCGAAACTGAACCGAACAGCCGAAGAAACCAAACTGAAATAACCGAATTAATTCGGTTCGGTTTTTTCGGTTATTCGATTAATCGAATTTCAGCACTCATAGCACTCAAAAGGTTCTGATAACAATAGACTTGTTCGGTTGACATGCTTTTCCTTTGATTCTATCATGGGACCAAACCGAGCACCAACACCAACAAACTCATCATTCTCTTTATTATTGACCCAGGTTTGCACTTTTACCTGATAACAGAGTGAGGAAATAGAATGTGAGTGTAGATAATAGAAGTAAAAGATGGCCAGATGGTTGAGATGGGCAGCGCAAATCTGATAAATAAAGTAGCATTGTAAGGCATTAAGTAGCATTGTAAGGCAAATCTGATAAATCCTGAGTGCTCACTGGCCGGCGACGTAGAAGGAGGCCATGGCGGCGAACATGGTGAACAACTATAAACAATCAAGAGATTCAAGAACCACGCCTCTCATGAATCCCCCAGAGATCCGACAAAGGCTCCGAAGAGCAAGATTCCAAGGTCGCGCTCTTAGCAGAGATTCGGCAAAGGCTCCTCCCCCTCTTAGCCAAGATCTCAATCTCGCGGAGAAACATTCATCCACGAAGCGAATGCTCTTGAAGACCTCTGGGGGGCTAGAATTTGGGCGGGAGGAGGGAGGGGGAGAGGAAGGGGCATGGCCGCGCGGGGCTGACCTCGAAGCGAATGCTCTTGAAGACGACCTCCTCGACGTTGCAACCGATGGTGGGCGTGGCGGTGACGGCCTCGCTGAGGTCGAGCTTGTAGAGCCTGGTGGTCTTGCCGGAGTTGTCGAATCCCCCCACAACGAACATCAGGAACCACCGTGCGAAGCTTCGCCATAGGCCGGTGCAGGATCCTCAGGCCGAACCAAGTGCGTCAGATAGGGATTGGGAGGGGATTGGAAATGGAGGAGATGGCTGCCAAATGGGGATTGGGAGATGCCGAGACGGGGGAAATATTGGGAGCCTCGAGGGAATCACCGAACCAACTGTGCGAGTTAGTGAGTGATTGCCATTTGCTATGGACCAAATCGGTTGAATCGGTATTTCGGTTTTGGGGACTTAAAAACTGAATTGAAAACCGAATAGTACTAAAATAAAAACCGAACTGAGACTCGAGAACCAAAAAATTGAAATAATCGGTTAATTCGGTTCGGTTTTGCGGTTTTGATTTATTTATGCCCACCCCTAGGGACCCCTAGGGCTAAGTATGTAGCAATCGCAGCTGATCATGCCGCCATTGCATTTGAGGCAGTGACCCACACTGCTCTGGTCCTCCTCTCGCTCGCTCTCTCTCTCTCTCTCTCTCTCTGCACATTGGCATATGGCCCTACAGAAGTCAAGGTTTTGGAATCTTTCGCTTCATCGGCTACCCATGCATGCAGATGCCACCAGAAAAAACTACCAACTGCCAGTACGTACCTGCCGGTCCGATCTCACCCGCTTTCTTTAGTAGTATCACTGACCGGTACCACCATTATGGAAACTGTTATCTCTGATGTTTAGATGTGAGATCGAGCGAGCCAGAATCATTGCTGCTTCAATTAATATATATATAATTTGATCACAAGTAACAAGGTACATAGCTGCTGTCATTTTCCAGATACCTTATCCCCAAATCTAGCTAGCAATAGGGATGAAAACGGGTCGGATATCTCCTGTCTGATCCGGGACCGGATTTTACTATCCAGTCAGATCCGAAACCGGATCCAGATACTTGAATATGGATTCGGGATCGGATCCAAAGCATCCAATATCCGGTAAATACGGGACGGGATCCGGATATTCGGATTTTTCCTATTCGGATATCGGATCGAATATTTAGATTTTTCCTATTCGGATATCAGCAAAGCCCAGCCTATTTTCATCATATTTTTTCCATATTAACCCATTTATATTAACAATTAGCTGGTTTTATTGATTCTTAAGTAGCATATTCTTTCTACGATGTTTGTTGAGTTTGATTAATATATAATTTATTATTATAGTCATGTACTCGTATGGTTTTAATTCAATATGTATTACTCTATATATGCGTGCATTATCCATATATCCGCCCCATATCCGTATACTGAATAACCCGAATCCGTATCCGTATCAGGCTAGTCCGTATTCGGTTCCGAATCTAAAAAAATATGGGTTAGGATACAGGAAGAGCAATATCCGTCCATATCCGATCCGTTTTCACTCCTAGCTAGCAAGTAATTCCTCCTTCTCAAGTACATATCATTCTAGCTTTCAATTTGTGTTTCTAAATACATGTCATCCACAGTTCGAAGTGACTTTAATTTTACCTTTTCCCCCTTACATACCCCTCCTTTTTAATTATTTTCAATATTATTTACTAATATAGATTAGAGTAATACACAAGATCTAATTAAAAAGGTAATATAGTCTTTATAGACGTGCATTGATGCAAGTGCAAAAAACAAGAATGACATCAATTCAAGAACAGAGAGAGTAGTACTTAAACTACGCACGAGAAGTGACATTAATTGGACTACCAGAGAGATGGATTGATAGTTCAGTGACGTAAAGACAAGAAACGAAGTCGGCTGGTCAGTTGACCACCAAAGAAGAAGAAGAAAAAGAAGAAATGAGAAGGGTAATTGTAATGACCCTTCTTTTCAGACAGAATACCAAGAAGAATAATCTATGTGTATACAATATCAGTTTTATGATCAGTTGCTAGTATGCACACTTACAACATTGATATGTAAATTGGTAGCACATCCATACACAATATTATGATTGCGAAGCTATTTATACAATGTAGTCTTATAATTTAGAGTATATTGCAACGAAAAGAAACAAAAGTCTTGTAGTTTGCCCATCCAACTCTCAGACAAGTGACAATGTATAATCCCTAGAAAGTCGCATCGTCAAAATTTCCGTATCCTGCGGTGAAATAGGTACCTTCTGGGCTTCTCTTTCCTCTCCATCTAAAATTACAAATTTAGCAAGGTTGAGTACTTTTGTGCTCAGCAAGACTTAAGTGTATTTGCAAAATGTAGTAATGCAGGCTATGTTAAAGGAGGCTTTTATAGTTACTTTGCATAAAACAAATTTGAACATGTAAATCAAGTAGTAATTTGTAAAACAGAATTTTATAAAAGCAAGTTTAACTGATATGAAAATAACTAGTATGTAAAGCATAAAGTAACAACTCACAGGCCTCCATGACGTGAGTATCAGTTCTTCTATTGCCAACATATGGCATAAATCTAATTCTTGCCAATACATGACACAATAGCTGATACCAATACTTGCCAATGCATGGTGTAGTATTGAATCATCTGCATGGTAAACTTTCCAACATATGTTTTCAAATAATCTATTTTTGAAATTACCAAAACATCTAACTATGTGATTATTTTTGACATGTTTTTCCTTTGATTCTATCATGGGACCAAACCGAGCACCAACACCAACAAACTCATCGTTCTCTTTATTATTGACCCAAGTTTGCACTTTTACCTGATAACAGAGTGATGAAATAGAATGTGAGTGTAGATAATAGAAGTGAAAGATGGCCAGATGGCTGAGATGGGCAGCGCAAATCTGATAAATAAAGTAGTATTGTAAGGCAAATCTGATAAATCCTCAGTGCTCACTGGCTGGCGACGTAAAAGGAGGCCATGGCGGCGAACATGGTGAACAACTATAAACAATCAAGAGATTCAAGAACCACGCCTCTCACGAATCCCCCAGAGATACGACAAAGGCTCCGAAGAGCAAGATTCCAAGGTCGCGCTCTTAGCAGAGATTTGGCAAAGGCTCCTCCCCCTCTTAGCCAAATCTCAATCTCGTGGAGAAACATTCATCCACGAAGCGAATGCTCTTGAAGACCTCTGGGGGGCTAGAATTTGGGCGGGAGGAGGGAAGGGGAGAGGAAGGGGCATGGCCGCGCGGGGCTGACCTCGAAGCGAATGCTCTTGAAGACGACCTCCTTGACGTTGCAACCGATGGTGGGCGCGGCAGTGACGGCCTCGCTGAGGTCGAGCTTGTAGAGCCTGGTGGTCTTGTCGGAGTTGTTGAATCCCCCCATGACGAACATCAGGAACCACCGTGCGAAGCTTCGCCATGGGCCAGTGCGGGATTCTCAGGCCGAACCAAGTGCGCCAGATGGGGATTGGGAGGGGATTGGAAACGGAGAAGATGGCCGCCAAATGGGGATTGGGAGATGCCGAGACGGGAGAAATATTGGGAGCCTCGAGGGAACCACCGAACCAACTGTGCAAGTCAGCGAGTGATTACCATTTGCTATGGACCAAATCGGTTGAATCGGTATTTCGGTTTTGGGGACTTAAAAACTGAACTGAAAACCGAATAGCATTAAAATAAAAACCGAACCGAAACACGAGAACAAAAAAAACTGAAATAATCGGTTAATTCGATTCGGTTCGGTTTTGCGGTTTTGATTTATTTATGCCCACCCTAGGGACCCCTAGGGCCAAGTATGTAGCAATCGCAGCTGATCATGCCGCCATTGCATCTGAGGCAGTGACCCACACTGCTCTGGTCCTCCTCTCTCTCTCTCTCTCTCTCTCTGCACATTGGCATATGGCCCTACAGAAGTCAAGGTTTTGGAATCTTTCGCTTCATCGGCTACCCATGCATGCAGATGCCACCAGAAAAAACTACCAACTGCCAGTACGTACCTGCCGGTCCGATCTTACCCGCTTTCTTTAGTAGTATCACTGACCGGTACCACCATTATGGAAACTGTTATCTCTGATGTTTAGATGTGAGATCGAGCGAGCTAGAATCATTGCTGCTTCAATTAATATATATATAATTTGATCACAAGTAACAAGGTATATAGCTGCTGTCATTTTCCAGATACCTTATCCCCGAATCTAGCTAGCAATAGGGATGAAAACGGGTCGGATATCTCTTGTCTGATTCGGGATCGGATTTTACTATCCGGTCAGATCCGGAACCGGATCCAGATACTTGAATACGAATTCGGGATCGGATCCAAAGCATCCAATATCCGGTAAATACGGGACGGGATCCGGATATGCGGATTTTTCCTATTCGGATATCCGGATTTTTCCTATTCGGATATCGGATCGGATATTCAGATTTTTCCTATTCGCATATTAGCAAAGCCCAGCCCATTTTCATCATATTTTTCCCATGTTAACCCATTTATATTAACAATTAGTTGGTTTTATTGATCCTTAAGTAGCATATTCTTTCTACGATGTTTAATTTGTTGAGTTTGATTGATATATAATTTATTACTATAGTCATGTACTCGTATAGTTTTAATTCAATATGTATTACTCTATATGTGCGTGCATTATCCATATATCTTGCCGTCTATCTCAGAACCTTGGTATCACTCACACCCACCGAGGGAGGTGTGTCACAATAGACAAAGAACGACAACCACTCGAGTTTATGCATTAGACGGCTGAGAGCAATTCCAGGTGCCCGGATAGGTGTCTAGTGCTAATTCCTAGGATTAACGCTAGCACTTACATATCTCGCATTCGAGATACATCATAACACATACACACATGTCTAAGTAGTTGACATAGTATAAACTTAAACTAAAAACTATTACAACTATTTAATATTACAAGTATGTGGTCGACTGACCAAATATTACATACCAACATAAATCATAGTGGAAATTGAACACATGACAAAAAGTAGGACAGCGGTATGCCCATTCATAAACCCATAGGCAACCGACTAGGAAGAGCTCTAGTTCATCCATCCAAATAATCGTTGAACCCTGGTGCAAAGTATGTATTGTCAGGGATTTCTTCCATACTTTCATCTATATTAATTATTTAGATTAAGCAATGGTGAGTACACGTATGTACTCGTAAGACATTAATGTATGGAAATACAGTAAATGTATGGTTAGAACAAGGATGACAAGTCACTACACTAAGTCTTATTTTTAGCATAAAACAGATTTTGTTTGCAAGTGAATGTTTCATAAAACAGTATCGAAATTGTAAAGAGCATTTGATAGGAAGCTCATTTCACAGCCTTCCTTGACTGTGAACAGCGAGTAAACACAGTCACCCTTGGCTCACAAGTTTACCAACCCGTTTCAACACCATTTTCAAAAGTTTTAGCAAAAGTAAGACTATACTTGACATTATTTTTTCAAGTTGCTCATGACCGTAAGTATGGCTAATTAATTAGATTTAAATATTTACCAAGAGTATACACTTTACCCACATGATACATTTTAGCAATCATGTCAACCATGCCTCGTAATACTCACCGTACCCGATTTGCTAGACTGTGATAAAACCGTTCAACTAGCTAAAGCCTAGCCTTAGGTAGGGAAAGGCGGTGGCAGCAGGGAGTGAGCTCAACAGAGTGTGAATGGTGATTTGGTGATTGCGACATCGGACTAGCTGTGTGAAGGAGCAACGTGCGGTTGATCACTTCGTGGCAGGGCATGGTAACTCAAGGTATGCTCGTAGCTGCAATTGGACGGTGATTTCGGTCATATACGGTGGTCCTTGGCTCTTTAGTCTTCAGCTTGACTGGGTGAAACAGAGAGGTGGTGGCGCTGTGCTGTGGGATCGGAGGAGATGAACTAGCTAGGTGCGGTAATGACGGTGCAAGATTTTTTTGTCTGAGTTCACACGGTGTCGAGTGAACTCAGTGATGTGACTTCGTGCGTGCTTGGGTCATGGTGGTGATTTTCTTGCCGTGGCAGAGATTCAATCCCAGCCAGGGCAAGACTCGATCCGACAGAGGGAGGCGAAGAAGGGGCCGGTCGGCTTAGGAAGAAGACAGGGAGGAAATGAGGCACTGGTGGCTGGGCCATGCGTCACAGCGACATAGGTCCTTGGGTCTCTGTGAAGTGGGTCCCACATAGCAATGAGATAAGAAGAAGGCACTGGAACTTCTATCTCTGGACAAAGCAAGGTCTCCATCTTAATTGAGCTACCATTCGAGTCTTTAAATTTTAAAACTTTTTTTGGGTGACACCAATGCAGTCCTTGTCATCTTGTAAAAATTTCAGGTCATGACTTGATTTTTGGAATTTTTAAAAATTCTCACAATTTGACTGTTACAATTTATCACTCTCTGTTCTTGATTTTCCTGAGGATGAAATTTTAGTCTTATTTTATTTGATAATTTTTATCGTTGATCCCATGGATACTTACAGGTTACCATAAAATTTTTAGAATATGATCAGCTCTAGAAATTTTTACTAAATTCTGACATGCTTTATGCTAATTAATTTAAGTTTCTATTTTTGATTTTATAAATTTAATAATTTATTTTTGAAACTTATTTTGTAAGTTACCCTAGTTCTGTAGATGACGTGGTAAATTTTCCAGGATAAGATGAAGTAATTTTCTAGGATAAGTAGATGAAGTATGTACAAAATTTAATAATTCTGACATGTTGTTGTTCATAGTCACAATATACTGTTTTTGATTTAATTGAGGCTTTAAATATGTTTATATTGGTGAAATTTGTATGGGTTACTCTGGAGATAGTTTAGGATTTATGTAGATTTTCTCCTGATTTTATCTTTATATTATTTAGCCTTCACATCTTGAAAAGAGGCAATTTAATATTGTAATCTGATTTTGTAACTATATCAGATGTTTTCAAATGATTTTGAAATTCTTTGGGGAAGGTTTTGAAGTGATCTTTAGACTTAATTATATTTTCTTTGGATATTTCTCTTATATGTTTTTGGTCTTTTTTATTTAAAAAGATTTTTAAATCAAGAAAATTGATTTCCTTAAAGACCAAAACCCAGGAAAAATTCAGAAAAGGCTAAAATTCAAAAATAAATCACATTTTAAACTCAATTTTTTATTTTTACATTTTTAAATTCTAACATTTTATTATATCCATTTTTGAATTTTTCAGTATGTTAAAATAATTAATATGGGCGCGCACACACTTGCATGTCTGGGTAGTAGATAAACCTGATCACAACTTGCAAGCAAACAATGGAGGTGAGCATATGCGTCGATGCAACTTGCACATTTCCTTTTTCTAATTGATGCCTTCAGGCCGTTCAGATAAAAGAAAGAAAATGCATTGTGATTGTGTGGTGCATACTCCTCCGTCGACCGGGTCTTCCAATTGGGTGATACGTACGCTAACTAAATCCTAAGAATCTATAAAGTACAGAAAGGATGAAGAAACTTCGAATCTACACGTCATGGCACCATGATCTAAAATAGGTATTTGCTCGAGGGATCGCGTCCGGCAAAAAAAATTGGAATTTTTTGAGGCCAAGTTTAACTTGTTTACTAACTAGGTTAAACTGACATTCAAACTAAATATGTCTTATTTTATGACAGTTTGATTGTAGGCATGTGCTGAGTTTATACAAAAATCAGCAAAGCATATTATTTTAATTCGTTTAAAATCTTTGAATTTGAAAGTTTTCTTCAAAGCTATGCATTTCATTTGAATTTTTATAGATAGGTATATATCATCGAACTAAAATTTTTGAAAAATATATCCGAATTTAGATTAAATTAGTGCAGTTGGAATCATGGTGCCCGAGCACCACGGTGTACGTCCCATTTCGGCATCCATTCATATTCCTCACCCGCTTCAATCATGGTTGTCCTGATAGTGTTTTGAGCTTGCTAAGGTTCCTCGATCGTTCTTCATGTGGCTTGTCGGGCTGGTGTTGCCATTCGTTGTTGGTGTTGGCGTTGGCACAGCTACGGTGGGTTCTAGTGGGACATGGTGTCGTTGTTGCCGTGGTGAGCATTTTTGTGTAGATGCATGGCCGGATTTTTCACCCTTGCATGCAAGTGGCGTACGTGGTTCTTCGGTCATGTCCAGTGCCTCGTTGGGATACCTAGCTATTTTCTGTTTGTTAGTTGGGTGAGGCATTAGGTTTTCCTGAGAGGGGCAATAGTCACCTCTACTGATATTGGGGTCAAGTGACACTAATGGATTTTGGTCTAGCCAATAGAGATACCTTTACTCAATAGATGGTGACTCCGGTGGCAGATTAGTCTGGATCTCAGCCCTAGTGCACTCACCTCCCCGCCGGCCGCCGCATGTCGGCAATGACTCTAGGCGATCAATTTTCCTAAATCTATCCCTGGCAATAGTAAGTTGTCGAGGTTGCATTTAGTGTTTTTGCTTGTCTGGTTGGTGCTTATGGTGGTTTAGTAGTTCTTGATAGGTCTCCTCCTTCATGTTGGTGTCTTCCCTCTTGGGACTTGATGTGGTGTTTCTGTTCGAAACCGGTATATTTTGATGCTTCTTCTTAAAATGAATAGCAAAGTTCCTGCCATTGTTTTTAAATAACTATATATTGATATTAATAATATATGGTCATTGCTTGATCTGTCTCTATCGATGTTGAGGTATATATATATGCACGACAGACGGACGTACAATATATTTGATGCCAATTAATTATCATGCATTCTTTGATGAGATTCTTTCCATGATTATTAGTGCTAGTGACGTACCCAGACCACCGAAATTTGTCTACGTACAGGGTATTTGAAGCAAGCAAGCTAGCTGCTGGCAGATCGACCAGAGTGAACGACGATCGACATCACGGAAGACCCTCTTTTTACACGCCGGTCAACACCTTGAGGCTTGCTGCTAGTGGAGTACTGTAATACTTTTGACTAGCTGTAGTTAGTAAACGAATTAACCGGGGCCCTTGCTGTCTTTTGACCTGCGTGCACGTATATGCAATATGCCTCTAGCTGTGTCCCAAATGTGCATGAATCTGAACTCATGAACCCAAAGAAAAAGAGCAAAAGGGTGTGTGTCGATCTGTTGAATTGTACGTTGATGCATGCACCGGCCGGGTCAGAGAGAGAGAGAGAGAGAGAGAGTTTTGAGAGACAAGAGATCTTGTTTTTGTGGAAAGGTACGTACGTGGTTTTTCCATCGTGTTTTACCAGCTCGATCGTAAGCATTAGATACGCTGAAACGAACGTACGGGACATCCGGGACATGCATGCATATATATATGTAAGTTCCACAGTGACCACGTCGCTGCCATGCACGGCTTGGCCGGCCCCATGCATACGTGCACTGGGCCGGCGGCCGGCCGGGGTTCGTGCGTGCCGGCGTGTCAGGACGGTTGGTGACTTGGCTCCGGCCGCGCGCCGCCACCTGCGAACGCGGTCCCCCTGCCAACTCGATCAACGACCAAACGCCGCGCCCGCCCACGAACTCCATCGATGTACATATCGAGCAGTGTTCACAGTGTATACGTCGTTGAAAATTTGGCATGCAAGAAGCCAAGTGATGGACACATACATACGTACATATATGTGCATGTTTATATATATATATACACACTATGTATGTATGTATGTGTATGTGTGTGTGCGCGCCTCCATCCTTCCCTGGAGATTAGCTTACGAAAATTTAGGTGCGTGAGCAGGTCTAATTATAATCTGATAAACACCTTGAGCATGGACGTCAACGAAGCCAAGTACTAGCATATATTCGCCCACAATTAATGCACGTACGGCAGTGCCACAACTTGCTTTCTGCTTAAACTTGCTCATGGATGTCAACGCATACGAATCTGCCCACGCCCACTTCAAAACAGTTTTCGCTTGATTATCTGGCTCTTCGGGACAGATTCTGAATTGTAGTCAGCTATCTGGAGAAGCGAGTGTCTGAAAAATCTGTTGACTGGTGAATCTAGCCGTTCGGTAATCCTGATTGTCTGTGCAGATTGTTGATCGGCGTCGGTAATGGATGAACGGATGAGGGTGGTGGAGGGGTCTAGGGACGACGGTTAAGCCCTTGTGCCTGCGACGACTCGTGGGAGGTGGAACTCGCAGAATCTGAGTTAGAATCCGCAGAATCAGGTGGATGACAGCTTTTGATTCTGTGTATAAATCAGATTTTGATTGTGGGAGAAACTGTCTAGAATCCTTCCGTTCGGCAGATAATCTGCTTTTGTTTTAAGCAGAAGCTGTGCATAAATTGTCCCGAACGGGGCCTCTATCCCCATACTTCGGCATACATGAATCAGTATAGGGATATCAATCGGTGGGTATCTCCGGATATGATTGCCGTCCATTCGAACTCAAAACCATGCCGCCCACCCAAACCTATTAGGCTTATTGATACAGATCTGTTCCTATGCCCGAACCCGATGGGTACCCATGGGTAGTTTGATGTAACTAAATATGGGCACTTATGATACCTATTAGGTGGGTACCCATTGATGTAATTAAACATGGGTGTCCAAACCCGATGGATACCCATTAATATAACTAAACGGGGTTACGTGTGTTTCTAAAAAGTGGCCCACATGTTACCCATGGGTATAAATTGACACCTACACCCATCATATGATCTTATCGGTTACCCAAACCTAAAAACTCGTGGATCTGAAGTGCTACCCACACCCATTCAAAAAAATGCAAAACAAATAGTAAACAAATTCAAAAAAATACGAAATTTGGTCTATAGCTACATTTCAACAAGATGAAGAAGATGAATGGTTCGGATCGAATATTTTTGTCACGGATTTCGCAAAATCATCCCGGCAAAACGGTGAGGCTCAAAATCTTTGAATTCAGTATATTTTTAAGGTACAAGAATTGATTGTGATGTTGGTATACGCCCTACAACTATAATCGATTCTTTTACCTAAGAACGTAGTGATGATGAGAACCGACCATGGTGTCCCATACATGATCACATCACTATCGTTCATTAGCTTTTTTAGATATACCGATAGTGATGAGCATGAGCATCACTTTTGCTTCTATATTAAGAACTAATTTTGATGTGTCTCGACATAATTGTTATTTATACCACTTACGAGGTTAATTGTGATTCTCACTCTGCGATTCTTATGAGGAGATTTCTCCACCACCACCCAAGAAAACAACTCATATTCTCTGGTTGGAAGCAATATATGGGTGAGAAAAATTAAAATTCTCAAGGGTGGATGTTAAGACGGTAAATTTGAAGCCTAACTGGAGGAGATTTCTCCTCATTTTGCAGAATTTATGATTTTCATCAAAATATGAGTATTCCTTCAAACCCCTTCAATTTTGTACTATATAATTTCGATATGTCACGAAGAAAGTTAATTTAGATTGCACCGGTATTGTGTATATCCTATCAGATTTCACACCCTTTATTTGACAAGCACATATGTATTTAATTATCATAATTTGTAGTACTCTCATGTTAATCTAGAATTATATTGTTACTGTCACATGATGAATATTAGAGTTTAGGCTGTGGAACCTACGTCTCCTGTTCGAGGATGCTTATTTATAAATATGCCGATCGAAATGGCATATTTATAAGCAAACAGTCTCGAATTGTCCACGTTCTTTAGACAGTTTGAGGATATATGGTTTGGACAAGATGGGGCCTGTCTTAGCGGGGACGATGACACACATGGAGCCAATTACATGCGAGTAGATCATTAAGAAGGGCAATATTGTAAATAAATGGAATATTGTAATATTTGTTGTTAATCTCATTGTTCCATTATGTATGTGAAATATTTTGCAATGCTTCATAAGTAAAAAGCCAGGTAAATTGCTTTTAGAGGCTTTGATGGAAATGCAATCTCTTTATGTCTAAATAACACTTTGTGCTATATGTTGTGAAAGAAAATTCCTTTGGATGAAATTATTGTTGGGAAAGCTTGTAAATAGTTGAAAGTTCATTTTTGCAAATTTTCTTACAATTCAGGATTAATTTGAAAAAGATTTGACTTTTATATGCTTAACACACAAATCATGTCTACGAAATGAATTTTGGCATATTTCTTGCATGAGGACTCTTTTTCCAAAGATTCTTTGTTGGAAAGCTTAGCTGTATCCTAAAATATGTTTTTTTAAAATTTCAATTAATTTCAATAATGTATGAAAAAGTTATGGCCTCTCTACTTTTTACTCAAAAATCAAGCCTACGAAGTGAATTTTGGCATCTGTATTGAATGCTAACTCCTTATTGTAAAATTCTTTTTGAAAAAGATTTGTAGTATCTCAAAGTATGTTTCTACAAAATTTCAAATAATTCTAACTATATTTGCAAAAGTTATGACTTTTTCACTCTTTGATCAAATAGTTTTGAAAATTTAGATTTCAAGTTTTTGTCTCGAATACCAGTAGTGCACGGAACCAATAGTGTCGATTTTTTTAAAACCGATAGTGAAGTGGTATATGTTTGTATCGGTTTTTTGTTGCAAACCGATAGTGTTTTCAAAATTTGTATCGGTTTTCTTCTAAAACCGATAGTGCTGTGCTCTGTACATTGTTTCTATGAAAAAATGATATTGAAATGGTTAGATTTATGTCAGTTTTTGTTATAAACCGATAGTGACTTCATATACTTTTGTGTCGGTTTTTAGTGAAAAATCGATAGTGAAGTGGTATACGTTTGTATCAGTTTTTGTTGCAAATCGATAGTGTATTCAACATTTGTATCAGTTTTTTCTAAAACGGATAGTGAAGCTCTCTGTACATTTGTATTGGTTTTTGTTGAAAAACCGATAGTGAAGTGCTCTATACATTTGTGTCGGTTTTTGATAAATTGATAGTGAAGGAATAATATTTGTGTCGGTTTCTTTTAACAAACCGATTATGAAGTAGTTATATTTGTATCGACTTCTTTTCACAAACCGATTGTGAAGTTGTTATATTTGTATCGATTTCTTTTAGCAAACCGACACAAATGCCCGCCCACAGCCACACCCAAGCAGACACATTTATTCCGCATTTATTCTCCTGCGCCCTAACCTTGATTCTTGCCACTTGCCTAACCCTAGTTTTTCCCGATCGCCGAAGCTCCCCTCATGGGGCCAACCCTCCGCAGCGCCCTCCCCTCTGCGTCGTCGTCCCCTCCATGCCGCCGACTGGGCTTGGAGCCTTCACGCCACCGTCCCCTCCATGCCGTCGATCGGGCCAAGCCTCCACGCCACTATCCCCTCCGTGCCGCATAACTCAATGATGTATCGGTTTCCTTCTTTCTGACATAATATTATTGATGCTAAACACAATATTAATACTTTGACATAATATCTATATGGAACAGGACAGATAACGCCCTAATCATCACAGGAGCAATATATACTTTGATTTTGTTGACGGTCATGTGACCATGCATGTTATTATAATTGAACATTTATAGTTTGTTGCATTAAAGTATGGGTAATTGAACATTTATAGGCGGACATGTTGCATTAGTACATTTACAATCATCACATATATACTTTTTTTGTTGGCGATCATGTGACCATAAAGGAAGCAATAATTAGTACTTTACACATAATTCCTTTTTCGGCTAAAGGAAGCAATAAGTACTTGGTAGGCAATGAAAGCCACAACTCATTGATTCTTGATCTTGTTAGGACATACATCATTTTCTATGGCAGACATACTGAATTAGTGATCATGATTATTTTGACCATCAATCACCAATGTGGTTCTAGATTATCCTAGTGTAAGTAATTGTAAAAGCTAGCAAGATTTCAACTACTAGTTTGAAGCAACAGACTGCATATGTTTGTTTGGTTCTTTGTCATGTCAATAATTGAACTTAACAAAGTACAATAAAACAATCTTAATTCATGTTTGTCCATCAAACATCGGAGTATACCTAAACGTTCAATATTCTTGTAACTTCAATCCACTCATATAGCCATTTTAGTTCATTAGTAATGCTTATCTATTCAACAGTGATGCCTTTTTTATTATTTTGTCATGTGTGGTTCTTTACTCATCGGATTATTATGCAACTCGTCGGATCATTGTTTATAATTGTGCAAGGATCAATCCGTGGTTGAATGAGTGAAATAAAAAATTGGCTGTTGTTTTGCATTTGCAATTGCTTACCATCAACGAACAACATTTAAATGGTTTAGTGCGTGGCAATTTTAGAGGTCAAGCTGTATGAGATGGTATTATCATGCAACTTTTGACTTTGTTAATTCAGTCTGTTATTTAAGTTATAATTGTATATTACTTTTGTTTTTTTTATCATAGCATATGTTAGAGTTTAGGCTACGGAACCACGTCTCTCATTTGAGGGTGCTTATTTATAAATATTCCGATCGAAATAGCATATTTATCAGCAAGCAGTCTCTAATTGTCCATATTTTTTGGACAGTTTGAGGATTTGTTGTTTGGGTAAGGTCCTGAGCTGTTGTACAACTCTAGAGTAGATTTCAGTAGCGTCTTCCTGTTATTCTCTGGATACACATCCCACTTGATTTGTTGTCGAGGCGTGTATCTGGAGAACAGCGAGGAGATGCTGTCAAAATTTTCTTTGGAGTTGTATAACGGCATATGAACTTGCCCAAACCACATATCCTCGAATGGGATTAGGACCAAACCTATTTAGAGATTAAGGGTTATCATTGATACATATTTAGTTGGTCAACAGATAAACTTTTCTTGAAGATCATTCGTTCATCTGTTACTCTACTACAATATGCTAGAACAATTAAATCTATGAATTATCCATTCAGTTGTTGATTTATATGATTTATTGTCAAGTTCACAAAATAGCTACGAATTTCTTTCTCTCATGTTAAATATATGACCATGCCAGATAAGAAAACTCAAAATATCGCAATTAGAAAGCATCGGCTCATCGCCAAATAGGGTAGAAGGTGCTCCTAAGGGGCCGAGCCAAGTTCCAAGTGTTGAGCCGAGCCAAGTTTCAAATGTTGAGGGGTCAAATAAGGTAAGGAAGGCCCAAGGACTGAACAAAGGGGCCACAAGGAGAACACCGCAGGTTCTCCACTTCAATGCCACGGGGGTCTACACGATCCTCCCAAGTACATGGGGCGATATCGGTCATTCCTCACCAATTAGTGAGGAGAGAGTGCCCATAACGGTAAGGATTGGAAAAAGTAAGTCAGCGCCGAGCAGAAGAATCGACTGTGGGATGAAGTTAAGGGTAAATAGATTATAGAGGAGGAAGATGAACGCAATACGAGGCGGTATGTCTTGAAGAGGATGAGTGTGGCCTTGAGGCACTTCAAAGTCCTCATGCACAGTGAGTACGTGCTAAAAGGCCGTACATCATTCTAGAGGTATCCGTTCATGACTCTTTAATGTTTGGGAGGAGTTTACGAGGATGAACGTATGCCCGAGGCAGAGCAGCTGAGAGAGAGGAACACCGCTATCTAGAGGCATAACACGCACCTGCACCACCTCAGTACAGGTGGCTATGAGGGGAAAAGGCAGAGTGGGCACGACTAGCCGAGGAGTGCGCAAACTCCAGGACGGCGATGCCTTACTCCCACATATGTAAGGAGCGGGCACGCAACTGGGTATTAGCGAGGACAAAGAAAACCACCGACGGGCAGCTTGTAGTTGCAAACCCCGCTATCACGTACGTCGTCTCCACCATCGTAAGATATATAACTTAATACATTGCAGTTGACCCAACTTGTTGTATTTCAAATCTAATTTGTACTCACTTATTGCAGGAGGAGGTAAGCCAGCGGAAAGAGTAGGGGATCTTTTAGAGTTAAGGGTCGAAGGACATCCTGTTATCTGCGATCGAGAAGCCCGACCATAAGGGTCAGGTGCTTGCCGCAGGGGCGGGGCACACAAAGAAGTCTTACTTTCAAGATGGCGCTGCGAGTGCCAAATCAAGATCATGGGAGGCACGTGTGGAGCACCTCAAGGACACGTTCAGGGAGCAGCTGAGTGGGGAGATCAAGGAAGAGATGAGGGGGGAGATGATGACACGTGAGAAGCGCTTAAGGGCCGAGATGATGGCGATGGTTTTCCAAAGTCAAAGCCATATGCCATCGCCTCTCGTAGAGAAGTCTGTGCCCCGACCGAGTAGCTGTGATTCCAAAAATGATAAGACTGGTCCCCAACTGAAGGTAATAATTAATTTTTCTGACTTAAAGCTATGAGTGTAACTCCCGCAATGTTTTTCCGTAAGTTGGGCACTTCTTGCAGGTGCCTACTAAGTACCAGCTCACCACCCTGACGGAGGACAGATTTCCCGTCGAGGATGCATGCTGGGTTGCATTTCCATGCAAGGAGACTGACATTGTGCATAGTCAGCCTTTGGGGAAGGGCTACATGAGGGTGTACGTGGACTACGTCTACGAAGACTTCTTATCACATACATGAGGGTATCGAAAGTGGAAGTATATACTGCCACGAGTATAGAACAATTTTCATACATACATACATACATAGGATGCCAAAATGGAACACCATAGTGTCCGGACGCCATGATTTCAAATGAGTTAATTCAAGCCAAATTTAGGTATATTTTTCAAAATTTTTAGTTTTAAGGTATAAACCCATCTATAATAATTCAAATGAAGCACATACCTTTAAAAAAATACTCGAATTAAAAGACTTTGAACGAATTTAGATCACTTGCTTTGTTGATTTATGTATAATCATCATATACTTATAATCAAACTACTACAAAAAAGGCAAAATCTAGTTTAAAATTTTGTTCAAACTTGTTAGCAAACTAGTTAAAATCGACATCCAAAAAATTCAAACTTTTTCGCGTATGATACATAAAAGAAATACCCGTTTTAGACTGTGGTGCTCGGCACCATCATTATAATTTGGTGCGATCATCGTGCGTTGTGGTCTCTCATCATTATAAAAACCACCCAGGACAAAAATAGTCTAGAGGAAAAAGGGCAAAAATTATTAGAGATGACAACCTTTTTTGTCGAGCCTAATACTCAACGCGTTCACTAAGTAATAATACATGTTCGCAAAACCACCCACCGGTGAAAAATAGGCTAGAGGAAAAAGGGCGAAAAATCTTCGATGAATCTGTGTTTTTTTGGTGGCGAAAATATTTTTTCCGGGTTTTTTTGTTGCGTTTGTTAAAAAAATGGATCGTTAGGACCCACCGGCGAATCCACGGGTCGATATAAATCTTCGGACGAATCTATTTTTTTAAAAAAATACATGTTCGCAAAACCACCCACCGGTGAAAATAGGCTAGAGGAAAAAGGGCGAAAAATCTTCGATGAATCTGTGTTTTTTTGGTGGCAAAAATATTTTTTCCGGGTTTTTTTGTTGCGTTTGTTAAAAAAAATGGGTCGTTAGGACCCACCGGCGAATCCACGGGTCGATATAAATCTTCGGACGAATCTACATTTTTTTTAAAAAAAAACCCACGGTTATGACCCGTTGGCAAATCTCTAAGTTGCTATAAACTTTCGATGAATCTGTGTTTTTTTGGTGACGAAAACATTTTTCCCGGTTTTTTTGGGTGATGAAAACATTTTTCCCGGGTTTTTTTGGCGACGAAAACATTTTTCCGGAAAAAAGGCGAAAGGACACGAGCGTAAAGCGAGGACTTGTTTGTTATTTTTTTGGACTTGTTCGCTATCCTGAAAAATTAGAAAAGGGCTTGTTCGCGATTTAAATTTAACGGGAGGCTTTTCCGTAAATTTCCGGGCCAGGGACCTAAACGTGAAGGGAAAAAAATATTTTCATCTCACCAAAAAATCGCGAAGGACCTATCCGTAATTTCGAAGAAACGGAGGGACTTTTTCGCAAGACGGCGCGCCGACACGTGGCCCATCTGGCTGGCCGGCGATTTCACCGCTTATAAGAGATGGATTATTTGGAGCGAGAATTCAGTAAACCACTAATTGGTATAGGACTGTACAATTGGCATCATGACGTGGCGTTGCTTGCTCAGCTAGCTCTTCTGGACCAGCACATGCATGATGCATGCACACGAATGTTTTTTCCAACAGCTTACCCCTGCCTCTAGGACATGGCCGGCCGCATGTATAGGCAGGCACAAGCATGAATCTATCATCTAGTGCTCCAAATAATTGTCAGCCAATTAAAGCAGCGATGTATATACTCCCTCGGTCCAAATTTGTAGAGCGTATTTTCACTTTGTAATACAAAGGCCAAAAAGATGTTAAAAATGACTAAAGTACCCGTAATTATTACCTCTACGCACTATATTCAATATGTATGTAGAGAATATCTAATAAATCTATATATTCATTATGAGTATAAAGAAACATCACACTAATTTCTATTGAAACATAAAATATACCATATATTCATAGATAAAATCATTCAAAAATAATACGTGCTATAAACTTGAAAAAAAAAAAGTATATAACGCTCTCACCATGCCACTGATCGAATTGCTCCTGCACGCAGATCGATCGATCGATCGATCGGGCCTGCAGCTGGTTAGACAGGGTAGCTAGCTACGAGCAAGGCCCCTGGACCCTGGTGACGTGAACATGCATGGATACGTCTAAGTTTAATTGTTTATAAGAAATTATTTATTATGATTTTATCTATAAATATAAAATGTATTTGATATTTCAATATGAAATTAGTGCGATATACTTGGTAAACTTGGCCGGAGGCAGCAGTAGCTAGATCGAGCATCATCCGTGGTTGCCTTTTGGCTGTATCGAGTCGAGCCCAACCAATATATATACACGCATGCATGCACGTGTTCCGGCCCCCCACGCGTACTCATGGGGCACCAATGATCGATCGATCGACGTAGATCCTTGGATCGATGAACATGAATTCCATCCCGTACTTGTGATGATCTATTTGATTTGATTTGATTTGATTTGGACCAGTTGGTCGACCAACCACCTCCATCGTCAAGCCGGCCCCGGCCATACATAGCTTTTCACGAGTGCGCTGGCTGTAGAGAGTAGAGACGACGTTCCTGGGCGAGGGAGAGAGGGCCTAGGGCTCGGGCCCAGAGGGGCCCTATATATCCTGTATGTGTGCGTAACGGTGGATCCACTCATTAATTGCAAAAGCTCAACGTAGTATGCTAGCTACCTGTACAAATAGTACTTACAGTCTAGGAAATCAAACAAGCAGCTCTTCTTCCTTGCAAGCAGTGGCATATACTAGAACAATAAGCGCGGCGCACGCCGCGCGCGTGAATGGAAAACAAATTTATGTTTTTTTTCGGAGAAAAACGAATCACGAGAACAAATTTTCTTGCAAGCGTGAGCGAAAAACAAATTTGTGTTTTTCTCGAGAAAAAACGGACCACAATTTTTTTGGAAGCGAGGAAAAGCGAACACGAAAACATTTTTTTTAGGAAAAACGAGCACGAAAACATTTTTTTCGGAAAAACGAGCACGGAAATATTTTTTCGGAAAGAGCGGAGGAAAAAGTCTAGAGATAGAGTTGAACACATTTTTTGGTGGCGAAAACATTTTTTCCGAGAAAACGGAGAAAGGACCTAGTCGTAAAGAGTAAGGACACAGATGTTACGTTTTGGACCTATCCGCTATCTGAAAAAATTAGAAAAGGGCTTGTTCGCGATTTGAATTTAACGGAGGTTTTTAGTAAAAGCGGCGCACGAGGATCCAAATGCGATTCGGAAAGAAAATCTTTCTCTCAAAAAATCGCGAAGGACCTATTCGTAATTTGCGGGGACCTATCCGTAATTCCAAGAAACACAGGGTTTTTTTTGCAAATTCGCCAAGGAAGACACGTGGGCACCCGCTCCTTCCAGGAAACTTGCGAACTTTAATTAGGGGATATATGATGTATCTCCGTTCATGTTACCAATTTTCTAATATTTTTAGTAGGCCCTTCGTTAATTTTCATGTTGCAAATTATTTTTCCGCGGAGATGCTGCTACCTCGGGATGTTAATTTGTACTGCACTTTTGAATAGCTGGTGATCAGAGAGTCTATTCCAGTTTGAAAAAAAAAAATTTGATGCATACTCATTTATTAGTCATAGAAAAACTCTATGAATTTCCGTATTAATCAGGCAAAGAATAAAGTAATTTAATATCCATAAGTCGCATATCTTGATTGCTTTCATCTTATTCAAATAAACTTTTGGTTTACTTAAGTTTTAAAACTCATGATCCTTGAGTTCTTAACACTGACATCATTTTTAGGCTCTGTTTGGAACACATGATTTTTTTTTCAATTTCCATAAACATTGAACTCGAATGGAATTTGTGGGTTTTAAACAGGCTCTTAAAATGCAGCATTTGCTTATGCTTAGGGTGTGTTTGGTAGGGCTCTAGCTCCATCAGATCCGTAGATCTGGTGGAGTTAGGTATTCCTAACTCCACAGATCTGTGGAGCTAGAGCTCTGATTATATTAAGAGTGTTTAGATTGATCATCTTATTTATATTTTAGACCAAAAATATAAACTTAATTCACTTTATTTTAGCCTACAAGTTTAGGATCTCTGGTGAAGTTGTGATCTGGAGCTCTACCAAACTGCCCTTAAATTCACAGCTAATTAATCAGTATGTCATATTTTTTAAAAAAAATTATTGCATATGTTCATTAAAAGATATTTTATTATTTTTGTCTTAAAAGGCCTTTATTAGTGTTTCGCACTGGGAGCTATATTTCACTGTATCGTAAGGCTGCCCGGGTGGAGGCTGTCCTTGTTTCTGTTGTTGAGATCGAATTAATTCGTGGAAAAATGGTGGTCATATTTCTCAATGCAGTCACTATTAAACTTGGTTTTGGTTATTTGAAAATCTGTACTACTTCTTTTCCGAAAACCCTGCTAAATTTATTTCAGTAATATAGCCAGGCAGAAATTAGAATTTATATCTAGAGTTCTAGTAGACATTTTTTCTGTCCCTTAAAAAAAGTCACAACAAGCAACATACTAATTAATGTAGGAACCACTATCGTGAAAAACAACCGACTCGTCCAATTAGTTGGGCATTAATCAGTGATGGTGGATAAACTGCCACGTATAGTGTAATCGGAGTGCGTGGATAAACTGCCACGTATAGTGTAATCGGAGTGCAATTAACTCAGTCAAATGGTTGATTGACCACATAATCTAATTAATCGGCTGTTTTCCGATTAATCATCCATTTTTCTCATTTAATCACGAATACAACTTATTTTTATTCACTAAGTACGATAAATTAGTTTATAATATTATGTCATAATATTCATATATAGTATGTACCTTTTGGATGATGTATAAATAATAAAATGTAAAACATGTTTGTTAAATAAATGTTTCTAATTAATTCTAAATATAAAAAATATGAGCAATGCTTCAATGCTTTCCCTCTTAATACAAGTTGTATAAATCTTGAATCAAGTGAAAGGATAAGTAATCTCAATCTACCTTTTTTCGTGCTTTAATATTTGTGCAACTGAAAAAAAAAAGCATTGAAGCATCTCTCAAAAAAATATATTAATAAGAACGCATAATCATCTGTTAAATTTTGATTTAATCAGATGTATTGCAATTCAGAAATCAATATTTTCTTTTACATACTTTTTGCCTTACTTGGGATTACCAATAATTTAGATTGATTGCGTTAAGAGCCTCCAGTTGTACAAGATCTAAATATCTGAAATAATGGCTCATTTTCTATCAAGATTGCATTATTGGTCGGCTGCAGCAACCATACTCCCCTGATTGCATTCCTGTTGAAGCTGAATACTAGGTGAGGTTCTTGATCATTTTATCTTGTAAATTTTATAGCAAACATGCCATTCATTTAACGTGCACATGCAAGTTGAAATTGATGTCACAACCTACATCCAATGTTTTGATTCTTAGCATTCTTTACAACGGTACGAGAATCACTTAGCGGTATCATATCCATCTGTCTAGCGCATACTATTTTTCAAAACACTGATAGGAACACGGAACCTAGTTTCCTTACATGAAGTCCAAGATCTTATTTGGAACACAGAATTTCATAAAAAAAATAGTAGGAACGTAGAAACCTACTACTTTTCCAAGTAGGAAACTAGGAATCTAGTGTTGCATGTATCATGTATGGCACCCATATCAGGGCGGACCCACCAGGGCATAGCTGGGCTAGAGCCCTCCATTGGCAAATAAGGACATATACAATAGTGTGTCAGTTATCTATATACTTTGTCACGTAAGATTTTTACTGACATGAAAGAGATAATAGAGAGTATATAGTATCTCTTTGTGAAAAGATGACAATATAAATAGTATAAACACAATTACGTGAATTATTGCCTATAAAAACATTTTTTAATGTTATAATTAAAAGATGGTAGAATCTCATATAGATAACCTAAGATGTCATTTATTATCGAAAGTGTTTTTAGTTTTATTTTTAGATGATTGGATAGCTAGTTAGGTCAATGTGAAAGTTGACAATGTGCACACAAAGAGTGTTGGAAAATTAACATGGCATGGCATTAATTTAATTTCATAGATATGCAATAAGAACATGAAGATAAGCATTGCATCTACAACATGGTTACTAGCAGTCAGCAGATTGACAAAACATACCAGTAAAGAAAACATGGCTACACATGCTAGATAGCACAAAAGATATATAGATGTAAATAAAATTATCATAGCAGCATACATTCTTAACAGAATAGAACACAAAAGGAATCACGTGGACCAAAAATTACTTAGTCAAGAGCACTTACAGTGGGCTTGATGAAGAACGGAAAGCAGCACAGAAGCGATGCGACGATCAAAGATGAAGACGAGCAATTGCGTGGTGCGGTGCTTCCTAGAAACCTCATCACCGGTCTCCCATGCAAGGCGTCAAATGACTCGCATTGGATCGGAGACACTGCTCTTCCTCACGCTTGTTGCTCGACAAGTGAAGGGATCAGATGACTCAGGAAGTAGCAAGAACTAGAGGAAGTATAGATCGCCAGAGAGAACGAGATTGATTTCTGTAGTGACCCCCATTTTTACATAAAATGCAAAAATGGAAATCTCATGTGCACACAGTACTAGTCCCTGGATCAGTAGCTAGTACGCACATTTATAACAATTGATATCACATCCATACTCTTTATTGCAAATAATAAAGGTAATATACACAATAAAGTCTTACAATTTAGAGAAATGCAGCGGAAAGAATTAAAGTCTTGTAGTATGCCCATCCAACCCTCAAGCAACTGACAAGGTATAATCCCTAGAAAAACTCGTTAACATTCCCGAATCCTGCGTCGAATAAGTTCCGTCGAGCTATTCTGATTCTTCACCTAAAAACCACGAATAAGTAAGGGTGAGTACTGGCGTACTCAGCAAGACTTTTTCAAATCCTATAATATATGCAGGCTATTCAAAGGAAAGGCTTTTATGGTTAATTTGCTGAAAGTTAATTTGCAAAAGAATTTACTGAATTGTAGAATATAAACGGAATTTAAATAAAAACAGTTTAATATATAAGTATAAAACAGTAAATTTCACGAACCTCAGTTCCTTTGATCATCTCCATGAATCAATCATTGATATCACATATCAATCTGAAATAATTCCTTTCCAACAAGGATATCCAATCCAAATCATGATGCTAGATAGCATATATCAACATCCACATTTTGTAAAATAAAACACTAACTAATGCAGGTGCACCAAGTGTTCCATGATCGCGGGAACGGCTTTTTGAAAAGATTTACACTTTGCAGAGGTGTACAACTTTACCTACAAGACATGACTTAACTCTTTTTGCAGATCATTAGCACACTTCCTTTGGTGTGCCGCAGAGAGTCATGACGTAACCGTTGAATTACTTAACCCTAACTTTGCACCAGCACGGGACGTAAACCCATACTATGATAGAAGAACTCAGAGCATAGAAATGATGGAACTTCTCCACAATATGGCGTACACAGTTGTATCAGCAAACGTGACTCCCAACACCTCGGTGTGAAGCCCTCCGAGCAATCCATTAAGAAAGCAATCGTACTACTCCAGCCTACCAATGTGCAAAGCTAGTTTTAAGTAACTTAATAGGTTAAGACTGTCCCATACCAGCACTTGTGGTTGTACGGAAATACTTGGATATAACGTACAATTAGTTCGGTCCTTAATCCGACACGAGCAATAATCTCCCCCTAATCTACGTGCAAGCCCTTCTTAACACCAGGCTATTGCCAATAATTGCCCGCATCAATATTATAATTTTATTTTTATTTTTAATTAAAATAACCAAAAATCACTATCATGTCTCAACATGTCTAAGAATCATCATCATGCCTCAGCATATCCAAATATCATTTGATCAATGTCTCAATTCGATGTATACTAAATCTAAAGCATGGTTAAGCAAGATTATTAAACACCGTGTATACCCAGATTGACATCATATATTGTCTAACCATTATTCTAAGGTATCAAGGTTCACAAATTCATTTATATCAAGGAGGTTTCAGGAATCAACAGGTATAACTACCATTACCCACAATATAGCAGAGTTTTAATGAATATACGCATGCAATCAAAACATTTAATGAAAATATTTATAAAACTGGGATCAACATGGTCAAAGGGGGTGCTTGCCTTGCTTATTTGCTGCTTACGACGACGTTGAGGTTGCACTCGGTGATGGAAGGTAATTACGTCGGGTTCTACATGTCGCGAATCGAAGAACATATCAAATAACGAATAACAAGATTTCAATAAGGACAAAAAGAAATCAGATGGAAATCCAAATATAAATAAATCATAGAAAGCAGGCATGATTTAAGGTTGGGTTCTTAAAATTTTACGTATTCAGATCTTAATTAATTTTATATAGTTAGTAATGATCTCTGTTTATGATATTATGTATTCATGTTACTTTATCATATATATTTCTTTAACAACTTTTGAAAATTGTTTCATGAATTGTATTTATTTATTCTATAATTTCAGAATACTATAATCATGTATTTTATTATTTATAACTTGATTCATGAATCAAAATTGCTTAAATAAATTTTTGGATTACTTTCTTGTTGTAGATAATATCATAACTATTTCCTATAGGGAACCCTAAGTATTTTTGCATATTCAGGTTCCTAAAGTCATAAGGATTCTAACAAAATTTATTTTATTTAATTTAGAGTTTGTTTGCATAAATTCTATGTATAGCATGTTTTTCATCCCATTCTTTAAATTCAAATTCTAATTCTAAACAGGGTTGCATTTCAAAATATTTTTGCATATTATAAATCTACATGAATTTATATGAATTTAGGAATTTATTTCATTTCATTTCGACTAATATTTCAAAAGTTATAAGCAAGTGAATATGCTATAGTGTTAAAAATGCTGGAAAATAGAATATTTGCCATAAATGGAAAGTCCGTTTTCTCACCGAGAATACGTCTTCCATTTTTGGGCCAGACCAGATTGAAGGGCTGACAAACAGGCCCGGAGTGGCGATGACTCATACTGAAAGCATTTGTGGTATTCTTTGGAGTCCTGGTCAATGACGGAGAGCAAGAGCATGGCTTCAAGCTCACCGCGACGAACACGACAGGAATGGGGAATGGATTCCTGAAGGCTTGAGCTGGTCCTTGCACACCTGTGGAGGTCTGTCGACGATTCGGGACAGGTCCCCGCCGAGCTTACTTGTTGAATGAGGATCAACTTGGGGCCCTTTTTCCGCAAGGGTTATCGTCTGAGAGTCGCCAGAACAGCGAGGCGGGGTACACCGGACGATCGTAAGACACGGGGGGTCGTTTTTATCTGGTTCGGGCCTCTCACGGGGGAGATAATAACCCTACGTCCAGTGGATACACCAACATATGAAAATGGGTTACAACACACTCGCTCGGGGGACCTTGAACGAACCTAAGGGCTCCCGTAAGCAATGTGTGCCAGTGTGTGTAGTACAGAAAGTCCAACCCCCAACCCGTCGCAGGAGGGGGGTATTTATAAGGGATTTATAGGGACGATCATTTATTACAGGGCGCTCTCTTCGTTGAAGACGTCTGCGCCATGAAGACGGCAGCCGCTTTGGGAACCATGGGGCGTGGGTACAGTGGCCGCAGACCAAGCGGCGGACCGTGGCGGCGCAAATCCCGGGCGTGCGATCCCTCGAGCCTGCTGCGCATTTAATGCTACGTCGCCTTGTCGTGGGCCCCCGAGCTTGGCTTGCTTTCGGGGGCGTATCAGGGTGACCACGTGGAGCCGGCCGCTGAAGGTCGGCCTATCCGGCATGAGTATGGTCGGGTGTCGCCGCTTCCGATGGTCGTCTGGAGCAAGTACATCAATCTCGACAGCTAGCCCCCGAGGCTAATGGGGGAAAAAAGCCTCGGCGAGGCTTCCGCCTTAAGCCTCTAGATTCTCATAAGCAGGATCGGGGTCGCGCGGCGGAGAGCCACCGCGGTGCCCGAGCGACCATGCTCGGGGGTGAAAACCCCTCGGCGAAAAATCGTTGTGGCGTCCGAGCAGCTGTGCTCGGGGAGAAGATCTCGCAGCGAAAGAGGCCTGCTGCGGCATCCGAGCGACCGGGATCGAGGAAAGGCGCGCCCTGTCGGGACCGGGCATACCTGGTCGAGGCCCGGGCCGAATAATGCCCGCGAACAGGGTGCGGGGAAAGACCGCGGCGGTTCCTTCCCCAGGAAGCGTCGTGGCGTGGCTCGACGACCTTTTTTCGAACCGCGCCCGTCGAGCTGCCTCGGAGACCGTGCCGCCACGCGCTGGCAATCAACCGCCCTTACCAGTCTGTTAAATTCTCGCCTAGAAATAACCGGCGGGAGCACTTCGACTGCTTTCCTTCCTTTGCCCTCACCATTTTGCAAAAAACACTCCGCCAAAAGGCTTGCCGCTTTTGAACCTCCCTTTACCTGCTGCGGCCTTCTCTTCTGAGTCTTCCCATGGCGCGGTTCGGCGGCGAGCAAGATAGCCAGTGGAGAGGCTCCGGCGCCGCAGACCTCGGGTACTGGGCGCCTTCTCTGGAAGGATCCCGAGGGCTTAAGGGCCCCGGCGCCACAATGACGAGATAGTCTCGTCGCGACCTCTCTGTAGGCGCCAATGGGCTCCGTTGCTGAGAGTGAGTTTTGAAGGGCGTGCTCGGCGATGCAGTCTTGAGCTCACCCACCGAACCCCAACTCCATTCTTGTTTTGAATATCTTCGCCCATCTCTGTGAGGGTTTTGTGGGCACCCTTCCCTCGCCAAATCTCTTTCTCCATTTTACAACCTTTTCACTTTTTCGGTGGATCTCCCTCCACCTGCTCATCTTCCACTTGAGACCCGTTTGCCGTCTGAGTTTCCCCTTCACCCTCAAGGACTCAGAGCGGTGTGGTGACCATTAGTTCTACTGCGACGCCGCCGGGAGCTCTCGTGCTTCTGTGGCGCCCATTGCGTCGTCCGTAGTGCGCTTGGCCGACCACGATGAAGAGCGGGTCCTGATGATGATCCATGAACTTACGAACATGGGGCTCACCGGGCGGGACATCGCCCGCGACTTCCTCCGGAACAGGATATCCCCGCTGAGGAGGAGAGAGCACCCCTTCTTCAAAATCGGCGGATCGGACGACCTGGGCCGTAAGCTCTTGCTCGTTTGAGTATTTGTTATCTGTGGTGATGCTTATTCTTTTTCCTGCAAAAGATGACTGCGAGGTAGACATAATGTAGATCAAAGCGATGCATGGGCGACATAGGCCCGAAGTAAGTTGTGGGTGGAACGACTTCATACAGGTAGAAAATGCTCGAGAGGGAGCGGCAATTTTACGGCGAGTTGTGACCCAGTGGCACAAATACGCGAGCCCGGTGATCCGCTCTATCCAGCCCCCGCTACGAATAATGCTCGTGCGCCTAAGATTGGAGCAAGGGTTCGTTCGCAGGAGAGATGAAAGAAAAGCGTGCGGCCCCTCCAACCAAAACACCGGCCTGCGCGAGCGACAAGCGTGGATAGGTCGGCGGGAAGAAAAACGAGCGTGCGATAAAAATTGTTGACACTTAGGGTGCACACCCTTAATTTGCGAGTGTGGTCGTGGGTTCAGGGGAGGGCGCATGGCTAAATAGACGTAGTGTGGAGCGACCAACACGCGCAAGCCGAGCTAAACTTTGGGCCGACCGTAGGGGTGTCAGTTCGCGACTTGTATCGCGCAGCGGATAGCTACTGCGGACCAAGGTCGCTTATCAAGGCGAAGCCTTCGGTGGTGAGTGTCTTAGTGGCCGGGTGTTGCTTTCATGACGCTATTGTGCTATTCTGCGATCCGATTTTAGCGAGGTAAAAAGATTTTAAGCAGACGAAAGTTGTCTTGCTCCAAAAGTAAGGTCGTGAATTTACAACGTGATGTAGAACAACAAATGAGTTTAGACATGGAACTTCTTGCGGTGGTCGATGTTCCATGAGCTGGGACCTGCACGCGGTAGTCTTCCATTGCAAAGCGGACACCCCGGCGTGACGTTGAAACGCATCCGTGAATGGTCCCTCCCACTTGGGAGATAGTTTGTTGGTCTTGACGTGTCTGAATCGGCGTGGGACAAGGTCGCCAACTTTGCAAAGCGGGGCGAATTGACTTGGCCGTGCTTGCGAAGGGTTTCTTGGTAGGCGGTGATCGGTCAGCCTTCTGCCGGTTTCTTCTGCGAGATCGAGGTCGAGGCGCTCCACGACCTTGGTGGATATCCTCGGCCAAGTGTACTCTTGGGAATCCGAAACACGATTTGCTGAGGCGGGGCGGCCTCGTGCCATACACGAGGAATGGCGTTTACGCCCGTAGCTTCGACTTGCGATGGTCGCGTCTGACCCAAAGGGCGGAAGGAAGCTCGTCCACCCATGACCCGCCTTGCCGGGAGAGGTCTTTGAAGACCCTTTTCTTGATCCCTTGGAGTATTTGGCCGTTTGCTCTTTCGGCTGCTCCATTGCTCTGCGGATGGGCTATTGAGGCGAAGCAGATCTTTGTCCCGATGTCTTCGCAGTAGGCTTGGAACAGCTCACTTATGAACTGAGTGCCATTGTCCGTGATGAGGCGATTGGGAACCCCAAAGCGCGTCACCACGTTGCTGCGGAAGAATCTCTTGGCTGTTTGGGTCGAAATGGTCGAAACCGGCTCGGCCTCGATCCACTTAGAGAAGGTGTCGATGGCAACGAGCAAAAATTTGCAACCCTTTCGACCACGGGAAAGGCAGAGGATGTCCCCCGTGTCGAGAATGGCCATGAGAGTGGGATGGTGCATGGCGTCGACGTTGGCCGTGGGACTTACGGGCGTGGAATTGGCACGCTTGGCAAGTCGCTTCGATTGCCCTGGTGTCGTCTAGCGCTATGGGCCAATAGTATCCCAACCGAATGCCTTGCTCACGAGTGTCCGGGAAGGACGAGTGGGCTCGCACATTCCCTCATGGATATCTCTGAGAAGGAATTCGCCCTCTTCTCGAGATATGCACTTGGAGAGGACTCCGAGTGCCCCTTTGCGGTATAAGGCGCCATCTACGAGCTTGTAAACGGATGACCGCCTTTGCGGTGAACGCTTCATTGCTTCCTCGAACAATGTCCCATGGGCAAGATCTTGGATGAATGGCGCCATCGATGCGTACCTTCTTTCGAGGAAGGAGACGTTCTGCCGCGCCTCTTGTGCCTCCTCTGAGAGGGAATGGAAGGCTTTTCCAGATGCTCATTGGCGCCCGGTGGGCGAGCATCTGTGGTGCCTCCTCTCTGAGGGAATGGAGGGCTTGTGCGAGATACTCAACGGCGCCCACGGTGGGGCAACAGCTGCGAGAGAACCGACCTTAGAGAGTTGGTCGGCGAGAATTGTCCTTCCCGGGATGTAGAGTACTTGAAATTTCTAAAGTACCGCTCCATCTTCCTCACCTCAACCAAGTAAAGCGCCATTGAGTGATCGGAACACTGATACTCCTTGTTTACTTGGTTGACGACCAACTGTGAATCGCCCTTCACGGTGAGTCGCTGGACACCGAGCGCCTTGCACGCTCATAGCCCGGCCAAGAGGCATTCATATTCCGCCGCGTTGTTAGTTGCGGCGTAAGTGTATTGGATGACGTGTTGGCCGGTCCCCGAGGATACAAGATTCAACGCCAAACCGAAGCGCCAGTAAGCTCGGGACCCGTCGGTACATGGTTCGGTGCCGTCGGAGGTTCTTGAGATTCGGCGGTGGGATGGGCGGGGTTAAATCCATTCCACTCTGAAGTCTGCGAACTCAGGACTTAATCGCCGCGAGCGAGAAGTGTATGTCGAACTCTGCGAGTTCCATGGCCCACTTTGTGTCCGACGGCGGGCGTCTGGGTTCCTTAGGATGTCCTTAAGCGGGAAGCTGGTCGGACGACGCGACCACCTGTGGGCTTGGAAGTAGTGGCGTAACTTCACGAAGCCATGAGCGCGAAAGTCTGAGTTTTCGGACCTCGGGTAACGCTCCTTTAGTCCGTGTAACACTTCGCTGACATAGTATACCGGACGTTGTGTCCCTTCCCGCTCTACCACCAACACCGCGCTTACGGCGTGGGGTGTCGCCGCGAGGTAAAGCAGGAGAGGCTCCCCCGACCTTGGCGTGGCCAAGACCGGGGGGCTGGACAGGTAACGCTTTAGCTCCTCGAAGGAGCGGTTGGCTTCCTCTGTCCAGACAAAGCCCTCGTGCCTGCGGAGCGCCTTAAAGAAAGGCAGGCCGCGTTCACCCGACCGGGAGATGAAGCGGCTCAGGGCTGCCATACGTCCGGTCAGGGTTTGGACTTCCTTTACGGAGCCCGGAGGGCGCATCCTTTCGATGGCCTCGATTTTCTCTGGGTTGGCACCGATGCCCTGCGGCCCGATGAGGTACCCGAGCACCTTGCCAGCTTTTACCCCAAAAACACATTTCTCAGAATTAAGCTTTATTCTATGTCTACGGAGATTACAAAAGGTTTCCTCGAGGTCGAGTATATGACCTGAGGGGAGCTTACTCTTAACTACGATATCGTCCACATATACCTCCAGGTTTCGGCCTATCTGGTCCTGGAAAGTCTTACGATCAATATTTGGAAGGTGCCGCTGCATCCAGCAGACCGGCGACATGGTCGGTAGCGTAACGTGCGTGCGACGGGTGATGAAGGAAGTCTTCTCGCGTCCCGGGAACAAGCTAATCTGGTGATAACCTGAATAGGCATCCAAAAAACTCATTACATGGGATTCCGCCGTTGCGTCGACCAATTGATCAATGCGCGGCAGCGGGAAGTTATCCTTGGCGGCGGCGTTTAGGCCGTGTGTAATTAACACACATGCGCCACTTGCCCCCCTTCTTCTTTACAATGACTGGGTTTGCCAGCCACTCCGAGTGCTCGACTTCCCTAATGAAGCCGGCCTTAAGGAGTTTGTCGAGCTCATCCCGGATGATCGCTTGCTTCTCCGGGGAAAAGCGCCGGAGCTTCTGGCGCACGGGTTTCTTGTCAGGCCGAACAGCTAGCCTATGCTCAATTACTTCCCTTGGGACTCCGGGCATGTCGGACGGTTCCCAAGCGAACACGTCCGCGTTCCTCCGGAGGAAAGTAACGAGCTCGAGTTCCTATTTGGGGTCTAGGGAAGACCCCAGATGGAAGACCTTGGACGGGTCGGCCTCGTTGAGGGGGACCGCCTTGGTTTCTCCTCGGGCCGAGGGTAACTTTTAGTTGAGATTGAGCCGCTGCTGGTCGGGGCTGCTATTGGCGCCTAACCGACCATGTCGGCGCCTTTTCATCGCGATTCAAGGCCGCCTGTGGTCGCCTTTGATGGTGATAGCGCCATTTGGCCGGGGCCTTGAGCATTGGTAGGCGTGGTGTGTGGCGGCCATGAACTTGGATGCGAGCGGCTGCCAAGATGGCGTTATGGTGACTTGAAGTCGGCGACTTGAAATTGATCGGCTCACCGGTCCGGAAGTTGGCGGCCCCGGCGTCACGGGCAAGGCGATCTGGCCTAGGAGCTTGACCGAAGTGCCCGGGATGATCCCGTAGAACGGGACAGCGATGCTCTTGATCTGGACCGAGGAACCTGCATCTCGTCCAGGACCGAAGCAGATATGAGGTCGAAGAGCTTCGCCGTTCTGAGGACTCGGCCGAGCCTTAAGCGTTCTTGATGGTCGGGCTTACGACCAGCGAGAGCCTCTGAAACCTAGTCATTCGAGGGACAGTCCTCCTTGGAGAATGTGAGGGTAGCTTCGGACCACAAGGCTGCTTGGGCCGGAGGTGGTTTCAAGTGAGTGATATGGCGAGACCTCCGTCTTGCTTTGAGTCCTCTACAGGACTTGTCGAGGAGCCCCGAATATAACGGCGGACGTGGTTTGAGGCTCTGGAATCCCATGTCGTCGTCGCCGTCCTCCATTGGGCCCTTGCCCTTGCCGTTATCCGCCGGTCGCGGGAGAGTGGGCATGGGACCCTCACCGTCGTAGAACTTTTCGAGCGTCGCCTGTCTGGCGATTCTTGGAGGTCGTGACCCCGCCGATGGTACGCAGAACCGGCAGGGCACCGGGCGCCTTTGCTCGCGCTCCTGGCCGCCTCGACCTTGGTCGTCGGGGTCTTGGTCGGAGTGCCATGGTCGTGGCCGGGCTTGATCGCCGTCGGCCTTCCGTCCCAGCTGCGCCGCAGGCGGCATGATCGATAAGCGGCGGCCGTGCCGGCGCGCCCGGCTTCTTCTTCTTTTGGCCTTTTTCTCAGCCGAGCCCGCGCTTCTTGCGAAGAACCTCGAACCCGAGTGCGGGCACTTTTGCTTCGTCGATCATCCTCTTCCATTATACACCTCGTCGGCGTTTGCGTACCGATCGGCCATATGGAAAAAGTTCGTTGGCGTTAGGTGAGGTGGATCTCCAAGTCCTGTGTGAAGCGAGCGTCGCGGACCCCAAATTTGAAGGCCCGGACGACTGCCTCGTCCGAGATGCTCGGGATGGAGTTCCTTACTTTGATGAACCTCTGGACAAAGTGGCGCAGGGTTTCTTTGTCCGTTTGGATCAGCCGCTCCAAATCTCGCTCGTTGCCCGGGCGAGTGTAGCAGCTTTGGAAGTTCGCTCGGAGGGCATCGCTCAGCTGCCTCCACGAGCGGATCGAGCCCTCCTTCTGGTTGAAAAGCCATGTCCTAACCGAGCCATCGAGGACTGTGGGGAGGTAGTTGGCCATGACTCTCTCATCTCCTCCGGCCACCACGATGGCGGTGGAGTAGATTGAGAGGAACTCATCAAGGTTCGGGTCCCGTTGAACCGCTTATGTGGCCGGGCTTGAACTTGTCGGCCACACCACCTCATGAAGGCGCGAAAAGGCCGGCAGATCCGAAAGCCGTGTCATGGCGACCTCCGGAGTGGGGATCCGCGATGGTCGGGCCCGGCCGGTCCTTAGCGCCGGCTTGATGCGGAGAAGACGCCCGTGGCGGCGCCGAGGAAGAACACTCGGAAGGCTCGATAGCGGTAGAAGCGTCCTCGAGCCTCTGCGAGTCCGCCGAAGCGCTCCGGGCATCCTCACGAACATCTTGCTTCCCGGCCCGCCCGAAAGCAGGACTTCCGGGGGCATCGTGGCGAGGCGAAGCAGGAAGGTGTGTGTGGTCAGGAAACATTCCGGGCCCTTAGGCGCTAAACGACCTGAAGCCCTATATCGGCGAAAGGTTTTCGGTTTTCACCTAAGCGCCCCATGGCTGCCAGTCCGCTTGTTGGAGAAGTTTTGGAGACCGCGCACGACCGTCGCAATGGCGCGAAGACGTTCGGCGCTCTGGGGAGCGACGGGAGGCGATCTTGGGCAGCGCCAAGACCGTGTTCGAGGCGGTACTGTTGAGATCCTTGCTAGGCCGATCCCCAGCCCCGGCGTCCCCCGCTAGGTTGGCGGTGGGCGATCACCGGGTTCTCTTGAGACAACTCGGCGGTCTCGCCAGCGTTGTCTTGGTGGTGGGGAAACCTCGAGGGATGCTGCATGCAGCTGCGCCCTCCCGCCATAGTGGCCTGCCGGGAATGCCAAAGCTGCGTGGGCGACAGGGGTGGTGTCGACGCCCGTTCTCTGGTGAGCTCGAGACGATCGGGAGTGGCTCGATCGCCACGGAGGTCGCCGTGTTCTTCCTCGGGGGCGAGGGTATTCGATTGCGGGCGGAGGAAACGCTCTTGCGCCGCAGCCACCGGGGAAAGACTCCCGGTCTCGGTGTGGCCTTCCGGGTCGGCCGCACCGCCTACGCCATCGTCGGCGTAGTATTCATCGCGGTCCTCCACGTCGTCGAAGACGCAGAGGTCCTGATTGTCCTGCGAGTTCGGCATTCCCAGGGATTTCTTGCGGAAGGACTTCAGTCGATCTCCACGGACGGCGCCAGCTGTCGACGATTCGGGACAGGGTCCCCCACCGAGCTTACTTGTTGAATGAGGGATCAACTTGGGGCCCTTTTCCGCAAGGGTTATACGTTTGAAATCTGCCGCAGAAACGAGATGGGGTACACCGGACGATCGTAAGACACGAAGTCGTTTTATCCGTTCGGACCTCTCACGGGAGATAATAACCCTCGTCCGATGGATACACCAACATATGAAAATGGGTTACAACGCACTCGCTCGGGGACCTTGAAGCGAACCTAAGGGCTCCGTAAGCAATGTGTGCCGTGTGTGTAGTCTGAAAGTCAACCCCCAACCCGTCGCGGAGGGGGGTATTTATAAGGATTCTGAGGACATATCATTTATTCTGAGCGCTCTCTTGTTGAAGACGTCTGCAAGCAGGCAGTAGCGTCGCCACCGGGAACCATGGGGCGTGGAGTACAGTGGCGCGGACCAAGGCGGCGCGACCGTGGCGGCGCAAATCCGGCGTCGCGATCCTCGAGCTGCTGCGCATTTAATGCTCGTCGCCTTGTCGTGGGCCCCGAAATTGCTTGCTCGGGGGCGTATCTGGGTGACCACAGTGAGCCGGGCTGCTCAAGGTCGGCCTATCGAACATGAGTATGGTCGGGTGTCGCCGGACCCGATGGTCGTCGCGTATAAGATACATCAATCCCGACAAGGTCCTTGGTGGTCGGAGGCAATGGGAAGGTGGTCGCCACAAAGAGCTGGCGGCGCCATGGCCGGTGAGGCGAGCTCAAGAACTACCATGATTCCTCGAAACAATGGCGGGTGAGTATCGATGACCTCTAATGGTTCCATTTAGCCTTCAATTGAAGAAGAGAGTAAGTGGGAGAGGGTTCTCACCGTGCGCCATGGGCGGTGGAAGGAGGAGCTCGCTGTGGTGGCTTGCCGGGGAAGAAGAACACGAATTGATGGTGGGCATGGGTTCTAGGGATCATGAGGAAGGTTCGGTTTTGATGGTTCGGGTTGATTCGAAGTGTAGCAGTGCGCGTGATGAATCTCCCCTTTTCGGGTTTTGCTGGAATTGAAGAAGAAACAACTTGATTGCGCAGGGAGAGGTTTAGGGGGAAGTGAGAGTAGCTCGGGTGGATCTCTGGAGATTAGTCGAGCTAAGTGTTATAATTAGGTTGAGGCGATTTGGTTCTGGTGTGCAGCGCAAGGGAACGGAGAGGCGGCGCTGAGATTGTCTTCTGCCGAATTATCGCCGTGGCGGCAATTTCAGAGGAAAACTACTGTCATGGCAACGATTGGCAGGGGAGGCACGGCAAGTTGGGTTACCAGCTCGTGCCAACTTGTGCCGTGGCAAGGGAGTGAACGGGCGAGACTTTGCCGACTTGAGTTGCGCGCATGCGAGAAAGAACGGGAGAGGAAGAAGAAGGGAGGAGAAGGCACAGGAAAGATGGCCGATGTGTGGGGATGAGCTGGCTATGGCGGTGAGAAATGAGGTGGCTTACTGACTGGTCAGTGGGTCCGGATAGAGGGTATGACCCACATGCAAGTGAGTGAAGGAGACAACGATGGAGAGGTTTCTGGACAGAGCCGGATTTGATCCATAACATTGAGCTAACAAACCGACTCAAGGTTTTATGAAAATTTTAACATAGGTCGGCAAGATAATTATAGTTATCCATTTAAAATTTCAAATTAAAATTCCTGACATAAAATTTTAATTAATTCTAACAATATACACTACACATAAATTCCAATTCGTTTTTGATTTATTAAAGTGTACAAATGATTTTATTTATTTTTGATTTTTTTTCAAATTGATTTGAGGTAATAATGCTTCTGTAAAATTTTCAGAATTTTATCTTTGATGTTTAAATTTTAATAATTCGGCATTGCTATTTTCAGATTTTCTAAATTTACATTTTTGAATTTATAAAGGCTTCAAATGTAGGTTTTAATTTCTGATATTTTTAACAAATATATAAGGTTGTCGAGGATTTCAGGGTAAAAATCTCATGATTAGGCTTTTAATATTGCTATTCATAATTTTCTTAAAATTAGAATGCATGAAAATGAGAAAGGATATTGTTTTAAATTAAAATTTTGATTCAAATTGAAATTTGTATTTTATTCCATTTTAAATTTCAAAAATTTTATTTTTCCTATTTTTAAATTTTTCAAGATGTTACAATTTCTGTCGCGTATCTTCTTATGAACAGGGACGTCTCTCTTAAGAAATTGCGAACCGAAAACTACCTCGTGAAAAATTAGCTGAACCGCGCCGATTGCATGAACCGCCCCCTGGAATTTCTCAATGCGGGCGAATGAACTAACTACACGAAAATGTGTGTCTCCTTGGGTCCGCGACGCCACGTCAGCAGTCGAGGTGTAAAGTGATGTGGCATAGCTGATACACGTGGTAAAAGATTGCCATAAGTCATGCAATAAACACGCGAAATATGCGATATACATGTGCATTCGTGTACATAGTCTAGCATAGCCAACTATGTGTAACTCTAGCCTTACTACCAACTCATACTAAAGTCCATGCATGAACTCTCCTTATAAGTTGGTTGCACTCCACCTAACTAAGCAATATGGTACTAAAGACCGTATCCTCAACTCAACACCATTTGACTTCTTCTATTAAATTAATTCAGAATAAATTCCAACAAAGAGTAATAGTAAAGGCCGACAGATTAGCTAGTTCAGTGTGTGTTAGGAGTCAAAAGGCTAGAAGCTTTGCCTTACGTGGACCTGCCGCCCTTTCTTAGTTGGTACGTAGTTAGGGCCATGGCAGTCGAGTTATCAAGCACATCAAACTCGGCAACACCTGTCACATTATTTGTACTCGGTAGTATCTCCTCCCACTAAGCTCGGATACCGTGGCAAATATTGTGGCACCCAAGCTCAGCAAGAGGGCAATTATGAAGCCGACTTAGGAGAGCATGGTAGATGATATGTGTAATCTACCAGTACTTTTACGGTCGAGAATAGTGCTAGATTTACAATTTTATTTTAAAGGAGAAAAAGTGTGCAAATGGGCTACATACACAGAGTCTTCCGAAAGCTACTCCATGGCAGGTGAAAGCTGATTGTGCACCAATAATTTGATGTGAAGAGCAGCGCACGCAAGGGCACACCAATTATGTGTGATCGACCTTTGGGGCTCGGGTCTCCAGCATATGCAGATCATTGGATCAGAAAATTGACGTTTCGAATCATACATTTTACAGAAAAATTCTTGAACATCATTTGTCCCATTTCTTTTTTCAATCTCTCCGTAATACATGGTTGCACTTAAACTAAAATATTTAAAGACGCCATCTTAGGATGCAATATGACATCTTCTCTATCGTCCACACTCTTCCACTTTTCCAACCTACTCACTTCGCCCACTCTATTCCTTCCTCTCTAACAACAAAAATAAAATGAACTATGAAAGTTTTAAAAAAGAATTCTCAACTTGAAAATTTTCAAATAAAAAAATTTAACTAAGGAAATTTCAACTCAAAGATTTTTCAATTAGAAAAAAAAATTCAACTCTGGAAATTTTAAATAGAAAATTTTCAGCTTGGAAAAATTTGAATCACTCGACAAATTTTGAAGCTGGAAATTTTCAACTTAGAAATTTTAATTCATAAAATTTCTACTAGGAAAATTCAAATCAAGACTTTATGACTAGGAAAATTGCAGCTCGGAAAATTTCAAATCAGAAAAATGTCTAGTAGAGAAATTTTAGAACATGAATTCTAAAAATATTTTGGTGGGATAATTTTGATTAAAAATTTTTTGATTTAAAAATTTCAGTTCAAAACTTTCGTTTTGAAAACTTTGGACTCAAAAAACCTGCAGTTCAAAAAGTTTGAGTCAATAAACTTTTAGTTTGAAATTTTTGATTAAAAAACTTTCAAAAGTGGTTAAAAATACTTATTATTGAAAAGCTTAGGGAAATTTTGGAAACAAAAACTTTTTGGCTTTGAGGAGAAGAGGAGGAAAGTAGGATGAAGGAGCCACTAAGTATCGTGATGAAAGGGCCTTTGTGAGGGAAAAGAAGTAAAAGAATGGAAGAGTTGCACATTGCAAAGTTGTAGTAAACCAAGCAAAGTTGTTAATCGTTGGAAACGAACCAGAATTTTAGATGGACTACCCAGGCCGGGACGATACATACAAATGGGCTTTTTGTCCATCACGAAAGGCTTGGCCCATTATCACCATGGCTCAGCGGACTTGGTGAGCCCGGCCGATGCATGTTCGCCCGAGAGAGAGAGAGAGACGACGACGAAGTTAGGGTGCAGCGAATGGGGCTTACGGTTCCAACCGCTACTTCCGCTCACGGCCTTGCATCCATTGACGAGAGAGAGAAGGAAGGAGAAGAAAGAACGAAGGAAAAGAAAGAACAAATCGTTTGGCTTGGATCGATCTCGAACCCAAACACCAACTGTGATGGTGAGCGATGGTGCGGCATCAGCATGCACTCTCCTGGCCTAGCTCTCGAGGAAGAAGATGTTGGGCTGCGGCTATAGGTCCCAGCTCATCGACGGACGCAAGGAGAAGTTCGTGAGGTTGGAGGAGGCGAGCCCGAGCCCGAGGGTGTCGTTCGCGTCGGGCGCCATGGACGGCGGGGGCGGCGGCGGCCTGCGCATGGACAGCTACTTCTCCGGGGGCGAGGACTCCCAAGATCCGTACGCGGTCGGTGCGCATGGCGGCCGTCGGCATGATCAACCGGTCGGAGCGGCTCAAGAACATCGGCCGCGTCTTCCAGGAGGACCTTAAGAGCATGTCCCAGAAGATCTTCGACCCGCAGGATGCGTTCCTGATGCGCATGAACCGCTTCTTCGTCTTCGCCTGCATCGTCTCTGTCGCCGTCGACCCGCTCTTCTTCTACCTCCCCGCCGTCACAGCCACCGGCAGCAACACCTGCATCGGCTTCGACCGCTGCCTGGCCACGGCCACCACCGCCCTGCGCTCCGCCGTCGACGCCTTCTACCTGGCGCGCATCGTGCTGCAGTTCCGCACAGCCTACATCGCGCCCTCGTCGCGCGTGTTCGGCCGCGGCGAGCTCGTCATCGACTCGGGCGCCATCGCGCGCCGCTACCTGCGCCGCTTCTTCGTCGTCGACCTGCTGTCCGTGCTGCCGCTACCGCAGATCCCAATCTGGAACTTCCTGAACCGGCCCAAGGGCGCGGACCTGCTGCCCACCAAGAACGCGCTCTTCTTCATCGTCCTCGTCCAGTACGTGCCCCGCCTCGTGCGCTTCTACCCCATCACCTCCGAGCTCAAGCGCACAACCGGCGTCTTCGCCGAGACCGCCTTCTTCGGCGCCGCCTACTACCTCCTCCTCTACATGCTTGCGAGCCACGTACGTAAACGCCACGCTCGACCTCTGCATGATCGCTATGAACATGAACGATCGAATCGATGCGATGTTGGATTGCGCGCAGATGGTGGGGGCGTTCTGGTACCTACTGTCGATCGAGCGGCTGGACGACTGCTGGAGGGAGAACTGCAAGGTGCTCAAGTTCCACCAGTGCAGGAAGTACATGTACTGCGGCGGCGGCAACCTCGGCCTGTCGGGGTTCGTGGAGTGGAGGACCATGATCCGGCAGGTGCTGGTGCAGGAGTGCGCCCCCATCGACCAGAACGGCACCGGCTTCAACTACGGCATCTACACGACCGCCATCCAGTCCGGCGTCATCTCGACGGACAACCTCGTCGCCAAGATCCTCTTCTGCCTCTGGTGGGGCCTCCAGAACCTGAGGTAAGCTTTGGTCATCTGGTGTGCGTCTTCCTTCCAATGGCAAACTGACCTAGATATGCCGGCGCATGCAGTACGGTTGGTCAGGGGCTCCAGACGACGCACTACAAGGGGGAGGCGCTCTTCTCCATCTTCCTGGCGCTGTTCGGGCTGATCCTGATGGCGCTGCTGATCGGCAACATGCAGACGTACTTGCAATCGATGACGCTGCGGCTGGAGGAGATGCGGCTCAAGCGGCGCGACTCGGAGCAGTGGATGCACCACCGCCTCCTCCCCGACGAGCTCCGGGAGCGCGTGTGGCGGCACAACCAGTACAAGTGGCTCGAGACGCGCGGAGTCGACGAGGACAGCCTCGTGCGCAGCCTCCCCAAGGACCTCCGCCGCGACGTCAAGCGCCACCTCTGCCTCCGCCTCGTCCGCCGCGTCCCGCTCTTCGCCAACATGGACGGGCGCCTGCTCGACGCCATCTGCGAGCGCCTCAAGCCCAGCCTCTGCACCGAGGACACCTACATCGTTCGCGAGGGGGACCCCGTCGACGAGATGCTCTTCATCATCCGCGGCCGCCTCGAGAGCTCCACCACCGACGGCGGCCGCACCGGCTTCTTCAACCGGGGTCTCCTCAAGGAGGGCGACTTCTGCGGCGAGGAGCTCCTCACCTGGGCCCTCGACCCCAAGGCCGCCGCCAACCTCCCGCTCTCCACGCGCACCGTCAAGGCGCTCTCCGAGGTCGAGGCCTTCGCGCTTCGCGCTGACGAGCTCAAGTTCGTCGCGGGGCAGTTCCGGCGCCTGCACAGCAAGCAGCTGCAGCAGACGTTCCGCTTCTACTCGCAGCAGTGGCGCACCTGGGCCTCGTGCTTCATACAGGCTGCGTGGCGGAGGTACCTCAAGCGGAAGGCCGCCGAGCAGCGGCGGCGGGAGGAGGAGGGGGACGCCGACGTGGGGTCGTCGTCGTCCAGCCAACTCAGGACGACCTTCCTCGTGTCCCGGTTCGCCAAGAACGCCATGCGCGGCGTGCAGCGGCAGCGCTCTCTCCGGGCAGAGAGCCTCATCGTCCTGCCCAAGCCGCCCGAGCCCGACTTCGGCAACATCGAGTACTGATGCCGCCGATTGGTATTTGCCATTTGGTGGTGCTACTACTACTACTACCGCACCCCTGCCTTGAGAACCTCCATGCATCCACGTGCATGTGCGACAATAGCGATTTTACTACGGAAGCATAACTGGACTCTCACGGAAGACCAATAAATAACATTATAGCTTCACGATGACACGCGTATACGTATTTCTTGATTGGATACTATTAGGAATCGGACGGCCCACGGAAAGCCTCGTAAAACTATAAAATTTGTGGCGGCCAGGGCAATAAATTTGTGGCAAGCACGAAAATAAGAAGCTATGTGTATAATAAAAATTAGTTTCAGTTGAAACAAATTTATGTCGGTAAATCGGTGCAACAAAACCAACAACTTATGGCAACACAAATTTACTCTAGAACAACAAATTCAACAACTCTTAGCAACAAAATCCTGATTGCTATAAAATTCAACCAGATGTGTTGCAGCTGTTGTAAAACGTCGTCGTTTACCTACGTTATGCATGAATACGCAAATCAAGAATCGAGAGCACATAGAATATCGACCACATTAGAAAGAGATAGAGTCCTAACCATATTTGGTTTTGGTTTTCTTATCTCATAAGAGTAGCAAATTATATCACTTTTTTTAACAACAAATAAAGGATATTGTAACATTTTGAGAAAATTCATGCAAAGCCTATCTGCATGAGAAGGAGGAGGTGGTGAGGCCAACGTCGGCCTCGCTCATGTAAAGCCCCCCGTGGTCGGCCCGTATGAGGCGGTAGTCGTGGCAGAGCACGAGGAGGAAGCCACCGACGGAAACATGGCCGGTGACGGCGGCGACGGTGGACATGGGGAGCACGAGATGGTCGACAGCAAGGGGGCAGAGGGCGTCGACGAACTCCCCGAGGCGTATGTGGGAGGTCCTAGCCTAGCCGATGTTGAGGCCGTTGGGGAAGAAGTGGCCCTCGGCGACAGTGATGAGGGCTGCGCCGGGGCCAGCCGAGTCCGCAGCAGAGGAGAGCACGAAGCGGATAGAGGAGATGAGGGAGTGGCCAAGGCGTTGCTCGCCATCGCCGGTGAGGGTGGGGACGAAGAGGCGGACGCGCTGCTCCAGGATGCACATCGTGGCCGCGGATGGATTGGGTTGCATCTGGTAAGTTTTAGCAGCTGCGATGAATGCTGGATTTTTGGCCATCGACCTGGACGGCCGAACCATCGCTTGCTCGGAGGTCTCGCAACTCTCGAGAGCTTGCTTCGAGTTGGAGGTTCCACAGCTCTCAAAGGCGACCGGGTTGTCTCCGTGGTGAGCAGTGACCGACGAAGTTCCATCCTCCAGCGATTATTGCTAGTAGTGGTTCTTGATTTGAGGAAAAGAATGTGTGAGGAACCGAGCAGAGCACTGCTTGATTCGCTGGGGAAGTTGCCGCTCACCTTTTCATCATGGGAAAAAAAAAAGACTCAGAAGAAAGAACAGAAAAACATAACTTGAAATTGAGATAATTTATACACCCGGGAAGTCTACTGGCTCTGGGGGCGCAAAGCCCTCCTGTGGTAGATAGGAGTGAAGCCGGGTTGGATACGGGCGGATATTGCTCGTCCCGTATCCTAACTTATATTTTTTTTCGGGATACGGATGTCCCGGATACGGATACGAATTCGGAATTCGGATACGGAGCGGATACATGACGGATTCGGGTCGGGATCGGATATCATAATCGGATAGTAGTATAGTACATAATTGTGTACGTAAAAGAACGAATGAAGCATTAACCTTACAACATTAGCTTCAAGTCATAATTATTTCAACGTAGGATAGTAGTATAGTTAGAGGTGCAATTTAGTGACTCAACTAATTCCAGTAATTTGAATAGAAAAGAAGTTTATCAAATAAGTTGAACAAATCAATTTAGGTAAAAGCATTATGTCATCACTCTATTTGTTTGTTGATAGATTTGTTGAAATTCACGCTTAATAACAAAGTAGTGTTTTTTAGTGCCAGTATCAAACAACTATTCTATCTATCCAATAATGAACCAAATTAATGGAAGAATAACTGATTTTATCCGGATATCGGGTCGGATATTTACCGGATATCGGGTCGGATATTGCTCTTCCCATATCCTAACCCATATTACATGAGATTTTTCGGATACGGATCGGATATTGCTCTTTCCATATCCTAACCCATATTACATCGGATTTTCCGGATACGGATAACATCGGTACGGATTTTAAATGGATTCGGGATTGGATCGGGCGGATATTTCCTGTCCTGTTTTCACCCCTAGTGGTAGAGCAACACGCTAATGCGCTCGCGCAGGGCTTAATTGGCCATAGAATCTGGGGTCATTTTTTTATTATTCTTCAAAAGCTGATTCTATTCTGGGATGGTCTTTGATGTGTAATTACTTAGAACCTACAGTGGTATACTCGTATTTGTATTCTTCATAATCTAAAGAAGTACATACAAAGTGGATTATGGATTTTAGTGTATATGCATAGGGTGAATTATGAGAATCGATTATTAGAATCGGACTGTTTTTTTTTATTTAGCTTTTAGGGTTAGAATTCAGAATCCACAGCAAAAACAAACAGACCCTCAATAGTACCTGGACCAAAGTAGCTAATGCTTTAGGTTTAGAACATGTTTGATTGCTAGCCACAGCAAACCTAGCTTTTGTGCTAAAGTGTGGCATGCCATAGTTTTTGTGGCCAAGAAATCGTCGGTCACAACCGTAACACAATATGGCAAATAGAATTGTGCCTATGATAAGTGAGGCACTATGCTAAGATTTTATTGCACGTCAAAAGTGTCTTTTGTGGCTACGAAACCAAACATTTGAAGTAGAGGCTTCGAAGATCCTGAAATGGTTCGCCGAAGCTAGTAGAGTTCGGGGAAAGGATGAAACAGTAGCTTGTATTGATATGCTAAAAGAATATAAGTATTCCAACTCTCTTAAATGGTGCCTATCGGACTCCATCTATACCCATATGTAACTTCAGCTCTACGGATCTAGTAGAGTTAGGAATACTCAGTTCCACCAGATTCACGGATTTAATAGAGCTAGAGTTATACCAAACACAGCCGTAGTGTCCACAAGCTTAACGGATTGTTTGCCGAACAGAATAATTCTGAACAGTTTCTCCCATAATCTGAAGCTGCCCTTTACATAAAATCAGAATCCAGCAAGCAACTAAGATCAGAAAATAACCGTCAGCTCTACATCTTTGCTGCCGTAGTATCTGATTTGAAGGCACGCCACCCAGTTATTAAAGCGATGGGTTTGCTTCGATACACCTCTTTTAGAAATGTTTACAAATCTCAAACCGAATCGATCAAGAAGTTACCTGTGTTGCTTATGAGAGGTGCTTCCATACTTTTTTTCTCGACAGTTACATAAATATTAAAGTATAAATGAATGGTAGATGGTGATTACTTATCCCTTCGCTTACTTCAAGATTTATGCAATTTATATTGGAAGGGAAAGCATTAAAGTCCTGCTCGTTGTTTATTTGTTTACCACGGCTGACTGCAAATGTTAAGATATCTAATGAAAATTTCAGCAGAACAAGGAATGAGGGCTTACCAAGATACGTCTCATATGTATAATGTATTGTAACAGGGCAGAGAACAGCAGGAGAACCTGTCTAATACATCGTTGCCAGAATTACCATTCAACTTGACAAACCGCGTACTGGATTCATCAAGCCATCGACGATTCACGGTGCGAGGCCACCCTGCCGCTTGTCTTGACATTTTAATTCCCAGAATTCAGCGAAGAAAAGCTTACGCAAAGGAGTTGATGTGGTTTCATCAGATGGGACAGCCAGAAAATTGATGTGGTAGCATTGTGAGTATGCATATTCGGCTTCCTCCACGCCGCAGACAATGGCTAACCTTGAACATTGGTTCCTACAGCAACCATTTAAGCAGATTGGTAATTAAGCACACAATTTGTAGAAACAATTGAAACATAGTTATACCAGATTCGCTATAAACCATGCGAATCACAAACTGGATTTGTCGAACCCAAACAGGTTTAGGGTACAGGATTCGTATTCACAGTGAAAATTAGAAGAAAAAGTGGCGAATTACGAACCAGCATCTTATACTGCAAGTATAACGAACTGTGTTTCTGATAACTATAAACTGAACTGCAATAAAATAGAAGATCAAGATGAAGAAATGTATAATTTACCTAGAGATGTTGATCAGCGTAGCAGTGCAATACTTCTTCCAGCTCCCGGCAAAGGAACCTCTGCTGCGCCATGGTTGCCTTCCTTGATGCCAACATACTCAAGGCCACGAGGTAGAGGCATACCTAGCTAATGGACATGGGCGTACAGATGTACACCCAAAAGTTTTGATAAAAAAACCAATATATAATAAGTATATTAGGTGTATATGTTAGTAAGTGAGTTCAAAAATACGTAATTCAATCTCTAAGTCTATTTTAGCATGACCCACTCACTTCATCTCCTAATCTTTCTTGCATGGCTCAATCGCCCAAGGTCCATTCTTCCACTATTCCTTAATCACAACACCTAACTACTTCTCAATCAAGACGCCCCCACGCTCTCAAATTGAAGAAGAACTTACCACTTCATCCCGCTCAAGCACATTCTTCAGGACGTGCCACCCGTGCTCGAGTTCCTTGCCCTTTGGGGTACCAAACATCTCGGCGACCCGCTTCTCCACCCAGTCGAAGCCCGGGGCTACCGCCGATCATTGGAAGGGGTCAGCGCGAGCGCAAAATTGTGCATGCAAAAGAAAAGTCGATCAAGATAAGGAAGCTTACCAGAGTCTGCCTCTCCGGTGAGGTCCTGCCACACAGACCTTGAAGAAAGGGTGTTCCTCCTCCTCGGAGGGAACACCACATTCTGAAGTCCCGGACGATGTCCCACCCATGAGCCCTATGTTCGTGAGCTCGCTGATCATCATTAAAGCCCGCTCCTCCTCGGCTTGCATGGGTGGGCGCGGGGTCTCGACGCTGGGCATTGCCGCCCTGGAGTAGTGGAGGGTGCTTCCCTCCGCCTTCCTCAAGTAGAACCAGAAGTCGGCCCAGCCCGATACTAAGTCCTTAAGAGTGAAGAATGGGTACTCGTACAGTCGGTTGGACCGCAAACAGAAATACAAAGAACCGGTGGGAGAAGGCGCACCGGTGCGGAACAAGGAGTAGAAATGGAAAAAAAGGCTCGCCGTGGGCAAGACGCCCACGAATCCCTCGCAAAGGTGCGAGAAGATGGCCAGGGCAAGGACGGAATTGAGGTTTAGATTGGTAATATTGCACTCGCATTGGGCGAGCACGGACTTGAGGAACTCACTTTCGGGCATCCGGAGCCCGTTGACGGTGTAAAGCTCACACGTGATGATCTCGTCGCCCTCCGATGCGGGAGACCCTTCACCGCGGGGGATCCGCCAGGTACCCGCGTCAAGGTACCCAAAGCCCTCGAGCGCTCATAGCCTCTCCTCGGTGATCTTGGTCAGGCTGAACTTCGCCATAGGAGGATTCGGAGAAAAGGGGGCGCAAGCGCGAGAAGTTAGAAAGATGGAGAGCTTTTGGAGCTTGATGGCGAGATGCAGAAGAAGAAAGTCTCTGTACTATTCCCACCGAGCATTTATAGACGGAGAAGTGAGCAGTGAATCGCCCTTGCAGATTCATGAACCGGCCAGCTGTGCACGCGGTTTCAAAAGCGTCCAATAGAGGCATGCTTTCCAAAAACTATCAGAACCATACCCGCGAGGCTTCACGGAGAAGGAACGGTTACGACCTTTCGCTTCTGTTCCCAAGCCCCATTTTGGTCGGGCCCAAAGCGAGATGCTCGGTCCCGCCAGGGCATGGTTGTTTGCGAGCAAGGGTTGCTCGGGTGTCGCGATAGCGCTTCGCTGCGGGATTTTACTTCCATTCCCGGGCTAGGGTTGCTCGGATGCTGCGGCAGTGCTTCGCCGCAGGATTTCATCCCCATGCCAAGGTAGTTTTTCGCCACGAGATCCCAATCCCCCCTATGAGTCTAAAGGCTCAAGAGGAAGGCCCCTAGCAAGTGGTTCTTTCACTTGAACCTCGGGGGCTAGCTGTCGGGGATTGGATAAATTACCATGAGGACCATCAAGCCCCGACAGCCCTTCTTTGGCCGACCATGCTTCTCTTTAAGATCGTCCCAAAGGAAGATCCTCGGGCAGACCGGCTGCTGACCATACCCATCCACGAGCATGCAGTTTAGTGTTCCGAGCATGGTTGCTCGGGATGGCGGCCGAAGTCGGCCACGACCAAGGAAGATCCCCGAGCATACCCCGAAGGTCGTGCTCGGGTTATAAAGGCAACGTGGCGGCTGCTGGAATAGCCGTTACGCCACGATTCGGGCCCATCACATCTACGACGCCGCGTGGCGAGAATTAAGGGATAGTTGCTGCCACGCGAGGACACGTAAGGGCGTGACATTCGGATGTAGTCATCGTTAGACACCTATAAATACCTCTCCAGAACACGCCAATAGGGGGGACAGAAGGGATATAACACAGACCATCTTAGAGGAGGCATGTACGAGCATAGTAATATCTATACTCTTTTGTAATCAGGCATATGTAAAGCTAAGCCTTGCTAAGCACCCAGATAGCAAGCAAAGAAACACTAGACGTAGGGTTGTTATCTCGATCGTGAGAGACTCGAACCAGTATAAAAATCCTCTTGTTCGCCTCCCTCTTCGGTAGCTCGACCTCCTTGCACGGCCTTCTTCGGACGCTGGCCCTCCGCGGAAAAAGGGACTCGGTTGATCCTTCAATCAACAAGTAAGCTCGGCGAGAGGCCTGTTCGCCAAGCACCGACAGCAAAAAAATCATGAAGGAACTTCTGATGTAAAAGAAAAAATATTATGTTGTTCGAGAAAAATTTGATCAATTTAAAATGCTTCCTTAAGAAAATGCTAATGACATGTTCTCTAGGCTAAATCCTATTGTCAATGAACTAAAAGGCCTAGGAACTAAAATTTCTGATGTTGAGATATGCAGGAAGATGATTAGACTATCTTCAGCGATTTCCTTCCCGAATCCTTCCCACCCTCAGCGACGGAATAACTTTCAGATTTCCTTCCTTCCCGTGCATCTCCAAAGACATCCTCGAAGGGTTTTGTATAGGAATCGGAGAGAGAATCCGTTCAAGGATTCTCTCCAAATCCTTGAAGGGAACCGTGAAGGGAATTCGTTGGAGTGCTTGGGATGCTTGGGATCCCTTCGTGACGGGATTTGGAGCTTGATGGGAACCCGTTGGTGATAGTCTTAGAGTGCTTCCTCAAGCGTATCACAGTTTGATCACATATCTGTCAAACAGTGGTGATCTCAAGAGGCTTGCTCCAACCGAGCTACTAGGTAAAATATCTGCTCATGAGTTCACATTAACCGAAGAAGATGCTCTAAAGAAGAAATCTATTGCACTCAAAGCCAAGGAAGTTGTAAAAGACTCATCTGACGAGGATGATGATGAGTCAAGTGATGCTGAGGATGAAGACGTGAAGAAGTTAGCTCTACTCATGAGAAGAGCTAACAAAATCATGAGAAGAGTTAATTTCAAAGACAAAGGAAGGTCAAACTCTTACTACTCAAAGAAAAATCTTTTTGCTAATGTTATATGCTTTGAATGCAATGAAAAGGGACACATAGCTGCTCGGTGCCCCAACAAAATCAAGAAGAAGAGCAAGTACAAGAGCAAGGATGATGAGGATGAGGAGAAGACTCATGAAAAACCCAAGAAGAAGTTTTTCAAGAAAGGTTACTCCAAGAAATTAGCAAAGAAAGAAAAAGGAGAAGCTCACATAGGAGAATGGATCATTAATGAAGAAAGTCCTAGTGAAGAATCATCCTCAGATGATGAAAGTTCAAGGTCAAAGGGCTAGCTGGACTTGCCTTAGATGAGTCAACTCCACCACCACCTTCATTTCCTCTATGTCTGATGGTGAGGATCGGTCTTTCAGCTCTTGTATATTTGCTCCAGATTAATCTCGAAGAGCACACGACCTTCTTCTTCGGTGTTCAACAAGGACCTCAAGCTGTCCGGTTCTAGTTTATCATTGGCCAAGGAAGCGAGCAATGATGCAAGGTGCGTGTGCTGGGGTGTTTGGCTGCCTCGTCAGCATGAAGAAATGCTCTGATGCATGTAGAAGCCGTCGTCCCCTCTAACAAGACAAACAAATCACAGTATTTATGGTAGAGATACTCCACGGCCTTGTGCTCCGAGAAGCCAATGGCAACGCGGACAGTGGTGATAAGGCCATCGACGGTATGGACATTCATGTGAAGCATGTAGTCATCTAATCTTGCACTTCAGTTTGGTAGATGTTTATTGTGTTTACGTCATTGTTCTGCTGAAGATAGGAAGTAGTATTTGTTTCACTTTAAGAGTCTAGAGTTATTTGTTGCTGGATAAGAAACAAGTGAGTTTAGATAAGTTGTTGATTCAGTTTGAATCTGTTTGGATAGTTTTGGTGTTTAACAATTCTATCTGTAATGCTATAAAACTATATAAGCTGAGAATAAAACCCAGAAAAAATGTGGGTTCTTGACGCATCACAATTGATGTGTGTTCTGTTCTGGATTATGACCAAATTTGATTTTCGAACAAACAACAACACCAACCATTTGTTCTCTCAAATCTACAGCATGGCTAAGTAAAATTATTAAATAATCATATATATCTAAGTTGACATTATATATTGCCTAACTTTATCCTAGGGTTGTCAAGGTTGTCATGTCTTTTTTTAGATCAAAAGCGCATCAACAAGATGCCCCAGTTCCATATATTGAAACTGGACAGAGTTCAGATAAGATCCATACATTCACCGCACTTACAAACGGCAACAAAAGGAAGCGTAAACCGCATATAACCCAACACACTTTTTCGCCAAAACTCATGCACCAGCACTCCCTGCCATGAGCAACTGGGAATAAAACCTTTCCCATCAACAGAAAGTACCTCAACTCAACTCTTCTCCAAAGCAACAAAAGAAACAGCAACAACGTCACAGCAACCACATGATATAGACTATCGAACATGCGAAACAACACTCCGAAACAACTCTTGTAACTTGTTTAAGCTCCACCGCCTGACATCATCTGGACATCGTCGATCATTTCCATGAAATCACGCTTTCCAAAGGTAAGGGCGCCAGGATGATAATCTCTAAATTCTGCTGCAGATTGTGTTATCTTGCATTTCATTGCATCCACGAACAGCGGACTCCAACTCTTTAACAGACATAGAATCTTCCTCCAAATAGTTTTCACACTTATCCAATCCTGAAAACGAAAAACCATGTTATTCCTTAACTTCCAAATACTCCAAAGAGCAGCGGCACAAACCGAATTAAGGGCACCATGCTTAGAATTACTCAACCAAAAACGGGCAATAGACTCATAATTACAGCCAATTCTTAAACTGAAGAAATCTGAAATAACATTCCAAACATTAGAAGCAACCACACAATCGAAAAAAATGTGGTCAAAGTTGTCATGTCAATATTTATTAAGAAAGTTTCATAGAACAAGGATTATAGTTACCAATACCACTATAACAATTTACTGAAAGTAAATGCATGCATACATAGATTTAATGAAAATAATATATTTTAAGTGAAATAATAGGATCAACATGATCAAAAGGGATGCTTGCCTTACTCAGTGAACTAAGGAGCGGAGTCGAAGTCAACAGTGGTAGCCTTGGGAACATTGGTATCTACATGTGATTAACGTAAAACGGCAATAAAAAACAAATGAAACACCAAATTTAAATATGAATTAAAATAAAAAGCTCTAGTGATAAAAATATTCTAACTATTGGTTTCTCAAATTTTAAGTTTGTTTATGTATGTTATGAATATTTTAAGTTTCACATTATAAGAAGATTAATTCCCTAGGCTAGAATATTTTGCAGCTGGTCACATTGGTTTTATCATTTATTTATGAAAGTTATTCATATTCAAATCTTGTGTCCATCGGAGGTGAAGTCCTTTATGCATGTAGTTCAAACCAAATTCAATCTCAAATACCTTTGCAGATCTGAAGTGCTTAAGGCCCAGTAATTTTTATAAATTTATTTTATAATTTTTTGAGTTAGTGTATAATAATTTTGAATAGTGACTATACTAGGTTCATACAAATTTAAATCTCAAAATTTGAAACGTAGTTCCAAAATTAAATGTTTATATGTTCAGAAAGTTCATGATTTTATATGAATTTATAAATTTGTTTTACTTGATTTGGAGTTATATTGCAAAAGTTATTAACGTTTGAATGCCCTCGGTTTTGGAAAATCGCAGAAATTGGAAAATGCGCTTTCCAAAGAGGGAAAACATATTTTCTCACTTTCGGATTTCCCGGCTCATTTGATTTTCGGCGCAGAGGCTAATAGGGCAGACCCAGCCGTCTGTTGGCCAAAACAGGGGGGCACTTGGGTGGTCGCCAATGGCGAGGCAAGCCCGACGTGGCTTGGCTGGCGCCTCGGGAAGCAAGAGAGCAGCATGGGGAGGCTGGAGGAAGGATTGACGGCAGAGGGGCGGTATCACCGTGGGCTGGCGACAGTGGTGAGTGGCGTGCAGCGGCGGCTGTGGCCAGGAGGGAGGCAGGAGGTGGCTCGAGCTCGAGAAACATGGGGCTAAGCACCGGGGAACTCGGGGGATTCCATTCTACCAGTTGGTTGCAGCGGGGATTAGCTGGAGTGATCTGCCACCATGTGACTGGAGCGAAGGAAGAAGGAGGTGGTCGCGGCGGAGCTATGGTCTGTCGGAGCTACAATTGCCTGAGGGGAAATGATCATTAGATGTCCAAGGTACTAAACTGAATTTGAATTGGAAGAAGGATCAGGGAAGGAGTTCAATTCACTTCTTTCCCCCTTTCCTGATGTTCTTCAGTAATGGCGGCACAGAGGATCAATTGGAGCCGGGCTTGAGAGAGAAGGTGAAGGAGAGGTGCAGAGAGTTCAAGGGGGCTTGGCTAGCTAGCTTAAATAGGCGAGGATGAGGGGTGATGTAGCACCCGTGATTTCGGGACCGAGCAGTGGCAAGGACGGCTGCGCCACACTGGTTCTCCTCCATGGAAACCATGCACACACAGTGAGGTTCGCAAGGCAACTGCGACAGGATGGCGGTCAGGCGACTCGAAGCTTGTCGCTTGCTTTGACTCGCGGCCAAGGGGGAAGGTGGAGCGGAGCTCGGCCAGCAAGGCGTCACAGCCAGGGTAGAGGTGCTGTGCCAGGGCAGCAATGGCGGTGCAGAGGGGGACTGGGGTCGCATTAATGAGCTGCACAGGCGTTTTGACCGGGCGAGACAGGGAAGAACGAGAAGCAGGGCATCCAAGCCCAGGAGCAGCGAGACAGAGGATGGAGGGGCACCGCCAAGTGGGTCAAGCAATGGGTGGACCCCACATGGCAGCGAGATCAAAAGAGAAAGGATGAAGAAAACTGGAATTTGTCATTTGGGCAGAGAAGTGTTTTTGGTTTGGCTGGACTGTCAACAGAGGTCTAGAATTTTTTAAACTTTTTCTATATGATCCTAAGGAAATTTATAGGTTTCCACTGAAATTTCATGTCATGGTCACACTCAGGCAGTTTTATAAAATTCTGACAACATCACTGTCTCTAATAATTGCTTTCTGATTTTTATTTTTCTGACAAGTCAAATGAGCTTCAATTCATTTGGGAATTTTTATGTATGATCCTAGGGATTTTGGCTGACACCATAAAATTTTTAGATGATGATCAAACCTGTACATTTTTTTTAATAAAAATCTGACAGTGTTATTATTGTTTTTGAATTGTTGCCGTTTTTTATTTTCTAACAGCATTAAATGCTTTCAAATGTTTCTGAAATTCTTTGGATATGTTCTGGAGTTGTCTTTGGATTTAAATAAATTTTTTCAGATTTGTTCATATATGGTTCTGAATTTTCATGTTTAGAAAACACAATTTAGCAATAAAAGGAATATTTCTTAAAGACCAAAAATCCAAGAGAAGGCGTAAAATATAAAAATTCATAACATGATCAAGATTCCAAATTGAATTTTACATTTTATTTCTTTTTTTAGAATTTTTAGGCTGTTACACCGTCGCCGCTCTCCACATGGCGTGGACGGCCTCCCACCCCTCGGTGCTGTGGGTACAATGATTATTGAATGACAGTCACGATGATTTACAACAGTAATCGAGTATTAGTTATGTTCTTGTAGAAGAAATGCTACATGAATGTTTGGTCCAGTATACAGTAGAAAATCAGACACAAATATGACACAAGAAGAAAGCATCTACCATACAGTAGTCTCCTGACGACACAAACCACCCCCATGAAAAATACCATTCTGAATACTGAAATGCTGATAGCGCAATCCGAGCGATGCCCAAGCCGGTGTACTCAACTGGTATATGCACACCTATCCAGTTTCAATTTGTCAGCTGCGAATTTCTCTGTCCGTGACATGCTTTATGAAGAAAATCATATCCGCAGATCATGCCTTCCAAATTACTCCTCCGGTCACAAATAGTTATCGTTTTGGATATCGAAACGGTCCCCAATACTCAATTTGACCCTAATTTCTATTGTAATATATTTAAAAATCTAATAAATTATAATATTATGAAAACATGTTTCGAGATGAATCTACACATATAATTTTCATGCATCCAATATAAACATTTAAAAGATATCAATAGCTAAAGTTTCAAAAGTTTGACCGTGCGCATCCCAAACCGACAAGGTTTTTGTGAACCGGAGGGAGTAAGTATTTCAGTCTTCACGAAATCAGGTGTACTGCATGAAAGCTATAGGTAGTCCTGTACAAGAGGAGTGCCAGTTCTGATCGGCCTAGCTATGAACTTGATCCTAGCAGTCGAAGACTATAAGTGGAGTATCTTCACTTCAACTTGTGCCTTGGCATTACACAGATTGGTCTATCATTTCCTTGTTTGTGCTGGAGCCTCCACCGTCGTGGTCAGGGGTTTCTAGGAGACAATATTTGACACCATCTTCAGACTCTATGGCCTCAAAGTCATATCCTGCCTGATTATTTTCCACCTTCATCTCAGGTAACCGATTCTCCACAGGCGATTCAATTATCGGTATGTCTGGGCGACTACTTAGACTTAACGATTGCTCCTGGGCTATCATTCCCGAACCGTTCCCATTACTCTCAACCAAGTCCGATACTCTTACCTGCAACAAGGTATTTAGCTCATATGGGGAAATGAAGTGCTAAGAACTAAGGAAGTTTTGAAGGAAGTAAAAAACTTTGGATTGGTTTTGACGATTAATTCTAAGAACCTGAAGTGGCTTCATGATATCAATTTCTCGATCGCCGGTGTTGTTGAGTGCTTCCTGAGCTTGCACCTCCATTGAATTTCTCACAAGCTTACTCAAGAAGGATACATCATCAGACATGACACCCAGTCCTTTCAAAAGCATTGAGCCTAGTTGCAAGCTAGTCTGCAGGAAGAGATCAACAAAAGAAAAAAGAACTCATGCAATTTTGTAGTTTCACACTCATACACTAGGAGCTTCTCAGTAGACACAATTTTGTTTCAAAATTACCTCGGCGTTTTCCAGAACAACTTCTGTTGCACCTGCTTTCTTTAGATCTAACAAATGCGACATGTCTTGAGCCCTAGCATACAAGGGAACCTGGTAAAACAAGGTATTATCAATAGAGCGTTTGTCCATTGCACAATGAATTAACAATAGATGACACTTAATAACTAAATCTTGAAGTTCACCCAGATCATGAAAAGAGCTTTCATATTGGAGATTTTACATAGGAAAAGCTTGCGCAATCTGTTGACAGCTTCAATTGTTTTTCCTTTCCAGTATACATGATCATGACAGCTTTAGGAGAAGATACACCGGCAGACTGCAGAACACCAGGGCGTGAACCATCTCCATATAGCACTGGAAAGCCTGATTTTCTAGCTGACTGATAGGGAGCGAACACACATGCTTAGCTCTACACATGAAGGAAGACACATCTATTGTTATACTAAAACGTTCTCTTATTTCCAACCTTTACAACAGCAGGATTTAGATCAAATGCGACGTATGGCCATCCTTCTGAGTCTTGGTCAAGCCCAAATGATAATGGTGCAGACAGAAACTTTGCAAGGACCTGCACAAGTAGAATAAGCCATATAATAATTCATTTGACCAGCTTTAACAATGAAATAAGAAACATATGATGCAAGATACTTGTCCCATTTCTCCAAAACCAAGAATGACAATAGGTTCAGTCGCATCATAATTCATCATCTCAGCTGGTTTCTGTAAAAGGGCATATTACAAAATAAGCTACAATTACACATGTTATGGGTGTATAAAACATTGCAGTCACATACTTCTTTTGTTTCAGATTTCTCATCAATGATCCCTGCTGCTTTTCTTCCAATCTCATTGAGTAACGGAGTTAATGCCATTGACAGCACAACAACAATAATGAGCAGTTTATTCAACTCGAGCGGAAGGACACCAAGCCTGTTTCCGTCAATGTAAATACTAAGGACCAAAAACATGATGGCTGAGTAGACAAAAACAAAAAAATCTAATTAAAACGGACCTGTTTGCCAAGGAAAATACCACAAACCCAAACTCGCCTCCTTGAGAGAGCAGCAGCCCTATCCTAATGCTTTCTTGAAGAGTTAGTCCAACTCTTGGCCCTATTGCAGTAATTATCAATGTCTTGATTGCAATAAGGCCTCCCAACAGCGATAAAACATTAGGCCACTCCCGGATGAGAAGCTGCATATTAGGAGGGAAAGCTCAAGATGGGTTAATAAGAACCTGCAATGACGTTCTGTCAAAGAAAAGAAAATAATACAGCAATGCCACTTTGACACATGACTGTATGAAAGTAGCAGTGAATGCAAATGGTCATGCAAGAAGTCTCTACTGCACATGTTGCTCAGTTAGACAAATGAACTAATGTTCATCAATACAGATCATGACTCAGTCGTTTGCTCGTTTAACCTGTTGCTCACATGAAAAACAGATATAATGGTTACCTGCATGTCAATAGACGTCCCTGTAGTTACAAAGAACAATCCAAGTAGCAATCCTCTGAAAGGCCTTATGTCAGCTTCAATTTGTGTACGGAAATTTGTTTCTGCAAGAATGGCCCCAGCCAGAAATGCGCCTAGCTACATAGGACAGAAAGTTACCAATCAGCACATAAGAAAGACTGAAAGAGCATAAGCTAGATTTAACCTTAGCATTTTCAAATATTTAGATTACTTACTGTATCACTAAAGCCCAACATTTGGGTGAGAAGTGAGGTTCCTGAAACAGTAAGAAGACAGAGTGCAACAAATGCTTCTGAGCTCCTCGACTCTGCAACAAACTGCAGGAATGCTTACTCAATATGCATAAATAGTAAATCAGGAATTAAGAAAATATGAATTTGTATTCAGAAAATAGAAAGTAACAGACTTCAAAGATACGCCTGATGAGGTATTTCCCTCCAAGGGAAAGTAGGCCAAGTCCACCCAGTGCTTTTAAGCTTTCAGCTACTAGCATCGGCCACACACTTTGCTCCACGACATTCTGCAATAGAATGAGTAAATATTGCTGTATGATATATAAAAAGTAAGTTAATTTAAACACATGTTTTTAAAATAACAAATTAATATATTGTGAAGGGACCTGTGCTGTAGTTCACTGAGTAGGAGACTATGAGTTTAGGATTATTCGTATACATGTCAACCTTTGTGATACTATCTTGATTACAAATATTACTAGTTAGTTAAAGTGAAGTTGTTGCAGCAGGCATAATATTCCTAGGTACTGAACAAATCCTTAAGTCAAAGTAGGGTTCCTGCTTAAGTCATCTTATATTGTAGTTAGAAAGTGTATCAGGTGCATATTTTGTAGAAGAGCTTTCATGTAGGCCGATTATCATAAGTGCTAACCTTTTGCGTACCTGACTCTCTAGCACCGGAAGTATGACCAAGAGAGGAACAACCGCAATATCCTGAGAGTGACAGCAGAAGACATCCTGGAATTAATACACCATCCACTTCTTGGAAGAAACTTTTCTTCAAAACAGGACTGTTTGGAGAAAAGAAGAGGACATAGGGCTTCAATTAATCACCTGCAGGAGGAGGATTCCCAGTGTAGCTGAACCAAATCTTGTCGGAAGTTCACCTTTCTCAGCAAGAAGCTGCATACGACATGCACAAGCACTTCACGTAAATATCATGTGTAAAGAGTAAAAATGCAACTGTAAGCTGGAAGTGTTGTTTGAACAATCGTGCAACTAAAATGCCTTTTTTTTTTGCACTGTTATCAATGGCAGACTAGCAGTACATGTCATGAGCAATTGCAGTACAACCAAAAATAGATAAGCTATAAATGTTACACCATGGAAAATCTCAATACTCCAAAGAAGGCCTAATGGTGTAAAAGTGTTACATAATACTGTTACTTTACATATTCAGTGAATAGAATGCACACCTGGAGAACAAAAGCAGATGATGATAATGACAGGGCAGCTCCGATTACTATTGCTTCATCAACACTCCTGATATTCACCTGCAGATCCAAATGAAATCACAGAACCAAATGTAATGAACAATTGAGTTGGCGGCGAGAATGGAATCCTTGATGCCCTCACAGTTCTAAAATATTACTAATATAGTAATATCATTATAGAAAGTCTTTGAAAGGACAAATAGTACTGTTGGCAATGGTTTTAGTGAAGCACATAAGTGAGAATAAAACCCGAAAAAAATGTGGGTTCTTGACGCATCGCAATTGATGTGTGTTCTGTTCTAGTATTTGAAATTCTGAAGAAACCCAACAACAACAGAGTTGATTACCTGAATATCGGCTGTTCTTCCTGACAAAGCATGGACGCGGTTTCAAGGACATTGGGTTCAGCTTCTCGACAACATCATCGTGCAGCGTAAGGAAGGTGGCTTCATATCCGACAGAGCTGACGATGTGTTGGACATAGGGTCCATGGTGCCATAGCAATACCTAGCCACCATGATACCATGGAGGTGATTCTACAATGGATTGTGGGGCAGCAACGTGGGTGCCCTACTGTAGAAGCCATGGATGGTATCGGCGAGTCTCATCTTCAGATACTTGACATAATCGCATGCGGGAGGTGCATCGGCAAGATCCATCGGCCTATGTATGATGTAGTTGGCGACATTGGCCAGGCAGGATGTTAGCGTGAACCGTATGTCTTCAGAAGATCATAGCTTAGTGAGATCAAAGGCTTTAGGATGCCGTGAGATGGATACTCTGGCAACATAGCCTTGGCCAATAAAACACTCCAACTACTCGCTATAGCCACCGTGATTTTGAGGCTAGTGACAGCACCGAAAGGCGACTTGGACGGGACAGGAGGCCGCGTAGTGTTGCAAGTGCAGGAAGCGAAGGATGCCGTGGACATCATCGACGATAAGGACATGACCTCTATCTAGCAGAGACGTGTGATACATGGGATCTTGGAGCAGCAGGGTCTGCGAGAGGAGCAACAACAGATCGTCGGGCAAAGGGTGGTCTGCTTTGATCGCAATGACCTTGAGGGAGAACTAGGCCCTATCACAGGAGAGATCGAGAAGATGGCCGATGTTTCCAATGCCATACCTCTCAAGCTCAGCGAGGCGATGGCAATGGCAATGTGGAGGTAGCGCATGGCCTGCCGTTTGGTGAGTTACTGGAAGTAGGACCACATGAAGGTGATGAGGCCAAGGTACGACATGAAGAGGATGCTCACCTAGGTGCTCTTGGCTGAATGGTTGAGCAGCATGCCACCGTGTCTGTGTCCTGCCGTAGAGGCGATAGTAGAGGAGGTTGAGGCTGTTGAGGATGATTTTGGAGGCAGGGTCGGGGAGGTCGATGCTGTGGCCAGCGTGAAATTGGCAGTTGATGAGCTCCAGCATGGTGTTGAGGGGGAGGCGGTGGACATCCTTGGCCTAGAAGGCCCTCATGGGCTCATCCGTCTATGGGGACCTTCTTGGAATAAATACTATGAAAGATTCCATGTGTATGCAGTACTAGTCCTATGATCAGTAGTTAGTACACACATTTACAACATTATCATTATGTCTATACAACATTCTTATACTTGTTCTTTTGCTTTCTCCTTTAATGCATGGTAGAGCTACTGCTATTCCTTTAAAAAAAAATTAAAGATAATAACACAGCAGGTCTTAAGAAGGTCGATCAAAATGCAGCGGAAGATATAGTTGTCCATTAGTATGCCCATATCCAACCTCAGTCAATTGACAAGGATAAACTCCTAAAAGAACACATCAACAAAATCCTTGTATCCTACGGTAAAGAAGTGTCATCGGGGTTCTTTGTTCCTTCGTCAATTGAATATCAACAACAGCAAGATTGAGTACTTTCGTACTTAGCAAGATTTATAGTGTATCAGAAATATATAATTAAATGTAAACTATATCAAAGAGAAGGCTACTAAGCGAATTTGAGTCATAAATATCGAGTAATGGATTGTAAACGTAATTTGTGAGAGTAGTTCGATTGTTATGTAATAAATAAGAATAGCATAATATGTAATAACTTATAGTCTTCCGTGATCGTGAGTATTGAATCATCCTTTGCTAATCCCTGCATAAAAAATATGAAATAAAGACTTTCCAATAAATATTTCTGATTCAACCCTTTTTGAAAATACTAAAACTTCTAACTAGTGTTAGTGCACCAAGTCTTCCATGACTGTGGGTACAGTTTTTCGAAAAGTTTTATACTCTATAGAGGTGTACAGCTTTACCCATAAGATATGACTAACTCTTTTACTAAACTATTAACACACTTCCTTTGATGTGCGACAGAGAGATCATAACATAACCGTTGATGAGGACATCACTCCTTCGGATACATACAACACGACTCCTCAAGATATGTAAGGACCAAGATATGTAAGGACCAATTAAAAGAGCACGTGCACAACAATTAAACCACTGTGAACTCGCTCTCATTGCTCATGATTTCTTGGATGGGTTGCTACTAAATTCTTGTGATGTCTTATTGCTTAGGAATATGGGAGAAGAATCACAAGCTTACCTGGACGTCATCCCTTGAAGTCCAAGTCAAGTTGGAATCAAAGTCGAGCTCAAGTCGGATTCCAATTTCGGTTCGGAGTCTCAGAACAACACATCAATAAAACAACCATATCTGGGTCATACGAAGTCCGATTGAGGCATTCTTGGACTCTACGGATAAGCCCACGACGAGAGCTTTCCAATGGAAGTAGTTTCACATTCAAACTACTTCTAGATCGATAGGAATCGTCAAAACTATATGACGTACAGAATCTGTCGGGTGCTGCGACACCTCCACTTGGGCCCAAAGGCCTTGTACGACCTAGGGTTGCACGGACACCCCCTTGGTCGCCTCCCTTGCCTTCTTCCTCATATATATTCAGTAGCCATCGTTAGAATAGATGAGTTTTGCTTAGATTATTTCTGCCATTACAGTTTCGCCATTTTCGGTTTGTGGAACCCCAACTTCGTGTGCTTAATACAATTCACAATTGAGGTTGCTTCTTTTTCGTTCTTGCTCGTGTTCTCGATTTGCTTGCAGGAACTAGCCTTCTAGGCGAGGTCAACCGCGTCTTGGAACGGTTTATAACCAACGGAGCCTTGGTGTTGTGATTGCAGGCTTCGATTGAATCTGATCGGAAGTCTGGATCGTTTACGTCGAGTTCTCCACCAATCAAATTATCGTATACCTGTTAGAAGATCGGGCATCGTGTCGCATCAACCGTTACATTACCTAAGGCTAACTTTACACCAGCCAAGTGATGACAAACTCTTATTATGGTGACAGAACATATTTATACAATCACTGTACTCTCAACAGTCCATCTTTGTTGAGTCTCCACTTCTCCCTATAGTAAGACATACACCGTTATATTGGTATGTGTTTCACCTACACCTCTGTGTGGACACTCCTACTAGCAATCTGTCCCAAAAAACCTGTACTACTCCAGTCTTCCAATATGCAAAGTTAAACCTCAGTAACTTAATAGGTTAAGGCCATACCACACTAATACTTATAGTTGTACTGATATTATTGGATTATATAATATTATGTTCGGTCCTTAATCCGACCAGGACAAGAACTCCCCTATCTACGTGCTTCCCCCATGCACATCCAAATTATTGCCATAGCTCATACGCCAAGCCATAGTTTTATTTTTATTTTTACCAAAATATTAGCAACCTTTAATTCCCATTATGACCAAATTTGATTTTCTAACAAGAGCAACACCAACCATTTGTTCTCTCAAATCTACAACATGGCTAAGGAAAATTATTAAATAATCATATATATCCAAGTTAACATTATATATTTCCTAACCTTATCCTAGGGTTGTCAAGGTTATCATGTCAATATTTATTAAGCAAGTTTCATGGAACAAGGATTATAGCTACCAACACCACTATAACAATTTACTGAAAGTAAACGCATGTATACATAGATTTCATGAAAATAATATATTTTAAGTGAAATAATAGGATCAACATGGTAAAAAGGATGCTCGCTTACTCAATGAACTCGGAGCGAGTCGGTTAACGATGGTAGCCTTGGGAACGTTGGTATCTACATGTGATTAACGTAAAGCGGCAATAAGAAGCAAATGAAACACCAAATTCAAATATGAATTAAAATAAAAAGCTCTAGTGATAAAAATATTCTAAGTACTGGTTTCTCAATTTTTAAGTTTGTTTTTGTATGTTATGAATATTTTAAGTTTCACATTATAAGAAGATTAATTCCCTAGGAATTAAGTGCAAAGCACGTCCGAATACAATTACCTTTTCAGCATCAGAGGGTCCTAACCTCTAAAATATTTTGAAGCTGGTCTCATTGGTTTTATCATTTATTTATGAAAGTTATTCATATTCAAATCTTGTGTGCATCGGAAGTGAAGTCCTTTATGCATGTAGTTCAAACCAAAATTCAATCTGAAATACCTTTACAGATCTGAACTGCTTAAGGTCTAGTAATTTTTATAAATTTATTTTATAATTTTTTTGAGTTAGTGTATAATAATTTTGAATAGTGGCTAACTAGGTTATGTGACTGGAGCGAAGGAAGAAGGAGGTGGTCGCGGCGGAGCTATGGTCTGTCGGAGCTACAATTGACTGAGGGGAACTGATCATTATATGTCCAAGGTACTAAACTAAATTTTAATTGGAAGAAGGATCAGCGAAGGAGTTCAATTCACTTCTTTCCCCCTTTTCTGATGTTCTTCAGTAATGGCGGCACAGAGGATCAATTGGAGCCAGGCTTGAGAGAGAAGGTGAAGGAGAGGTGCAGAGAGTTCAAGGGGGCTTGGCTAGCTTAAATAGGCGAGGATGAGGGGTGATGTAGCACCCGTGGTTTCGGGACCGAGCAGTGGTGCAAGGACGGCTGCGCCACACTGGTTCTCCTCCATGGAAACCATGCACACACGGTGAGGTTCGCAAGGCAACTGCGACAGGATGGCGGTCAGGCGACTCGAAGCTTGTCGCTTGCTTTGACTCGCGGCCAAGGGGGAAGGTGGAGCGGAGGTCGGCCAGCAAGGCGTCACAGCCAGGGTAGAGGTGCTGGGCCAGGGCAGCAATGGCGGTGCAGAGGGGGACTGGGGTCGCACTAATGAGCTGCACAGGCGAAGGCACTGTGGCGATCTTGGTTTTGACCGGGCGAGACAGGGAAGAATGAGAAGCAGGGCATCCAAGCCCAGGAGCAGCGAGACAGAGGATGGAGGGGCACCGCCAAGTGGGTCAAGCAATGGGTGGACCCCACATGGCAGCGAGATCAAAAGAGAACGGATGAAGAAAACTGGAATTTGTCATTTGGGTAGAGAAGTGTTTTTGGTTTGGCTGGGGACTGTCAACAGAGGTCTAGAATTTTTGAAACTTTTTCTATATGATCCTAAGGAAATTTATAGGTTTCCACTGAAATTTCAGGTCATGGTCACACTCAGGCAGTTTTATAAAATTCTGACAACATCACTGTCTCTAATAAGTGCTTTCTGATTTTTATTTTTCTGAGATGTAAAATGAGCTTCAATTCATTTGGAAATTTTTATGCATGATCCTAGGGATTTTTAGCTGACACCATAAAATTTTTAGATGATGATCAAACCTGTACATTTTTTTTTATAAAAATCTGACAGGACAGTGCTATTATTGTTTTTGAATTGTTGCTGTTTTTTATTTTCTAACAGCATTAAATGCTTTCAAATGTTTCTGAAATTCTTTGGATTTAAATAATTTTTTTCAGATTTGTTCATATATGGTTCTGAATTTTCATGTTTAGAAAACACAATTTAGCAATAAAAGGAATATTTCTTAAAGACCAAAAATCCAAGAGAAGGCATAAAATATGAAAATTCAGAACATGATCAAGATTCCAAATTGAATTTTACATTTTTTTTTAATTTTTAGGCTGTTACACCGTCACCGCTCTCCACTTGGCGTGGACGGCCTCCCACCCCTAGGTGCCGTGGGTACAATGATTATTGCATGACAGTCACGATGATTTACAACAGTAATCGAGTATACAGTATACATGAATGTTTGGTCCAGTATACAGTAGAAAATCAGACACAAATATGACACAAGAAGAAAGAATCTACCATACAGTAGTTTCCTAACGACACAAACCGCCCCATGAAAAATACCATTCTGAATACTGAAATGCTGATGGCGCAATCCGAGCGATGCCCAAGCCGGTGTACTCAACTGGTATTATACACACCTATTCAATTTCAATTTGTCAGCTGCGAATTTCTCTGGCCGTGACATGCTTTATGAAGAAAATCATATCCGCAGATCATGCCTTCCAAATTACTCCTCCGGTCACAAATAGTTATCGTTTTGGATATCGAAACGGTCCCCAAAACTCAATTTGACCCCTAATTTCTATTATAATATATTTAAAAAATCTAATAAATTATAATATTATGAAAACATGTTTCGAGATGAATCTACACATATAATTTTCATGCATCCAATCTAAACATTTAAAAGATATCAGTAGCTAAAGTTTCAAAAGTTTGACCGTGCGCATCCCAAACCGACAAGGTTTTTGTGAACCGGAGGGAGTAAGTATTTCAGTCTTCACGAAATCAGGTGTACTGCATGAAAGCTATAGGTAGTCCTGTACAAGAGGAGTGCCAGTTCTGATCGGCCTAGCTATGAACTTGATCCTAGCAGTCGAAGACTATAAGTGGAGTATCTTCACTTCAACTTGTGCCTTGGCATTACACAGATTGGTCTATCATTTCCTTGTTTGTGCTGGAGCCTCCACCGTCGTGGTCAGCGGTTTCTAGGAGACAATATTTGACACCATCTTCAGACTCTATGGCCTCAAAGTCATATCCTGTCTGATTATTTTCCACCTTCATCTCAGGTAACCGATTCTCCACAGGCGATTCAATTATCGGTATGTCTGGGCGACTACTTAGACTTAACGATTGCTCCTGGGCTATCATTCCCGAACCGTTCCCATTACTCTCAACCAAATCCGACACTCTTACCTGCAACAAGGTATTTAGCTCATATGGGGAAATGAAGTGCTAAGAACTAAGGAAGTTTTGAAGGAAGTAAAAAACTTTGGATTGGTTTTGACGATTAATTCTAAGAACCTGAAGTGGCTTCATGATATCAATTTCTCGATCGCCGGTGTTGTTGAGTGCTTCCTGAGCTTGCAACTCCATTGAGTTTCTCACAAGCTTACTCAAGAAGGATACATCATCAGACATGACACCCAGTCCTTTCAAAAGCATTGAGCCTAGTTGCAAGCTAGTCTGCAGGAAGAGATCAACAAAAGAAAAAAGAACTCATGCAATTTTGTAGTTTCACCCTCATACACAAGGAGCTTCTCAGTAGACACAATTTTGTTTCAAAATTACCTCGGCATTTTCCAGAACAACTTCTGTTGCACCTGCTTTCTTTAGATCTAACAAATGCGACATGTCTTGAGCCCTAGCATACAAGGGAACCTGGTAAAACAAGGTATTATCAATAGAGCGTTTGTCCATTGCACAATGAATTAACAATAGATGACACTTAATAACTAAATCTTGAAGTTCACCCAGATCATGAAAAGAGCTTTCATATTGGAGATTTTACCGCAGGAAAAGCTTGTCGCAATCTGTTGACAGCTTCAATTGTTTTTTCCTTTCCAGTATACATGATCATGACAGCTTTAGGAGAAGATACACCGGCAGACTGCAGAACACCAGGGCGTGAACCATCTCCATATAGCACTGGAAAGCCTGATTTTCTAGCTGACTGATAGGGAGCGAACACACATGCTTAGCTCTACACATGAAGGAAGACACATCTATTGTTATACTAAAACGTTCTCTTATTTCCAACCTTTACAACAGCAGGATTTAGATCAAATGCGACGTATGGCCATCCTTCTGAGTCTTGGTCAAGCCCAAATGATAATGGTGCAGACAGAAACTTTGCAAGGAGCTGCACAAGTAGAATAAGCCATATAATAATTCATTTGACCAGCTTTAACAATGAAATAAGAAACATATGATGCAAGATACTTGTCCCATTTCTCCAAAACCAAGAATGACAATAGGTTCAGTCGCATCATAATTCATCATCTCAGCTGGTTTCTGTAAAAGGGCATATTACAAAATAAGCTACAATTACACATGTTATGGGTGTATAAAACATTGCAGTCACATACTTCTTTTGTTTCAGATTTCTCATCAATGATCCCTGCTGCTTTTCTTCCAATCTCATTGAGTAACGGAGTTAATGCCATTGACAGCACAACAACAATAATGAGCAGTTTATTCAACTCGAGCGGAAGGACACCAAGCCTGTTTCCGTCAATGTAAATACTAAGGACCAAAAACATGATGGCTGAGTAGACAAAAACAAAAAAATCTAATTAAAACGGACCTGTTTGCCAAGGAAAATACCACAAACCCAAACTCGCCTCCTTGAGAGAGCAGCAGCCCTATCCTAATGCTTTCTTGAAGAGTTAGTCCAACTCTTGGCCCTATTGCAGTAATTATCAATGTCTTGATTGCAATAAGGCCTCCCAACAGCGATAAAACATTAGGCCACTCCCGGATGAGAAGCTGCATATTAGGGGGGAAAACTCAAGATGGGTTAATAAGAACCTGCAATGACGTTCTGTCAAAGAAAAGAAAATAATACAGCAATGCCACTTTGACACATGACTGTATGAAAGTAGCAGTGAATGCAAATGGTCATGCAAGAAGTCTATACTGCACATGTTGCTCAGTTAGACAAATGAACTAATGTTCATCAATACAGATCATGACTCAGTCGTTTGCTCGTTTAACCTGTTGCTCACATGAAAAACAGATATAATGGTTACCTGCATGTCAATAGACGTCCCTGTAGTTACAAAGAACAATCCAAGTAGCAATCCTCTGAAAGGCCTTATGTCAGCTTCAATTTGTGTACGGAAATTTGTTTCTGCAAGAATGGCCCCAGCCAGAAATGCGCCTAGCTACATAGGACAGAAAGTTACCAATCAGCACATAAGAAAGACTGAAAGAGCATAAGCTAGATTTAACCTTAGCATTTTCAAATATTTAGATTACTTACTGTATCACTAAAGCCCAACATTTGGGTGAGAAGTGAGGTTCCTGAAACAGTAAGAAGACAGAGTGCAACAAATGCTTCTGAGCTCCTCGACTCTGCAACAAACTGCAGGAATGCTTACTCAATATGCATAAATAGTAAATCAGGAATTAAGAAAATATGAATTTGTATTCAGAAAATAGAAAGTAACAGACTTCAAAGATACGCCTGATGAGGTATTTCCCTCCAAGGGAAAGTAGGCCAAGTCCACCCAGTGCTTTTAAGCTTTCAGCTACTAGCATCGGCCACACACTTTGCTCCACGACATTCTGCAATAGAATGAGTAAATATTGCTGTATGATATATAAAAAGTAAGTTGATATAAACACATGTTTTTAAAATAACAAGTTAATATATTGTGAAGGGACCTATGCTGTAGTTCACTAAGTAGGAGACTATGAGTTTAGGATTATTCGTATATTTACCATGTCAACCTTTGTGATACTATCTTGATTACAAATATTACTAGTTAGTTAAAGTGAAGTTGTTGCAGCAGGCATAATATTCCTAGGTACTGAACAAATCCTTAAGTCAAAGTAGGGTTCCTGCTTAAGTCATCTTATATTGTAGTTAGAAAGTGTATCAGGTGCATATTTTGTAGAAGAGCTTTCATGTAGGCCGATTATCATAAGTGCTAACCTTTTGCGTACCTGACTCTCTAGCACCGGAAGTATGACCAAGAGAGGAACAACCGCAATATCCTGAGTGACAGCAGAAGAAATCCTGGAATTAATACACCATCCACTTCTTGGAAGAAACTTTTCTTCAAAACGGGACAGTTTGGAGAAAAGAAGAGGACATAGGGCTTCAATTAATCACCTGCAGGAGGAGGATTCCCAGTGTAGCTGAACCAAATCTTGTCGGAAGTTCACCTTTCTCAGCAAGAAGCTGCATACGACATGCACAAGCACTTCACGTAAATATCATGTGTAAAGAGTAAAAATGCAACTGTAACCTGGAAGTGTTGTTTGAACAATCGTGTAACTAAAATGCCTTTTTTTGCACTGTTATCGATGTCAGACTAGTAGTACATGTCATGAGCAATTGCAGTACAACCAAAAATAGATAAGCTATAAATGTTACACCATGGAAAATCTCAATACTCCAAAAAAGACCTAATGGTGTAAAAGTGTTACATAACTACTGTTACTTTACATATTCAGTGAATAGAATGCACACCTGGAGAACAAAAGCAGATGATGATAATGACAGGGCAGCTCCGATTACTATTGCTTCGTCAACACTCCTGATATTCACCTGCAGATCCAAATGAAATCACAGAACCAAATGTAATGAACAATTGAGTTGGCGACGAGAATGGAATCCTTGATGCCCTCACAGTTCTAACATATTACTAATATAGTAATATCCTTATAGAAAGTCTTTGAAAGGACAAATAGTACTGTTGGCAATGGTTTTAGTGAAGCACACTTAACGCTTTCCAAACAGGTAAAGAAAAATCACAATAAGCAAGCATCTACTGAAACTCAAATATCAAAGTGAAATCAGGTCACAAGGAAGATGGTTCGATCCACACCCACCAATTTAAAGGGAATGAGTCATATCATAATCTAGGTATGGAAGTACAAGTTTATTTGTCAAATTAAAATGTCTTACCAGATCAGGTCTTGAATCAAAGAGGAACTGCAAAATTTTTGTTCCAACAGCACCGTTAGGGGGAAGCTCGAACGCCGTGAAAGCAAGGGTTGACAAAAGAACCTTCATAATATTGATAGGCATAATAAAATCAGCCTAGGCAGAACTTTCCAAAATTCCATTCGGAAATCAACGAACAAACTGAATTGCTGGAGTGAAAACAAGAAAAGTTCCGTTCCACTCCACAACAAAATCTAGAGAACACTATGGCTAACGATGACACAAAGTTTGGAGCATTAGTTACAATGCTGAAATGTAGCAGGTTGTACATGGATATTGTGCACACAATTGTATAGCCCATTGAGCACAAGTATTTCCAGCTCTCAATCCTCGGTATGTCCGCACGTATTATATAGAATTACTCACAAGCATGCAGTCCAATCTCCATTGGACAAGTTCAGGGTAGTGAGGAACTGAGGATTAGGGGCATATATATAATCAACAGGACAGGCGGTAGTACAATTTGGGTAAATAGGCGGCATACCTGAGGCAAACCCATTCCAAAGGCGTACCTTGCAAGAGCCTTGAGGCGAGACAGGGAGAGCTCCAGACCCATCTCAAACAACTGCAGAGGAAGGGCAACCAATCAATCAGCTAATCCTAGTCTAATTAGCATGAGACTTAATTTGAGCAAGAAACGCACCAGGAAAAGAATCCCCCACTCGGAGAGGAGCTTGACATCGGTGAGGTTCCTGATAAGGCCGAACTGGTTGAGCACCACGCCGGCGCAGAAGAACCCAAGAATCTGCATTGATTCCACCAGGGGAGAAAGATGCGATTTTTAATTACGCCGGGACCAGGAACGCGGGCAAGAGGGGGGACTAGCGGAGCGACAGGGAGAGATACTTCACCGGGCTGGCCCTGACGACGCGGAAGGCTGGGACGACGAGGACGGTGACACCGAGGAAGGTGAGAGTGTCGAAGCCCAGGTCGTTGATCACCTCCACGGCGCTGGAGATGTTCATGTCCATGCCCGCGCGCACCCGGAACACCCCTCGCCGCCGCCGCCCCCTCGTCGCCTCTCCGACGCCCAGGCGCAGCAGGCTCCTTCCGAGGCGCGGCTGCCGCAGGACGCGCACCGACACAGACACGGGCGGGCCGCCGTTCCGGGAGGGCGTGCGGAAGCGCGCGGAGAGGAGGACGTGGTGCCGCAACGCCGCCGCCGCGGCAGCCGCCATGGCGCCAAAGCAAGCGGTGGTAGAGTTGGTGCCCAGCTAAGCAGCTTAGTTGCGGTGTACTTGCTGCGGCATACGTGGAGGAGGTGAGCTGTGTGTCGTTGGCGCGCGTGTTTATCTGTTGGAGTTGGAAGATAAGATGTTGAGGCGAGCGGAGCGCCGCGCGGGAGCTCGTCCGCCTCTCCCTGTCGCCCTCCCTCTCACCCGCGTCGAACATAAGAAAGAACTAGACCAGTCGTAGCGCAACGATAATAATTTAAGTCCACTAATAAACACCTTATGCTTCGATAGTAAAAAAAGCGCACGCGCGCATGTACACACACACACATATATATATATATATATATATATATATATATATATATATATATATATACCTTTTCCGTACTCTCGAGAGTACATACTCCCACCTCTCATATACCACTTAAATGAATACTTTATACTCTTTTATCACTTTTGGTATACTCCAATAATAATTTTAAGATACTCCAATGCGACATGACTAAAAAATTTCATCGAAACCCTTTATTTTTTTGCTACATACCCTTTTCTATATGTAAAAAGGAATATATAAACAAATTATGCTATAAAGGGTGGACTTTAATGAAATTTTTCGTGAAACCCAATTTGGAGTATCTTATAGTTAGTATTAGAGTATACTCAAAAGATGAAAATGGTTCCATACTCACAGAGATGATTCTCCTCACCTCTAGTATACCACTTAAATGATATTATTATACCTCTTTATCCAATTGAATATACTCTAATATCGATTGTAAGATACTCCAAAGTGAATTTCACGAAAAAATTTCATCAAGTCCACTCTTTATAGCATAATTTGTTTATATATTACTTTCACATATGTAAAAGTGTATATAGCAAAAAATAAAGGGTTTCGATGATTTTTTTCCCAATCATGTCGCATTAGAGTATTTTAAAATTATTATTGGAGTATACCCAAAGTGATAAAAAAGTATAACACTTTTATTTAAATGGTATATTAGAGGTGGGAGTATGTACTCCCGAGAGTATAGAAAAGGCTTCCGATATATATATATATATTATATATATATATATATATATATATAATAAAATTTGATTCATGTGGTGAGATATATCAATGTGTTGCTCTTATCATCAATAAGCTACTATTGAAAACCGTTCGTAAATCAAAGCTATCAATAAAAAAATTTATGGCTAAAACAAAAAAAACATATTATAGTTAAAATAAGGAAACACGTTACGAGTTACGTTGCATGACCAAGTAGAAAATACGTTTCTTTGTTTGTACATGAATCTAATTTTTCTTTATTCTAACTATAACTTTTTATTGACAGCTCCGATTCACAAAATGTTTTCACCAGAAGCTTGCTGATGACGAGAGCAATATAATAATATAAGTCTCACTAATAAACGCTGTGTGTATCTATAATAAAATCTATATATACCGATAATAAAATCTATATGTATGGATAATAAAATCTGATTCATGCGTGATACTTATATCAATATGTTACTCTCGTTGTCAGTAAGCTATTAGTGAAAACCATTCAGCATAAATAGTAATTTCACTGTTTTAGCACTATTCTTTTTGCTGTTTGTCTTTTTCATATCATTCAAATGCAATTGAGTTTCATCTTCAAATTTTGCAAGATTATAGAAGTTCACCTCCCCTGCATATGGTAATTTTTTGAGAATTTTTCAAAACTTCTACGGGTGGTTTCCACGGAGTTTTCATGGAATGGATGGTTTTCACTGAATATTTCGTCTGATTGTTTTGCTGATTTATATATATAATCAGCATATACACACTACCAATCTATCATTAAAGAAGGCAACTCTGGATTTAATTTCAACTCAAATTTGTTTGAACTAGCTAGTAAACTAGTTAAACTCGACATCCAAAAGTTCCATTTTTTCACATGTGATACATAGGGGGAAATACATGTTTGAGATCATAGTGCCTAAGCACTATGGTGTCCCGATTATTATTATTATTATTATTATTATTATTATTATTATTATTATTATTATTATACCACTTAAACTAACGTGTTATACTCTTTTATTACTTTTAGTATACTTCAATAGTAATTCTAATATACTCTAATATGATTTGGTTGAAAAAATTCATTGAAGCTCTTTATTTTTTTTTATATAACCTATTCCATATATAAAAGAAGTATATACACAAATTTTGCTATAAAAATGGATTTCGATGAATTGTTTTATGAAACTCAATTTAAAGTATCTTATAATCAAAAGGATAAAGAGCTATAACAAGTTAACAACATCATTTAAACGGTATATTAAAAGTGAGAGTACATACTCCTAGAAGTATGAAATATTTTAATATATATATAAATGACTAATAAAGGTACAGAAGTGAATTGCTGCTTTGTGATAACAGAGTATATCCAAGTTTGCATACAACGTCCGCAATGACCCACGATGACAAGTAAACCCAGGCTCTATTTGTACATAGATGTTATTTTCTTTACAGCGTTACTAACTTTTTCAAGATCATTACAAATTATTTGTGGGACAAATTTAGGGTCCGTTTGATACGCAGTAATTAAATAGAAATAAGAAATAAACCAATTCCTCCATTTTCAGCTAGGCTTTAGCTTGTAATATTCATATAGGCAAATATTCAGACACGTTTGAGACAGTTAAAATAGTTCAACCACACACATTCCATTCCGAGATGTCACACACTAATATTTAGGCTGCATACTTTATCATTTGTTAAGCCCAACCAAAATGAACAAAGATAAGGCTCAAACTTTAACAATACAAAGCCGCTCTCCCTCCAATAAATCAAATCACCAACTACGTTCACCACCCAAAACTTTAAACAGGAAAGAATAATATTGTACACATCAGCACCAGAGCCGGAAATTACAACGGGAGGGAGCTGTGAAGGCAAATAGGTGAGACCAAACAAGCGGTGACAGACATCGAGTTTACCCATTTGGCCACTCCATACTATGCAACATGAGAAAAAAAAATCTAGACACAGGAGATGAATACCTAGCACCATAACACTATCCCTTCTGTCCCCTACTCCCCTCCAGTCGGCTGACATGACACATCCACCCACTCAACTATCCGTAGGCATCTGAGTATATACAGGCGAAGCCTCGCAGGCGGGACATTCCAATAAGCCGATAATCGGTTCTTCTACTTCTCATGTTCTGGGAAAAGATTTTCAAGAGCGCTGTCGGTGGCGATTGGCAAAGCTTCTCCACCTTTCGTCCTTCGATCGCCTAGCTTTGCTCCCTGCAAACGATTTCCTGTTGCCACTGTTGCGGGCTAGCATCTCTCTTGAGCGCAGATCACCTGCCTAGAATGGATCAATATAGCCAAAACCCACTGATGGAAACTTAAAATCGACTGATTCAGCATAAGGCAGAGCTGCTATATCCATGCAAGAGAGCCTCGGTCATTGTTTGCTACTTGAGGGCGGCCCCTGGTTGGAGTTGGCGGTCTGTTGGCGTTCAGTTCCTGATGTTAACACAACCTGTCGTTAGAAGTGGACAGACAGCAGTACACCTAGTGCAAATACATAGTATCTTGTGGTAAAGCAGTGTAACCTGCATCCATGTGTCCTCAATATGATGATCCGGGGAGTTCTCAGGTGATGTAATGGCAGGCGGCAAAGGATGAATGAGTTTTGGAACAACCACAAGATCCCTTCCCAGAACTAAGATTGCACCTGCGTTATTCGCGGTACCTATGCACATATCATATTAAGCAACGGTACAGTCCAACTGCATGAGATGATTGGAAACGAATCATGTAAGAACAGCATGCCCTTACCACAGTAATTTGTTGCTGAGAAGAGAGTGATCAGGTGACCTTGAGCAAAACGCTCAAAGCCATCCATCACACACTCATGTGCTCGCACAATCAACTGTAGGTCATTGTTGTCGCAGAACTCCATAACACGGTCAGGCTGCAAAGACAATGCATGTTATTTCGAAAACAAACACACGCGTGAGCGCGCACGCGCGCGCACACACGCATGAACCAACAGGAAGAAAGGAGCTGAACACAATACAGAGTACTAACCCCAAAGGTAACAAGACCTGGGCCCCGAGCATTTGGTCGGAGTCCTTCAACACTATCATTCTCAGTTGGATCAGACCTTTAAAAATAAAAACATAAAATCAAGACATCAGGAAAAATAAATGAAGTCTTCCAAGAAAATAGTATCACAGTAGGAGCTGTTGAAATGCTGACCATAGAAGATCCATTAGAACAACTGAGCCTGCTTCCATGGTAATAGGTCTTTGAAGATTCTCGATTTGCTCTACATGGTTGATGGACCGACCAATACCACCATGCATACATATTATTTTCTTTTCTATTAGGGCAGCCAAAGGAAGCCAATTAAATAACCTATTCATGCGATGCCAGGTCCAGATTCCATCCCGCTCACCCTATTTTTTTTAGCAAAGAACACTTGTAAGCAAAATATGTAGACGAAGCCAAATGCAGGAATGCAATATAAAAAGATAAAGAACACTTGTAAGCAAAATATGTAAACGTAGCCAAATGCAGGAATGCAATATAAAAAGACAAACTTGTTACCATTCGCTCTATGCACTCTATTCGAAACCCAAATAGAGCATTGATATCTGCAGCCTCATGATTTCCTCGAATCAAATGTACATTATGAGGATATTCAACCTGAATTGTACAGTGAGGTAGTTGTTACAATATTAAATAAATAACCACCTCAGAAATAGCAATGTTTCAAGGTATGCTCACAGCTTAGTAGTTACTACCTTCAGTGCAAGGAGAAGAGTGATAGTCTCCAAACTATGCTGACCACGATCGACGTAATCTCCCAAGAATAGATAATCGATGTAACTGCAAAGTTTTTTTTAAAAAAGAATGCAGGTGAGCTCAGGAACAGTATCTAAAAAAAAAGAACATTTTCCAAATCATCATAAACAAATCGATCCATTAGGAGAATTACTAACATGAATGAAGAACATCAATTTGATATCAAGTGTTCTAGTAGTTCTTTCTTTTTTTTTTTTTGAAGAAGAAAAGGTGTTTAGCAGTTTTGATATCCAAGAAAATACAAGACTGATCCCCAAAACCTGAAAGAATAAAAAAAATGAATCAGGGAAAATCAAATCAGAAACACTTACGCAATGTCTCCTGCTGTTGAAGGAGCACCATACTCATCAAATAAGCGCATGAGGTCACCAAATTGACCATGCAAATCACCAAATATCTTAATGGGGGCTTTAAGCTGTAGGACACTTGGTTCACTTGAAAATATTCTTTCAGCACTATCACATAGATCTGCAATCTCATTGCAGTCCAAGAAGAACTGCCTTCGCACAGGGGGCTTCCAACCACGAGGTTTCAAGAGAGATGCAATTACCTGGATAAATTGAGCCATAGAATAGAAACTATGTGAGTACTTAATGGCATAGTAGCATAGAAATTTTCATGTAAAGAAGACTATAGTCTTCGTGTTCCATTATTATCCTCAGTCTGCCCTTCTCACAAACAAAAATAGAGGGTGTACCTAAGTGTTCGAGCAGAAGACCATAAAATCTTTTATCATAAAAAATCTTCAAATTTACAACAAATTATTTCTAGCGTGTTTTGTTTTTGACAGATAACTTTTCTTAACAGCAAAGTTGAGTACCTTTTTGGGCACACTATTAACAGACATTTGCCGATCTAATAATTTCCTTGCTGCAGTTGCACTCTCAGGTGTACCATAGATGACCCTTCTTCCTTCATTTTCAAACTGGTCAATGGAGAGCTGCCTAACCATGCCACCTAAGGCACCTCCAGTTTCTGCTGCTACCACAACCTACAAGACCAAAAAATGCTGTTCAACACGCTGCAAAACAACTTGAGCTAGGCTGCTCAAGAGGTGGCTTCTTAGATACAAATTACAATATATCAACTTTCAAATAAGGAACAACCCGCCAAGAAGAGCATAAACAATCAGATAAGAGTAATGAAATAACAAGTCAACAAAATTAATTGTATTTCTACTTACTGCTCTATGGTGCAACCGAACCCCAGGTGGTGCTGAATTGTTTGTAAGAGCCGGATCTGGTTTGATGAGGCTTGAATTTTGCTTCCCACTTGCTGTGGCATCTGGAGACTGCTCCCCATCAGGTGAATGCCCCATCTCACCATTAACTTGCCTGGCCTTTACAGCAGCTAAAGTAGCACTGATTGCCTCAGCCTCCGCAGCTGATGCTTCAACCAAATAATCAACACCTTTGCTCAATCTCCTGCACAAAAATAAGTTTCAAACACACATCTCAGTGCATGGTACCTTCTAACATGCAAAAGAAAAATTTTCAGCACAAGCCTAGGACAGGATGATGCAAACCTCTGTCCCTGGATCACGGCATTCTCAGGGCTGATATCAGTATACATGTCCCCATTAACAGGAGGAGCAACCGTAGTTCCAAGAACCACAGCTCCATCGGGAGTTGTTTCTGCACCTGTTTGTGCATCGTTGTAAGCATATCTGCCAGGTACTCCTCCAGCTTGTATGTTAGCGGCTGCAGCAGCTGCAGCTGCATGGTTAGCTGCACTTGTTGTCTCAGCAGCAGCAAGATCTTCAGCGACAAGGAGGTCATCCAGCAGCACACCTGTGATAGCAAAGCAATCATATGAAATTTAGAATCAATAAACAAAAACTAATGAACCTATGTATTGTTGTCTGAGACTAAAGGAAATGTCAAAATCTATTGTTTCTAGATACTTCACGGAGTAAACAAAAGGGCAACAGAGGTAAATTAAAAGATAAATACTCTGCAATGTTATTGAAATGCAGAGTGCCAGGAATAGTAATTATGTGTGCAATCGTTTATGAGCAAGATTTCAAACCAACCATGGACACTGTCCCATGCCAGCTTCTGCCAAATTCCAATCAGGTCGAACTTTTACCTAACTCTCAAAAACCAATTTCACTGGGAACAAGTCAGAATCAGCAACAGCCACCAACACACATTTATTATTTTTGTAGCTATTTGAATAATATGATGAAAAACATGCTTTGTTTAAATTATGTTTCACAATGTGGACATAATTGGTGAGATTCGGCCATAATATGGTGTAGCTCAGTTCGAATAGGAAGCCATTTCACTCTGCTAACCCCCGTGTCAATCAATGCCTTAGCCAGGATCTAAACCCTGTGGGAACCCTTTTAAACCCTAAAAGACTTTTATGAGCTTCTCTACAATTATCAATAGTAATTGGGCTTTTTTGCAAAAAAAACTGTGGGGTCCCCACAGGTTTAAGCTGGCTCCATCACTGGTGTCAATCCTCAAGAAGAAATGTGGGTGCCAGAAGTAACAGTTCGCTCCAATGAGTTTTTTCCTTCAGAGTAGGGAGGTTCTAATAATATTAATGCAAACTAGGAATGTATTAAGTTTGAATCTTGAACACCTTAAGAACCTTTTTGTGCACTGATACGTAAGCATAGTAAAATTCTAACTTGTGCTGATTGCTTAATGTCCTCGATTCCTACAGTTTTCACAACGAAGAAAAGGGCTGAAAGGAACACATATCTGACAAGCTATCAAGTAAAGATATATGAATAGCCCAATCATATGGCTGAGTAGCTTACAGCATCCACCAACCATGTGAGTTCGATATCTCACACGAAAATGCCAATCTCCTAAGCTTCATGCACAAGAGCACTACTAACATGATCGGACCAAATCCAGTAAGTCACTAAGATGAACAAACTATACAGAATATTTACTATCAATGAATATTAGAACCAATGTGTACTGGTACAAGGGCTCATTAGAACATTTAATATTGTTACTGCTGAAGATCCATGTGTAGCAAAATAATCAATCAAGCCTGAGAGGTGGTGGTTTACCCCCCAAGCCCCAGACCAAACATAAAAGTAAAATGCAGATATTTAAATTTGGGGTTTATCCCAGATATTTAAATTCGGAGTTTATCCCAACACCCCATGTATATCATTGATCATTTACTTCAGATGATCTGGACAAACTAGCAATGCTGCTCCTAATAAACAAAACTAGTAAAGAAGGCGTGGTCAGCAAACAAGAAGCAAAATAGGTTAATAGCGTGCAGTTAAACTAAAAATTTTAAGACAACGGTCACTCCTGTGAAGTTGAAACATCTAATGCAAGAATGGTAGCTTTAGAGGATTAATTTGTTTTATCTGCTACAATCCATATAGAAAATTATTTATTCATCATACTGCTATTGGCAAATTTGCAACCGTCTGATTTAGTGAACACTTTGATGCAATAAGACAACTCCACATTTCTGGCGAGAATGAAAATGGGAGGACAGAAGGGCCTGAACAAGACTCACAGGACAACAGAACCATATATGATACTTGATGTCAGGATTCAGAAGAGGGTAAAAAACTGAAGCGTCTTACCTCCACGCAAACCTCCATAAATGAATATCAAATCACCAACTGCAGCAGCTGCATGCCTGCATCTTCGTGTAAGCTCTACAGAAGCATCACCACCTGGTGCATCCGCACTATATCTTCCTGTCCTTGGAGCTGTAACTACTGATTTTGTGTCGCACCAAACTCCAGCAGCAGTGTCCAACACTAAAAAAAAGGCAGATGGCACAGAAAATAAGAATTTTGAGGAATATGGAAACCAAGTGATCAATTCCAAAAGTATTTGTTAGCGATTTTTTGATTTATTTTAGATAGACTGTAATCTTCTGTACATGGTTACTTTCAGTTTTGCTTTCCAGGCTAGCATATTTCTTTAGTCAGCTTTCAGTTTTGGCTTTGTCAGTTTTCTGTTTACCTGTCTCTAGGGTTTTCTGTATAGCCTTATTCTTGTATAAATATGAGGGGTAAGCACAGGCCCATTACTGTGCTGGGTTTTCCCATTCGTATTTCTTACATGGTATCAGTAGTTTAGGTTCTCTTCTCCCTTTCTTCCGCCGCCAGCCAGGAGGGTCTTTCTTTCCCGCCACCTCCCTCTCGAGCTCTCTCCTGGCGCGGCGCCTTCTTCCCACTCTTCCCAGTCATGTCCACTTCTTCCACTGGGTCCACCGGTCTTTCCCCACCCCTTCTCTCCGTGTCGCCGCTTCTTTTCGGTGGCGCTTGTCCTCTCCTTTGCTACCATGGGCCGCTTAGGTCATGCTGGATCTCGACGCAGGCAACTTCACCAAGTGGGACATCCTCTTCAAAGCCCTCCTTGGTCACCATGGTTTGCTGCACCACATAGACGGCTCCGCTCCTGCTCAGCCACCAGATGCGGTCTGGCTTTCCGACGACTATGCCGTCCGCTCTGTCATGTACGGCTCCATGACTCAAGAGGTGCTGGACATCATCCTCGACAAGGATCAAGATGCCCGGAACCTGTGGCTCGCCGCCGAATGTCTCATCTGCGGCAACAAGGAAAGCCGCGCCATTAGCCTTCTTGGCGCCTTCCATGGTCTCCAACAGGGCGATCTATCCATCACCGCCTACTGCAAAGAGCAAAAGCGCCTTGTTGATGCTCTCCGTGATGCCGATTCGCTTTGATGATCGAACCTTGGTTCTCAACGTTCTTCGTAGTCCGAACAAAGCTATGTCCAAGGTCGCTCTCGTCCTTGCGATGTCCTCCCACTTCCTAACCGTCAACACCGAGCTGCCCTTCCGAAGGAGGAGATGCGCCTCGGTCTTGTTTGCTTTCGACAGAGGCCGCGATCGCCTCTGAGCAACTCTTCGCCACCTTGTTCGGTGGTTCTGCCAGCCACTTTGCTTCCTTCACCAAGCCAAGACCCAAGTGGAAGAAGAAAGGAGGCAAGGGTACCCCATCCAGGCGGTGGCGGCTTCTCCTCACGTTCGCCGCCAGCTCCCGCCTCCGTCCTCGGTATCGCTTGCTTGCCCTTAAAGCAATGGCCTATGCCACTTCCTTCTCCGCAGCCAGCCGGGTCGTGGTAGTCTGGCATTCTTGGAGCTCGCCCTCGCCTACATCTCCACCCCCGCCTCTACCAGGCCCGCCTCCAACAAAGACAAGATACCTCTTCCTCTTGGGATACCCACCTCATCTCCGCCATGAACAATCTTCAACTCGGACATGGCGGCTGGGTGGTTGATTCGGGCGCCTCTGCTCACATGACTCCTGATGACGGTATTCTCCAGCATCCCACTCCTTCCTCTGCCTCCGTTATCGTCGGAAATGGATGTTCTATTCCCATTTCCCACGCCGGCTGCGCCACTCTCTCTACTTCCTCTGGATCTGTCTTCAAATTGTCCAATGTTCTTCACGTTCCTTCTATTGTTCGCAATTTGCTTTCCGTTCGCCAGTTCACCCGTGATAATTCCTATTCAATTGAATTTGACCCCGCCGGTTTTTCTGTGAAGGACCTCCGAACGAAGGCTATCCTCCATCACTGCAATAGTGGGGGTGATCTTTACACTTTCTTCCCCAGCTCTTCGCCACTTCCTCCTGCCTTTGCTTCTCTCGCAGTGACTCCTGAAGTTTGGCATCATCGGCTAGGTCATCCGGGTCGGGCGCCACCATCTCCCTCCAAGCAGACATCGGTTTTGGATATAAAGCCTTGCACTTCGTGTCTCGCTTGTCAACTTGGCAAGCAAGTTCGCTTTGCCGCTTTAAATCGGTCTACCTCGATGTCCGCTACACCTTTTGATTTACTTCATTGTGATGTATGGACTTCACCAAGATAAGTGTGTCCTGCTATCAATACTATCTCGCCATAGTTGATGATTTTTCTCATTTTTACCGGACTTTTCCTCTCTATACTAAATCAAGTTTTCACCAAGCTTGAACTCTTTTTCTCCTTTGTTCACACTCAATTTCGTACTCAGATTCGCTCCATACAAACTGATAATGGCAAAGAATTCGTGAACCATACCTCTAACACCTTTTTTGAGCGTCTTGGTGTTCTTTTTTTCGCCGCTCCCGTCTCCTACACATCTCCTCAAATGGCAAGGTTTGAACGCGCCATCCGACTCTTAATGATGTCATGCGCCTTCTTTGTTTCAGCCCACTTCCATCCCAATTTTGGGCAAGCTCTTCTTCTTGCCACTTATCTCGTTAATCGGCGACCATGCAAAGCGCTTGACAACATCACTCCTTACTACAAACTCTATAAGATTCATCCCTCCTATACTCATTTCCGTGTCTTTGGCTGCCTTTGTTACCCCAATACAAGTGCCATTGCCACTAACAAATTGCAGCCCCGCTCACTCCTTGTATTTTCCTTGGATATCCTCTTAATCATCATGCTATCATTGTTTTGATCCTAAAACTCGCCGCATCATTATTTCCGTCATGTCCTCTTTGATGAGTCCACATTCCCTTATGCATCACTCACCTCGTCCCCTTCTCCAACGGTACGAGATTTCCATTTTTTGCGGGACCTTGCGGATCTTCCTCATCGCTCTCCTGTCGAACAACCACCAGCGGCGGTCCATAGCCGGCCGCCACTCAGACAGGTGTACACGAGACCCTCTCGTCGTGCGCCGTCTGTTGACTCCACCACAGACCCACCTCCTGCAAAGATCGGGTGATCTTTGCTGCAGCTCGCTTCATTCTCCAAGCCGCCTCTCCTTCCATCGGTCCACTTGACCATGCCCCAGATTCCAGATTAGGCTCCTTTGCCGCTCGGCGGGTCTTGGTCCCCATGCTATGCGAACTCGAGCCAAAGACGGAATTGTTGTGCCATCAGTATTATGGCTTCACTTCCACCGTGGCATCTCTCCCATAATCAAGTCCTATGCCACGCCTCTTAGGATCTCATCTGGCGTCGGGCCATGACCGAGCAATTTCGAGCCCTTCTTATCGACAATGGCACCGGTCTCTTGTTCCAAGACCTCCGGTGCCAATATTGTTATTGGCAAGTGGGTTTTTCGGCACAAATTCACCTCTGATGGATCATTGGCTCTAAGATAAGGCTCGTTGGTCGCTTCGTGGCTATTCTCAAAGAACCCATTGATTATGATGAGACCTTTAGTCCCGTCGTCAAGCCGCCGACGATTCGGATTATTCTCAGTATTGCTGTTTCCCGAGGCTGGCCCGTTCGTCAAATGGATGTCAAAAACGCCTTTCTCAACGGCACTCTTAATGAAACAGTGTATTGTGAACAGCCCTCCGGGTTCATTGATTCTGCGCATCCTCAGCATGTATGTCGCTTGATCAAATCTCTCTATGGTCTGAAGCAAGCCCCACGCGCCTGGTACCAGCGGTTTTCCACTTACATTACCTCTTTGGGGTTCTCACCTTGTCTCGAGACACTTCCTATTTGTGTTTAGCTCGGAGATCGACCGCCTACATTACGCTCTATGTTGATTTACATCATTCTCACCGCTTCCTCCAAAGGCTCTTTTTGACGCTACCGACTTCGCCATGAACGATGAGTTCTCTATGAGACCTTGGGGATCTCCACTATTTTCTTGGCATTTCGTGTTAGTAGTCAATTCTTACTCTCATTGAGAGAGGATGACAATAGGAGTTGGGGCAATTTTACGGTTTATTTCTCACATTAATGCCATGCCAACTTTGAGGGGTTGGGGTTACATATTTATAGCAGGCGATCAAGCATATGCTAAGATGCTAGTCTAAGATCTTGTCCTAAAGATGCTAGTCTAGTCTAAGATGTTTGTCCTTAGATGTCATCCTAAAGATGCTAGTCTTAGTCTAAAAGCAGATGTTGTCCTAAAGATGCTAGTCTTAGTCTAAAAGCAAAAAGGCTAAAAAGACTACCATGAGGACCACAAAGACCAACAAAGACAAGGACTTATTTCATCATTCTCCCCTAAGTCTTATCCGTCGTCTTGTGGGAAAGTTGGAACATCCGGTCTGGAGCGAAGCTCAAGGAACTTGATCCTCCCAAGGGCTTGGTGGCGGTCCGCAAGCGGTCCTTAGTGTTGATGTAGCGCGCTTGATGCTTCTTTGTCCAAGCAATCCGGATGAAATGGTACCTCACCCGGATGTGCTTGCTCCGTTCATGAAAAACGGGTTCTTTGCGAGGCAGAGCGGACTTCTTTGTCCTTTGAGTTCCACCGCTTGAGATCTCTGCCGAGGAGATCACCAAGCGATCGAGCAAGCCAAAGTGCTCGAGTCGAGCGGTGGAGGTCGCTATGTACTGGCCTCGCATGGACAGGCCACCACTTGTCGCTAACCGATCGCCAACCTAACGAGGCACTTGCCGAGAAGAAGAGAATCCCGCTTCGTGCTCTTCTTTGGTGTCGATGTCGCCGCGTGGTCATTGTCATTTAGTCGAAGCGAGTGTGCCTCTCCGGGGCACCTCGGTAGTAGAGGCGTGGTCGAGGGTCCCCGCAACATAGCGGATGATCCTCTTCCACTGTTGGTGCTATGTCGCTTGGTCATTGCATGAACCGACTAACGTGGCCGACGGAGAAAGCCAATCCGGTGTGTGGACGAGGTAGCGAGGCTCCCACAAGACGCCGGTCTCAGTGGCGCCCAACTCTTCCGTCGCGTCGTCGCGCTCGCCTTCACCGCTCCTCCATCGGAGCGAGTCTTTGGGTTGCGCGATCGGTGAGCCGGCCAACTCAACTACACGCTTAGCGTGGGCGGTGCAATCTGCGTGATTCCTGAGTCGCCCGGTGCACCTCGATCCCGGTAGAAGGAGAGAGGCCCGTGTCACTCATTTGGAAGGTGACCATCTCTTCCTTGAATATCGCCACCTCCACGCCCTGGTGCGGTGATCACCAAGTCGTCGACGTGACACCCACCGCCGAGGCGTTTCCACCATTGCCCGCCGCAGATGGTCAGCTCGTGCGGGCTTTGCTCAAGCCCATCCTTTTGAGCGTGGAATCAACTTGGCATTCCACGCCTCGTCTGCCGCAAGCCATAGAGGCCTTTGCGCAGCGTAGCACCTTTCCTCCTTGCCGAATCTCAAAGCCCGTGCCATTGGTGCACGTAGACCTCCTCCTTCAAATCGCCGTTAAGAAACGCCGATTTAACGTCCATGTGATGAACATGCCACCTTCTGGCGACCAACGCAAGGAGAAGTCGACGGATTCCATCCGTGCCGGAAGCGAAGGCATCGTCGGTCGATCCTCTCGCTGCGACGAAACCGCGTGCCACCAAGCGAGCCTTGTGTTGACGATGGCGCGGCTTCATCCTCTTCGACTTGAACACCCACTTAAGAGTGATCGCGGTGACCACGAGGAGATCGCAAGCTCCAGCGCGGTTCTTCTCAACCGCATCCATCTCCGATCAGCATCGCGACACGCCATGCCGCATGTCTCGCGGCCTCCGCGAAGAACGAGGCTCGCCGTCGTCACACGCAAGATGCAATCAAGCCTCCAGATCGCGAGGCACGGATCCGCACACCGGCCGTCGCCGAAAGGTTCCCATCGTCGACGATCATCGCGGCCGCCGTCGTGATACACGCCGAGGCGCCATCGTGGGAGAAGCGAGATGCGAACTCCACCGCCGCCGTGGTCGACACTAGCCGATCTTGGAGTGGGCGTGCGGAGGAGTGGCCGCTGGTCTTTGGAGTCGCGTGGGTTGGCGAAAAATTTGCCGCAGAAGGTTGTGGTGGAGAGCATGACGCCGAGTCGGTGGAAGCTCGGGATTGGGGTAGGCATGCTTTCGATGAAGAGGAGCCGCTTACTCCCCAGCCTCCCTTGAAGTGCTCGGCGATGAAGTCGTTGTATGTCTGAGTCGAACCATCGCCCACCGCCTTGTCCCATGCCCATCCTCGCCCTTCGTTGAACACTCGTCGTGGCCGCAGTCTTGCACGCCGTAATCCTGGGTCAAGAATGCGGTAGGCTTTGAGCCCTCCGCGAGCCGAGGAACACCGAGTGCTTGCGCCGAGCTTGCCATGGGGCTAAGCTCCTTGACGAATGCGAGGCACCAAGACCCGTAGGTGAGAGGCTAGCGGCTGGCGCCCATGCCAAGCCTCAGACGGCGTCCCGCCATTGAGAGCCTTGGTGGGCGAAGCGGTTGAGGATGTAGACGGCCGCTACCACCGCTTTCCCCAAAGGCAGTGGCATCCCCTCGCTGGGAGGGCCCGAGCCATCCCCACAACCGTCTCAGTTGCGCTCGGACGACGCTGCTTCTGCTGCGGTCAGACGGCGATGAGTAGTGGCTGAATGCTCCTCATCCGCCTGAAGATCGACGCGAACTCACCGCCGTGAATTCGCCGCCGTTGTCGGTCTTGAAGACGCGCAGCTTTGGCCGATTCCGCCTCCGCAACAAATTCGCGCTGATGGCATCCGCACCTCTCCCTTGCCGCCGAGAACCATCACCCACATGTAGCGGGAGAGGTCGTCCGACGCAGCAAAGAAGTAGCGTTGTCCTCTGGTGTGGCCGGTGTCATGGGCCACACAAGTCCGTGCACGAGCTCGAGCCGCCCTGCCCTGCTCGACTCGGCTGGGAAAAGAGAGCCGTACTCTGCTGTCAAGACGCAGACGTCGCAGAATCGCTTCCACGTGGTCAAGGCAAGGGAGGCGCACCATCTCGTTAGCACCGAGCCTCTTCGGGGCCTCAAAGTGAAGGTGCCCAAAGCGCTCATGCCATCGCCACGCCTCATCGTCCCCGACGAGCAACAAGGCGAGAGGTTGTGCCACTGCACGTTGAGGACGTAAGTCGATTGATGCCTCTGGTTACCTTGGCAAGAAGGCGGCGATGGTGATCCCAATTCCTCATGACTCGTTCTTGATCGCCACGCGAAGCCGTTCTCATCCACCGCCCCAAGTCGATGATTGAGTTCATTAGCGGGGATGTAGTAGATTCCGGTGAGCGACTGTGTTCTCCGGACTTCGGCATGAAGAGGATGAGCGACGCCCTTGATCTCCTGCCGAGGCGTCCCCAAACTTGACGGAGCCTCGGACGTTGGAGTCAAGTTCGGTGAAGAACTCCGTCGACCGGTCATGTGATGGGTAGCGCCAGGTGTCGAGCACCACCCGTCAATCTTGTCGCCGCCGAGCTATCGCCAAGAAAGGCGTGTGCTCTCGGCTCATCAAGGTGGAGGAGATTCGCCGCGGCCGATGCCGGAGATAGCTCGATGCTTGCGTGTGCGGGAGCGAGCCGCTTTTCTTCTCCACTTTGTGCGGCGTGGGCTCGCCACGCCGTGGTCGGCGACACTCCTTGGCCCAATGGCCAAGCTTGCCGATGCGGCAGAGTCGTCTCGTCTTGCGCTTGCGGTTGCGGTGGCGCCGCCTGGCGCCTCGCACGGCGTCACCTCTCAGACGCCCTCGCGCTTCACCGACGCGTCCGTTCACGCTTTTGCGCGGCTTAAGCGCTTATGCGGCGCTTTGTCGCGGAAGAGACTCTTCTTCCCGACACCTGGCGGGCCTCCCATTGTTCCCGAGTGAGATCTGACTTCCGCCGATGGTGATAGGCCCCGAGAGGCGTCAGGTTCGTCATTGTCGGCGACCTTGAGGCGACCTATCGCCTCTTCGATCGACATCGTGGAGAGATCCAGCGAGACTCGATCGAGCGAGCGATCGCTTGTACTTCTGGGGATGCAACGAAAAGCTTCGGACGCTCTCCTCGCCGTAGGTGTCGCCGCCAATCGCACCATCTTCTGCAGCAGAGTGTTGAGACGGAGAGCAAAGTCGTCTAACGCCCTCACCGCTTGAAGGCGAGTTTTCCCACTCCTGCGAAGTGCTGCGCAGGGTGGTCTTCTGCGCGCGATGGCTGCCGTCGCGCTTGCCGCAATGATGGCATCCCAGCCTCCTGGCGATTCGCTTGTTGAAAGCGAAGCGCATCTCGGGCGAATCGCGGTTTATGAGGGCATCGGCCGTCGATCCTCGTAATCGGCGTCGCCGTCTCGAATCGCTTCCCATGTGCCGCGCTGGCCGCACCGCATCACCGCGTTCCGCTCGGCGTAGTTGGTCTTGGTGAGTAGGCCATCCATCGCCGGACCGACGTCCCGACAATGGCTCGATCCGTGGTGACCATCGTCTGGGTCCGGTCGAGAGCGCCATGCAGTAAAACCGCGATCTCCATCGACCCAACCGCCCGCCGGAGCGCCATTAAGCGCGTCCGCGCTGTCTGGCTGCCACCACGCTCATGGGAGTCTTGTTGCCGCTCACTCGCGCCGCTTCACTGTGCCTCGCTCGCCGGCCGAGGCCGCGTCGATCTGCAGGCGAGCCGGCGGCGAAGGCTCTTCAGAGCTTCGTGTGAGCTCGCTCTCTTCTTGACGCTGCCTGTATTTACATCGCCGCTTCTTCTTCCGCTTCGCTCTGCCGCTTCTGCTTTGCCCGATTCATGCCGCCGGCTTGCCGCTCTTGCGTCATTGTGCGATCTCTGCTGCTTCGCTTCATGGTCCTCTCTTGCAACCTCGGACTCTCAAGGTGCTACAAGGCCGAGGCGACCGAAGGCCGAGATCGTCGCCGGACATGGCGCGCTAGTGGGTTTCTTGCTAGGGAAGAAGTCGCCTCGAACAGCCATGCTTGTCTGTTCAGAGATGAAGGTGGCGAGGAGCAATACTGCTAATGAGCAAGGGGCGTGGGAAGGAGATGAGCAAGAGATGTTTAGGCCGCAGAAAGAACGGCTCTGATACCACTTGTTAGTAGTCAATTCTTACTCTCATTGAGAGAGGATGACAATAGGAGTTGGGGCAATTTTCCGTTCATTTCTCACACAATGCCATGCCAACTTTGAGGGTTGGGGTTACATATTTATAGCCGGCAGTCAAGCATATTCTAAGATGCTAGTCTAAGATGCTGTCCTAAAGATGCTAGTCTAGTCTAAGATGCTGTCCTAAAGATGCTAATCTTAGTCTAAAAGCAGATGCTGTCCTAAAGATGCTAGTCTTAGTCTAAAAGCAAAAAGGCTAAAAAGACTACCATGAGGACCACAAAGACCAACAGTACAAGGACTTACTTCATCATTTCGGTCCAAAGGTCTTCAACTGGTATGGTTCTCTCCCAACGCCAGTACGCTGTGGATCTTCTTCGGCGTGCCGGCATGAGTGATTGTCATCCCACCAACACCCCTGTTCACACTCGATTGAAGCTTTACATTCAGAGAGTTCGCTTTATTCTCGATCCCTCGAATCTGAAGCTTAGCCGGTGCTCTGATATCTCACTTTGACTCGCCTGGACATTTGCTATGCGATTCAACAGTGTGTCTCTTTATGCATGATCCTCGTGAGGTTCATCTTGCTTTAGTTAAGCGGATTCTACTAAGACATCAATGGCACACTTGATTTCGCCTGCGCACCTCTCACCTCCTCCCTACCACTCTCAACCTACTCGATCTTGATTGGGTGTTGTCTCGACTCTCGGCGTTCCACTTCGAGCTATTGTGTCTATCTTGGTGACAACCTCATTTCATGGTCTTCCAAAAGGCAGCCAACTGTTTCTCGTTCAAGCGCCGAAGTTGAATACCACGCATGCATAATCTTTGTAGTGAATCTTTGTTGGATCCGTCGGCTTCTATGCGAAGCTTCATTCTCTCTCCAAAGATGCTACCATCGATTTCTGCGACAACATCAAGATCGTCTACATGGTCGCCAACCCTGTTAAAGACAAACGCACCAAACATATCGAAATTGATATTCATTTTGTGCGGGAGAAAGTTTCTCTTGGTCATGTACGCATCCTGCATGTGCCGTCCAGCTCTCAATTCGCCGACATAATGACCAAAGGGCTGCCATCCAAGTTATTCTTCGAGTTCCGGTCCAGTCTTGGCGTCCGCAAACCTCCCGCTACGACTGCGGGGGTGTTAGCGATTTCTTGATTTATTTTAGATAGACTGTAATCTTCTGTACATGGTTACTTTCAGTTTTGCTTTCCAGGCTAGCATATTTCTTTAGTCAGCTTTCAGTTTTGGCTTTGTCAGTTTTCTCTTTACCTGTCTCTAGGGTTTTCTGTATAGCCTTATTCTTGTATAAATATGAGGGGTAAGCACAGGCCCATTTCTGTGCTGGGTTTTCCCATTCGTATTTCTTACAGTATTGGAGACAGCTGATGCGGACCGTGTCTACGTCCGCCGCAACCGCATGCAAGCGCCAAACCAGGAAGGAGCACATTAGGCGCATGCAAGATTGATCTTATCCTTAGTTTCCTTTTCATTTAAATTCTGAATTTATTTCCTTGTTTTTAGGATCTGATTGTTAGCTCTCTATGGGAGGGGTTTTGGTTAATAAAAAGGGCAGGAAGCCTCAGAAAATGGTACGCTTTCAGTACCGCAAATCTAGTCTCAGGCGCTGCCGTCGATAACCGGCCGGTGGCACCGTACAGCCAGTTATCTCGCCGTTGTAGATTCCGCTACGACGGCGACCACTTCCCTCTCGCGCGTAGGGCTCCGCCCGGGGACTCGCGCGTTTAAGCGTTCACAAACCCAAGAACCACATCAACAGCACTCAAGTATTTTGAACAGACCATGTACGTTGATAAAAGGGATATCTGTGTTGTACATATAACCAGTAACAGCATACATCTTGCTATGTTCTGATCAATTATAAGTGAAAACCATTGAGCAACAAATGTCCACTTTAACCAACAGGGAGATTAGTAAAAGAAACTAAGAAACTAATTCATTCTTAAATGACCTTTCTGCTAATTACTACCAAAGAAAGCGAGGTCCGAGATTTTTAGTTGCCACCAGGAACAGGATAATTTTATAAAGTTCCATGAATTGGCACCAAGAGGCAAGAAATTATGCAAATTAAAATGATAACTTCAAAGTTCTGAAATATGGAACCTGCAACACTTGAGGAGTCTTCTACCATGCGACCACCTCCAAGAGCCCCTCCTGACACATGAAGTCGTGCATTGACAAAAACCTAAACCAACAAAAGAAAATAGAAATATAGCGTTACTGTTACACAAAAAATACAGTGAGATCAATCTCAAAATTAAACAAATAAATATAACTTAGGGGCCAAAAATTAGTAACTTACAGCTGCATGTTGATATCTGGGTGATGGAGAGACACCAGGGGCAATTGCCCACTCCCAGCGCCCATCCCTATGTTTTGCAAGGCCATATGCATTTGATAGGGGCTGATGATTTTAACCACAAAAAGATGTACATCATTAGCTATGACAAGTATGATTGGAGTACAAATGTACAAGAGATTAAAAACAGAAGCCGCTGCCTCTCCAAAAACCAGTGTAATACTGTTATTCCAAAATGCCCCTAATCAGTCGAATTCAGATTCAGTTTACAGCCTACCTGAAAAGTTTTTTTGGGCCTGACCAAAATTTCTTTAAAAGGACATGATTTTACAAGTAAATTAACTAAAACAGGCAATTCAAGCATTCCCTAACAAATTCAATATAGATGAAGATCACGACGAGCCAACTCATCCTATGCCATAAAGAAGTAGATGTAACAAGACCAAAAAAATGCACTGTTGGTGGCTTGGTGTAATCATGCAATGCTTCTGACTATCATTTACCCAAAAAAATATATGAACCCTTATAAAAGACTTAAGACAGCTTCTAATCTAAAAACTAAGATAGGCAAATTTCATACCATATATTCGTATTAGAAGAAAACCATAAATGCCCAAATAACTAAACATGCACAATCAGCAATTCTTAAATTTTGCTCCAGGATCCAGTAAAACTTACTCCCACGAGTAGTATTGTCACTTACCACACTATTAGCATCCCTCCCACCACAAAGCAAAAGAAGACCATCAGAGCGGGCACCTGCAGTTGCATACCTGGAGTAACATTACCACAGACTACAGTCAATGGAAAAATATAAAGCTATGAACCATCTGTAGTCTCTACTTCCAACAAGATACGAAAAAGTATCTCACAGCAATTCAAATGCATAGGTTTCATTACAGCAAATAACTAATTGTGAAGTACAGTAAGTAGCAAAAGGTTCTATTAAGATTTGTGGTGTTTAGTCATACAAATACAATACAGATGGACTTAACAGACCTCAAACCGCTTTTGGTTATATGGGCAACTGCTTTCGAAAACATAACAATAATATTGAGCTGTATACCACTAAAATTTTCCATAATTGCCAGAACCCAAAATAAAGCACTCCAGTGCTTAACTAAGCCTGATGGTGCGGGTGCCACAACAGGCTACTACACAACATAGCATGAAAGGAAAAAAATGAATTATTGAGAGCTATTATAATTAATGAAGGCAAGGTAGCGACTAGCGTGCATCAGATCTTAGCTCATTAATGTACATGACCGAATCTTGCAAAGACAATATTGCAAGGTTTGAAGTCAACATCACCAAAGAAGTGTTTCTTATTTGCACACTTACATGCATGGAGGTGGCCCTTCACCTTCTGGTTCAAGTTTCCTCCATTCATATGGCTTTGCAGCAGTATCAAGGGCCCACACATCTGCCAGAGGACGCTTCCCTGAAATATTAATGTACTATTAGTATTGAAATCAGTTAGGATGGAACAATCTGTAAGTAGCTACATTTATAGCCTTGGTAAGCACGTTGGCAATTTCCTACCATCATTTCCACCAATTGTCAACAAGAATCGCTGCCCAACCAAAGCCATCACATGTCCGTATCGTGGACCAGGACCGGGCCCTTGAACCACCACTCTACATAGAAGACGTAGAATGCTTAGCAGGGATAGGAGCAAAAGTAAATTCTGAATTCAAATCACAGTAGAGTAACAAACACCTGTGCCATCGCGGTCGTTGTTGTGTTAGATCCAGAACATGAAGGTCCTCTGCAGATAAACCAGCAGGGCCTATACCACCCTGGATTGCAATAAACAATGAGAGGACGAGATAATATTTAGTTTGCATTAGCACTGTCCTGACAAAAAAAAATGGATGCAGCTAGAGGCAGAAACCAAAAGCGTAGAGTACCTGAATGACCACCATGGTTCCAACAGCAGTCGCTACATGAGCAGCTCTTGGTGAAGGAGGTTCACCAAGTGGAGTAAGCCTGACAACAATGTGTTGTGGTTAATCAGAACTAATAAGTGTTACTAAGATAAACATCACGCTACCCAGAAATGGGATAGGATCTAAAGAACTTTGGGTAGAGGTGGTGGGTGGGAATCTAACACATAGCTTCCAAGCACCAAAACCAAAAATAATTTTAAAAAATTTAAAACCACCGTACCTGCTCCACTTATTTGATAACACATCATAACAGTGGACATCTGCAGTGGCACCAGCAAGACCTGCAATCAATGAGATCAATAAGGAAATCAACTTTGTGTACAAACTATGAACCTCTTGACTTTTGCAGATAAAAGAATTAAGGAGACCAAACTCCCTTTCCACACCAGCTAAGGTCCTCCAACACCTCAAAGTATGGTTTTTGAGCAGTTCATTTGGTCCTTGATCTAACAAAAGGTCTAAGCCTGCAATACTATGACCAGAGAACCTGAAGACATTTAAATTTCATTCCAAGTTTGGCTTTTAAAGTAATTCAATTCACCTAGTCAACAATTAACTCTTTATCCTAGGGTGTCCAATGGACCACCATCCACTCCAACCACATCAGAATTTCAAATCAACATTTACGGTTTGAAACTATTGAATATCCAATTATCCATTCTAACACAATCATATGTCTAATGCCGCAACACAACTTAGGTAGGCATTACAGAGAACCATAAGGCCCTATTTCTTACCATGTCTAGAATCTCCCAAAATGCAATGTAATTGCAATATGAAGTATTAGAATATCCCCGATCATAAATTAAGTTTGGCACCTCGAACCATATAAGAGCAACATATTTGGCCTTCCAAGTAACAGACTGCCACATGAATTACAAAGCAATATAATGCCTTGACGTCCCACTCATAATTACTACCCAAACCAGATAGGACTTCAGATTCCCCCTCAGTAACAATTTTTAACCTAATCCGGTGTAAACCGGTAAGACCACCCCTGAACAGTAAATACCATGAATTATTCCTCTGAATGAGACACTGAAAGCCACAATCTGCTCTAGTACCTATCCCTGATAAAAATTCTTCCCAAAATCAGTTTTTCCCTCCTCCCACAGCAAAGCGAGATTAACGACAAAACCGTTCGTTACTCTTCCAATTCCCTTCAGACTATGGCTCTCATCCGACACCAACTACAAAACAGTACGCTATACCACTAGCTAAACCATCTGAAACAATAGCAGCTAAGGTTGAAGGGGCGTACGGATCCCGGCGCTCCCAGCTGACGAGGGTGGCGTGGCGGAGTTGCCCTCGAGTGCGGTGGCGCCACCGAAGAGGATCAACCGCGAGCCTATGTACCCCGGCGAACCCTCCTCCCCGACGGCCGGCACCGCGGTGAGCGTGTGCCCGCACCGGCACCCCGGCCCGTCCTCCTTCATCTCCATCACCGCGTTCACCATCGTGTACCCCGGGGCAGGCCTTGGCACCGCCACCACCGCCGCGGCCGCCGCCGGAGACACGCCCGCGCCTGCAGCACCTACTTCCGTGGGCGTCGCGGGCGCCGACGGCGACGCCGAGGAGCTCTCGCTCCCGGACCCGCCGCCCTGTGCCGCGGCGTCCGAGTCGGAGTCCGACTCCGTCGTCATGCGCGAGTCCACCTCCATGGCCGCCCGCCGCTAGGGTTTGCAAGAGCTCGAGATCTCCCACGCGCGCACAAGAGCTGGGGGGCCGCCCTAGGAGACGGGTAATCTGGTGGCGGCCGGCGAAGCCGCCATCGCCTGAACCCTAGACTTCACTGCTCGCCGGCGGCGAGGCGATGGGATCGCGAGCACGAGAGAAGGAGAGGTAAGCGGGAAAGCCCCTGGCGATTTGGGAATTGCGTGGAGTTGGAGAGTGGTGAGGAGGCGGAGGATGTTGGGAGGGTGGGAATGGGAATACGGGAGATCTCGGGGACTAGAGTGAAAAAGTTTAGGGAGAGGAGTGGAGTAGAGGCTGAGGTGACGGACACGGGGACGAATTTTTGTACTTGTATTGGTTTTGTTTGGTGGACACTGGGGACTCTCGTAGTCTCGTGCTGGTCCCTGATTTTTTGTTTATTTCGAAATGTGGTCCTCTTTTTGAAGAATGCATTTTCGAAGGGGCGGGTGCTAGCTGCATAGATAAGCTGTCAAGAAGTGCTTCTTATATATCACTCTTTTAATATAAATGAATTGTATAAATTTTAAAGTATTATTTGTTAATGTTTTTATATATATTTTTATATATGATTTAATATTTATGCAATTAAATTATATATATCTTTTATATATGATTTAATATTTATGCAATTTTCAAATAACGATTGATGGTAGCACTTCCCGTTTTAGGTATTGGTTGACTGTTGTCTGAATGTTTTTGTAAGCAGGTCTTGGTCATTGTAACGCGTTATGGACTGCAGCTGTCCTTAACTTTCTTTTTGGTTGTATTTGGTCCACCTCCTCTTCTTTCTTAATTTGATGACGTGCAGATCTCCTACGGGTTTTGAAAAAAAAAAATATTGATATGTCTTACGTCCTTTGAATAATTTTATGTAGGATTTTATGTCAGTTTAACAATAGGACTGATGTTTGTTATAGTGTACCCAGCTCTTTAATAGTACAAACTTTTAGTCGCCTCTTTGTTTGTGTGGAAAGCTTTCTTTAGCCAAGTTTTGTGCCATGTCATTCCATGGTGAATGGACAACAGGTAATAGCATGTAACATTGATAGGCTACAAGATTGATGGGTTCCATTTGTTTTTACTTTTGATTCTAGATTTTGGCTTCAAAAGCAGAATAAAAAATAAATAATTCGATTCTAGAACCCGATTCTCACAACCCAGATCACCCATATACATTAGAATCCACAATTCACTTCATATGTACTTTTACATTCCGGTTTTTGGAGAATCAACTTCTCTACAACCACAATCCAGAATTAGTTTTAAGAGAATCCAAAGCAAAAACAAACAGGCCCTAAGTGACTATTTGTTTTTGCTTTTGATTCTAGATTCTAACCCCAAAAGAAGAATCAAAAACAAATAAATCGATTCTAGGAATCGATTTTTACAATCTAGCCCACCCATATATACTAGAATCCACAATTCACTTCATATGTACTTTTAGATTCCAGCTTTTGAAGAATCAGTTTCTTTACAACCACAATCCAGAACTAGCTTTTAGAGAATTAAAGCAAAAACTAATAGACCGGAAGGAAAAGTGTTTGACTCCATCACCGTGGTTTGTATGATTTGAAAGGTTACGATCGTTAAGTAAGATCTAAGAAGAAATCCGTGCGATTGAGACTGATTGGGGTGTTGAATGTAGGGATTCCATTCACTTGATTTTGTTATTTTTTAGATTATCTCTTATGTCGGTGGTTCTTCATTTTAATTATTGGTTGTCCTACTATATTGTCTTCAGTGAATTGATGCGAAATCTTCTTGCGTGTTCTTAACAGAAGTGGATGATCTCAATCAATTTATGTGCAATCCTCTTGCCTGTTCTCAGTGTCCAGAGACTCTAGAAGTGGAGCTAGACCAAAAAACTAGAGCCATCTCGAAGAAACTACGAGGAACCAAGCTTTACTTACGAAAAGAAAGGGACAATTTATTATTATGTACTCCACTCATAAATAGCTATCATTTTGGCTGGCGAATACACAGGGAATGTTACAAATGATGTGTAATCTAATTCCAAAAGACCTTGGTTTACCTGAAAATATTAGTCAGCAATAACATAAAGGAAAGCAAAGTAATAAAAAAGATAAGAGTTGCCGTCAGACCCAATCACGAATAGGAAATGCTCATCGAGATACTAGACCGTCCAAGGCCAATCGGCATCTCTCACGAATTAAGATTTCATCATTCGGCAATCAACAAACCTGCAATCATAGGTAACCATAGCATTGCATCAATAGTGCACAAATATCTCTTGGTAGAAAGGTAAAAGCCACAGGATAAAAATGTAAGACAGCATTGCTAAAAGAGATAAGGACTCCCAGCCGAACCCCAGTCCATTCTCCCCCAAGACCACCAAAGCTAGCCAGGACATAGCCAACCACCAGTCCAGTTCATTTCCAACCACACAGGTTAGCAAGCCAAGGGTAAGGAGACAGCTAGGCAACGGAATACCCCACCCTATTCATTCTTATCACCGAAGTCACAGGCAACACCCCCAAATCCACCTCAAGCTCATCCAAACCATCATGAGCAAGGCAAAGAACTAAGAGTATTCTCCTGCCAACCGAGATCCAGCATGTCCTAACTCATTCATTTTCCACACCTACACCTAGCAAATCAAGCCAAAGCCAAAAGCAAGGCGAGGAGCAACCAAACCCCCAAGCAAGCACCAAGAAGTCCATAGCACCGCCAGCACCAAGACACCACAATCAGGAGTAAGACCACCAGGGAGCAAGAAGCCAGGAGGCCAACCCTAAGCCACCACTAGGAGGAGGCCAAGAACAAGGAGGTCAAGCACTCAGCCAACTCACCACCAGCATCACAGTACTAATCATCTCTATTCCCCAAACCCTCATCATCATTAAGTACATATACACTACTACAAAAGGACTTATATCAGACTCCTCACTTACGGTCTTCAAAAACCGTCTGTGATGAAGTGTCATCACAAACGGTTTTTTTGCAAAAACAGACGTGATGAGTCTTAGACACATCATAGATAGTTTTTTTTGCCAAAACCGTCTGTGATGAAGGGAACATCATAGACGGTTTTAGCCAAAAATCGTTTATGATACTGCCCCTCTCATCACAGATGGTTTTTGACTAAAACCGTCTATGATGAGGGCCGCATCACAGACGATTTTAGCCAAAAACCATCTGTGATTTGGATCTCAATATATATTTACCCGCTCGTGTCGTCTTTTACCTGGCCCAAACCCTAGCCTAGCCCCACACATGCCGTCTCCCCCGGGCGTTCCCCGACGCCCCCCACCCTGCGGCGTCCCTCTAACCTCACCCCCGCCGGCTGCTGCTTGGCACCCTGGTCATCCCAGTGCTGATCTCCTTCCTCTTCCTCGCATCGACTGATAGCATCTTTCTCTTCCCCTTTGTTGGATCCTGCTCACCCTACACACACCGCCCCTAGTACTTGGGATCGTGCCATGCGTTGTCGAAGGCACCAGGATCTGGATACAGGCCAAGGGCTAGCTGCTCTACGAGGTCGCCATCGCCAGGACACACGCCGCGGTGGCAGATAGCGGTGAGACGGTCGGCGCCATACCGTGGTTCCTAGGGGAGAGCGACACCATCGAGCTGGTTCCACATGAACATAGAGTGATTCAATCACTCGACCGACCTAGATGCTGCAAGAATCTCGGCATGGGGAGGGAATAATGGGTTCATCCTATGGAGTTTGATCTTGGAGACAAGTACTCATCAACTCTGAGACAAATACCAAAGGAGTACTCATCAACTCTCTTCTGTCTGCAAGATCAGGTTTTCTAATTAGCTGCTACCTTAAAGTTAATGTAGCCATATGGGTTTGCCTTCTCATTTACAATCTCTTTTTTTAATAACTCAGGCAACTCCATGCAACTTTCAAGTTATCAAAATAGTGATAGAATAGAATTTTGGCAAGGATTTACATGACATGTAAGTATTGAAATTAATACGCTTTTAGATTGATTATGTCATTTGAATACATCAGAGTTCGTATTTGTTTTGTTTCAGAAAATTTGATATTGTATGTGTTCATGCTGATAAGTTGCCATGCTCTTGAATTGTTTATCATCAAAAAGAAGATCAAAGGCCCTTCATGGTTATCGATTTCTAAATTTGTTGTGTGTCCATCTACTCAGCGGGTATATCATCAACTTGACTCTGTCTTATTTCATATCAAGTTATTTAATATTCTCCTGCCTACTGTTTCATATCAAAATATCCAATAATTGCATAACATATTAACATTTTGAAGGAATCTACATGTCACTGAAACATCTAGGGTCCTATTCTTAGCTGAAATTTAGCTAAGTGTCTAATTTTACCATGACTTGGATAGCCAAAACTTAGCTAAATTTAGGCTATCCAAGTTATGGTAAAATTAGACACTTAGCTAAATTTGGGCTATCCAAATCATGGTAAAATTAGATACTTAGCTAAATTTGGGTTACCCAAGTCATGGTAAAATTAGACACTTTCTATTCGAGTCTACTTCTCACATATGTTGAAGTGTGTTGACTAAAATCCTTTATTGTATTATGTTCATTACATCTTAATATAGTGTTTTCATTAAATTATACAGCTTTAGACAATATCTTGAATAATTAGGCGTATCATTCTATATTTTTATGTAATCCTTTTGTTTCAGAGGGCATGCTATCTAGTGTGACAAGGGTATATCATAGATAGTTCTAAGCTAGAATAGTTTGTGATGAGCCCTCATCACAGACTACTGTGATTAGCCCTCATCATAGACGGTTCTAGGATAGAACTGTCTGTGATGTTAATTTTCACTAACGGTTCAAAAACCGTTTATGATGATCTATTGCCATCACTGACACTTCGATACAGACGGTTCATAAAATCGTCTACGATGTGGTTTGTGAATCGTCTGTGATGTGCGCTTGTCCAATAGTGATAGATCGATGCTTCTACTAAACTTTAGAAATTGAGAACCCTAGTGCAGTAGCAAAGGGTAGACAGTAGAGGGAGTAGATGCACTAGGGGTCTCAGAGGAGGGTACCCTAAGGGCAGCGTAGTGAGTGCCCTACAATTACCTTGCACTCCCCGACATATAGGTATTACCAGCGTCGTCGCCACGCCATCAGACCTAGAGCACCACTCCCAAATCATCATCGACTCACGCCCATCATTAACCCCATACCATGAATCCCACACACGAAATCATCTAGCATCCATAACAAAACTAACAGAAATAAATCAGCAAAATGGGGGAAACTAGAGACAACCGCACAAAGGGAGGAGGGGGCTAGTGAGGCAGAGGTGGCCCAGAGGGGGGCAGGCCAAGACGATCGAGCCAGGGTAGCGGCATTGAGGAGGAGCAGGCTGGGCCTAGCCACGGTGTAAGGCGCTAGGAGGCAAGGGAGGTTGGGAGGAGGCGGACAAACCATAGGGTGCGTCGGTAGGAAGGCGGCCTGGAGGCGATCGAGCAGGCCTAGGGCTCACTTACACGCACAAGAGAGTGGGGAGAGACCACAGAGGAAGAGGCTAGGCTACGACTGGAGGAGGGGAGCTAGCGCCAGCATGTGGGGGGACGGGCTAGATTAGGGAGGAGCCAGGGAAAAGAAGATGATACGAGAGAAGGGAGGGGAGAAGAAGAAGAAGCCAAAGAGGTAAGGTGCAACCAGGAAAGAAAGGAAGAAAAGAGGAGGAGAAAAAAAAAAAAAGGAGAAGAGAAAAGAGAAATAGGAAAAGAAAAGTAGAGAAAAAAATCATGAAATAATGTTAATAATATTAATAATTACAAATAGAAGAATAACTGCAATGCAAACAAGAAGCGGTGACAACGTTAAAATTTAAATAGAAGCAAAAAAGATGGAGAAGGTAATCAATCACATAAATAAATGGATAACTAATATTAGTAACTATCAAAATGATTTAATTAGATAAATAATACATATAACTAAGTGAAAATCTAACAAACATCTAATATGCAAAAATGATGAATTCAAGTTCTACGCACACATACATTTAACAGAAATCAGATATTAAATACCACCATTAACCACCATATCGATTAAAATAAGGAAGCTATACCTAGGCCAAGGCGTAAACCAAACTAAAATATGCTATGTTAAAATATGATAAAGCAAATCATTCTGAATTAAAATACGCCTAGTTAAAATACGTCAAATTAAAGTATCTCAAATTGAGATGCACAGTAGACATACATCACTTTAACAGAACTTGGGAAAAAGGTTGGACGCCATAAAATACATGATAATTTGATAATCATCTGAAAAATAGTATTCCATAAGTTTAGGAATTAAATTAAATCCGACAGACCGGCGGGATATCGTCGCGACTTTTGGAACCGGATATCCTCACGAGAAGGAGAGAGCACCTTTCTTCAAAATCGGCGGGTGGGACGACATCACCCATGAAGGAGAATCGGGTAAGGTCCCACGACTTGCGGCAATTTTGTCCCGCATATATGCCGAGCCGTCGGCCATGGTAATGTGGTGATGACCTTAAGCCTTCGGGTTGAGAAGAGGGTTGCCGAGATGTTTGGAACCCAAGGGCAAGGAGCTTAAGCAACCGTCACTTTTATAGCCCGGCAATTCGGACGAGCAAATCGAGGCGAGGGGAGATTGATCGAGAGGATGGTGCGGCGCGCAGACGCCCTAGCGAGGAGATCGAACCGATACATGTAATCGATGTGGGCGATATAGCTCGTAGGTCTATTCCGAATCGCCGAAAAGTGGCTTACGAGATCCTTGACAATGTCTTAGCGGCGATATGCTCGATGCCGCCGACATTGTGATGGCCGACCCATATTATCCTCGTGCTCGAGCGGGAGCTCGGGCTCTCGCTAGAAGAGGTGTCAAGGCCGAGCAAGAGTTGGGACAGAAGGACCTTGCCCTTAGCTGAGACAAAGTCCGCGGTCTCGAGCAAGAGCTTCAGTTTTATTGGTCATATAATTTCTACTCAAATGTATTTTGTTATATGCGACATCATTGATGCATTGGAAAAAAAAACTCTTTTAAGAAGACTATAAATTGGATGTGGTTGGAAGTTGAATATACGATGAGAAGGTGATGTATATGTATATATACAAGTTAGGAGTTCTACCGATGTGCATTGAAATCCGTGGCGGCGGGATGAACGGCGGATGAAAGCTGTTAGAATTCAATGTATCATAGAACTTGCGCGGTGATGATGTATTAAAGTTGGGATACAATTGCTATTAGGTGTGCCGTCGATATGCATTGAAATCAGGGTGCAAGTTAAGAGTTCCGAGCCGAATGGCGTTTCGATGTTCATTGAAGTCGAAAACATTTAGAATAACGTAAACAGATTATGAGTTTAGACATAGAACTTGGCGCAATGGTCGATGTTCCATGAATTGGGGAGCTTGACCATCGTGAATGGTCCTTCCCATGGGGAGAGCTCTGGTCCCACCGGCGTAGGACAAAGTCGCCAACCCGCAAGGGTCGTGGTTTGACCGTCTTTGATCAGGTCATGATGTATCATTGATGACCACGGGGAAAGGCCCGAGGATGTCGGCCCCAGTCGAGAATGGCCATGAGAGTGGGATGGTTTGGCGCCACGTCGGGCCGGTGGGACTTACGAGCGTGGAATTGGCACGCTCGTGTCGCCACGATCGCGAAGCGCCGTCTAGCGCCGCGGCATAATAATATCCCAGCGAATGCTTTGCTCACGAGCGTTCGGAAGACGAGTGAGCATCTTCTCGAGATATGCACTTGAGAGGACTCCAAGTGCCCCTTTACGGTATAGGGCGCCTCTACGAGCTTGTAGACGGAGGATCGCCTTTTCACCGGAACGCTCTTTTCCTGCAATGTCCCATGGGCAAGATATCGATGAATGGCGCCATCCAATGACCTTGCTCGAGGAAGGAGACGCACGACGTCTCTTGCGCCTCTACAGAGGGAATGGAGGGCTTCGCAGATGCTCGTCGCGCCCGGGCGTATCTGTGGTGCCTCCTCTACAGAGGGAATGGAGGGCTTGTGCAGATGCTCAACGAGCGCCCCAGATGGGGCGGGCAACTGCGAGGAACCGACCTTAGAAAGATGGTCGGCCAGGGAATTGTCCTTCCTGGGGATGTAGAGTACTTCGAAATTTCTAAAGTACCGCTCCATCTTCCTCACCTCAACCAAGTAAAGCGCCATTGAGTGATCGGAACACTGATACTCCTTGTTTACTTGGTTGACGACCAGCTGGGAATCGCCCTTCACAGTCAGTCGCTGGACTCCGAGCGCTTTGGACGCTCGGAGTCCGGCCAAGAGGCCTTCATACTCCGCCGCATTGTTTGTTGCGGGGAAGTGTAATTGAATGACGATCGAGCCGATCCTTGAGGGGACATTCAAGACCACGCCACTGCTCGGGACCCGTCAAGCACATGGTCCAACGACCGCCTCGATTCGTGGTCCTTGGTGGTGGCTCGGCTGGGTTCGGCCCATTCCACCACGAGTCTGCTAGAATTTGAGATTTGATCGCGGTAGCGAGGCAGAGAGTGGACATCGAACTCTGCGAGTTCCATGGCTCCATTCGCTATCCCATACGGGCGCCCGTTTTTAGGATCTCCCTAAGTGGAAAGTCGGTCGGGACAACGACCTTGTGAGCTTGGAAGTAGTGGCGCACTTCCTCGAGGCTACGAGCGGCGAGTATAAGAGTTTCGGACCTCGTAACGCTCCTTTGGTCCGTGTAACACTCACGACGTAGTATAACGGGCGCCGCGTCCTTCGCCTCTATCGCCAACACCGCGCTTCGGACTGGGCGTCGCTGCGAGGTATAGCGGCTCCCCGACCTTGGCGTGGCGTGATCGGAGGGTCGACAATCATCGCTTTCAGTTCCTCGAATGAGCGGTTAGTCATTCGTCATTCAGCGAAACCATCATGCTTATGAGCTTTAAGAGAAGGGCAAGCCAGCGCCCCGACCGTGAAATGAAGCGGCTTAAAGCGCCATTCGTCCAGTTAGGGTTTGAACCTCCTTACCGAAGTTTGGGGTTCGCATTCTTCGATGGCTTCGATCTTTTCGGGTTGGCGCTGATGTTCGCGACCCGATGATATACCCAGCACTTTACTGGATTTACACCAAAACGCACTTTTCGGTTAAGCTTTATTCGATGCCTACGGAGATTACAAAAGGTCTCCTCAAGGTCGGATATATGGCCCGAGGATTTTACTCTTAACTACGATGTCATCTACATATACCTCCGTGTTCCTACTATCTCGCTCCAGAAGGTCTTTTGCATCAAGCGCCGGAAGGTCGCCTCGCTCCGCAGTCGAAGACATGGTCGTGTAGCGAAACGTGCTTGCGGGCGTGATGAAGGAAGTCTTCTCTCGCCCCCGGAACAAAGCTAATCTGGTGATAACCCGAATATCGCCCGAAAGCTCATTACCCGGATTCCGCCGTCGCGTCCACCGGTGAGTCGATCGCGCCAGAGGAAGTTGTCCTTCCGCATGCGGCGTTTAAACCGGGTGGTCGCATACACATGCGCCCATTTGCCCCCTTCTTCTTGACGACACGGATTCGCCAACATCTGCGTGTGCTGACTTCTCCGACGGCCGCCTTGAGGAGCTTTCGAGTTCTTCCTGATGATTGCCTGTTTCTCCGGGAAAATCGCCTGAGCCTCTGGCGACAGAAGTCTTTTGTCGGTCAATACCAAATTTCGTGCTCGATCACCTCCTTGGGACCGGGCATATCGGACGGCCTCAAAGCGAACACGTCCGAGCTCCTCCGGAGGAAGGTGATGAGCTCGAGTTCCTATTTGGGGTCTAAGGAAGACCCCAAATGGAGGACCTTGGCCGGGTCAGCCTCGTCGAGAGGGACCGCCTTGGTTTCTCCTCCGGGCTGGAGGGTGACTTTAGGCTGGGAAGGTGCCGGTGCTTGGTCGGGGCCACACTGAGGCAGCTGCCCGACCATGTCGAGGGACTTCTCATCGCAGCTCAGGGCCGCCCTGTGGTCGCCCTTCACGGTGACGACGCCTTTGGGTCCGGGGACCTTTAGGCAGTGATAGGCGTGATGCGTGGCGGCCATGAACTTGGAGAGGGCCTACCGCCTGTGATGGCGTGCTAGGGCCGACCAAGTCCACGACTTCGAAATTGACTAGCTCGGTCCGGAAGTTCGCGGTGTCCCCGAACGTTACGGGCAAGACGATCTGGCCCAAAGGCTTGATCGAGGTGCCGGGGACAATCCCGAAGAACGGGACAGCGATACTCTTGATCTTGGAACGAGGGACCTGCATCTCGTCCAATACCGAAACGGATATGAGGTCCAAGGAGCTCCCGCCATCGATCAGGACCCGACCGACTTTTGCGTTGTTGATGGTTGGGCTCACGACCAAGGGGAGCTTCGGGGTTTAGTCATTCCAAGGGGACAATCATCCTTGGAGAACGTGATGGGCAACTCGCACCATCCGAGTCTTTCAGACGGGCTCGCCATAGGCGATGTGGCCGACCTCCCGCGCGGCCTCCTTCAAATCCCTTCGGGACTTATAGGCCGAGGAGCCCCCGAATATGACGGCGATGTGATTATGGGGTTCCTGGTAATCCATGTCGTCAGCCGTCGTCGGCGGTGGGCCTTTTGTTTTCTGCCTCCCCTTGCTTGGGAGAGCCAAGATGGGGCCCTCGCCTTGTAGAATTTCTCCAGCGATATGCCTGTGTTCTATTAGTCATGCGAGGTCGTGGCCGACCACCGATGGAGCGGGCGGCGGCCGCCGTGGGGCGCCCTCGCCGCGGACTGCCCTCGCGACCTGGTCGTCTTTTGCCTTGGTCGGTCATTGTCAGCAGGTTAGTCGCGCGCCGACCACGCCCGCCCGCCACGCCGAATGTGCGGAGCGAGCTCGCGTCGCCGACCGGCCGCGACCATGTCCGGCGTAGCATTTCTTCTTCTTCTTAACCTTCATGGAGCCCGGGGGTCTCTCGAGGCGCCCTCCGGGCCGAGGCGGTAGCTTGCCCTCATCGAGTGCTTTTTTCCTTTACCGCGACGGTCGCCGGCGTTACACAGAAGCGATCGGCCATCTGAAAGTTCGTTGCCGATAAGTCGGGTGAATCTCCAAGTCTTGTGTGAAGCGGACGTCATGACCCGAACTTGAAGGCCGGACCACCGCTTCGTCCGAGATGCTCGGGATGGAGTTCCTTACCTTTATGAACCTTTGGAGTCGCGTGCGAGTTAGCCGATTTGATGTATCAAGCCGTGTAGCAACTTTGAAGTCCATGAGGGAGTCGCCCACGAACGGATCGATAAAGAGCCAGCTTGGTATTAGTTAGTACCAAAACGCTCGATGTGGCCGATGTGGTACATTGAAGTTAAGTGATTTGTCTCTGTAATTTCTATAAATACCCCTCCGCGATGTGTGGTATTCTGTTATTAATGCTTGGATCGCTCGCCTCCCGAATACTTTTGTACACTCCCGTGAGAGGCCGAACGGCACAAAAACGACCCCTTGTGCCTTACACGCCTCTAAGATACCTCTTACTTAACTCCCTTTTACTTAAAAAAGCTTGCTCGTGGTCAAGGACTTGAATCCCAAAGGTGCTTGTTGAATACTTTTGTAGGCTCGGGTCAAGGACTGAGGTCACCCGTAGAATAAGATATACAAGGATGTAGGCTACCAAGAGTAATAGGATGTTTGGTAGATCACACACCTGCTTTTGGCGGACCTTGGGTGATTAATACTTTTGTATTATATTTTTGTTGTATTTGGATCGTATCTATAATTACTATGCTAAATTTGTAGCCCTTCATAACAATGGAATATAATAAGTTTCCATTTCAATCTCTAATTATTGTTCTGCTGCAATATTTTGAACACGGTGTATTAACTGATAAAACATCAGGTGCGCTCGATGTTTTTGATTAGTTAATATGCTAAAATTCATGAAATTATCTTAGAGTAATGATAGTGTTACTATCGTTACTTTGGGCTAATTATGCGGGTCACCATATGTAGCTCCGGGTGTGCGATGGCGCTAGGGATACAAATTTCGCCGAAATTCGCCAAATTTTCACCAAAATTTAGGATTTTGGGCCACCACAAAATCCAAACTACCGGCTGGATTAAAAAAATTGAAATTGCTACAATAACCATCGAAATTTCGTTTTTTTTGTCAAAATTTCGCCAAATTTCACTAAAATTATTTTGGCTGGTTTTCAAACTTTTAAGGCTGGATTTGACTTGATTTAGTCCAATAACCCTTAATAAAGTCATCTTCCATGAAAATTTGTTGAAAAACTGAATTTTTGAGACATTTTAAAATTTGGGTAGAAACACTGTCAATTTTTTATAAAATTATACAAGCTTGGTAATGATATAAAAAATTTATGGTACTATATGTAATAGTGTAGGATCATACAAAAAATTCAAAATAATTGAACTTCATTTTTTATCTTTAAAAAATTAAAAATAGAATGAACATAATTGGGACAGTAATCTTGTTAGATTTTTATAAATTTTCTCGAGTCTGATCATGATCTAAAATTTTCATGAGAGATTAAGAATTGCCTCAGTACCATTCTATAAAATTTTCAAAAAAATTTAACTTTTTTCGTTTGGTCAATCAAATCTATGTAAGCAGTGAACTTCATTTGTTATATTATATTTCAAAACCGAAAAGAGAAATAACAAAAATGCTACTATGCCTTGTAAGATTTTTATAAATTCACTAGAGTATGATCATGATTCAAAAATTTTATAAGATCTTAAGCATTTTCTTACCACCCTTCTGTAAAATTTTTAAAAATTTTAAACCTTTTTTTATTACTAAAGCAAATCTATGTATTGATCATCGGTCTTTTATTAGGATGTAGCACTGTTAGAATTTTCAAAAATTTGTTAAGCTTGATCATCATCTAAACATTTTATATAACTATTAATGCTACATCATAACCATCTACAAAAATTTTCAAAATTTTCTAACGTGTTTTGGATTATTTTTCCTTTCGTTTAAATTTGTCTGTAAGGCTTTTAACATGACACTATCACTTTTCAAATTTTTAAAAATTCATACATCTTGACCATCATCTAAATTTTTATGAGAATATTACAGATATGTCAGTACCATCCACAAAAAAATTCAAAATTTTATAACATCGTTTGTTCTAATTTTCATTTGGTTCAAACTTACCGATCAGCGTTTTATCTAGATAGTAGCAATGTTTGAATTTTTAAAAATTCCTTAGATTTGATAATCATCTGAATTTTTTATGGAAATATCATCAATATGTCAGGACTCTTCAAAAAAAATTTAAAATTTTTCGTCATCGTTTGATATACTTTTCAGTCAGTGCAAAACGAGCGAAATTTCGGCAATTTCGCCAAAAATTTCGGTAAATTTCACCGAATTTCGGATTTATTGAATTTTGTTTTTTTATTTTAACTAAAATTTGTCCGAAATATCGAAATTTCGCTAAAATTTCGGATTTCGATCATACCCAATATTTTTTCCCAAACGAACTTTGAATCCTTGGACGGTGCAATGGTGAGAATACAAATAGTTCTAAAGTCTTCAAACTACCGAAGTCGGAACACATCTGACCTATTTAAGAGATGATTTTATAGCACTTCTTAAATTTTCTGAGGAGTCTGGCATGGAACCGCCCCTGGCCAGCGCCCTTCCCCTAACCACTGGCGTGGTGGCCGGGCATCGGGGGCTCAGATTCCACAGCTACCACCATCTTTGTCTGGCTCAGTGACGATGCTCGGTAGCAATCAGTAGGAAAGAAACGGGCAGCAAAAACAACTACAACAGCACTCAAATCTAGACAATAGAAACGGTGCAGCAACACCGGCCGTTGGTGGCTTACCTAACGACGGCCGCGCGACTCAGTACCGAGCTTGCGAACGCCATTGAAGGTGCTCGATCGTGTTCAGGCCTGCTAGAGGTCCACACGACACCATCTTAATCCACCGCAGACCTGCGCTCTACTGCTACCGCCAAAGGCCTTGCTAGCCAGATCTACAACGTCGTCCCCTTCAACCCGGATCTGCGCTGCCACGCGCCATCCCCTTCTCGCCAGAGCTGTGGCATGGTTGTCCCCTGCTCACCCAATCTGACTAGATGGGTCAGAGATCCTCTGCAGTACTGCAGAAAGCAGTACTGTCGCTGACGTGTGGGCTCCACCAACTAATATGACTAGGTGGGTCGTCAGAGATCCTCTGCAGTACTGCAGAGAATACGCGTCCGACTAGGTAAGCCATAACTCCTTCCTACTTTGCATGCAGGTGTCATCACCATCTACTTTCTCTAACTGCTTACTTTGTTCTGAACACTGGAGCGAGCTTCGTCCTTTGACTTCCCGGCCATTAGAGTGGCCATCAAAGGAGAGGAAGAAGATATGGGCATTATGGTCAAATATGGAAATACACAGTCAAATACATAGAGGAGTGGTATATCCATGACCATTTGACGTTTGCAGTGGCATTTTTAGGATTCTACACTTGGCATTTTTATGATTTAATCACTATGTAGTGGTATTTATCCAAATTTCCCTAGAGATGCCTCCGTTTTTTTTGCTATTCATGTTTGAATTTAAATTGCAAAAGAGTACAAGATTATATTTATCTAATTTTAGCTTCACTCTTTTCAGCTCACACTCCATTTTTATCGTGCATTCGGCCCTGGCTACAATGTAGGGTGGCGAACTCAAAGTCCTGCCATGGCCTCCTCCTCTTGGGCTCACTACTACAGAAAAAGCTATTACAAACAGTCTGAACCGTCTATAAGCATGTGTCAATGATAATATAGTGTATCATAGATGGTCTATGGTTTCTGAACTATCTGTAAAACATATATCATATATGGTTCCTGATACATATTGAGCTGTGCTAATAGGCTATCACAGATGGTCTATAACGAGAACCGTCTCCCAGCCGTTCGTGATATGAGATGTGTCATAGGCGATTTTTTCTAAGGAACTATTTATGATATTATTTTATATTGTTGAATCTTTTTTGTTTATTGGCTAGCATTAGGAAATGCTAGCCATATCCTCTGAAACAAGCAAATTACAGATTACATATCTACAAGTACACATAGCAAAAATTTATAGCACAACTTTCTCTACACATATGCCACTACAACTCATCAAGTTAGGCAGAGTGGAACTCGTTTTTTGCGTTTATGACCTCACGCAGCAAGAAGGAAACCAGTTGTCATCGAATGTTGTTCAGATCAGCCTGTTCTAACACAGTTGTAACACATTTCACAATCTATTGATAAGAAGATTAAAGTTGTGGATACATATAAATTAATAAGTATGAAATAATTATTGCATGATTGACAAACTTCTAGGACATGGATCTTTGTTATACCCATGATGAGTTGCATGTTGCGGTAAATATAGAATCCGCATAGGTTAGTTCTCTTTGATTGCTGGTAGCACTGCAAAAATAGAATTGATTAGTTTAAGAGGTATTATTACGGAGTGTAATATAGTATTATTGTGCACTAGTGTTGCTTGACGCCGAAAGGGCACTGAGATACTACGACTCGAGAAACCGAACACTGGAGACCGTACGTGTACTACCCCCAGGTGGCAACTTAATTGGTGACTAGGGGTGGAATCGAGCTGAGCCGGCTCGGCTCGGCTCGACCGAGCTCGTCAGTTTGCGAGCCGAGCCAGGCTCGGCTCATTGTCTTTGTCGAGCTGAAAACCAAGCTCGGCTCGGGCTCAGTCGAGCCTCGAGCCGAGCTGAGCCAGCTCGTGAGCCGCCTGGCATGTGGGTCCGCCTCAGTGCTCTAGCCTCTAGCTCTACTGCTCTCCTCTGGACTTCTAGAGTCTGCAAGACTGCAAGAATAGAATAGAACCATGGAAATGGAACTATGGAAGTATGGAACTATAGAAGGGCGTTTTGTTACTTTTGTATACACTTTGTGTTATGTTACTTATGTCAGACTGAATCACTAAACCCTCATGCATTCTATATTTCATTGTATGTTTCTTGTTCAATATGACTGTATGAATGCCAAGCTGATTGAATGTCTGTGGGCTGTGGCTAATTTTGTATTAAAATTAAGCCTCATGTAATTTGGATAATTGATTAGTGATTAGTGAAAGTGATTCAGAATGTCTGAATTTTACCGAGTCCTAACGAGCCAACGAGTCGCCATGAGCAGTTGGGCTCGGCTCATTGTAGCACCGAGCCAGACGGTAGGCTCGAGCTCGGCTCGTTGATGCACCGAGCCGAGCCGAGCCCGAGCCGAGCCGCGAGCCTCGAGCTATTTTTCCACCCCTATTGGTGACCGCACAGAGGAGTTCTTCGCTGCGATGCTTTGTAGACATGGCATTGGGCTGGCTCGTAGCACAGCAGATATGGTATGATTGAAGTTTAGTATGGTATACATGCGCATGAGTCAAACCGACATGGCATGAATGATAGAGTTGTGCTAGCCCTCATGGTCGGGCACAATGGGCAACACAACACCGTACGACATGCATGCATGGACCATGCTTGAGCCGACACAGTATGAAATATGCCCGAAGTAAACACGGCACGCGGCAGGGATGCTCTACCGCTATATTACATCATGTTGTGCTTCGCCTTACGGTCAGCGCCTTTTACGGTACTCGTATGTAGAGAAAGGGGAGACAATAGAGATACTAAAAAGTAGATAATAGAGACGAAGATTACATACTTACTGACACTGAACACATGTACCGAGCCGCTCTACATTGGGGTATCCCACACTGGGTGTAAGGTTTTTAACGAGGTAGTAACTCTGTACCTGTTTAAGAATGAATAAAATTTAGTTCTTTTCTTCCAATATTTATGTCCATTGCATCGGCTATGTATGTCTCTAACTTCTTTCCTCTCGTCACAATAGTACAAATAGACGGAGTCTAGGCTGACACGAATCGCAAATAGACGATCACGAAGACAAGTCGGACTAGCATGATAGACCGATCGGGCCGTACAGGTATGACATTATTTAGACACGTGGTCTAATAGACAGGTGCCGTGCCAGCTCGGTACGATACCCAGCTCTAATTTTGCTGTGTGAAGACAGCTTGGCTTGTCCAATCATGCATACGATCTGATCGTCAAAAGTGGTCTAAGCAAATGAGCTTGTTTTATCCATCTCCTACTTGAAGGGTTAAGCTGAGCCACAAGAAAAATGCCATTGCTGTGTTCGGTGCTATGAAGTTGCGAGTATATCATCGATCCTGCTCCTAAGCCTCCATCAGTAAAGTTGCACATGCTTTTACGTGGATGCTTACTGCGGTTCCACGAGGATGCCAGTCCAACCGTAAGAAACATTCTAACATCACAACTCAAATTGACCTTCAGATATGTAGTTATCTGCTGGTATGTGAATAATGGAAGAAACAATACATACAGGTTACATCCTAAAGACAGCTCACTATATATGCAAGGAAACAAAAGCTGAAATGAAACGGCCAAACAGGGCTATTTCCTAGGATGTTTTACACAGTAATTCATAATTACACTGTTCCTCGTCTCTCATCCACAAGAGCATAGAAGGTGTAAATGAATCTCTCTAGCTTTCATGCAGAGGTAAGTTTCCCGGGAGTAAGAGACTCCATGCCCCCTGTGTCAGGTGTAGACGACTAGCTGTGCAGGCAGTAGGTTGCTAGGGATGCTAACTAAACCCTCCCGCTTGCACTGACGGCAGACAAATTAACGGCGGATTTCTGGAACACCCTTACAACTGCTGTTCCATCACCACCATCATCGCCGATCCTCCAGGACCGATCTTTCTTCCGCTGGGGCTTCTTATGGTGCTTGTGGGATGCCTCTTTCTTCTTCTTTCCAGCAGCTTTAGATCCTTCACTGGCCAACTCGAAAGCTTCAAGGTCACTCAGGACATGCTTGATGTCTGGATCTGCTGTGTGAACTGTATCATCCTGCTCATCGGAATCATCAGCATCCGATTCATCAGCTGCTGACATAGTCGGACCTCCTGTTCCAGTAGTCTCGTCTGGCTCCATACCATCATCTGTTACACCAGGAGGGAGTTCAAAGTGTGGGATTTTACCATCAATATAATCCTTTAGTATCTGTCGAGCAGCCCTGGTCTCATCAGGCAGCCCAGCATGGCTGACATGCCCCCGGGATGCACAGTAGGCCCGCAACAGCTCAGCAGCAGTTGGTGGCCGAGATTGTGATTCATACGGCTTCGGCTTTGGTAAAGTGATTTTGTAAATATGTTCAAGGACATTTCTTGGGACACGATCTGCCACCACTTGAACAGCTTCCCGGTGCTTGGTCATCCTGTCAATGGGCAAGACACCACATGACACCATCTCATGCCTTGAGCTTGAGAAGGAAGGGAAGACCAAACCAGGACAATCACACAGAGTGAGCTCCTCTGAGATTATTAGCGTTTGGAAATGTTTCGTCTTACCAGGTGTGTTAGTAACACCAGTCCTCTTCTGGCCAACCAAAGCATTTATTGTGGAACTCTTTCCAACATTTGGATAACCAACAAATCCAACGACCACATGCTTAGCCACTGACGAAACAGAATCTGAAGAACTGCCTTCATGATCCTCTTTAGTAGTTGAGGTCATCCTTTGTGCAACAATAGATTCTGCTTCAGCTTGCAACCTCATCAAGAGTTCATCCCTGCCATATATCTTGGTATCCAAATCAACTGAAGCAGGATCTTCTTCAGAGTATCCACTCAACCTTTTGCTTTCTAATGTGGCAGTAGCAGCTTTAGCAGACCAGAAAACATGGAGTATATCGTGCTCCTTAAAATACTCTGCCCATCTCTTTCTGCATTTCAGTCAAATTTAGAAGGATGTCACTTACTACTATAGACAACAAAAGTACCGTAACAAGTAAATCACAATGGACAAGGTGCGGACCTGATATTTAACGGTAACAGATCAGCCTTGTTGACAAGGAGCATTGATCTCTTGTGTTCATCAATTTCCTTTGCATATACCTAGTATAGAGAAAGCCATGTCACAAGATCAGAAAAAGGCTGCAGAATCCTTGATAAAAATATCTTGGGTGCAACGCTTCAATTCAGGGTCAATACAAAAGCCTTTCATGAAAGCACAACAATGGATTCAGAATAACATAATTTATATTTCTAGCACAGAAGGAACATGGCAAGTTTATCTTAATGTGGACCAAAGAAAAACAAGACCAAGAGGCAAGATCATGCTAGCTTTTAAGGAAATAGTGTCATTTCATTGGTAAATAGATTTCGTTTCCCAATCATTCAGATTCAGCAAACTAATGTTCACAGAAAATATCCACTGGAAGGCTGACTTCAACTTGTTTTCTCATGAGTCATGACACATATGAAAGGTGGATTTGCTTCTGCCAGAGAACTAAGATAGCTGTTGCAAAAACTTGGATAAGAAAATTATTCAACATGTAGTCTCTGAAGGAGAATTCATGAATAGAGCTTCTGGAACAATTTTACTACTACTATGCACAAAGCTGAACTGCTGAACATTGAACAAACTTTAACCAAGGACAAGCCACTATCCTCTTGCTATGTGTACTAGATATTACTTGAGGGATGAAAAACTTTAAACCAAAAGCCATGATAAAAAGCACCTCAAGATCAGGGCAGCGGTAGAATAAGGGATCCCGAGCATCGACTACCATGACCAGCTTCATGTAAGAAAAGAAAATACTAGTCAGTACTCAGTACTTTGGCAAAATAAATAATATCAAGAATTGCTTATCTTCAATCAAAAGTGAACGAATATGACTAAGCTCAATAGAGGAGCATATTTCTAGAAAAAAAAATGCAGTAAGACTACAGCATAAAAAATTCAGTCTCAATATGTAGGCCAAAAATTGCAAGTGTCACCTTAAAAATCCATCTGTTACTCATTTTTCAGAGAATAATGTTATCGCTGGTCCAGCATGAGCACTAGCGAACAGTGGGATTTGTACAAGACTACAAGCAATCAATCACAAGACCTAAGGATGACGCTGACAATGAAGGTGGAGCATTACTCACCAAATCACTGCGTTCAACTACTCTCCAGAGCTGTCTCCAGATGTCAATGTTCTTCTCAAAGGGTGTAAGGACAAGCTTGTCATTCTCTTCCAATCTGCAGAGAAGAATTGTTAGACATATATCAGCAACCAAACATGCATTTTGCAAGTAAATTCTCATTCCACTAATCAATTGTAATAAGCACAAACAGATTAAGCTACAACTTGGCACCAACCTCGCAAGATTCCTCCGCCACACCAGGAACGCCCTCCTCTCGTTTGCATCGAGTTCCTCCACGGCCATCCGAGCATTCCATGGTGGACTGGTCACACACCCCACACAGTCACAAAAGGAACAACCCCAACACTCCACACATACAACAATTACACCAAAGCTCCACTCAGTCGCTCACCGCCTTGGGACCCTGAGGCTGCTGGCGTGCAGTGCCTCCTCCTCCTTCTGAAGCCGCCGCCTCTCCTCATCCGTTTCTCCCGTCGCATCCCTGCGCCCAACCAATCCAACCATTACAAATTAGAACCAACGAACGCGCAAATTTCCCAACACCAACAGAAATAGAGGCGGGATTCTTGTTCCCTGAGGGCGAGGGGTAGCTCACAGGTCGATGACGAGGTCGGAGGAGGAGACGGAGGCGACGTCGGCGAGGGCGGAGTGGAGGCGGTCGGCCTCGGCGGCGCGTTCGAGGACGGCGTCGATCTCGCTGACGTCGATGACCGACTCCAGGGGCTGCGCGCGGCGGCGGGCGGAGGCGACCGCCTCACCCCGCTCCTTAGCAGCCGCCGCCGCCTTGTTCTGCTGACGGATCAGCGCGCGGCCCAGCCCCTCCCCCTTCTCCTTCCGCCCGCCGCCGGCCATCACCACGAGTTCGAATCCACCAACCCTAAACGCCTAGGAGCGATTGGTGGCGAGAAGAAGCTTCGAGGCGAGCACTAGCAGCAAGCTAGGGTTTATGCGAGGAGGAAGGCCAAGGCGAAGGCGTCCGAGACTTCGAGTTCGTTTTCTCCTGCGCTTGGTCTCTGACATAAGGACCCCACCTGGCAGATGGCGTATGCGGTGACGCCAGCCACCAACTAGTTTCCAATTCATTCAAATTTGTACAAATTCCTGCTTTAAACCAATTTGAAATGGAGGATTTCCGGAGGCTTTGTACTGCTTTGCTTCCTACGAAATCCATGCATTCAAAACAAAATCACACTTAAAATTTTGGCAATTTGTCTCGTGTACTTTCAATTTGCTACGCACAAATTTTGTCCCAACTCCCATGTATGTTCGAGCATCGTCTCCCCTGAATATACACACCGTGCTCAAAGATGAAAGTAGAAGACTATAAATTACGAAATGTGGATGAACTACTCTGTTTAGTTTTTTAGATAAAGGAAACTTTTATTGCTTTCAAAAACATTATATCGAGAAGATACAAGTCTTTGAAACTTCTCCCGGCCCCTGCTTAGCAAGAAGCACACAGCAAAAAAAAAACAAAAAAATGACTCACACACTCCAAATACTATCAATCCTAAAACTAGATCGCCATCCAGAAGCCTGGGAGAAGAAATCCATTGCCACCTGCACCAACCGTCGCGTAGTCTGTACCAGAATAGTTCTCAAATCCGGCTTCTGCAGCACAGCCCAAGTACGCAGCCAATAGGACATAGCAAAAATAACCTGCAAAGGGAATGTGTTTGATTTCCGTTCAAAGACAATATCATTCATGTGTAACCAAAGGGACCAACACAAGGTTGCACCACCTAGCAACACAATATTTTTAAGATCCTTCTCAAAAGAGGCAAGCCAACTCCCAAACATATTAGAAACACTAATAGGTCTGTCAATACCAAAAGCTAGATACAGAAAACCCCAAACCATACGAGCAAAACGGCAATGAAAGAACAAATGCCTAATTGTCTCCATTTCGTGACAAAAGCAACATGTTGTATTACCCAACCAATTACGTTTTGCCAGATTGTCCTTAGTTAGAAGAACCCCTCTTCTAAGATACCACAGAAATACTTAGATTTTTAGAGGGGCTTTTAACTTCCATAGACGCAAATTTATGTTAGGAGCAGCATGTTTAATCAACGCCAAGTAGTGAGACTTCACTGAAAATTGTCCAGATTGACACAAAATCCAACAAAATTCATCATCACACTGTGTCAGCTGTAAATTGGTAATGCGAAGAAGCAATTCATTCCACGCCACCAGCTTAGTTCCAAGCAATGATCGTCTCCAGGTTATGTTAGGTTGGGGGGTGTCGGCGTATTCCACTTGACAGGCTTGAGTCTACATACCGGGTTTGGTTGGTGAGGAGGCGTCTTGGCGGCTAACCCTAGAGGTGAAAACCTAGAGACTCCCACGCGGAGGACTCGGCGTTTATGAACTAAAGATGACACAAATGATTTTACCTGAGTTCGGGCCCCTTGCGAGAAGGGTAATAGCCTTACTTCCTGCTAGATTTCTTATAGAGTGTCGGGCTAGTCTGAGCTTTGGAGCTACAAGTTCTTCCTAAGGCTCTCTTGCTTGAACTCTTGATCGTTCGACCCCTTCCCCATGCACCGAGGGCCCTTATATAGCCCAGAGCAGCGGGGTAGGTGAAGGGGGGGTCATCATGCTGATCTTCATACATTTATTACTCCTTCCCGTGCTGTCCCGTTCCTCCAACCTCATTAAATGCCGACGCATGGTTTCGCCCGGTCCGCCCGGCATATGACCCCTTTGTGACGGGTAGGTGAGGCGTCGAGAGAATGGGCTTGTAGCGTAAATCTCGCAGTTGATAGATCGACCACACAAGAAGCTCGCCGTCTGCACGCAGACGATAGGGAAGGAGACTTGAGGTTAAGCCACCCCACCACCTTTTTGCCTTGCGGCGAGGCGGCAGGCGTCCCGCCCACCGCTTGCCGGCCTCCGCGTGGACGGGCGCCTGGCGGGCGGGCGTGCTCGCCACCCGCCGCCAAAGCCGCCACGTGGTGGAGGCCGGCGAAAGCGGCGCTTGCCCACCGCTGCCGGTCGTCGCCACGGTTGGCCGAAAAGCGGCGGGTGTCTCGCCCACCGCTCGCATGGACGCCACGCGGATCACTTTATCTTGGGAGGGTACCCCAACAGTAAATACTGTTGACAGTCACAAAACTTCAAAGAATAGTCATGTATTTATCCCTTGTGATGCTATATAACCCAGGATATTGGTCTTTTAAGGCATTGCTTCCAAGCCAAATGTCTTCCTAAAATCGCACATGTGATCCATTATTAATTGTGAAAGTACCGAATCGAAGGAAATCTCGTTTTACCTTCATCAAACAGGACAAAAAATGCGAATCTCCTGATTTCCACTCAACTTGTACTAACGGTTTAGAGTCCAGGTAATTATTCCTAAGAAGCTGCTGTCAAGTACCATCCGATGTTAAAAGCTTGAACAACCATTTACTCAAAAGAGCAATGTTCATAACTTTTAAATCATGAATCCCAAAATCCCCTTGGTTTTTGGGTTGGCATACAATACTCCATTTTGCAAGACGATATTTTTTTTGCACTCATCCCCTTACCAGAAAAAACGAGATCGAAAATAATCAAGTTTATTGAGAACACCTTTAGGAATCCCGAAAAAGGACATCATATACAGTGGAAGACTACTTAGCACTGAATTTATAAGGGTTAGTCTACCTCGAATTGAAAGATGTTTCCCCTTCCAACTGCTGAGTCGCTTTTCGAAACGTTCTTCTACCCCTTTCCAATCTGAATTTCTCAATTTTTTAAAATGGATAGGAATCCCTAAATACTTCAGAGAGAGTTCCCCTTATTTACAACCAAACAGATCCATATACTGCTCTAATGAATCTTGGGCATCACCAAAACAGAGTAACTCACTTTTATGGATGAGCTACTCTGTTTAGTCACGCTAGCATGCGCACATAGGCATAATACACATACGACACAACACGAGCAGGAAGATGCAATTTGTATGAAAGTCTGCGTCTTGCGTTACTAGCAAATTAACCACTTCACCGGTGCTAAGCCCCTGACGTAATGAAAAAGAGAAGAGATTTGGATCATTTGGTTGCCAAATGATGACCTTTCTACGTGACCGAACAGAGTAGCAGAACCACTGCACAGTCAAATGCAGCGGATCACAAGCGCTGCATTGCTATGCAGTGGACCACATCTGCTACAATATTCTAGCTCGCAGCGCTGATTCTCATCTTCGCGCTTCCATACCTCGATGTTTGCCACGCGTTGAGATTTTTGTGTTGCAGCACTTCTGTGCCATTGCAATGGAGGCTATTTCTATTATTTTTATCAGATGGAGGCCGTTTTGTAAAAAAAAAAAAATTATACCACCAATACGGTAAACATTTCCCACCTTTCACGGTATGTCATAATTCATTCAAATTTGTACAAATAGAAATTAGTTGGATTTGAGGCTATTTCTACTGTTTTTATCAGACGGAGGCCATTTTGTAAAAAAAATAATTTTATACCACTAATACGGTAAACATTTCCTACCTTTCACGGTATGTCATAATTCATTCAAATTTGTACAAATAGAAATTAGTTGGATTTGTACTACTTTTATGCAAAATTCAGGCAATCCAAACAACTCCATACTTGAAAATGTGATATCTATCACACGTTGTTATACACAAGAGATTTGCCTAACATGCCCTCCAGTTTCAGTGTCTTCTTACATGACCTTAAATATGCTAAGGTGGGCCGTATCGCTTTCTCGGCTTCTATCATCTTCTTAGCTCTACGTGCTTTATCCCTTAGCATTTACTTTTGTTGCTAAGATGGGACCTACTAACCATTCATCTCCGTTGATCATCGATTAATGCCGAGAAATCCTAGTAGCCCTCACCGCTTTCTTTTTATATAAAAAAAAGTTTGCAAAACACAACCTATAAGCAAGACGTTCCACCTAAGCATCCAAGATCTGCTCAAGGAGCCATTTTGTGTAGGACCGTAAAAAAAAAAAAAAGGAGTTGAGGCTCGCGGGTTGCTCGAGCTCTAAATGAGCCGAGTTTAAGCTTGATCGTTGAAGATCACAGGCTTGAGTAAACTTAAATATCACTCATTAAATATTATTGCATGAAAACTATTACCGAGTTTACTTAAGCCGGACTCGACCTTTTCTTATTATTGAAAATTAGTACATATTAAATTGTTGATTGTTACTAAACTTACTAGAGCCAAGTGGAGTTTAATCAACCCAAGCTCGAGCCCAGATGCAGGCTTGACCCCAACTCAACCTCTTTGGCACAACTTCTAAACTGGCTTCTTCCTAAAAGAAGCTACAAGCTATACCAAACAATTAAGCTTTTGGAAAGAGACTTTTTAGGGCCGCCAACTAAAAACTGACTTTTGCACAGGCTCAGCCGTACCAAAGAGGACCTCAAGCTCGCTCGAACGAACACGGCTCATTTACAGCCCTACATTCGTGCATAGCTTCAGGGCTTGACACCCACGTTGAAGATGGCCTACGTATACCTGCGTTCCTAGTTCTGAAAGTACAAAACCTACAAATCAAATTATCGAAGTACTACTATCAGTTGTCAGTACTATCTTCCCATAAAAAAAAAAAGCCTAACATACTATCATCATTCATCCCGCCGTCTAACATCACGCAAAGACATGAGTTAGCCGTAGAGCACAACCACCAAACTAGTTAAAATCCAAGTTTCGATATACCATAAATAGCATAGTTCCATATAATTATCCAAGTTTAAGCAGACTCCATGCCAGCATGCTGCCAGATGATGGGGAATTGAAGGGGCAGATCACCATCCTGCTGTCCCACCATCCGCCTGCAGCAGTACCTTGAGCACGTCGTAGGGACCGTCGTCCACAGCCCTGTAGCTGACGTTGTTCATGGCGGTCAGTACGGAAGTGAAGTCCTGGAGGCGCGCAATGTCGCGGTAGTGCTTCGCGCCTTTGGTCCCGTACGATCTCCCTCTCCCGCCATTCATAATGCGAAGGAGAGTGGTGAAGTCAGGTGCTTGGAGGTTCAAGATGCCCTCGTACTGGTTTACACAGCAGGTGCCTCTCCTGCTGCCCTTCATCGCGACGAACCGTCCTTTGCAATCTCTTGGAAGGTCGTCTCTTGGCGTGCTGCCTTCGCCAGTGCCGTTTTTGGCGAGGAAGCGTCCGTAATAATCTCTTGCATGGGGCTTCTGCATCATCAAATGGTATTTACATAAATGTTAGCAGGAAGCGGAAGAATTATTGTACGATGTGATGAGAGAGAGAGAAAATTGATCAGCCCTTGGGAGGCAAATTAGGACCCCGTTTATTTAGGGTTTAGTGAGGCACACCTTAACTTTGAGAGGCCCATTCTTCCCTCTTGCCTTCGCACCAGCACGACACCGACGGGGATGAAGGGTGGGTTTATATTGTTTTTCATTCACATTACTTGGCTCACCACTTGGCGTAGTAGGTTCGAGCAGCCTACGGTTAGTAGTCTGCATTCATAGAAGAGAAGGAAAAAAATGGAAGAAAGTATTAGCTGATCATACATTACTTGGACAGATGAGTCCCAAACAAATCGATCTACTCATTAAACATGATATTAATTTTTTGCTGTACTCATGACAAAATATTATAGTAGGCCATACCCTTATCACGTTTCTTAGGTACTTGGCAAGTCATGTCACTGCTAAAATAAAGGGAAAACACAAAGGAAAGAGAGTAGAAACAGGACTGCAGATGAACCTAATGCTTAGAAAGCAATTAATGTCACATAGACATGTCTTAGCATCGAATACTAATTTTGAATAATCGAGAAGAAATAATATGGGATTTATCCAACTTCGAAATTCAGGTGAGCATTTCAAGTAAGCTCACATATAATTATCATGGTCTTATGATAGTATGGCACACATCTGACATAAAAAGATGTTTACACAATTCAAATAATTAAGAAGTGTTAGTATGAGATTTCTTGAACTCCGAAATTCAAAGGAACTTACATACACATCTTATTTTATGATAGTATTGTGTACAATTTGGGAATCAAGGCAAAAGCGAACTTTCAAGTCTCTAAAGGTGACTTAGTCAGGAATAACTGAAACTTAACATTTGCAATCCATCACAAAAGAAAAGAATAAAACTATTGTTTATCTCATTCCATGATAAGTAGGCCACAGTGCCTCTCTGCATTAAGATAATTGTTAGAAACATGAAGCATTAGCTCAGCACTACAGAGATTCAGAAAGGCATAGTAAATTGTAAAATTGGCTAATTCCCAAATGCATTATGGCTGCAGTCCAAAAGTGGTTGCCTTTGTTCCTTTTGAGTAAACAAGGTAGAAGGAAGAGCTTACCATAGACTGACCAAGACCCATGTCAGAGCACTCAGAAACTTGCGGTCCATTACCTGTATCCCAATTCCACAAACCCATTATTACATTTTCAAGATCCATAAAATCCATCAGGGGTCCTTAATAATAAAACAAGTGCGAAGAGATTGACCAAGTATTCAAGTAAACTTAGACCAATAGTAGTCTATGCATAACTGAAATCCCTATAGCAATTGTTAAAAAATCCAAATCTTGTCAAAATAGAAATATCTGTTAGTCACAATTTGATGCTTTCTACAGAGATTCTTCCCACCAAACCTCTATTTAAGTTTATAGTCTAGTAAACTTATTAAGGCTGTTAAAAGCGCATTCATGATTATATCATGTATATCATGATAATCAGTAATATTGTCTTGCACATGCAACCAGGTATCTAGTCTTAGTCAGTTAAATCTATGCATGATCTACAATAATGACTTTTCGAGAAGCTCCTTGAATACTTTTTTGCTCTCTGAGGGCTGTCCAGGAATAAGTATTCCATTCATTTAAACAAAGTTGTCATCATGATAAAATTCTACAACAATGAATGGACAAGTCCCATGATGAAGGAAGATGTATCTCAGATCAGTGTACCTGACGGTACTTGAGGCAATTGGTGGGATGGCATAGCAAGGAACATCGGGCTGTGGCTCAGGGAAATGCAGAAGAAAAGTACTGTGCATTGGCTCAAGGCATACTTTGTATTGACACCAGCACAACATAATTGTTTAACTAGAACATTGATATAATATTCCTTACTTAAAAAAATTATGGTCTCTTTCCGAAAATGGCAATGCAGTTATATACATATAGAGATAACTATTTGAAATCCTTGAGCCCATGCTGCATTGACTTTCAATACACAAATCCCACATGATTGATTAAAATTTATCCGAGACATGTAAAATAAAGATCGGAGCTTATTGGGTGCTTATGTCAGAAACATACACAGCACCCAATAGAAGGGTGTGCAATTTGGCTCAAGGTTTATGCAACACAGGCATCTACTAGTGCTCCATCTTGGGAGTGGCAAATTATGTAAACAGTAAGACCATGTTGTACTAATGTAAAAAATGTTACAGATAATCATAACCAGAACATTGGTTTATTCCAAATTCCAGCTATAACTCACAAATCAAAACAAATTTAGGGGCTTTCAAAACAATCCAACAAACTGGAAAAAGATGTTTAACAGGTGCCGCTTCATGCCCCAAAACATTCTTTTTGTGCAGAACTCTGATGATTCCCTCAATGTACTATGTTGTTACCTAAATGAAATGAGCACGTTACAGTTCGATATGCACAGATTTTATTCACGGAACATGATCCAAGGAAAATTTCAGGCACCAAGCCAGTATGTTGTAAGACTACCAATAAGTTTTCTCCTAGGCGCATAACTGGTAAATTAGCAACTTTCATCAAATGAGCATTCCTTCCAACCTCTGTATCTGTGCCAGACACGTTGACACAGTGACACACCTCTAACACACATGTCAGTTTATTTTGGTTAACAAAAAGATCTTCTAACACAGCTAGACATATGACCTGCACTGCACATGCTAAGCGCAGCTTGATAAGCCATGGAGCATCGCTCAGCCCAAAACATGTGTCATACCGAACCCAATCGCCCATAATACTGTTGCCTTGCCTCAGCAACTGCTTAACGTAACGTCCATCCCTGGTGTGTATGTTTTCCTTTATCATGGCTAGTTTGAAAGAACCCAAGGGAAAATGCAATATTGCCATTTCAGGCCTTCAGCATTGCGCCATGTCTTGTGACTGTAGTAGCCTTATAACGCAGCATAGTAGTCTGTAGCATTACTACATGGATTTATCTAGGGCGACGCCTTTGGGTCCCCCAAAAAACCCTGCTGATTCTCTCCTGTACAAGGTGTCCAAGAAGAAGTTCAGCCCTTATGCTTCCAGTTGATCATCAGTATATATTTGGGGCCTTTCAAGAAGGTCCCAAGGATTTTCCTGCTAATAGTACAATTGGGACCTAAACACAAGAGATCACATGATAAACATCGTTCTCTTGTTATAAACACAGAGATTTGAGTGGTCATGCAATGTTTTAGCAGTAAACCAATAATTTGGCTTCGGGAGTGAAATATCCTATGATTCATCTAGCCCTTCTAACAAACCTGTCTGCATGTATCATAATCCATAACAGATAAATAACCAAAAGTCACCACATCTGCCATTAGAAAATATCACAGTCTCAAACTATTGGGTTTCACATGTCACATCAAACACCAAACTCCTCTTTTATACTAAAACACATAGAAGAAACAAGTTCATGCCAAATTTTGCAGCAACCTTTTAAAACCAACTTGTCAAAAAGCTTGGGCTTCTAACTGGGTAGGTCAGTTCAACCTTAATGTAAGCTGAAACTCAAGCTCAGCTCAGCCCAGCTCAGCCCAGCTCGGTAAACACACACACACACACACAGACAAATGTGAGGCCTATGCCTAATAGAGAGCTGGTAAAACCAATGCAGGCTCTAAGGTGTTTATTTATTTATTATGAAAAAATTACCTCACAACTTTTTATTAATTAGTTGTTAATATGCAAATGAAGCTCACATTGAAAAAAAATGATGATCACTAGTATTCAAGATGATTATTTTTAATGCTTGAGGTAGGTGAGTGGGCTATTACTAGGGGTGCAATCGGCTCGGATTCGGTCGGATATCGCTTTTTCCATATCCTAAACCGTATTTTTTTGTCGGATTCAAAATCAGATTCAGATAGTACCGAATACGAATACGGCGCAGATAATATCGGTTGCGGATTCGAATCGAATATAGAGCGGAATCGATACAGTATCAAATAATTTTTTGTCGAATAACGTGCGAAAACAGATACCGTATAAAGCAAACATATAGTATTGATTAACTAACCGTATGAATTCAACACGCAACAAGATTATCGTAGTCTAACAAGTTATTTTATCGAGCAACCCAACAAAGTTGCAAAAGTACACTAAATTTGAATGGTACATATATGACAAGTTTTGAAACATAGAATGATACATAAATAATATTACGATAAGTTGATAACATGACCATGAGGTCCATAACTCCATTTTTTCATGAAAGAGACAATATGACAAGTCGATAATATTTGGATTACATCATACAGACATACAGATAGAAGACTTAACAATGACAAAATCTTATATAACGGTTCGAAGACTGAAGTGGCTAAGTCAGGCTGGCAACATCTCAAGAGACAACGAGTGCATGATGATGGTTACTTGTTGTGGTTACCCGCAAATTAACCCCAAATAATGACTGAGATTTATAAAATTTACGTTGCAATTTTTAGAGCTTGATTCGATTTTATACTGTCGCACTTTAGTTAACGGTTCGACCGACTGAAATTAGCATTTTTAATGGATTTCAACTGGGTTGACCCATTTTAAATCTTGTACAAATGTAGATAATTATTATTTTAGCTGATTTACTAAAATCTCAATTTTTCTTGTTTTTCTCTTATTTTATTTTTCTGATCATTTATTAGTTGCAGACTCTTTTACGCGTTTATTAGTGTGTATGTATTGCATCAAAATTATTTTCTTCAATTAGATAGCCAATTTAACGGGTTTCGGAAAATTTTCCATCTTTCCTATTTTTCTCTTTTTTTCCTTCCTTCTCTCTTTATTTCTTTGCTTTTCTCTTTCTTCCTACCCTCTCTCCCGTATCTGTTCGGTGCACTGGCTGAAGGCCACTTCTAGCTTCTTTCTCTCTTTTCCTTTTTTTCCATTGCTTCTCTCTCCCTCTCATTCTATTGCTCCTGTATTTCTTCCCGATTTGTCCTACTCTCTCTCCCTTATCAGTTCGGTGCACTGGCCGAAGGCCACTTCTAGCTTCTTCCTCCTTTTCCTTTTTCTCCATTGGTTCTCTCTCCCTCTTAATCTCTTGCTCCTGTGTTTCTTCCCAATTGGTCTCCCCACTCGATCTAGTTGCTTGGCTTCCCTGCTGCACTAGCACCAGTGCTTGCCTCCTCCTCTAGCCGCGCCAGACCACTCTGGTCTTCCCGGGCCGCCATGCCTGATGCCTCTCCCTTGGGCTCAGCTACTTGGCTGCTAATTGGCTGGTCTCGCCCATGAGTTCGGCCGATGCGACTCGGCTCACCTCGCAGATCACCAGAAGCTTGCCTCGCGACGCCAAGATGGCCTACCCGGCCTAACGCCTCGCCGCACGAGCATGCACAGATCACACTCGGAATGGCCGTTCAGAGACTCAGATATTCGATTCATGTTATCCGGATATATCCAAAAATAGGATCGAAATATATCAAACCGACGGATAGCGATCTCCCGAATCTGAAAAAAAATATCCAAATCCGATTCCAAATCCGAAAACTATCCGAATCCGATCCGAACATATCCAGTCGGTCGGTCAATCAGAAATTATCCGATCCGATTGCACCCCTAGCTATTACACAATGGGTTGGTTATTGCATGACTAGTAATTGCTACCTTAAGGCAGCAGCGTAGCCAACAAGGGGGCTTCGCTAGGCTTGAGCCTACCCATTGCTGGCGTCGGTAACCCTGCACAAGGTATCTTCATTTTTTTTCTTTTTTTTATTTGTTTCTCTTCTATTTATGTATGAATTTGGATTGCACAACACTATGTTTGCTATGCTTATTTCAATTTAGCTTAGTCCTCTTCGGTTTTGGTTAAAAAAATAGTATAGTCCTTCGAGCCTTTCCTCCATTTTCATCATGGCTTCACCACTCAAGGCAGATACATCCATCAACTATGGCTGACGCCATGGTTATCACGGCGCCCCGGCGAGACGAGTCGCCTCCGGAGGCGCCTAGACGCCTAGGCGAGGATTAGGCGACCAAAGAATATTCCTGGAAAAGCTACCTTTGTATGGTAAACTAGTTTATTTTACTATTAATAAAAGTCAATTCGGCCCGTATGCCTAGCCTGGCCTACTCGGCCCATCAGCCTGACCAACCGATGGCCTCTCGACCTCTCCATTCCAGGCTCCTAATCGATGCCTTCCTCTCCATTCACGCTACTACTACTTAGCCACCCTGAGCCTGCCATCGCATTCCTCATATCATACCATCGCCATTCCTCAGCACTCAGCGGCTCAGCGCCGGTCGCTCGCCAGACTCGCCAATCGCCATCCCATTTGCCCTCAGCTCTTCCCAAGTCCCGACTCCCAAGCTGCCGAGCAGAGGAGCCGCCGAGTCGCCAAGCAAGAGGAGCACCAAGCTCGCTGAGCAGAGGAGGAGAAGCGGATGGAGAAGGGGAGGCGGAGGAGGAGGGGGGAGCGGAGGAGGAGCGAGAGGCGGAGGCTTACCGGGGCGACGGCGGCGGCGGCGCGAAACTAGGGTTTCGCCTGTCGCTTATCCACCCGTGAGGTCTGCGGTCTTTCGGTCTTTCGCAACCGCAGTCCCGCTTCGGTCTTGGTCTTTCTCCACTTCGCCGAGCAGAGGAGCCGCCAAGTCGCTCGCCAGAAGGCTTGGACGACGCCTAGGCGCCCACGCCGCGACGCCAGAACTTCGGCGATCACTGGCGGCCAGAACGCAGCCAGCCAAGGCAGCTCCGACCGACCGCCTGGATGCCTAGTCGATGCCTAGGCGTCGCCTAGGCGACGCCGTAATAACAGTGGCTGACGCTATTATGAGATTTCACAAAGCAACGATTACAGCTCACTGAACTAATACAACTTCAGTTTGAACCATCTAATGTTACCTGTATGATGATGACAAGAAAATGTTACCTGTTGGAGTCCGTGAAACTCATTGAGGAGGACGATAGCACGTCCTTCTTTGTTGCCGCAGAAGAGCGTCTCGGCAGCAATCCAGAGTTGCCGAGCGGTCTGATCTTGATCAAGGATGATGTCGAGGACGTCGGCTGATATAGATCCGTACATAACGGAAAGGACGGCGTAGTCGTCGGAGACCCAAGTAGCATCACCGGGGGCGGGAACACTCGAGCCATCGACGTGGTGGAGAAGACCATGGCCAAGGAGCGCCTTGAAGATGCTCCATTTGGTGAAGTTGGCGGCGAGGTCGAGTTGAATCGGCAGAGCCGGGAGGAGGAGGCTGACGGCGCCAGGAGGCGTGCGGGGAGGTGAGGTGGAGGAAAGGGCGGGAGAGGTTGCCGAGGCGGTGGACATCGCCGGGAGGCGGAGGAGAGCAATGAAAAAGCAGAGGATCGGATCAATCTCACGATACCATGTAGAAGAGGTGAGAATGAGGAGAATCACTAGCACCCCATCAAGGAGATTAGGCTCTTTATATATACATCCCTTAGGGATAAGTATGGAAGATTACAACAGAATCAATCTAATCTAAGCTATCTATATATAGCTGTAACAAATATGGAAAGCTAGAGTACAATAGAATAACAGGAACTCTAACACGAGGCATGGCCAAAAAAGAATAACTAGTTACGATTTTTGTGGTAGTATAGAAATGTGCTAAGAATATAGTTCTAATATGGTTCACCTAGTAATTAGAAATTAGAATGGAGGAATTTCTCTGAGAAGAGTCTATAGGAATCTAAAAAAATTCCAAAATTACAAATGGGACCTCATGGCATATTTGGAACGCAGGAATTTGCAAGAATTATTATAATTCCCGAAGGATGCGAAGAAAATTCCAATGTTCAAAATCGGCCTCAGGGTTTAGGATATGAAATTTGACTCAACCAAACCTGGCGCATGTTGGATCAATTATGCTGGGTCTAGAAACAGGCTACCCATGGTACAAATATGCGTCCAGTTAATTTGCATTATTTATCTAAATGATTTCAGCATTTAGAAATCCAATTTTGATAAATTAACACATAGGAAGCTAAAATTATTTCGGTTCAGTTTTCATTTAATTCGGTGTCAGCAACCTATACAGACATACATAACTCAAAGCATTCTTCCAAGTTGAAGATACAATCTTTTTAATAGCTAATAGCCTAATACACAGCATAACCTGTTAAGTATATATATATATATATATATATATATATATATGTTTTCCTTATATAAGTTTTCCTAGTATAGGTATTGCCTTATATAGGATTTCCTTTTATTCCCGCTTGTACAACTATATGTTCTGACCATTGGCCTCATATTGAATACAACAAGTGCTATTCATAACATAACCTTCTCAAAAATTTAAAATAAATGGCGAAGTAAAGATACAATCTTTTTAATAGAATTGACATATAAAAAAAAACTGATTTTTGGGAAGGGTAAAGGTAATTTTGAGTCTACTATTAACCATATCTAAAAGTCATATTCACCTCAACATTGCACAAAAAAGTGTCAAATTTGAAATTATACGATCTTTTATGGTATTTCTAGCAACTGAGGTTTGATCCGTGGCATTTTTTTTGTAAACTAGAAACAGCATTGCATGATACAAAAAAGTTTTAACACTGAATACCGAAAGCGAACATACCAAAATAATCTATTTATTTCATTTAGTTCAGTACAATCTATTTGGTACAACGTAACTACACCCACACTTAACACCCCCAACCAAAAAATAGGTCTAATACAAACATACATTAAGTTATAGCATCCTCACCTTGAGACACGGATAAATCAACCGACTCAGATACCTCATGGTTCATGAAACTCACCATTGTGTCTGCCGAAGAAATCAACGGTAGAGCTACTGTAAAGATAAAAGCAATAAAAAGATGGGTGAGAAGCAGTAATGAAAGAAGATTACAAAAACTCTAAATAAATGAATAGAAAATTGATGTATGGGAATTGGGAAGTATAGAGAGGTCAAGGAAATAGAGGCACATTAAGAACCAAAAAAAGCAACAAAAAATCCGAAGAATGAACCAAGAACAGCCAACAAAAGCCATATGGATCAAGGAATCAATAAAATGTTATTTAACAATAGAAGGAAACACCCAACGCAAGGTCAAATAAAAAAATAGCAAGAAATCAACTAAAAAAGGGGAAAATTCCCAAGAATGAATCGAAAGTAGCAACAAAAGAGAAATGGATCGAGAAATAAAAAAAAATGCTCTTTAACAATAGAAGGAAACAAACAATCCAAGGTCAATTTTTTTTTTTAAAAAAAAAGAGAAATCAACTAGAAAGGTAAAATTCCCAAGAATGAATCAACCAGCAAAAGCCATATGGATCTAGAAATCAACAAAATGCGCTTTAACGATATAAGAAACGCCCAACCCAAAGTAAAATAAAAGAAGAGCGAACAAGATTAGATAAAAAAACTTCAAGCCCAAAAATTTCATACATAGTTTAGAAGTGAAGAACTTAAGAACAGGGTCACACCATGCATCTTAGATGCAATGATCACAAACATCAAAACAACTGTATCAAAAGGGATCAAAGACATGCACAACGAGGTGAACAACACATCCACTTACATTCAATCGAATCCCTCTTATGGGAAAAGGAGCAACAAGAAGACTACGCCGCAAGAGGAGATAGAGAGATAGCATAAGACAGGGATATGTGTATAAATAGATGGCACAGGAACCAAAAACATTAAATCTTCTTCAAAACATTGCCACTTCTTTAATGCGGATCCCTTGTTGCGAAAGTATTATTTTATTATCATCCTTATCTTAAATTGTTGAAATGCAAAAGAGGCAAAACATGCAATAAATGGAGAGTAACCATATAAGAGCAATAATTGCGTCCATACCACTAACATAGCACTAAAGCAATAAATTCTTCATACACATATCGAATACCATAATAAAAACTAAACTAAATTTACCAAAATATACGGTAAATTTGGTATTCAATATGGTGTTCGGTTTTCAATTTCTTTAAGGGAATTTGGTTTCACATTCACACATCGATTTTACCGAACCCAAAAAACAAAGATACTAAATTATATTTTCATTACCTAGTACCATCGTACATGTTGAGACCGGATTTCTAAATCCAAACCCTCTGTGTATAACCGTGCTAGTCCAGAAAAGCTAGCACACACAGTGGAAATAATGATGATAGCACAATCATATCACGAATCAAATAATATTAATTAAGCAAAAGGGTATTAGCCTTATGACCAATTATTACAAATAAGCAGCCTCGTCGCTTGAGTTCAATAAGAAATAGCGGAAACGAAATAACAGCAGCAAAATAAGCCCATCCATTTGCCCAACAGGCAATCGGCTAGGGTACGCGTCCTAGTAATCCAGATCACCTTCATCATAACCACAAGCATAGAACTACGTTCAATAAGAAATAGCGAAAACGAAATAACAACAGCAAAATAAGCCCATCCATTTGCCCAACAGGCAATCGGCTAGGGTACGCGTCCTAGTAATCCAGATCACCTTCATCATAACCACAAGCATAGAACTCGTAGTCACCTTCAGTTTCTGCACACTCCTCTGCGAAAGTTGGGATGTTGCATGGGTGAGCACAAAATGTACTCCGCAAGTCTTGGAAATATAATGCATAATAACTATATGTATGGCGGAACAATTGAAGGCATAATATGGCTTTTTTAGCATAAAGCAATGGTTAACTTTAAATACCAATAGTAATTTTACAAAGCATCAGTTGACCAAAATGTAATTGAATAGTAATTGAATTTGATATAACAACTAAACAGGTTCCATCCACCTGATTAGCTTCAGCCACCAAACCATAATCCGAGAGTTCCATACACTCACGGATTTCCAAACCATCATTTTCATTTAAAACAAAACCATAAGATCTACAATGTGCAAGCGTACCTCACCCGTCCTTGACTGTGGGCACGACTACTTAAGTAGTTTTAACTCTGCAAAGTGTGTACAGCCTTTACCCACAAGATATGATCGGCTCTTGTTGCCATGCAATTAACACACTTCCTTTGATGTGTCGGTAGAGAGATCATGACAAGGCCTTTACAATGTACAATCCCGCTATTAACCTCACGCGCTAAGGTTTCACCGCTGAAGAGTTACATCCACCCATTCAGAAGCCCCCTCTTGCACCATATGGGAAAAATTGTCTCCATCCGACACCCACATTCCACCGAATAGCGAAGCCAATAACAAGATGCACAAATTAATTAGCCAGGTCGTACTATATAAACTTGTGGTTGTACGGTAATGCTCGGTCCATGGTAACACATGCTTCGGTCCTTAATTGATTAGGGTGGAACATTCACTTTCAAGGTCTCGTGCATCCAGCACCCACCAAACATCCATCCGCCCCAGTCTAAGCCATTTCCACTTTATTTTATTTAAATAACAGCAGCAATTCCAATTGCCGCATCTTCACCAAAAAGTTTAAATAATGTTTGAAAAGTTTCCCATAATGGCATAATACCGAAACGTTTATGCTGGACTAAGCAATTCTACCGTTCCATACTACACAATTGGTTATCAACAAATAAAATAGCTAGTATCATCTAGGGTGACAAAGGTTCAACGTGATTAATGCCAATGAGTGTATAACAAGTCTGGAATTTAGCTAAACCTTAACACTACATTTAAAGTACATTGCGTAAAAGTAAGCATGCATAATTTAAAACAATATAAGTTTTTCATAAAATTTGGGATCAACATGTTCAAGGAAGACTTGCCTTTGCTGCCTCCTACTGGTTCTACTTATGCCTGTTGATTTGCTTGAGTTTCGATTGCGTTGTCTACACACGAAACGAGAACAAATAAATAGAACAAATTCAAACAAAATTTAAAAATAGAAAAGAATGGTACTGGAAGATAGATCATGAATTTAGAAATTTGAATCACTGGAATCGAAACTCGAACGAAGAAGAACGAGCTCCTGAAAAATCCTCGGATCAGAAATCAGAAAAAAATAAAAAAAAGGCTAACTCGTGGCGCACTCTGATTGGCTGAAATTTTGGATTTTCTGAAAATTTGGAAAAAGAAAAAGAAATACCGATTGACACGTGCGACCCACATGTCAGTGGCTCGATCCACGGTGGACCAAGAGCACCGAGATAACCAAAGGCGACGTGGTGGGCCACGCTAACGTGAACACCACGCAGCCGCTAGGGCTAACGTGGCGACCACGCTGCCGCCACGCCGCGGTGACGCGGCGTGGCGTGGGCGACGAGGCGTCGGCGACACGCCGAGGCGAGGCGGCGCCGCCACGCAGCGACCATAGGGCGCGATCTGGCGCTTAACGCTGCACCGATGCGAGTGCAACAAGCGCCGAGGCGGGAAGATGGTGAAGCGGCTGCGCGAAACCGCAACGAAACGCGACCGAGTTTGGGGCAAACGGGAGAGGACTTCACGGCGAAACCGATGCGACCAAAATCCACGGCGGAGGCTCACCAGCGAGAGAGAAAGATGGTGGAGAAGAGCTCGGGACGGCGGCGCTAAGGTTTGGCTATTTGGCCACACGGGCAACAAACCTCGGAACGGGAGGAAGGAGCGGGTGCGGCGTGTTAAATAGACGCGGAGGCCAACGAGTTCGGCAAGGATACGACACTAACGGCCGCAGACATCACGGCGGCGGGTGCGAGTGAAACGGGTGACGGCGGCGGTGACGTGGAGACGGAGGGCGAGACGCTAATGAGCAGGGCCCACACGTTAGTGAGCTAAGTGGTGAATACGGTAGGGCCGAAGAAAGCAAGCGCACGGCCGACGCGAGGAGAGATGGTGGGAAGAAGAAAACGCGAGAGTAGGCGGAGTAAGAATAGGAGTGGGCCACATGGGCGAAAAGAGAATAAAAAGAAATTTTCAATTTTAGAAATTCCAGAAAAATAAGAAAAGCCAAATTAATTAGCAAATAATTTAGGAAATATCCCAGAAAATTCTCAAAAATACTTTTAAGCATTTGGAACATAAATGAATTATTTTGAACTCATTTAAACTTATACTTTTGATTCAAATGATTTGCTTGCACTAAAAAAATTTAAATTCACCAGAATTTTAAAAAGGCTCAAAAATGGAATGTTACAGTACATGTGTTAATCTTCTTAAGTAAACTTGTGGATTGCAATAATGTCAAAAGTGAAAATATATAGTATATGCATTTTGTTTAATAGTTAGGTGCTATTATTAAGTTTTAGCCATTAATTCTAACAGATTAACACTATTTACTTATTTAGTAGATAATTTTAGTTACAGATCGCTTTGGTGCTCCGTTATTTCATGGTATTTCACGGCGGAATTCGAAGTTATCATGTCATTTCATGTTAATTTGGTAACTATGGTATTTAGTATTTACTAATACCATATGGAATTAATTTGATAGAGGTCCAAATATGCTTGCAATGTGAACAAGATGTCGTACCATCCCATTTTGAGCAGGACCCAATTAAAAATTACTTCCAAGGTAAACCATTCAAACAAATGAGTCTATTTTACCAACCTTGGATGACTGCCACATGAGCATATCCACCTAAGCCATGTTTAGCCGATTCTTTGAACATACTGCATTTGAGCTTCAGGGAAAAAAAACTCCCAATTTCTCCATGAGAAATCTCTTATGATAAATTCTCTATTTTCATCTTGATCTTGCAACTTAAACATTTGCAATACAAGCAGCATGAATGTCTACCATTTTACCTGCTCAACAAAGGAGCTAATCCTCCATACTGGATCTTTTCTATCAAAGAATTAAAAAAATGTATTTCACTATTGCGACACATGAAACATAAAATAATATTTGCCTCGGATTTAAGGAAGACTGATACTTAACCACATAAACATTTGCAGAGTTCCAATCTCAATTTTGTTCAAGTCCTAACGATAACCTGTCAGTGGAAGTCCTATTGTCTCTTATGGGAGTCAATCTTCCTATGATTCCTTGGTACACCATACTCCTACTCGCAATCTTCTCGACAATAGTGCCCTTAGGCACTTCATGCTGCTGCCAATTGGCTCTAACAAGAAAACAGTTAAAACACCATTCCTTCTTTGCTGGTGAACTTGTCCCATGGTCATCAGAGCCACCATCTACCTGTAGGCTCACTAGACCTCTTATCACCTCCCTACTCCAATTGATGGCAACTCCAACTAAGGATAATAAAGAATGCACCTCTCTAAAGCGAGTTATAGTTGATCTACTCCACTTGGTACCCCTTGTTGGACGCATTCTTCACTCTTGTGCAGTGCTGCCACCGCCACCGAGTCTTCCCTGTCATCCCCAGTGAGTGATTGTTACAACCCCCAGCATCAGCCTCTCCCCAACCAAAGCCATGCCACTGAAGCTACCCCTCTTCCTCCTCTTAATCACCACCAATGAGTGACATGGCAGCTTTGTGGCATCCTCAATTAAGGCCCTACTTCCTCTTCAACCTCTACCCTCATCTAAAATGACCATGTCGATGACTAACCACTACCAGTACCAACATCTTCCTCAGGCTATCTGTTTGCTGACGCCACCAGTTAATACATCCCTATCAACTACCTTAACTTAGCCATCCCTCTCTAGTCACTGCCTATCAGGCTGTTGCCAACCATTCCAAACTGCCTCCAGTCCTCCAGATTGAAATGTTTATAGAAAGTCTCTGTGGTTCGGTAAAAGTATGTGTGTATGTTATATGTGCCAAAATACATGGGGTTTTATGAAACATCCTCAATCTATTGTGGTACTTGCAGCAAGTTCGTTGAAACTACATCTAAGTTATAATAATGTTCATTAGAAAGTTAATATTTAAAACTGTATGTTTTTGCAAGATACAATTGAATGAGATTTTTTTAGTATAGTAGCCTAGCTGTGCTTGTAATAAATGTTGAGTTTGTTTGATATGATTCTCATGATATGTAACAGTCAATGGTGGTGGGAATTATTGATTTTAGCCACTACACACGCATCATAACAGAGAATTTGATCTCAATCTCACGAATAGACATCACCAAAAACAGAACACAGGAGAAATTGCTAAGCATTTGTTAAGGATGAGATTTCAAAAATTGTCGGAGACCGGAAGATAAGTGCTTATTCTTTCTGGTCCGAGGACTTTGAAGTTTGAACTAAAAGGGGAAAAGAATCCTACAACCTCTTACGTAACAACAAGCGGTCTTAACCAATGAACTATCACATGGTTCTTAATTGCCTGTACTCTAGTGAAGTGGTTAAGAATATATATTTCATTTGCAGAATCGTCCTTTATTGACGTTCTCCTATTCTTGTCAATTCTTTATCTGGATCATGTTGGCTCTTGTGATCAAGGTTCCTCGTGCTGTACCACGCAAATAAGACTCAATGTTTCGGCTATCTTGGTAACAACAGAAAAATCACCCCAGTGATGTCATGTTGTTGCTACCACCATAGCCGTTGACCATGCGACGCAGAAACTTAATACCATTTGTGTCTTTTCAGTTTTAACCAGTCAGAGAGCCCAACATGATGCAAATAAGCAGCTCTAATCATATAAATATGTAATGCAGGTAGTAAAATAACAGTTAGAGCACTAACCTCGCAAGATATCTAGAGTAACTATCGCCGTTTGTTGGCATCAATCCATAGTTACCAGAAATGTGGATCATGTGAGTCGCATTATGGGATTCGGCTTCGCGGTTCATCACTTTTGTTTAAAAATATCCACTGCGAACATTAATCCCGTGCCCTAAACTGGCTTGGGTTCGACGAATCCGATTCGTAATTCGTAGGGATTTATAGTGAATCCAGTAACTATGCATCAATCTTCTTCTCCTCCGTGATCATCCAAGCGATCCATGGCAGCCTGCAAGCAACAAACCCAAAGGCTCAGTTCATCAATCCAACAATACGAAACGATCACAACTCACGATATGAAACAAACGATCACAGTTCACGTGAAGGATTAATTATCTTCACCTCCTCCGTCGCTCCCGTCGTCGCACCCCTGCGCCCGACCAATCCAATCACCCGAACAAAAGAGGCGGAACAATGCTTACAGGTCGGCGAAGAACATGATCGGACGGGGAGAGGCGGGCGAGAAGCGCCCAGTCCCTCTCCCTAACGGCCACGGCCGCCATTATCTGCCGCCGCCGCCTCTGACTTCTCTTACTTTTTATCGTCATCTCATTACTCTATTCCTTCACCAACGCAGCAGCAAGCTTTCCTCTCCCCCAATCCTTCTTCACCGAGGGCAGTGACCGGCGAGGGGCGTGGCGGCGCGCGGCTATGGCGGCGAGGACCAGCGCGGGGAGCGGTGACCGCCGAGGGCGGCGCGAGCGACGTAGGGCCGCTGCTAGAAAGTTCGATCTCCCTATTTTGAATGTTTTTTCTTGAAATTTCTGAGTGGAAAGTACTTTAGATCTTCGAGTTGAAAGTTTCAATCGGTTAGTTGAAAAACTTGAAAGTGTCCCGAATTCATTGAGAGGCCATCTTGGGTTGAAAGTTTATTTGAGTTTAAAGTTCATGTTTTTCGAATTGGGTTGAAAGTTAATTTTTCAAAGTTGAAAGTTTAAATCCTAGTGAAAAGTTCAAAGTTGAACTTCGAAAGTGCAAAGTTGAAAGCATTTTGCTCACACTATTAGCTCCGACCTCCGACCGACTTCTTCTGATAGCGGATAAAGACTATAGGGACTGTAATTTAAACAGTCTTTGTAGGTTAGAATCGTCCGATCGAGCAAACGGATAGTCCGGATAGTTCAATAGTGCGCTACTACCTGTACTGCTCTAGTAATAGGGATTTATTGTTACAATGCAACACAAAAACAACATTCCTCAATGCCCGAAATTCAAACAATAAACACTTTATCCAAATAATATCACTCAAGCTTAATGATATTGCTCTATATCATACATCTGCAATAGATCAAGCCACAACTTCCTACTTCTGACTCCTCTATGACACAAGGTTACTATCTACAAAGATGTAGCATCTAGATATAGGCGTTCTATCATCTATACTGCTTGTCCAATCAGCATCGCAATATCTTTCCACATTCAAGTATTGATTCTTTTCAACCAAAGCGCTTTTTCAAAGCTCCTCTTCAAATAACGTAGGATCCGAAAAATAGTTTCCATATGTGCCATTCTAAGATCATGCATGTATCAACTTACTACACTCCATATGAAATATCAGGTTTTCTATGACATAAATAGATGAGACACTCAACTAGTATTTGATAAGCATCTTTATCAACTGGATCACTAGAATTAGCACAGATTCTGTGATTCCTATCAATAGGTGAACGAATAGGGTGGCACCTATGCATACCAATCTCCACTAATAGATCAAGAGCGTATTTCCTTTTAGAGAGAACTATCACTTTTGGTTTAGAGAGAACTATCACTTTTGGAGACCAAGCGATTTCAATTCTAAAGAAATACTAAAAAGGCTCAAGAACCTTCACCTCAAATGCTTCTCCTAGTCTCTCCTTCAGCCACTTGATTTATTCACTATCATCTTGTCGGTGTTTCGAGAACCGGCGAGTAAATTTGTAGGTCTAGAGGGGTTACGCGCTCCCGCTCCTTGAATGGTTAGACCAAAAGAAAGGAGGTCCAAGATTTATACTGGTTCGAGCAGAACGTCCCTACTCGATTAAGTGAGGTGGTGGATATTATTGATCTGGTGAATCACTGCAGTGTTACAAGCGAGGGTTGAGCTTTGCTCAGAGCACCTTGTGCCACGAGGGGTTCTTAGGAATGGCTGCATGAATCTGATTTGGGAGTGTTGTGTTCTACTGCCTACTTTTCGTCGTCTCCCCACTCCGAAGGGGCATGCCTCCCCTTATATAGCCTGGGGAGGCCGGTTAAGCGGAGGTTACACGGGAGTGTGCAAAGGAAAAAAAGGATGGGGCTCCCTACGCCTAGGAAGTCCGGTCTTCTGCCTCGGTGTCCGGTTGCTGGACTTGACTTTTGACGGGTAGGTGCACGTCCTGTGTTGGGTTGGTGGAGGCGCAGGGCGACGGCTCGGTCCGTTCCTCCGGGAAACGGCGTACTGCCTCTCAAGAAGGTCGAGTCTTGGCGCCGAGGGTGTCAGCCTTCGGGAACCGTTTTGGGAAGGTGCGTAGCGTCCCGTCCCTGCTCGATCGTGACGGAGCGCTGCATCAGCCACTTTAGGTGACCAGCAGAGGCCGGTCCTGACGATTTGACGTTTGCTTCTTGGTGAAGATGATCCGAGCTTATTCGGGACCGCCGATCGGTCCGACCCACTGGTCGGGAACCGAGCCCGGTCGTCATTGCCGTAGGCTCATGGGCGCCGATCCTGTAACGCTTGGTCGGGCCGCTCTTTGGGGTTGGCTTGGTCGGAAGTCGTGGGCCCTCACGTGGGCGGTTGGTCGGAAGTCCCGGCCTCTGAAAGGTGGCTTCGGTTTGAGGCCCAGGCGCGGTGGCGGCCCATATGCTCCTCCTGGGCCGCTGGGGATACCCATGCCTTGGGTATTCGTCACATCTCTGGTTAGCATATCATCAACATAAAATACTAGTATGGCAATATGTGATCTTCCATGCTTGTAAAACATTGTATGATCCCCATTACATTGAGAATTATTCAAACTACAAACTACACATTTGAATCTATCAAACTATACTTGTGGAGAGTGCTTCGTGCCATATAGTGACTTTTTAAACTCACACACTTTTACAATAGTCTGCTTATTCTCAAAACTAGGAGATCTCTTTATATATACCCCCTCTTGCAAATCATTATGGAGAAATGCAATATTCATATCCAACCGATTAAGATGCCACCTAAAATTAACAACACCAGAAATCAATGTCCACAGTATGCTTATTTTCTCTATGGTGCAAAAATCACATCATAGCTTATCCTACATGTATGACTATAACCTTTTGCAACCAATGTTACTTTGTACCTATTCGTCTTGGCTTCAAGAGTTTGTTTCACCGTAAAGATCCATTTGTATCACACATCTTTATTTTCTCTGAAAGTAGAATAAGACCCCTACATCTTGTTCTTCTAAAATGCACCAAGCCCTCTTTCATAACATCCTTCCATTTAGGATCCTGCTTAGCAACTTGCCAATTCTTTGAAATAGGCACTGCATGAAAAGATGCAATGAATGCTTTGTATTCAGGAGAGATGTGGGAATATAAGATGAAATTTGCAATGTCATATTCAAAGCCATATCGCGGTGGTGGCTTTCCAGCATTAGATCTAATTGTTCTACATTGTGTAAGAGATAACTCTAAATGAGAGGAATTAGAATGAACATTAGCACTTGCTCGTGAGGAGGCAAGAAACATGATGGAGAGAAACTTGATGAGAGATTTGGGACTGAATCAACTGAAATGATAAGTTGTTCAGGTTGTGGTTCTTCTGATAGAATGTGATCAATTGGAATAACTAGTTGTTCATGTTGTGGTTCATCTGATAGAACGTGCTCAAGTGTTGGTAGTTGCCTTTTCCTTCCCTGTCTCCTAAAACATTTTCTATGATACACCTTCAATTCTTCTCCGGCTATCACATCTCTTGCACCTTTTGTTAGGTCTAAACTTGGAGATATGGATGGCAGTTTTACCCATGGGTTTGGGTACCCGCGGATACCCGACCTGATAAGAATGGGTATAGGTAGCACTTCAGACACATAGTTTTTCGGGTTTGAGTACCCAATAAGGTCATAGGATGGGCGTGTGTGTCAATTTGTACTCATGGGTACCCAATGAGTATTCTATAATATGTGGGCCCCACTTTTAGAGACATACGTAACCCCCATTAAGTTACATCAATGGGTCCTCACTAGGGTTCACATATTCATATTTAGTTACATCAATGGATACCCAATGAGTATCCTAAATGCCCATGCATGTTTAGTTACATCAAACTACCCATAGGTACCCATCGGGTTCGAGTACCTATGGGGTTCGGGTGTGGGCACAATTCTATGCCCGAAAAATCTAACGAGTTCGGGTGGGCGGCATAGTTTCAGGTTCGGGTGGGTGGTAATCGTATACAGAGATACCCACCAAATTACCATCCCTGCTCGGAGAGGGACATAGAATTGTTCCTACAATGACTACTTCCCCTCAGCTATCACTCTCACTTTCCCTCTCCATGTGCTCCCTCTCTCGACTGACACCATCGGTGATAGGAGAGAACTCTAAAAATTGACCAAGGTCACTGCTACTCATGTAGTATAGCTCAAACTCCCAAAAAGTTATATCCATACTTATGAATATTTTTCTTTCCATTAGGCTGCAACACTTATATCCCTTCTAATTAGATGAATATCCTACGAAGACGCATTTCACAACCTAATGATTCAGTTTGCTAACCGTTGGTCAATGATCTCGTACAAAACACAACAACCAAACACCTTAAGGAGAATCTTAAACTTTTATTGACCCAAAAGAAGTTCAACGGGAGAATCTCTCTTGCAGCCACAACCAATGTTGTATCCGCTTGATCAACATACCGCAGTCTATTGCACCTAATTTTAGTTTTAATTCTCTTGCTAGTTCTCTTCTACTAGAATAGACAAGAGTCCTCATCAAATGAGGGAGTGCATCTGAATTGATCGATGATAGAACTAACTGAAAGAAGATTAACTAAAAAAGATGGGACATGCAAGACTAAGGATAAAGCAATAGATAGTGTGCAATCTACATACCCTACTCTCTAAATAAGCTGAGAGGTCCTATCAGCTAGCTGAACGATTTTCGAATGTGCATATGGAATGTATGATGCAAATACCATAAGAGAAGCTATAACATGCTTAGATGCTTCTAAATCTATTATCCAATCAATATGAGAATTCTTATATGTAGATGCAATGTTACCAGAGGAGTGGTAGGTGTTGTCGTAGAATATTGAGAAGATCAATACTTTGCCCATACCTTGCATTACTCCCACTTGCATAGCTCGACCGCTTGTCAAAGTGTGGAACGCTTTCTCTGCCAGTAGCTACATTGGCTTTGGGGTCACCCTGCTCCTACCTTGACCTCCACAACCCTGATCTCCTCCTCGGCCTCCATGGTCATCACGACAGCCACAATATCTACCTTAGCCTCCACCATATCATGGGAGAGGACAGACATGGCTCAGGTGTCCTCTTACCCTATAGTTGTAGCACTCCCTATCATTGGGTACAATATAGGCAAATCTGACTAGTTTGTTGCCTCCATTACTCGTAGTCGAACTTTCTCCTGCACCACAACTGAAATCGCCTCCTCTATAGTAGGTAGGTTCGCCAAGTGAAACATGATAACTCTCCCGCTCTCAAATTCTAGGTTCAGCCCCTTCAGGAAATGGGTGACCCGTTTATGTTGCAGCCCCAATTTGCCAACCTCAACTCGCCAGCACATGTCAATAGCAGTGGATCATAGTGATTCAAGCCTACCCATAGCTACTGCAACTTACTAGCATACTCTTGGATGGTCTCTTTATTTTCTCTCTCTCTCTCTTTTTCTTTTCTTTTTTCCCTTGGTCTCTCCTGTCTTTTTTCTTTCTCTTCCAATTCTCTCTCTTTTCTCCTCTCTCTCCCGATGAGATCCCAATCGATCGAGCGGACCAAGCAGCGGTGCCCCCCGAGTGGATCCGAATGGCATCGACCCAAGCAAATCCAAGCTGTGAGTGGAGGCGATAGGGAGAGTTGGCCTAACTATACATTGGGTACGGTTTCTCATGGGTTCTACGTGTTGAATAACCCTTCTTTAGCGTAATCGTTAAAAGATTTTTTATTCTTATGAAATCTCTGTGTAGAGACTAGTAGACAGTAGTGGCCTTTTGATTTCCAAGATTGGATTCAATAACCCTTTTTTTTTTCTTTCCCCTCCATCAAACTTTCTAGCTCACGAAATGCACTACACGGGTTTTCAGCCCTTTAGTATCTGTGGGCTGGATCATGCATTCGTGGACCCTGGATGATTTGCGAAGTTGTATTCGCTGTCTCAGGTTTTGCAGATAGAATTTTGCTATCTCATGGAGCACTACAAATGAACAGAATAAATCAACAAAATTTTCTCGGTTCATCTCATTTAAGTTTTGATTTTGACACCCCGAGATGGGATAAGTTTGAGAAAAAATCATGCTAAAGTTCCGGGATCTTTACAAGGTGAGAACTAGAAGTTTTCAAAAACTGGGGAGGACCAAAGAAAGCGAAATGCAATGATGCTAACTAGCATTGGAGTATTTAATAGTAGTGCTTTTTGCAGAATAAGATACTACTATGTTGACCCTTCTTTGTTTTCCTTTTCAATTCTTGGGGAGCTCACCAAAAAGGATGTGAAATCAAAACATGATGCAATGGAAAATTTGCCACCTGTTTGAGAGAGCACCAACCAAACACCTTTAATTCCTGCCTTTGGGTAGTGTGCAGTGTCAAACTTCACCAAACTGTCACTTTTTCCACCGCACCCACCACATTTATTTTGGAGAGCTCAGCAGCTAAACATCATCTCAATAATACTCTTGCACCATTTTTCTACCATCCATTGCCATCCCAATAATTCACAAGAAAAGCAATTGCACTACTTCCACTCCAGTATGGCTGAATGCCTGAATTCTACCCAGCACACATTTTCAGGGATCAGCCAGCATATCTGTGTCAGTTATTGGCTTTGATGCTAGAACTAGAAGCTCATAGTACAATTGGTACTTAAGACAAGCAGAGTAGTAATACAACATCAAAACACTGCATTACCAGCACACTGTACACCACGGTAGGTACTTAGACATAACTTCACGAACTAGGATTTGCATCATAGCTGCATTCAATTAACAGATGAAATATTACAGTACATTGCATAGCAGCATCACCACTACATTACTCTAGCATCTGCACAGTACTAGTGCAACGTAGACAGGGAACATGCTTCACAATCTGATCTCTGCTACCATCATGCTGCTTTCATGAATTAATACACAATATCTGCCCCCAAGGACAAAGTTGCTGACTTCCTGGTTGTTGAGTGAGCTCATTCAGTAAATAAGATAATATTCAGCATCTGGTCCAGTGTCTCTTTCCATGCACCCACCTCCCTACCAAGAAGCAACCAAAAAGACAGGACACACAAAAGAAAAAGGAAAACAAGGAGAGGAAAAGACGGAAAAGTGCTAGAATCATCTTTCCTGACCAAAATCTATAGGACAGGAAAGGGACCACACTTAACACTGACCGCTTCCACACCTCACACAAGTAGATCTAACTAACAAAAGATTTAAAATTTGCACATCAGAATTACTGAATCCATCAGACATAAAAACATAATCTTTTTTAGTATAATGGGTTTTCAAGGTTTGAGTCAGTTGTTTTGTTAGTATTAGCATTGTTATTTTGCACTTCAGACTTCATACACCCTGTAAGCTCTTAACCTCGTACTAACAAAATGACTTCCAAGGCAACACAGTGGTGCCATGATACAAATGATACATTTAGAAAAGGTGTGATATTAACATATAATACAAACCATCACTGCATGTATCTACAGAAAATACATAGGATGATCATGCTAACTACTACCTATTACGTGCCAACAAATTCTCCATCCTCTTTTTGCCACCACTCAGCTAAAATTAGCAAGAAAAATAAGACACACAAAAATACTCACATAGAGGCAGTTTGGAGCCCTTCGCCACCAACATCACCGGGAACTCCCAACATCACCATCACATTCTCTGAGCAGCACCATGTGTTGCCAAGTGCCCCTTCGAAGGAATAAGAGTAACTAGGTTTGGTGCTGGTTGCTCCTCTCTGAAGAATCTGCGAGGGAATGGATGGATCTGATTATGCTTGTTCATCACATCACAACCCTGCAAGAGAAATTGAGGATTGCCCTTAGATTCTTTTCAACAAATGAAACCAAGAACACCACCCCAGCCAAGAAATGGGAGTATTTTACAGTACTGTTATGCTATCGATCTTAATAATAATAGATGCAACGCAACTGTCTTCCTCTTTGACGAGTTTACAATTTCAGTTAGCTAAGGTAAAGATGTTCTACTGTCTATGTAGTTGTGCTGATCACATCGTTAGTTTTTCCCCATACTATCTGAAGTTCTGAACAGAAATATAAAGACACCTTTCTTGAATCAAACACAATCGAATGTAAATTGCCAAGTAATAGTCTAAATTTCAAAGTATTACTCTTGCTATTTGTCTTCAGTGCAACATAAATAAACCCGGCACACTTTATTATTTATTTTTAACGAAGTAAATGGATATTTTCATTACCTCAATCCATGCAGCTCTGCAAACAGGCACTCCGCGCAACCAGCCTAGTCCCGCAGTATGACAGAGTCGGCGATCTCCATGAGCGGCCCCAGGCACTCAGGCGCAAACTTGCGCGCAAACATGTAAGAATACGTCCCATTGGACTTCCTGAGTTCCCTGATGAGATCCCCGGACACCTCCTCCGGCCGGTAGGTATGCGGGTGGCCGTCGACCGAGTCAGTCCAGTTGACCCTCGTTAGCGTGAACTTAGTGCAGCCGTCGGGGTCCTGCATGTCCAGCAGCGTCGGGAAGTAGTGCTCCTCCGGGTAGCACGAGTTCTTCCTCTTGATCAGGCACGGCATCTTGAACTTGTTCCACAGCCTCCTGTCCCTGACCACCATGATGGCGTGCCGCCTGGCGAGCACGAAGAACTGCGAGCCGACACGGAAGCTGTCGTACGGCACCTCCGGGAGCATGACATCGTCGCCGCGCGCGTAGTACCGATCGTGCAGCGTGGGCTCGTCGTCCAGGATCTCGATGAAGCTGCGGTGGCGGTGGCGCGGTCCGGCATTGTCGGAGACCAGCGTGCGGTAGAGGGTGGGGAACGGGTGGAGCGGGACGCAGGACTGGGAGAGGAGCGCGAAGAACTGGTTGGCCGGGTCGTCGAGGAGCGCGGTGGCGAGTAGGCGCCGAGCGGCGGAGATGAGCGTGGCGGACGCGCGCTGGGTGACCTTGCCGTGGATGAGGCGGCCGCGGAAGGAGGGTGTAGCGGGGAGGGTGAGGACAGCGGAGGGGTCGGCGTGAACGTAGAGGTTGAGGAGGTCGTGGTGGCCGGCGAAGAACTTCTCCCAGAGCGGGGAGAAGACGAGGTCGGAGTTGCTGAGGAAGAGGAAGGCCACCTTGGGGGACGGCCGGCGGCCGAAGACGGAGGTGGTGGGGGAGGCAGAGGTGGAGGGTGCGGTGGAGAGGAGGACGGCGCGGCGGAAGAGCGCGAGGTCCTCGGTCTCGTCGGCGTCGGGGATGGTCGGGAGCGTCTTGGGCGGGAGAAGGCGCGGCGCAAGGAAGAAGACGACCGGGATGGAGAGCAGCAGTAGGAAGGACAGCACGTACGGCGAGGCGTACGGTGGCGCCATCTCCGGCGAGCTTTGGGTCTTTCCTTTTTTCGTAGGAACTGAAAAAAAGGTTAGATCTTTTGGTCAGGAACAAGAAGAGATTGCCGCACTCGATTGGATTGGAGGAGGATTACAAGAAAAAATTGCGATTTAGGTGGGGTTTTCTCTGCGGATTGGATCTCGAGAGCAAGAACAGGAAATTCCCAGACATTAACCGAACAGAGAGAATTTTGGGAACCGGCAAATTAACCAGAGGATCCGCAGAGTAAAATGGACAGAAAAAAGATCACAAACGGAAAGGTTTTGCGCTCTTCAAGGATCAAACCTCTCGGGTTAAGCGAACGAAAGAAATCTGCCGCAGCTGCAAGAGAAACCGCTAGAAGAACACCAAGAAACAGAGTGCCCAAAAGACCCAAAGAACCGAGCTTTCTTTCTGGCGCCAAATCGGGAATGGCGACGCGCTCCCTGCTCCTCCCGAATTCAATCACACGGTTCAAACGATCTCTTCCTCCCGTATAAGGTGTAGCTTTTTGGAGGGAGACGAGCTGGGGAAGGAAGGCACCAGAGGTCGGGGAAAGAGAAAGTGCAGCAGTGGTGTCTCTGGGAGTGAGGTACTGAACTGTTGTGCCCCGCATATGCTGCTTTGATGGGATGGTTAATGGTCTCCGTTCGCTTGTTCTCTCCAGGTCCTAATCCCTCAATTTAACTCTTAACGACGGACGATTAAACTAAGTTCGTACTAGTAATTCTTTAGATCAAAGTAGTGTTGTTTATTTTTGTTGCCAATTGACACTGGTCATCCGTCTAATTTCGAACATAAGTCGCTTTGACGCTAGTTTCTATCGTAATACTGCGTTGTTACCACATACGACGACATACGAGCACCAAAAAATATATAAACTCCTCCTAGGACGATTTGTGCTTGGAATGAAAGGGCTAGGGCTTGAAGCTAATCGCCAGCAATTAACCAACGCTAGTAAGTTGTATTGGTCTTGAAGCTAATCGCCAGCAAAATTTGAGTTCTTTTTTCTGTTTACGAGTGATTTAGAGACGAGTTTAGCGTTAATTAATTGAGCGGCGATGGATTATTTAGCGGGTGGGACGATGAGAGGGAGCAGTCACTCGATTCCAGTCGAATCTGCTGGGCTGACTGGCCTACTGACTTGTGGCGCCATACCTGTCGGTAAGCCCGGAACATGTGGCTCACATTTTTCTTATTCGATTTTTTTTCTAAACGATATTAGAAAATACAAGAGCATCATTGTCAGCAACTTACTAGTATGTATATCTTATCTTATATTATAGTGGGTGAGAACTGAGAACACCGCCTCCTCAGCCACGCTACGTTACCCCTCTTATGAAAATTTTCTCTAAAAAAATTAAAAATTACATTCAGGTCCTTCCATCAGTTTTTTAACAAAATAGACTCAAAAAAAAATAAAAATACGTTTAAATCCCTACGCAGTTTACGTTCAGGTCCTCACGTCGGTTGTAACATAATGGACCTGAGAAAAAATAAAATTATATTTAAATCCTAAAAATGTTTTTTAATTGAATTGATTAAAAAACAAAATTACGTTTATGTCCCTCTGCTTTTTAAAAAAAAAAGGCTACAGATTTACCAAAGGTTTATAGCAATCCACACATTCGACGACAACTCCTATCTTGATAAAAAAAATGAAATTACATTTATGTCCCTCTACTTTTTTTAAAAAAAGGCCACAGATTTACTAACGGCCTATAGAAATCCACATATTCGACGATGGCTTCTATCAACTATTTTTTAAAGAAAAAGGCCAAGAAAATCGAAATTACGTGAAAAAGAAACCATATTTTTGCATCGGTTTTCCAAAAGAAGGGGAGCCCGCAGTTCCACAAATTCAATGATAGCTCCTAATAATCCGCAAATTCACTAATGGCTCCTAGCAACCTATTTTTTTTAGAAAAAAAACCCGACAAAATTGAAATTACGCAAAAAAGAATGCACATTTTTGCGTAATTCGACGACTACTAGTGGTTCCGTACTACACAAAGATGACCCATAGTGTTGTAAATTCACCAATGACTCTTAACTAGTGCAGTTTTTAAAAAACTCCAAAGGAAAAAATGAATTCATGTTTACATCTTCAGACCTATTTTTTTAGAAATAATCATCAGACCAGATTTCACACGGTGCAAAATCGCATAACTAAATTTCGCATGACGCAACGTAGCATGTAAACCCTGGCTAGTTCTTAATATCTCTCGCAGACGGCTAGCAGGCAGGCTAGGCAGTAGGCAGGCAGGATATGTGAGAGTACACGCTTCATTTGTGAGGGAATCCTGCTCGCCTCGTGTACTTAGTATAAAACCATACGAATTACTAGTATAACAGTACGAGATTTGTTTTATTAAAGTAGGTATTCACTTGCTTCCTGCAAATAAAATATGCATTTATGTTGATTACTTGATTGATTCATTGGCACATTGTTCAGAGGAGTGGATTGATTTTCCTAAGAAAAAAAAAAGAAGTGGATTGATCAGGTTTACACAGGTGTAGATAGCCGACGGAACTTCGATGCCGATTTGTCATCTGCATGACCCTGCACTTCTCCTTGCACCGTGTCCATGCAAATCAATTGCTGTTATTTAATCTTTTTTAATTTATTTTTATTAATAATCCTTTGCTTAATTTATTTTCAAATCCGATCCTGTAGTAACACCAACCGCCCGTTCGCCTGGCAACGCTACGTCACGAGATAAATCTAGCCTTGAGCCAAAATAATAATAATAATCTTCCACTGATCATGGCATGGCAAAACAATATTACCATCAAGATAGTCAAACACAGATCGGCAGGATTTGACCACACCATAATGACCGGTGTGGCAGTATTGTTTCCAGCGATGTGGTCAAAAAATCAGATTTGGATCTTGCAGCAGGTGTTCACCTCCCATAAAAGGTTAGAGCAATGGGGGAAAAAGAGTCATTTTTCCATTGTGTCTGAATTCAGTAACAAGCAGTACTGCTGTACTGGTAGCATGCAATGCTGGCTGGCATGTCATTCACATCACATGTGTAAGGCATGTAGAGGTGGTTGAAAGATTCTTTAAATAATGGTACTGTCAGGCCAGGTGCAAGCACAACAGTACCCTCAAGAAGAGAAGGCTGTAGATCCAATCTGACACTGATGACCTCCAGCTTATCTGATCAGATCAGAATTTAAGGCCAACAACCCATTTTTCATTCATTCATTCAATCATTCATATACAATGGTCAACACCCATGCCTAACACATTAGATTCTGTTTTGCTAATCTTGTCCAAAAACAACTTATCAGTTGGTGGCAAGAACAAGATTTTTTTGAGCTTTTGGCTAATAAGGGCTTCTCCAACAGCCTCCTTATCATGTTCTCTATCCCTAAAAATGAGTAACATCTAACATAGTATCATGAAATCTCTTCTCTAACAGATGCCCTATCATTCTTCCCTATTTTACAGATCAGAGAGAGGATCCAGAAATCTCAAGATTCTCTCTCCGTTCTCTATTGCTGGGGCGCAATGATCTCTCCTCCCGCGCCCGCGAGGACAACGACCTATAAGAGGCTTCATCCCGCACAGTTCGAGTCCGACACAGCCGCCCAATCAAGAACTGCTCGAGGGGATGGTGACGGCGATGGCTCGTAGGTGTCGAGGGGTCCACAAAGAGGAACGGGTGGCGCAACAGCGGCTCGCAGCTCCACCGCTCGCTGGTGTCCCGGCGGAGGCACCTGTGGAGGAAGTCTCGGCAGGAGTCGGATAGGCAAGCAGGGAACTCGGGGCGCTAAGGATTAGCAGCTCGCCGACCTTGAAGGCGCCGCTGAGCTCTAACCATGGCCGCTTCCCAGTGAGCAACTCCACTGTCGTGCACCCGAGTGACCAGATGTCTGACACAGGCATCGGCGTGTCACCACAGGCCACCTCTAGCGCCATCTTGAAAGTGCATCTAGACCCCTTAAGGATTTTGGTGATTAATGACAACAGAATTAAGTGACTAATGAGCTTTATAAGCTATGTTAACAGATTATCGCATCCGGTGATAAAGTCTCGAAGCAAAAGGTCACCCTCAAAACAAAGGAGAAAAAGGCATCATTTAGACTCAACTATTGTGCGTATAGTTTATTTTTTATTGAGTTTAAGGATTGTCGTACTATAAAGAGGGATGTGACGAGAAATAGCTTTAGAATGACTTTATGTGCTCAATGATGGATCTTAGTCGCAAAATGGGTTAATATGTCAAGTCTTAGGAGCATTTTGCTCAAATTAGTTCGGAGTATCCGAACATCAGTTTGGAATGTCCCAGCTGAACCCCTCTGTTGGTTTTGGACTTTTTCTATTCGGAATGTCCGAAGATTTTTCGGAGTATCCGAGTGGACCCCCTCGGTTAGGTCTAGTCAATTTGGATTCGGAATGTCCGAAAATTTTCGGAGTATCCGAACGCTCGGAGTATCCGAAGTGTTCGGACTGTCCGAAGAAATGTTCGGACTATCCGAACAGAGTCACTCTGTTGCTTTGAACTCCACCTGTTCGAACTATCCGAACATAAGTTCGGACTGTCCGAACTGACTTGGACAGAACTCAAAACGGCTAGTTTTTGGGTGGCTATAAATGCCCCCATCTCCCACCTACCAAGTGAGAGCATTCATTTCATATCATTTATTGCTACTCCTCTCTTTCTTGAGCTCAAGCACTTACTCCCCCTAGATCTCTTGATTTGTGAATCTTTAGAGGGTGAGTGAGAAGAAAGATTGAGAGATCGAGAGACTTTGATTCATCTTGAGCACTTATTTCATTCTCTCGCGGATTTTTCGGCAAATCTTTTACTCTTGGAGGTTGAGGACTCCTAGACGGCTAGGAGTTGCCGGTGAGCTCCCAAGCTTGGTGTGGGAAGCCGCCAAAGGTTTGTGAAGGTCGGATCCACCTCCGCAAGGAAAGGATTCAAAGAAGAAGTAGGTAAGTGCTTGGTGCAACACCTAGAGGATTAGGGTTGAAAGAGACCCCGGCTTGGTACCGCCTCAACGGAGACGTAGGATCCCCTTAAGAATCCAAACTTCGAGTAAAAATCCTTGTGTATTTCGTCTTTGTTTCTTGGATCCCTTCTTTTCTCCTTTTGTGGTTTCTTGAAATCTAAGGGATTCAAGTGGTGGCTCGCTTTTGTGAAGAGTTTTGGTGAGTTCTCGACTATTGGAGGTATTCTAAACTCTTGAATTTTTTATGCTAGTTATACTCTCTACATAGTCTAGATCTACTTTCTAGGGTTTTTGTGCTCTGAACCGTTCGGACTATCCGAAAGTTCATTCGGACTATCCGAACCACTCGGACAGTCCGAAGGTAATTTCGGACTATCCGAAGATATTATTTTCGCTACGAATTAAATTTTTAAAAACGCCTATTCACCCCCCTCTAGGCGACATCTCGGTCCTTTCACATCTAGGTGGGTGTCCCGCGCGGCCTGCTGGGCACCGCCGCGTTGGAGACCAGTAGCGAGCTTCGCGCTGCTTCGAAATCAGCGAGCTTCACGCCACCGTACTCGCCATCATCACCGCCGAAGAGCACGTTCCTCCCCTTGACGTCCCCGTGCACCACGCCGGTGAAGGCGTGCAGGTAATTTTCAGGGAACAGAAATGTGGCCACTCTTTGGTATTTCCCATCCTATCCTAGTGTCATGGTTAGCTGATCAGAATAATGGAGTCTAGATAGGAAGTAGTGATAGCAAAATTTTGTTAATGTATTGCTCTCCACTTTAACACGACGAAATGTGTTAAGCAAACCTCAGCCAAAAGGATGTGCTAAGGGTCAGATGTTCAGGTTTTGTTTTAATGCATTTTAACTAATCAAGTTTCATGTCCTTGCTCCTTCTATAGCTGGGAACTGGGAAGTTGCTTATCTAGTTCTTAATCTTGGATGTCTATAAACAAAAGGAACTGTGAATGAAGTATTCAACATGCATTTCTTTGTTTTCCCCAGAGCCTAGTGACATAAACTGTGAATGAAGTATTCAAGATCTCAAGTATTCACTGATCTGGGGGTAGGTCCAGGGGTAGATGGATAGATGAATTGGCCGGGGGTTTAGATTTGGGATGTTTGTTTATGGGGGTTGCTTGTTTGACCATTTAGTGTAGTGCTAATTCTATTTCTGAACTAGTTTGTCAATCTTACTTAAATTCAACAGTAAACCCTTTTGGATGATACAGGTACATCTGATTTCCATACACCGAAAATGCTTCCCATAATTCAGTAGAAATCATGTATTGACTGATTAGTACCATATTAGTTGCTTTAATATAAGAACTGGAGTGGTTATCTCGCTTGAATTTAACACTGAACTTGTTATTTTTACTATAAGGTGAGATATATGAAGGAATTCATATTGGCGATGACCAGAATGGCACTATCACTTTTGTCTTCACTGGAATCTTCTTGTTGCTGTGACTGCCATGTTCTTGATAGAGATGAAGCATACCCTTGTTGTGGGAGTGTAGGGAAATCAGTTCTTCAAATCAGTATCACCCCCCTCTCATCTGGTAAGGTATGCTTAATTTTCATGTATCTATCTTATCAATGGTTTGTACATCTGTCATTCCTTTTCATAGCATATGCTTTAAATAGTGATAACTCATATCTAATTGCGCAAATCCAATCTCATATATACACTCCTCTTCCCTCCTACAGCATCAACAGTAAATGGTTTGGAGTCAGGAGTGGATCTTAATTTTTCTGGCTACACCAAAGTTAGCTATTGGGAAGAACTTCCTTTTAGGATATACAGCTTATATTTAGCAATAGTACCAATTCTGATTTTTTTGATGTATCATTTTTTGATGCAACTAACTCTGCTGGCTATAAGATGCATCCAAAGGACCTACATAATGTGTTTTTGAAGAAAGATAGCTATTTTGCTTTTATAGAATTGCACATTGAACAAGGCCTTGGATTTTGAGTGAATTAATATGTATATGGTTTGAAATTGCTCTTCCTCATGAATGTTCCATTACTTCATTCGTGCCTTTGATATTGTAATAACCTGTAGTATATGTGGACTAAATATGTGTTCCTCAGCAAATTGATTTGCAGCTGCATGAAGCATGTTTTAATTTCTATTGAATGAATGCTTAACCTACATGCTAGAATCAAATGGAATTGGATCATTTGATCATGTAGCACAACCTGTCATTTTGTCCTCATGACACAATGTTTCTCATTTAGTTTCAAATTTCAAATTTTAAATTCCTGTATTTAAAAATAGCCATTCAAATTTTAAATTCCTATTAAAATAAATTTTAAATTTTTATATTTAAAAATAACCGTTCGAATTTTTCCTGCTAAAAAAATAAACATTGCCCATATGGCGATTATGAAATATCATTATAATATTTTTTTTTCGATAAAGGATTATATTAAAATATCATTATAATATAGGATGGAGAAAATAGAGAGTGGGATTTGGGGAATGCTGTTAGAGAGGAAAGAGATACATGGAAGGAATCTTTTTAGAGAATTTTGTATATGGGGATATAGGGATTTAGATTTAGAGAATGCTGTTGGAGATAGCCTAACAAAAGGATGCATGGTTATCTGATTCTTAGCTGACAGAACCTCTTTTGTATTTTGAAAGAGAGATCGTTTTGGAGTATTTTTCAGATAGTTTGGATACGAAAATCTTTTCTTTGTAGGATATATTTAGCTACATAATTGAAGCTAGCCCTCTCGAGAAAATCCTTAAACAGGAAACCTACCCTGATGTTGATCAAGCTTTTGTGACTTAATCCCCGTGAGAAAATAAGAAATCCTAAATGCCAAGGTGCTGCTTGACTCTCTTTAAGCAAAGCAAATAGAGCTAATTCTTGTTTAGTTTGTTTTAAGGAAAACTTACAAAGTGAAAACGATTCCCAAATTTGGATGAGATTCTGAAAATTCATTGTGTTTCCAGCTAACAGAAGTATCTATTTAAATCAATCTATACTTCACATCATATGTGGTACGCTTTCGGCATCACAGCATTAGAAATTAGAAACAATTCCCTCTCATGCAGGCTACATCTCAAAATCTCTACGAAGAAAGGGAGAAAAAGGACAAATTTGGTTGTTTCATGTGACTTTTATACGTTCTGGGCCCACCTGTCTGCTGAACAACGACAAGATATCATAGCACAAATATTGGATGATGATGGGAATATTACGGGAATCTGTCCAAATTTATCAAAATCATTCTGTGCATTGACTTTCCAACGAACTAGAAAAAAAATAGTAATTTTGATGTCACTATGCATCATAATTCACCATTACTCTAGCATATGCTTTCAGCCAAAGCCACATACTGCATGAACCAACACAGCATGGACAGATGCATGCAATATGGTCATCACAGCAGAAACTGCTCAAACATATTAAAAGATAAGCAGGTTCCAAGCAGGTGGCGCACAAGGAGACCTCACCTCAGTTTGAGTCCTACAGAAACCTGAAAAAGGAGGCTGCTTTGATGTGCATGATTGCACTTGAGGATCTATCAAACCATTGCACCCTGCAAAAAGCAGTACCACATGGCACCAATTTACCATACAAAATACACAAGGAACCAAATGGAACAACACATCATGCTTATACAAATCTTTGTGCGCCTCATCAAGAGGAATCTGGATGGTCTTTCCATCAAGGAAGCTGAAAGGAAGGAATGAGCAATGGGAATATGTAAACATATCCATACCACAAACCATCATTGATGATGAAGAGAAAATATGGCTTTCATATAACCAGAAATGTAAGAGGGGATAATATAATCACAGTTTGCACATACAATACAAGTGCTTGCTTCTTAGTTCTTTGGGTAGCTGGAAGACAACTTACACAATGGTAGACAACAGGAGCGCAAAAAATGATACAACATGCTAGCAAAGGTTGCATAAACAGATCATGAAACATCGCATCGATCTAGATGCATCATGAGTGAATTCTTTGTGGAAGCTTATATACACAGATGCAACAGCACACATGACAAAGGACACTACCAAGTGCCTGAATGAAATACAAGTGAGTGAATTCTCAGGCTTGTGCCTCAACTCGCTTCGCAGTTGTGTTAGGAAGGTTTGGCCGCTGTTTTGATTCAGACTTGGAGGCTCCTTTTGCTGTATCCTTCGAACTCATGGACTGGGCTGTCCGACTACTGTCGGTTGGGCCTTTCCCTATTCCCCCGCCGCCAATCGCTGCAAACATGAAACGAACATCAAACTGCTGTCGCAGCTGTTACAAATGCAGCTTATCCTTTACTCATGGGCCCAATGGGCTAGAAATACATGTACAGTGCAAAGGTAAAAAGGCAAATAAGCCCCTATACATATAGCTAATCTAACACCCCCCCTCAAACTCATGGTGGGTCTACAACACTGAGTTTGGAGAGATGGAAACCATGTTGCGCTTTAGTTTGTGCTTTGGTGAAGAAGTCGGCAAGCTGAAGCGACGAAGGCACATGACGAAGAGTAACCACTTGATCTTGCACCTGGGAGCGAACGTAGTGAGCATCGACGCCGATGTGTTTGGTGAGTTCATGCTTCACCGGATCACGGGCAATGCTGATGGCGCCCGATCTTTGTCGGAGCGAGCGATCGTCGGAGTAAAACACCACACCTGTGTCGACAAGAAGCCACCAAAGCCAAGTCACCTCAAGATCATCGAGGCGGCGCGACGAGCTCGGCCTCGGTGCTAGAAAACAATGAGCTCGACGCCGTCTTCCAAGAGATCAAGGACGATCCAAGGAAGATACAGTAGGCCGAGACGGACTTGCGATCGGCAGGATCGCAAGCCTAGGTAGCATCTGAGTAGGCCCGGTCAGAGACAATCGGAGCTGGGAAGAACAAAGTGACGGTCATTGTACCACGAAGGTAGCGAAGAACCCAAGAAGGTGACCGTAGTGCACATCAGGTGGGAGAGGCCATAAAGCGACTAAGGATGTGCACAACGTGAGACACATCCGGACGAGTAAAGCTAAGGTAGACAAGGCTCCCAACCAGGTGTGATGGCGAGTGGGATCGCCTAGAGGAACCCCATCGATGGCTCAAGTCAAGGTGAAGCTCCATCGAGTGTCGCCAGATCGCTCGTCGATAAGGCAAGCACGAGCAAGAAGCTCTGGATGTACTTACTGTTGAGAGAGGTAGGAGCACAGAGGCGTGACTCAACCTCAATCCCCAAGAAGTACCGAAGAGGACCCAGATCAGACATCTGAAACTGCTCACTAAGGCGCGCCTTAACAAAGGCAATAAAGTGAGAATCATCTCCAGTGATGAGCATGTCATCAACGTAGAGGAGGAGAAGGGTCCGACCACGAGGAGAGGTGTGGACAAAAAGAGCAGGGTCATGCTGACTGGGAACAAAACCAGCAGCCGTAACAACAGAGGCAAAGCGCTCAAACCAAGCACGAGGGGCCTGCTTGAGGCCGTAGAGAGAGCGACGAAGGCGACAGACGTGACCATCAGGAACACTGTAGCCAGGAGGTGGGTGCATGTAGACCTCCTCACGCAACTCGCCGTGAAGAAAGGCATTCTTCACATCGAGCTGGGAGATGGTCCACCGACGAGCAGAAGCAACAGCCACAAGGGAGAGGACAGTTGTCTTGTGGGCAACTGGAGAGTACGTCTCGCCATAGTCACGGCCGTGCTCCTGCTGAAAACCACGAGCGACAAGACGCGCCTTGTGGCGCTCAAGAGAACCGTCTGAGCGAGTCTTGATCTTATAGACCCACTTGCATGTGATCGGGGTGACGGTGGAGGGACAGGGAACAAGATCCCAAGTACCAGTGCGCTCAAGGCAAAGAAGCTCCTCGATCGCAAAGCGCCACTCAGGATGAGTAATAAAGATCATCATGAAGAGGCGAGCTCAGAGGAGGTGATGACAGAGCGAGAGAACCCAGACAGGCGGGGCGGAAATCGTGCTTCTATCACGAAGAGTGTATCGTGGGGAAGAAGGGCGGGATCAAGGCGGAGGAGGAACCAAGAGGGAGAAGGATCCGAGGAGGAGGAAGGAATCCGGCGAGAGTAGTGAAACGGATAGGAGGTCGAACAGAAGAAGTGAAGGTGTCGAGAAAGAGAAGGTGGTAGAGGAGGAACCAAATAGGTGCAGGAGGAGAAAGAACGGCAGGAGGAGAGGAAGGTATGGTAGGAGGTGGAGAGGGTGGTGTAGGTGGTAAAGACGAAGAAGAAGGGATAAGAAGCGGGCGGTAGATCGAGAAAGGAGAGAGACTCAAGTAAGGAGGAGGTGTCGAAGGAGGAGTCAAAGGAACAGGACTCGTCAAAGAAGGGACGAGACTCGTCGAGCGTGACATCCCGAGAGACCAATCCTCGACCAAGAGGATCCCAACAATGAAACCCCTTACGCTCGAGTCATAGCCAAGGAAAGCGCCTTTGCACCGATTGAGCGATCGGCTTTGTGCGCCACGAGGTCAAGAAGAACATAGACAACACACCCAAAGGTGCGAAGGTGATCAGATCTTGAGGGTTCGCCATAGAGACGCTCAACCGAGTGGCACTCAAGAAGCGATGGGCGGTGAATGTTGATGAGATAGACGGTAGTAGAGGCGACCTCCGCCGAAATGGGGAGGAACAGAGGCGGCGAGCATTAATGCTCGGCGATCTCAAGAAGGTGACGGTGCTTGCGCTCTGCGACTCCATTCTCGCGCATGAGCACCGGCACCGCAATCTTGAGGAAGGGTGCCTGATCAAGAAGAAATTGACGGAGAGCGATGAAGCGGTACTGCCAAGCAGAAGTCGTATGAAACACGAATCAGGTGAGTCGAATCGAGTATGAACCATGGTCGAGAAAGCGATAGGCGACTAATACCGATCACGAGACTTAAGAAAGTAAATCCAGTGAGCCGAGAATAATCATCAATAAATATGATATACCAACGATGACCCTTTCAAACGAAGGGGCGGTCCCATACATCCGAGTGTACTAAATCAAAAGGACGACTCGACCACGTAATCACTACTAGGATATGGGAGTCAGAGTCGTTTGCTGCTTACACCGACAGGAAGGAGGTATCACGAGACCTTCCCAAGAACACCACGACTCATCAATGAAGACACGAGACTCGACATGTGACCCAAACGATGATGCCACCGAGCAAAAGCGGCGGAGGTAGTAGTGGCGAAGACAAGGGCATCTGAAGAGACGATCGGCCGGTGGGAGGTAGACGTGGAAGCGAAGCGGAAGGAAGACGGTTACGGTCGAGTTCCCACAAGCGTGGAGTCACGGGTCCGCCGCCGTAACCAACTAGCGTCCCTGATCTGCGAGCTGAATAGAGCAAGAGTCGACTTCGTAATATCGAAAACCAAGGTCGAGAGTCGACCAACAGAGATCACCGCATAGTAAGATAGGGCACATGAAAATGAAGGAACACAAAAGGAAGACGTGTGAAGAGTGCCTGTCCAAAGAATCGAGAGAAGGGTACCATCGGTAGTCCTCACGGACACAGGAGTGACCGGAGACCTTAAGGAACCCAGTGAGTCGGATCCGTGTCATATGGAAAGAAGCTCGAAATCAAGATACCAGATACCGAGGCGCAGAGAGAACTGACCGGCCGTGGGCGAGAAGAGGCCGGGGAACACAGAGTCCAAGCGAAGCTCCATACTGGCAAGCCGTGAGTCAAGGCCTGAACCCAATCAGGAGCACGACTGGCCCCAGAGCTGCCGGTGGTACTGGAGGTACTCCTGAAGTGCACTGTCTTATGAAGACGCTTAAGATCTTCTTGAATGGTGTGGCGATCTTCTTGCATGAGTTCTGTGAGTCACGAGCTCGCCGGTAGGTTGCCAGAGACCCACGCGACCAACCTCCTGCGGTGCAGGGAGAGCAGAGCAGAAGAGGCAGTACGTGGTCGAGGAGGAACCTCCAAACGCCCAACACGATCCGCAGTGAGGAGAGGCGCCACGAAGACGAAGTCTCCTCAAGACGAAGCTCTGCGTGTGGCCTCCACCATGGACGGAGCGGCGAAGGGCCGAAGCCGAGCACGGAGTGGCTCAAACTCCGGGCGAAGTCGAGTGAGGAACTGGAAGACCCGAGCTCCAGCCCGATGATCCCGGAGGCGAGCACACTGGCTACAGGAAGTGTCAGGTGGAGGCTCCAAAGCGTCGAGCTGACGGTACACGTCATCGAACCGACGATAAGTCATCCACAGAGAATCTCGCTGCCGGAGAGTCTCGCCAGCGCAGGCGAGGTGTAGAGAGTCTGTCGCTTTCCGGTCTCGGGCCCGCACGCACTCCCACATCACACGGCGAGAATCCGGGTTGACCACGCCGAAGCGCAAGGTCGATCAAGATGCCGCCAATGAGGGCGGCCGACAAGACGAACCTCCGGCACGCCAGATCCTCAAGGCGTTGAAAGGCGGCGTAGGCGTCAAGAGCACACTCGTAGGCTCGCACCGCGCATGGTCAAGACCGGGTCGGGCCGCTGCCGAACCGGAGGCAACGTCGGTGGTAAGATTCGCACGGTGAAATGCCCCAAAGACGCCGATCGCCGAGGCAAACACGGCGGCGTGGACCACTCGCGGAAGTTGGTGCCGTCAAACCGATCTGTGGAAGGCGGCCGGTCCAACAACGCAAGAGGGCTGCCATGAGGTATTGCTTCAGTGTCCTTCACCTCTTACGCTTGGCGAGACAATTGTGTTCAATGGCCTCGATCTTTGAAGTGAGCAGCAGAGTCCTTCGGAGGAGCAAGAGACCCGAGAGGCGGCAGAAGCCGGATCCAGAGAGCAAGCAACTCGGCCGGAGGAAGAAGCTTGGGGGCGAGTCGAAAGCCAGCGGCAGCTCCTGAGGAAGAAGCGGCCGACGCAGGATGGAGACGCCAGCAGGCGGCCGACGCTAGCGAACGCTGCCGAGGAGTCGAGGCGGCGGCTGCCCAGAGGCCATGTGAGCCCAGCAAGACGCGAGCCCAGCGACTTTGCCCGGGCACTGGTCCAAGCAAATGGAGCTCAGCACATGAGCGCCTGGCCGTGAGCCGGGAGGAGGCGGAGGGCCAGAGGCCACGCGACGCATGACAGAGCTGATGGAGCGTGAGGCTCGGCCAGAGAGAAAAAAGAGGAGGAGAAGCAGGGTTCCGGCTGACGGGCGACCACCACGGCTAGCCGGAGAGGTGGCGGCGGCTGCAGTGGAGGGAGAGAAAACCCTAACCCTAGGGCTCTGATACCATGTTACAAATGCAGCTTATCCTTTACTCATGGGCCCAATGGGCTAGAAATACATGTACAGTGCAAAGGTAAAAAGGCAAATAAGCCCCTATACATATAGCTAATCTAACAGCAGCATGAACTGTTAATACTATGCTCAAACAAATGTCAACTGCACCTGAAATGCTTAGCTATTAACAACATGAACTCTTGCAAGATATAACACTTATGACAAATAGTTCAGAATAAATTCCAGTTCCAATAGTTTTCTGAATAAGTGTGTTCAGGAATCAGGAGATGCACTGGCAATAAAGACAGATGATTTACCATTGTTAGGAAGGGATAGCCGCTTCTTGGCTGGTGCATTGACTTGCGCTGGCCTTTCTTTTGGATTGCTTGTGGACCGGGAAGCCAGATTTGAAGGTTGAGAATTGACTTCCTCAGAGATTTCATCTGATGACTTTGATTTTAGCTTGGATGATCCCAAAGAAGTAGTGGGTAGAACACTTGCAGAATGCCCCGATGAAGAACCGCTTACATCAGAGTACAATTTCTTGTGGTTTGCACCTTTCTTCTGGCTTAAACCATTTGAATGAATCGTTGAAACGAACGCCTTTTTTGGTTTGTTCAGAGCCTTAGCCTCATTTTCCTGAGCCTGCTTATCGTCACCAATTGGAACGTTCTCTTTTGCATTACTGTCAAGTAACCTGTACTCCCACGGGCGTACAGCCATCCACCTCTCTAACCAGTTCCGCTCCCACTGGTTCTCATCTACCTCAAGCCCTTGGAGAGTTGCTGCTTTCTGCTTCCTCGAACCTGCTTGCCACTGCCAAAGGAAAGCACAAATTAGCACACCTTGCAGCCACTGCCCAAGGAAAGCACAGGTTAGCACACCTAGATGCCACTGCCAAAGGAAAACACATATTAACGCACTTTGTGCACTTAGTGCTACAACGTTTGTTCTTCTGCCACACTGATAGATATATCATATATTTTAGGGGAAAATCAAAAGTGAATTTGATCATTCCACAATTGTTGAGCAGTGGAACACCAACCCAACAACCGGAGTCCCTTTAGCATGGTGGACAGTCCAGAATACCTTGTCAAGCTCACTAGAAAAACCACCAAAGCAGTTCTACACCCACAACAATTTGCTAAAAAAAAAAAAGAAATTCTCTCTGAGTTACCTAAACCGAACCATCCCCTCCCCCCTGTGGAAATCAAATCTGTCACCTAAGACAACGGGAGCAAACCATACATATTCAAGGAAAAATGTCACAAAAATCAACCTTGACTACAAGTTTGTAGCATTAACCTTCCAACAGCAGACAAAAAGTATGTAAACAATCAAAGAACTTCCAGAATTTTATTCTCAAGCTAATTTCACCTTATAAAGCACCAATATTTCTAATGCTATTCACACATTTCTGGTAGAATGTTATCGTGCAAAGTTACCTGGTGTGTTAAGGCATATGCCATTGCTCTTTCCCGCTTAGCGGTGGCTTCTTGCCTTTTTAATACTTTAGCTTGCATTTCTTCTACCGAGCCAATATTGTCACACCAGCGTTCCTGCATGTCATTGTGGGGTAACACTTCTTAACAATGAATATTTGATTGAAAATAAACATACATGGGATTCATGCTTTTGGCCCAGTTGGTACAACATTTGTAGTTTCCATTTAATAATCTTGGTCGTATGCTTCGGCAGAGACCGGATTTTTAATCCTTTATCTAAAAAAATTTAATAATCACATTCTGGACTAAACACACAAAATTTTGAACAATCACATTTATTGTTTTAGACATTTTAATTATATATCTTCACACAAGAAGATAGGGCACAACAAAGTTTTGTTGTACATGTTTTTCAGCCAAAGCTAAAGCTTTCCATTTCCTTAAACTACCATAGACAGCATATTCCTTTTCAGATAGCAGAAATGTAAAGAACAAAGAACACAAAACAAGATAAGATTATTTGAACATGCCAATCATATAAAGATCATAGCAATAGTTCTGCTAAGCATATCAACTGAAAACCCAGCTATCAAAGTAATATAAATTTGCTAGTTTTGAGTGCAAAGATAGTTTCATTTATTCCGATATACTTTGTACAGACATGGATTACTCTACATGCAAGAGAATGATGAAAGAGAACTCATAACACTGTCTTTCTACTTTCCAATGTTTTACATGAACTCCTCGAAAAAAATATGTATGACTTGCATTTGCATGCCATATGCCCTAAAAAAGGAAATCATGTTATTGAATAGAATATATCACACAATTGACTTCTGGGCTGCTCCATACCTCAATTTCTCGTGCATGATCCTCTTGAACATTTTGTTCAGGAGCCTTCTTCTTGGTCACTTGACTTTCCAATGCAATGCGAACTCGTCTTGCTCTGACACGAGCTTGAGCTCTTACAAGTGCTTGCATACACTGAAGTGTTTCTGCTGCTTGCTTTCGTACAGCATGACCCCTAACAAGAGCCTGGAGCCTGACTAATCCTTTTAGTGCTCGTAAAGCCCGCCTAGCCTGGTAAACATGAGCAAGCCAAAGAAAAAAAATCAGAGTGCGTCAAACCACATACCAAACATGAATAAGATTGTATCTTCAAGTTATTGCTTATTTAGCATATTCTTCATTTAGGTACATATCTGGTCAGATTTGCCCTAAAAACATAAAAATATGAGTTATTTGTATAGGCGTTTGGCCTGAATCATCAAAAAATTTATCCGAAAAAACATATGGGGGCATGCCCGTGAGTGTTATCCAACAACCTACAAAATTTTACTCCCTAATCAACCGACGGCAGAACAAAGGAACAAAAGTATGAATTTCTAATGGACAATAACGTTCATCCTTTTGTTTAATTTTAAGCTAGTCTCATCAGAAACAATTTTTTTTTCTTCTATATAGATAGGGATAAAAAAATTGTCCATGGTATTGGATCAATCAAATATCATCCTCTCTATTCCTTGAAAATTTACTATGATTATTTTTTTAGTCTGCAGCGGTTCTTGCTTTCCTGTTTCTGCAGATGCTCCTACTAGATATGCCCCCTGGCCCTTGCTTCAAAAAACATTATATACCTTGCAGATAACAGTACATTATATACCTTGCAGATAACAGTACCTTCACCAAAATCAAAGTTTTTTGTAGGTGTATCTTGTAACATCACATGATTGACCAGGAGCCTAGCAGTGGTTTTGACCATCTTCACAAGTAAAGAATTAACCAGAACTTTGTCATACCTAACAAAAGGGGCAGAGTTCACAAGAACCCCCTCTCTTATTTTCATGTCGATGTGACACTTATCACATTTTAAGTTGCTGGCTTATGAGTTCAAGCAGCATCATGAGTTGGGAAGTTATATTTGTCCGCATTACAGAACGCAATATACTCTATGCTTTTCTTAGTGTCAATAACAACATGGTAACCAAAGATAGACTATAATACCAAGAATGCTCGAAAGGCAGATTGAATAACCGTTGCAGCCTGATGTTCCTTTGTATCTAGTTCAGTCTTAGAAACTTGAAGGGATGTGCTGGGTGAGGAAGTGGAATTTGATATTGTCTGCGTGTTGGTGTCACTAGCCAATGGTTCAGTTTGTACTGTGAGTTCTTCGACTGCAAGTGCAGCTTCAGTATCCATGGAATGCTTCCGTTTGTGCAGCGATTGAGCAGCAGAGCTCCTCTACAATTTCCACAAAGCATGATCATGAAGCAAGATAGCCACAATTAAAGACAATATTTAACATAGAATTGTATGGCAATAGCAGACCAAAAGTGAACGAGGATGAGGGTCAAAATATGTAATGCAATTCTGTTTATTAGGAATTTATGAGGTGATGTGGCACATCACCTCTACAATCAGTTGCATTACTGGTCATACCATAAGCCTGAGCATAGAATAACTTAACACACATGACACAACTCTATAGGATCTTGTGCTTTTTTGTACAATTCTTGAGATAGAAGTATATCAGTTATCAAAATAAAATGGTCCAGAACGATTCTTAATTTCTTATGTTATCTATTCATAGACAAACTGGCAAACTATTTCAGCAGAAATATATTTAGACAGAAAGACTTTCAGAAAGCTTATTAGAAAGCAAGAAATTTCACTGGTAGTAAATTGAGCTTAATCACATTCATGTACTAACAATGACGGTATCGTCAGTATGTAAATTACAGCATTTCAAATTGAACAATGACATTGATTAGTTGGTCCACAGTTTTGTTCTAGCACTTGTTTTCTTTTCCTTTCCACAATATGGTTGATGCAAGGACAATGGAAGCATTAGAACTCTTGACAGTAGCAACTAGCACCAAAAGGACTTTTGTCATGTCAATGCACATAAAAAGAGGTGCTAATATTAACTATGTGATGCGTAGCTTCTAAGGAATGCTAGAAGCTACTGGTTTCAAAATTTCTCATGGATGTGATACTTCTGACAATGGAACAGAATAGTGGAGCAATAACCCTTAAGGGATATCAGATGATAAAGACATGCCAACAATAGCATTCTTGAAGATTCCTCATGTTTGGACAGGGCAAGACAAAATCCAAATGACACCTATAAATTTTTATGCTCGTAGAAGGACAAATACGAAATAACATAAGCAAAGTATTCTTATTGCAAGGGCAAATGGACCCAATCTGAAGTCATAAACAATTCACTATCACTCAGTATCCAACCATGGTGAATACCATTTGACTTACCGCTTCACTGCTCTCAGCATTTTGCTCTTTTCCATGCTTTTTTATCCCAACAAGTGATTTAATCCACTTGGCTGAAATGCCCATTATAGCCTTTTGTCTTCTAGTTCAACCAATTAACCTGTACATCAAAACATCATTCTCAAATGAAATATATACTCCTTCCTAATTGAGCAATACAGCGGAAATTGTGGAGAAAATGCATGGACATTATAAAGAATTTGAGCAATATAATGCATCACTGGTGTAAAAATTTTGCAGGCACATGCAGACTTGTGTTTAACTACAAACACAATATTCAAAATGGCTTCTCATAAACTAAGAAAAAAGGAAGTAATCACACCAACTTATAAAACCCATTGACTACTCAACTAAAAACAAATTGATCTATCAAACCAGAAAACAGGGGCTGTACATTCGCCCATGCCACCCAGCACAACCTCACACCACCATCTCCTGCAGCCGTGCATCAGGTAATGCAAATGAACATTGACACAAGTTGCTCCAAAATTGCACAAGTTTTCCACTGAACTGAACCAGAACCGAAGCATATATTATAAAATAAGGACAGCTTCTGTAACACACTAATACTCCCTGCAATTTTTTTGCAGAAACAGGGTGACATTGCTCGACATAGACATAAATTTGCTCTGAGATTTCACCATTTACCATAACCAATCCTCATAGCACAATTTAAGAAAGTAAAACGGCTGAACATGCAAACGTTGTTGTGTAAGGTGACTCGTATCTAGTCTTTTAGGATTTGGAAATGTGTGCTAGTTAAATCCTAATAGGATTAGAATTTCTACTTTCTTTTAGAGTAGGGTTCCTACTTCTCTTTGGAGGAGGACTAGAGGGGCTATATAAACTCATAGGGTGGTTACGGTGAACCTAAGCAACTAAGAAGACACAAACCAACTAATCCAAAGTAAGAAGTGTATGAAAGGATTAGAGACTAGGTTATTCTTTAAAATAGATTCTTGCATAGGGTAAGGATCCAATGGTTCTAAAAGGTTCGAGAGGTTGTGAGAGAGCAATAATCTCTTATACTCTTTTGAGGCTGTGCTTAACAAATTTATAGTCGGCTTCGCCAAATCTTCTCTCTTGATGTGGTTACTTCAACGTTATTACTTCTACAAGATTCATCTTCTTCATTCTTGAGACTATGAATGCTCGTGTCATATCTCACAAAACTCTTATCCGATCCGAGGGCAGCTGTGTATAAGAGTATCAGAGTGTAACAAGTGGTATAAGAGCTAAGGCCGGATTAATCAGATTTGTAAGGTCGGTAAAGCATCAGGAGGCATGAAATCAAGATTGATGTTGACAATGTGGAATCAAGTAAAGAAATTTGACGGCGGAGGAAATTTCAGAGTGTGGTAATGTGTGGTGAAGGATGTCCTTGTCTAATAAGAGATAATCGCTGCCCTTGAAGGGGATAAACCGAAATAGACATCCGCTGCAGACTGGAAGATGATAGAACGAAAGACAGTCAATACAATACGTCTATGTCTCTCCGTAAAGTACTCAGTGATCAAGGAGAATTCACTCAAGAAATTATGGAATTACTTAGAAGAATTGTATATGGCAAAGTCGCTGACAAACCGGTGAGTGCTGAAATGACAACTGTACAGGTTGCGCATAGAGAAGGTATACGGTTCGTTGACCATCTCAATATCTTCAACAAGCATATCATACAACTAACTAATGTGAATGAGAAAATTGAGAACGACAAGGTCGTCATACTGATGTCATCTCTACGACCATCTTGGGAGCAATTGGTGATGAAAATTCTAGCTAAAAAAAGCACTTTCAACTTCAACGAGGCAGTTGAATATCTGTTTGAGGCAGAATCCTTGAAAAATTCATTGGAATCTTCATCCTCAGTGATCAAGCATTAGTTGCAGTAGGTGTTGCAAGCAAAAGCAAGAGTTACACGAAGAAAAAGGGCAAGATTAAGGGCACGCGTGTATGCTATCTATGTGATAAGGAAGGTCATATTATAAAGGATTATCCGAAGGGCCCATGCTCAATGGCGGTAGGAAAAAGATGATTCAAATGTACTTGTCGTTAGTCAATCAGGTACTTCTTATGGATGGATATTAGATTTATGTTGTTGCTTTCACATATGTTCGGCAAGGGAAATATTTTGATGAAGGATCTCTACGCCAGCACATGGAATTGTTCACTTGGTTGATTGCAAAGAGTATGCAATTACTGAGGTGGGAACAATTACATTGGAGATGTATGATAGAGCACATCGTACACTGACAGAAGTTCGGTATGTTCCCGACATAAAGAAGAATCAAATATCTTTGAGGTCAATTGAACTCGAAGATTGTGAGGTATCACTTTGAAGTGGAGTCATGCGGGTTACTTGCAAAGTGTGGGTGACCATGAAAAGTATTTGGAGCAATAGAGGATACTGATTGATGGGTAAACCTAAAGCAAGGGTAACCAATGGGAGGTTTGATAAAAATCTTGATCGGGAGAAGAAAATTGCGTCATTAACGGTACGTATTCAGATCTCAACTACAGTTATGTGCAGAACTGCAAAGATGATTGCAAAATCTAACAGATGCAAAGGTGAAGGTGCAAAGACCTGGTGGGACCAACCATGAGGTACCAACGAGTAGGTAGAGTTTAGAGGCAGTACAAATATATGGTATGGAAGGCTGTAGGAGTAGAAAGTGTGGTTAACCAAACTACGCAAAGAAAAGGCTCTCAGATGGAGGGTTCAAGAGACCAATTCTGAATCCAACATACACATTCTGGCGGGGCCACTCCCAAAGGTGGGAAGAAAAACAAGAAAAAAGTGAAAAAAAATGTCGAGCCGGCTTAGAGCGAGTTCTTGGAGGAGCATGATGAGTTCAACGGATAAGAGTCAATGTGGAGATTGTTGAATATGGTGACTCATATCTAGTCTTTTACGATTTAGAAAGGTATACTAAATGAATCCTATTAGAATTAGTATTCCAACTTCTTTTTGGAGGGGACTAAAGAGCCTATATAAACTCATGGGGTGGTTATAGAGAATCCAAACAACCAAGAAGCCACAAACCAACTCATTTAAAGCAAAAGGTGCACAAGAAAATTAGAGGCTAAGTTATTCTTTAGTATTAGATTCTTATATAGGGCAAGGATCCTAAAAGATTCGAGAGGTTGTAAGCGAGCAATAATCCCTTATACTCTTTAGAGGTCGTGCTTAAAAAATTTGTGGTCGGCTTTGCCAAACCTTTTCTCTCTCCCTGTGGTTACTTCAGTGTTGTTATTTTGGTTCTCTCTACAAGATTATCTCATTCATTCTTGATACCGTGCAAGCTCATGATGTATCTTATAAACTCTAATCTAATCCGGAGGGTTGCGACACATAAGAAAGGGTATCAACCCAACCATCTCCTCGCCATCGGTGGTGTCGCTTACCGCCAATGATGGCGGGCGCCTTCCAGCTTCTGACTTTCTCGTGAATCTTCACTTGGCCGCCATCGCCTCAGTCGCCGATGCACGCCCGCCGCTCGCCGCCGCTTCGAAGCCGCAAGCTTAGCCATACACGGAGCGGCTCACTGACCGTCGTCGCCACTAGGGATCCGCCCGTCGCGAAGTCGCTCGGGATCCACGATGACCAATGAGATGGAGCCGGCCGCATCCTAACCGGATCTGGTGGCCATAGCCTGGATCCCGTCAGATTTGGCCTGGGTGTAGAAGGAGGTAAGGTTCCCGATCTCGCGGGCTCGAGGTTGAGGAGATGGAGGGGTTGCAGAGGTAGGAGAAGGCCGGCGGCTCCTTGGCGGCTCCGGTGCGTAGAGAGGAACCGCCGATGGTGGCACCAGCGATGATGGAGTTCCACGGGACCTCCATCGGGCGCACGAAGACCATGGGGCAGTCGAAGCCGGAGAAGAGGTCGTCCCAGAGCCCCGTCGCTGTGATCGTGTTGGTGGTGATAAGCTGAGCGTCGGTTCGACCAGCTGGCGGGGTGAAGCTCCACGGGGACCAGCGTTGTGGCCGGTGTTGGGACTAAGCTGCGCTTCCTTCCGTGGTGCTTCTCGCAGCTGTCAGATCTGGCCGGATCTGCCCTCCTTCTTGCCAAATCCGGTTGGAGCGACGGTGTGTGAGATGCATGCCGGGGTTGTGCGGGCTCGGTGGTCCATTTAGGCGCGGCGAGATCGGTGTTCTCCTGGGCGGTGAGATCATGGTCACCGATGTCTCAGAGGCGGTAGCGGTGGCTTCGGCAGGTTCAAGCGGCGGTGAGGTTTCCTGCCGGATGGGCAGTTTTAGTCGACGCAGATGAGTTGGCCCGGAGTTTAGAGAGGCGTGATGGTGCAGCAGGTTTGGATCTCAACGATCAACGCAGTAGGTCTGGAGCTAGGGGTGGCCGGATTTGTTGGGCGGAGGTGGCTCACAGCTTACGGCATCATAGGCTGCGGCGATCTGGAGTTGGCCATAAGAAACCGTAGCTCGGCCGGAGTTGGCGACCGGGAAGGAGATGGCCCGAGTTAGCAGAAGCTTGGCGTCGCAAGTCGAGAAGGCGGCGAGGGCCTGCGCTCAAGACGCCCGTGAATGGTGAGGGCCGGCCGAGACAATAGGCGAGTCTCAGGAGGCTGGTGTGCGCCGACGCAGGTGTGGGGCTCAAGCTGGCCAATGGCAGGGCTGGGTTGCGGTTCTCGAAGATGACGGGCGATGAGGCCAGGCCGGGCTTGAGGGTTATCTTTGTTTGTCGTCGCTCAATAAGGTGTTGGTTTTCTGCTGGTGTATGGGGTGCCTTGGGGGAGCTTCGTTAGGGCTTTTTCTCCATGGTTGGTGTCTCCCTTGCTTTGGCGGGGATCGGTGTCTATGTAATCGCCTCTTCGAAGGCTTATGTTGCTTTTCTTCTTCGAAGGCTTATGTTGCTTTTCTTCTCTTCTGAAATGAATAGTAGAGCTCCTACCTTAGTTTCAAAAAAAAAAAAAAAGAGAAAGAAAGGATATCATAGTGTAACACATACATTAGCATCAAATTACTCTTTTTCAATAGGCAGAACCAAAAGAGGCACATATGCAAGGACAGTTTACAAACAGAATCATGAAGAGCTCCAGAATCACATTAGAAATAGCAGCGTTGAGCCACCCTTGTCAATATTCTTGACGAAAGCACCCAAAACTCATGAGCAGGCACACCAATAGGCCCCAAATTGACACCAATCTAGCATAATTTAACATAGATAGCCCAGAGTCAGGGCATACAGCTCCAAACAGTTGGGTCCCCACAGTCGATTTAACAATCTTGCAAACGTTGTTGATCGAAATTAATCTTGCAAACACAAAACTATGAACTTTTGAAAATAATCTTGCAAATGTTCTGATCGAAATAAACAGCGCAGAACATAGGCACCAACCATACAAACAGGAAAAAAGAACACACCTTTGCAATCGATATATAAAATTCTAAACTTTTTGCAGACTGCAGTACAGACAAAAAATGACAGCTTTGGAACCTTTATCGAAAAACTTGCAGAATGTGAGCAAACCTACGAGAAGAACCACTACTAGGGAGAATTCTACAGCAACCAAGCGAAAGACAGGTAAATTCTTTGGGGGAAATGCGAGCCAAGCGCATGAATTAGGTACAGAACGGCGCAATTTTAAGACGAAGCAAGCCAAAAGATGGCTCAGAGCCACACCAGTTGGTTCCCAAGAACCACAACAACAAGCTCAGGAAATCAATGTGCTCCCAGAAATTCCTCAAATTTACACGAAACAGAGCCTAAAGAAAGCATCAATTCTTGGGAATCGGAGGGATGAACTCCACCTGGGCAGAAAGAAGAGACTGCAGAGAGGGGTTCAATACCACCACCGACCAACCCTTCTCTGCGTAACTGCGTTGCGCTTGGATTTATGAGTTCTAACTTCTCTCTCTCTCTCTCTGTTTTTTTTTCCCTGCTGTGCTTTTCAATTCGCTTCCTTTCGTTTGTTCTGAAGAATTTCTTTTGGGTACAAAACAAACTGGTTGCTATCGGCACTCGGCAGAGCATCTTTTCTGCGCACGTCCTTGAGATTCTTCTTTTTGGTCGGGGACAGTCCTCAAAGGTAAAAAATAAAACCACACAAGGAAAAAAAATGCCATTTAGGTTTCTTTAACTTTATTTGAGTTCCACAATAATATATCAACCCTATTATAAACGGAAGAATTGGAGAGCATTCAGCCCATCCACGTGTAAGCTATGCCCATTCACAAAAAAACCCCTCCGTTTCTTCAAATTACGGATAGGTCCCTATAGATTACGAATGGGTCCTTCGCGATTTTTTGTGAGGGGAAGATATTTTTTTTCGAATCGTGTTTGGATCCCTCCCGCGCTGTTTTACGGAAAAAACCTCTTGTTAAATTTAAATCGCGAACAAACCCTTTTTTAATTTTTTAGAATAGCGGACAGGTCCAAAAACGTAACAAATATGCCCTTATTCCTTACATCTATGTCCTTTCTCCGTTTTTCCCAGAAAAATGTTTTCGTCACCAGAAATATATGTGCAGCTCTATCTCTAGACTTTTTTCTCAGCTCGGTTTTCCATCTCGATCTCTGATATTTTTTAGAACATGTATTATTACTCGGTGAACGCGTAGAGTGTTAGGCTCGACAAAAGAAGGTTGTCATCTCTAATAATTTTTCGCCCTTTTCCTCTAGACTATTTTCCTACCTCGGTTTTCCAGCTCGGTCTCCAATATTTTCCAAATAATTCGTATTTTTTAAAACATGTGTTATTACTCGGTGAACGCGTAGAGTGTTAGGCTCGACAAAAGAAGGTTGTCATCTCTAATAATTTTTTGCCCTTTTTCCTCTACACTATTTTCCCACCTCGGTTTTCCAGCTCAGCCTCCAATATTTTTCAAATAATTCGTCGAAAGAGATATTTCTACAGCTCTATCTCTCTATTTTTTTCCCCCGTAACTCGATTTCTACTATTTTCCGAAGTGAGAAATATGTGTATAGCTTATCTATAAAAGCCGGGAGAAATGGAGCTCAACCAGCCATACCACGTGTCGTCGTTTTTTGGCGAAAAGGCCCTCCGTAAATTTTTGATTACATTTAGGTTCTCCGGCCGATTATTTTGCAAAAAAAGCCTCCGTAGTCTGTATATTCGTAAACAGGTCCTCAGTTGGTAGTTTTGCAAAAACAAAAAAATTACATCCGGGTCCTTCTATCGGTAATTTTGCAAAAGGGGCCCTGTGGTTTCGTATATTCGCGTACAGGTCCTCCACCTTTATTTTTTCATTTGCGAAAAAAGTCCCGTAGTCTGTATATTCACAGTTAGGTCCTCCGGTGGGTAGTTTTGCAAAGAAAAATTACATCTAGGCCCTTCTACCGGTAATTTTATAAAAAGAACCCTATAGTTTCGTATATTTGCGTACAGGTCCTCCAACTTTATTTTTTTGGAGAGGCTGTATTACACATAACCGACGCAGCGTAGCGCGCATATCTACCTAGTCTATCTTTATAGCGCTGAGGATTAAAGGCCTTCCAACCATACCACATCAGCACATTTGCGAAAAGGTCCTCTGGAAAATTAGAAATTGTGTTTAGGTCCTTCAGTCAGTTTTTTAATAACATGGACCCGAAAAAATTTAAAATTACATTTAGATCCCTCTGCGGTTTATATTGAGGTCCTCTTGGCGGTTTTTAGCAGAACGGATCTCGGAAAAAATAGATTACTTTAGACCCCTCTACGGTTTACGTTTAACTCCTCTTAGAGATTTTAGAGAAGCGGACTCAGAAATAAAAAAATGTCTCGAAAAAAACACAGATTCGTCGAAAGTTTATAGAAGCCCACGGATTCGTCGACGGGTCCTAGCGACCTTTTTTTTTTTAAAACACGAAAACCGAAAATACATAAAAAAAAGGCAGCCGCGATTTTCTCAAAAAAAACACACACACAAATATGTCTCGAAAAAAAAACACAGATTTGTCGAATGTTTATAGCAGCCCACGGATTCGCCGACGGGTCCTAGCGACCTTTTTTTTTAAAAAACACGAAAACCGAAAATACATAAAAAAAGACAACCGCGATTTTCTCAAAAAAATATAGATTCGTCGAAGGTTTATAGCAGCCCATAGATTCACCGATGGGTTCTAACCGCGGTTTTTACAAAAAAAAAAACACAGATATGTCGAAGGTTTATAGCAGCCCGTTGATTTGCTGGCGGGTCCTAGCGACCCATTTTTTTAAAAAAAATGAAAAACTGAAAATACGACCAAATTTCCAAGATTACGTAAAAAAACAGCCACGGTTTTCTAAAAAAAACACATATTCGTCGAAGGTTTATAGCAACTCATAGATTCGCCGACGGGTTCTAACGACCCATTTTTTAAAAAAAATACGAAAACCGAAAATACGACCAAATTTCTTAAATTTTATACGTTGCATCGTCGTGCACAACGCAGCGTAGCGCATTACCCTGGCTAATTTTTCTTTAATTCAGGCCGGGAGTCATGGATTCACCGTTAGAAGAAAGGCAGATTTTTTTAAAATAATATATATTTTAATAATGTTTACAAAAATAATATGCCAAAGACAAAAATAGCACAAATACAAGGCTCTGTCGCCAGTGACAGGTATTTTTGCAATTTTTTTGTTACATTTTATTTGTGTATTTTTTGTGCTAAGAATTGTTGACGTATTATTTATGCAAATTTTATTGTTGTTCCGTTTAGAATGGAGATTGACTATTTTTTTGAAATAGTAATTTACTTGGAGATATTAACACGCCTTTTGGTTTTGAATGGCACATGCCCTTTCTTCCATCATAAACAAGCAATCGCCAATCTAAGTATTGACAAATAACAATTGAATTGTCATGCCATGATATCGCTTCGTTGGGATGGAGCAAATGAGAAATGAAAAGATTGACGGCATCAGTAACATGCTAAAAAAATGTTAAACAAATAGTAAAAAAGGGAAAGTGCAGTAATAATGAGGAAACAAAAGTCATGAGCGTGTGAATGCACTAGTCCACAATAAAAAATACAGTTAAAAAGGAAAAGCAAATACTACCCATGGTTCTTCCGCAGTGCAACTCCCCATGTGGTGCCTGGCCTACTCGCTCGACGGTGCTGCATATGCCCGGATGGGTACGTCAGCTGGTCCAGCGACTATCCCCGAGTGCTCCTAGTAGGACGTACCGGTGCTACCAGAGTAACAAAGACATCCTACGATGGATGAGTTAGTGTAGGCACATCAGGGAGCTGTGACGAACCAAGTGTGATGCTCAGCGACTGATTGAAGATGTCTACCCACCAAGTGTGCAATGCGTCCTCGTCATAGTACTGGTCGCTAAAGTGGGTCACAGTGTCGTCCTGTGGTGCATCGTCCGCTACTGAAGAACTTTTTATATTAGTGCACAATAGAATATACCGAATGTAACAGAGAAATGATACCGCGAAGGTGTACTTGGAAGCATGGGGGCATACGAATGTTGCCAACTGGAGGCCTCGGCTGGTCGGGAGGAGGGGTGCTCTGCGGGTGTGATGTCTAGGCTGTGGTGTGTGGCATATGTCGACTACGCACGGCGGAGGAACATGTGTGGAACTGTACCACATCGTTGTCCCTAAGCCTCCTGCAAGACGTAAGGTTGACAATATGCGACGCCCTCTCCTTGATGCGCTGCACTGCTCCTCTAATGTAGTCCAGGGTCACTTGCAAATTGGGCCCCGTGCCAAGTCGCTTGCTTAGTAAGGCGGCCTTCTGGTAGATCTCCCTGCCAAGTCGCTTTGCTCACGCATTGAAAGAGTTGTTGTTAGCTGTAAGAATTGTACAAATGGTATATTGTATGACATGTGAACATAACTACTAATCGAGCGATGAAAGACGGAGTCCGGCTACATGTGGTAGGTGTTCGCCGTAGAGGGGACATGCCTCGGAGAATTGTCGATGGCATGCATAACTCGAACGTGAGTGCATGGACTGTACTACCAGATGTACTTGACGTATGTCCTGTGGTCGTAAGGTGTAGTCTCCTGGTACACGTCCATCAACGCCTGCGCCCATTGTTGCGCATGAGGCAGCATTAGTATGGACAGACAATATGTGTTGCAATTAAATGTGAAGTGCTGGAGAACTGACATGTGCATGGTCGGCAAGATGACGGCACCAATGGGGACCGAAAAAACCTGTCAGAGACCAAATTACCACATCACACAGTGTACGGTGTAGGTCCCTACAAAGATGTCATAGTACACCATGTGACATCACGTTAGCCAGAAGGCGACGTCACGGGTGCACTGCATGAAGAGGTCCAAAGGTGCTCATGCGGTGACAACCTCCAAGATGTATGGCCTCTAGATGATGTGATCATCCATCAGCTGATCGATTATCATGACATACTCGGCGTTCAACACGTGCGACATCACTAGGGCGAAAGTTGGCTACAAAATAAGAATGCAGGCAAAAGTTAGTATGAAAGATGGCAAACTACTGTACAATTGATGATAGATGTGAAAGTACTAACCCAATGATGACACCACAACGTCCCCATGGTAGGACGGTCTACATCATCACTGAGGGGGTGTAGAGGACTGACCCATAAGGTGACAACTCGATTTGTGGCCGTTCGATCTGAAAGTACTCGAATGACCACAACTAAAGGAAAAAAAGAGGGCTTCTGACGAGAGTCGTGATGGCCGCCATACTAGGACACCCGTCGCAAAGGGAAAGATACTTGAAGTTAGTACAGTTGGGCCCCAAGCAACCCAACGTCCTGAGGCACAACCGTGTTGCCAGTGCACAAAAGGCCAAGCAGGTAGCTGATGTCCTCAAGTGTCAAGGCCATCCCCTGCACAGGAGGTCCCAGGCCAGGTGGTCCCGACACTTCAACAGGCTCGATCAGCGCGTGAGGAAGTCTCTAGCGATGTGCCATCCAGTCAGCCCGGTCTTCCTCAGCTCCTCAATCTTCCAAACGTAATGAGCATTGCGGGCGGTCTAAGGAGGGACTTTCGTCCAGAGGTCAATCGGATTAAGCAAGAGTGGTCGATAAGCTAGATAAAAGTTCATGGTGTCCAGAGAGGTGATGTAAAACCACTATTTCTTCTAGTCTGACTGCCAGGAAGAAACAACGGGGATAGAAATATATGCATTCGACACACTGTTGCGAAGATGAAAACCAGCACCCCCAACAGCCTCGTTCTTCGACGCCCATTTTAAATTATAAAAATGGCGGAACAGATTGAAGCTGGGCTAGATGCCCTGATAAGCCTCACAAAGGTGAACATATACACTGAGCATCGTGATCGAATTGGGGCTCAGGTGGAAAAGCTGGATTTGATAGAATTCACGGATTGAGCATAGGAATTGAGAAGGGGAAAAATTGAGTCCGCAGCGGAAAAAGGCTTCAAACACAACGATCTCATCCTCATTCTCAAGGGTGGGATACAAATCATCTTGTGATGGCCTCCAATGGAAGAACTCTCGAGGAGGAATGAAGCCATCTTTCTCCAGTTCGGTAAGACGCTTCTCTGTCATCATCGGTTTCTGCCACACCCTTTGAAGGGCCTCATCCTCGAAGACCACTTCGGCTGTCTTGGGTCTCTTCTCTGGCGGCGGAGCAACTCCGGTGCTAGCTGAAGTGTTGGACGCTAATGAGAAAAATACGGATAAATTCTTTAAAGGTGACAACGCTAGAGTTTAAGAAAGTATGATAGAGGTTTTGAGAATAAGGCTAAAAGTAAAACGGAAGAAAATGGTTACAATTCCAGATATGAAAATTTATAAGCCAAAACCTTTTTAGCTAAACGGTTCACTGCCCGCAATACGGCGCCTCGATCGGCGAGAAAGGTGGGATGATATCACTGCGCCAGTCATAGCGTTACAAACGAGAGCAATAAATGATCAACTACTCAATGTTTAGATTTTTTATTTTTCTAAATTCTGCTCAGAGTTGAGTCAATAAGTCGACATCAAGTAACATGTGGTTACCTTAAGGACTCGAAATGGGCTGATGGTAGGGCGCTCGACTCAGCACATTCCTACTCGATACTTAGCAATTCTCAACCTACTCGAATCGTTCGACCACAAGCAGACGAGACATTACTCGACCAAACCAGAGCTTGGTAGTAATCAACCAGACGCTTAAACGGATCCTCCATTAAGCAGAGTTCGGGGATTACTGTCGAATATCTAAATATAGGATATGTGCATATATCGAAAACTCAAAAGTTATACCATATATGCTCAATCAAGTATCTAGAAACTCTGGATACCGCAGGTCCAATTCTATGGGATAAAATATACGCAAAGGAGATGTCTTCATACAGGGAAAGATTCGATCGTTTTTCCATTACGAGAAAATCAACTCGAGTACGCTTGATATCTAGGGAAATTTGGATATGCTATGAATATTATGCAACGATGGATTCCTTATCAGCTACGATCTGGTGTCCCAATACGACTATAACTCGACATAAGGTAAGGCTACCCCGACTATATAAGGTCAGGGGTAGCTATCTTCAGGAGGAGAAGCAATTTTCAAACTACAAGTCATCCAGAGCTAGACGAGCGAGAAGACCTTTTGAGCAGAGCATCTAAGAGCCGGTGAATTAACTACGCTTTGTTAACCCTTAGCTGTAGCTTAGCCACCCCAAATTCAATCTTCATTGTAATTAGAGTTAGACGTTCTGCTTTGTACTCTGTTTATCGACTCCATACGTCATCTACACAGGAGTAGGGTATTACTCCATCCAGAGACTCGAACCTGTCTACATTGTGTGTCTCTGATTTCGTATTTGACTTTACTAATTCAAAGATATTCAAAACTATAAATTTATTATCGATTTCTAAACTCCGATATTTTGACCAGTCAACTATCGTGGTCACTAAGTTTCTACATATTCTGATCAGTCAACTATCCTGGTCACTAAGTTTCTCCATATTGGAACATGCACGCACGAAAAGTCAAAGTTTGGGCGGTCTTGGTTCACCACGCCACGTTACGTTGCCGGGTTGCTTCCGGTAGTGCTTGGCCTGATGCCGCCATGCAACCACGGCCACTCAACCAACCGCGACACACTCGTCACAGTCTCCGGCGACTCATCTCATTAGATCTTAGTAGCTTGCCTTCAAGTAGCTAGGTGTTCAGGCATTAATGGAGCACCACCAGCGCAACTGATATTTGATAGTAGCTATATAGGTGGTAACACCGGCGGGATATATGGCTGAGCTTGAGATCCCCTTTGCCGCCGTCAGCGTCGCGGCCGTCGCCACCATAGCCTTCCTGCTCCACATGTGCGCGCGGAGCGAAGCGCCCGCGGCCGCCGCGCCGGCGCGATGGTGGGAGGCGACCGCCGGCACGACGGCGGCCGACGCCGTGGTGGTGGACGTGGGCGTCGAGGCGGGACTGGACGAGGCCGCGATCAAGGCGCTGCCCAAAGCGGTGTACGGCGAGGAGACGACGTCCACGACGTGCTGCGCGGTGTGCCTCGGCGAGTACAACGGCGGGGACTTGCTCCGGGTGCTGCCCGAGTGCGCGCACGCCTTCCACCGGCAGTGCGTCGACCAGTGGCTGCGCCTGCACCCGACGTGCCCCGTCTGCCGCGCGTCGCCGTCGCCGTCGCTCGCCGACCCGCCCCGTCCCGCCCCACCCAGCAATATTAATTCTTCTTAGAGAACACCGTTATGTAAAGCAAGCATGTATCGACACCGTTCAGCGCAAAATTACATCACACAGGCAGACGCAGAATTAGGATTCGATTCACGCTGCCTGATGGATGGAGGATACACAGCCAGTCAGTCTCCCTCATTATTAATAACAGGATAGTAACAACATACATAGGGTATGCAAATATGCATGCCATGCAGGTTTCACAACACAGCACAGGTACGGTACAGACAAGGAGTGTATATGTCCTACGATTAACGTAACGCTTACATGTTAGACAGAGAGATAGATGATGGGTACATGTATGTTGTGCCAGCAATGGCGGAGGTGGCATAGGGCGGCCTCCGGTGACGACACTAAACCATACAAATGTCTAAATCATGCAGAGCCTAGTGATTACCGCCTGTCACCCAGCAACGTCAGACTGGCTAATTAACATGCTCAATTACAATGCGAATGCGAATGCGAAATGCAAATGATCCTAAGGTAGCAGGCATACACCGCGGAGAGGGGTGGGTTCAGGCTTTTCTTTCAGCTTGAGGTGCACTTCACCGCGGAGGCGCCAGGTGGAACCTGCCCGTTGCTGACAGCGGGAGACTCCTTGCTGGCCGGGCTCGGCTCGCTGTCCTGGTGAGCACCTTTGTCTACAGAGTTCTCTACTGGAGCAGCATCTGCTTTGGTCTCAGATGCTGGAGCAGCAGCAGCAGCAGCAGGCTCACTGGGAGCAGCAACTGAGTTCTCTGTTGGGTTGCTTGCCGGAGGTGCCACTTCCTCTTTCTCCTCCACCTCTGACGGTGCGGGAGGAGCTACATCGGATTCAGCTGGTTTTGCATCTTCTTTCTTATCTTCCACTGGTGCTGGAACAGGAGCACCAGCTTTGTCTGCAGTCTTCTCTGCATCTTCAGCAGGAGTCTCTTTCACCCCTTCAGCAGCCTTCATCTCCACATCAGTGCTCTTTGCAGCATCTTCAATAGGGGCCTCCTTCACCTCCTTGCCAGTTTCAGCATCTTCAATAGGGGCCTCCTCCACCTCTTTGCCAGTTTCAGCGTCTTTGGTTTCTTCAGTTTCAGCGTCTTTGGCTTCTTCAGTTTCAGAGGCCTCCTTTTTCTCCTGCTTGCCCTTTCTGCCAGTTGAATTCCTGCTGCGTTTTGGGATCTTCTCACCTTCAGGGCTATCAAATGCCTTAACTTTCTCACTGATACGAGCCGACCGCCTTGGAGTATCACCTGTTTTACAAAGCATTTTAGACGGAGCAGACCAGATTTTTTACAGTCATAGACATCTCTATTACAGCTATAGAGATCTAAAGAAATAACAACGAACAGAAGGGGAAAAGGCATCTACCAGTTCCCCAATCAAACTCAGATGATGCAGGGCCTTCAGGGTGTGCCTTTAGATACTGGTTCAGCTGTCTTTTGCTCTTAATTTCCTCTCCAGTTGGTGAAACAAAAACAATCTCAAATCTTCCCGCGGCTCTCTGGGGAGTAAACTACAATATTAGGAAGGGGATGTTAGTTGATGCCATCATATAATAAATATAGTAAATGAATGCAATGCATGCCTGTAAATATTAATTTGTAATATCAGAAACAAATTCAACACATGTCAAAACGTTATTTGGAAGAAGAAAAAATGTGCAGACCAGAAGAAATCTAGGTGCTACTGAAAAAAATGTGCAGACCAGAAGAAATCTAGGTGCTACTGAAAAAAATGTGCAGACCAGAAGAAATCTAGGTGCTACTCAATGTTGGTGCTGAATCAACCATCTATGAGGCAACCATCCTACAAGTTTGTATGGCTTGTTTTATTAAAGCAATGCATTTTATTTTCACATTCCCATACCATATTTCTCAGTTTAGACAGTAGCATACAGAAGAACTAAAATGTGGGCTATTTTCACACAGAAATGTATGACAATAGTTACCACACATATCATTCTTCAATTGCATTTTTTTTCCATCTGACCCAACAGAGAAATATGCCTGGCTCCACCACTAGGCATCACAAAAAGAAAACCCTGATACTGTGACTCATAGCAATTAACATAAATGACAAGTACAAGAAAACATAGTTGGTGGGGGGTGCAAGCTTCCATTATTAATGCCAAAGAAATTCAACACTGCACTTAGATCACCATTCACCATCAACAAAGAACAATCCCATACGCCCATAGGTACACAATAACAAACGCGAGGCAGAATCTCAACTCTGGCTTCACCCTCCTTTTTTTTATTACTTGCTTGGCTTAACCATTATAATCAGTGTCATCCAGGAACTAGTATCGAAGCATGCTTACTATGAGCAACTAGTAGCTATTGCCCTAACAAGAATTACAGGACTACATTAAAGAGGATAAAAAGATGGCAATCTCAAGAGAGATTGAAAATTTTAAAAATCCCAAAAATAAAAGGAGAAATCAAAATATCCAATACTGCTACATTACTGCCAAAGGGCAACTGACAGCTGGCCAACACTTCTGCTAAAGTGATTACATTTATAGTCAAAAACCCATTTCAGGGATATCATTCAATTAAACAAACAATTCTGTAAAGGAAAAACCATTCTACAAGCCATATTATTGTATATCTGCAGTTTTCCGCAACTAGTCATATGAACTATGAACACTAACAAAAATAACAATGCAGAGTTGCACAAAATTCAATCTACTTCGGGTATTCGGTATGTGGACTTAGTTTCAGAGGTAATATTGCTCGAACTTCTCTCATGTTAATTTAGTTGATTTTTCACAGCAAAGTATATCAACAGATTATAAATAAAACAAAATTGGCCACCAGGTTGATTTTATGTGAACATGGGTGCAAAATATTAGAAATAGTCTGGTGTTAATGAGGCAAAACAAAGTGCCACCATATTTAGGGGTGAAAACGGGTCGGATACGGTCGGATAGTAGGTCATCCTGTATCCTACCCTAATTATTTTTTTTGGATACGGGTACGGATACAGGTAGTGGAAAATCGGGTAGGATACGGATACGGATACCGGGTATTTACGAACGGGTAGAAAACGGATACCGGATATTGTACGGACGAGTATAATACGGATAACGGGTACTTAGTCGAATAATACGCAAACTACCTAGGATCAAAATATGTGATAAAAATAATTTAACTAACACATATGATCAAATTATGTGATAAAAATATATTAAAAAGAAATTGTAATCCTGAGATAAGATATCAATCTTGATATTGTCAGATTTGTGTAGAAATATATATGTCTTTTACGAAGCCAAGATTCTTACCATCTTGACATCAACTTGATATCCACCTCACGTAATAATATTAAAAATTAAAACTTATATTTGAAGCTTTTACAAATTCAAAAACTGAAAGTAAATAAATCTGAAAATAGCAATGTCAGAATTTTATAAATAAAATGTAAAATATAAAAATCTCAAAATTTTATAGAATACAAATATTTTAATTATAAACCTTAATAAAAATATAAATAAAATATTAACCACATTTTGGTCATAAATTAAATCAAACTCGAAAGCAGAAAATCGGAGGGGCACATTGTCGAATTACTGTAATTTTTATACACAATATTTTACCATGAAATTTTTATGGATATCAAACCTCATCTTGTGACATGTGTAAAAATTTTCATAAAATATTGATTTGATTTGATAGCTTTAATAAGTACTAGAATGCTATCTGTCGGAGAAATCAGCAGAGCTCTCTTTTCTCTCCCTTGCGTGTGGACCTCCGGTGCAGATCAGGCCCGAGATCCTCGAGTATTTGCGGGTAGTGCTCGCTCCGAATCGACGCTCGACTATCCGGGTACTATCCGTATCCGACAGAAAAAAATACCCGACGTGATCCAAAAAAAACGGGTAAAACACTACCAGATCCGATGCAGACGGGTAATACCCGACCCATTTTCACCCCTAACCATATTAACTGCTTGTCACTAATAGCTTGCTTTTGCACAGTTTCGAAAAAAAAAACTAACAAGACACACAAACGGAATACTTATGCTATCATTCTGCATCAAGACAGTCAAAAATATTGATTTCATGTAGTCAACAAAACGATGCAGATTCATCAAATACCTTCTTAATAAAATCAGTTCCCTAAAAAAAGAAAATTAAATGACTTAGAAAACTTCCACCTAACAAAATATGTAATGATTGTTATGTGTGATAATTTGGTAGCCTGCTTCTTGTGTGACATAATAAAAAGCAAGAGTCATCTTAAACACAATAAAGCAGCATGTTCTGAATTTCCAATTCTCCGTAACAAAGTAAATTTATAATGCATTTTTGTTCGCTTTAAGAATTAGTGCCACTCAGCTTGTGTGGTTAGCAAAGCTAAATTCATAAGCCCTGTTTGTTTCGGCTTTTTCACCGGCTTAAAAGCAAAAAAGCCAAAGCCGAAACAAACGACTGACTTCTAAGCCGGGCTTAAAAAAAACCTAAAGCCTCCATATAACTATAAACCAAAAGCCGGGTGAGAGGTGCTTTTTTGGGATGAAATAACCCTTTGCCACTGGAAGTCTCCAAAATTACACACCAAATGCCATCATATATAAACTCAAGAATCCTTCTCCCGTCTCCTCATTTCTCCTCTTCTTCTCTCTCCCCTGTGCGACATGCCTTCTCCCTCCGCTGCTTCGGTCTTTGTCATCCCCAACCTTCTCCTCCTTCGTCGTCCCCAGCCTCCTTCCTCCTCCACTGACCCAGATCCGGCGTGACGTGTGTTGAGGCGGTCGAACCCGAACTTAGAGCGGCGGAGACTACAGGGTCCAAGCGTGGAGCAGGTGGAGCCGAACAGATCCAGCTGTAGCGTGGCGGGAGGCCGCTGGATCAGGTGTGGCGTGAGTGGAGGCGACCAGACCCGATGGTGGAACAGCGGGAGACGGGTGGAGGTGGCTAGTTCTGGCGGGGCAAGAGGCGACCTAATCTGCCTTATCGAGCCTCTCAGTATATGTTTTTTAATTAGTTTGACGAGAGTTCAGAATTGTTATGCTATTTTCAGTCTGATAAGAGTTCAAAATTGCCATGTAGTAAGAGTTTCAAGTTGATAAATAATTATAATCAAAATGAAGTTTGATCTCAAGATCAATCTATGTTTTTCAATATGACATTCTGTGAAAAAAGTATAAAATATTTCTATGAGATAAATCAGTATATAAGAAAAGTCCTTACAATCTTAAGGGGTATTTCAAACTTTCCAAAATAAGTTACATCATTCAATCCATCAAAAGCCAGAATGCCAAACAGCATGCCTTGGCTTAAAAGCAAAAGGCTTAAGGCTCAGTTTGTTTAGGCTTGAGCTTGGGCTTATTTGGCTTCTACACCTCTATAAGCCACAAGCCAAAACAAACAGTATTTTTCCAGCCAGACGAAGAGAAGAAGCTTCTAGCCCAATTTGCACTACGCAAGAGAAGCAAGGAAAATGATGCTTCTCGGGGTGGCTGGAGCTTCTAAAAATCCCACTTCCCTGGTACCCTTACAACTTAACTAGTATTTACGAAAAATTGCCATCCTCATCCAGCTCCAGCAGCTTCTTCCAGCTCCAACCAAATAAGCTCAAGCTCCAGCCTAAACAAACTCAGCCTAAAAGCTAGTTAAGCTAAAAAGCTAAATTTAAGCCAAAAAAACAAAAAGCCTAAGCCGAACCAAACAAGGCCATAGAAGTCTCTTAGGTACATACCCACTTAAGACATGATACTATCAAGGAACACTTTACTAATTTTGGATTAAAATCACATATATATTTAAAATACTTTGTGAAACAGAGTCAAAATAAACTAGAAAACTTTCTAAAAAAAAGTGGCAAAATAGAAAACACCAAACATAGACAAAATAATCGAATGATTTATTTCAAACAACAAGTCCCAATCATAAATTTTGGATCATATTACCAACCTCAAATAAACAATAAATGATGTATCAACAAAATCTAAAGAACAGAAGGATTAAAAATTTATATAATATGATTCGAATCCCAAAATTCATTAAAAAAAACTGTGGGAGATTCATACCCAAGACCACCTAGTTAGAGGCTGTTGATGCATACCACCTAGGAATGATGTCTTTTAGGGCTACAAATCACCTTTTGAACACAAATAGCAATATATGACACAACCACCAACCGCAAGCCCATCTAGACAAGTTTGGCAACCATGCCACATGACCAGTTCCTATGTGGCCAATAGATTGTGCCCTATCCACCTAGCAAGATAATAGTTAATGGCCCAATCTTATCACAAAAAGATAGGTACAATTCAAACTAATAATCAAACAAGTAACTTGTCACCCTATCCGACAAATTAACTATGGATAATGTGACGAGTTAAAGCTTTAAGATTCAATTCACAAGCAACCTTTTTCAGAAAATTCCAACATTAAAACTTACCACGTGTCATTATTATGCAGCAAAAAAATTTACCATGTTGTTATTATCTAGCAAAAATAGAAACAGATCATGCTAGAGAAACAACCAACATACACTGCCTGAGCTATTTAATACATTCTGGGTGCTTCCGTGACCCAATAGAAAAGCTAGGGAGTCTAACCACCATAAACACATCCACTAAAGAGCTAATGAGTTCTTAAACTTGAAATATTTATACCTTCTTAAGACTTTCCAATGCAATCCTAGAAAATGGTAAAGCAAACATCTAAGCAGATGAATGAGAAGCATCCCAAACACGTGGTCTGCCAACATGAAGTTTTGCTACATTGTGCTTGCATTTCTCGCATGACTCAGCTCAAACAGTTTCTCCTCATAGCAAAATCAACCCACAACATAGCCAGATTAATTAAAGCACAAATTACACCTGATCAACATGGACTTCAAATTGGGACATAACATGGATAGTTCATACCGTCATCCCACTGAATGCAACAGCTCAAAGCTGCAGAACATTTCCTATTCCGACTTCACTACAAATACACAACTACTAGTAGCAAATAAAGTAAAGTAAAGCCCCTGAATCCAAACTAAAAAGCCTAAACATTTCCCAACCAGGCCAGACCCCACAGTGAAAACAAGCCGTGGAATCTTCGAACCAAGAGAATCCACTCATACTACAGAACAGCAGGTCTTACCCAAATTTGGGGATCGGCCCCAATCTACCCCACCTATCCCCAGGCCCCAGCAGAGCCTAATCGGGCGCCCAAACGCTAAACCCCAATTGTAACAACCCGAAACAGAGCACAATTCACCAACCACGTCGAGGGCTCGAGGCTGACTCCAACCAACCACAGCAGTCAGCTCGAACACCCACTCTCCCCTCGGCTCACAGCACGCACATACGCATAGCTCCAATCGAGCTCGGGAACTCTACGGGAGCACCGCAAATACCAACCCTAGTTCAATTGCGCGTATCTAGTTCAATTGCGCGTATCTAGCACAAGCATACAAACCCTAGAACCCAACACGAGAAATTACCAGTCTACACAAGACCCCTATCCCCGAAATCCTAGAATCCTGTTCCAATTCCGCACGCCACGACCCCCAGCATCACGAATTCGACCCCACAGCGCCCCGATTCGACGCAACAGTCGCAGCAGAGCAAAGCGGCGAGCGCGAGCAGGGAAGCAGCAAGCAGCTCGCGACCAACCCACCAACCTTCTTGGTCCAGCCCTGGGGCGCGGGCAACTCGACGGACACGACCTCCTCCGCCGCCGCCTGCTCGCCGCCGGTCGCCATGGTGGTGGTTTCGAGTTTTCGCTTCCCGCTCTCGCGGTCACAGCGAGGAGGGGAGAGGAGGAGAGAGGAAACGACGGACGCGTGGGGGATTTGGGGATTTTTATATATATATCTATCTCTCTCTATTGGATTTGCGCGAGAGAGAGAGAGTGAGAGAGGAGAAGAAAAACATACAAGGCGATAATTAAATAACGGCTCTGTTTGGAGGCCGTGAGGGGACACGGTCGGATAGACCCTCCGGACCAACGATACGCCCGCCAGACTTAGCCTTGCGAGTCACCGACGTGCTGGTCCCACCGAGCTTCCCTACATGTGGGGCCTTGATGTCAGTGACTGCGCCGAGGATGCTGGTAGGAGAGTTGGTCTGTGGTCGTAGCGGCGGTCGGGACTGACCGTCATGCGCGGGAGACGGCGTGGTGGGCGAGGGGCACTGCACGGACGCGGTCCATGGACCATCCTGCGGCCGGGATTTCCTCCTGGTGGTGGGGAGGATGAGAACGCTCTATAGACCGGGCTTTAGAGAACCGGCGGGAGGGGCAAACGGCGGGACTGAGGCCGGCGGCAAACCGGATTGCACTCTGGAGTCTCAACCGTTGGAGTCCGCCGTTACGCAACGCAGCCGGTGGCACGTGGCGCCCACGAATGCCTGGCCCCGCATGTCATCGGGCCCGTGTGTCGCAAAAGCTGCGTAGGCCGTGGAGCGGGGGCCGCCACGTGGCAACTCTTGGACGGGGTGCGAGCCGGGGTTAGCCTGAGCGGGAAGGACACGTGGACGCTCCACAGGGGCGCCCTCATTCTATGTTGTTTTTGTGGGCCGGGCTGTGTTTTTGCTAGGCCCATAAAACATGGCCCGGCCCTATGCCTAACGAACATAGCCAGTTAGGGAAGAACAGAGAGCAAGCCTAGCTGGTCAGTGTGTTTGAGAGGGGGCGAATTCTCTGTCGTACTGTAGAGGATCAGTGTGTTCAGTCACTGACATGTGGTTCCCTTCAACAGAGACTTACATATCAGTGGCTCAACTATCCTCTACAGTAAAGTAAAGTATCTTCATCCGAGAGAGGGTGGAGGGCAGTCACAACTCACAAGGAAGCTACTGTCGCTGTTGTACCAGCTCCCGTTCAATCGCCGCAAAGCAAGATGCTGCGTCGCTTCCAGTGAGGCTGGCTGCACGCACATACAAGTAGTACAACACGAAAGGAACCGTAGAAGCTGCGAGTCTCCGGTCGAAATGTAGATCTCTGAAACTATCAGTGATGTCTTCAGGCGCTGTCCTGGCCCTGATGATCCTATCTAATGGATAATGGGTTTTTTCCAGTAGTATTGTTTCTTAGCTGTTTTTTTATGTCACTCACATACGCTGCCATGATAATGATGATGATGATTCCTTAATGTGGTAATCATGTTGTTCTAAAACGTGGAAAACAGCAGATGCAAGTGCCAAAGTAGAGTAGGTGTACTGAACTGAATCCAAGGAAACTTCCCTAAGCCAATATATTAGCATAACTATGAGCAAACCCATTGGTCAGCAAAAAGGCGCCGCACCTTTACATCCCTGCAATGGCTGTGGGAAGTACCTGACCGAAATGCTTTAACTTCAGTGTCGTGAATTGACAGGGTACACAACACCATGCTGGGGTTGGTGAAGCTCTTCTGACTTTTCATCTCTTCGCAGTAGCTGGCTCCTTCCTGCAAGGAATATCAGACACGAAAGACCTCTAGAACCTGATGTGATTCTACTGAAACTGAAGATTACGAACCAAGTAGTGGTAGTCAAGAACCTCAAGACCGTAAAAAATGGGCGCTCTTTGCATTATAAAAATTCAACTTTAGACTTAGAATCCAATAAATTATGCTGTCATCACTTGCTTTGCTTTACGGTATCTTCTACTGTTTGATCAGCTCAGCTGTGGCCCATCTGACGAACATATACAAATAATTGTTGACCGAAAAGAGAGCGATGCCAACTAACACTTGCAATAAAATACATCACTTGCATGACGAATCATAGTTTGACTTTGACCTGCCATATACATGCAGCAACAATAATTCATTTAATTTGATGCTTTTTTGTGTTCTTAATTGTGTTTGTTTGTGGTGGATCGGTGCCGGCTCAATCGGATCGGTGCCAATCATGCGCCAGAAAAGTAGGGATTGACGAGGAGAGGCAAGAGTGCTAATAAATCTTTGTACTGATGGAGACATAAAACTAATAATTATCCAAGGATTCTGTTTGGTTCAAAGATGATTCATTCATTTGTTCGGATACATGGCTACTTCTTGAATCCAAAGATTCAGAACTGAGATTGCAAGCCCTCTGAAGAAGATGTAAGCTCAAACCAATAGGGGCAAATATTAGAAGAGAACAGGACATGGTTAACATAAATAAGGATTTTGGAGATTACAAGCCCAGCACAATTCACATCACGGGTACAAATAGGTAGGGAGCAAACACAGTTTCTTTCTTTACAAAATGAAAGCTCCCAAAGCTTGGAAGAGAAGGTGAAGAAAAAACATGCCAAAGGGAAGTTACTATACTAGTCAGTTCATCTTAATTAGACAGCAAACAGCGCAAACTTGAAACGAAGCCAAATCTTCGATCTGGTCCAATTCACCTTTCGCCCTGAAAACGAGGCTCTCTATATGTTAAAACATTGGGGCAGACACCCCTTGGGTCTCTGGGGAGCCATTGCAAACTATACAACCGCGACTGCAGGTGTTAGTGCAGCCCCCATGGCAGGCGGAGGTTCAGGCCAGCAAAACTCGAAGGGGGCTTCGATTGCAGGGAATGGAGCAGGCAGGGTCATCTCTTTTGGGCATGATTCGGTGTAATGGAACTCGATCTGGAGGCGGTGGTGCAGTGGCGTCGATGCCATGATACCCTTCTTGATGTCAGCCTGCAGCTCACGGATTGGGATGGCAGCCAAGAAGCTCTTGATGTACTCCTTGCACGACTCCTGACCCTTCAACACCAGCTCACTCTCGTCAGTTCCGCTGTCCAGCTCAGTTGAGGAGCTCTCTGAAGAATTCTTCAGACGTTCACTGGAATCAGGATTGGCTTCTTTTTTTTCAGCAGGTACTTTTTTAATTGTAGTGTTGTCATCGAACTTCAAAATGTAGGCCTGGTTGCAACCTTCATACAGCCTCTCACCAAGTGTATCGATAATGTAATATGCATCAGCCTCAACCTTCAGGACGAAGAAGTGATCGTTCCAGCTGACAATATATAGAGTAGGTTTTTCAGTAGAACACTTGGCTGCTCGGCCAATCTCATCCCAGATGTTGCCAAATGACATCGCACCATCAAGGAAGTCAAATCCACTGACATCCTCAGCACTTTCAGGCTGGAAGAACCCAATGAATGACTTGTTAGGAGCAACTGTGAGTGAGCGAATCTTAGCATGAAGCACTGTTTCAAGATCAAAGTGCTTGTCAGGAAAACGCTCTCTATAGGTCTCGTTCTCACAAAGTTTTCTCCACTCTAGAGACCCTTCTCGGATGAGGCTGTCAAACTGTGAGCGGATTGGCATCAGATCCTGGTTTGCTTGGAACCAGTCCGCAATAACGGCCACAAGTGCTGTGCAGGCACTCTCTCCAGCAGCTCGTTCACTCCTCTGGTCTATTGATGCAAAGAACACCTGGGTGGAAAGCTTCAGCTGGCCATCACGACTAAGTACTTCCTTTGACTCCCAGTTCCCCACAACAAAATTGTCATCACCAAATACCGACACCATACTATTGACAGAGCCATTTGACCCCTGGAAATGAGAAAGATCATACGCTATTAATAAACCTCCAATAATAATGCCAATACAAACAAAAATTGAAATTCAAGATGCTTTTCGAAGATATCAAAGAAATAAGTACCTCTGAGACAGAATCATCGGAAGAGGTCAATAGCCGCCGATCATAGTCAATATCATCACCTCCCTCTTCTCCATTCTTGTTCTTCAATAAAGGTTCCCCTTTCTTCAGCAGTTTCTCCTTTCTCCATCGAACTGATCGAAGTATGCTCTTTCTTCGCCAAACAGCTATGGAAGTATGCTCCTCACTAGTGGATGATGACACTTGCTCGACATGATAACTGCCATCAGATTTTCGGTGACTGTAATATATCCAGTCCTCATGCTCTCCATCAATCCTTGCATGTGCATAAAATAGGCTACCAGCATAATTCACAGACTGCAGTGAACCATAGCTGATGGACTTCCTAACAGTTGAACACCCTAATTCATCACCCCGCTCTCTATCACCTAGATCATTATCAGAGTCAGTATCACAAGAGTATTCGGCACCACCATCACTATGAACGTAGCGATTCTCCTCGCCGCCATCATCATCTCTGTTAGTCTCTTTGAACCTACGTTTTGACACTAGATCTGTTAAGTTTTTCACCTTTTTCAGCCCATATTTAATGACAGAAAGCTCATCTTTCCCAGAAGGAACAGAGTCACCAGAGGAAGGTGACAACGGGGCAGTAACAATAGAACACTGTGATGCATCAGGCGATTGGTGAGGAAGTCTTATTTCAAAGAGGCTCAAAGTCAGCTGAAAAAAAAAATTTGACACCAAAGTCACGCAATGATTGACTATCTGAGAATGAGACCAAACTAATCTTTGTATTCAAATGGATTAAACCAGACATTTGGCAAGAAAGTGCCAGTGGTTTATAGCATCATATGACCAACATACATGAAGTGATGGGGAAGACTCAGGTGCTCTGTTGGGCATCGACAATGGGAGGATTATCTCGATCTCCTCTTCAGCAGCAGATGTGTAATCTGCTAGGTTCAGTGAAGCAGTTCCCAAAGCAGTTTCACCCTTTGGCCCTTTATTTGAATACTGCAACAACAAAAATAAAACCAAGGAGGTCACACTAAACTGCAGGAATCCATTCAAACAAACCAACCAAAAGAAGATGCCAAAAGATCTATACATTCCTTGTTATGCTTACTAAACTCAGCAAAACTGGTATACTGGCCTTATAAGAATTTAAATGTGTTTGTCAAGAAGTACACTAAAGGCTATAATGACCCCAAATTTAGCACTCCGCCTATTTTGCATTATAAATGGGTGACAAGCTCCACTACCAATCACACACAACGTATTCAAAGCAATTAACCAACATAATGGAGAATTACCAATGGCGAAGTGCACAAAACAAACAACACGACAAAATTGCAATTCCGCCAATCACAAACTAGTCAAAACAAATACAACAACATGGCAACAGCATCAACAAAAAAAAATAATGTATCTGAGTTTGTCTTAAGGCTCACAAAGCAACGATTGGCAAGACAAGGACAAAAAACCTGAAGAATTCATGATTGGCTGATTTTTTTTCCTGAGTTTCCAAAATGACAAAAGAGTATAATTCTGCACACTTCCTGAGTTGCCTATCTCTCCTTCTAAGGATATAAAATTGTACATTGAATTATATGGCTTTCTGATTACATTGAACTTACTTTATGCCAGCCAAGCTACTAATATGAGGAACAGAATTATTTGTTAATTTGACAGCTAGCCTATCATTATATTCAAATAACTCGGTTCTTTAAACCAACATAATTTAGCTGAATAACACTTCATTGTTCTAAGTAAGTTGATCAAATAAAGCAAAAGCGACGAGAAGCTTCAAATAACTCCATCGAATGACCACAGCACCCGATCATCACAACAACAACAAAAAGAAACAAAGTGGCTAGGCTAATCATCATATCATTGCAAAAACCGAAACAAATAACTAAATAAATAAAAAATACCAGCCATCAGTATAATCCAATAACAGCAACAATTGTTAAAGCTCCATAAAATCATAGATTGTACAGAAAAATATTTTCTTTTTTTAAAAAAATTGTAAATTTGTTCTGTTGGCCTAGGGGGTTTTTTTTTTTCGATCGAAACGAATTTAAAGAAGTTAGTATTTTCTTCGATATCAACAAGTAACCAATAAGACTGACCTTTTCAACGCAAAAGTCAAAACTTTCACCATCAATATGACAAGAATGAAATGCTAAAAAAGTTCCCAAACAAGAATTACTCAAATATCCAAGGCAAACTCAGTCCAATGATACGATCAAATCAAAATCATCAGAAAGAGCGTATAGAAACTACTCAAACATCAAATCCACCGAGCCAATCAAGCCAAGCACAAAAAACCCATATCAGAACCTTTTTTTCACAGGAACAGCCGAACAAACAAATTAATCTAGCTCATATGAATCAAGGAGACTAAAGCAGAAAAGAAGGAAGAGATGCTCACATTGAAGACGCGGAAGGAGAGGTCCCAGGGGTGGAACGCGGCGGCCTTGCGGTGCGACGAAGGCGTGAGCAGCACCACGTCCTCGAACTCCTCCTCCCACGCGACCGCCGCCGATACAGCGGCCGCGCCCTCCTCGGCGTCGGCCAGCGCGGCCTCAAACCGCGTCTGGTTGCGGCACACCCTGGGGCCCTTCCACCTCGCCTTGGGGCCCTTCCACGCTACCTCCACCGCCACCTTCGCCTCCGCGTCCGGCGAGGGGGCCGGAGGAGGAGGAGGCAGCCCCTCCGCCCGCCGCACCACCAGCCGGACGCCGAACTTCCGCGCCGGCGCCGGCCACGGCCACACCATCAGCTGGCGTCAAAAGTACCTCGCTCCTCCAGCGCAGGACTCCGGCCAAGAAACCTCCACAGAACTATAAATTCCCACACAAACCCCAACCAGACGTCCAATTGTCCAAACTTCCACGAAAACAAACTGAGTTTAATCCGCAACAGGGACCAAGAATCCCACAAAGACTGGATTTTCAGGGACGAAGAGACGCGGCGAGCCTCGAATCCGGGGGCGGAGAGGACAACGCAATGTTGGATTTTGACGGCGGAATCGGGATTAGCAGTCGCAGGTTCGTGTTGGGTCGGGATTTGGGAAGGAGTTTGAGACTGGGACGGGAAGACTGAATATACGAGGAGATGCAGGCGAGAGCGAGGACGCCGAGGAGGAGGAGGAGGAGAGAGAGAGAGAGGACTAAATAGGGGAACGAAAAAAAAACCGTATGGGAGGCTGTTTTTGTAATATCGTTTTCTCTTCGCTCTTCTTTTTATTATTTTCTGAGGTCGACTCGGGGATATCGCGGAGGTGGGGCCCATCGGTCGGCCTCGCTTTGCTGTCGTTTTTTATTTCGTTAAAAAACATTTGTTCGTAACCTAGTTTTCTGGATAATTCCGTGTTCGTTGGTTACAGTCCGTTAATCGCTTCGTTGTTTCCGCTAATCTTGGATTAGATTTTTAATTATCTGTTAGGATGGCAGCTGTCTGTAATATATCGCCACGTCATCTATAGACAGCATTAAAATTAACGTATATAATAGATCGCCTATATAGTTGTCTGTAATGGTCTCACATCTAATTTATAGACTGTCTATACAATGATATATAAATAGAAAGTCTTGCCATAAAACCGTCTGTTAAATAGTAGACAGCAGTTTTCTCTTCCCACCTTCTCTCTTCTCCACGTCACCTAAAATGCTACATAGCATAGTCTAGTCTTACAGATAGCTGATATGTATCATTGTACATGCTTTTAGTTCATGTGTTTCGTGAGGTTCTTGGGTGGCTGGAGCCGTTGGATCTTGTACCGAGGGAGAGGATGCATGGATCCATATGCGTATGGAGGGTCCAAGAGTTTATTTTTTGTTTAATCCCGTGTGTGAGGTTGCCGTGTAGGTCCACACTGTTAAACCCTTATAATGAACCGTCAATTTTAAATATATAGTTTTGTAATACAAGTTCTCGTAAAATCTGTAATTTTGTGTAATAGAAACTAAAACATGTAATTTTCTGATAATTTTTTTAAAAAAACATATAGTTTTGTGAAATTTACTCCCTAATCGTACATAAATTTGATTTTTTTTTAAAAAAAACTTCACTAATAAATGAGGAATTTGTCAACAACCCACTTGCATCTTAAAATTTGTCAAAAAAAACTCGCTCGCAAGTTTTATATAGTGGCAAATTCTCCCTTCCCAAGGACCAATTAATTTCCTTAATGGAGCTCCTACATGCATGGTGCTTGCATGGCAATCACACCGAACCGCTCTCGTGGACTATGCATGGGCAGGAAGACGTGCCGGCGTAAGGTAGGGCGTACGAGGCAAACATGGGAGGAGAATAAAGCAAAATGCAAGAGCGAGAGAAAAAGAGACATTGAAGAATGCTATCGACGACGTTGTGTTGGGTGCATGGAAGAATTCTTGCAGCCTGGATGCACTCGAACACAATACCCTCATCGAGAGATAATCATGTTAGTACGTATATCTTGACTTTTATGAGCTTCAATGAGTAGATTTGTCTTTGGGAGGGGGAATTTAATTTGCAACGCTACATAAAATTTACGGGTAAGGTTTTGACAAACTTTGATATATGTGTGGATTTTTAATAAAATCTCCCACTTGCAGAAACCCTAGCTAGAATGATTCCTGCTAAAACTAGAAAGCCGCATCTATCTGACTAACTCAAAGCATCGATCTTGACTGAGATTTGAGTGATTCAATCCAAAGAAACAAGTTAATTCTTCCCCCAAAATGCGGAGAGAGAGTCGGCGAGTTGAGTACGGGAACATCGATCTTGACGGAATGCAAATATGAACGTGGACAGCTCGATCGATCGATGAGGAGATCGATAGACGGGAGAACATCTATCCGAAGTTCCATGTTCTTGCATTTTTTTTTTTTGTTGTTGGAATAATGCCTTCCTGCCTTTGTTTACCTACCTACCTTGCAATGCACTACATGATGCGCGCTTTGATGCCCACCACACTACTAGGGCTTATCTATCACATAGCTAGGCAGGCAGCATCCACGTATCTACGTATTCCACGATCGATTTCATTGCAGGGCTTAACTTACAAGTGACAGCCAGCTAATTTCTTCTGGAAACAAGGTTAATTACAACTCACCATGCATGTTTTGATCCAAGGTTTTGCTTTACTTGCATGTGGTCTTGTTAGTCAAAGCCCAAATTCGATCGGCCAGCTAACTATGAATATGAATATTTACAACATTGGTAGCACATCTATACATAATATTATTATTGTGGAAGCTATTTATACAACGTAATATTATAATTCAGAGTATATTACGGTAGAAAGAAACAAGAGTCTTGTAATATACCGATCCAACCATCAGGCAACTGACAAAGTATAATTCCTAGAAAGTCGTATCATCAAAATTCTCGTATCATGCATGGCGAACCATATATCTTCAAGGGCCTCTTCTTTAACTAAACTAACAAATAAGCAAGGGTGAGTACTTTCATACTCAGCAAGATTTAAGGTGTATCGTAAAAATACAGTAAATGCAAGCTATATCAAAAGAGGCTTCTACGGTTATTTTGTATGAAGCAAATTTGAATTTTAAATACTGAGTAATAGATTGCAAATGGAATTTCATAAAAAAACAATTTGATAGGCATATAAAATAACAAGTGATCGTAAATGGAATTTCATAAAAAACATTTTGACAGGTATATAAAATAACAAGTAAGAGTAGCATAAGTATAACAATTCATAGTCCTCCCATGACGTGTGTATCAAATCGTTCATTCCCAACTCATAGCATAAAACCAGTCTTTGCTAACAAATGGCATAGTATTGAATCACGTGAGAGGTAAATTTTATAACACTTGTTTTCAAATAATCTATTTTAAAAAATACCAAAATTTCTAAATGTGTCATGACTTTATCAAGTGCCTATGACCGTGGGCATGAGTTTTCAAAGAGATTTAAACTATACAAATGTGTACAGCTTTACCTATAAGAAATGATCAACTCTTTGTACAACCTATTAGCACAATTTCTTAGGTATGCTACAGAGAGATCAAAACATAACCATTACATTACATAGATCTAACTTTGCACTAGCCTAGTGATATTAAATCCTTGCTATGGTAGCAGAAACACACACCCGAGAATGACAGTCCATCCCTATCATTCACACAGTAACCAAGGCAATCTATCCCTGCTATAACCGTTTCTCCTCATAGCAAGGCATACACCGTTGTATTAGTATGTATTTATCTACACTCTGTGTGGAAACCCCTATGATCAAGCCTACCTTGAGAGCCTATACTACTCCAGCCTTCCAATGTGCAAAGTTAAATCTAAGTAATTTATTAAGTTAAGGCCGTCCCATACTATCACTTGTGGTTGTACATATCCTTGGCTTGAAAACAACTCATAGTTTGGTTCTTAATCCAACCCGGACGATAATCTCCTCTACACTACGTGCAAGTCCCATGCATATCCGGCTATTACCAATAATTGCCCGCATCAAAATCATAGTGTTATTTTCATTTTTACCAAAATATCAACAACCTTTAAAGTCATATACAATCTTTTTAAATTCTCAAGAAACAGTATAATTTGATTAATTCAATTTCCATTACTAAAGCATGGCTAAACATGTTCAATATATAATCACATATACCTATGTTGACATTATGTATTATCTAATCTTATTCTAAAGTTATTAAGGTTCATATGTCAATATTTATTAAAAAGTTCCATGAGATAACAGATATATCTACTAATTCACAATATAGCAAATCTACAGAAAATACGTGCATGCATAAATACATTTGACAACAAAATAAAAATTATGTAGGATCGATATATATTAAACTAGCAATCAGAGGGGGGTGAATGATTGCGCGGAAGCTAAAATCAAAATTTTCTTGATTCACAAAACCCCCTAAATTAATTATGAAATATTGCTCTCGGTTTCAACAAAAAAACAGATTAATAGATGTTCACGAAAACCGTAATTTCTGAAGATCCAACCGTCGGATTGACGTGAAATTTTAACTGTATAAACTAGATTCAAATACGAAACTAACTCAACAAGAATCACCTCAATCGGATATACGGATCTAGAGATATTACCTTCGTAATTTGACTGTATCAAAAGAGACGAAAATTGATCTAACCTTAATTACGAGATTAATCAACTTCCCTTAATGACGCCGATCTGCTCGTCGCCAGGAACTCTGGGAGTTGAATCCAGCCACAAGAAAATCACCAAGAGAATAACTAGTTGCAAGAGGAACTTCTAGTCGCCTGCTTCAATCTTTCACAATTTCCAAGTCACCAGCGAGGAGAGATCAACAAAAGTATTCATTCAAGCGTGCAGCGATCAGCACTAAGAAAATAACTAGTCGTCGCCGTTCCTTTTTTTATGCATGCATGCATGCGGCAGCTTCTAGTCACACCAGCAATGCAAGCATACGCCGCGAAATGGTAGTCGACGCCAGATAAAACTTCTCTGCTTGTTGCCTTTACACCACGACCGATGATCGATTCACACCGTAGCCTTGCGCATAGAAGCCACATAAGAGATGAATTGCGCTAGCAAAACACCGAACAAACCAGGTAATGACGCAATGCACACCGTCACAAAAAAAAAAGCGTGAAATATGAAAACACCGCCATAGCCTAAAAGCGATCTTTTATTTCTTTTGTCTAACAGTACTTCAATACAAAAGAGTACAAACCCTAATTTCTTGCTCAAAAATAAACAGAGGACACCTCCCTCTATTTATATAGAGCAACCACAAAGAGATTAAATACAACTCCACTTCCAATATGGAAAGAGTTCGTATCTATCTCAACTTCGCCCAACATGACCAAAAACAAACACAGAGATTGAATACAACTCCACTTCCAACATGGAAAGAATTCATATTTATCTCTACTTGGCCCACATGGCCAAAAACATCTCTTTGCACACATGAGCGACCCTGCTGCCAGCATACGTGACTAACCGGCCTTCACGTGCATGTTCTCTAGCACAGAGCGTCCGCGCATGACATCCTCGACCACCAAGACCTCGGTTCCTCCTGAACCTAGTCCCGAACCTCGTTCCTCCATGAACCTAGTTCGGTCACGTCATCGACCACGTTCGCCCTCGAGCAACACCTGCACATGAATAAACAAACAACGCATCCGAGCACAAGTCCACGACTTGACTCAAGGTCAATCCATGCAACCACTCACATGAGTGCATTGCATCAAATAAAATCCATCATGCTATCACCAGCATAATAATCATCTCAACATAGCACATGCACAAGCACCACACATACCTTAACCAAAAACACTTTGCAATGTCAATTTCATCATTCAACCAATTTTTCATCACATGATCTCACAAATTAAAACACTAAGATTAGTATGATCAAAGAGGGTGCTTGCCTTGTTTTGTTGGTTCAGATACTAACTCGAAGTCATGGTCTTCAGTAGCAGCTCCGTGTATGTTGGCGTCTACACGTTCGTATCTAATACGAAGCAATAACAATGAGAGACAAAAAGAAATCAAATGAATCCAAATTTAAAATAAATTAGAATTAAAGGTTCCGGTGATAAAAATACTTTTAAATCTTGATTTTTTTATATTATATGTTTATTTGTTTGTGTTATTGATTCTGAGGTTTATAGCACAAAGGGTTAGACTTTTAATAGGATTCAGATGCAACACATATTTAATTAGAATTATTTCTACAGAATAGGACAGATTTGTTTTAGGGAGCATTCTTAAGCTGGTTCTATTGGTATTAGTGTTTATTTGTGATGTTCTATTTATTTTCTAATCTTATGCATAGAAAATGAAATCTATACGAACTTAATTCAAACTAAATCGAACATTACATATTTTTGTAGATTAAGATGGTCTTGATCTTACGGATATTTTTAAACTGGTTCTATATGAGCTAATATTTATTTATGATATTTTATTTATTTTTGTTTGTTTATATTTTGAACTCATACACACACACACACACACACACACACACACATATATATATATATATATATATATATATATATATATATATATCACATGAAAGTATGGTTCAATTAGGGGTTTAAGTGTAAACCATGACTTATTATAATAATTTTTACTTGTATCGTGGTTTCGATCTTTAGAGCATATATCAATTGATTTTACACCTATTATTTATCATATATATATATATATATATATATATATATATATATATATATATATATCTTTTATGCATGGTAAGTCAAGCTATGTAGGAACTTGTTTCAGACTAAGCTTAACATTATTTATTTTTGTGGGATTAACTAATCTGGACTTATTGTGTGCTTAAGCTGGGTTCTTTTATATAAACATTTATTTGTGCTATGTGGCCATATATTAATTACATGCACCTAGTATCTAAAGTCTTTTATTTAAACTAAATCAACTATTATATACTTTTGAAAAACAGAAATATTATGGTCCTAATAAGGTTTAGAAACTAGATTTAGAGGTTAATGGCAAGATTTGTTATTATTTGAATTTTGGTGACTAGAATTTAACTTAAATGGAAAGCTAATGCAAAATAATATTAGATACGATTATTTTTGCAAAATTAAATGGTCTTGTCCTATTAATCAATTCTGAAATATTTTTCCATAAATAGGGGTATTATGGTCTAAACTAGGTCTAGGAATTGGTTACATTCTAATTCGAATTTAAATGCACAAGTTATAGTAATTTGGATTTTCTATGCATTGAATAATGGTCTATTTTACAAATTAAATTTAAAATAAGTTTAAATCTAAATATTTTTTACATAAATGGGTTGTTTATGGTCTCAGGATCATTTAGAAATTTATTTCATAATTTGAGGACCTGTGATTTACACATTTCCAATAGTAGCCATATTACGGTTTCATATAAACTTTAATGCAAATAATTCAAACTTTGGTGCAAAAGTTAAATGTTTTTGCATATTCTGGAACTATACGATTTTATATGAATTTAGAAAATTGTTTCACTGGAATTGGACTTCAAATGTGAAAGTTATAGATGTTTGAATCTAGGTTTTGAAAATGCTTTAAAAATGGCAAAAGTATGTCTTCAACTAATGAAAGCGCATTCTGTTTTGGCCGTTTTTGAATTAACCATTTGTGGCTGACATGTGGGGCCAAGAGGTTAGAGACTATACATGTGCGTGGCGTTGTGAGGCTTACAACTTGGGCCCGCATGGAATAGACCCAGGGCAAGGGAGGCGACGGGGAGAGATCGCCGGCGGCAATTGGTCGGTGATCGAGCTCAGCTAAGGGCGCAGTGAACTTTAGGATGTCAAGGTGCATCTATTGGTTGGCTTATTCATAGTCGGTGATGACTAGAAGTAGGGCGCCACCGTGGGCTAGGCAGCAACGCATGGCCGAGCAACGGTGAGACCATGTTAGGCTATCTAAGATTCAGCAAACAGTGAAATAACCATCAATGCAACTAGGTGATTCCATTTTACCTATTATTTTGGACAGGGACTAGGTGAGCCTGGCTAACACCGTACACCGTACCATCCAGGAGGAAGAAGAATAGCGCAGTTGTGAAGCTTCGCGCGAGATGTGCTGAACCAAAGATTAGGAAAAGCTTTAGTAGTCTTACTAGAATGGTTCAAATGCGATGAATTGTCCAGATTTCTCACCGTGGTTCCGAAATCGAGTTTCCCCCTTTTTTCTGTTGCCCATCGGCTACAGCAGTAATGGAGGTGCTATGTGAGCGATGTTCGGCCGTGGAGCTCCAGAGGAGTAATGTGGTGCCTTAGATAGAGGAGTAATGTGGTGCCTTAGATGGCCCTTGGCCAGCTTTATAAGCAAAGAAAGTCAGTCCAATAATGACTCGTGTGCTCAGTCGAAGTGGGAACTGGGGCTCGGCTTGTAGGCGGCACTGAATTCCATGAGCTCAGTGATGATCTTCAGCATGCCGTGGTAGCGATTAGGTTGACATTCAGCTATCGTGGCAAAGGTTGGCTGCAGATGATGAAGCTAGAGGTTTCGAATCCAGAGCTACGAGATGAGGTGGTGCAAAGCCAACATCAAGTTCACACGAAGTGAAACTTTGAGCGACATCTCTCTGTCGTGGCAGCAAATCGGGACTCCATTGTTTGTCGCGGCAAGAGGTGGACAACAACGTTCAGCTGAAGAAAAGGAAAGTCTGAGAGGGGCTGTGAAGAGGGCAAGGGTCAACAACGCTGCTAAGTAGGGTCGACAGCAAATGGGTCCCACATGGCAGTGTAACCAAGTGATAACCCTGAAATCCTCCATATTGATTAGATAGGGTTCATGCATTTAATTGAGGTGTCATTTGTGTCCTAAGATTTTTGAATTTTTTTTCATCTGATATCAAGGCAGGTCTTATACTCTGGTAAAAATTTCAATTTAAGATCTTATTTTTGGAAATTTATAAAATTCTAACACGACCGCTATACCAATTAACACTTCTCTGATTTTGATTTTTCTGAGGATGAAAATGGGATCCATTTTATTGTCTAGTTTTTCTAGGTGGTCTCATGGATATTTTAAGGTTTTCGTAAAATTTTTAGAAGATGATCAGCTCTAGAGAGTTTTATTAAATTCTGACATTGATAATGTTGCTTTTAAATTAATTCTATTTTTGATTTTTGAGACACTTCAAATGAACTTTTATTTTTATGTAAATTTTCATGTCAATTTCCAAGACACTTAGTATGATGAAATAAAATTTTCAAATGATTATGTTATTCATATATTTTTATTTAATTCTAACATGTGTACTATTTTTATTCATTTGTCACTATTCTTGATTTCTTTTCAGTAATAAATCTATTCACATTTAGAGTTACTTAATAGCCTATTTCTTATACCATATCTCTATCCCGTGAAATTCTAGAAATTAAAGATGGATGCATATGTTTGTGTTTCATTTTGCTAAACGATATCAATTAAATGGTGTATCAATTCCATAAATTGGATATAGCAATAAATAATCAACAAATTCTTTTTATTTTAGATAGAAGAAATGTTTCTTCTATCTAAAATAAAAGAATGTACCCTTCTATCCAAATCCAATTTGCATCGATAAAATAAATCCAAATTCCGTAGTAGATGAATAATTGCAAATTTTTGTGTGTACGAGATTAGAATAACTTCAAAATAATCGACATAATTTTTATTTTTCCCGATCGTAAAAATACATGAAAAAGAAAGGAGGTAGAAATTTTTTGGATTTATGGTTAAAGAAGAAAAGAAGAAAAACAGGGTTCTGTTGAATTTCAAGTATTCAGCTTTCACCAATAAGATACGGAGACTTGCTTCACATTTGGAATTACACAAAAAGATTTTTCATCGGAAAGAGGTCTACAAAGACTTTTGGGAAAACGTCAACGCTTGCTAGCTTATTTGGCAAAGAAAAATAGAGTACGTTATAAGAAATTAATCACCAGCTTGGATATTCGGAGAAGTAATTTAATCGTTCAATTTTTTTCTTATTTTATTAGTAGTCTTATAGTAGTCTTAGATTTTGCATTTTGACGAGCCTCGCTTTGAGGAATTCATGGAATAATCCATTTTCATGGAATAATGAATTAAGGAAGAAAGGATATGAGTCTACCGCTACAAGAAAAGATCTCATGATAGTCAATATGGGCCCTCACCACCCATCAATGCATGGTGTTCTTCGATCGATCGTTACTCTCGATGGTGAAGATGTTATTGATTGTGAACCCATATTAGGCTATTTACACGAGGAATGGAAAAATCGCTGAAAACCGAACTATTATACAATACTTACCTTATGTAACACGGTGGGATTATTTAGCTACTATGTTTACGTATAATAACGGTAAATGCACCGAATTCTTGGAGAATATTCAAATACCCCAAAGAGCCAAATATATTAGGGTAATTATGTTAGAGTTGAGCCAGATAGCTTCTCACTTGTTATGGCTTGGGCCTTTTATGGCGAGATCTCAAATACAGACTCCTTTTTTCTATATTTTAGAGAGAGAGAATTGATATCGATCTATTTGAAGTCTTCTGGTGTATGCGAATGATGCATAATTACTTTCGATCGGAGGAGTACCGCCGATCTACCTTATGGATGGATCGATAAATGTTTAGATTTCTGTGATTATTTTTACGAGGAGTTGTTGAATATCAACAACTTATTACACGTAATCCCATTTTTTAGAACGAGTTGAAGGAGTCGGTTTTATTAGCGGAGAAGAAGCAAGAATTGGGGCTTATCGGGACCAATGTTACGAGCTTCGGAATACAATGGGATCTTCGTAAGTTGATCCTTATGAGTCTTACAACCAATTTGATTGGAAAATCCAATGGCAAAAAGAAGGGATTCATTAGCTCGCTATTTAGTACGAATGGGTGAAATGAGGAATCCATCAAAATTATTCAACAGTCGTAGAGAAAATTCTGGAGGTCCTTATGAGAATTTAGAAGTCCGACGCTTTAAGAAAGCAAAGAATTCGAATGGAATGATTTTGAATATCGATTTCTTGGTAAAAACCTTCGCCTAATTTTGAATTGTCAAAGCAAGAGCTTTATGTAAGAGTGAAGCTCCAAAAGGTGAATTAGGAATTTATCCGGTAGGAGATGATAGTCTTTTCCTCGAGATGGAAAATCCGGCCACCCGGTTTTATTAATTTGCAAATTCTTCCTCAACTAGTTAAAAAATGAAATTGGCCGATAACCCGAAATGAAATGGCCGAGGAGAGGAAGGTTCCTTTTGGGGTACCCCGGAAGAGATCCATGGAGACGGGGGGCCTCAGAGCTCGAGGATTAGAGCACGTGGCTACGAACCACACTTGTCGGGGTTCAATCCTCCTCGCCTACAACCTTCCAAAGGGAAGGGCCTTTACTTTCCCCGAGGGTAGGAAAATCATGATCGGGATAGCGGACGTAAAGCTATTGAACTTGGGTATGCTCTTTCCTTTTGTCGAAGTGGAATCGTAGAAACGTAATGTGATACGATGAGATAGAATGCAATAGAAACAAGCAAGGATAGCGAAAGGTTACCTACTCCTAAGGGTCAAAGCAAGCCCTTTAATTCAATTCTTTATTCTTACATTAAAGAATGAATCAAATCTCCCAAGTAGGATTCGAACCTCACGACCGGTCGATTAACAATGACCGCTCTACCATCGAGCTCATCGAGGAAAAAGGGAGATTCGATCTCCTAGAGTTCAACTCCGCCTCAACCCATGAACAATATGAGTCCCAAGCTTCTTTTGTAACTCCGGAATTTCTTCGTAGTGACTCCGTTCCATGCCTCATTTCATAGGGAAGCCCAAAGTGGCTCTATTTCATTCTATTTCACTTCCTAGCACTTCCTATCATTTAATATCTATCCCTTTGGTCTTATTTACATAAGAGATGTCATTTATAGTCTATCTCTTTCTATATATGGAAAGTCAAGAAATTCTCATCGAAACATCGAGAAATTGTGCATATAGAAAACTCTAAAGAAAGAAAAAAAGGAGACCCATGTCATGATTTTCAAATCTTTTCTACTTAGTAGTCTAAGTTTCTCGATGAGGATAATTAATTGGTGGCTTGTGGTCGACTCTATTATGGATTTTCGACCACATTCTCCATAGGTCCCTCTTAGATCTTCTTTCTCCAATCTTGGATTAGGAAGAAGGAGATATTCGTGATCATCGGCGGTTTCATTATGGGCAAACTCATGATCTTCATATCGATCTATTATCCACCTCGCATCTATTCTTTCTTAGCTAAACGGTGGAAGATCCATCCAATTTGGTTATATCATGGACTCAAAAATGGATCTCAATGTGACCTAAATGCACGATCTTCACAGTATCACTTTTCACGATACCTAAAAGATGGAATAGCGATTTTCAAGCATTTCCTATAAGAGAATGGTTTCCATTACTTTGAGAAATGGATTCTATATCAAACTATAGCTATTGCATTAAAGAAGAAAAGAAACTAATAGAAGTCGAAGACGCGAATGGTAGTGAATAGAGAGAAAGATTCTTCCGATTTTCTTGTTCTGAAAATATTCTATCTATCTCCTAGACGCAGAGAGAATTGAGAATTTTCATGTCTTTCAATTCTCGTACTCGAATTGGAAAGTTACTGGAAGGAGATCCATCATTTTGCAATGAAAACAACATAAAAACTCTGACAATTTCAAATCAGGCCAAGCGCCTTAATACATATGCAAAAAAAATTCATTATTGGCCCACCATTGATTAGAAGATTTAGCTTGTATGAATCGCTATTGGTTTGATACGAATAATGGCAGTCGTTTCAATATGTTAAGGATACAGATGTATCCACAACTGCCTTTGAAAGTTTCTAGGGATGCCCTGGAGACAATTTGGGGTTTACATAAATTTTTCTATATTTTTTCTCAAGGGATTTTAGGTTTTGCATTTTGAAGGAGAAGAAGACAATCAATACAAAAGATTTTCTTAAAAACCAAAATTCAAGAAAAATTCAGAAAAGATGAAAATTCAAAATAATGTTATACTTAAAACTTATCTTTATAATTTTTTTATTTTGAAAGAAAGGGTTTTAACATTGCAGTTGCTCTTTTCTTAAGACCGAATTCAAAAAAAAGGAAAAATATAATATTTTAAATTAAAATCTTGATTTCAATTAAATTTTTATCTAATTTTATTTTTAAATTTTATTTTTTTTTTTTCTTATTTTTGAATTTTTCGGGATGTTACATAAAAATAAGATCATGCTAATTAATCGAAGAGTAGTGTTTATGTGCTTTCGCAAAAACTAATCTGCACAGATAATTTTACAGATGTGGATGACCGCCTTGGTTTCTTGATTAAGTTCGATCACTAAAAACAATATACAAGCAAGAGATGTCTTTTTAAGAAAAATCTACAAAACATGAAACTGTTTACAAAGATAACCATAGCCACTGGAGGGTATAGCCTCAGCATTAAGGAACATAAGAGTTTGGAAGAAGACAAAAAGGAAGACTCCCATGTGCAATTAGTGTTTTTTTTTACGAATCACTATGTGCAATTATATGATTTTGCTTTCTTGGTCAAGGTTCTAGAAGGTGGCCATACAGGAGCCAAAAAGTCCAGCCATTATTTAAAGCTACTTTGCCAAGCGTGTGTATGTGCTTGTGTTTGATGGTGATCTAGCCAAGCTATTAAATATGCAAGGCTTTTTATGGTGCTTGCAAAGTACCTCAAGCATCTTCTCTTTAAAAAAACTACTAATCATTGATTCGTAAAGGAGCAAATTTGAGCTGTAAAATTTTTGTAAATGTAGATAATTCAGTACTTATTCTTAGAGGTAATCCTGTATCATATCTCCTCCTTTCCCTAACACATTGCTGCCCAGCGTTGATAAAACTAAAGAAAACCGGTCAAAAAATCGCGGTTTTCGACCGTACCAAACCAGTTCAACATCTAAAATCGGTTGATAAACTGGTCTAATTAAAAAATTAAAAAATACAACGTAAAACCGATCGATTTTAAGTCAAAACTAACTGTTTTTTTATCAAATTGACCGATTTTAAATCAAAATCGTGTCACAACGTCACGGTGCTCAGAGCCCACCAATTGGCCTGTCTCTATCAAAACCTACCGCTGCGGCGCTGCCTATGATCTACTGTACCGCACGTATTCATCCCTCCTCCACCGCAGGAGCCCCACCGTCCCCTCCTCCACCAGCCCTCATCCACACTTCTCTCACCTTTATCTCCTTTATTAGCTCCCCTTCATCTCATCCGTCCATACTAGATCAGAAATCCATTGTTCCTTTCTATCTTCAATTTTTGGCTACCACCATAATCGTCAATAAGCGCCAAGAAGAATACGTACTTCTTGTTCAATTAAGTAGTCTAATATTTGGTTACATCGAGAACCGAGTGTTGCTTGGTTGGTTTGAGCGCGCCAAGTGAACGCTCAGCCTGCCTGCGTTCAAGTCCGCTTGATCGAACGTGCTCGTTTTCCGTCCGGACTGATGTCTCGGACGGCAAAATAAAAAAGTAGCGTACACACATGTGTGTTCAATGGGACAGAGCGATCCCGCGCTCCGGAGGCCTTTGGGCTTTCAAAAAATTATGTAGCTTGTATAGCTGATGCGCACGCATGTGTGTGCTTGTGGAGTGTGTAGGGGTCTGTGTGTTGTGTGCATCCTTATACCCCTAAAAGTTATTTGTTTACATAGTATGCAAAATAATGGGAACATTATGTAATTTATGCTTAATTACTTAGTTTATGTTCAGTTATACATTCTGCAAGTGTCGCTTCCGCCGTAATTAGATGATTGTAGGTATTAGGGTTCCAAACTACCATATAAATCCACACATTTACTAGTTTACCTTTCCCCATCTAATATGATAAGCAAACAAAAATGCCTAGCTATTCTTGCACTAATTTTTTTTCTAAATAAATACTGGCCTACGACTTAATAAGTACCTTCTTGATGATACACATAGACGGCTATCATGGCTCTTAGGGCATATATATACAATAAGGCAACCTTAGCTGACTCTTAGCATGTACATGTCAGTTTTAGTCTATGTGGAAGAGTGAGAAAAGATGAGAGAGAATAGAGTTGGCTTTTATTTAGTAGCCACCTTTGCACGGGAGCATAGGTGAATTATTTATATACAAGAGAGAAATAATAGTTATTGCATAATATTTAGAGACAACTTTTAGAGATTGTTATTGTAACGATAAACCGATTTTTAGCTTACTATTAGCCAAGTGATGAGCTTTACTATTGTACTTGCTCTTAGCCACTAGTGTAGAAAGCCTCTAAGAACATCTCCAACAAAGGCTTTAAAAACTATTCTCAAATTATGATTTAGGGCATGATTAAAAAACCAACTCCAACAAAGGCCTTATTCTTCATCCCAATTTTTGGCACGCCCAAAAAGAAACTCGCTTTTCCTCATTTTTGCGCTGAAAAGCGCGCTCCCAATCTTCATTTCAAGTCCCAATTCATCTTGCTACTACGTTCGTTTCTTTTTCTTCGTTACGATGCATCACCGAGCAAACATCAAGATATCACGTTCGGATCTGGCGAGTGGCGAAAAATTAGAATCGTTGGTTTATTTTGTGGTCATCTTTGTACGGCCAAGCTTGTCATGGTCACCTGCCCGCTTTCCACAAAAACAGACACGGAAATAGCCGCCTGCACTCCGTAGGACCTCTTACTCTCTTGGGTTATAATCGGTAGAAGTTGATTATAGATAAGTCTAGTCGAACAATAAAGATTTTTTTGGGTAAAGAAGGGAGTTGTTAGAGGATAGGTTTTTTTATATAAGAAAAAGATTTTTAGAAAGGTCCCAATCTAAAGGTATTGAGAGTTAGAATATTGGATACTGTTAGAGATGCTCTAAACATACAAGTTTTGGACACATCGATTGACAGAATTAATGAGTACTCACTTCAGCCAGGATCAGGAGAGCGTACACAGCTAGCTGTACACTACTCGCCTAACCTTCTTTCAAAGGAAAGCGAAGGTAATTCTCTGAAACATGATTAATTTGTCTTCAAAAGCTAGCGTCCCTTTCACCAACCTATACAGTCTTCTGATTAGTGAATTCAAATTATCTTACTACAGTAAATTAAGAACAAGGATTAATTTCCATGCATCGACTTATCCAGGGAAGAAGGTATTGCTGGCCAGGATGTCAGCCATGTGCATTTTGCAGAAGACTTTTTTTTTCATCCATTGTGTTGCCCAGCCCCAGCTAGCTAGAGAGAATATGCCTGCGTACAAGGCTACAAGCAATTCCATGGCAGGGTTTCCTTTCCAATGGAGATCCACTGCACATGCTCAATGGTCCATTCTAATCTTGTTGTTTGCGATGTGTGAAAAATTGAACTCGTCCCCAGGTGTGCCAGTGACACATGTCACGTGCTGCGCCTTCTGTAGTGAAAGATTTGGTCTAATTTGCAAATACAAACGCAGGAGGCTGGATCTGAAAAAAAAAGGAGTTGCTAGACTAGCACCTACACAAAGGATTAAAATCTCGTTGAATTTCAGGAGATCTCACTTACCGGAGGTGGACGAGTTTTCAAATGCTGGCCGAGTAAAAAAAATTCAAAAAAATTAAATTGATACAGTAATTTGAAATCTCGGCAAGATCTCGTCATATCTCGTCGAGATCTCAGGGTTTTGATCAGTTTTTTACTTTTTTGACAGTATTTGACCGAAAATTGATCAACAACCCTTAAGAAAGTCATCTCCTATGAAAATTTGTTGAAAAAACAAAATTTTGAGACATTTTTTTAAAAAACTGCAGAAAAACTATTGGATTTTTATAAAATTTTACATATTTTATCATAATGTAAAAAATTATAGTACCATCTTGAGAAGTGTAGGATCATACATAAAATTTTCAAAATAATTGAACTTCATTTGTTATCTTTAAAAATAAAAAACCGAATGAACATAATTGGGACAATAGCATTGTCAGAATTTTATAAATTTTCTCGAGTGTGATCATGATCCAAAATTTTTATGAGAGCTTAATAATTTCCTCAATAATATTATATAAAATTTTAAAAAAATTCAAATTTTTGTTTGCTCAATCAAATCTATGTATGCATTGAACTTCATTTGTTATAGTTCAAAAATAAAAAACAGAAAGAACATAAATGGTACAATGCACTTGTAAGAATTTTATAAATTCACTGGAGTGTGATCATGATTCAAAATTTTTATGGGATCTTAACCATTTTCTTAGAACCCTTCTGAAATTTTTTTAAAAAATTTAACCTTTTTGATTGCTAAAGCAAATCTATCTATTGATCATCAGGTTTTATCACGATATAGCACTGTCAGTATTTTTGGAACTTCTTGAAGGTTGATCATCATATTAAAATTTTATATAAACATTAATGATACATGAGGAACATTTAAAAAAATTTCAAAATTTTCTAACTTGGTTTGTACCATTTTTCATTTGGTTGAAGTTTGCCGGTATGGCTTTTATCAGGATAGAAGCAATGTACACATTTTTAAAAATTCATGAAGCTTGATCATCATCTAAAAATTTTATGAGAACATTAATGATGCATCATAACCATTCACAAAAAAAATTCAAAATTTTCTAACGTGGTGTGTTTTATTTTTCATTTGGTTCAAACTTGTTGGTCAGTGTTTCATCAGGACAGTTGCAATGTTTGAATTTTTAAAATTCCTCAAATTTTATGATTAACTGAAATTTTTATGGGAATATCACAGATGTGTCAGGAACCTCTATAAAAAAATTCAGAATATTTTGACATCGCTTGAGGTATTTTTTGCTTGGTACAATTTTGCCGAGATCTCGGTTTTCTCGGTATAAAAAATTTCGGATTTGAATTTTTATTTTTCTGCTTCGTCTGGAATTTATCCGAAATTTATAAATCTCACTAAGATTTCGTTCTCCAGCCACGTCCGAGATTTCAAGCAAAGGAGCAAGCAGTGGCAGCCATTGAGGCTCTAAATGGAAGCACAAAATAGAGGTTTGCCAAAAGTGGCAGAAACTCCAAAAAGTGGCATTTACATAATCCTGCATATGAGAAAGATAACTCTATCAGCTCCCACGAATTCCTTTATGTCTTCTCCCACTGTAATCATCTCTCAGTGATATTTGTAGGCACTTGGGAACCACATGCCTATGATCTAAAGAACAACATCAGAACCACTGTTACTGGTTTCCTAAGTCAACCAAGTAGGATTGCTTAGTTAGTACGACACGTTATCGTGTACCCAACTGACGATAATCTAAGGAAAGGAACATGGGTAATCTTTGGTTGCAAGATATGACATTTATCCATAACATTAGTTTTGGTCATCGCTAACTGTGTATTGGCATCTATTTCTGACAAAGTGAAACGTGCAGTCTTTGCATACCATGGTGGATGACAACAGCATGTGGCATATGTTCTGATGACAGCCAAGGATCCTCGGAGAGGGGAGGGGACGCCCACCTGGAGGAAGCGGAGTTCGGAGACCGGCACGAGATCGCCGACGTCGGGGGAAGGAGGTTGCGGACGCTGGTGAGTCGGTGGCTGATTGGGGGAGACGGAGGGAATTGGGGCGGCGATTGGGGGAGGCTGGGAGATTGGGGAGACGGAGGGAATTAGGGTGGCGATTGGCGGGGGAGGAGGATATTGAGGTGGCCGGCTGGCTTGGCTATCGCGGACGTCGGGATTCGTCGCCGGCCGGCTACTTGATGTAGTCTGCTCCTGATTCACCGAAATCAACTATAGTCTGCTTCAGATTCATCGTAATCCAGATTCGGCGCAGACGAGCCTCGGCCCGATTGGCGCGAGTGCGCCCGGCCGCGTTCGAGCCTTGGCTCACGCGGGCGCGCATGGAGGCAAGGACTGCGTGTGAGCGTGTGTAGCTCGCTGTTGTTTCTCTCTTCTATAATGAAATGTCAGAGCTCTTGACCAATTTTTTTAAAAATAATCCAGACCGTTTGCCATGATTGTACCTACTTCAAATGAGAATTTAGAAGCTAGAGCCATGCGAAACACCCTCTAAGATACACACCTATACAGCTCTAATAATACCTGTGTGCAACCAATTCCCTGCCAGTACCCATATCAGCTTGAACCTTGAATTATCCATACCCATTATTGAGTAGAAAATTTGCATTTTTACCCAAATTTTTTTATGTCACAAAATTTGTAAAAGAAAAAGGTGAGTTCATGGTCCCATCACCCTCCTGCACATGAACACTGTGATATCATACCATGCCAAGTCACCATAAATCTCACTACACTGGCTACTTGATGTAGCTTTCCATCAAACTGTGTCAATCGCCTCTTGCTGGAGAGTCCAACCAAACCTTGCCATTCTCCCTGGTGTTTCAACCTTCACTTGATGGAGCTCCACAACAAACAAGAAGGGCTCTAATCCCTTGGACTGGGAATTTTGGTATGTGGTTATTCGGATAATGGACATGGTTTGGTTGGGACAAATTGACATGCTCCTTGGAACTGCTCATTGTCCATACCGGGCCTATTTATTTAGTGGATTGCGCTGATGTATAGCCGATATTACCTTGGATACTGACAGGGTATGGGTAGGACAAATTGACTCCCCTTTCATACCCATTTTTTTCGTGTGATGGCACTGATACGATATATTCATACCCATTATTTGTGGGGTGGTACAAATGTGGGTAGTGAATAATTGGGTTTTCTGGCTGATTTAATCTACGTGCTTTTATCTTCTATTGATTATCTTTGGTGCTACATTGACAGGGCCAATGCAATCAACATTAGTTTGCCCTGTTTGCAGGAAAATGTCTGCAACATTTGACCCATTTATGTATTTTATCTTTGCCCCTGCCTTCAACAACAGTGAGAACAATGACCATAACAGTCTTTGGCACTGATGGCACTACTGGGACGTCTCCTTACACTATACGTGTGCCAAAATCTGGAGATACTAAGACCCTTATCAATGCATTAAGCATTGCTTGTTTCCTGAGAGACGATGAGCACCTCCTGGTTGCGGAGGTATTCCTTCTTCCTGCATTATTGTTCTCCTTTCGAAAGCTACTAAACGTGCCCCATGTTTCCTTATTTTTCGATGATCACCACGTAGGTCTACAATAGTTCCATTATCCGTTACTTGGAGGAACCTTCTGAAGTCGTCTCCTTGATCAGAGATGGAGATCGTTTGGTTGCATGTCGACTTCTGAAAGACAGTGAAGATGCTTCTATAGTGGTGTTCAGAAACCAGCGAGTGGAGTAAGTACAACAATCTCCTTTTATATGTTGTGTAGATGTAACTGTCAAAATTGGATATCAAATATCTAATAGTTGAAACTAAGTCTGCACCTTCGTTCTTTCGTAGGTTCTTTTCTTTTCTGGTTAAAAACTACACAGAGAATTCTTACGTCAAATCATCTTTTGATATGCAAGTCCTCCTGCACTAGTTTTGGCCGGAAGCTCGGAGGTCTTTTCAAAACTAGTGCAGGAGGACTTGCCGACACAGTCAACGGGAGTGCGATCTGCAATATTCTCCTAAAAGTTCTGGCTCCATTCCGAGTGTGGAAAGATGATATTGCAGATGCTGAACAAATAACTTGCAAAAGAAGTCTTGTAAATGAAACTGCAGACAGCGATGTGAGTTCTGATGGTGAAGAGTGCACAAGCGTAAACAATAATGCTTGTGAGGATGAAATAATGACTGAATTGAAGACGGCATGGAATTTACTTGATCAATGAGAGGTTTCCAGACTAGCGCTTGAAGATAGAAATGGATCAACCTGTTACACTTGCTGCTTTACAGAAGCATCTGCATGTGGTTGTATGTTGGCAGGACAATGGACGAGCAATACAGTCCTGGTTCTTTGTATTCTCTTCCAGAGATGTACAAGGCGGTGCTATTTGCAAGGAGACCACACGACACCTGTTCTCTATATGCATGTTTTGAAGCTTTTATCAAGGAGGAACCATTAGGCCAAGAAAACATGTGGTAATTTTTATTTCCATCATTGGTGTTTTCTATCATAGTGTCTAATAATCCCTTGCGTAATTACGTTCACAAAACTTTTTTTCAGAAACAAAAGTAGAAATAATCTTGTTGGAGAAAAGACAGTGAGATTTACAGACAATACGCTCAGTAAAGCTTATTCCTGCCCTTCCTTTTGAAGCCTTTGAATGGCTCTTCGCAGGTATTGCTCAGGCGGTAAAGAGCACCGGCAAACTAGTGAGAAGTTAGACATTTGTGGACTTCCTGGTTCGTGATCTCGACCTGTTAAGAGTATATTGGTAGCAGAAGGCAACAGATGTCCAACCACTATCAACTGTATGCTATCAGTAATCACTACGGAAGCATGCATGGGAGGTGGTCACTAAACTGCATATGTTTATGTAAGTGTTCTTTCCCTCGCTAACCTGTTTTTTTGCCATTCTCTGCATATGCTTAAGCGATATGTATGTACTGGCCTACACCATTGACAGACTCATGTATTTTGTTCCCTCTTTGCCTCGCATTTTAAGCTATAAACCAGAGCCTCCCGGCCTCCTCCCCTTTTTTTGGTGGTGCAGCATGATGGAGGGAAGAATATTGGGTGGTATGACTTTGACGACCGTAATGTGTGTCCTAGAAGTGAGGAAACTATGAAGGCATCGGCAGCTTATGTTCGTTTTTATAGGTGGACACAGGATGATAGCGAGGATACAGAAACAATGATAGATTCTGATTGTACAACATGAGTAGTAGTGCTGGCCACTTTTGAGCCCGGACAGACATTGTATAGTTGATTGCTTGGGGGACAGTTGTGCTGCCAAGATCCAGTGCAGTTGATCTTTGTTGTAGCCAGAAAATGGCATTGGCGACCGTCCTCTTGTTGGCTTGTTGCGCGAATGGAAGGTAAAAGAACCGAGATAGTAACAGATGGAACGGAATGGGATGTGATTCCTTCCAACAACCTGCTGACCTGAAGATGGATCTGCGTGTAGAAGAATCTGGTACAAAGGCACCGCAGGCAGGCAGGCTGTTGTAGCTTCGTATAATGTATGATATACCATGTGTTTCTCACCCTAGATTTTCTAGGTTTGATGAGAGGGGAGATAGATAGTTTATTGTTGTAATTCCTTTTTCTTTTTGTGGCTAAATTTTGGGGCATGTCAAGGAATTCAGCCTTGATTTCTCTGCAGTCGATGCAATGCTTTATTTCCGTCCGTCCGTCCGTCTGCCTGCACTGCGCTGCGCGCAGGTTCCCGATAGCAAATTCTCGAGTTTGCTTTCGCCACCCATCTAGCGCTGGCAGCTCGGCCGTTCTGTGCCGGACACGACGTGCTGCGGGTCTTTAACGGGCTGTGCTTTGTTGGCACGACCTGAGATACGCAAGGTCGTTTTCGTGTCGGGCTAGCATGAGCATGGCACGTTGACGATGGAGCTATGGATGGTACCGGCAGCGGTGAACCGGTGGAATAAGATAGCGTCGATGGAGATGGTGGCACGGGTATAGAAGAGGGGCGTGGCATTGGCGCTAGAGGACTAGTAGGGTGAGACGGTGTCGGTAGAGACGGCTGCGTGGGCATGGAAGAGGGGCCTGACATCCGCAGCTAGATTCCTGTATTGAACTAAGCCAGCGCGTTATGAGCAATTCCAAATTCCTGTATTGAACTAAGCCACCGTTGGAGAGGAGGGAGACGCTTTGATCTGCAAGGTAGCTATGTAATGTGCACTCGATCGTCATCCAAACAGTACGTGCGGCGGACAGATCAAAATTTGTTGTTTGATTGTTTCTCAAGTCTCACCAAACAACCCCGATCAAGCCATATTTGAGAGCCCTTTCGACGTGTGTGCGCCTACAGCCTACAGGCCGGTTATGTATGGCCACTCTGGTCGCCACGTACGTCAAGCTTTTCTTTTCTCATCTCAAATATCTCTAGATACAAATAGGGCGGTGACTAGGGGTCAGACGTCCGATGGGAGCTTCCCATCGGACGCATCATCCCAGTATTTTTTAATATATGTATAACATTTATAATCAGTGTTTGCAACAAAATAAAAAATAATAGTGGTAATGTCGAGAAAAAAATATAAATTAGATGAAACCATGAGTATAGAACGTAGCTGGATTTTAAAATGATTCAGACATTGTCACAAAAGAAAGTTACAAAAACACAACACTTCAACATTTAAAAAGAATAGTTGCAACATTTTACAGATGCTCATGCAATATTTTTTAACATGTGTGAAACATTTGTAATCACCACTTGCAACATTTGTAATCTCCTATGATTCAACATATAAGATCTCGTACACAACAATCAATGATAACTGCCGCAACAAATCTAAAACACATTTGCAACAAAACTAAAAAAGATGCGACGATTTCCTCGGTACAACAATTCAACATCTCTTATGCAACAAAACATAGACATTGATGCAACAAATCAAAATACAGATTGCAACAATTACCTCTTGCACAGACTTTGTGAAGAGATGTTACAACAAAATCAAACACTTCATGCAATAATTAGGAAAAACGTGCTGCAACAATTTAGATGCATATATATCTGTAACATGTGTAACAAAATAAGGAGGACGTGCGTGTGGTGGCGATGACGATTGACTCGGTGCCTCATCTCCACACTCCACCGCACATTATCGCTTCATCATTAGCTCTCGGTCGTTATCCGCCGCCGCACGCCTCTTTTCCCGCCTCCTCGCTCGCTAGATCCGAAACTCTACCCGCTCCTCGGAAGGGATAGAGCTTCAACAATGGAGGATGAATCACTCTTGGCTAGCGCTGAACAAATAACTTGCAAAAGAAGTCTTGTAAATGAAACTGCAGACAGCGATGTGAGTTCTGATGGTGAAGAGTGCACAAGCGTAAACAATAATGCTTGTGAGGATGAAATAATGACTGAATTGAAGACGGCATGGAATTTACTTGATCAATGAGAGGTTTCCAGACTAGCGCTTGAAGATAGAAATGGATCAACCTGTTACACTTGCTGCTTTACAGAAGCATCTGCATGTGGTTGTATGTTGGCAGGACAATGGACGAGCAATACAGTCCTGGTTCTTTGTATTCTCTTCCAGAGATGTACAAGGCGGTGCTATTTGCAAGGAGACCACACGACACCTGTTCTCTATATGCATGTTTTGAAGCTTTTATCAAGGAGGAACCATTAGGCCAAGAAAACATGTGGTAATTTTTATTTCCATCATTGGTGTTTTCTATCATAGTGTCTAATAATCCCTTGCGTAATTACGTTCACAAAACTTTTTTCAGAAACAAAAGTAGAAATAATCTTGTTGGAGAAAAGACAGTGAGATTTACAGACAATACGCTCAGTAAAGCTTATTCCTGCCCTTCCTTTTGAAGCCTTTGAATGGCTCTTCGCAGGTATTGCTCAGGCGGTAAAGAGCACCGGCAAACTAGTGAGAAGTTAGACATTTGTGGACTTCCTGGTTCGTGATCTCGACCTGTTAAGAGTATATTGGTAGCAGAAGGCAACAGATGTCCAACCACTATCAACTGTATGCTATCAGTAATCACTACGGAAGCATGCATGGGAGGTGGTCACTAAACTGCATATGTTTATGTAAGTGTTCTTTCCCTCGCTAACCTGTTTTTTTGCCATTCTCTGCATATGCTTAAGCGATATGTATGTACTGGCCTACACCATTGACAGACTCATGTATTTTGTTCCCTCTTTGCCTCGCATTTTAAGCTATAAACCAGAGCCTCCCGGCCTCCTCCCCTTTTTTTGGTGGTGCAGCATGATGGAGGGAAGAATATTGGGTGGTATGACTTTGACGACCGTAATGTGTGTCCTAGAAGTGAGGAAACTATGAAGGCATCGGCAGCTTATGTTCGTTTTTATAGGTGGACACAGGATGATAGCGAGGATACAGAAACAATGATAGATTCTGATTGTACAACATGAGTAGTAGTACTGGCCACTTTTGAGCCCGGACAGACATTGTATAGTTGATTGCTTGGGGGACAGTTGTGCTGCCAAGATCCAGTGCAGTTGATCTTTGTTGGTGCCAGAAAATGGCATTGGCGACCGTCCTCTTGTTGGCTTGTTGCGCGAATGGAAGGTAAAAGAACCGAGATAGTAACAGATGGAACGGAATGGGATGTGATTCCTTCCAACAACCTGCTGACCTGAAGATGGATCTGCGTGTAGAAGAATCTGGTACAAAGGCACCGCAGGCAGGCAGGCTGTTGTAGCTTCGTATAATGTATGATATACCATGTGTTTCTCACCCTAGATTTTCTAGGTTTGATGAGAGGGGGAGATAGATAGTTTATTGTTGTAATTCCCTTTTCTTTTTTGTGGCTAAATTTTGGGGCATGTCAAGGAATTCAGCCTTGATTTCTCTGCAGTCGATGCAATGCTTTATTTCCGTCCGTCCGTCCGTCTGCCTGCACTGCGCTGCGCGCAGGTTCCCGATAGCAAATTCTCGAGTTTGCTTTCGCCACCCATCTAGCGCTGGCAGCTCGGCCGTTCTGTGCCGGACACGACGTGCTGCGGGTCTTTAACGGGCTGTGCTTTGTTGGCACGACCCGAGATACGCAAGGTCGTTTTTGTGTCGGGCTAGCATGAGCATGGCACGTTGACCATGGAGCTATGGATGGTACCGGCAGCGGTGAACCGGTGGAATGAGATAGCGTCGATGGAGATGGTGGCACGGGTATAGAAGAGGGGCATGGCATTGGCGCTAGAGGACTAGTAGGGTGAGACGGTGTCGGTAGAGACGGCTGCGTGGGCATGGAAGAGGGGCCTGACATCCGCAGCGGCGAACTAGTGGGGTGAGATGGCATTGTCATCGCGGAAGAGGGACTCGGCATCGATAGTGTTAGACTGGTGGAGTGAGCTATCATCGATGGAGATGGCGGCGTGGGTGTGAAAGAGATGCAGTATCGGCAGTGGTGGACTGGTGGAGTGAGACGACGGTGTCAGTGGAGATGACGGATGAGGCGATGTCGAGGATCTTAGTGGCGGGAGCCAGCGAGTGGTTGGTGGATGGAGATGGTTGCTCTTAACGAGGCGACGATGAGGAAGAGGAGTGGGAGGAGGAGGAATAGGAGAACGGTAGATGGGTTGAGCTTAAAGAGTAATGATGGGCTAGTAGCATAGGTTAGGTTTATAGCTGAAATAGATCTTATCATGTTAGACCGATCTAAGCACAATTCAAACTGTTGTGTTATACCACACATTGAACTTAATTTATAAATCCAACATGACCCACTTTAATGTAAAGTGCCAACCTAGTCCACTAGATCCCTGTATTGAACTAAGCCAACCCGTTATGAGCAATTCCAAATTCCTGTATTGAACTAAGCCACCGTTGGAGAGGAGGGAGACGCTTTGATCTGCAAGGTAGCTATGTAATGTATACTCGATCGTCATCCAAACAGTACGTGCGGCGGACAGATCAAAATTTGTTGTTGTTTGATTGTTTCTCAAGTCTCACCAAACAACCCCGATCAAGCCATATTTGAGAGCCCTTTCGACGTGTGTGCGCCTACAGCCTACAGGCCGGTTATGTATGGCCACTCTGGTCGCCACGTACGTCAAGCTTTTCTTTTCTCATCTCAAATATCTCTAGATACAAATAGTTATGTAATAGTTATCGTTTTGAATGTAGGTATATAGTCAAACTTTTTAACTTTGATCGTCAATATCTTTTTAAATATTTAAATTAGATACATGAAAATCATATATGTAGATTTATCTCAAAAAATACTTCCATAATATTATAATCTTATTAGTTCTTATAAATATATTATAATAAAAATTAGTAGTCAAAACTATATTTCTGGAGATTATGTCGATATCCAAAACGATAACTATGTGTTATCAGAGGGAGTAATACCCTTCCATAGTTCTTCTATCAAATTCACTCTACATACAATTTGCCATGCCATCTACTAGCTACTGTAATCTACTACTACCTTAATTATACTAGGAACGTTTTCGTGGCGTGACACACCGCGCGCGTCTATGATTGCACTAAAATGAAAGGTCCTTTTCACGAAAAACAGCTGGAATGATCTAAACGTAATTATACCCTTTTTGGCATTTATCCAGAGTCCTTTCACGAAAGTTTTGCAATCTTGCTGAACCAAAATCTGACACGGTTTTTTCTGTAAAAAAAAATACAATTTCATTTTTCTCGGCTTTTTTTAAAAAAAAATTGGCCGCGGCCGCGTGAAATCGAAAGGTCCTTTTCGCGGAAAATAGCTGGAACGATCTAAACGTAATTATGTTTTTTTGGCATTTATCTAGGGTCCTTACAAAAAGATTCGCATTTTTTAAACATAATTACTTTTTTTCGGCACTTATTTAGGGTCTTTTCACAAAAGATTAGCGATTTTGCTGATTTTGCTGAACCAAAAGGTCTTTTTCGTAAAAAACCACCAAAAGGACCTAAATGTAATTATATTTTTGTACGCTATTTTTTGATATTTATTTAGTGTCTTTTCACGAAATTTCACGATTTTGCTGAACTAAAAGGTCCTTTTCGCAAAAAACCGCCGGAAGGACCTAAACATAATTACGGATTTTTTGAGGGGCGTTTGTGCAAGGCCGACACGTGGCATCGGTGGCTGGGCGTGAAATCTGCAAACTTTAGGATATGTATAATAATTAGTTGCCATCTATCATCAACTCGATACATCATAGAGGTCAGGCGGCTCATATGGAGTATTTTAAAGAAACCTAGGGTTGTCTATTCATCAAGTGTAAATTTCAGTTACTTTTCTCGACACTTGGATGAAGATCTATCCATTCTCGTTGCTTCCCTCACATCCTATATAATCCACCCCCTCACCTAGTTTTGGGGCAGAATGAAACATAGATTTATTCTAAACTAGACAAAAAAATTTGGATTCCTACAAAATATAAAAACCAAAAATCTAACCTAGACAAAAATAAAGTAAACCTAGGTAAACCCTATAAAAAAATTTAACTTAGAAAAAAATAAAATAAACCTATGTGAATCTTGCAAATACAAAAACAAATAAGAGGTGATTCCATACTTTTCCTTTTGACAATTGCACAAATTCAAAGACCATGTGGAGGTCTATATCTATGAGTGATGAGTAATTGATTTGTTTTGGGCTTGATTTGCTTGAAGATTGAGTTACATGTGCATAGGACCAATTTTTTGGTTCGCCATAGAAGGCTTGCAAGGGATGTGAAATTGTACATGTGCATAGGACCAAATTTTTTGGTTCGCCGTAGAAGGCTTGCAAGGGATGTAAAATTATACATGTGCGTAGGACCAAAATATTTGGTCCATCGTAGATGGTGTTTGCTCGGTTAGGTTTTAATTTGGTCCATCGTGAAAGGAACACGCTCGGTCAGGGTTTTGATTGAGTAGATTTTGGCGTCGGATCAAATGGAAATTGGTCCGACGATCCTTGGAGCGGTATTACGGCCTAGGGGTGGCAGCACCGGACCAACTGAGCATGATTAACTTTATCTAATGATTTTGGGATGATTATTGAATATCTATGTGGGCATTGCTTGGAGAAAGGTTTTTCTTGTCTTTGATGGATGCAGGACAACGTGCTTTGGGTCATGGAGAGGTGGAGGATGACCGAGACTAGGCAAGGAGCGTTGGAGGTCCTGACGGTCGGGAGATCACCGAAGATAACTGGAAGCGAAGTCCGGACAAGCCAAGAAAGCAAGGAAAGGACGAGATACTAGCTAGATGCTGCAAGGATCAATGAGGGCCATTGGATCATGGTCTAGTTGATAGGCTTAGCGGGTCTAGTAGTATTGCTTTGTAAACCGTGCAAGAAAACCCTGTAGTGGTATGGGTTTAGGGTTTCCCCTTGCATAGCTATGTGGGTGGGCTCATCCTAGCCCTTAGATGAGCATCTAGGGTTGAGGCTGCATCTAAGGGTGGTAGATGGCCCAAGAGTTGTATAAATAGATGTGGAGGGTAGCCTCTCCCCGCTGAAGGTTTTTAGAGGTTTTTGGTGCTCTATTGAGTTTTGCCCACTTGTGTTTATGTGGCTTTGTAACCTCCCTTCCAGAAATACAAGTTTCCACTCAAAAAATTCAATACTTGCAATTTACTTTATGCATTTACTTTCATGCAAGTTACATTACGCAATTTACATTATGCATTTGGATTTGCCTCCCCTCCTTCTACTTGCTTATGATTCTTGTGTAATCTATGCGTTCTTGGATGTTCTTTGCGTTCTTGAGTGAATGAACTTGTGTTTTTAAGTTTGTGTGAGCTTTCTTCAATCTTCTGCTTGCTGTGACTTGTGGGAAGGTATTCAAGATTACTTTGATCATCAAGATCCCACGAGCAAGCATTGAATCGATCACTTCAGGTTTCTTCTCAAACTTGGTGTGTTTTTTCTTCCCAGGTAAAAAGGTCGGAACTTTGACAACAATCCCTATGATTGGTTGGTGAAACAAGTTCCTGATATTCCCAAGATCACATCTACCAAGTTTCGTGAAGTTTTGTCCAGCCGATCAAAAGTTCCATCGTTTTTGTTTTGGGTCGGGCTGATTGTTCTTGAAGAGTTCTTGACCCCAATGCTTTTGTTCATTCCAGAGCGCCTCTCAGACTAGTCAAGCACTTTCTTTCTTGTGTTTTCTTTTGGGTGTTTCCTTTGTAAGCTTGTTTGGAGTACTTTGAGTGGGAAAATTGTATGGTGACCATTCACACCCTCCTCTCTGTTCGCCATCTTGATCCTTCACAAATATTAAAGCATGAATGAATGGTAGATGGTGATTACTTACACTTTCGCTTGCTTTAAGATTTGTATAACTTGTATTAGAAGGAAAAACATTGAAGTATTGTTCAACAAATAAAACTATAAGTCACAATAAAGACGTGCTAAAATTGCATATTACTTAATAATACAATTTTAGGCTTTTGGTACAGTGCAACTTTAGGTGACAGAGAGAATCAAAGAAAATTTTAGACAACCAAGAATTAACAAAACCATTTAACAATTGTCGATGCATTCATAAAAACTCTGTTTGAGCTATCATTTCCCGTGTAACAAATTAATTATACCTCTTTATCATTTTAAGCATACTCTAATAATGATTATAAGATACTCTAAAGTGAGCTCCATGAAAAATTTCATCAAAAACCACTTTTTATAGCATAATTTATGTATAGGCTCCTTTTACATATGAAAAATGGATATAATGCAAAAAAAAAGACTACGATGAATTTTTTTCAACTATGTCGCATTGTAATATCTTACAATTAGTTTTTAAGTATACCAAAAGTGATAAAGGAGTATAACACATTGTTTAAGTGGTATAATGGAAGTGGGAGTACGTACTCCCAAGTGTGTGTGAAAATTTTCATACTCCCTCCATCAAAAAATATAAGGTGTATTTTGACTTTGCACAAGGATTAAGATGTGTTAAAATTGAGAAAGATACAAGAGAAAATAACTTAGATATATCTACTTAATTATCTTGGAAGATAAGAGATAATACTTTATGTGGGTGGTAATGAATAAATGCATATAGTTGAGAGAGAATAAATAGGTGTCGGTGTATTTCGCTGGCCAGGACCCCGTCAACGGACAGGGGGTCCTCCGAGGATGGAGATTAAGGTTTGGTAGAGGGCGTCTTAGCGGTTGGAAACCCTAATGACTCTCGTGCTAGGGATCCACGGATCAACAGATCAAAGAACACACCGGTGTATCCAGGTTCAGGCCCCCTGTCTGGGTAACAGCTCTACGTCCTGCTAGGTCTTCGTTGATGTATATTGAGCTGGTTACAATGCTCTTTCTAGTTCGTTCTTCTCTTTTTTCACTAAGTCTTTCGACCTCAGTCCCCTCCCACCTTTCCCATGCACCATAGCTCCCTTATATGGGCTGGGCTGGCTTGAGCAAGTAAGAAGGTGATATCATATTGATCTACGAGTCATTAATTACACCCATCACTGTAGACCTGTCCCTCAAGCTTCATTTAATGTCGTTGTATGGTTTCGCCCGGTCCGCCCGGGATGTGACATTCCTGCGACAGGTTAGGTGTGAGGCGCCAGGGGGATGGGCCGTCGTCGTGTCGATAGTAGAATTCCTTGCAATCAATGGCCCTGACACGGCGTGGCGAAGCTCGACCCTCCCTTTCATTCCTTTGACGCCGAGGTGAAGCCTCCCTTTCATTCTTTGGTCACCCGCTGCTTTGGCGAGAGGACCTAAGCGCCGCCCGGTGAGCTAGGCCCACCACGAACGCCACGTGAGAGGGCTCGATCGCCCGCCGCCGCTAAACCGCCGTGGGCGACGCCCGGCGAGGCTGTCGCCCACTTGCCGCGCCAAGACGCCACGTGGACCGCGCCAGAGGAGGCTGAACGCCCGCCGCCGCCCAAGCCGCCACGAGGCCGACGCCGGCGAGAGGGGTCTGAACGCCGCTTACCGCCACACGGAGGCCGACGCCGACGGCATGGCTCGACCCGAGCCTCCGTACGGCAGGCCCGACGCTCGAACTGACGTCGCCGCTTCGCCAAGGCGCCACGTGGACCGACACCCGACGAGAGGGGCCTAAACGCCCGCCTGCTCGCCGCTTAAGCCGCCACGGAGGTCGACTGGCCGCTCGTCGCTACCTACGCCAGCCACCACGGAGGCCGACGCCCGTGGCGGGGCTCGATCGCCCACTGCCCACCAGCCACCACTTGGACCACCACCGGCGAGTGGGGCTGATCGCCCGCTTGCTCGCCAGCGCCGCGTGGGCGGCGCCGACGAGAGGGCGTGATCGCCTGCTTTCGCCAAAGCCGCCACGTGGTCTTACTTATCTGCGGCGGAGAGGGCACCTGGCGTAAAATACGCCGACAATAGGAGCATAGAACGACAAACCTCATCAAATCTCGTGCACTACTACGTAGCGACACATCACTATCATCATATCGTAGTCGGTTCTTAAGTTTTTCGAAAAAAGCGATTGTGATAAGTAACTTCGGAGCGGTGTTAGTAATAATCACTATCGGTTACGAGATTATAAGTGATTGTGATGTAGCCTCGACACATCCGAATCGGTTCTCTACTAAAAAGTGATAGTGATGTACACGGTCGTCACTATCGGTTCTTTCATAAAGTGATAGTGATGTGCGTGATCATCACTATCACTTCTATGAAAAGAACCGATAGTGATGACCTACACATCACTATCACTTTTTAGTAGAGAACCGATTCTGATGTGCACATGGTTATCACTATCGGTTCTTTTTATAGAAGCGATAGTGATGACCGTGCACATCACTATCACTTGTTGAAAAGAACCGATTCTGATGTGCTCGTGCTTATAACTAAAGTGATGGCCATGCACATCAGTATCGCTTTTTGAAAAGAACCGATTCTGATGTGCCTCGCTAGGTTATATATACCACTCGACTTTGAACTCTTCTCTGCTTTTGCTCCAGAGGAGATTTCTCACCGCCACCCGAGAAAATAGCTCATATTGTGTGGTTGGAAGCAATAGTTGGGTGAGAAAATTTGAAGTCCTCATGGGTGGGTATTAAGAGGGCAAAATTGAAACCCTATCTTGAGGAGATTCCCTCTTTTGCCCTCTATTGCGGTTTTCTTCAAAATGTGATCAGCAATTCTTTAAACCCTTCAATTTTGCCTCGGTAATTGCGATATGTCGTCAATAAAGTTTAGGTTGCAATTGGAATTGTGTACGTGCTTTCAGATTTCACACTCTTTATTTGACAAGCACATATCTATTTAATTTTTGTAGTGCGATCTCTGTTTATACGGAATTATTATTGCTATCATGTAGTAACTTTATTATTAGAGTTTAGGCGGCGTAACCTCGTCTCCCGTTCGAAGGTGCTTATTTATAAATATGCTGAGCGAAAGGGCATATTTATAAGCTGGCGATCTCGAATTGTCCACGTTTTTGACGATTCGAGGATATATGGTTCGAGCAAGTTCTGAAGTGTGTTGTACAACTCGAGTAGATTTGATGGCGTCTCTCTAGTGTTCTCCGGATACACCTCTCTTGACCTGTTGTCGAGGCGTGTATCCGGAGAACAACGAAGATCTCAAATTTTCTCTCGAGTTGTACAACGGCTTAGAACTTGCCTGAACCATATATCCTCGAATGGGATTAGGACCTAACCTATTTAGAGATTAGGAGTCATCGTTGGTACCTTTGATTTGTTTAGTTGTAGTAGAAAGATTTGCAAGCTCTTGCACTAGCTATATATTTAGATTATTTGATATCGTTGTTGATGTTAAAATTTATGTCTCTTATGTAGGGAATTGGAAGCTTTAAACCGGGGAAGAAGCTAGGTATCGATCGGGAGTACATTTGTATATCTTGGAACACATCCACTATTTTGCAAAGGTAATATTAATTGAAATGATGTCTCAATATTTAAAATAGCTATAGCTAGTTGTCGCTCAGTTTTTCCTTAATTTATTGTGCGAAATTTAATTGCAGATGGACCGTTAGGAATGGATGTATCGGAAAAACCGTGTGAGTGCTGAATTTCGAGGGTGTTAAGGAGTTCAAAAAATTACGAGAGAGCGACATGGTGAGGAGGGTGTAAACTTCATATATTGTCCTTGCATTGATTGCACGAATCGAGGAGATTTAACAACTCATCTCAAATTGAGGACCACCTGATTCGACGTGGCTTCGTGAGGAATTACACATGTTGGATCCATCACGGGGAGGCAGGTAGTACCCCTCCGATATGCAACGAAGATACGGTGGAACCGGATGACGAGTTGTAGCCTGATATGTTTGAGGAGGATAATTTGGAGCAAATGTTGCGGGATGTGGAGGGTAATTACACGGAAAGAGAGTTTGAAAAGTTTAAAAGCTTGATAGAAGACGATGCCAAACCGTTGTTCACAAAGTTGCAAAGCGGAATACACCGAGTTGGGTTCGGTCCTTGCATTGTTGAGAATCAAGGCAAAACACCGTTGGACGGATAGAAGTTTCAATGCACTACTAGTTCTTCTATCGGATCTGCTTGAGAGAAGCGAGTTGCCAACAAGCATTTATGAAGCGAAGAAGCTACTATGTCCCATGGGAATGGAAATAGAAAGGATACATGCATGTCCGAATGATTGCATCTTGTCCGTAACGCACATCGAGGCTGCACGTTTGTCGGTTTGCGGTGTGCCCGGTACAAACAAAAGGAGAAGCGAACGACAAGAAGCGTAAGAGCCGGGCAACGACGGTGAAAAGGTCACTAAAGGTGCACGGCCAAGGTATTGTGGTACTTGCCCATCATTCCCGTCTGGAGCGGTTGTTTGCAAATCCGAGAGAGGCAAAATTGTTGCGTTGGCATTACGAGTCTCGAAAGGAAGATGGCAAGTGAGACACCCTCTTGATTCGGCTCAATGGAGAAACATCGATTGGAAACATGAGGAGTTTGGTGCGAAATGAGGAACATAAGATTTGGGTTGAGTCTGAAGCGGAATGAATCCGTTTGGTAACATGAGCGATCGTCCAAGACTGCCGATTCATTGTGTATCTACAACCTCCCTCCTTGGCTGTGCATGAAGCGGAAGTATATCATGATGTCATTACTAATCTCGGGACCCAAACAGCCGGGAAATGATATTGATGTGTACCTTGCACCATTGATCGAGGATTTGGTAAAATTGTGGAATGAGGGGGTCGTCGTGTGGGATGCGTACAAAAGAGAGCATTTCACCCTACGGGCTATGGTATTTTGCACCATAAATGATTTCCCGGCCCTTGGTAATTTGGCAGGTTACAGTACGAAAGGAGCCAAAGCGTGTCCTATTTGTGAAGAGGAGACTGAGAGTCTATGGTCTGTAAATTCCAAGAAAAGCTGTATATGGGTCACCGTAGGTTTCTACCTCGAAGTCATCGATCTAGTAAGATGGATGACAAATTTGATGGGAAGAGGGAAGTCCGTTCGCACATGACCTATGAGTGGAAGCCAAGTATATTCACGTGTAGAGGATATTGATGTTGATCGGAAAGAGTAAATCTGTTAGTCCTAGGACCATTTGGAAGAAGAGGTCAATATTCGGGACTTACTGGTACTAGAAGGAGTTAGATGTCCGCATTGTATTGATGTCATGCATGTTGAGAAGAATGTCTGCGACAACTTGGTTGGCATCTGCTTGAACATACCGGGAAGACCAAAGATGGTGTCAATGCTCGTCGCGACATGGCCTACATGGGAATCGGGCCCAGACTTGCGGTGATAGAGGAGGATGGAAAAGGTCCAGTACATCCTGCTGCATGCTACACCTGTCCAAGAAGGAGAAAGAAGATCTCTGCAAATGTCTCCAAAGTATTAAAGTTCCATCTGGCTACTCATGAACATTAAGAAGCTTGTGTCTATGGATGATTTGAAGTTGTTGGGCATGAAGTCCCATGAGCGCCATGTCTTGATGACCCAAATGCTCCGGTTGCAATCCAAATATTCTCCCGAGAGGATGTCGGTTGGCAATCACAAAGTTGTGTTATTTCTTCAATGCGATCTCTGCAAAGTTATTGACCCGATGTACTGACAACTTACAGAGTGAGGTGGTGCGGACTCTGTCACCTTGAGATGCATTTCCATCGTCGTTCTTTGATGTAATGGTCCACCTTGTTGTTCACCTTGTCGAGAGATTAAGATATGTGGACCCGCTTTCCTCGTTACATGTATCCGCTCGAGAGGTACATGGGTACATTAAAGTCGACGTGAGGAATCGATTGGCTTCGAGGTAGTATTGTTGAAGGTTATGGGATGAAGAGGTTATTGAGTTTTGCGTGGACTACGGGTAAAAGACAAGCAATCGGTGTTCTGTATCTCGTCATGAGGGCGGACTTGTTTGGTAAAGGAACCGCGGTCCAAACTAATGAGTCCGAGGTTTGATATGTATTGCAAGGCGCATTTCACGATCTTGCGAGAATAGCGAAGTTCGTCCATACATCGGCGACATAAGTTGATATTACGGAAGAGAATCCACAAATGGATGAGCTTTCCATCGCCTAAGAACACAATGATCGATTCCTCACATGGTTCAAAGAAAAAGCGGAGGTCTCCTTTAGTGAGAATGTAAAATGGTTGGTGACGGACCAAGATTTAATGTCTGAGACATGGCAGAGTACGATATTAATGGTTACACCTTTTACATCGAGAGTCAAGATGCCAAGAGTAGTCTTGTCCAAAACAATGGTGTGAGTATAAATGCTTTCTCGATGATCATCACTCAAAACAGCCTCCCCAACCACAATGAACTCCTACTATGGGCCGATCGAAGAAATTTGGGAGCTCGATTACGGAATATACCAAGTTCCATTGTTCGATGTAAGTGGGTACGACTTCCACATGGAGTAAAGGTCGACAAGAGAGGCTTTACTATTGTGGATCTCGATGAACTCGCCTACAAAGATGATCCGTTTGTCCTGCGAAGCAAGCAACTCAAGTCTTTTACGCGCGATCCGCCAATCCGAGGTTGCACATCGTTCTTCATGGCAAGAGACGGATCGTAGGAGTTGAAGATGTTGTAGATGAAGAAGAGTATAACCAATTCGATGAGATACCTTCATTTGCGAGATGGGGCTTGTCTTAGCGGGGATGACGACACACATGGAGCCAATTACATGCGAGTAGATCATCATGAAGGGCGATTGTAAATAAATGGACTATTATAATATATGTAAAATAGTTTGCAACGCTTTCAAGTAAAAATCCAAGGTGATGAATTCTTTGTTTGGAGGCTTCGATGGAAATGCATGCAATTTCTCTTTATACTGCACTTTGTGCCATAATTTGTGAAAGAAAATTCCATTTGACGAAATTATTGTTGGGAAAGCTTGTAAATAGTCGAAAGTTCATTTCTCGAAATTTTCGTACAATTCAGATTAATTTGAAAAAGTTTTGACTTTTCTCGCTTTTACGACAAATCATGTCTCTGAAATGAATTTTGGCATATTTCTTGAATGAGGTGGCTTTTTCCAAAAATTATTTTATGAAAAGTTTTGCAAGATCTGAAATATGTTTACGCAAAATTTTAATAATTTCAACAATGTATGACAAAGTTATGGCATTTTCTCTCTTTGTCGAAATGCTGAAAATTCAGAACTTGCAGATGTCTGAAAAGGAATAGTGCAATAAACTACATCGATGTCGGTTTTCCTTAAAGAATGATACTAATGATAAAGAATCAAGATCGGTTTTCTTAAAAAGTGATACTAATGATGAAACATCGATGTCGCTTTTCTTAAAAGAGTGATACTAATGATAAAGCATCGATATCGGTTTTCTTAAAAGAGTGATACTAATAATAACTCATCAGTATCGGTTTTCTTAAAAAAGTGATACTAATGATGAAGCATCAGTGTCGCTTTTCTTAAAAAGTGATACCGATGACTAACATCGATGTCGGTTTTCTTAAAAGAGTGATACTAATGAGTGTGCAATCTATCGCTTTTCTTAAAACCGGCCCATCTCATGATCAGTAGCCATTTCTTGCTTGCATGCTTCCACGCTCACGCTTAACCCTAGCCGCCGGCGACGCTTGGTGCCTCGCCTCGCCGCCCGTCCGTGCTTGGTGCCCTGCCTCGCCTCCCTCGCTTGGGGTGCCTCGCCTCGCCGCCCGCATCGTGGGGTGCCCTGCCTCGCCTCCCCATCGCCCCATCGCCGCGACGCCACGCCCATCCTTGGCCGCCCCATCGCCTGCCACTTGCTTGCCCTTTGAGTCTTTGCTCTTCGTGAGTATTTCGAGATTCTAATTTCGATTTACTATTCGGTTGTTCTGTGTTGCTCTGTGATTATCTGGGTTATTAATGAATATGACGATTAATGATGTGATTTAGGCCTTGAACTACTAGTCTTGCATGGTTGAAATTGTTGATTATATTCACTGCTTTTGTATTCTCTGCAGTAGCTTTGATTCTTCGGTAGTAAACCTCTGCTTGTAAATTGCCCGGTCCGATTGGTAGGATAGTTAATTATTATGCGATTATATCTGGAAGATTCGATAAATATTGCGATCATCGATCAAAACAATTTTCATGATCTAGTTAACAAATGATTTGAACCGAACTTGCTTCATGTGATGATTAATCTGAATGAGCAATCATCATTTGGTTCGGTTAGTATACTTTGTTGAACCGATCTGAATCGGTTTGATATATTAACTCTTGGTAGTTTGCCCCGACGAGCACTGTCACTTGGTTCAATTGGTACATCATTGTTAACTTGATCTGAGATAGTTTTGTTGGCTCGATTGTTGTGTTCTTGATCCGATCGTAACACTGTTGTGGATAAACCGACATGTTTCTAGCTATATATATTGAATTGTAACGATGAACCATATTTAATCAATTCTTGTGCATGCTAAGGTGGTAAGGGTTCAAGGCTTAAGTCACTGAATTGATTAGTCTAGCCCATTTATGATTGTGGTGAAGATTCTTATCTTCATTCTAACCCAATCTGAGAGCACTTTAAATTTATTCCCTCTAATTTGAGGTGATAGACATAATTCTTAGAATGGATGACACAAAATGGTTAAATATTGTCATATTTGTGTCATCTTGGTTGCTAGAGGATTATGTATTCTTATTCATATGTTTTAAAGGAATAATGTACAAAGTCTTGCTCTTATATTACGCAATTTTTCTAACAATCCAGGTATAGTGCTTTTTTCTTGTACTTGTATTTTTTACACGCATGTTGTTATTGTTACTATAATATGATCTACGTTAGAGTTCAAAATCGTAACATATACGTCTCCGTTCGAGAGTACTTGATTATGAATATGCCATTTCAGCATATTCATAAGCAAGATCTCAATTGTCCACGTTTTTGGATAGTTCGAGGATATGTGGTTGGGCAAGTTCTGAGCTATGTTGTACAACTTCAGAGTTGATTTGGTAGCGTTTCCTGGTGTTCTCCGGATACACACCCTCTTGACTGTTGTCGAGGCGTGTATCCGGAGAACAATGAGATGTCTTCTTGAATTTTCTCCGGTTGTACAACGGCTTAGGAACTTGCTCAAACCACATATCCTCGAATGGGATAGGACCAAACCTATTTAGAGATTAGGGTTATTGTTGGTGCGTATTTAGTTGGTCAATGAGATATTGCATGTTATGTAAACACTAACTTGACCTTCTTGTGTTGCTATTCTTGCAAGTATCGAAAACCAAACCTATTGTTCCCATTGTCTTGCAAGTATTATTGCCATTGCATTAGTACATTAATGCTCAAATTCTCTGTTGATGTTGTGAAATCAAACTTGTTGGTATTTCCAAACATCTGCTAGTGCTAAATTCACTTGTCATATGGAATGGGCTTTTGTTTTTTATCCGAGTATAGGTTAGAGTTTAAGTTCGTAACCCACATGTATCCGTTCAATTTAGAGATTAGGAGTTATCATTCAAACTTATTTAGTTGGTCAATAGATAGACTTTTGTTGGAACAATTGCATACTATGAATTATCTGTTGATCCTTTACAAGATTTATTGTCAAGTGCATATAGTAGCTTCAAATTGCTTTCTCTCATGTCACACATATGACCTTATCGATAAGAAAACTCAAAATGTCGCAACTAGAGAGCATCGGCTCATGCGCAGCAGTAGAAGGTCTTCTTGAGGGGCCGAGCATGGTTCCAATTACTCAAGGGCGAGTAAGGTGAGGAAGACCCGAGGACCAAACAAAGGGGCTACAAGGAGAACGCCGCAGTTCTCCGCTTCAATGCCACGAAGTGCCTGACGGGCCCTCCTAAGTACATGGGGCGATACTGGTCATTTCTTGGCCAATTGGTGAGGAGAGAGTGCCCATAACAATTAAGGATTGGAGAAAGGAAGTCACGAAGCGAAGAATCGGTTGTGGGGCGAGGTTAAGAGTAAATGGATTATAGAGGAGGAAGATGAACCCAAAGCGAGACAGTGCGCCTTGAAGAGGATGGGTGTGGCCTTGAGGCACTTCAAGACCCTTATGCACAAATAGTCGTCTTTGAAAGGCCGTACACCATTCGAGAGGTATCCATTTGTGACCCCGATGTTTGGGCGGAGTTCACGAGGATGAAGGGTACGCCCGAGGCGAGAAGCGGAGAGAGAGGAACACCGCTGTCGGAGGCATAACACGCACCCGCACCACCTCGGTGACAAAGTGGCTATGAGGGGAAGAAAGCAGTGGGCGCGACTAGCCGAGGAGTCGCTCACTCGGGACGGTGATGCCTTACTCCCACATATCCGAGGAGCGGCACGCATAGCGGGTATTAGCGAGGACAAAGAAAACCTCGACGGGCAGCTTGTAGTTGCAAACCACGCTACCGCTCAAGTCGTCTCTACCATCGTAAGACATCTAACTTAGTACAATCCAATTGACCCAACTTGTTGTATTTCAAATCTAATTCAGTACTCGCTATTACAGGGAAGAGGTAAGCCGGTGAAAAGAACAGGGACCTTCTGAGCCAAGGGTCGCAGGACATCCTGTCGTCTCAGGATCGGGAAGTCCGACCATAAGGGGCGGTGCTTGCCGTAGGGCGGGACACACGAAGAAGTCCTACTTTCAAGATGACGCTGCAGTCTGCCGTATCAAGGTCATGGCGAGCACGTGAGGAGCGCCTCAAGGACACACTAAGGGAGCAATGAGGAGGAGATTAAGGAGGAGATGAGGGGAGATGATGGCACGTGAGGATCGCTGAGGGCCGAGATGATGGCGATGATTTCCCGTAGTCGAGCGGATGCCCTCGACTCTCATAGAGAAGTCTGTGCCCGACCTAGCATTGCGGTTCCAAAAATGATAAGACCGGTCCCGGTGAAGGTAATAATTAATTTTTCCTGAGTTAAAGCTACGAGTGTAACTCCCGCAATGTTTTTCCTCAAGTTGTACACTTCTTGCAGGTGCCTGTGAAGTGCCAGCTCACCATCATGACGGAGGATGGATTTCCCGTCGAGGCTGCACGCGGGGTTGCATTTCCATGCAACGAGACGGACACTGTGCCATGGTCAGCCTGTGGGGAAGGGCTACATGAGGGTGCAGGTGGACTACGTCCACGAAGACTACTTATCACATGTGCTCGATTTCCCCCCAACGAAGATAACACCACTCTCGGGCAAGCACGCATGTCGTTCATCAAGTGGCCCACGACGGGTGTCGTACTGGTCAAGGTAAAAAGTCCCTCCACGTCTTCTCTACCATTCCAGTACTACTGCAGTAAGTTAAATATATGCATGCTTCGTAGGTTCCTCCTGCGCCTGCTCCTGCTCCTGCGCGATCTGCTCCTACTCTCCTCCGCTCCTCCTCCCTCGCTCGATCACCTTACGCTCCTCCGCTTTGCTCCTGCCTCCTGCTCTCCGCTTGCGCCTCCTCCTGCTCGCCGCTTCCCCTTGCTCCAACCGCAGTGATGACACAGAGTCTGAACTGGCGTGTAAAAGGACAAACACGACACCAGAGAACCACAGGAGGCCTCCGAGACTCCTTTCGCCAAGAGGACAAAGCTAACAGAGGCCACAGCGCCCCTTAAGGTACCTGAAAAGCCCACTGCCCCGACCTCGGAGACTCCTTCGGTCCAGAAAGAAAAGTCAGCACAGGCCACAGCGAGGCCTCCGAGACTCCTTCCGCCAAGAGGGCAAAGTCGACAGAGGCCACAGGCGCCCCTTAAGGTACTGAAAAGCCCATCGCCCGACCTCGGAGACTCCTTGACCTAGAAAGAAAAGTCGGCATAGGCCACGAGCACCTCAGATGATTATAAGGCCTACGACCATGGAAAGCCCCCGATTGCATCGCATTTAACTCAATCATCTAGGCAGGTGGACTCGCATACTCCATGGATGGTACCTTGATAAGGTGAAGGCGGAAGAGCGTCGAGTCGACTTCAACGTGAAGTATAAAATGGTACATTTTCATCGTGACGAGGATGGAACATTCCTCGTCAGTTTTGAGAATCTATTCCGTGTGTACCAAATGAAAGCCGTCGATATTTCTACTTTACGATCATGGACGCTGTGAGTATCACACCATATAGCTTGCGCTCATGACTTTTATAGGATTTTGCATTATGTTTTCTCACATTCAACACGAGTTGTAGGATAATGAGACAACGAGCCGTGACGCATCTACACGAAGTTGGGTTTGGCGACCACGAGCTTGTGTCTGCGACCTTGGCTAGGCTTCAACCGTGTTCGCTTGCTAGCTACATCAAGGGGTATTGCATCTTTGAGTCGAAAAAGGACTTCATTGTATTGCCGTACCACGAGGAGTAAGTAGTACTTTTCGATTCAATTACTTGTACACACTTAAAACCGTATGTGAACTTATTTCCTTGCACTATATTTTATTTAATAAGCAACCATTAGGTTCTACTCGTCCTCGTTCCGAGTGAAAACACGATCTACACATTTAACTTCGATCGAGAAGAGAGCGATGGCATCTGTGATCAAGCCTCCTTTGCGTATAAGCACATTATTGTAACCTAACACATCGAGGAATTTAACTACGTTTATTTTTTTGACTCAATGGTGCTCTCTATGCAGGGTTTCTCGGACTATGTCGATGAAGGAGGGTCGCGACGACGACAAAAGGGCAAGACAACTGCGGTATAAGCGATTTAAGATACAAGTGCCTAGCATATATATGATTAATTTTTTGACATCTAATCTTCGTGGGCTGAATTTCTTTTCTCTCTTCACAGTGCCATCAACAGGTAGCGGTGACCATTATGGCTTCTATGTCATGCAAGACATGCTCATCGTGGTCGGCAACTCACAACTTTTCCTAAGGTATATGTACGTGCATAATAATATACTTAGCCTTTTACATAGAAATTTTGAAACTGAAATTAATACGACTCATTCTGCTTTCCGTAAGATCAAGATCCCCGAAAGATTTTAGACGACAAAGCACTCAACAATTTACGAGACCACTTATACCAAAGGTACTTGGTTAGAAGTTATATCGAGGGATGGCAGGTTTAGAGATCTGAAGCATCCTACTAGTCCATATGTAAACAATATTAATAATATATGTCAATTTGATATGTATCGAGGAAGTCCATGTCTTGATTGTCAAGCATGTTTGAGTTGTATATTGTGAACGACTATGATATATATGTGTTGTAATTAAAGTGTTTCTGTTCTGTGAGTGTGATATATGCATCCTGTGTTCTGTATTGAGAATGTGATGATATATATTGTGCATCTTGTTTTAATCAGGCTTTTTTGGAGAATTTGCAAAATGGCACACCCAATGGGTCATCGAATCGGTTCTTTAAGGAAGTGATTCGATGACCCTCATCGAATCGGTTCTTTAAGGGAAGTGATTACGATGAGGGTCATCGTAATCACTTCCTTAAAAACCGATTCTCGATGAGGGGTCATCGAATCACTTCCTTAAAGAATCGATTACGATGACATTTTATCACGATCGGGTCAAAACCGATTCGATAGCTCCACCTCATCACTATCTAAGGACATCGATACGCCACTAGAACCGATTCTAATGCTAAAAAAGAACCGATTCTGATGTGCCGTTCTGTAGTAGTGGTGCAAACCTTGTATTTATAGATAAGATTATTAAAAAAGCTTTATAAACTTAAACATATGAAGTATTATATAAGACGCTGAGTATACCCATTTTTTTTTAAAAAAAACTTGAATTAGCTAGGCGCAGAACTTGCACCAATAAGGCCATTCCCAATGGGAGTTTCAACTGAGTTTCATTCTCATTAAATGATGTGACACATCATCATATTTGGTGATATGGCAAGGTAATTATGAAGAGAGATAGAGAGTTTCATCTAGATGAAACACGAGATACTGATTACCTAGATAAAAGTGATGTGGGACTCTTGAATGGGAAATGAAACTATACCTTTGGGAATGGCCTAAGGCTATTCCCATGCACGCTTCATTGCATTGTTTCCAAGATCGCCACATCATCTTTGTCTGAGTAGCGTGTATCTCAAGTTTCATCTAGATGAAACTCCTCTCATCTAAATGAAACTCTCCTTATCTCTCTCATCATTAATTTCTTACCATGTCATTATCTTTGCTTATGTAGCATAACATTTAATGATATTGAAACTCAAATGAAACTAGCACTGGGAATAGCCTAAGCGCAAGACAGCAACGTACTTTCCATTTCTGAGCCAACTAATAACCTCGTTTTCTGGTAGAAACTAGTAATTAAATCATCGGATCTAAATGAGACAAGTAGTTTGGCGCCATATATACCACAACTGTCATCATTTATTATATATAGATAAAGACTGTGTGTGTATATACACACACATACTCTGGGCCCGAAAAATTAATTAATTAAGGGCACCTTCTAGTTGTTGCCTGCATACGTCCACGTTGATCTATCCCTAATGACAATGTCGAATTCATTGTGTGAAAGATATGTCGAATTCATCGTGTGAAAGATACTCTCCATCCTTTCCTGGATGTTATTTTAGATTGTTTCTACGTAGATAAACTTTTTAACTTTCATCACTGATATGCACACAACTATATGTATATGTCACATGAGCCATCATATTAGTAGATTTGTATCATTCATCAATGGTGCTTCCATGCCCTTGTATTTTCAATAATTTCCACTAATATATAATTAGAAAAAAATAATAGTCAGTGATGTGTATTAAAAATTATGTCAATATCTGAAATGATACATAAAAAATGTTTAAGGTAGTAGCTAGACAAGTTTACCCTGTTTACTGGAAATTGCACGCAAAACTAACCCTTTTCTTTACGGTTTTCACCGTACTTTTCAACGAATCGACATTCTGAAAGTTGAAGTCATGACAACGGAGCTAGTAGTTTGGGGTCGTGAAGGGGATTGATCATTATCTGCCTCGTATTTATTACTGACTCGCTCGATGTTGATATGCCAATGTCCTGTCTATCAAGATTCTTAATTTTGTTTTTATTCGATCGAGCTGGTCCGATCCAGGTCGATTACACTTAGCCAATTTCACCTAATATTTGTTCATTATAATTAATGTCATTGTTTATACAATAATATTTTTCAACAAACACCACTACAAACTGGTTTATCTGCGACCCACCATCACTGCCGGGGAGGCCCGAGCCGATAGTGATAATCTTATCACTGCCGGTTCTAAGTTCAACCGGCAGTGATAAGACACAGTATATTTTCCCATGTGAATGGCAGCGATATCACTGCCGAATTTAGAGATAGAACCGGCAGTGATGTATTACTGTTGGTTTGAAAGTATAAGCGGCAGTGATAATATATATCCCGCGCGATTTCACGTGCAAACGGTAGCGATAGCACTGCCGGATTTAGAGATAGATCCGGCAGTGATGTATTACTGTCGGTTTGAAAGTATAACCGGCAGTGATAATATATATCCCGCACAAACAGCAGCGATATCACTGTCGGATTTAGAGATAGAACTAGCAGTGATATATTATTGTCTGTTCCAGAGCAAGAGCCGGCAGTGATAATATGGCCCTATATATATCCCGGCTTCCTTCCCCAACCTGTCTAAAATAGAGAGGAGCTCTGTTCTTGTTCGGTTGGGTTAGAGAGGGGGCGAATTTTTGCTCTCAAATTTGGTGAAATTTGTTTCTAATTCATGATATAAGATTTGTATCTTGATGTACATTTCATTGGTAGTTTATTTAGTTGGATATTACGTTCTATATTATTGTAGGTTGTGAGAATTATTGATTGCATAGTGAGCACAATTAGAGCTCTAATTTAGAGACTAGATTTCAAATTACCAACTTTTATATGTATAGTGATTGGTGAGATTAAGATGCATGTTGAATTTAAGTATTTAGAGGACTAAATTAGTGATTGCATTTAATATGTAGATTGAATTTAAATGTGGTAACACTTCGTAATTAACTATTGTTTAATCTAATTACTTAAAATTGTTTCTTTATTTGGTGTATATTAATTTAATACTTTTGTAAGTAATGCAAATTTGCCGGAGGACCATTATAACTAATAGCAATTATTTAATTAATTTTAAAATTGAAATTTGGATATAGATTTATAATTAATGAAAATTTCTAGATTAATTAGCACTACATAACAAATTAAATGAATAAAACAATTTGTGACCACTTATTGATTTATTGAGATTTTATTTGTTATAAATATTTGTAGATGGACCGAAGATGGATGCATCAAAAATGGACCGTCGCGATAGAGGGTACTTTAAAGTATAATTCTGTTACGTCAACTGTCTATAAGCCTTGTTACTTATGACACAAGATGACGTGGATGAGAGGAGGGAGCATAGAGAATTGGGCCATCTCTCATGCTAAGTAATCGACTATAACATGAAAAACAAGACATTGCACATGAGGAGCTGTCTATAGAGACATATAAAAGGACAACCAATTGTATGATTTATCTTTAGTGATTTTTATAGATGATATAAAGTTTATTATAGACAACTGCCAACAGTGTCACTAGCCAGAAAGAAGAAAGGCGGCGATGAAGACGCACTGTAGCTGAGAACAAGCGAAAACAAAGGTTGGTCAGGGTCCTATGAGGTATTGTGAATCCTCATGACAAATAAATCCCAAAGATTTCTACCAGATTGACTTAATTGGCTGATGCCCCCTTTTCGGGTTGTCTGACGACATGGCGAGGAGGAAAAGTGCGAACGAATCTCTGGGTTCAGGAATTGTTCGAAGAAAAGGAGGAGGCCTTCTATGCAGAGACTACCTGATATTTATAGCCGAAGGAGATCGGCTTCTCCAATGTTTGAACGCACGCTCAAGGTTATGGCGCTTCTGTGCATTCTCGGTGAGGTTGTGCATGATTTTTGCAAGCACAACGCGACTTGAAATGACCAGAGCATGGCGCAGGACTCCCGGGATGAATGTGGCAACTGATGATTGTGTGGGCAACACGGATGCAGTGAACCGAATGAGAGAGTTGATGGGGTGAGAGAGCGAGCAGGAGCGAATTGGTGCTGAGGAGAAGAAGAAAGGAGGGGGAGGAGAGACTACTGCGTGGGATTGGGGACCATCGGTCAGTGACTAAGTGAGATCTCCGTTGCTTCCGCGAACGGTTACGGCACAATGGTTGGACCCACATGTCAGCGAGAGGGGACGGGACGGGATAAGAAGATAAGGTTGGTCAGGACAGGTTAGTACTCACATTAACTTGGCCATCAAATCACCGTCAAATTTTTTGAAACTTTTTGACCGAGGTTTCTTGGAAATTTTTACTTTTTAGTAAAAATATTAAGTCAAAATATTCTATAGAAAAATTATAAAAATTCTGACATTAGACACTGTCCAAAATTTCCTTTTCGGGTTTTGTTTTATTTAAGGATGAAAATCATATGATTTATTTTTGAAATTTTTTAAAGTTATATTTGTGTTTAGGATGTTCCAATAAATCTTTCAAGTTAACATATTATATATTTATTTTATAAAAATTCTGACATTTTGATTTTCAAATTTTTAGAGCTTATGTTTCTGAATTTTTAAAGGCCTTAAATGACATTAAAATTTATGAAACTTTTACCATGCATTGAGTTTATAAACTTAAATTATGCTTTATAAACTTAAACGGGGCATAGTTACCATGCATTGAGTATGCATACGAGATATTTTAATGTGGATGAATTTCCTTAAAGCAATAATACTCCTACAGATGATCCGGTTTCCCACATGTGCAAGTACACAAACTTTCTCTTTAATCTTTTGAGAATATCGGTTCCACATATGCGCAGACATAGATGCATGTGTGCACTGAGTCGAGTCATATCATTGCAGAGAGGGGAAAGAGAGATACATAGCTAGAGAGCACCAGTGGAGAGGAGGAGCTGAAAAAGGGTTCAAAACTGTCCAGTCGAAGCGAGGCATCATGGGTCAATTGGGTTTGTACGTGTTGCAGCTAGATCGCACACATCATATCGCCATTTCATGCACCACTGTGTGTCGTCTCTGCGCCTGTGTACCTCTCTGCTCCATGTTGTTGCTCAAAAGAATCATTGACCCACACAGCCAATAACACGCACACAACATCATGTACTACTGGCTTAGCTAGTCGTTCTCCTACGCTACAGTTGCTAGCTACCGTAGTGCGGTGCACTGTGGTTGATTTGATGTAAGAAATTAAGCACACTTTTCTTTTACTTTTCTTTTCAATGCTATCAGCTGCTTGTGTATTTGCATAGGGCACTTTGTTGACGTTGAGCTCGGTGACCACTTCCCACTTTATCTTTTCCTAATTGCCTTTTGCCAAGCACAAGTAATTTTCAGCTAGTGTCTACAAAAAAGTATTTTTTTTTTCAGCTAGGCTCCTTTGTATTTTTCAACTGCATATCATGTGCTCATTTGATGGGTTATAGTGATGTTTGACGTGTGTTACATACACATGTGGATTTTTTCATCTTTTTCCTCTCCACCCGTTTCTAATTAGGCTGGATATTTTGGACATAGAAAAGGAAGTTTATAATGGTTCATGTTCCAAGGTCTTCAATAATAGCTTACCCTCTTTCTCCTTTTAGTCAAGATGCTCTCCCCTGTGACATGAATAGACTTGACTGTGGCATGTATATGTTGAAGTGATTAATTAAGCTTTCACTATTTGACAACTTGTCATAGCTCATCTAAAAGTAAATTTTTGTGCGGATGTTTAGAAGGCGTCTAAGACCTAAAGCCTCGCGAGCTAGCTATGTAGAAGCTAGTACTATATATGCATCAACAAGACATATACATCAGTACATTAACTCAACAGATCAGAAGCAGCATGTACATGACAATACATCAAATACTTGTTTGACCAATTTCAGGTGCTTCGATTTACCTTTTGATGCGTGGCTAAAACTGAAGGATGTGATCGATCGATGAGTGATCTCGAATAATAATTAGTGCCATGTGTGATCCATTCGCTTCAATATATATTCAACCGTTGACACGGCCACAGAATGATATGATGCCTAGTCAACCAAGAGAATCTGGAAGTGAACAGTGGAGCTCTGTGTGAGTTGCGGGTTATTCGATTCCTCGTAACATGACAAACAAGCTAGCGCCTGAGCAATATTTGTCATGGCATCGAATAAGTACATTCAGGAAACAATTAACCCACACATCAAATAACATATATATAGGTCTATAATAATAACTAAGCTAAGACAACCGTACCTGACAAAACTATATTTTAACCGTAAAACTCTACGTACCCTATGTTTTATTTAATCAAGGGAGTTTTCCTTCGTGGCGAATCCAGGAATTGATCGAAATTAACCAGGTGAATTGTGGTCAACCCCAAGCCACAATTATCTTGGTGAGAGGCAAGAGGCAGGAACACTGTGACCGACAGGTTAGTAGCTAGCGGCTGCTGCTCCTCCTCTCTCTACACTCGTGGCTGAGAATTGAGATCAAGGGATGTGATATGAGATAAAAATGATTGTCAGCATTAACCACACCACGATTGGACCCCGTTCAGTTCGTCCCAATATCAACGACGGCCCATGTACAGTGCCATTAATTAGAAGAATGATTGGTGCAGGCGGTATGCAAGTAATCTGGCCTGCCCTCGTCAACGGAAGGAGCATGCAACACATTGGATCTGGTTGGTGCTTATATATATATATATATTACTTGTCCTCTCAGCTCTCACGTCATGACCTACATGCATTTCAGATCTTTCAACCTGGTTGGCCAGCACAAGCACGTACGTGGTGCCATCCTCTCTCTCTCTCTCTCCCCTGTGTGGTGTGTGATACAGAAGAGAGTTGCACGTACAGAATTGAACTTATTATAAAACGCAAATTAAGTAGATAACAAAAGAATCGGGACACACAAATTTAACATAAAAAACCCTTAAAAAAATCACGCACACAAAAGCGAAAATCATTATACGAGAAAAGATTACAAACATGGAAAACTTTTGGATGTCAAAACCATACAGGTACATATATATATAGGAAAGAGATCAAAGTCTCAAATGGAGAGAAGAAAACTAAATCAGATGTACCGGTTGGTGCCACATCTGACATGGCTCGATAAACATGCCTAGCTTAGATATGGATCCAAATTCAGATCACATGCACTTTAGCGGAACTTAAATGACAGCACTGCAAGGACACAGTCCAGTGGTAATTCACACAACTGATCGCATAGTACTGCTCCATAGTATCTAGAGCATGCATGCATGAAAGCAGGCAGCAGGAGTGGATTTAAAATTACACAGGCTACATAATATACTCCTTCTACATGGTTGTACGATATATATATATTCAGACATGGAGCTAGCTACAGGCATATGCACATGCATACATATGCGATTTAATTACAATGTCGCTGCCGTACATTTATGGCTAGCAGTTATGTGTACTGTCGCACTGATTCAATTGATTTAGTTAGTCACTGTGTCTCAGCTCATCAGCTCTCAGCTCCATGCATTGATAAGACTGACCCGGGGCCTGTTTGGTAGAGCTCCAGATTCTAGCTTCAACTGAGATCTGAAACTTGTAGACTAAATTAAAGTGAATTAAGTTTATATTTTTGGTCTAAAATGTAAACAAGATGATTCATCTAAACACTTTTAATGTACTCACAGCTCCAGCTTCACGAATTTGATGAAGCTAGAATTTTCAGCTTCACCAGATTCATGAATCTGGAAAAGCTGAATCCTTGTCAAACACACCCTAGTAGCCTCACTGCCCCTAGAGTCCTAGTCCTAGCTGCCATATAGGACGTACGAAAGTACTAGCTGCTGAAAGATGGTTGTGGATCCGCTGCAAGCGTAGAAATAGCAGCACGCATTCTAAAATAACATTGATTCACTAAGAAAGAATTATTAGTATTGTGCATCGATCTAGTTGTGTCTTTTAAAAACTTGTTGCTCATTTCTTATCTTTTATTTGTCGTTTTAGATATCGATATAGCCTCCAGTATATGTGGTTGACGTTATTAATTTTCTCTATTTATATATTGGCAAAGATCTAGTATTAAAAATATAATGACATTGATGTACTAATTTTGAGGACATATCCACTAACATCATTTTTTATGTGACAAATATAAATACTTTACGCATAACGAAGGTTAAAATTTTAAAATATTGACTGCAACAGCGACCAGTAAAAAAAGACCAGAGGGAGCAACCTACCAGCATGCACACTGACTAGTAATAAACTGATCATAGCATGCATGTTAAAGCTCCAATCAATATATTAGAACTGGAGGTCAAATATATATACCCCATTTCACATATTCACTCGATCGATCGTGAGCTTGAGGATGTTTGAGTGACGCAAAGATGAAGATGATATTAGAGGGTTAATTGATTAATTACCCGATATCTGTACAGAAGATTCGTCATTTTTTTTGGGGGGTTACCTTCGTAGCGTCGCGATCGCTATATATATACTTACCGTGTCATGAAATCAATGGGGAAATCGAAAGAATGGACAGGACATTAGCGGTTCCCCAGCAGCCAAGTTAAATCTTCGAGATTTGTCTACATCAATACACATGTGTGTGTACGTACATGTATGCACACACACGTACACATCCTCGTCAGCCTGAACTTAACCTTTTGATCTATTGTTCGACGAGAGCAACGTTGGTTTTGCACGATAAAATTGAGAGGGACAAGTCCTTGTAAAAGAAAGTAAAAGCTACAGTTCATTAATTTTACAACTTGAGCTAAGTAATTAACAACTGCATGCCTACACAAGCTTGCGCAATTAATAACATGTTGAATTTAGCGTCCAACAATTTGTGACTGAATATTGTTTTATAAAGTCAGACATACACACACAATCGCACGGGATTTCTGGCTGGCTTGTGGTGAATGTAGAGAACTGATCACTTATCTAGCCCTTTTCTTTTCTTTTTGCAAAAATGGCAATCTCTCGAATTTTTTTGCAAAACAAGCCCTATTCCATACTACAGTGCCACAGAAAACCTGTTCCGCTCTATGGTACCATGGAAGGCCTTCCCACGCTCCCGGTCTGCAAAACTACCCTCCAGCACACGACGCGGCTCCTTCCACGCACGCCACTACTGCCGAGAGCGGCAACTAGTTTTCCGCAGCTCCAAAACACGGCAAGTCGGCTAGTGCCACACTCAACGCTGCCTCCCACGTCGCCCGGCTATTGCGGTCCCTTGGTACGGGTTATTGACCTCCCGTGGTCTCCTAGCGCGGAAGGTGCTAGGTGTTAGCCTCGATCTGGTCCTTCCGCGGTGGAGAAAAGGGCTAGTTTTGTAAAAAAAAAAAATCGAAAGATAGCCATTTTTGCATGAAAAAAGAAAAAGCGGGGAAGGGGGTTAGATGAGTGAACAGTTGGAATGTAGTTGCTGTCTTGGAATAGGACAGAGAGAAGAAGCTGCCAACCTCGAAGTACGATCATTTCAAACCTCAAAAGAATTACGCAATCGCCCAAAAAATGGAGTAATTAGGGATCGTTGGATAGGAATCGATCATTGTTGTTTCGTCAAAATGCAAAGGGCCGGACAGACGCGCCGTGGCCGAAAGGTCACCCAGATGACAAGAGATAGATCGATAGGCCAGGTTGCACGAACCTCTTGTGAAGACGAGATCTGTTACAATTTTTGGGCATGAGAGAAGCGCCCAAGTCTTCGTTGCGTGTTGCCTCTCTTCACAATCTTTCTACTTTTGGCTGCCAGTGCAAGAGATTAATTATGATTGTTGAAATGCATCTATTTAAACACAACACTCGAGGAGTCTTCATCAACATTATAATCATCCACATCGTCCATCACTTAGTCACAGCCACAAGTTTTTTTTATATGACCACATACATCTCTCTTTCACTCTCTCTCCTTCTGTGCGCGCATTACATATGCTTGCAAACTTTCTTTTTACAAATTTTATTATTGTATCTCTTCTCCCTATTTAATGGGATGGCAGCTGCTTCTTCCCTGTTTCAAAAAAATTATAAACTTTTTTTTTGGACATGTACATGGTAACAATAGGGATGGCAATCTTACCTGATTACATGTGTATCCATGGGTAAAAACCTTAATAGCGGTGGATATATATTCCTCTTTTATTATCCGCGGGCATGTTTATAGAGGTCAAATTTTACCTGATGGGCAAACGGGTACGAATATGAGGGAGCTCTACCCGTACCCGTTCTGCCCGATTATCCGCCACCTTCTACCAATATATTGGCTAGAATAGGCACCTAGTTGGCCCCCCTATTCCCAATTTGTGATATCTTATATTAGTAATTGTTAAACTTGAGCATATGTGTGTTATTTGTCTGCATCTGTTATTTTAATTTTTATTCTCATGTATATTTGGAATTTTGAATCATTAATAATCATTTTTCTTCAATCAACAGAATGTAGTTGATTCCCATAATTTCATTAAAATGATCGATAGTATTAGTACCATAGCTCATTAGCTTCTAGTATCATTTGGTTAGAAGGATTGTTGATGGTAGTAGGTAGACAAGTATACCTACGGGTATCGGGTACCCACGGACGACAAGTATGAATGAGATTTTTCGCCCACGATCCTTCGCGGATATACTTGTGAGGGAGATATTGACTTACGGGTATGAATATGGGCGAGTACGGGTATGAATATGGGCGAGTACTATCCGTACCCACCGCACCCAATTGCCATCCCTGGGTATCAAGCCTCAGCGTATCCAGTAAGAACTGTCTCGATGAGAACTTGTTACTGGCTTGTGATGAAACATTTCGACGCGCTCGATATTAACTGAATTGAATTTCTTGCAATTAATTTACATATGCATGCATCAAGTTACAGCTGGTACTGGATGAAGTTATGGCATCGATCGACCAAGTGCGGATCTAGCAAAGGGTGAAAGAGGGCCCTAGTCGGGAGAGGCAGAAAGAGACTTGAATCTACACCGAGTGGCGCCTGCAGTTGTCAACGATAGTACCTCCCGAATGGGCATCCATCGACCAATTGAATCGTTTGAATGGACGGATCTAGATGCATGGACCGATCGATATCTAGGCTAGCTAGCTATATAACCATGAGTTTGGCACAGGCACTACACAAAAGCCATATGTAGCCAAGAAAAGAGGAGCACAAAAGGATAACTGATGAGAGATGCAAAATGATTGGTGTGTAGTTATGGAATAATGTGAAGTAGGCCGGAGCGTATATCTGGCTAGTGGGAACAATTTTCAAAATATATAGGATAATGAGAGCTCACATATATACCTCTTAATTTAGATATGCCCTTCTCCCATCATTCTATCTGACTGTCTCATGTATGCTCACAGTCTTATATAAAGATCGAGTTAATTGGTTACAACAGCTATTTTAAGACTAAGCAACGGTTAGTTATAAATCAATCATAGTATCATGGGAGTTGGAAAATACTACCACCGATGTGTCATCGACGTATAGTCCGAGAGCCTACTTGTCAGCCTCACATGCAATGATATTTTTCCAATCTTGTACATCTTTGCCGTAGTACCGAGCTAATTTTCTCTATTTGCTCTTGCATTTGACAACCCCACCCTTTATGGCCATATGTACCACCCTTCCTTTAATTCAGCGAACCCGTAAGTTTGCCTAATGCAGTTCCCTTGACCAACACCACCCTAGCTAAGCTCTATACCACATTCCATGGATATATGTGCTCCCTAAAACCTAATATGTTAAATTTACGTAGATTTTAATTTTTTTCCCCGAAACCATATCTCTAGAAAGCAGGTATCACCGGCACTTGATAAAGATTATTGATGGTAACCAAACAGTCAATATCTATTTCATATACAATATGTAACTAGCTATTTCAATAATAACAAGCCTGACATATTTTTTTTAATATCTTCGTCGGTATATATAAACTACTGGAAACCGGTACTATAGCCCATCGGCAGAAACTGGACAACTGGTATGGTGGTATCTAGAGGGTGAACCTAGCTTGCCAGTGAGCAATTTGGTAACCGCACACAGGCGATGTTGCGAGATAGGCATGATACGGAGGGTAATCTCGATCTCTCACCCACTCAATGTTGCAATCATAGCACAGCACAGCACTGAGCATTTCTCATCGATCCTCCAACGCCTCCACATGAGCCACAACAAGAGTAAAAGCATTATATTGCTTTGCTTGCCCCCACACGCCCTCCCTCCCTCCATTACTAGTACTCTCTCTCTCTCTCTCTCTCTCTCTCTCTAAAGCAGCAATAAAAAGAGGAAAGCAGGATAGCTCAATTTCTCCTTCCACCCATACAAATCTCTCTATCTAATCTACACACACATATGGCCGATATATAATTAAGTAGTATATGTAATCCTAGCCTGCTATCTGTGTAGCCAACTCTACATACTTCACCTATTCTTCTTCTTCTTCTCCGGTGTCGGTAGACTGTTCTTCACACGGTGAGGCGAGGCGGCGGCGGGGATCAATCAAAAGGAATGTCGGCCCAGATCGCGTCGGCAGAACATGTGTGCTACGTTCACTGCAACTTCTGCAACACAATTCTTGCGGTAAGATATGTGTTGCCTGCATATTATATCTCTACTGTGTGTCTCTCTTAATTTGCCTATGTAGATCTGCCTTCAAGAGAGACCTTTCATGAAGTGATTGGTCTCGTCCTCATGGTAGATAAGTGTGTAAAGATTGGCCAATTTTTCTTCTTGATTTTCTCCTTCTTATAATTAGTTCTTCCGCGATGTTGTTGTCAATTGGCTGCAGAAGAGTTTCAACAAAAAGATAATCATATTTCTCCTGCTGAGCACGCCTTATATATGTCTTCGTGTTTCTTCAAATTTCATTCTTTCTATCTTAAAATTTCCCTACGGGGGTTTTATGTTTTAGTCCAGCATGCATTTTTCTCCAGAATTCAAAGAAGTATTTCCAGATTATTTTGCTTTTAAAATTTTATTTCATACTTTTGTATATAATATTTGTGGCATAGACAAAAATATTCAGCATCCTCTTTGTGTTGCACCTTGTGAATCAGTGGGTTTTAATAACCTTAAACTAGTGGAGAATAGTGATCCACACAATACAAATATCAAATACAACCATAGTACGTACTGTATATACATTCATGCACAGCTTAGATGTTGCTTATATATTAATGCGCAATCTTCCAAACAGATTATATACCACTCCCAAAAAATAAAGTAATTAAGTTTTCTTAATTGATCCATTTCTTCCTCCACATTTTTTTTCCTGAAAGGGCTTAATTTATTTTCTGGTTTATGCTTCCCCCATTTATGATTTGCTAATTACATGTTACTAGATCGCCATCATTTAGCAACTACCATGTTTAACATGTTTGGTTTATATTTTGTCAACAAGCTATTTCCAAGAAATAAGTACCATGTTCAAAACTGATCATGTGTTTGCGCAAATATATGAATAATTTTGGTAGATTCTTCAGAAATGAATAGTGATGATCTGGTTCTTTACTCCGAGCTATTCGTATTTTAATTTCTCTTGACAGCATGGAATAATAACAATCCTTTTAATTAGCGCTTTCTCTTCGGAAGTTAATTAAAACACATCGTCGGAGGGATCTTCCTCCTATGGCTCCTTTTGCTTTCTTATTCCTGTGTGCATGCAAAAGCTGTTACAAAAAAATTATATGGAGATTAATAATATATAGTTTGATTCTATCTTCTGATCTTCATTAGCTAGTCATCAGTCACAATTTCCCCTTTTTCCTTCTTCTAATTCACAATGTTTCATGAAGCAATATTGTATAGCGTATATATCCACTCTGTCCCTCTCTCTTAATTCTCTTCCTCTTCTTCGTCCTCGTGATTCTCTTCTTGAATTTTTTCGTTTGTTGCTTCTTTCATGTTCAGAAATTCAGGGAGGAAATGATAAAGTTTCCGCTCTTTTTTTTTCCTTGTGCGTAATGATCAATTAATATATCACTACAGTGATATATGATCGCAATACGCTCGTTGAAAACCATGGCAAGACTACACAGCTATGCTATATATATATGCTCATGATGCTTAAGATCATTAAGAAAATTCAGCTTAGAGTTTGTTGAATCATTAAAAGGATAATTGGAGGTACACGTTAGAGTGAGTGTACGTACAAACGATCGAAAGCGAATAGTATATCTCCATGTTGGGATTGAAGTGGTTACTCAGCTTGTTCTTGCTTTGTTACGAATTAATACTCCAGATCAACGTTTCCATGGATGTAGTCAAGGTTAACTAATCATCGTTGATTAGCTCATGCATCAACGTAAGATAATCTCATGCATGTCCTATAGCTCTTTTTTTGACTCTTCAGCTCATTTATTCCAGTTTGACATGAACAAAATAGCTACAGTGCGTCACTGGTACACTTGGCGGTTTCATGAACCATCAAAGCTAATTAATCAACAAACTAGCAACTTAGCAAGTACATATGTCGACTTGTGCCGGGAGTCTTCTTAGTTTAATTGTATCATCTTGATGTAATTTACTAAGATTAATAAAAGCTTCCTTTATCGAAAAAACATATGTCGACTTGTAAAAGGTAAATAATCATGAGACTGGTTCGTTTATCAGGTACTGCATGCAAGGTTCAGAAGAAAGGATTTTTTTTTTTGCATATATAGATAGATAGATCATGAGCTACACCACCAAAACCATGTATAAAAATGTGCTTGCATGCATGTGAAGATAAGGTTTTCCAAGCATTCATAAAAGTAGATGTACAGTTAGCCTGGGTGTATATATGAGCTACACCACCAGAATATCTTAAGGCACATGTTTAATAACTGCTCTTGTGAGATAAATAACCAAGATGCAGCCCTTTGATTACTGTAGGTAATGTACCAGTAGATGTGTTAGCATGAGACCTAAGTATATACTCCATGCTAATTAATCTTGCATGCATGTGTGTGTGAAGTGGGTTCTGCATGAAGTGTCACTATCTGTTGCATCTTTCCCTAGTGTAGGGGACACATCTCTATTACCTTTACTAGTTATCATATTTTGCCTGGGAGAGGGTTGAGAGATGGGAGGCAGGGATAGCTGGGAAAAGCCAATGAGCATGCTGCATGCTCATGCAATGCACATGGATATTTTATATGTAAATTAAGATCTCAGTATTCTCTCCTCTCTCAGCCACAGCAATCCATCTTGGCCTTTTGTGTGTACATTTGCATGGGCTAAGCACCTACATACACAATAATTGGGAGGGGTCCTGGACTTGTTTATTCTTTCTTATGGGAGTGAGTGCCCAAAAAGAGGTGATCAAAAGAATCAAACTCCGCATGATTCTCATCTCTGACTCAGATATTGTTGCGAGAGCCTGGCCTGGTGAGGGGTGAATGCTCCCAAAAGAGAAAAGATTGGAAATCAAGAAACAGAAGTGATCAACATGCAGGTATTAGAAAAGTTGAGGCCAGCAGGAGCAAGCCTTTGATAAAAGTCATAAATTGGACCAGCAGCTTGAGCTTGGATGTATGTAGCTGGTTAAAGTAAAAACAACAAAGTAGGGCAAGAAAAAAGCTACCTGGTGTGAATCTCACTCAAGTGGTCCTTTTTTCAATCTACTTTGATCTTCATTTTCTCCATATATCAGTAGTTTTATTCTTCTTGTACATATATGCTCTGTATGCTGGTACTTAATTAGCACATGTTAATGATTGTTCACTATAAACAGGTTTATTTATTCTTTTCTTGGAATGGCTCCAGGAAGATATATATCATATATATAGTATTATTAGCACTATCTTATGATTATTGTAAAAAAGCAAATATGTATTAATTCCCTTCTCGATCGATCTGTGTTTGACGTATGGTAAATCACCATTAATTCTTGCAGGTGAGTGTCCCGGGAAATAGTATGCTCAACATTGTTACAGTTAGGTGTGGGCACTGCACAAATCTACTGTCAGTGAACTTGCGAGGACTGATGCACTCAGCCCTAGAACAAGATCATCTCCAGGTTGACATGCATGTACATATATCTATTATTACCGCACATGAAATTATGAATATACCCACACACGATTTTCTTTATTTCAAAATGGAACTTGCTACGTATAGTGCTAGCTGATACCACGGTACTATACTCGCAATAAAAGAGTTCTTAATTTGGAACTTCTTGGATTAATAAGCTCATTACGTACGTACCGTGCATCTAAACAGCATGTTATATGTATCCAGAGGTACCGATCACCAGATAGAGATCAATATATGCGTTACATTATTACCACCACTGATTGATAAGGTTCTTGGATTAAGTTATCATGTTGTCATCTATCCTATAGCTAGCTACTACATCGTTGTTAGTTGTAATCAACATGACAGATAAGTGTTGCCGCATGTCAATGCAGGCCAAGCTCCTAGCTAGCTGCTTGCTGTAGCTATAGCTATATAGCCGCTGGCTGCGTGCATATGCTAGCAGTAAAGGCTAGCCATGGTCACGTCCAAGTCTAATTCAATTCAAACAGTAGCATGTACTACGGAAAATAAAATTGCATATGAAACGCAGTTAAGCTGGGTAGTCGTTTTCCTCCATGTAGAATAATTTGTTTTTTCGATAATCATGTGGAATGCATCTAGCTAGGTTTGAGACGATAAACAAGTGTTAAATTCGTTTGAATTTCTGAACTCTTGCCAGGAGAATCTCAGCAAGGTCCATAGCACCAGCGGCTTCCGTGATCAAAGTGGTCATTCGGAGTGTGGTTCTTCGTCCTCGAGATTCCGGTTGCCTATGATGTACTCGGCACAAAACGACCTGCAGGAGCAAACGCTACAAGCACACCGTAAGTTGCACCATTTTGTTTTTGTGGATTCAATATATAGCAACTGAACTCCTCGTTCATCTGAACAGTTATTTTTGGAGCTAATATATGCAATTAATACTAGCTAAATAAATTAACCGAAAGTTAATGCTACATGTATTAGAGGGGATACGATTAAGTAGGAGCTAGAAAATATGTACTGATCCCTCTCTCCATGTTTATAAGGCATATTTCTTTTTGGCACATAGGCTAGAAAGATATTGAAAATGACTAGCTTACCTCTAAATATTATAACTAAGCACCATATTCAATACATGCATATATATTCTAGTAAAGATGGATATTTATTAGGGGTATATAGATATAACATCCTACTAATTTTGTATTGAATATAAAATACGCCTTATATTTATAAACAAGACCATTAAAAAATAAGCCATATAAACTTGGATAGAGGGAGTAGTATGTATATGGATGCACACAGATGGGTTTTGAAATGATTTTCTCCATTAATATCCTTGCTTGAAACCACAGCTCCGGAGATCAAGAGGCAGCGAGTTCCCTCAGCATATAACCGATTCATTAAGTGAGTTCAACTATGCTTCGTTAGTTTTGTGTCAAGTAAATTGCACTATTTTCTTCTAAAACAATTTAGTTTGGATTAAAATTTTGCGTGTGTGTAATTTCGCAGAGAGGAGATACGGAGGATCAAAGAAAACAACCCCGACATCAGCCACAGGGAAGCCTTCAGCACAGCGGCGAAGAACGTAAGCATTTTGCATATCTAAATTATGTTAGTACGTATGGAAACATAACTTGGCATACCCATAACAATTCACACATGCTAACAATAACATTATTTTTTTTAAAAAATGTCCTTATAAACTTAGTTATGTTGGCTGCCTTTTATTAGCGATCATGCTAGTACAAGTTCAAAAGAGGTAATTATAGTGCTAGAGACTAACCTTGTTCTAAATATCTAGTTAACTACAGGTTGTGTTCATTAGTAAGCAATTTAGTTGTATCTGGAGTGTAATTTCAGCCATGGCGCACTTTCCATTCTGAAAGCTTCAAACATTTTTGACAAATACTATTGTACTACACCTTGTGTTTAATTCTCAACTTCAATTTCTTTGAAGTAAGTTTCCAAAATAAAATAATGGAATTAATTAACTTTCTTTTACATATTTTATCTCAGTGGGCGCATTATCCAGACATCCATTTCGGGCTCAGCGAGGATGCAGGAAGCACGCCGACGACGCCATAGCCACCACGCCGGCTCCGAAGAAGATCCAAGGTTTCTACTCATAGATGGATCGATCTATCGGCCGGCACAAACACACGCAATAACTATTATCACGCATATATATATATACACACTGCGAGTAAAGAAGCAAAGAAAAAAAAACAGAGAGAAAGAGAGGGAGAAATTGTTGCATGCATGCTACCTTACCTTGTTCATGGGTAAAAAGCTTGTGAGGACGTACGTAGTACATAGTAGAAATCGAATCATGAAGTGAGAGGAAGAAACATACAAACATGAAGCTATATATATACTAGCATCGATCGAATGAAGAACTGAATAAATCATTTGACCATGCATGTTGTTGTGAACTTGTGTTATATATGTTTGAACTTTGAAGCTAGCACTCTGCCAGAGATATTTGCAAAGGGAGGGAACTAGTTGATCGATGCAAATCACTTCAATTAATTCATGTTTTTAGCTCGCACATATATGCATGGGTTTTGATTGACAACTCAGGTTTTTCATTACTAGCTGATAATAATATACATGCAAGATTACCTAGAGTTGTTCCACACTTTGGAGTTCACTATAGTTAATTCGCTCAATCTTAATTGTTCATTTGTTAGCAATGCCAGCTGTCAACTTTATCTGGTACCTTTCTAGTACTTAAATGTTCTTATTGAACTTCTTTTGAGCATAAGGATCTATGGGTAATTGCATTTGAACTTCACCTAGCTGACAGATTTACGGTAGTTGAGATTCAGAATCTCCAGGCACAAACATATTTATCTTGTCTACGTGTGCACAACACGGAATGAATGTTCATTAGTGGAAGCACATGTATATGAAAGTTTCAATATCTAGAATTTTGTTTTTGACCATCCTACAATTTCTATATAGAAGGTATTTTTCATACATATATAGTATAATTACTTAGGACACCATGATCTTAAAAAGATATAATTTTCTCTATATATTTTCATACAAAATTTTTTAAAACTTTTAGGATGCGGTGTGTGTGTGTATATGAAGCCTTTTCTGTACTCCTAGGAGTGCATACTCTCACCTCTAATATACCACTTAAATAAACACTTTATACTCTTTTATCACTTTCGGTATACTTTAATAATAATTCTAAGATACTCCAATGCAACATGGTTGAAAAAATTTATGAAAACCCTTTATTTTTTTACTACATACCTTTTTCCATATGTAAAAGGAATATATAAACAAATATTGCTATAAAGGGTGGACTTTCATGAAATTTTTCATGGAACTCACTTTAGAGTATCTTATAATTAGTATTGGAGTATACTCAAAAGAATAAAGAGGTATAACAACATCATTTAAATGGTATACTGAAGGTGGGAGTACGTACACCCAGGAGTATGGAATCATTTTCATATATATATATATATATATATAATTTTTGTTTTTGATCATCCTCAATTGCTATGACAGATATATCTCTTTCTGTCTTCCACGTGCACTCAATCATTCACTTGCATGCCTAATCTCAAATAGTGACCCCATGTACACCATAGGGGCTCGATCACCTTGCTTGTTAAAGTTCGAAATCTAGTTTTGATACAGTACGATGGCCAATACTCCAGCCCATTTGGAACAACGTGGGAATGTAAGAAATGAAACATGCGCCACCACTCTCTCACTGGATATGGGGTTTCCCGGCCTGTGATATTATTAATTCCAGAGTTCTAGATGGGGCCATATATGATGTCATAACCAGCAATATACTATATCAGAGCTTTTATATGACACCACAATTAACACCACATGCTAGTATAACTAACAATCTGTCAGTAAGTGTTCTCCAGCCAATTAAGCAGGCAGGGAGGCAGCAGTGTCGACAGTTCCTGACATTGTTAGCATGCATGGGCAGCTCGGTTATCCATGCAACTGTTAAAACTAACCATGCAAGGCCAGCAGATACTCTAGCAGATCCAGGAGGGCACATGGCATTAAGCTAGGCAGCTCCGGCCGGTCCCCTACACAAAACAGCCTCCCGTCTTCTCCGCTTCCGAGGCCCCCGGCCGGGCGACACACGAACGTACCACCACCAGCCAGCCGGCTGGCCTACGGCCATCTCTGCATCCTGGAGATCCACCATGCCGCGGCAGCTCGCGAATTAAAATCTGTCGCAGTGAACTGCATATGCCTCGATTTATATGTCACATTTGAGGGTGATCGGTTGATATCACGCGCGTGCATTCATGATCCATGCATGCATAGGCTATATATGTACTGCCATCTATCTACAGTATTCATGCAGCTAGCTAGCTACTCCATTAACTGAATCAGTCACTGATCGACTGCATGCGAAAGCTATATTATGTGTGTGTACATCGTCTTTCGGCGTTCAGTTTTGTTGCTTTTGTTCATGCATGCTTGACTGCATGTGTAAAGGACATGGCGAGGCAGAAGACCAGAACTGCATTGCACTCAATGCGCATATATATCTAGCTAGGTGGGCCAATAAGCTGGTTTGACACATGGAAACCTGATCCTGGCCTTTCTAAATTTGATCGAGACAATGCTAGTGTCCGATATGGGAACATTAGTGGTGCATCATAACCATGGACAAAATTTCAAAATTTTATAGTCGACAACAACTCATGTTATGAACACTTAAATTAGTTGTTGGACATATATAAGGGCACATACATCAAAGTTCTATGTATTGATCATCGATGCATTAGCAGACAGTAGCATTTTTCGTATTTTTAAAATTAATGACACTTGATCATCATATGAAAATTTTATGAGAATATTATGGATGTGTCAGGACCATACAGAAAAATTTTCAAAATTTTACAAGCTCGTTTGTTCCAATTTTCATTCGGATGAAACTTGTAAACTCAACGCTTTACCAAGACAGTACCAATGTTTGAATTTTTAAAAATTCCTCACATTTGATCATCATCTGAAATTTTACATAAATATCATAAGTATGTCAAGAATCTCCAAAAATAATTTCAAAGTTTTCTAACGTAGTTTGTACTATTTTTCATCCGGTTGAAACTTGCTGGCCAAATTAGTAGTACTATTAGAGCAGATGTTACAGAAGATTAATTCTTGCATGCAAACACCAACTTAAAACAAAAAGTAGGTTTTTTTATGCGTTTGTTTTCTTTCGTGCGCGCAAGAGACTACGATAGATCGAGGTGATACATCCGTAAATATATATTTAACTTCATCGAACTGAAAAGAGGTCAGGGACGGAAGAAATGCATTCAGCAGGTTCATCAACAAATGCATGCAGCAGGTTCATCAAGGGGCCGGCCGCCCGGGACAAGAAGAGCAGAGCAGAGAAAAGGAGAGCTAGCTTATTTGATCAAAGCTGAGCTTTCAAACGGCCGGCTGTGAGTGAGTGATCGAGCTGACGCTTCATGCATGGGATGGGAGCTGATCGAGGCGATGAGTACGTGATGAACGAATGATTATTCTCCAGCAATGCTGCATGCCGCGCGTGCAGCATGAATTAATGATATAGATAGAAGAGATGGCACTGTGCACCTCTCTTGGAGATTGGTGTTGAAGGGTTTCATGGTCTCTCTGCTCCGGAACTTCTGCTAGTCAACCCAATGAAAATAAAACTGGAATAGCTACCTGTAATCACCCAATGGATCTGAAAGGCAGCGTGGCTCATTAATCAGCTCCCAATCAAGAATAGTAGGATCATCTTTGTAGGCCTCATTTGTAATTGTGCTTTGCTTATTCTTGTTGAAATAGCCTAAGCATATGAAACAAACATGTAATATTGAAACTCTGGGACATGATAGAAGGACAACAAAACTCATAGACAGGGAACCAAAATTTGCAATGTCAATTAGCTATTGTTTGCAACTCATTTCATGTAGCGATGGTGAGTTATATTTCTCCCGATCACCTCAAAAAGTACCCGGAACCAATTTTTGGCAAACCAGAATTTTTACCTTAACAAGCATTTCATCAAACAGGTGTCGTGCTGCCCATGCACACGTAGAGAGACAACACTGCTCACGATCGCTCTCCTGGAAGATCTCCTCGTCATAGCAGAAGGACGCCATCTGTAGAGCGCGGTAGCCACCGTCGTTGAAGACTGAGGTGCGGCACACATTAAGTCCTGCATCGGCGGCCTCGGCGATAGCGGCAGTTACTCACGGCCACGAAGGACATGAGCCAGTAGGTGTTGAAGCCGTGGAATTGAAGTGGTGCCCTGCTGCCATCAGGTGGGCGCCTCGGAGCTCCATGATCAGCGTTGGAGGGCAGTGTTGCTACGGGGAAAGACGGCGCGGCTTGCGTTTCCCGTCCGCGCGGCATGGCTAGGTGGAGTCGTGGAGGCGTCTCGCGGCGGGGAAAAGCGGCTCGCTCGGGGACAGGCTAGTTTGACCGATTGCTTCAAGATTACAACATGAAATTTTATATGTAGATGGGGTAAGATGAGATGTACATCCATAATTTTTTTCAGAATTTTTTGAAACTTTTCTTAGTTGGATTGCACGGTGATTGCACGGGAGCCCTGATTGCACAGCAGTCGTTGCCCATAAATAGAGGTGGGCGTTGGCTAAGACCGGCATGGCACGGGTCCGTCAAGCCGTATGTCTAAACCGTGGTGTACTGCCACGGCCTAGCCTACTCACCGTGTTGTGCCATACTGGTCTGACTCACCTTCGGTGAACTTAGACACGGCCTATTTGCAATTTGTGCCGGTTTTGTACTGTGTCGATCCAAACTCGACCTATTTGCTCTATTACAACGAGAAGAAAGGAGTCAGAGACGTACGGAGCTGAGATAATAGACACAAATATTGGAGGAAAAGGAACTAAATTTTATTTATTCTTGAGTAAGTATGGAGTTATTGCCTCGTTAAAATTCTTACACCAAGTGTGGGGTACCCTAGTATGAGGTACTTTCCGGTTTCTATTCTCTACCCTTTAGCATCTCCATTGTCTCTCCTTTCTCTACATACGAGAAACACAAAAGGCGACGACTATACTGTGTCGTGTCACCCATCATAACCGATTACGAGGCCCAGCACGACTCTATTATCCGTGTTATACCGACCTAGCCCATCCCTATAGTACCGTGCCGTGTTTTGTGCCATAGGCAGGTTTATTCCTGAACCACGTTTTTACGCTCATCGATCGGCCGGGGCCCATGTACCGGATCCATCCAACGGTTTCCATCTCCGGTGTTCCTTTTTCATAAAATCCCGTGCAAGCATTCAAATTAACTGGTTCGTTCGTTACAACTTACAACATGCCAACCGACCAACTATGGTACAGCTAGACATAACAGCCTGATGGAGATCAATCCGAGCCACGATCTGCCACCAATATCGCAAGCAGGCGGACGGCATCTTTATGTATGTAGCGTGGAACCTCTGGAAGGAGAGGAACGGCAGGATTTTTAATAACCACTACAGATCTGTGGACGCCGTCGCCGACGCTGCGGTTGATGATATTCGTAGTCGAAGGGCGGTTGTAAGTAACCGAGATTCATAGATGGGGCCACGCGCTTGCTTCTTCGCCTTTCGGGCGATCAGATAAAAGTTTCGGCGGATTAAGAGTTTCGCTCTTTCACTCTCTTTTTTTGTTGTTTCATCTACCCCCTCCAGAGGATGTTATCCGATCTTTAAATTAACTTTCTGCTGTACTCGTATCTATCTTTAATGCAAGGCAGAGCTCCTGCCATTCCTTTAAAAAAAAACAACTTACAACATGCACCCTCGAAATCTTAATCGCTCGATCGATCGCCGGAAGAGACGACGGTGGCACGGCAGCGTCCGTACGACCTAGGGCCGGCGAATGCTTCCCTGAAAAGAGGTCGGTCGGACATGGAGCGGCTGCACAACTGCGAGACGGCGCTGACTCTGGCCCAATTCCCAAATGCAGATTGCTTGCTTGCTGAATTCTGCGTCAACAGTGGATTCCCATTTCCTGCAAATTCAGCATATATATATAAACTGGGTTTCACTTCCAGATGTTGCATGGCTGATCAGTTCGAGGCTAACTGCCTTAGATTGATTTGTCCTGAGAGTGACTAGCAGATTTCTGTGCTAGACTGGCTCAAATCTGGAGACCGCATGGCATTCATTTGTATAGAAAAATCGATGTAGCTTGTCGATCCATTTGAAGCTTGAAGCATTGCAGAGTGCTTGAGGTTGCAGCAGACTTGGAACTGGCAAAGCTATATAAGAACATGTGGGGGTGAATCTGCATTCGACTTCGCGACTCTTGCATCTGTGCGCCCTCTTCTTGCAGTACTGGCTTGCAAATCCTATAAAGCCGAAGACATTGTTAACGTTTAGGGTCTATCTATGATTTAGCCATGCATGCTCCTAGTAAATGGAAAGGTGACGCCTAAAAATGGCATGCTTCAGACCTTTGGAGCTCAAACGTGCACAAGGTGAGTGTTAAGCAGCAGAAGCATTTCTTTCTTCTATCATACACTAATCTACATGCAAACTGGAGGCCAATTCAACTTCGTTACATGCCAAAGCAGAAGGGATTACACTTCAGAATAGAGAGATGCTTTCCATCTGTAACAATGTCACTACAAATACTCAGATCAGAAGCTAACCTGGGAGCACTCTTTGCAGAAGCAGCTGGTCCGCTGGATGCTGCATCAGCTGCTTCTCAGCAGGCGTTCTGGAGGAGGCTGGAAGTGCAAAGAAGGAGAGATGTTCTTCCTTAACCCTTAGGTTCAGTCATCGCAGCATGAATCAAAGAGCTTTCTTCTTCCTACTACTCTTCGCATTTAGGCATGGCCATCACGATACAAGTCAAGGAGCATTCTTTCTTCCTCCCTTTCTCTCTCTCTCTTTTATGTTTTTGCCCCCCTTGAGTTCAGTCCTAATAGTGGATACAAACCAAGAACCGCTGCTCAAACCCTAATCTCTTATGTTTGGTCCTACAAATGGATAGAAACCAAAGTTGGGTACGAAGGCATCGTCTCTTCGGTTCGGTCCTGTTAGCAGATATGAACTAGGTGCAAGTGTACAAACCTCATTTATTAGTTTTTGGTCTTACAAATGGATACAAACGAAGGGTGAGAATAAACAAGACCCCGCTTCTTAGGTTTGGTCCTAGGATCCAACGGTTCATGATTTGGCTGATTTTTGGTAAGAAAACATCCGGATGATATTTATCAAAACCCTGGGTGGTAATAGTGGAAACAAAGCAAGAGCAGGCAAGAAGACTCCGTTTCTTAGGTTCGGTCTCTTAAACCGGATATGGATCATGAGCGGATATATGTTGCAAAGAAATAATGCGCCAGAGAAAATCACTAAGTAACCAAACTTTGTGTTAATTAAGTTACCTGATTACATTCTGCAAATGGGCTCCATATTAGTGGTCCAGGTGGAAATGAAAGAAAATAAATAATTAATCTTTGTCAAGGTTACGCTCGCACATATGGGTTCCATATTCGCGAATAACATGTTTTGAGAATTAATTTGAACATACTGCAATAAATAAATAATATATTCAATCCGACTACATTCTAAACATGGGCTCCATACCAATAAGTACGATGTCATGGTTTAATAGTCTGGGTGAAAATAAAATAAAGAAATAAACAATTTTAGTTTAGTTACACTCTGAACATGGTTTCCGTAGTCACGGATACTATGTCATGAGTAATAATACAAATATAAATATAATAAATAAATAACAATTTTTATCCGATTATATTATGCACATGTGCTCCATATTGAAATGAGTACAATATTGTCGAGACACGAATATGCAAATCTGGACCCTTTGCATATTCTGCAATAGTCCAAGATCACGTAAGTGCACACAGTTCAATATAGATGAATATCACACTCATACACAATGGAAACATAAATAAAGACTTTATCTATTTAAATATAACGTGTTGAACAACCTTAAGGTCAACGTTACATGAATATACCACATAGGGTTTAGACTGAGAAATAGATAAAACTGCAATAGAAATAAATTATTCGTAGTAACCTTTCAATTTGCTATAGGCAACTGACAAGGTTCGTACCTTAGTTGATCGTCTCCTCCCGGTACTCCTCCTCGTAAACCGATGTAGACTCTTCTCCAACTGGTGATTTGTTGTTGAAAGGGGTGAGTACAAAAAGCACTCAACAAGTTATGCACAGAATACAATTCAATTATATCTATATGCTTGGGCTTATTCCAAATAAATGGTTAAATTGGTTATTTTGCAATAAAGCAGTATTTACAAATGAATAACATAAATAGATGGAAATGACAGTAAAATAAATAATAACAATAACGAATTTCCCAGTTATTTCTCAAATAACTTAACTCACAACCTTAAATCAATTTCTATACTTCCATGGATACACTGCCTCCATTTCTAAATTTATTTTATCAAAAGCTAACCCTTGATTGTAATTCCCGAGTATTGTTCAATACCGTGAGCATGACTGTTTAAATAGGTTTGACATTTTGCAGAGGTTCTACACTTTTATCTACAAGATATAATTATATCATCACAAAGGCGAGTGATCATAACAAAACCTTTACAATACTCTGCTGTCCGTTGAGGTTTCAACACTGATGGGACTGGTTACCACAATCAGAACCCCCTCTTGCGCTATATGAGTCTACTTGTGCACCCGGAACCCACACCATCATGATAGTATCAAAATCTAGACATTATAAATTAATTAGCTAGATCTGTCTCATACCAAATATGTAGTTGTATGATTAATTTAGTTCAAATGCTTGTAAGATTAAGTCCTTAATTAACAAAGCAAAACTTTCAAAAAATTCACAATAACCATTATCCATACTATCAACTTTTATTTATCAAAATAACAATACGAGCGTCTAAATACCACATTGGCCCATCACAAATTACAACTCTTGTCACTTATAAGAACCAACCAACACCTCGAACAGAAACCATTGATATTCTACACCATGAACGCTAAGATAAATTTCCTCGTTACTTAGGGTTTATACAGTGATATATACGGCAGCTGTCTGTAATATATCTCCATATCATCTATAGACAGCATTAAAAATAACTTATACAACAGATCGTCTATATAGTTGTCTGTAATAGTCTCTCATCCAATTAACAGACTGTCCATATAATAGTACACAAAATAGAAAGCTACTATAGTCTGTTAAATAGTAAACAACAACTTTCTCTCTTCTCTATATCATCTAAAATCCTACGAAGCATAGTTTTACAAACACTTGATCTATAACCATTGTATATATCCTTATAAGAACCAACCAACACCTCGAACAGAAACCAAACCGTTTAGGTATATTGTAGGATTATATAGGAAGGAAAAAAATCTTTGTAGTCGTTTGGATAGATTAACCATTATATCCATGTCTTCTAAGACCATCTGTTTAAACAATGAACAAGCACGCATGTAACAAATAAACAAGCATGTAATCCATTAACCAAACTTCAATCGGATTAAAACGATCGATGATAAACAGCTACCGCACCAAAATTCACAATCTCAACAACACAAGGCAATGCAACATTAATTCTTGGCATACGTACGTACATGATATAATCTCTACTGCTTCTAATTATGAGTTAGTAGTGGTGGTCTGTTCTCTCCTCCCCCTCTTAGGCATACCTACGAAATCGTCATTTTTCCCATCTTCTATACATTGGCGAACGGAGAAAGTTTTAATTCGGTTAGATATGCATACACGCGTGATCTGCGGTGTATCAGACTTTTATCTTAATCAGCCGATTCTATTTTCAAATATTGCATGACTGATTCATTTTTCATATACTGCACGCATACAACTTCTGAGTTACCATGTGACTTTGAGTTGCCATATGCATATTTTCCATTAAATATTTACTTACATGTGTAGATAAGATCATCTTTTCTTTTTATCTAATCACGTATGGATTTGATTTCAGCCAGCTAGTAGCATGTGCAGGGCCATGCATGACGTGATTAAATAAGTTTGTTTTCTCGATCTCTAATACTTCTAATTACGAGTTTATGGTGGTGGTCCGTTCTCCCCCTCCCCCCCTTCTCTCTCGGGCATACCCACAAAATCATCATTGTCCCGATCTTCTATACATTGACGAATAGAGAAAGTTTTAATTCAGTTGGATATGCATGCATGTGTGATCTGTGGTGTATCAGACTTTTATCTCAATCAACCGATTCTATTTCCAAATACTGCACAACCAATTCATTTTCCATACACTGCACGCATACAGTTTCTGAGTTACCATATGTCTTTGAGTTGCCATATGCATCCTTTCCATTAAATATTTACTTACAAGTGTAGATAAGATCATCTTTTATTTTTATCTAATCACGTATGGACTTGATTTCAGCCGGCCAGCAGCATGCGCACGGTCATGCATGACACGACTCGATAAGTTTGTTATCTTTATCTTTTATCTCTCATACTATCTCTACTAATTCTAATTAGGAGTTGGTGGTGGTATGTCCATTCTTCACCTTTATCCCGACACATGTGCGCACTCGCGTGGCTGAGTGAAAAATGGGCAGTGGCCACCCCGATAGATTGGATTGGATCATCCCGTCGCGGAAGCTAAATAAATATACATGACTCATTTATCGCTTTCCATTCTCTAATTGATCTAGCATTCGAATCGGTGGTAATTGCTCCCGGTGCCTTTTGGATTGGATTGATTGATTCCCTTCCGAAGGAAGTAAAGCTCTGATTCATGGAGTTGGGTCTCTTCTCGCCTCTTTCCCTTTTGTTGCCTTCCTTATTCAACGATTTCTTAATCTGAATTCCATAGATATCTCCTCAATTGCTGAATCTATATAACCCCACCGCTTCTTGCATTTCCTGTAGATGTGTTGAGTTTATCCGTTGAGCGGAGGTAATAGGCAACCATCCTGATTTCATCGATGTGGCATAAGGGCAGGTCGTCGATGGTGGGCGACGAGATAGCCTGATGGCACTGCTGGAGCTCGCCGCGGTGGATGATGTCAATAGGTTGAGGGGATCACTCGTGAGGGGAGGTGAGGAGGTGGTGGAGCTGTTTGATGGGGTGATGCTATGGTATGGCCGGAGCAAGACGTACGAGCCATGCACGCTACTGATGGTGGCAGCCATATATGGATAATGCCTATCTCTTCAATGTCTTTGCGCCCATGGGGCAACAGGTAATGCCTCTTTCGATCGACCGATCAATCTCGAATTATAGCGTTACAAATTTACAATCTTAAGTTCTATGATGTTATTATTTAAGTTTGTGAAATTAAAGAGAATTATAAGCTCGAGTTTATAAACATATGCTTAGAATTTATATGCTTCGATGAATTGATTTAAACAGTTAACCATTGCACATTTATAGCGAAGATTATTATTCAGATAAGATTAATACTCTTTGTAAATATTTTTTTTTTGCAAATTAAATTTCCGTTGCATGCACGAGCATATGGCTAGTTGATACTGCATTGCAACAATGCGCATCTTTAACCTACGCAACAAATCTCAAAATCCCCTAATTAATCCAAAACAACACGCACGCACATTAAATCACAAAATCCGATCTTTTTATCTTCTTCTAGATTTCGGTTTTAATTTTTCCTTTCAGTAACATCGATTGCGTGTAAATGTATACGCTTTAACAGTGGGATGAAATCTTTCTCCCGTAAAATCAAAACCAAACAAGAATTTTAAAACAGAACAAACAAACAAGTAGGCAGCAATCAGACACCAGATTTTCCTTTCCCTATGCATGCAGCATGGTTTCTTTCTTAATCTCCTCCCAATGAACAAAAAAACACGATGTAATGTTGTTTCACTTTTCGCAACAAGAAGGAAGCCAAGAAACCAAAAACCAGGGGAGAATTGAAGTCCGCGTGGGTGAGACGGCCGGAGACGGCGCCGGAGCCAGGCGATCACCTCCTGTCCTCGCGCTGCGACGGGCTCCTCCAGAAGCCGGCGCCGTAGAAGTTCGCCCACACCTCCTTCTCCACCTCGCTGAGCTCCGCCGCCGCGGGCGTGACCGGCCACTCCATCTCCGCCGCGCCCGCCTTCTTGGACTTGACCACCGCCACCAGCGACCTGGGGGAGGCGTCCCCGGCGAGGAGCTCCTCCATCTCCTTCCTCTTGGCCGCGGCAGCCGGGCCGCCCGCCGGCGCCGGCGGCGCATGCGGATGGCGCGGCGGCAGAGCGCGGCGGGCGCGCGCACCGCGGCGAGGACGACGAGCTCGACGACGACGCACGGTAAGCAGCAGCACACAGCGGCCATCTCCGCCGCGGTCCCGCCGGCCACCTCCCCGCACCGCGGCTGCTGGCGCTCCCGCCGCCGCTCGCGCTCCCGCCGCACCTCCACGGGCGGCGACCGCCTCAGCCGCCGCTCCTCCCCAGCAGGCGACGCCTCCGCACGGCGGTGGTGCACCCTGGCGGCCATGGCGATCGAACGCTCGCGCTGGCGGGGTGTGGGCGCCGTCGTCAGAGACCGCGGCGCGACGCCATGAGGCCAAGATGCGTGCGGGGAGGGAGAGGAAACCAACCGCCGGGAGTGTCTGAGAAATGCAGAGGAGAGGGACGGCGGCAATGGCATGCGCGAGGGAGGCGTATATAAGCGGGTTCCGGGCTTCGCGCCGTGGAACCCGTTAAGCCGCTCCCTACGGTTACATCTGTGTGCATGACATGTGGGGCCAGGAGAGGCAACCGCGGGAGGAGGAACGTAGGGGGAGAGAGGCTACGAATTCCCAGATATTTTTTTCTTTTTCCCGCCACTAACAGAGCACGCCACGCGCTGAGAGATTTCCAATTCCCCATTGCTGTTTCAATGCGTAGAACACGCGGGCGTGCATGAGACCAGTCCCCCAACCAGGTTCCGATTAGTATTCGTGCCGGTTTAACCGATCGAGCTCTCGCCGCGATCGATCATGGAGGTGAGGTCGGTGAAACGAGAGGTCGGATGGCTGTTTCGTGAGTTGGTGGTGTTGAGGCTTGCATGCAGATGAGATGTTTGATGTAATGCCTCAATGCAGAAGGACAGTGGCGGCGGTTGCGCGCGAGGCCTGGTAACGCTGGACGCCGGCGACCGGGAGATGGACTCGCTGCGGTTCCGCGCCATCCTGCGCGCCACCAGCGGGCGCCGGACGTCAGGAGCTTCTCGCACGAACTCAACTCCAGGGGGCCGCAGCACCCCATGCGCAAGCCCCGCGGCGTCAACAGCCCCGAGGTCGTCAGCGCGCCATTGGATTTCTTCTTCTTGCTACTGATCGTTGTACATGCCTAGCATGCATGCATGCATGCGTGGTGACGTCTCGTTCGCTGATGCAGGAGTTCATTGGCGCCATCAAGAACAAGTTCATCAAGATCAAAGAGGAGGTGGACTCCGAGCTCGGGGTGTTCGCCGGGGACCTCGTCGGCATCCTCGAGAGGGCCGCGGCCGAGGACCAGGAATGGCGCATCTCGCTGGAGGACATCCTGGTCGTCGCGCAGAAGTGCGCGGAGATGAGCCCCGAGGAGTTCTGGGTCAAGTGCGAGGGCATCGTCCAGGGCCCGGACGACAGGCGGCAGGAGCTCACCACGGGGGTCCTCAAGCAGACGCACATCTGCATCCTCTTCATCCTCGCGCGCTGCACTCGGCTCGTGCTGTTCCGCAAGGTAGGCGGCGGCTAAGCCGAGGACAAGCAGCATGTGCTCGGCCTGCATCAGCTCAGCGATCTCGGGCTTTACCCCTTCCAGGCTGCCGGCTCAGCGGAGCTCGGACGCAAGAGCACGTCCAGCTTGAGCGAGCTCAAGGAGAGGCTCATGAGGAGGAGGATGCCGGAGCACAAGCACCTCACCATCAACTTCTCGGTGCGGCTCTTCTCAGGAGAGCCCGGTGATTCCCCTGGCAGTGGTGGTGGCAAGATATCGTCTTGGAAGAAGCTGCCGTCTCCTGCTGAGAAGAACAACCAGAATACGAGCACAGAGGCAAAGGAGGACAAGATCACCCCAAGGAAGAAGAAGGCAATAACCTGAACAAGATCGCTGTGGATGAGATTGTTGAGAGGATTGACGCTGCAATTATTCACCCGGATGGCCTGGCTTGTCCGGGGGACTCTGCCCTGAAGCTCGAGATTCCGTCCGAGTACCCAGAGGCCCAGCAAATAATTGTTGATGGAAAGCCAAGGGTGATATGCAGGATATGTGATTTTGAGATCCCGATGGTGTGCGCGAAAGGCCGCTTCATAGTATGCAAGCTGACTGATCGATGTGATTCCAAGGGCTTGAGTACCGTCCAGCGGCTGCAGAGGGCGTCCGAGGTGCTTGAGACGGTCCTCGCTTGCTTTGAAGCAAAGAGCCCACATACCGCAGAATTTAATCATCCTGAGACCACAAGAGCTAGCACATCGAGTTTAACCGAAGAAGAATCTGTTGGATCCACGGATCATGATAATAATTTGTTCCATCTATTGACGGTACCATCAACAGAATTGTTTTCAGAAGTAGTTGTCTGTCCTGTTTCAAACAATTAGAATTATTCTGTTTTGATCATAGTGGATTGTTGACATCGCGTCGATGAAATTGGCAGGGAGCACTGACACCAGCATCAGGAAGCTTGCCACAGTCACCATTGTTGACACCAAGAACTAGCCGTAGCACATTTATCCCGGTAGCCGTAGCACACTTCCTACTCGCCATCTCCACCTCTCACCAAATGGGTAACAAAGAGACTTGATAGAATCCGGCGCAGTTTCCTCTGGAAAGGTGAGCATGAATGCAATGGGGGCCACTGCCTCGTAAATTGGAATAAAGTCTGCAGGCCCAAGTTGCTAGGGGGACTTGGGGCAAAATGCTTGGATAGATTTGGTCGGGCGCTTCGGCTGCGATGGTTGTGGTATGCTTGGAAGGATCCAAACAAGCCTTGGGCAGGTTCGGAGCTCCCCTGCTTTGCCTCTGACTGCAGTTTGTTTGCTGCAAGCACCATCATCGTTCTAGGAAATGGTGAATCAGCGAAATTTTGGGAATCCAGATAGTTCTGAGGAAAATCACCGTGAGTTGGCGCCGTCTTGTTTTAAGTCAGGAGAAGAACGAGCCTGATAAAGGAACTCCTTGCATCAGGGATTTGGATCCGACTTTTGCGCAGAATCACAAATGAGGAGCAACTGCAGGAATTCTTTTGCCTTTGGCAGGCGGTGCAACAGTCTGCCTCTGACCTCACACGGAGGACCAAATTGCCTGGAGGTGGACTTCCACGGGGGAGTATTCAGCGGCCTCGGCATATAAGGCCCAGTTCATTGGTTCCACTTCGGACCACAGCTACAGGATGGTTTGGCACGCGCCAAATGTAGGAAATGCTGATTTTTCGCTGGCTATTCATACAGATAGGATTCTCACGGCAGACGGAGTTAGGCTGCTAGGGGATGGCCTCATGCAACCTCTTGCGTTCTCTGTGGATCGGACGCAGAGACGGCTTCACATCTACTGCTAATGTGTCCTTTTGCAAGGCAGGTTTGGAGGAGAGTGCTTCTACTCACACAAATCGATCTAGCTGCTCCCCAACCTTCGGAGCTCACATGGAGAATTCTGCATGGTGGAAGAAATCTCGTCTCTCGGTGGTCATGTCCAAAGGAAAGAGTTCGATGGGGTGGTTACATACGCACTATGGAACATTTGGAAGGAAAGGAATTGTAGGATTTTTCAAAACATCTACAGCTCGGTGCATCAGGTGGCAGTTTTGGTCGTCCAGGACGTGCGTAATAGATCGGCGGCCTTTGAGATGCTTGATCTTTAATTCAGCCGGTTGCGACTTTTTTTCGGTGTGAATCTAAAAGTGTAGCTTAGTCTATAGTTCTAGTGGTTCGGGCGGTCTCGACCTGCCTTGTCTTGTTGCTCTCGTGGGCTTCCGCCCGCATTTTATTTCTCAGCAGTTCAAGTCTTGTAAACCCTCTCCATTTTTCCCTTCTTAATGCATTTGGCAGAGCTCCTGCCTTTTCCTTCAAAAAAGAACTAGCCACGCAGAGTCAAAACTGACTAAACACAAGGCGTTCGTGGAACTAGAGAATTTTCAGCAGGTTTGTATATCCATCTTCAATTTTGTTTGAATGACACTTGTTTGGTTCACCCATTCTTCCCGTAGTGCTAGTTGACACAATTATCTTTTGAGGTTATCATAAACTATGTTTCTTCAATGGTCTAGACCTGTAATTTACTACCTACTGGCAGATTGAAAGTTTACTGACTACTGCTAGAGGCATTGAGAGCATAAAAAACTCTGAGTACAACTCACTGGAGAACTTGAGCTACAAGATCTGAATGCTGCTATTGACACGAGAAAACTGGATGCCCTTGTTGTGGAGACGTTTGGAAGAAGGATAGTCAAGTTACTACAGTAAGTGCACTGCCTGCTTATGATATATGTTTGCGCCCTTAGAATCTTCTTATTCATTTGTCGTTAGCAGCATATGCTCATTGCAGTTCTATGACTCAAATTGCACATACCTGAAAGTGTAGCCCTGATTGTCTTGATAACATTGTGACCTCTCAGGGAGAAATTTATCCAACTATGTGGACAAATAGATGATGCGAACACCGATTAATTAGGTCTAATAGATGAAGATGGTCCTATGGAGAGTAGCTCTGTAGCATCGACACGTCACTTTGATGCTATATCGGTGTCCGACACGTATCTAATATAGATACGACACCGACACGTCACTCGACACGTATCGGTCACGTATTGGACAATTTGATAGCAAAAAAGGTAAAGTCTAAACAAACAAGTAACTTTTTATTTGGACTTTTCAAAAGTCATAAATTTTCATATAACTAAAAGCCACTAGAGAGACTTTTTTAGCTTATTAATGGTTGGTTTTAGACTAATAACACTAAAGTTAGATAAAATTACTCACCTCTATCACGTACAAAAGCCATTAGCTTTTAAGCTGTTTAAGCCAAAAAGTGACTTTAAGCTATAAGCCAAAAAAATCTAAACCCTAAACAAACAGGGCCTAAATCTAACCTAATCACCACGATTAGAGAAAGATTAGCTAAGACATCTAATCCGCGGAAGAAAGAGCAACGATTAAAACAATCAAGGAAGAAAGAACTGTGGCTGCGAACATAACAAGAAGGATTCGGATTCAACTAGACATCAACTCAAGAGTTACATGTTACCTATTGCAAGTTAGAGTAAATTGGTATTTTGCCATCTCTACGTTGCGCTTCGTCAGAATACCATTAGTCACGTGAACTTCGCTATAATGCTATTCCGAACGTGAGTCTCACCATCAGAATGTCATTTTATATTTTCTCATATATTTTCCTTTTCTTTTCCCTCATTTTGCTATATGAGTTGACTCTTTTGCCTTGAGCTTAAACTAAATACAATAATATCAATAGCGAAATTTTATAAATAAAATATAATATATATTGACTTGAAATTATTAAAATAAAATATAATAGCCATAATAAACCTCTACAAAAGTTTCAAAAACAATAAAGTTGAATTAACCATTTTATAAAATCAAAAACAGAATGGATTCAAGCAACGTTAGCAAATGTCAAAAATTTTATAAAAATAAATATAACTGATAAGTGTCTGAAAATTTTACGTTAGTTCCCAACAATCATTATTATTTCACATAAAAGTCTCATATAAAATGAAGTTTATTTGTTATCTAATAAAATAAAAATCTGAAAACTAAGTTTTAATGCAGCAGCCTTGTCAGAATTACTGTGATTTTTCTGGACAAGATTTTAATCCACCAATTTTTCTGGATATCAATGCCTATCCCCGGATCTCAGTCAAAAAGTTTCGAAAAATTTCAACTTGAATTGATAGCTAAATTTAATGAATTCCGCGGTCTCGTTCTTTTATTTCGCAGGGGCAAAAAAGTCAACTCAAATAGCAAAATGAGGGAAAAGAAAAGGAAAATATATGAGAAAATATAAAATTGTATTCTGGCGGTGAGACTCACGTTCGGGATGGCATTATGGTGAAGTTCACGTGACTGATGATATTCTGGCGAAGCGCAACGTAGAGAATGGCAAAATACAAATTTACTCTGCAAGAGTTACAGTTTTTATTTTATTTTTATTTTTATTTTTTATTTTTGGGAGCCCCTCCGCGCCGCCCCGCTTCGGCTCCTCCGGCTTTTCAAATCAAGCCCCCTCCTCCCCTCGCCCGCTCCTGCTCCACCCTCCCCTCGCCGCCTCCTCTGCTCCCCTGCCGCGGCCGGGAGGAGGCTTCCAGAAGAGTCGGGCGGCGCCGCGCCCTACGCCTCTCGCGGAGGCCTTCTGGTGAGCGCCGCCTCCACCTCCCTAGACGTGCGCGCCCGTATCATCCTCCCCCATTTCCCCCGACCAGCCCATCTAATCGGGGAGCGCACGCTGCCTCCCACCGGCATCGGCATCGGCAACACCGCCCCTTCCCCCGCAGCCGCCGCAGCTGCTGCCACGATCCACCGCTGCCTGGCCGACCACCAATCGCCTGTGCCCTGCCTTCCGCCGCCGCCGCCTCTTAAACCTAACTGGACTCGCGTCCTTGTCGGCGGCCACCCTCCGCCCACTGCCAAGCCCGCCACCCGCAGCGGCCTTGCCGCTGGATTGGTGCTTCATTAGGTCTAGTTCCCAATGCGGGCAATGCACCATCATCTCTTCCACGCCGCGTGCGGTTTGATCTGAGGTGTAGGTTGGTTTTAGCCTTTTAGGGTCGTATTTATGTGATTTTGGGATCAGATCCAATCCCCGCGTCTATTTATAAGGGATGCTAAAAAATATTATTACCCTTTGATGGGGTTTATGATGTGTATGTCTCGTTTCGAAAGAACTTCTAATGAGATGTGGCGAATTATCTCAACTTTACGTGCTTGTTATATGTAGGTCAAAGGAGCGGAAATTAGGGATAGGCGAGGCAAAGGGAGGGATGCGGAAGTAGAGTATTGGATGTCATAATGGCGCAAGCCGCCGTTGAATCTGCTCTGAGTGGTGGCTCGTTGATTGGGAGGCCGGCGGCTGTTCCAAGGATGAAGAGAAAGACCCCTTGGAACTCAGAGTAACGCCTTGTTCCCTTGATCTATATTTCCAACCCCATGGTTATTGTATTGTCATTAAAAATGTTATATTGAACGGAATGCTCTGTCAAATGTGTATGGCATTTTCAAAAGGTTTCCAATACAACAAAGTATTTGTTGACCCTGATCTATTTCATATACATACACGAGCTATATTGCGATAACAGTGCACTGTTTAGTCAAAACTCCATTTCCTTGCCAGTTGTCACCATGCATTGTGACTTGTGAGGTTGTACTGCTGATGATAATGAGCTAATTTTGTTATGGCATATTGAAGTGGTCCAAAGAACCCCTCAATGCCCTACGACATAGGCATGTACTAAGTGGTATTTGTTTTGCCTGGTTATATATATAGCTAATTGCCTAATTCTACAGCGGATGAACCACATTTTCATGTCAAGTGAATTCTGGAGAACCATGTTACATATATGATACATGGCGAAACTGCATGATTCCTTGCCATGGTTGAACTGTTGATGGTGACAAGTTTAATGGGGACAGTCTACACAAAAGCATGACCAAATGCCGCTATTTGAGCACATGCTGCTATAAGCATCTTATAGCACAGAGTTGCAAATGAACACCTAAATATTTCAATAATTATTTGTTGCAGGGAGAGCAATTGAAGCGACACACTTCTGAAAAGCCTGCTAACGATCAATTACTTCCTCCTGTGGCATTTGACAGGTACCTCTGCTGTAATTCAGTTTAGTGATGTATTGTTCCTGTTGTGCTTTTACGACAAAACTCGATATTTATCTTGTGGGTGTAGGTCAAGCAATGGGCTACGGAACACGGAACAGCCAAAAATATCAAAATACATCAACACTCGTGTCACGGAGGTGTTTCCTGTTAAAAAATCTAGAAACCTTGGAAAGGAAAATTGTAAGGTTGGACATTTCAATCGTTACTCAATTTGATATACCTAGTGATGCTAATTGCTTGATAAGTTTTTCAAAACATTATGTTGGAGTGTTAGTTTTGTTCTAAATGTAATATTTTGAAACCAGGATGCTCTGCTGAATAATGAGAAGGCTCTTAAACATGCAGATGCTGTAAAAACTTCAAATTTTGCATCATCTTCACTCCCATGGTAATTATTTAACTAGAAGACTTAGGGTGCATGTTGTTCGAGTTCTTATGTGGATTGTTTTGTCAAAATTCAGCTGTCATGGTGACTCTGCTAAGTTGGACTCTTCTGTCCCATCACTTGTGGAGGCTGCAAAACCGGGTTTTAGGAAAATTGAGAAATGCAGTGAAAATGCTTTGCGGAGTGTATCTGAGCTTCACACTGGTGATGAGAAGCAAGCTGGCTCTAACAAATTAGATATGGTAAAGAACATCTATCTAGTGCTATAGTGCATTTTAGTATATATTATCTTGTGGGTTAATATTCCTAATGCCTTTTGATAGGAAAAAGTGCTGAAAGGGTTTGGAGCTCGTGATGCTTCTGCAGCTTCTATACTTACTGCCCCTAATGTACAAGTTGGTGATGCTCCTTTGAAGTCTTCAGACAGCTGTCCTTCTAAGATAACTATTCCAGGAAAAAAGGCTCCTATGGATCTCACCTTGAAGACTACTTTGCAGTTTGTTTCGTCATCTTCTGTGAAGTGGTGGGTGTGCATTAGCTTCTCTTACATTCCTGTCTTGTCCTTCAAAATTTTGTCTGTTAGAAAACATATTCTTCCCAAAGAAGCCTCATTTGTCTATTTTGGTTGAACTTGTAATCTATCCTAAATTGGCAATCTGAAAATTTATTTGATAAATGGTTATGTGCCTGTTAGTCTATTAGGATGCTCTACTGTTCCTGCAAAAGTTTCCATATGTTCAAATTCCTTTTGGTGTATGGTCCAGTACTCCAGTGTACCAAGTGATACTATGCCTACAACAGTTCCGACAGATGGTCACTAGGAGAAAAATTCAAAATTACTTGCAAGTTGATTTATATTGTCTTTGTTGTTATAAAATGTGGCTGTTTGTAGATTTTCTGTCCCAAAGATCCAAAGTAACAGATACTCCTGTCAATAACTCTTGCCTGTGACAGGTGTCACAAGTTAAGTACAAGTTTTGGTAGAAGCAGCATCGCTGGACCCATTGCTCAGAGTTATCATGATGGGTGTCAAAATTCGGGATGCACAAAGCCTGGGAGCAACAAGGAGCTCTTGTTCTCGAGGGCACTACAATCATGGGTGTATCCACAATCTCTGTTGCCTGCTTCCATCATATCTGCTATGGTCTCATCAACTGTACGAGGAGGTAATCACAAAATCTGAATTATTCCTGTGATTTTTTGTGGGGGTGTAACTCTTAAAAGTGATTTGCTCTTCTGGCATGTAGAAAACGACTTCCTTCTCAAAAGACATCAGGACTGGGAAGATTCGTTTCAGAATCTTTACTACATGCTCCGGAAGAACCTGTTGAATATGTTTTATGGTATCTTCTTGCTTCTCAGAGATTCATAATAACTCGTATATGTTGGAAATAAAACAATATTTATGTCATTGATTTTATGCCTCACAATGTCCTTATGACAGTTTATGCAAAATAACATTTGTCTATGGTAAGCAATGAACTGCAAGCATTCTACGTAGAGGGGAGGATGCATTTCTAGCAGTATACAATATGACTTTCTGTCTACTTTACACTTTGTTCAAAATATGAATGAGATCACATAGTAACACATTTTGCTCAAGGTCACCTTCATTCCATTTCGCGTGCCTTGGCAATTGGCAGTATTGAATTTTAATGCTCTATTAGACTATTACTCTATTGTTTTTCTCTTTAATCACAATGAACATCACTTGTGTTCTAGTCTATACGGCTCAATTTGTTGCTCTCTTCATTGGTGGAAATTGTTTGGAGAAGAAGCAGTCTTGCAATGCCTACTTATCGCAATCTACATGCGGCCTACGATCATTACTACAAAAACATGTAAGTTTTTCATTCTGTTGTTTTTCCTATTTCAGACTTTCAGTACCATTTTCACAATTTTAAAAGTGCATATATTCTTATTTTTAGACATATTATTATGACATTTTGTTGTTGCTGGCCAACCATTATGCCATTATGTTCTTACTTGCAATTTGCAAATGATACTTGATCAAGTAGATCAGCTTATTGCCTTATTGGTCACCAGTGCTATTCCAATATTTGCCCTTGTCCTTTTATCATATTTGAGGATTTGCAGCATAGTAGTCCTATGTGAGTATAAAACATTAATAATTTTGTAATTTGAACAATGCAATTTTTTTTTGAAAGCAACTTCGGTTTGTTGGTTGAAGTCATTTTTCTACCGTAATACAAATGAGATAACCTTGGTATGTTGGTCTCTAAAAGCATAGAATTGCTTGAGACAATCCAAGCTAAGCCAAGTAATTTTTAGCTCTGCCATGGCTTTAATAAAATCATTTTGTCTGTTAGGTTCATGATTGTGTGTGACTAGTGTTCTAAATAAAGGCTGTTAAGGCCTTGTAAATGGCTGTTAAAACGATAAAGGTTTTCTATCCGTTACGTTTATGGATATTTCAATGTTTATCTGTTTTATCAGGCCATTTATTCGGTTTAACAACCGTTAATGTTTAACATACCCGTTTTATCATGTTGTTTATTTGAGTAAAGTTGCAAGATTGCCATATACCATGGAACATTATGACATACATGAGATGAATGCTAGCTTTTCTTTTCATTGCCACTTGAGCTGTTCACTCATTCAATTATAATTCTTTAATTACATTCATATAATGTCATCTTTTTTTTCATGTCATCGTTGTGGATAATTGTTGATAGGCTGGTAGTTCTTTTCTGTATTCATGAAAGAAGATGAATTATATACTTATTTTGTTACTGCAAATACATGTATATATTTATCTAAATTTTAAATAGTAAAACCGTTTATAAGGCAACTTATTGTATAAACACTAATAGATAGGGTGACTGTTCGTTGACGTTTACTGTTATTTAGAATATTGTGTGTGACCATTTGACTTTGCATTGCTGTAGGGTGTTTGTTTTTCTATGCCTCATTTCAATGCCAAAGTGGAGCAGGCTACTGAAGATGACCTGATTCAACTCTCAGAAATCCAAAGACGCAATCTTGGCCAGGTTTCATTTGCTTCTTCAACCTTTCCCTTATTTGCTTTAGTCAGGCTGCAGCTACGGACTGGTTCTAAAAAAAATATCATTGAACTTGCAGGCACTCCATATAGATGCTTTATCTGATGTGGACAATACCACGCAGTCGCTCCTTTCATTTACTGGCAACAAGAGTGTTCATGGCTTATACGACGTTTTGGTGAACTACAAGTAGGATGCTTAAAAACCTTACCTAATTGTTGCACTCATTTTTATCCCTGAAATTTCATTCTGTATAATCTGATTTTTCAGGTCCTTTTTGAATTCTTTATCTGCCACAGATGTCCCAGTGTTATATTCACCAGTGCCATTTCAAAATGGCTGCCTCCATATTCCAGAGGTCATTTTATTTCTGTAGACTTAATTTTTCACCCTGCTATCTTAAGACCAAATGGTTTCCACACTTCTATTTGCATCCAGTTCTTAACCATGTGCTGTTATTATTAGACAACTTTTAGTCTTCAAGTATTTTATGGGAAAAAACGTTTTTTATTTTATTCACTGTAACAAGATGTAAAACGCTCCATTCAGAAGCCCTTATTCATCTACTTGAATTTCAAGCGGCTACATCATGTTTTTAAAAATTTGATTCTGCAATATGAAGTTACACGGGAAACTTTGATATGTCTGATGTCCTTCACTTGCCTTGTATAACGTTAAGGTTTGATATGAAAATTCGGTCTTCTGAACACATGCTTTTGCAGGTGAAATGCAGGGAGATGAGGAAAGCAGATATGGGTCTGGTCTCCTCTGTTGTGTTTGATGCAGAAGAATCTGGATCAGCTTTTGTTTCTGCGGGAGGCAATGTCTGCTACAGCATGGAAATAAAGGATACGGTTCTTCCACCATGGGTTGTTTCTGGAATCTGTGCTGCAATGAGCTTGGACACGAGGTGCTTCGATTTAACGTACGTGTGATCTCCCCCGATACAGCTTCTTCAGCTCTAAATATGTGCTAAAGAAAACAATTACCTTTTGTTGTTACAGAATTGCTACTGAGCCCTCATCCATGGGCTTAAATGTTGCCTTCAACTACATAAGCACAAATGCTCAATCGAAGACGCCTTCCTCGGAAGGATGTGTATCGTTGGGCATTCCTGACGCCGTTTTGGTTCCCTCCTTGCACTCTGCTTCGCTGCGGCGGCTCAGTTACAAGGACGGCGAATACGTCGCACACACAACTGTGTGAGGTCCGGTCTAACACCTGGAAGCATGGCTGGGAAGCTAGGCCGGTGCTTGAGTGCAAGTGCAACAACTACTTTGTTCTAGAGAAGAAGGGCTTCGCTGCCTGTTCAGTCTCTACGTCAAGGAGCCTAGCCTCAATGGCTCATCCTCATCCATCATGCAGAAACCGGAGCTCTCGTAGGTATCTCACCTCTGTCGAGGTGCTGGTTGCTTTTTGCAAAGCACTTTGTGAAATACGTTGATTTGTTATTTTAGAGCTCTGTATCATCTACAGGGCATGTTACTCTTGAATGGTAATTTATGGAGCTTCGGTTCTGGAAAAAAAACTGGCCTCCTCCAGAACTCCCCTGTGCTCACTGTTGTGCTTGTTTGGGTTCTGCCGTCCTTTTCATAGTGCATCATACAAACGTAGAAATCCTTCCTTTTCTATCTTCCCTTGGTTCGGTTTTTGCAAATCTAGTACCTTTGTGGAATCATTTGTAGATTTAGCTTTCTTTTCACTACGGAAAGTGCTCCTATGCCTGTGTGTGCAGCAGTTGGCAAGCCGCAGGGCCAGCGAGCTACCGTAGGAGGAGCAGCTCTTATTGGTAGCACGGGAAGGACTTGGGTTGTCCTGGCTGAGATGTGCAGGAGGCGGCTGAGAAGCTCGAGAGGCATGTTGCCGTTGACTGGGAGTGCAGAAGGTGACATGTGTCACTTTCGGGTGTTTTTGCTGTAGAAAATAGAATCAATTCTATAAATACGTTTGTGAGGAGACTAAATTTGTTAAAAAAAAAGAGACGGTTAGAAAAGGGGTAAATTTGCAAATGTATGGTCAGAAGATGGTCTGGGTCTCTGGGTTCAGCAGTGGACTAACAGTACTAGTCCAAATGCTAGTATGCTACTTTCTGTTGTTTCGCTTGTTTGAAAATTCTGTTTAATTGTCGTGTTCGCTCTTCTGCTATTGTATTAGCAGCATGTCCTGGGTATTGTTGGAGGTACTTAGGGTGTATTTGGTTGTCTGCACCATTCTAGTCTGCATTTCGTATGAGCTATCCGGACTAGTCTTGGCCTGTATGAGTGGATGTAAAATGAGTTGTTTGGTTGCTTGTTTATGCATCTCACGGATCTGCATTAGAGAAGCCTAATTTTGTGTTTCCTCCATCCCACATGAGTGGTGCAATTGTATCCACGGCACGGATAAGCGAAACCAAACACATGTCTAACAAGCAGATTGCATCTACTCATATGATTCGAGCACTCATGCAGACAACCAAACGCACCCTTAGTGAAGCGAGACGACAGTAACTGCTTGCTTGATGTATCCAGCTCACACGCATGCGAATGCATATGCAATTAACTGCTTGTTTGATGTATCTTGAAAATATTTTTTCTGTTCTTTTTCTAATAACCTAGTATCTGTTTTTATTTTCAAACTTTTAATTGAAAACATTTAAAATCCTAGAAATATTTAATTTAATTTCTAAAAAATTCTAGGAACCCTCCAAAAGGTTTCATAAAATTTTGAATTTATTTAATGCTTTTGAAAAATCAAAATTTAGATTCTTTCATTAAGATAGAATCACTAGAAGATTGCTTAGAAATTCTGAGCTGATCATGCTTTGAAATTTTTACGAAATGTTAGCACTGTCTTAAGATCATCTCTAAAAATTTTTCATAAAATTCTAAGCATATTTGATAAATTTAAATGTGAATGAAGATGGCAAAATCGTCTTTTCATGTACAAGTAAAAGCTAACGTAACGGTCCACTGTCGAGAGTTGCAAAAACGGGATAAAAGCTGAGATTTGATGGCAATGAAAGGAAGGGCAATTTCGCAATAGCATTTTAAGGATCCGGGCAACTTTCAGTGACAAATAAAGAATTTTCTCCCAGAATTAGGTCCCCTGCGCTACATTTTACACATTACATTGATACGAAAACTCTGCTTCGCTGCGGCGGCTCAGTTACAAGGACGGCGAATACGTCGCACACACAACTGTGTGAGGTCCGGTCTAACACCTGGAAGCATGGCTGGGAAGCTAGGCCGGTGCTTGAGTGCAAGTGCAACAACTACTTTGTTCTAGAGAAGAAGGGCTTCGCTGCCTGTTCAGTCTCTACGTCAAGGAGCCTAGCCTCAATGGCTCATCCTCATCCATCATGCAGAAACCGGAGCTCTCGTAGGTATCTCACCTCTGTCGAGGTGCTGGTTGCTTTTTGCAAAGCACTTTGTGAAATACGTTGATTTGTTATTTTAGAGCTCTGTATCATCTACAGGGCATGTTACTCTTGAATGGTAATTTATGGAGCTTCGGTTCTGGAAAAAAAAAACTGGCCTCCTCCAGAACTCCCCTGTGCTCACTGTTGTGCTTGTTTGGGTTCTGCCGTCCTTTTCATAGTGCATCATACAAACGTAGAAATCCTTCCTTTTCTATCTTCCCTTGGTTCGGTTTTTGCAAATCTAGTACCTTTGTGGAATCATTTGTAGATTTAGCTTTCTTTTCACTACGGAAAGTGCTCCTATGCCTGTGTGTGCAGCAGTTGGCAAGCCGCAGGGCCAGCGAGCTACCGTAGGAGGAGCAGCTCTTATTGGTAGCACGGGAAGGACTTGGGTTGTCCTGGCTGAGATGTGCAGGAGGCGGCTGAGAAGCTCGAGAGGCATGTTGCCGTTGACTGGGAGTGCAGAAGGTGACATGTGTCACTTTCGGGTGTTTTGCTGTAGAAAATAGAATCAATTCTATAAATACGTTTGTGAGGAGACTAAATTTGTTAAAAAAAAGAGACGGTTAGAAAAGGGGTAAATTTGCAAATGTATGGTCAGAAGATGGTCTGGGTCTCTGGGTTCAGCAGTGGACTAACAGTACTAGTCCAAATGCTAGTATGCTACTTTCTGTTGTTTCGCTTGTTTGAAAATTCTGTTTAATTGTCGTGTTCGCTCTTCTGCTATTGTATTAGCAGCATGTCCTGGGTATTGTTGGAGGTACTTAGGGTGTATTTGGTTGTCTGCACCATTCTAGTCTGTTTCGTATGAGCTATCCAGACTAGTCTTGGCCTGTATGAGTGGATGTAAAATGAGTTGTTTGGTTGCTTGTTTATGCATCTCACGGATCTGCATTAGAGAGAAGCCTAATTTTTGTGTTTCCTCCATCCCACATGAGTGGTGCAATTGTATCCACCTGGCCTGGATAAACAGGAAACCAAACACATGTCTAACAAGTACAGTTGCATCTACTTATATGATTCAGGCACTCATGCAGACAACCAAACGCACCCTTAGTGAAGCGAGACGACAGTAACTGCTTGCTTGATGTATCCAGCTCACACGCATGCGAATGCATATGCAATTAACTGCTTGTTTGATGTATCTTGAAAATATTTTTTCTGTTCTTTTTCTAATAACCTAGTATCTGTTTTTATTTTCAAACTTTTAATTGAAAACATTTAAAATCCTAGAAATATTTAATTTAACTTCTAAAAATTCTAGAACCCTCCAAAAGGTTTCATAAAATTTTGAATTTATTTAATGCTTTTGAAAAATCAAAATTTAGATTCTTTCATTAAGATAGAATCACTAGAAGATTGCTTAGAAATTTACAGAGCTGATCATGCTTTGAAATTTTTACAGAAATGTTAGCACTGTCTTAAGATCATCTCTAAAAATTTTTCATAAAATTCTAAGCATATTTGATAAATTTAAATGTGAATGAAGATGGCAAAATCGTCTTTTCATGTACAAGTAAAAGCTAACGTAACGGTCCACTGTCGAGAGTTGCAAAAACGGGATAAAAGCTGAGATTTGATGGCAATGAAAGGAAGGGCAATTTCGCAATAGCATTTTAAGGATCCGGGCAACTTTCAGTGACAAATAAAGAATTTTCTCCCAGAATTAGGTCCCCTGCGCTACATTTTACACATTACATTGATACGAAACATGGTCTTCAGTATAATAGTGTATCTCCACAACTGTGGCTAATATTTTGTGGTGCTTCCTTTCAACTCCTTGTTGCTTGTAGGGCGCAAGGGAATCTGAAGGGTATCTGGAACCTGTATAGCTACTACTATACTGTACTGTAATGAAGGTGTTTTTTTTTGTTTGTTTGTTTGGGAATAACGTGTTGCGATGTAGTTAATTTGGCAAAAAAAAAAAAAACATGGATTTGACTGCTGTATATTCAAACTTGGAGTTGGAAAAGTGCCTTTTTAACCGTCCTGCTCTGTGAGAATTTTCTGAAGCTCCGGGCTGTATTAACTGAAGCGAAGTGAAAATCGTATCATGGAACATCATGTGCTACCTTGCTGAGTTTGCAATCTCGATCTGAAAAAAGAGTGCGCGTACAACCACAATATCATGCATCATGCATGGCAACACAAAAGAATGGCTATGATGCAGAGGTGCTTCATGATGCAAGATAATACCAAGATCTTTAGTTTTATCCACTATGTAAAGAGTGTACGTACATGAGCTGGCCCTGCAGGAGCGGCGATATGCTCCAGTGGATTTGCACATATTAGACAACTTACATTGCCCATCTATAATGTATCTAGTATTTACATTCCTCAACGAGGCACATATGTAAAATAGAACCATATGTATTATAATTTACACAGCTTAAGAATTGACACATGAATTGAATCCTTCAAACCCATGCCATGCCATGCAGTACCCAGCAGCAGCAGCAGCAGCAGGGACCCCCTCCAGCCAGGGTCCTGAAGGTTTTGTGAAATGGACTCTGGAGCATACTCTCAAGGCTGATCTGCAACGATACCCCTCCCTAGCTAGGACACATACCCTGATGAAGACGAAGGCCCGTATATCTCATTCGCCTGCGCCACTGGGACATACACCACGTCTGTCAATGAGCTGTGGGTCCGGCCATAGAAAATGTACACGAAGACCCCCATCACCAGCCATACCCCGACTCGCATCCAGGTGCCACCGCTAAACAACACAAGGCAAGTTGAAAAGATTCAGAGCTCAGATGTGCCGTATGTTTGTAAGCAATTAAGCGTATATAGGTGTTTAACAGGTTGTCGGCAAAAGCAGGATTATAAGTGAAATCGTTGGATCAGGAACGCACCCCAGATTTACTAGCAAGTATGTGTTTATGAGGATGCACATCACTGGCAGCAATGGAACGAATGGGCAGATGAATCCTGAAGGAGCAGCAGCAAGATGTAAGTTTACCAGGGGAATCTAGTAGAGTGATGCAGAGAGTACTTCTATCATACCTCCCGAGTGACCAAACGAGTGCCTTCCGTCATCTTGGTCAATCCAGCAGAGCACGCCGAGGCCGGCTAGGAGCAGCAGGCCACCAAATACGCAGACGGCGCATCTAACCAGGCTGACATGGCATGGGAAAGATGCATATGTCAATTTGATAATTATTTTTCTTATTACACAGTAGAGTTTCACCATGGGATGGAAGTGTTACTCTACCATAACCAGTCATATTGCATTTTGTTCAGATACGTACAAGGGCAAGAATGTCGCAGAAGCTGAAGTTGTGAGGACAAGAACCCCAACACATACAGATGCAATGCTGCAAGCAGCTGTCTTTCGTCGCTTTATCTCATCCAACTTGCCTGCGGAATTAACAGGAAATTGATTAGCCAGAACAAGTGAAATGAAACAACTTGGAAATATAGAAGGGGTTCAAGTCAAATGCAATTGCCCAAACATACTTGCATAGAGCTGCTTCTCAATGAAGGGGTCCTTTACTGATTCTACTTCAATCACATCCTTTATTTCAGATGTCCCCTGTTGTTCATGATTCTCATCTCCAAGAAGACCCCTGACCTTCTCTTCATCATCTTCTTGGCTCAAACGGAATGATGCTTGTAGAGAAGATGGCAGGGGTACCTCATCTGGAGGAACATATCGGAGGATCAAGATGGATACGGCAACCATAGTGAATGCAAGTAGTGTGCCTACACTGACCTGCAATAAAAAATCAACCCTTTTCAGCGTAACATGTTATCTGTAAGGAAGGTTCATTAAATCACATCTTGAACAAAAGACCATAAAAAGTTGCAAATAATAACTGTCAGGTACTCAGGTGATTCCTTTATACTTACCATTCCTGCCAATTGTGAAACATCCATGAAGAAAGCAAGAGAAGCTGCACAGATGCCAGTCACGATTGTGCTCTTGACAGGAACTTGTGTTCGCTTGTTGACATCAGAAAAGAAGGATGGCAACAGTCCATCTCGTGCCATGGCCATCAACATTCTTGGCTGTGAGAAAAACGTTAAACCAGAACTTCAAATATCTATCTCATCATTAGATTAAAGTAGTATTCTGCATATGTTGGCTGTGAAAACAAACAGACGAGAAGCGAAAATCCCCATCAGGATATTCTTCAGATTTTATTCAGAAGGGGCGCAAAATAGGACAGATTAACAGACAAAAGTATTTAGGAGGATGGATTTTATCCAGCTTTAACTGCCATGGAGCGTAGCAATTCTTCAGATTTTATTCAGAAGGAGCGCAAAATAGGACAGATTAACAGAAAAAAGTATTTAGGAGGATGGATTTTATCCAGCTTTAACAGCCATGGAGCGTAGCAATTAGCAAACATTGTAGTGTTATTGAGCTTTGTTTCAACTTGAGCTGCCCATTAGAATAAAGCTCCATCTGTTCCATATGGTAAAATGTGCATGTAGTGTTAATCACGTGAAGAATGCTATATCCACTTGGCTCATTTTCTATGCATTCGAATTACAGAAGCATGAGCCACATATTGATTTAGATATCTCTATACCTGTGGCAGAATTGATCCCATCAAGGTTGAGCAGAGAGCAAGAACAGCACCAGTTGTTACAAGGTACCTAAAACAAAATAACACAGTAACAGCCTCAGTGGGAAGCACACTAGACCAGCTAAGGTGAAATTGGAGGGGGCGTCAAAAGGAGTCCTTACGTTGCCCAGTGCATCCCATGTTTTGCAAAGGCGGATGAAATTGGGGTATCTGGGTCCATAGCAAAGTATGGCACCAGACCAACAATAACAACTGAAACCAACATGTACAACGAACAGCAAATTGACAATGCTGTTCCTATTCCCAATGGCAGATCTCTTTGCGGATTCTTCACCTGTAAGAAGTTAAGATAAAATAATTCTCATCTCTCAATAATGCCACTGATCCAGCAAACATACAAGGTTCCAAATCAATTTGGAAAATAAGACCTTTTCTTACCTCCTCAGCAGCGCTAGCAACTGAATCAAAGCCTATGTAGGCAAAGAAAACAGTTGCTGACCCAGCAAGCATTCCATTCACTCCATACGGGAAAAATCTGAAAAGAAAAATGTGTAAGTGCACCACTCGCCAACTTGGAGAAAACCAAAGCACCAGGCATTTTTTGCCTTACCCTCCAGCCACCTTATAGCCGACCCATCCTGTTTGGAATCCAATGTAGCTACCAGCTATAATAACAAATAGCATAACAAAGCAGTTCAGGACTGTCACAACACCTTGTACAAATGAACTCTGTGGAAAGAGAGAGAGAGAGAGTAAAGATCGCACACCATACTTATCAAAAAAAGGAACAAGATGGATATTTTTGAATTGGAAAAACTAGCAACCTCTTTTATCCCCACACAAAGCAGAGCAGTGACAATGAAAACCAGGGCAGCAGCACAAGGATCAACAACAACATCTAACCATGGAAGCTCATGGCGTGCTAGAATCCACGGCAGGCTATCCGGTCCTCCAAAAAATGACGCCTGAAAACATAAACTGAGTTTGTTAGCAGAGATGGAAAATTCAGCTATTGATCAACATTCTGCAGGAACAAACCAGATGCAACGGAAATCCCACTTACTAGATTGGGAGATATGCCACGGGCAACAGCTGATCCACCAATCGTATATTCCAGTATCAAAGCCCAACCAATCAACCATGCAACTCTAGATAATTGAAACATTGAACAAAGTGAGAACACCAACTCAATGGAAAAGACACGATGCCCTTCATGAACAATGTTTACTCCATTATATCAGTAATTTACCCTTCACCAACGCAGATGTATGAATAGTGGTAGGCGCTTCCTGCGGAAGGGCAACGGCTAGCAAGCTCCGCATAACAGAAAGCTGAAAGTGCAGCTGCTACTCCGGCTATCAGAAATGAAAGTGTCAACGCCGGGCCAGCATGCTCCCGAGCAACTGTCCCTACAAGAACGTATACTCCAGCTCCAATCGTCGAACCAACGCCTGATAGATAATGCAAATGTTTCATGAGAAATACTATCATAACTGAAACGCTGGTCAATACATTATACATCACATAAGCTCTACAAAATGTAGAAAACACTATCTGAACTCCAGAAGCGTGTAAACATTCTTACATCAAAATAGGCTTGCGATAGTTTTTTCTAGTAACACTCTATGAACTAGATGATTTGGCACAACGAATCCAAATAAGTTTATTTACATCATCAAGATTCAGAAGTTGGAATCCTAAGGGGGGCAACCACCCACCCTACCAACACTGAACCAGTAACAACCAAGTAGATGCACAGCAAGAGCTAGACATAGCTGAGTTATCAACTTCAGATACCTCTCAACCTTCCTTGAAAACTAAGAACGAGTGAAACTTACGAAGTGCGACGACGAACCACGCCAGTCAGCTGAATTTCATGGCTGAATCAAAGCTTTCCTAAACTCTAGCTCAAGTTCAGTATCTAACAGCTTTAGGCTTTAGCTGCTCTCTGATAAGTGACACCGACAAATCGAACGCTAAAACTTTACAGACAGATCACACCCACCAATCTACAGAGCAAGTGACTCCAACAATAATTCACAAAAATCCAACAGATTCTACCACAAAGCTTGCACCTACAGCAAAAAAAACACCAAAATTTACCCAAAAAAGCACCGCAAAGCAAGCACCTTTCCCACATAATCCCCATATAACCCATCCAAATTAACCCAAAAACTAAGAAAAACTCGCACCAATTGCGACCAGCTGCGTGATGGAGAGCTCCTTGGCGAGCTGGTGGCCGCCGCCTGCGCGGGCCCGATCAGAGTCCACCTGCTTCCGCCGCATCAGCCCCCAGATCCCGCCGCCCCTTCCGGTGGCCGCCTCATCGAACCCCATCAAGATCCCAATAACCGTAGATTCAGTCCACCAAGAAACCGCGACGCGCCACCAAAAAGGCGCGGTTTTTTCCGACACGGTACAGTTCGATCGGGGGGACGGCCAAGGCGCGATTTGGCGAGAGCGCCGGGGATCGTCCCGCGCGCTCGATAAGCTGCAGCTCCCTCCCGCCTCTTCTTGCTTGAGCTGTGGGGATTCCTGGGAGGAGGAAGAGGAGTGTGTTTATGGGCAGCCTGACTACAAGTAGTACTTTCTATGTATAGTAATTGCCACTCATAATATATTGTCTGAATTTTGACATTTTGAGAGCCTAACCCACGCGCAGTGCCATGCCACGTCGATCTTATCGCGGCTATAATGAAACATAAATGGTTAAAAATTGACTAAGGCGATATTTACTATGGTCACACCCGACGTACCAAATCTCCACTTGATTTTGTTTTACCGAATGATTAGCTTGGCCTACCGTCACCTTCCGTACGTGCGAGGAACTTGTAAAGGAGCTTCCTAGGCTGTGCGTAGTCAGGGTTCAAAGGTAAAATAAATTTAAATTTTTTCAAATTGCTACCGTGATTTTAGTGAATTTTACTGAGATTTCAGTCTTTTTTGAACTGACATGATCACAAATTTGATGTTTTTAATTTTTTTGACCAAATTTCACACCGATTTTTTTATAGAGAATTATAATGTCTTTTATTAGGAATACATGTGAAAATTTTGTAAAAAAATTACACATACAAATTATGACATAAAAATAAAAAAGAATTGCAGCGGCTTTTCCTCTGTTAAGTCTCATACGCATGTAGCTTTGCTCATATGTGCACTGCCCAGTTAACTAATTGTATCGTAGGAAATTGAACCTTACCGAACCTAAAATCCAAATGCGAATCGACGTACAAGTAGAACTAGATATCGTATGCATCCAGGGCTAGATTATTGTCCCTCATTCATGAATCATTGGAAATTATTCTAAATTTATATTTTAGTTCCGTAGTAGTTCTTAATTCACTAATCACTGAAACATACTCTCGAATTTATGTCTTCCTTTAGAATGCTAAAATTAACGCAATAACCTTTTTCTTTATGCTAGATGCAGAGTGTACTGTTCTATAATTCAACCGGAAGGGTTGGGGGAGAAGTACCCTTAATTATGTTTTTACTTTGTATGATTACTTGCCCACACCATCTGTACTATCAGATTTGCTGAAACCGGTGTTCAACCAGTTGAGAGAGCACAACAGTTAGTACTTTTGGTTCATGAAACCTCTCATGCATGATGTGTGCGCCTCCTCCATGATACATCATGTAAGATCTTGCATGAGAAAACGAGGCTGTTATGTTAACACGATATTTTACGTGCAAATACTTAGTATTTTGCATTTAAACATATAGAAAATGTAGATAAATACTTGTATAATTTTTTTCTAATTTTTTCTAGCCTCGAAAGACCATTTCACAGGTATTAGAAAGGGTCAAAATTTCGGTCATTTTAGTCAAAATTTCGGTTTTACCGATCTTGAAATTATAAGATTTCAAACTTGATTTTTGAATTTCGGGCGAAATTCTAAAATCTCGCTGAAATTTCAGATTTAGACCGCCCTGAGATGCGATCTGAAAATGAAATTTGAAACCTTGTGCGTAGTCGTGTCAAAAGTTTTTCTTCCTTGGAAGTAACATCTGCACGGTGATTCCGCATCTTTACTACTTATATAAAGCTCATGGGATTGGAGCCCTCCAAGGTATGCCATGTCATCGCCTTCACAAGGAGGCCCTCCAGAAAAATCAAAATTATGTATAGGTTCTTCTATCGGTTATTTTGCAAAAAACCCATAGTTTCGTATATTCGCGAATGGGTCCTCCACCAGTCTTTTTTGCAATCTATTGGACCCTCAAGGTTCTAGAAATTTATGAATAGCTCTGCGCCCTATAGCAATTTTATATGAGATCCTTCGTGATATTATGCGGAGACCCCTAGAGTTCTAGAAATCCAGCGTATCCCACTCTGCATGGCATAGCACGCAAACCCATCTAGTAGTAAATTATGTAAGCTGAAAAGAAACACACACACACACACAACACACACACACACACACACACACACACGACACACACCACGCGTCGCTAGCCTAGGCCCAAAAACAACCTCCTGCTCGAAACAATACCCAGAGTATTTAATGAGGTTGGCGATATTGATCGTAAAATAAATATATGATAGTAAGCTGTTGAATACATGTTAGTAAAAGATACCGACATACCAAGCAATAAAATCTTATACTGTCGGAACTAAAAGTTGTATCCATAGAACGTAGTAAAATCATATGAAATATAAAAAAAATGTTACATTTTCTTGAATTGTAGTAAAAGGTTGTATGCACATTAGTTAAAATATCAAATCCTCCATAGTAACTGTCGGGACCCGGATTACCAAATCCGACCCCTCTGTGTTTCAACCGTGCTAGTCCAGAACAGCTAGCACACACAGCCATACAGTGATGATAACACAGACATATCATAAAGTAAATAACAACAATAAAGCAAAAGAGTGTAAACATCATCACATTATTACCAGTATCGAGTCTTACGGCTTAAATGAGAAAGTAGAAGCGGAAAATATAGCAACAAAAAGAGCCAATCAGTGTGCCCACAGGCAACCGACTGGGGTACGCTCCCTAGTAGTCCGGGTCTTCCTCATCAAAGTCTTCACCACAGATGTTGAACGGTGGAATGCACGCTCTTGGATAGCTAGCTCTGTCCTCCTCATCTGCTTTATGGAATAAGCAGCCCCGCAATAAAAAGCGAGGGTGAGTATGCAACATACTCAGCAAGTCTTGGAAACTTAATGCAATTAACTAAATGCAAGGCTTGAACAAAGGAAACATATAGGGTTCATTTGCATAAAGCGAAATTGAAATTTAAATACAAGTAATAATTTCATAAAGCAGCATTTCACAAAATGTAAATAGCATAATTAATTAAATTTGAAGTATAACAATTTTTCAGGTTCCAACTACCTGGTTGGCTCCAACCGCCAAGCTAAAATCCGGGAGCTCTAGCCGCTCGCGGATTCCCAACCACATTTTCATTTTAAATCAAATCATCATTTTTCCATTTAAAACCAAAAACCAGAAAATCTACTATGTGAAAGCATTCCACGCTTGCCCTTGTCCGTGGGCACGGCTACTTAAGTAGTTTTGACTCTGCAGAGTTGGTACACTTTACCCACACGACATGATCAACCCTTTCGCCAAGCTATTGACACACTTCCTTTGGTGTACCGGCAGAGAGATCATGACAAGGCCTTTACAATGCATATACTGCTACTCGACTCGCTAAGGTTTCACATTGTTAGGGCTACCCGCCAATCTGAAGCCCCTCTTGCGCTTGCAAGTACCCTCCTAAAAACACAGAGGGTCGAGGATGCGCCTAGAGGGGGTGAATAGGCGTTTACAAAATTCGATCGCTCACTAAACAATTCGCTCTAATCAATCCCTATGTCAAAACCTAGTCAAATATATATGCGGAAGCGATAAATAGGTTTTGACAATTAAAGCATAAATCAACTAGGCTCACTAGTGCACTAACTAAATTTAAGTCTCTACACTAGAATTGCTAAATTGAACAATCAATTAATACTAAGCAATTCTAATACATTCAAGCAATTGTTAAATATGCAAAAGGTAAATACTTGAATGTAAAGAGACAAGGGACAATCGATGTTTTTTCGTGGTGTTCGGAGACTTGCCGGTCTCCCCTAGTCCACGTTGAGGCAATCCCGACCACTCGGACGGCTCCCGCCGAGCACCGCCTCTTTCCACTAGTCGTGGTTTTCACGCCGCGTAGGCTCAACCCGAACCTTCACAAACTTGCGGGCTTCTCACACCTCGAGAGCTCCGCAAGACGACGCCCACGCCGCCTAGGAGTCGGCAACCTCCAAGAGTAATAAGCTGCTCCTTCGCTTGAACCTCACCGGGCACAACAAATGCGCTCCGGTGATCACCAAGTGTAACACATGCACAAGGCCTCCCTCAAGTGCAACACATGCACAAGAGGCTCTCAATCACTTCCTAATTGCAACACATGCAATTAGTCTCACTCTTAAGCTCAAGAGGCAAATGGAGAAGAGCAACACATGCACACAACTCCTACACACAGCAACAACTTGCCCAACAACCCCAAGGCCTCCTTTTATAGCCTCCATGCCAAAACTAGCCGTTGGGGGCTCAAACGGCAAAACTCAGAACCCTAAGACTACCGCCCTAATAGGGCCTAGAGTACCGCTCCATCAGAACAACGGCTATAAATCTAGCTGCTCTTGTGAGAACCCAGATTACCGCCCTCGAGCGGTAGTACCGCCCTAAGGGCCTAGTAGTACCGCTCGACACACAATCGCAAAACAAATAGCTCTGTTAAAAACCTACCGCGCAAAAACCCAGTATCAAGACTTATGTACTACCGCCTCAAGCCCCGGTAGTACAAGCCACAAGGAGAAAGCCGATTAACTCCAAATCCGATTCTCCGAAAACCAAACTTATTCTTTGAGCCACAAAGATGATCAACACATGATCATACACACGCAAAACACATTTGCACCAATTTTGCTCACGCCAAGGAATTCAAACCAAATCGCAAAACGCATTTCAAGAACCAACTCAAGAACTATTTGCAAAACGATAAGCAAATCAAACTCGAGTTTATGAGATTAATCCCCTAGCCATGTGAAGGTCATCACAAACCGGTCAACTTGCCAACACCGTTGCAAGCCCCACTCACATGCTATCGAATTCGGACTCATAAACCTCGGTTTATTCGACAACGAACTTGCAAATAACGCAATAAACACATTTCATGCTTGAGCACTACTCTTTGCAACACATGCAAAAGTCTAGCTCCAAGCAACATCAAATCAAGATGCATGAACTCTCTAATTGCAACACATGCAATTCTCTAGTTCTATGCAACACCAAAACCAAACTTCAACTAAAACCAAATCACACGTATGAGCTCTTTACTCGCAACACATGCAAGCCTCTAGCACATACAAACCACAAACACATAAAATCATGCTTGAGCTCTCTCCTTCTGCAACACATGCAAAACTTAGCTCCAAGCAACAACACGGTTTTGGAAAGATTGTTTTGAGAACCAAAACATGAAGCTTCAACTAATGCAACACATGCAAAAATGAACTTCGCGCAGAAGCCAACGCACTAGCTTATCCTATTTGCAACACATGCAAATCAAAGCATTATGCGAAAACCAAATACAACCAAGCATAAGTTTAACCCATTCGCAACACATGCCAAATGGTTAACCCTCATGCAAAAACCAAATTCAAATGGTTTGAGCTCGAGTGAACGCGGAATGAGATCACCAACACATGATGAAGCTCAAGCTAGGGAACGACCCCTCTTAATAGCACGGCGATAAAACCTTAGACTCAAATACTTTAAAGTCCTTAGCCTATCTAATTATACTTTCGCCGCCGCGCGCAAGCAATCCCCTTTGGGGTCTTTATGATCATCACTTTGATACTCCCCCGGGATCTCCACTCGACTCCTCTTCGGGATCCACTCTTGACGCCCATCAACTCATGATGCCGTCCTTGTCCCGTTCTCATTATCTCATTCATCTTTGGACCTAACTCAATCACAACTCATAAAATAGTTAGTCCAAGATGCATGGTTGTCTCAATTATCTCTTGCACTCCATTAACACATAATGGATGCCTCTAGATCAATTGAGCACAACCCTAAATCAATAGAAATGATTTATGTGTCTTAAGTACAATAATGCAACTCATGCTTTATTATACTTAAGAACTATTCATTTGTCCTTAACTAATCACGGAACACCATCAACACATGATGAAATGTTCGTTAATGATTAATAAGACAAATGAACTCAATTTAAATTATCATTTAAATTGATATGAGTATATATTAACTACACAAGTTTTCATATACTCATGTTGATGGAAAGTAATGATCCATTATATGTAAATTGTATGGAAATGATCATTACTCTAAATCATCAACTAAAGAATACGCCCCACATGTATATGTGCATAAGTGTGATTGACTTGGATATAATATGCACATATTCAATTTGATTGCATTGGAACATATCCTATATTTCCACGAGTATACTTATAACTAGGCAATTCAATATATACTCAAGGATTTAGTTTCTTTGTCTTGATCCTTATATGTGTCAATAACTAATCGATCAATACAAAGAGACTTTCAAGTTAAACTACAAACTCCCCCTAAATATGTGCATCCATGTAATATAAGGATTGAGAAACATAATGCACATTTTGTGGTTAATATAATGGGGACATTCATACTTTAACTTGACTCCAAAGTATGCAACTAATATTAGAATGAATATGCAAACATACCTTGGGTTTTCCATTTTTCAATGTGATGAGACTAATCAAAGATATTCTAAATAAACAAATTAGTCTCGATATAAGATTTGTCATTAATAACAAAATCACATTAATGGATAATCACAATATTAGATTTGTCATTAACACCAAAACCATAACTAATGAAGGTTGAACTTACAATCTCCCCCTTTTTGGTGATTAATGACAAATCCAAGCTTAATAAGCGCATTTGGGTTAAAACTAACATATTAGGAGAATTTAAGCTATTTGAATGCATATGCATATTTTAAACAATATAAGCATGGACAATTTAGAATGCATATGAGAATCAATTCTCCCCCTTAATCATATTAAGCTCCCTTTTTAAGCCAAATGATATTAAGCTTCCTAATTCTCCCCCTTTTGGCATTAAACACCAAAAAAATGGAATTCTAAGATGATTTATCCATTTTTAACTTATAGAATTGTAACTTTTTATTCTCCCCCTTTTTGGCAAACATTTTTAAATATTCTCCCCCTTTTGATTATTCAATTATTCTCCCCTTTTTGGCATTTAACAATTTCTTTTTTTAATGAAGGTCATACAAGAATTGAAATAAACACTTATGACCTTGGCAGGGAATTAAGATTTCAAACCGAATAAAAACTTGAAAGGTCATTCAAAAAGTAAAACAAGTTTTTATTTGAAATATGGTCTAGAAAATGAGGAAAACTCGTAAGGAGACCGTATTTGGATTTGTGGATACCACTTGTAAAAATACCACTTGTAAAGATTAGGCATGAAAAACGAAGTAAGGGTATCACACGGTTTATTTGAAACACATTCAAATAACTCACTCCTCATTTTATTAGGCTTTGCACATTTTCAATATGATTCTCTTGAAGAATCCAACAATTTGCCTAAACGGGTTAACGAGGAACCCAAAAGAATAAAGACCACTTTGAGAAATAGATACCACTTGTAAATTTAATCTCAAGGGCTTTGCTTGAAGACTCAAAAAGAAATGAGCATTCTTAAATTTTAATGAAGAACAATGCTCAACTTGAGGTTTTCCTCTTTTGTGTATTTCAATCCATAAAGACTCTCACACAGAGAAATCTTAAGTAGTTGAACTTACAATTTTAATTTGAGAGGAAACTCTTACTCTAAAATGTGGGTATCGGAATAATGCTACAAAGAGGCAATGAAATACCACTTGTAGAAAATAATTGAATTTAATGATACCACTTTAAAAAGGAATCCAAATAATCAAGGATATCATTAGAAGAAATGAACAATAAGAACCATGATACCACTTGGAGAAAAGAAAAACTCAATGATACCACTTGTAAGCATATGGAATGAATAAAAGCTCCATTGATACCACTTAGGATCAAATCACAAAGATTGATACCACTTGAAAGAATTTTCGATAGCATCGATGAGTATCATAGCAATATTCTCAGAGCAATAAGTACTTACGGGTATCGAAAGAAGAAAAGCTCAAAATAGATTAATGAAATCCAAAAAGATTTAGTATCAGAGCAAAACAAAGACATGATATCACTTGGAAGCAATTAAGTGCCCAAAACTTGCAATGAATAAACTCCCCAAGATGTTCAACAAGTGAATTATGGAGTTATTTGCATTTGAATTGCGCAAGTTTTGTCTTTTCAAAAGATCAAGTGAAAATCACTCTTTAGTTCATTTAAAGTGCTCATAACTGATACCACTTGAAAACATGATCAAATAAATTTCAGAGCTTTTCAAATTTTGCACAAAAGAACTTTGGGATTACAAGAAACTTTTCCAAAAAGAATTTTTGAAAAATCACATTCCAATAAAAGATTTCCCAAAAACAAACTCGAGAAAATTCTGAAAAATCAGAGCCAACACTGCCAGGCCAGTACTACCGCTCACACAGGCCGGTAGTACCGGGTTTATGGTATTATCACAAGACCAGGTTTGGTAGAGTACCGGTCCCGACCGACTGAACTTCTGCTTTTGCAAATTTTTGGCAAAAATGATTCAAATGAAGTCCAATTGATTTGAAAATTTCCAAAAATATACTTTGGACTATTTAGAGGGTTTTGCAAAAAGAATTTTCTCAAAATCAATTTTATTTTGAAAGATATGGCAATTTGCGCTTTGAGGCATAAAAGGAAATTGTTTTTCACGAAAAGCCTCAAGATGCAATTCAATTTGGATTTCATGCAATTTTGATTTTCTTGGCTTATATTGGTGTATGAAGAGTGTTTATAGCCAAGATTTGATATAAAATCCAACTTGAATGCCAACATTTTTTCATATTGCTAGAATAGGCTCTTTTGGATCAAATCAAATTGTTTTTGAGCCAAATTAGTTTTCAATATAGAGTTTTTCATTTTGGAAGCTTGTAAAACATTAGAAATATATAGTAGAATAATTTTACAAAGCTTTTCACAAATTTGGGCCTTTTAAATATGATTTTTGACTTTTAACCTAAATAGTCCAAATGAAGAAGCAAAGTCAAATCCAATCAACACAAGGATTCAAAAGAAGCAAGAGGTAAGATATAAATATTTGAATTTTGTGTATGAGTCTAAAATACCATTTTGAATCACAATTCTACACAAGAATTGATCCAAATGGAGAAACTCACTAAGTGCAATAATATGACCATTATGGGTCAAGTATAGTTTTTCGGCGAGTTTCAAAATCAAATAACTTTTAATGAGTTGGTCTTTTGAAAATCTTTTGAACACAAGAGTTGTTAAGAATGACCAACTCTAGGATTTTCATTTTGGAATTTCCTTCAAAATCTTTTTACTTTTATTTCTATGAAAATTATAAGTTTAAATCAAAATCAAGATACTAGTAACTAGTTTTTGACGTTAAAACTCATTTTCCTTTTAAAATAGATTTTGTGAAGCCAAAACCTTTGAAAAACATTTCAAAAGCATTTGTATACATTTTAAACTAGTTTTTCACAAGATTAGTAATAGAGTATACAAATTTTGAGTTTTGGCTAAATGGTTGATTTGAAAATATATATATATGCACTTATATTAATATGGGCACACGTAGGGATGTGGTACACATGAATATGAATTAACACTCCCCCTAAATATGCCACTATTAAACTTGCTCAAGATTTGCAATAAGAGAATAGATAAGAGGCGAGAGCAAGTGGCCATAACAAGTAATCTAAATTGATTTTCATTAATATTTCAATATAACCTACACAAGGCTATAAGGCATAATAGTAATCAATTTAAATACTTGTTACCTGAGATGGTATTGGCTCATGATGGACTTGATAATCTTCTTGCTTGACACCACTTGTAGACAAATATAGTCCTTCCCCTCTTGAGTGAGCAAGCGTCCAATCCATCTCATATCACCTAAAAATCCTTTTAGGCGATCTTTGGTACCCAATCCTTGTTGGGTCCGACAATGTTAGTCACAATAGATTTAGGAACCCAAATGGTCCTAATTTTAGCATTTTTAAATTGACTAACATATCTAGGAATAGTTTTGCGATAATTATTCCTCCTAAGCAAAATATTTGGATTTAAGTGAGAGGACTTAGGAGGGCATTGATACTTTGCAAAACTATTTCTAGTTTGATCCTTTCTAAGCATATAATTATTGAAATTATGAAATGGCTTAGAGGATCTAGCATTTCTAGCAAATGTTTTGCTATAATTATTTTTCCTAAGCATATGATCATCATGAATTTTCTTATTCTTAGGAAATCTAGCATTTTGAGCAAATGCATTTCTAGAAATACTCTTCCTATGCAAATGTATATCATTTTTAGCGGGCATAGAGGACTTGACAAGCTTGGCAAACACATTGCCATTCTTGTCCTTCCTAAGCAAATAATTTTCATTAATAAAAATAGGCTTAGAAGTGATACCTTTGGGACAATCTTTACCGAAATGTCCCTTTTCCCGGCAATTGAAGCATGTCACGCTATTTGGCCCTCTCTTAACCGATTTGACTTGCTCCTTGCCGGTTTGCCTCATTGTTGATGTTGTGGCCTTGTTATCCACTTGATTAGGGCACACGGAGGCGAGGTGGCCCTTTTTGTTGCATGCGAAGCATTTGATTGTCTTCGTGTGTCGCGCATTATGCCTCGTCTTGCTGTTCTCCCTCTTGGAGTTGTAGCCGAGTCCTTGCTTATCTTGAGGCGCCCTTGGCTTGCTCAAGATTTCGTCGAGAATGGCCTTTCCCTTTACGCACCTCTTCAAGTCATTTTCCAATTTAATGACTTGGGCCTTGAGCTCATTATTTTCCTTTACAAGGTTAGCATCTAAAGACATAGAGAAACTAGAAACAATTTTATTAGAGCAACAAGGTATATCAATTAAATCATTGCAAGAAGTGGACATATCAATTGTTGATGAAATATTTGAATTGACATTTAAACAAGGCATTTCATCAATTAAATTACATGATATTCCTATATCCACCTTTGGCTTGGTGAATTCCTTGAAAAGAATTTTCTCATGATTTTCTTTTAGAACATCATAATCATTTTGAAGTGATTCATGTTCTAACTTTAAAATTTTATATTTCTTTTTCTCCTTTCCAAGGAATTCATTTAGCTCCTCTAGCATGTTCATTAATTCATCATAAGAGGGCTCATTTTCGGCGTCACTTACCTCATTTTTACCTTTTGCCATGAAGCAACGAATTTTTGATGGGAGTGATAATTCGTCGTCGCTTGAGGCGGAGGTTGAGATTGATGGGGATGCCGGTTCATCACTTGATGTTGAAGTTGAATCCTCAACCGACATTTCATCCTCATTGCAATTCTCACTTGATATGGATGATTCAAATTCGTCTTGAAGCTTTATCCACATTTCATGAGCGCTCTTGAGATTGCAAATGAGATTGAAAATATCTACGCTCACAACGCTAAATAAAACGTTAGTAGCTTGAGCGTCGAGATGTAGACATTTCTCCTCTCCTTTAGTTGGAGCAATTTCATTTAGTGGAGAAGAAATGCCGACATCTATGATCCACCATATTTGTGGGCTCATGGATTTAAAATGATTAATCATAAATATTTTCCATGAAGCATAATTAGAGCCATTAAGCACATGTGGATCGTGAGAGTGCACTAGACCACTAGGCGCCATCCTTTTTACTCTCTAGACGGTTAAGCCTAAAATGAGAGTGACCGTGGCTCTGATACCATTTGTAGGGTCGAGGATGCGCCTAGAGGGGGGGTGAATAGGCGTTTTACAAAATTCGATCGCTCACTAAACAATTCGCTCTAATCAATCCCTATGTCAAAACCTAGTCAAATATATATGCGGAAGCGATAAATAGGTTTTGACAATTAAAGCCTAAATCAACTAGGCTCACTAGTGCACTAACTAAATTTAAGTCTCTACACTAGAATTGCTAAATTGAATAATCAATTAATACTAAGCAATTCTAATACATTCAAGCAATTGTTAAATATGCAAAAGGTAAATACTTGAATGTAAAGAGACAAGGGACAACCGATGTTTTTCCGTGGTGTTCGGAGACTTGCCAGTCTCCCCTAGTCCACGTTGAGGTAAGCCCGACCACTCGGACCGGCTCCCGCTCGAGCACCCGCCTCTTTCCACTAGTCGTGGTTTTTCACGCTCGCGCGTAGGCTCAACCCGAACCTTCACAAACTTGCCGGGGCTTCTCACACCTCGAGAGCTCCTCAAGACAACGCCCACGCTGCCTAGGAGTCGGCAACCTCTAAGAGTAATAAGCCGCCTTCGCTTGAACCTCACCGGCACAACAAATGCGCTCCCGGTGATCACCAAGTGCAACACATGCACAAGGCCTCCCTCAAGTGCAACACATGCACAAGAGGCTCTCAAATCACTTCCTAATTGCAACACATGCAATTAATCTCACTCTTAAGCTCAAGAGGCAAATGGAGAAGAGCAACACATGCACACAACTCCTACACACAGGAACAACTTGCCCAACACCCCCAAGGCCTCCTTTTATAGCCTCCATGCCAAAACTAGCCGTTGAGGGCTAAAAACGGGCAAAAACCTATAAACCCGGTACTACCGCCCTAATAGGGCCGGTAGTACCGCTCCACTGTAGCAACGGCTATAAATCTAGCTGCTTGAGAACCCTAGATTACCGCCCTCGAGGCTGTGTAGTACCGCCTCAAGGGCCGTAGTACCGCTCGACACAACCGCAAAAGCAAAGCTCTGTTAAAAACCTCTCAAGCGGCAAAAACCCTAGAGTCAAGACTTGCGGTACTACCGCCCTCAAGCCCCTAGTAGTACTGCCACAAGGAGAAAGCCGATTAACTCCAAACCGATTCTCCGAAAACCAAACTTATTCTTTGAGCCACAAAGATGATCAACACATGATCATACACACGCAAAACACATTTGCACCAATTTTGCTCACGCCAAGGAATTCAAACCAAATCGCAAAACGATTTCGCAACCAACTCAAGAACTATTTGCAAAACGATAAGCAAATCAAACTCGAAGTTTATGAGATTAATCCCCTAGCCATGTGAAGGTCATCACAAACCGGTCAACTTGCCAACACCCGCTGCAAGCCCCACTCACATGCTATCGAATTCGGACTCATAAACCTCAGTTTATTCGCACAACGAACTTGCAAATAACGCAATAAACACATTTCATGCTTGAGCACTACTCTTTGCAACACATGCAAAAGTCTAGCTCCAAGCAACATCAAATCAAGATGCATGAACTCTCTAATTGCAACACATGCAATTCTCTAGTTCCATGCAACACCAAAACCAAACTTCAACTAAAACCAAATCACACGTATGAGCTCTTTACTCGCAACACATGCAAGCCTCTAGCACATACAAACCACAAACACATAAAATCATGCTTGAGCTCTCTCCTTCTGCAACACATGCAAAACTTAGCTCCAAGCAACAACACGGTTTTGGAAAGATTGTTTTGAGAACCAAAACATGAAGCTTCAACTAATGCAACACATGCAAAAATGAACTTCACGCAGAAGCCAACGCATATATGCGTTGCTAAAAGTCCGTATATGCGTTGCTAGGGTCTATACCAACGCATAATTATGCGTTGCCTATGCTACCGCTGCTAGGGCTATTGCAACGCTTATATATGCGTTGAAAACCCTACTAATAACCGTTGCTAAATTGCAACGGATATTTATGGGTCAAACAACGCTTACATGTGTTTGTGCCGCCCATGGGCAGACTTACCTCTAAAGCTTGTTGCAACATTTATATTCAATTGTGGCAATGCTTATATGCGTTGCAAGAAATTAACCATTGGAAAAAATAATTAATATTTATTTGGAGCCAAATAAATATGTACAGATGCTAATGCATTTGAAACTTTTCCGAGATCATCCAAGGCACACACATAGGAAATAAGCACAAATCGGTCTATATTAAAAACAAATATTCACATTATAGAGTAGCATCCACAAATTAATTCATCACATAATCTGTGTTCAAACATTTTTGCTGTGATAGCAAGATATATACAAAGGAATCCTCTTAAATCAAAGTCATGACAGATCTTGATCCAAAGTAAATGAGAAGCAAAGCACTAATTTCAATGGAAGCCCTCACATCCTCAAGTAGTCATGTCAGCGGGTCCCAAACTCGAAAACAAAATGGAAAGAAAATATTCAGGGCAAGTCAATCGAAACCAACATTAATTATTTTCGAGGTACTATATTCAAACTGAGAGGAAGTGTAAAAGTTAGAAACAAGCAATGTTAGAAACATCACCTTGTGGTCAAATAAAACAAAATCCCCATGTTGTTATTCATGATGGGATCAAATAGTTGTTTCAATCGCAAATGGAATTGGAATAATTTAATTCAAAGGCAATAGTTAGGAAAACAATGCCTGTTAAGTATCATGATAGAACATACACAACTTGAAGGCCATGCTATAGGATCGCCGCCACGTCTCCAATAACCTCGAAGTTGTTGTATGGTCGTATTAGTGGTTCATCACCACAACAATAAGACCGACACGCACCATCCAACATTCTTTACCTAATCAACACCTCCAACTTTATGTTTTGGGTCACAACCAAGTATTGTGCCTAAGGCAACCTTCTTATTTTGATTCCTCCACTCTTCAATATAACGTGAGTGCCAACCTAATCCACATGTCCAAGTATATGAATAAATATATGCATAGTATTAACATAGTTACGGCAAGCAAGATCAAAGTGTACCATTATTGAGTTGTGAGCTGGCCGCTCGGTTGTACCAGTGATGTTTGAACAAAAGAATGTAATCGAGAAAAGTAGGCTATAGAAACAAGATGTAGAGTCCAAACCCAAATCCTCGCACTATATACAACTTGGTTGTGGCAAAGTAATGTAACCTAAAACAGTTATTAGAAACAGGACTACAGCCAACAAATGTTCAAAAGAGTATCAAGTTCTGAATTTTTACAGCCTAGTGGAATGATTAGATATCCAAACAACCTTGTCAAAATCTATTCCTATCTTATATTCCAACCATTCTCGAAGTGTACCACACTTGTGTTTGTTTCTGTTCAGCTCGTTCTCTACCTCTTGTTTTTCTACTTATAAACCGACCCCTCATTGTGTTTTTCCTTGTAAGATTGTAAATCAGGAACACAGAAAACTTCTTGAAGACTTGGATTACCACTCAATGACAAATCTATCACCTGAACCTCGTGAGAAACTTTCCAAGGTATGTGACCCATCTGCTCTGTGAATATATTTTCTTTTCTAGAATAGCATTGAGAATATGTTCAAGAATCGTACATAAGATAACCTGCCAAGATAATGGCATATATCAGTAACATGTATTACACAGTTCTTCATTTATTGATGAACCTGTTGCCTACACTACTCTCTTTTGTGATAATCAGTGATTTAGAATTCTCAAGATGTTAGTTGCAAAAATTAGACTGTAATGTGGCTACTCCAATTGGCCATGAGCTGCATACTTGTGGCATAAATCTATAAATTTCTCCATGGTAGTGCAAACTTCGCAGTAAACTAGAAGAGTTAATGCTGAAAAGACAAAAAAGGCAAGCAATTTAACAACCTTGATTGGCTGAAACTAAGAGTGGTCTGCTTCAATGAGCTGGTGCCTCTCCCCCTGCCTCTTCTGGAAGTTCCGCTTTTAGCAACATCAATCGCGTCTTTAGAGGGTCTAGTAAATCCAGATGCTTTCCTTCCAACATTAGTTGATCTTGCACCAAGAAGCATCTCCCTGGTGTCTTCATCATCACTAAAAGAGTTCAGGCTGCTTTGAGCTATAACAGATTTACCTCCAGTATCCTGGTTAAGTATCACAAGAGCTCATTGAGAAAAAAGAAAGGCATACAGCATAAGCACCAAGTTTCGAGAGCTAGATGTGAATCGTGTGTCTTCTTTTGAGCGGAGGGACCTTTCCTTTACACGCCCCTAGAGAGTTAAAATTGTCAACCATTACCTTTTGTAAGAACCTCATTGCAAAACTATAGTAGAAGACTTCAATACTGCATGCACTCACCAACTTTGACTATTATATCTTCTTCGTCGATTTTAAATTCCTCTGCTTGAAATTCAATATATTCTGCAATTTTCAACCAAACATTTGGAGCTTAGTCAGTATGATATCTTCTCGCACATCATGCAACAAAGGATTCAAGCTAACACTACAAAATGGAAGGCTATCATACTCTAGTTTGGTCAAGATTTCGCTTGCAAACAGCATAAAATGCCATCTTGTCATCCTTGTTCACAAAATCATGCAATGAAATGTCCAAGTCATCAACTGGAAGAATCTCCATTTTACGAAAACAAGAAGAAAGGTTCACCATTGTGAAGCTTACATTTTAATCAGTATCTTACCATTGTAACAACAAAAGAAGTTGTAAAGTATCCAATGGATCTATAGAACAAGATTAGGAAGTCTAGAACGCAAACCCTAGACAATGAAATACTCTTTGTTTCACAAAGACTATCATTAACTTCACTCATGCCTGTCTGAAGCTCATGTGTAAAGTTTAATGGGACACGACACCATATAAATTCATCGTATTATTGATCGATTAGTTGTTCAATGCCTACCACAATGCTACTAGCCAGAGTACCCTTCGGCCATTATATTTCTGAAAAAAAATCTATTCTGGCCAATACTAAACTACATTTAAACATCCAATCAATGCATAAGGGTTAATGAAGATTAATTCTTTGCTTTCATGATATGATTATCAATTTATCATACATACAACTAGAGGGGCATGTCATCAAGAATAAAATGGAAACTGACATGTATCCCCTCCTGAAAGAAGTGTAAAAGAATACAGTATATGCAGTAAGTACAAAGTTCATGCAAGTAAGAAGTAATCAAATGAGAATATCTTGGGGGTTTGCATCCTTACAATAAGAAGTAATCAAATAAGTTCATGCAGGTAAGATTGAGAAGGACACTTCAGTAAGTGCCACATTAGTGTCTGAGGTACCTTGCCAACATACTTCTGACCAAATCGTTGTGGGTTTATTGTTGAAAACCCAGAGTAATCTACCTGCAAAACATTTTGATATCACTAACAATCTTTCAGAAACCGAATCAACACCAACGCAGCAAGCTAAAGCTATACCCTAAACGCATGCCAAATCGATCGGACCGAGACAAACAAGTTCATATTCAACCACAGTGACCGAGACAAACATGTTCATATTCAACCACAGTGACCGATACAAACATGTTTCTAAATCAATCCATGCACAAATCACACTCGTGCTACATCAACTTACCGGCGAAGGTGCAGATCGTGGACGGCGCGCGCGGATCGAGACGGGACGGCGGCGGCGGGCGTGGGGATGGCAAGCGGCGGCGGCGGCGCAAGGCGAGAACCCGCAGGAAGCGGCAGACGATGTCGCGGATCGGGACGAGCGGCGGCGAAGAACCCGGCGGAGGAACCCGGTGGAGCAAAGCGGAGCGCGCAGGCGAGAACCCGTAGTGGAGGAGATCGGGATGGCGCGGCACGGCGAGAATCGGCGGTGGAGGAATCTGGTGGAGCAGCGGAGCGGCGCGGTGGAGGAACTGCTGCGAATCGCCGGATCTTTGGTAGCGCCTCGGCGGCGGATCGAGTACTGAATCGGGCGCCGGATCGGCGGCGGCGAGTCTTTGGGCGGCGAAGCTAGGTTTTTGCGGTTCGAGCGGGCCGAAAAATGCCTCCAGCCGGGCCTTTTTTCTGGTGGCGGCAATATTTTCGTCGGCCCAAACATTACTTTCGTCAGCAAGGCCGACGAAAATAACTCGCCACTATCACGTGTTCTATTTTCGTCGGTTCAGACCGACGAAAATAGTCTAAAACATTTCGAATCCCTCGAGCGGGCGATGAGCCAATTATTTTCGTCGGTTTTTTCAAGGGGGGCGACGAAAATAGGTTTAATTTCGTCGGTTACCTGTGACCGACGAAATTAATATGTTATTTACGTCGGCTTTTTTTGAATTTTTTTCCGTGGTATATTTTTGAATTTTTTTTTAAAAATGTATTATTAAAAAAAATAGCCTGTGAGGACACACCTCTGTTCGTAGATCCAATAATTAAGCAATGTTAAATTCCTAATCTGAAACGATTCACAGCTTGGTTGGTCAGCACGGTGCGATGATCAGTGTTAGGTCTTGGGTTCGAGCCCCAGCTTCTACTTTTCTATTGCAAATATTTTGCTGCACATGGACACGGTTGACTGGAAGTCTACACCACACAGAAAGCCTACACGCAGTAAAAAAAACAAAGGTTCACGCCGGCAGAAACAAAAGGGTTTAATACGGATCCGGCCAAAAAAACAAAGCGATCTACAGATGATTCTTGCAACAGTTGACAAATGTTGCCAATGGTTGTTTAACCCTACGGATGATGCTTGCAACGCTTTGCAAGCGTTGCCACCCTGTTGCTTGCAACGCATAACATCATGTGTTGCTATGTATCCGTTGTTTAACCCTACGGATGATGCTTGCAACGCTTTGCAAGCGTTGCCACCCTGTTGCTTGCAACGCATAACATCATGTGTTGCTATGTATCCGTTGTTTAACCCTACGGATGATGCTTGCAACGCTTTGCAAGCGTTGCCACCCTGTTGCTTGCAACGCATAACATCATGTGTTGCTATGTATCCGTTGTTAAAGGGGTGTTCCTGTTGTAGTGGCACATACAAACCACAAACACATAAAATCATGCTTGAGCTCTCTCCTTCTGCAACACATGCAAAACTTAGCTCCAAGCAACAACACGGTTTTGGAAAGATTGTTTTGAGAACCAAAACATGAAGCTTCAACTAATGCAACACATGCAAAAATGAACTTGGCAGGAGGCCAACGCACTAGCTTATCCTATTTGCAACACATGCAAATCAAAGCATTATCTGAAAACCAAATACAACCAAGCATAAGTTTAACCCATTCGCAACACATGCCAAATGGTTAACCCTCATGCAAAAACCAAATTCAAATGGTTTGAGCTCGAGTGAACGCGGAATGAGATCACCAACACATGATGAAGCTCAAGCTAGGGAACGACCCCTCTTAATAGCACGGCGATAAAACCTTAGACTCAAATACTTTAAAGTCCTTAGCCTATCTAATTATACTTTCGCCGCCGCGCGCAAGCAATCCCCTTTGGGGTCTTTATGATCATCACTTTGATACTCCCCCGGGATCTCCACTCGACTCCTCTTCGGGATCCACTCTTGACGCCCATCAACTCATGATGCCGTCCTTGTCCCGTTCTCATTATCTCATTCATCTTTGGACCTAACTCAATCACAACTCATAAAATAGTTAGTCCAAGATGCATGGTTGTCTCAATTATCTCTTGCACTCCATTAACACATAATGGATGCCTCTAGATCAATTGAGCACAACCCTAAATCAATAGAAATGATTTAAGTGTGTCTTAAGTACAATAATGCAACTCATGCTTTATTATACTTAAGAACTATTCATTTGTCCTTAACTAATCACGGAACACCATCAACACATGATGAAATGTTCGTTAATGATTAATAAGACAAATGAACTCAATTTAAATTATCATTTAAATTGATATGAGTATATATTAACTACACAAGTTTTCATATACTCATGTTGATGGAAAGTAATGATCCATTATATGTAAATTGTATGGAAATGATCATTACTCTAAATCATCAACTAAAGAATACGCCCCACATGTATATGTGCATAAGTGTGATTGACTTGGATATAATATGCACATATTCAATTTGATTGCATTGGAACATATCCTATATTTCCACGAGTATACTTATAACTAGGCAATTCGAATATATACTCAAGGATTTAGTTTCTTTGTCTTGATCCTTATATGTGTCAATAACGAATCGATCAATACAAAGAGACTTTCAAGTTAAACTACAAACTCCCCCTAAATATGTGCATCCATGTAATATAAGGATTGAGAAACATAATGCACATTTTGTGGTTAATATAATGGGGACATTCATACTTTAACTTGACTCCAAAGTATGCAACTAATATTAGAATGAATATGCAAACATACCTTGGGTTTTCCATTTTTCAATGTGATGAGACTAATCAAAGATATTCTAAATAAACAAATTAGTCTCGATATAAGATTTGTCATTAATAACAAAATCACATTAATGGATAATCACAATATTAGATTTGTCATTAACACCAAAACCATAACTATTGAAGGTTGAACTTACAAAACCGCACATCCAAATGGCGAAGTCAAATAACGATACATGCAAATTACTTAGCCAGGTCGTACCCATAATAGACATGTGGTTGTACTGTATAGCATGGCCCATGGTAACACACGACCGGTCCTTAATTGACTGGGGCAAACAATCATATTCCAGAATTTTGTGCATCCCGCACCCGCCATACAACCAATCCGCCCCGGTCTAAATCATTTTTCACTTTTATTCTTCAAACTAATACCGGCAACACCAATTGCCATATTTTCACAATTCAATTTGAATCAAATGAAAGCATTTCCATAATGGTAAGGTACCGACGTGATTAAGCATGGCTAAGCATTTTCTATCGTCCCATAATACAAAAATGATTATTATTATCAGTACTTAATTTTCCTAGGGTGTCAATGGTTGTCAAAATGAATATCAATGTGGTTATAACAATTTGGCATTTATCTAAGCATTTAAAATGGCATTAAAGTATAACACGCAAATAATAAGCATGCAATAATTAAAACAAAATAGCATTTCATAAACTTGGGTTCAATATGGTCAAGGGAGACTTGCCTTCAACCTCTCCCGCTGCTGCTACCTCCGCTGGATGCTCCTCTCGCTCAACCGCTGTGTCGTCTACACGCGAAACACGCAAATCGAGGCAAGAAATAAATAAAATAGAAATGAATAAAATCCAAAAATTCAAAATAAATACACCAACAGATAGATCTTGATTTTATATGAATTTAGAAATTTGAATCGTTCAAATCGGAGTTCGAACGGAGGAGAACGGGGCTTCCGAAGTTTAAATAGGAGAGAAAATCGGAAAATTGAATAAACCTGACACGTGTCGCTACGCTATTGGTTGGATTTTCGGAAATTCGGATTAATCAGAAAAATGGCTGTGGCTGACCGGTGGGGACCACGAGTCAGAGACTCGGTCCACGGCGGACTTGGTTCACCGAGGGTTCACGGGCGACAGCCGGTGCACGATGACGTGGCGGCCACGCGGATCCAGGACGGACGGTGGCGACGACGTGGCGCACGCGTGGCTGGCACGCGACGCCAGGTGGCGCTGACATGGCGCGAACACCGACTCGGCGATGCTGACGACGACAGCCACACGGAACAAGTGCTGAGGTGGCGGACACCTGGCCGACACGGGGCGGCTACGTGGCGAACACATGGAGACACGCAGTGCTATGGCGGTGAGGTGGCCAACTCGTGGCGTGACATGGTGAGGAGGTGGCGTCTACATAGCGAACACCGGGCACTAACGTGGAGAATGACTCGGCAGTTTGGGCTCAGAGGCTTACCGAAGAGATCGTGCGAAGATCTGGCCGTGTAGGGAAGATCCGACGGCTGAGAGTACCGGAGGGAGAGCGACGGCGCTGCGGCGGCGCTAACGCACCGGGGCTGAGGAAGACGCAACCGAATCGGCGGACGAACGACGGATCCAGTAGAAGAGTTAGCGATTCCAGTAGAGGATGAGAGGACGAACTCGACGACACCAAAAGGGGCGGCGGAGACTCACCGACGGCAGAGAAAAGCGGCGGAGAAGCACTTCGGCGCAAGGGCTAACTCCGTCGAGGTCGCACGGCCACCCTACTGTGTCTCCAGAGGAATGGGTAGAGCCAAAATGTGCGGCGAGGAGAGGGGAACCTCGGGAAGTGCGCGGCGGCGGCTTATATAGCCTAGGGTTGCGTGTAGAGGCGTGGAAGTCGAGGGCGGTCTATGCGGCGCAGGTTACGGGCGGCGGCGCACATTTCGTGTGACGTGGACGCGCAAGAGCCAATGGATTGGGAATCTACGGTAAAGATTTGAGAGGGCTAGGGTTAGGGTTTTACCGATGGGTGGCGGCGCGGCTTTCAGCCGTTGGATCTTTGATCGACGGCTGAGACGCGACGTGAGTTTAAGTTTTCGGCTGGCTGGGCTGGGCCGGGCCGGTGAACAGGAGCGGGCCGTTGGAAAGAATAGTGGAGGCCGGCCCGCACGGAGGAAATTGATTTAGGAAATGATTTTTCTGAATTAAGGAATTCCATAAAATCCGAATAAACTTCAATAAATCCAAATAAATAGCAAATAAATTCAGAAAAATCCCCAAAAATACAGAAAAATCAAATGAAGCACAAGGAACCCAATAAAAATAATAATTGATTAATTTGAGGTATGGATTAATCAAATTAAATCCTTGTTGACTTTTGAAAATTCATATTAAGCTGAAATTTATTCGAATAAAATGCAAGGGTTCGAATTTTGAAATTCAAATTCCAGGAGATTGAAAAACGGAATGTTACAGTAACAAAGTTAGCAAAATAGTTATTTGTGTGGTAGTAAACGTAACTGCCGGGGATGGTAAACATCAATCATACAAATACGGTAGTTGTGTCATGTGTGCAGGTGTGAAAAATAACGAATACTATAATATGCGACAGTAAAGTAATACACACGAGATAGTAAAAAATAGTAGCAAGTGATATACGTGGTAGTAAAATGTGGTACACTGGATAGTAAAAAGATTACTTGCTTTGCATGAGAATGTACCGAAGATAGTAAAATTTTACAGCACAGTTGCCAGGAATGAACGACAGTAAAGGTTCTTTCGATTGCAGTAAATATTGTAATGATTCCTGGTAAAATTATATATAATCGATAGCAAAAATTGCAGCTTGTACATCCAAGTGATTCATGTATAATACAAAAAGGCTCAACACATAATAGTAAAAAAATGTTATTTGCATATTTGAAAAGGTACAGTCGGTAGCAAAGAGTAATAAATCATGTTTTTATCGAAACTTGTTATCTACGGTAATAAATGTTCCTGAAAATCCGAACAATTAGTGTAATATCCTGAAAATTTCAAAAATAAGAAAAATGAAAATTTAAAATTTGAAAATGAAATTGGATAAAAACTTTAATTTGAAATCAAGATTTGGAATTAAAACATTATCATTTCCTCATTTTCCTGAATATTGGTTCTTAAAGAAAATCTTTTAGTGATTTTGTATTCTTTTCAATGCTAAACTCAAAATATAATAAGGAGTTAAACCTTAAATCTCTTCTTACATTTACTAATTCTTTTTCTGAATTTTATGGATTTTGTTGAACTTTCCTGGATTTTCTTGATTTTTGCTCTAAAGGATTAATCCTTTAATATAATCCTAAGTAATAGATAAATAACAATAATAAAATCTTATTACAATAAAATACATAAAATTCTAGATAATCTCAAGAACTCACTAGAATCTCAATTCTGAAATTTAAAAGTCATATCAAAGCAATTAGGCATGAAATGACAGCCAATTAATGGTTCTTGACTAGCAAAGTAAATTTGTTATATTTAAACAAAAATAATCCAACCTTATATCAATCTAAAAATTTTAATTTATCTTCTAAATAGATAAAAAAATCTACATAAAAAATATTAAAAATAAATAATACATTTTTTATATTTAAAAATTCAAAAACTAAAAAGCTAAAAATTTGAGAATGAGAATGTCAGAATTTTTATAAATTAAATAAAAATATATTAATTTACAAATTTTAATTAAGAATTATATATACAATAGGAACTCCTATAAAAATTTTTAGAATGGTTTGAATAGATATGGACTCCTAGAAAAATCAAAATAAAAAAACTAAAATCTATGCACAGTGCCTTGTCAGAATTTTCATAAATTCTGTACAAAGTATTTTGGCCTAAAATTTCTACAGTATACATATAATTATCTAAAAATCTCCAGAAAAATTATAAAAAATTTCCTGATTTGATAGGTAACCAATTCAATGAACCTTATCTCGATCAGCCTACAGCCGGTTTTTGATTTTGCTTGACTTCACCTCTTCCTTCACTTACATGTGGGGTCAATTCCCTGTTTGGGGCCACTCGGCAAACACAACTCCCCTCTTCTTCTTCCCTAGATCATTGAGGCCCCAAAGCTGAGCTCTGCTTTGCCGACTATGGCTTGCATCATCCTCTGCAAAACAATGCCACCCAAGCCTCCAGAATGCGCCACCTCGATGCCACGCCTCACCCTCCTCTGCATTTCGCGCTGCAAGGCTCATCTTCTCCCTGTTCTAGCATCAGCAAAAACAAGCGGCTAGCTTCCGCGAAGCTTTCGCCAAGTTGATGCACGGGTCGAGCTCCTTCACACCAATTCTTTGGCTATAAATTGCGTCCCAGTATTCACTTCTCCTCTCTTTCACTTACTTCTCTCTAGCTAGAATGCCCTAATTTCTCATCTATTCCCCCATTACTGAGAGCTTCAAAGCTCAAAGCCGAAAGCAATTCATGTAGTATAAAGACCCATTTCCAAATTGCTTCAGGTTTTACCATCTATGCTTCGTAATGAACAAAACCCCTCAAAAACATTTAGAGTACTTCATGCAAAAACCTGCTACCACCGTGGTCCTTCTTCCTCACGGCTGGCCACCGGTGGCACAGCTCCTCAGCCTATCTTCACTTCAATTGATAGGTAAAATGGAACCCCTTTTACTCATGGATGCTCACTCACCTGATAATGAAGTTCAATATTTTCCAATTCGTCTTCCCCAATGATCTTCCATTACCGACACCACAAGTTCTTAGTGGGAGCACTGTTCTGACCATCTCCTATCACAACCGAGGCCAACTATCACCCCACCTGATCACCCTCTTGCTCAGGGCATCGACGGCCGACCGGATTCGGTGTCACCTCACCGTCGATGCCATGCCCTAGTCTCCGCCGGCACTTTCTCTATTTTCTTCCCACTGCCCTGCAGGCCCCTTTTGTCAACCAATGCGAGTGACTTCAGTTCAAATGGTAAAAGGCGCCACCTTAATACAGAAGACGTATTTTGCATTTTCTCAATACATTTGAAAACCAGCCAATAATCAAACTTCAATATATATATTTTGTACTTTTAATCCAATTCTAGTGAATTAAAATTTATAATTCATCTAAAATCATGTGTAATCAGAACATACAAAAATATTTAATTTTTGAACCATAGAAAAATTGTTTAAATTAAACATTGATAAGAATTCTATTATGGCATTTACGCAAAGATTGTGCAATATAACTCCTAAAATAATAAAATAAATATTTATATGATGCTAAGACTAGGAGAAACTCAAATATACAAAAACATCTAATTTTTGAACTATGTTTAATTTATTTGCTTTGCAAATATCAGTAAAACCTAATATGGCCGTTAATAAAAATAAGCATATCACAACTCATAAAATAATAATATAATTATGTATAAGCTCCTGGAATCAGTAGAAACCCATTTATGTAAAAATATTTAGAATAAGACTTAATCTACATTCTTTTTAATAAAAGGAACGCAAATCACAACAATAAATAAATATATAATATATCGCGGTTAAAATCAAAATAATGCAAAACCAACTTTAAAACACTCTTAAAGACATCCCCTGCTAATGCCAAAAAATAGTTGCATAATCATGTATAGTGTGGTCGCAAACTTAAAATGAAATCCGACACGTCTAGATGCTAAAATTTATAAAATCAGCTTAGAAATGCTCTCCAAAATACATACTATCATATTCTAAAGAAAGAATATCATTTTATCATACTTTGCATATAAATCTTGTTAGCAAAATAACCTTAAGTGTTAAGATTTCTGAAATTCGTAAAATAAATAAACAAGCTTTAATAATAAATAAGAAATCAACGATTATCTTATTTGTAACACCATAACCCTCTCAAAGACCATGAAAATAAGGCTAGTAGCCTAATCAAGAGATCTAACTTGCATGAAATTAAGTCTTTTGCAAAATTAACTAAAGATTAAGCTCTATTCATACAAAACCTATCATGACTACTTAAGCCTTTTCGGCAGTTTGTAAAACATCTCGTCTAAATGCAATCTTTGTGAAGATTAGCCTAGAAGTGCTATTTAGAATATGGACTACAATATTCTAGAAAAATATACTTATTACAACTTGCTTTTCATCTAAATTCTGCTAGTGCAATAACCTTAAGTGCTAAGGTTACTAAAAACACATTATATGAATAGTTGAGCTTATGAAACCTGTAACTAATGTTTACTTCTATTAATCTAAATAATTTTTGCATCTTGAGTTCGGTATATAAATATAAAAATACATAATTTTAGTTTCTTGAATTCATAAGATAAGAATAAATAATCTATAAAAGAAGCCGTGCATCGTTCAAATTGTTAATGACATGAATGAATATACACACATAATCGATTAAAACACAAGAAGGTGAAGTCATTCAACCCAAACCGTAAACTATTCCTGTTTTCTACAGTAAGTCTTTATTTAGTTTTCTATCTGTCTTCTTTTTGCCCTTATTAAAGTTGGTTATTTTCTATATTTCCTTCAAACGGCGTATAGAACTCGATGTTGCAAACTCCATCATCATCAATACCAACTATGACTACAACTTCATCGTAAACAAAAAAATAAGCAAGGCAAGCACCCCTTTGATCATATTGATCCCGTATTTAATTTTCCTTTAATGTTTTACTAAATCAATTTATGCATGCACGTATTTTCTATAAATTCATTATATTGTGATACTAATAGATATACCTGTTGTTTCATGAAACTTTCTTGATAAGTATTGATATGTGAATCTTGATAACCCTAGAATAAGGTTAGATAATATATAATGTCAACATATGTATATACGATTTACTAATCATGTTTAGCCATGCTTTAGATTTGGATGAATAAATTGGATAAACTGATCAATGGAATTATTGAGACATGATGATGATTAATGTGATCAATGGTATTTTCTTTAAAATCCAAAATAAAACTATAGTTTTAATACGGGTGATTATTGGCAATAGCTGGATGTGCAAGGGACTTGTACATAGTGTAGGGGGAGATTATCACCCGTATCGGATTAAAGACCGAACTATGGGTTGTTTTCATACCAAGTAACACATACAACCACAAGTGATGGTATGAGACAGCCTTAAACCAATTAAGTTATCTAGTTTAACTTTGCATATTGGTAGGCTGGAATAATACGGGTTTTCAGAGATTGACTACTCGAAGGCGTACGCTATTCTATGGATATACTTAATCATTTATTGTACAGTGATTATACAAACATTTACACCATAGTATATGTTTAACATCACCATGCTGGTGCAAAGTTAACCTAGGTAATGTAAAGATTTTCATCGTGAACATTCTGACCACATGCCAATGGTGTGTGAAATATGTGGCAAAAAGAAAAGGTCATGACTTGTGGGTAAAACTGTATACCTTTGCAAAATGTAAATCTATTCAATTAACCACGTCCACGGTTATAGGCACTTGGTAAAGTCATCACATAGTTAGAAGTTTTGGTATTTTCTAAATGGTTGGATTGGGAACATTTGTTGGATGATGATTCTTTTAGATTTGAGCCACGTGATGGCAATAATGGATGATTCAATGTTCACGCCGTGAAGGACTGTGGGTTATTACTTATGCTTTACTTACTTTTATATCAGTCAAATTTGCTCTAACAAATTCCATTTGTAAATGGCAACTTGATTTACAAATTCAATTCGCTTTATGCAAAATTAACCATAGGAGCCTCCTTTGACATGACTTGCATTTATGTATTTGCAAATACCACCTTAAATCTTGTGGAGTATGAAAGTACTCAATTTTACTTATTATGTTGTTTTTTTGGTGGAAAAGATAGTGAAGCTCCGAAGATTTCTTTTCATCGTAGGATGCGGGAATATTAATGAAGCAATCTTTTCTAGGAATTATGCCTTATCAGTTGCATATAGGTTGGATGGGCATACTACAAGACTTTGCTTTTTCTGTGCTATACATACATATACTCTGAGTTGTAAGATTACTTTGTATGAATAGTTTTCGCTTTAATAATGTGATGTATGGTTGTGATTCCAATTGTTGAAAATGTGCGTACCAGCTACTGATCATGAGGCTAATACTGTAAACAAGTTATATTTCTATTTTTGCATTTTATATAAAAATGGGGATGTTACAATTAGTCCCCTGACCGTGATGTTCTCACCCATCCATTAGATATATTCAATACATTCTCCTGCAAAGTAAGTAATCTTTTTACTATCCAGTATACCACATTTTACAAAATCATACCATGATAGTAAATATACGGTCCCACTAATACATAGGCTTTCACAAAATTATTTGCGATCGTGGCCCATACCTGACCTCTCAGCTGTGCGGGAATATCATAGCACTAAATGGTACTGGTATGGTTTGCTTACACCTTAAACTGACTAGTACATAAAATTACTTACGCTACGCGCAGCTACTGAATAGTATATATGTATATGTATATTTGAGAGGGATTCAGAGACACATCGACATCCAAATTGTCCAAACAATTCAGTCTTATCCTATATAGTCTTGCTTCCAATTAATCATGTCTCATTGGCCATTGCTGGTTATCTGCTGCTTTTATTCTTCTCCTTCTTCTGTTCTTAAAAAAAAAGGTTAGTACCTACGGTCCTACACATCTTTGTGTTTAATTATCTCCGTTGATTGACTATTTCTTCTACTAATCGTTTGGACATCTCTCTCTCTCTCTCTCGTTTTGATTTAAAGAAGAATAGTGATATAGCTCAGCAAGCATGCCAGCTTGACCTTTTCCAGGTCATATGCCCGTATGATTGCATACAGTTAAATCACATGGCATGTCCCAAAAGACTCACCTTTAGAAAAATTGATAAGGAAGGTTCATCTCTTTGTTAATTTTTCTGAACTATACATCATTGGCAATACGGCCACAGTCCCGGCCACCTACTGCATGCTTTTAACTGTTACTTCTGTTCCAACCATACAGAACACTGACAGAATAACTCTGCAATTAAACTAAACTAAACACACATCCATGCATACATGATTCTTTGAATATTGTACTCGTTACTTCTGATGCTAAGTTTGCCTACAGAAGAAGCAACATGCATGTTTCTGGATGAGAGTACTTGTCAAAATTGGCGTCCAACATTTTCATTTTGGAAGCAAAAGGAGATGCAATTATGCAAGTAAAGACTAGGGATGCATGCAATCAGTTGAAAATGACATCTCCAATTGAAAAGTAAGGAAAAGACATCAAGTAGCCAGAAAGAAACCCGAAAAAGTTAGACATGGACATACAACAACGACGGCCTGTGTCTGGAAAACGTAAATGCACATGAAAGCCATGCCTTATGCTTTGTGTACAGGAATGGGATGGAAACAAAGTGCCACATCATAGCTAGGAAGTCAGAAAAAGAATTTTTTTTTAGTGTTCTGACTTGCTTTGCGTTATTTTTTTTTATAAATGGTCGTTTAGCAGATGAAATTTTAGAAATAGCTCCGAACAGTGACCTCCAGTGAACGGAGACTGTGAGAATTTTTTAAAAATTTTTTTTGCACGAATCCAACGGATTTGATCCGTAGGAATTTTTTTTATTATTTACCTATGTCTAGTGGATTGGATCCGCAGGTTTTTATTTTTTTAATTTTTTTTGCGATGAAAAGATTTTTAGTTTTTTAATCACGCGGCACAATGACATCCAAATGGATGGAACCGCCGAACCATGTTTACAAGGACATCCAATGGTTCCCATACGTGGAACTTTGCTGGTTTTTTTTTATTTTCGCTGGAACTTTATACGCCACTAGGTAGGGGTGGCAATTATACCTGCTGGGTTTTGCACCGATCGGTCGGGTTCGGTTTTAATTTTTACCCGGGTTCTTGGTCGGCACAAAATGGTTCGTCGAGTTCGGTTTTAATTTTCACCCGCGGGTACCCATCGGGTACACGAAATATCGCATATACCCATAGGGTACCCGTCGGGTTTGGGGTTGGTTTTCGGGTACCCGTTGGGTTTGATCGGGTTTTTGGGTTCGGGTTTCGGGTACCCGTCGGGTTTGATTTGGGTTTTTGGGTTCGGGTTTTTTGTCGGGTCGGGTTTTGCAAAATCCACACCCGAGTCCCGACCCAACCTATTGCCACCCGTAATACACAAACCCGTCGGGTACCCATCGGATTTCGAGTACCCGTCGGGTTCGGGTATAGGTTTTTACCCGATATGGTATTCGGGTTCGGATCGGGTTTTTCAATTCGGGTTTCGGGTCGGGTCGAGTTTTGTAAAATCCGCACCTGACCCGACCCGTTGCCATCTCTACCACTAGGCATGCGATATGCATTGCCAAGTGATGGGGAATAATTGCATATTTGCATGTACCAATCTTGCAACTAGTAAAAAGAAAGGGGTTCACTGCCTCAGTCACAGACAACACCACACGTACTGCTCCTGTGCCTGACGCATCACCAGTCACCCACAGCAACCAGTGCATGGTTTGTCATTGGCATGGTTTCTCTCCGGAAAAATGAAAAAAAAACCCAGCAAAGTCCGCTGGATGTCACTGTACCTTGCAGTTCTAGCGGTTTTAGTTTGCTAGATGTTATTGTATTGCGCATTTAAAAAAAACAAAAAATCATTCCGTCATAAAAAAATTAAAACCTATGGATCCAGTCCGCTGGATTCAGGCAAAAAAAATTTTAAAAAAATTCCTGCGGCCCCCATTCACTGGAGGTCACTGTTCAGAGGCTATTTTTAAAATTTCGTCTGCTATGCGGCTATTTACGAAAAAAAGCGCAAAACAGGCCAGAACAATAAAAAATTCATACCCTTTCGAGTAATGTCATGCAAATCAAAATCAACGAAGGACAAGGAAAAGCTCAGACCAATAAACAAGAAACCACATGTAATAACATACAACAAAACGATACCTAGCGTTAGAGGTTCTAATTAAGCCTTAAAAAAACAAAAACAATAGCGGTTGTCATAATCAAAAGATGGCCCATGACATAGCCAAGCTAAAGGCATGAACCCAACAACGCAGAAACTACGAATCTCCGTCAGAAAAGTACCACCGAATGAGTTTAGAATATGCAGATATCTTAACACAAAATAAGTCTCTTACATGAAATAGTTGATCGTTCCAACCAAACAAAATCCGGTAATGGTAAATATAGATTGTTGTCACACAGACAAAGCTGTGAATGCATGATAAAGATAAAGGGATATACCAGTCCATCGATGCATGCATAAATTAGGAATAAATTGACACTCATCAAGTGCTGGATTAATTCTTGTTCTCCCTGCAGATGCATGCCACCCATCAAGCTAGGATTCTCGTTCTCCGCCTTGTCCTGTCACAAAGAAAACATATGAATTAACATGAGTGGGTGCAAATTAATCAATTAAGAGAGGTAACCAAGGAAACATTCTTTTCAGTTTATGTTGGTGAATAGCACTTAAACCTGTAGATAACATCTTGCATGAGCAGCATAACACAGCAACACGTACGTCCGTGCTATATTTTGACAATAAAACATTAGATGCATGACGTACAGCACTGCAAATGTACTACTACATGCCTGTATATGTTGCGGTATGTGCCTCTTCTGTTCTCAAATACCGACACTTTTGAGAGTTAATGGATTTCCCCGAGGAGCGAGCACCGTAATGTATGTATACTAGGACGAGGTAGGGATCGAGATGCATGGTGCAATATGCATGGTATGGTAGTAGGCTAGTAGCAGCTCAGTGAGCTAACCACACCAGATGGGTGGGGTGGCACGAAGTCACGGATCCTCATCAGCGCTGCTGCTCCCGCCGTCGTTGCTGCTTACCGGCGATGCAGACGGCCCACCTTCGCTGTCCAGCGAGAACCTCACCCGACGGGTCCCCCCGGGGGCGTCACCAGCAGCCGACGCGCCGTCACCATGTTCATGTTCACCTCTCGCCCTCTTCTTCAGGATTGACTTGATCGGTTGCCTTCCCACGGACACAGACACGGGATTCATGCCGCCGCCGGCCGAGCTCTCAGTCCCAGGAGTGGATGGGCTGGCGCGCAGCGGCGGACCACCGAAGTCGACGAGGTAGCTGCGGTACGCGATACGATCGCCGAACATGGGGTGGTTCCTAGAGTAGCTGAGAGCGGCCTCGGCATGGGACCTGAACTTGTAGACGACCATGCGCATGTTGGTCGCCGCCGACACACGAGTGCCCCGGTCGCCGTTCTCGAGGAGACCGAAGCGGGCGAACCTCGCCTTGATCTCCTGCTCAGAAGGCAGAAGCTCGCTGTTGGGTTCGAACTTCAACACCAGCGCGGTCGCCGGAGCACCCAGCATGGCCAGTGGCTTCTCTTCCGTACCGGCTTCCTCCTTTTCCGGCGCCGGGTTGATGTCCACGGGCACAGCGCCCTCAATCCCCTGATCACCGGCTGGAGCTCGAGAGGCGTCGGCCGGCAGTGGCGATGTCGGCGCGGGGGCTTCCTCCTTGCTGAGCTCGGGCAGATGCTTGTCCTTGTTGTTCATGGACGAGGTAGGCACGTTCTCCTCCATCAGCCTCGACGATTGCCAAATGCTGCAACGAAATAATCGTCATCATAAGAGAGTACTGTGATCAACAAAACAAACGTTGCTTAATTGTATAGAAGCAAATCAATAATATGTGTGGAATAATTTCGATCTACATATTGTGTCCCAAGATCAACAAAATAAAATGAACACAACAGCAGCCAAGGTTCCATCATGTTGATTGGGCATGCCGTAGTACTGTACTGTGATGAGCAGCAATTCAGCAGTCAGCACTGCCACCCTTATTGATCGGCAAAACATGGTCCTCAATCTAGCTAGTGACTTGCTCAGGCTAACGTTCTTGCTTAAGGCTAATGTAGGATTTGCTCCATAATATTAAAACCGAATTCAAAGGATATAATCCTATCCAAGTGTTAATTTAATGTTCTACATATTGTACCACAGGAATTAGTGAAGACAAAAATGAGCAACTAATACAGCAGCAAAGGTGTTCAGATATCTTAAAATTGTTTTTGCGTATATTTGACCTATATGTTCTCAATTATTTGGTAACCAGCAGTTAGATCTAGCCTTAACATATGACCAGCAAAAACGTGTATAGATCTAGTTAAAGATTTAAGGTTTGCTCAAATTACATAAGATTTAAGACTCAACAATCCTCAGAAGAAAACGTGGACTTCCTGGCCTTTCGGATAGGAGGGATTTGGATTTGAATTCTCAGGAATTAGTTCGGATTCAAACTAAATCACAAAAATTCCTAAAGAAATCCCCACTTATCTATACACCCCCTTGATGCATGAGAATTGGTTCAAGCATGGAAGCACATATATAGGAGGCTACACCCCACCAGATCCAAAATATGTAGCTCACTACGTACAGAGAAATCTAAGCATATATGTATATGAGTCCTATATAGATTAAGGCTTTTTTTTTAAAAAAAAAAAACTGTACATACCAGATCTAACCGCAAATAAATCATAATATTTTTCTAAAACTCAATTAACTGCTCAAGTCTCATCAACATCGATCTGGTTTAACATAACTCATCAAATTTTGTGCCAAATTAACCATATCACATCGATCGCATCATGCAAACAAATCGTACTCTATACAAAACTACTACACCCGAACAAAAAATAGTACACAACAATATATACCAAAACCTGGAGAACAAAGAATTAGCTTCATACCTGACAGCAAATCAGAAGAAATGCTCAGAGCAAAGACCCCAAGTCCCTCTTCAATTCCCTGGATCTAAAATAACTCTTAACCAGCCACTTGTAGAATGCTGAAGAAACAAAGACAGAGTATGTAACTAGCAGCATATACTTAATTACCTGAATACTCCAATTAATATGAAGATATCGTAATTAATTCATGCCTGCATATGGTGATTAATTGATGGTTATTAACTGGCAATGAGTTGGGAGGGAGAGATATGGGCAAAATTGTCCAATACATTATATATATATATATATATATATATATATATATATATATATATATGGCTGCATATGTGGTGCAAACCACCTTTACCGTGAAAACTCCGTGAAAACCACCCGTAAAAGTTATGAAAAATTCTCAAAAAATTACCATATGTAGGGGAGGTGAGCCTCTATAATCTTGCAAAATTTGAAGATGAAACTCAATCGCATTTGAAAGATATGAAAAAGACAAACAGTAAAATGAATAGTGCTAAACAGTGAAAAATTACTATTTATGCTGAATTTGTCTTTTTCATATCTTTCAAATGCGATTGAGTTTCATCTTCAAATTTTGCAGGATTGTAGAGGCTCACCTCCCTACATATGGTAATTTTTGAGAATTTTGTGAAAATTTACAGGTGATTTTTGAAGAGTTTTTAAAAAATAACCATGGTTTGCACCAAATATGCTTCTATAATATATATCTACAAAATTTGAAGATGAAACTCAATCGCATTTGAAAGATATGAAAAAGACAAACAGCAAAATGAATAGTGCTAAACAGTGAAAATTTACTATTTATGCTGAATTTGTCTTTTTCATATCTTTCAAATGCGATTGAGTTTCATCTTCAAATTTTGCAGAATTGTAGAAACTCACCTCCCCTACATATGATAATTTTTTGAGAATTTTTCAAAACTTTTAAGTGTGGTTTTCACGAAGTTTTCAACGTATATATTTTCACCTAATATATATATATATATATATATATATATATATATATATATATATATATATATATATATATATATTACTAGCCTAGTCTTGATCATCCTCCGCCTCACCATGACCTAACACCGCCATCCTGCAACCATCAAAAACAAGAAAATCCATCACATAGCAATGTCCAAAATGATATACAATAATAATCCAATTGCTAAAAATAAATCAGATTTCTAACTCAAATACTCATGCATCACCAATATGGGTAGACCTCTACATGGTTTTTTAATCTCCCCCTTGATGAGTATATTGATAAATCACCCAAAAGGCATAAATTTGAGTTTAAAAAAGATGAAAGAAAGTAATTTGATTGCAAAGCCAGACTTATTCCAGAGAAATAAGATCATCATGACCAAGTTGACAAGAGGGATTTTAGAGCGAGCCAAAATAAAGAACAAGTTTTCTACAAAAACTCTAGCAATGCAAGGAAAAAACTCACAAAAGCTCAAATATACTTATGATCCTCATAACTAGCAAATTTTTTTACCTTTCGATGATGCCTTTTCTACAATTTCTCTCCTTTTGGTAATATAAGCATCAAGATGATATTTTCTCCCCTATCAGCATGTATTCATGAAATGCATCTAAAGGGTTTTGAGAATTATCCAAGTGACCTTATAGACAAAGTATGACACTAAGTTACTCAAGTTCAGATTATAGTAAACTAATACATATCCAAGTGCAAATTACAATACCCATGCTAGGAACCACAAATAAGACTATGTCATTTTTGCATGATGTTAACAAGTGCAACAATTAGCATAGACTCCAAACTAGAAGCAAAGCCATACAATGGATCAAATAGAAGACCTAGAATTCAACCTAGTCAACACTTTAGAGAAGCTAGATGTACATAAAAAGATTCTTTGTGCTCAATCATCTTTAATGCAAATTTTGTTTTAAAACTTTAACACACACAGTGGGGTGCAAATATTTGATATTATTTGCATTCTTTACCCATTTTTCTTTTTTTGATTTGCATTTTTCAAGTGTGATTGACTCTAGCCATCGTCGACCATCTCAAGGACTCTTAAAAGAATGGTCTTGACCATACACAATACATTCCAAATTCATCCTAAGTGTAATGGGAAGCAGTCTTGTGAATATAAAGTGTTGAGATCAATTTGTACACAAAAGTCAATTTTTCTTTTCATTTTAATACTTAGATTCATGAGCATGTGAAGAACTCTAGAATGAATCAATTTAGCTTCACCCAAGTTGCTATAGGGACTCTAGTAGAAATCCAAGATTTTATAAAACATGGCATATGCACCTAGTGAGGAAACATAGCAAGTAAAAGCTATAAATTTCATCAAGTTTTCATTAAAACTCAATTTTCATTTTCTAGCTAGCTTAGCATGATGAAACAAAATGAACTTGGACATATCTAAGCAAGCAATAATCTTTAGGAAAGTAGCAAAGTGCATAGCATGAATGATATCTCATTTGCATAATAGACAAAGCTCATTAAAATAGAAAATAAGTTATATATGCAATGCATGAAACAACTCCTCAAAATCCTCCTCAATAAGTAAATCAATTTTAAGTATAAATCTGGTTCGAATTGAGTTATTAGCAGAACTAAGCTAAGAGAATGTCCAAATATACTCAACAGAAACTAGAAACACAGAATGAGAAGAAGTCGAGAAACTGCAAATTGCGTGGCTATAGAGCATAGAAAAAATAGTAGAGAACACTGTGGCTCAGACTCGCTCTCATCTTCCCCATATAACTGACATAGGAAAGCTGACTCTTGAACCCAAGCTAGGGAGTGCATACAGACTCTGTCTACCCAGGGGCCCAACACCAGCTAGATCTATACGATTGTGAAAGAACTCAACCTAAAAAGAAAAGATGATAGCTAATTATGCATGATAGCAACCTACAATATAAGATAAGTGGTCCATACAAAGCATGCCAGAAATTTGAGAGAAGTATAATCAAAATTATAAGAATAAGCCCAAAATCACCTAGACGATGCAAAAGAAAGGAAATACTGGAAGTAAATATATAATACATAATATATAGAACCAGCTCCCCCTCGAGAGATGTTGTAAGGGTACACGACTCCAAGCTCAATAATCTAGTGGTCACTCACCACAAACCGAATTAAATCACTTTTCTCCACATGATCTCTAAGAAAGTGATATCTAATATCAATATACTTGGTTCTAGAATGGTGCACTGGGTTCTTAGCAACACAAATTGCAGAAGTATTGTCACAGAAAAGTGGAATACTATCTATGTCTAAACCAAAGTCCTGCAAGGTCAATCTTATCCAAAGCACCTAACTACAACAACTAGCGGCTACAACTAACTCGGTCTCAGCGGTAGACTGTGTAACTCTGGACTGCTTCCTAGATGAACAAAAAATAAGAGAAGTGCTAATGAATTGGCAAGTACCAGAAGTGCTATTCCTATCTATCCTACAGCCAACAAAGTCTGTATCTGAAAAGACTCTAAAGGACAAACAAGAAGAAGAATATTAAATACCATAATCAATGGTAGCTTAAAGGTACCTAAAGATGCACTTCACTGTTTGGCGGTGAGAAGCACAAGGAGAAGCATGAAATCGAGCACACAGACACATAGCAAAATATATGTCCGTTATCGAGGCAGTGAGGTACAAGAGAGAACTGATCATGCTGTTCAACTCCTTCTGATCAACTGGCTCACTATCCTCATCAGGCTCAAGGACAGTAGTGGTGGCCATAGGAGTCATCATCGGCTTCTCATCAGACATGTCAAAACATTTCAGGAGGGCTCGAGTGTACTTGCCTTGATGCAAGAAAATGCCCTCCCAAGTCTGCTTGATCTAGAAGTCGAGAAAGTAACTCAACTTACCCATCATGCTCATCTCGAACTCTGTGCTCATCATATCTGAAAACTTAGACACAAAAGACTGTGAAGAGCCACCAAAGATGGTATCATCCACATAAATTTGGACGAGAAAAAATGAGAATCCTGGTGTCTAGTAAATAGAGTCTTGTCTGTTTTTTCCATCTTAAAACTATGACTAAGAAGATAAGACTTAAACCTCTCATACTAAGCTCTAGAGGCTTGCTTAAATTCATACAAAGCTTTAGAAAGCTTGAAGACATGGTTTGGGTACTTAGGGTTTTCGAATTCTAAAGACTGCTTGACATAAACCTCTTCCTCAGTATACCCATCGAGGAATGCACTCTTGACATCCATTTGATAAATCTTAAAATCCTTGGACGTCGAAAATGCAAGTAGGATCCTAATAGTCTCTAACCTAGCTACAGGGGGCTTCAAAGTCAAAACCCTTAACCTAAAAAAATCCTGGGCAACTAGCCTAGCCTTGTTCCTAACGATAACACCATCCTCACTGTGTTTATTCTTAAACACCCACTTGGTCCTAATGACATTATGACCAGATGAGGGCTCGACAAGCTGCCAAACCTTATTCCTCTCGAAATTCTCAAGTTCCTCATACATAGCATTAAACCAAGACTTGTCCGATAATGCATGCGAGACATCCTTCGGCTCAAAGGAGGCAACAAAGGCAGAGTGGAGGCAAAAAGAGACAATCCTAATTTTGGAAAACTCGCTCAAACAGATTGTCAATAATCTGATCAGGTGGATGGCGCCTCTGAATATGGTGGGGGTCCGGAAGCAGAAGTGGCCTCCACCACATTAAAAGAGGCAGGATCAGAGCCACTTGTTGCAGAAGAGTTTGAAGATAAGGGCTAGTCTCCCTGAAATGCAGAGATAGAAATAGGAGGCACCTCAAGTTTAGAGAGGACTGGATCAGGTAGATCGCCATCATTTCCATCATCCTTATCCTCTATAAAGATGGTCTCGAAGAGGAAAGAAGATCCTAATATGTCGGGTCTAGCTCCTAGACTAGCCTCATTAAAGGTCACGTCACAGGTCTCTATAATCCTATTAGCCCACAACTCTAGACCCTATAGTTATGAGAAGAAGATGAGTAATCTAGAAAAATGCCATTAGAAGAATAAGACTCAAATTATCTAGGTTCCCAGACTTCAAAATAAAACACTTATAATTACCAAATACACGAAAATAAGAAATACTAGGTTTTGGCCCATATCTCAACTCATAAGAAGTGAGGTACAAATATGCTCTCAGGAATACTTGATTAGACACATGACAAGTAGTAGCTATAGCTTCAGCCCAAAACTTCCTAGGAGTATTATTTGTACCTCACTTTCTAGGTGCTTAAATTGCAAGAAATTAAATTGCAGAATTTAAATGTTAAATTTAAGACATAATGTAAATTGCGTAAAGTGAATTTAGAATAATAAGGTAATAAAATTTTATTTCATGGAATGAAGGTTTACAAAATCTCACAACAAAGTGAGCAAAGCTCAAAGGAACACCAAAACCTTCAAGAAGGGAGAGCTAACCATACAACTCTATTTGTACTGCTCTTGAGTCGTCCTTTTCCTTTGAATGAGTTCTACTTAGCTCTCAAGTAGCCTCATCAAGGATTGAGATTGAGTCATCCTCTACCCTTGGATGAGTTCTACTTAGCCCTCAAGAAATCTCATCAAGGGTTGAGATTCACTCTCTCACTCATACAAGGGCTAACCTGCAACCCAATACCATAACGGATTTTGCACACTCTTAAAGCAGGCTAACTTAACTACTACTCTATCCTCTAAACCGCAATTCAATGGCTCTCCTTGATCCGAGTAGTGCCAAGCTAACATCTCAGCCGTTCTATTGTCATCTAGTCTCGCAGCAATCCCATCTCCGGTCATCCTCCGAAGATCCCTAACCGTCTGGATCTCGGCGCACCTCGCTTAGTCCTGGTCATCCTCCATTTCACCATAACCTAGCACCATCATCCTGCAACCATCAAAAATAAGGAAACTCATCACATAGTAATGTCCAAAATGATATACAATAATCATCCAATTGGTAAAAATAAATCAGATTCCTAACTCAAATACAGTCAAATACTCATCACCAACATAGGTAGACCTCCACATGGTCTTTCAGTTCTTTACTTGTTCACTCGCTCATTTTGTCTATCAGGTGGTGAGTGCTTCCTTTGACTATTTCCCTCCTAATAAATAACATAACTCACATGTTTTGAGCTTGGTTAAAAGGGATTGGGAAATCATTTAAGCACTTAGTTGGATTTGGAGCAGCAGCTATATGTTGGTCAATATGGTCAACTAGAAATTCGGCATGTGTTTGACCACAAGTGGCCTTCTCATCCAAATCGGATTATCTTTCATGTGTGCTATTGGCTATACTCGTGGTCTGTCTTGCAGAAAAAGGACAGGAGGAATGCAATCATGCAAGGTGTGCCCGCAAGTGGCATGGACTACTTCTGAAATTTTCAGCCGGTCAAGAGGATAGGATGCAGGAGGTCTTCTTCAGAAAGGGGATAGTCCAATGGCCTTAAGCTGAATATTATTTGAAAAGCTTTTGCTTTTTGTTTGTGCTCCATTTTGCTCTCTGGACCTATATGTTTGGATGCTTGTCTTAGGATTCTTTCGTGTCGTGGCACTTTGATTATCTGGTTCCTAGTGAAACAGAGGCCGGATATGTAAATGTCTTTCTCCTTAATAAAATAATAATAATAACGGTGCTACATCCCTGTTTGCGAAAAGCACTTGATACATTATGCATCGTTCATATACGTGGACATAACATTACATTCTATATCCATGAAATTTATGACATATTTTTAGAATGGTGCATCATGCCTTTTTAGAATAGTGCATCATGCACTTTTCACAAACAAGATGTTAGAATCAGTGGGCACCAAAATAAATACTGTTGACAAAATAATCATGACTTAGTTGGAGTAGTTAGCTAAATGTCAAGAAGTCCAAGTTTTAGGGGGATATGCACGTACGAGGATGTTGTCCAGGTAGTTTGGATCTCGCTACATGAGGCGCATATCCAGGAATCTAGTTAGGGAGATTTTTAGCCTAATTAAGTACTAGTTTATAAATTTTTTTGCTTTTGAGTTGTTGTTACGTACCAGGAAAAATAGAGAAGAAAATACACCCGTGGGCACAACAAGACACGTGGCCTTGGTGGCTAGAGAGCACCTCGCCAAGCTGGCAAAGGGGACTTGCGGTTCAGGCAAGACATGCTAAGTTCAAAATCAAGTGCTTCAACTATGATATACGTGGGCACTATGCATCAGAGTGCCGCAAGCCATGTCACAAATTTGAAGATAAGTTCAGCCTCACAAATAGCAAGGAAGACGAGCCGACATAGTTGCTCGCTATTTACGCTGGGGAAGTGAGCGACATGGTCCTTCTGAACGAGGAGAAGGTGATGCCAAAGCTTTATTCTAGTGAACATGCATGAGCAACCACATGATGAGCTAGCGCACCATCTTCGAGGACCTGGACGAGAGTGTCTATGATTAGGTAAAATTTGGGGATGGGTTGACCATCCATTTCAAGGGGAAAGGGACCATTTTGTTTCCACTAAAGAATGGCAAACACCGGCACCAAATTGAGATATACTACATTCCGAGTCTATGCAACAATATAATTAGTCTTGGCCAACTGACGGAGGAAGGCAGCAAGGTCATGTTGTATGGCCTGTGCCTATGGATATATGATAGGAATAGAGTATTGCTCATGAAGGTCAGGCGCTCCTTCAACCTGTTGTACAAGGTGCTCCTGGAGACATGTGAGCTGATGTGTTTAGCGGCAGCCATTTCTGACCTAGCGTGGCTTTGGCATGCAAAGCTATGACATTTGAACTTTCAGTCTCTTACGTTGATGGCTAACCAGGATATAGCCCTCGATCTACCTAGGATTGTTCATCCCACACAGCTTTGCGAAGGTGTTTGATTGCTAAGTAGGCTAGACAACCAATCCAGCTGCATGCAGGCCTTTGTGGATCAATTACCCCATATACAGCCGCTGGTAAAAAGTATTTTTCCTCCTCATTGATGATTACAACTGTATGATGTGGGTGTTCATGCTCAAGTCAAAGGCTGATGCATTTGTGGCATTCAAGAAGTACAAGGCAATGGTCGAGACAGAGACTGAGCACAAGATCAAGGTGTTCCGAACTAATCATGGGGGAGAATATTCATCACAACATTTTGCTACTTTTTTGAATAAGAAGGCAACCAGAGGCATCTGATGGTGCTATACACCCGTCAACAGAACAATGTCATTGAGCAAAGGAATCGCATTATGTTGGCAATGGCACAAAGCCTACTTAAAAGTATACATATGACGGGGAGGAATATGGGGAGAAGTGGTGCAGCATGCGGTGTATCTATTGAACCACATACCAACAAAGCCGCTGATTGGCACCACACCCTATGATGCTTGGTTAATAAAGAATCCCTGTTTGGATCATCTTTGAGTGTTTGGGTGCACTGCACACGTTAAGGTGCTTATTGTACACATGAGGAAACTTGACAACTGTAGTACTCCAATGGTGTACCTTGGGGTAGAAGCAGGCAAGAAGGCTAATCGCATGTACGATCCATGACATGGTAAGATTCACGTCAGTAGAGACATGGTCTTTGAGGAATAAAGGAGCTAGAATTTGGGGGAGGCTGCCGAGTTTGAACTACAATTATGGGTCACATTCACTGTCCTAGATGATGAGAATGAGCCTACACAAGAGGAAGAAGGTGCAGCAAATGTGGCAGCTATGCTATAGGAGGGAGCAACTACAACAACTGCCACATGACATGGCTGCCAGTGGAGCAATACCACTCAGTACCGACATGCCAATGCCTCAGGCCGTTGCAAGCCAGTAGAACACAACATCTCCCTCAACTCCATGCTCATCGCCAGCAGTAGCACAAATGGGATCACCATGTCACAAGTATCAATCATAACCTCTACCACCTCTTCCACTAATGATGGGTCAAGGGCCTACCTCTCCCTTCATGATATATACATAGAAATTAAACCAATAAATCTTGAGGAGGAGCTGTTGTTTGCTGGAACAGATGAACCAACCTCATACTAATAGGCAGCTGGTGACAAGGAGTGGGAAGATACCATGCGACGAGAATTTGAGGCAATTGAGAAGAACAAGACATGGACATTAACTAAGCTGTCGGCTAGAAAAAACCCCATTGGCTTAAAATGGGTATTTAAACTGAAGAAGGATTTCAAAGGAAGAATAATCAAACGCAAGGCTAGACTTGTAACAAAAGGCTATGTGCAGCAACAAGGAATCGATTTTGAGGGGGTGTTTGCCCTAATGGCAAGACTCGAGACCGTATGACTGCTCCTTGCCCTTTCTCCCAGCGTGGGTGGGAGGTCCATCACCTAGATGTCAAGATAGTGTTCTTGAATGGTAAACTCCTGGATGAGGTTTATGTCTCACAGTTGGAGGGATTCGTCATGACAATCAAGAGCACAAGATATACAAGCTCTCAAAGGTGTTGTATGGATAACGTCAAGCTCCAAGGGTCTGGAATACCCATCTTGATAGAAGCTTAGTGGGGCTAGGATTTCATAATTGCCCTCAAGAACATGCAGTCTACATGATGACAAGTGGTGCTAAGGTATTGATCGTCAGTGTCTATGTTGATGACTTAATTGTAACCTAGATAGGTGCTGCCGAGATCCAATGTTTCAAGGGGCAAATGATGATGTTTGAGATGAGTGATCTTAGTCCCTTGTCATGCTACCTTGTCATTGAGGTAAAGCAAAGAGAAGATGAAGTTATAATGAAGCAGACTACCTACGCCAAGAAGATTTAGCAGTTCGGAATAGGGGATTGCAACCCTAATAAATGCCCTATGGAACCGAAATTGAAGCTAGGAGAAGATGGCGATGGTGAGCTTGTGAACCCAACTAAGTACTAGCACATCATCGGGAGTCTAAAGTATTTGACTCACACCCAACTTGATCTTTCTTATTCAGTTGGGATGGTGAGTAGATACATGGAAAAACCTACAACTGTACACCACTAGGTAAATCTTGAGGTACATAAGGGGCACCATTGATTATGGTTTGGTGTATGCTCGAGGAGAAGACATGAAAAAAACCAGCTTTAGTGATAGTGACTTAGCTGATGATGCCGATAATAAGAAGAGTACAAGTGGATGGCCTTCTACCTCAATAGGAGCCTCATAGTTTGGGCATCTCGAAATAAAAAAATGTCACACTCTCTTCTTGTGAAGGCTAGTTCATGGTGACGACAGTAGCAGCTTGTCATGCAATATGGTTGAGGAGCTTGCTGAGTAAAGTAACTCGACACCACCTCGAACAGTCATCCTTTATGTTGATAACAAGTCTACAATTGCACTGATGAAGAACCATGTTTTTCATGAAATGAGTAAGCACATTGATACTCATTTTCACTTCATTTGAGAGTGCTCAAGGAGGGGGTGATTGCTGTGGAGCATGTTTGCATAAACGAGCAACGTGCAAACATTCTCACCAAGGCACTAGCAAGAGACACTACTATAGAAATGAACATTACAATCGGTTCTTTTTCGTCAACTGGGTCAATTTTTGTGGTGATACAAAGTCGTTAGACAGTGATGAGGAGACGCTATCACTGTCGGTTTTCACCCGATAGATATATGGCATTATCATAATTTGTTCTTAGCTCAGAACCAATTGTAATGTGCGCTACATCACAATCGGTTTTGAGCTAAGAACATATTATGATGAGGGGCAGATCACAATTAGTTCTAAGATAAGAACCAATTGTGATGTGGTGTCCATCACACCTTTAGCTCTATTTTGTCATCTAATAGTAAGCACTATAAAGATAACAATTAACTGATTAATCAACCACTATTTTTTTATAACAAATCACAGATGAAATATATTTGAAAACAAAGATACATTCAAAGCCGCACACATATATTCATAGTGAAAGTTTTACCCAAACATATACATATAGTTTTGAACACAACATTTGAAACCAACTACATGATCTGAGCAACTATCACCATTACATGTCTTGCATGTTTAAATTAAAAATATGACTAAATCACTAGGACATATCAACGCATCGCTAGCAACTAATCAGCCATACAATTCATCACGATAAACCACCTACAAAAGAAGAAAGCAATCAAAAATTGACTAGAACATAGACAGAGAAGACAATTGTCGGTGACTTGAAAAAAGAACATGCTGGTAGACACTGATTTAATACAAACTACAACACCTAGTAGCAAAAGCTGCAATAACTCACTAACAAGGCTAAAACATGAACATTGAGTGTAAGATACAAAGGAAAAGAAGAACAAGAAAAAATGAGAAGTGCATATGTCACATTGTTCCAAACATGTAGCATGCCTGTTAGAATTGAGAAATATGTATTGATAAAAGTGCTCCCTTATCAAACCGTGAGTTTCTACACAACCTTGAAAATTATATATGTTTGAGGTAAAAAGTTAAACCAATTAAGTATCTACACTAAACAAGAAATGTTAATAAAGTGGAGATAGTTGGTCCATTCCCATATCTGGCCAAACTTAAATATAGTTGAACCTATTAATTAATTATTATTGTTAAGTGTCAAAATGGGCAAATTAAACTACTCATTAACTAATTATTATTGTTAAGTGTCAAAATAGCCAAATTAAACTAGTAAGAAAAGAACCCAGCATGCAACAGTAGTTTAGAACTCTAACTCATCAAAGGTCACAGCTATAGCTTTTGAAGAAATCCACAAAAATGAATCCACTACCACACAAAGTTCACCATGCAAATTAAATAAAAATGTCCCCTAACCACAAGATTTTAGTAGGTTTGGCCAACTAGTAGGCTCCATCAGCACTAACACACTAGATTTCGCTATCAAGTTATGACAAAAATCAGTATAGGAGGAGAGGAAGAACAAAATTAGTAAATTACAAATCTAATTTTGGTGGGGTGACCAAGGGCTTCTAATCTGGAGCTCCAGAACCGAGGGGCTTGTTGAGCTGGTGGATGGGGACGACCGATTGGAGCTCGAGCAGGGTGCAGTGGTGGAATTGGTGGAGGCTCATCACTAGAGTGATGGCAGCGCACTGGGTTCTTGAGCACAATGCCTGCCACGATTGGTAGAAGGTGCCATGATGGCATGGCTGGAGAGTGTGGTTGGGACGAGCGGCGAGCGGGTGGAGCCCATGTGGACCAACAGCGGCACTAAGCTGAACCTCAGGCGAGATGGGGATTCGCAACCAAGGCAGCCATAGGATGGGAGGGGTTTGGAGATTGTGATGAGATGGGGATTTGGGATGAGGACGGAATGTGTGCAGTGGCTTTTCCTTTTCCTTATCTGGTTGGGTCTAGCGAAATTATTTTGAATTTAGAACCCACTCGACACCTAAATTTCACTTTGGCCCACCAAAAAACTATCCTGAGTGGAGAGACACATCACAACGGTTTTGAGATTAGAATCGATTGTGATATATACGTGTACATCACAATCAATTCTGATATGAGAACCGATTGTGATAATTCTTCACCATATTATTACACCCTCATCGAATCATCTATTACAATCGGTTTTTTTTCTGAAAAGTTAGAAACCAACCCAAATAAAACGATAGTATTGTACCATTCTGTAGTAGTGAGTCATGTTTAGGAAAATATGCAAGTAACTGCAGGAACCTTGCGCAGCCAAGTCATGCTTATCTTACTGCATGAGACGTGTATCCAAGAATCTAGTTAGGGAGTTTGTTAGCCTAAGTACTGGTATATTTTTTTCTTTTGAGTTGTTGTTACATACCAAGAGAATAGAGAAGAAAATTTCCCTAATAATTATGCTCTCTCTATGTTTTTCCTTGGGTTGTGCCATCGAATACTCCCTCCATTGACAAATATAAGGTATATTTTGACTTTACACAAGAATTAAGGTTGCGGTGAAATTGAGAAAGACATAAGAGAAAATGGCTTACATACCCCTCTTAATTGTCTTGGAAGATGAGAGACAATATATTGTGTAGGTGGTATTGAATAAATATATATGGTTGAAAGAGAATAAATAGGGGTATAGTAGGAAATGATTATTAAATCTATATGTAAGCCTTATATTTCTAAACAAGATCATTCAAACTGTAGACCTTATATTTAACAACGGAGGGAAAGTGCATGATGCACTATTCTAAAAAGGATGAATTTGATCTTGAGATTTGTAGGTGTATATATTTCGTCCCCTACGTCCATGATTTTTTGGGGATCCTATTTCAGATTAGTATGCATCATGCACTTTTTACAAATGGAGAACAATGAAGCTGACGGCAGAACCAGTGATGTTGCTTCCAACATTGTTGCCACTTTATAGGAATACAATCAGCTCAAGCTCGTTGTCCAGAGACAAATCCATCATCAACACCACTGTCACCTCTTCTTCTTCTTCGGGATGGACATCGGCTGTCCCACGGCTACAGAGGTAGCACCATTACCACTGCAAGTGCCCGAGCTCCCAAGAGTGACTGGGTTGGTATGCCACGGCATCTTAAAGGACAACATTAGCTCGTTCTCATCGACTTCCTCCTCCGCTCACTAGTAAGGCTGCTTGAATTTCTTTGGGAGCTTGATGACAAAACTTTCCTTCTTCGCCAACACAGGCTCGGTGTTGGGTTCACCATTGTCCAAGCTCTTCATCAAGTCCACCTCCTTAGGTGCATCATCATTTTTCTTGTCCATAGTAATAAAGCGTACAGCTTGACCAACAGCAGCAGGAGCTTGAGCGTGAGCATCATCCATGCGTCGTAGTTTGACGACCAGCCTTACCTTCTTCACTGGCGCTGGAGGTGCTGGCTCAGCAATAGGTGCACTATTTTTCAAGCCCTTCATCGACTCCTCAGGTGGATCGTTTTCCAAGGCCTTCTTGTCGACGGCAATAGATAGTGTAAATGATGTGCTGATCTGCTCCAATACATAAGCACGAGAGGCCTCCGACACTGGCTTATTGTTGGGAAATAAAGGCAGCAAGGAGGAAGTAATTTAAAATTTTCCATCTACCAGAATCTGTAGAACTCGCTGCATATGATCTAAGACTATAGATTAGGGTTCTAATGTTACCACTAGATACACAGGTACGACTTTCCAGCAACGGAAGAAGAGCATGTTGGATCACATCAGCGCATCGAGGCAATAGCAGCTTCATTTCACGAGTATCCACACAAAACAGGAAGAAGACTTCGCATGTTGCTCCACTAGAACCCCAACAGCAAGGACCTTTTGGTTCTCATTGAAATTAGTCTCTCAACTTGGTTATCCCTATGAAGCCCAGGTGTGTCTTTATTTATAACCAAGGAGTCAGAATAAGATAAGCCTGAAGCATTTCTATTTGGTAACTGAATAGGTTCGAGATAACAGTTACCGATTCAAATCCTTATTCGAACTGACTTCTTATTTAATTCACATTACATTAATCCGAATCATAAAACTTGCTCTTTAGGATTCAAATAATTAATTAATTATTGAAACCCTTAATTGCGTGAGAGGAGAACTATCATATCAAAACATGCATTTATATATTGAGAGGGGGAAATGAGAAAGACACTTTTTTGCACCTATAAACACCCCTTCAGAAGATGTTGTCTATTTTCAGGTATAGGAATTAGAGATAAAAAATATAAATATTAAAAATTTCAAGCATTGCCATCCAGATGTGAGACATCCAAGTTCATTTTATGTGCGTACATCCTTTTTCCCAAGAGGCATTGGATTGAAAATGAGCCATCGGCATGTCTATGTGCCATTTTATGCATCTAAAAAATAAATAATGTAGACATAACACATCAAAAAAAAAAGAGCATTCCACGCAAATATGTCCTTCACTTTATGCATATGAAGCTAGCTTCCCGAAGGGAAGCAATAAGGAATCCCAAAAATATGTCTCTACTAGAGTTATTCAGGCATTACTACCAGAAGTGTAACATTCCAAAATTTAGAGCCATTTTAAATTTTCATCATTTTATAATTTTTGTGAACTTAAAATTTCCTCATTAAATGCAAGTGAAACAAATTTAATCAAATTTTATAAGTTTAAATGGATTCAAATTAATTTATTTATATTCCAAATGCTTAAAAGTATTTTTGAGAATTTTTTGAATTTTTTTTGCAATTATTTTCTATTTATTTTGACCTTTTGGATTTTCTGCAATTTATTTAATTGAAAAATGATTTTAAATCTCTAAATCTCGTGTGGGCCACTTCTTCCTTAGCCCATGTCTTCCATGCCGCTTCCCAGATTGCTTCGCCCATGTGTTGGCCAGCTTTCCCCCCGGATCGGCCTCTCCTCTGCGCTACACCCCGGATCGATGCCTTCACTCCCCGGCCCAACCATGCGCGACCCACACCATGCCACACTCGCTGACAAGAGGGGCCCACCAGTCAGCTGGACAACTGTCGTCCATAAGCCGTCTCTTGCACAAACTCCCTCCACTGCCTGAATCGCACAACCGCTGGCACAAAATCCTTAGTGTCCGAGCCGAATTCGGTCCAGATTCCATGGGCGTCCGTGCCTATATAAGCCGCTGCCTCGTTTTGTTTGATCTCATCGTGTTTCGTCGCTCGAAGCACTGCTGAGACCAAACCCTAGCACCAAGTTCTCTGACGCCGCATCTGTGAGCTTTTCCACCGCCGTTCTTCGCCATGGGTGAGTCTCCGCCACTATCGTTGGTCCCATGGTTTCCCTACGTCGGGCACATCCTTTTGCCCTAGATCTGAGCCCATCTTGTCGCATTTTGCCTTCTCCGGCTCCGGCGACATTACGCCACCGCTGCGCCGGCGTCGCCCCACGCCACACATCGCCCGCTTCACCTGTACCTCACGCTAACATAGAAGCCACGTCCGCCCTGTGTGGCTACCATGTGGCACACGACGCTAGCCCTAGCTCCGACGTGGCATGCCACGTCATGTTGATCTACCACATCACCTTACAATCACATCGATGCATGTGATTCACTGTGGATCGAACCACTGATGTGTCGGCCCCCCGTGTCAACCGGCATTTATTTCCTTTTTCCTATTTTCTAGAAAAATAAAAAATTCCAACCAATCACAGTGCACCACGTGTCCCTTTCTCTCTCCCTTTTCTTTTTCATGATTTTCTTTATCCGAGCCACTTATGAGAGCCCGTTCTTCTTCGTTCAAGCTCTAAATCTAGTGATTCAAATTTCTAAATTCAAACTCTACCTTACATAGCATTCTTTTTAATTTTTTAATTTTGTTTGTATTTTATTTATTTATTTATTTGTTCTCATTTTGCATGTAGACATTGTCATCGAAGCTCAACAAACCAGCAGTATTCGGTGAATGCAAGTTTTTTTGGACCATGTTGATCCCAAATTTCTAAAATGCTTATGTTGTTTTAAATTATACATGCTTACTTTTATGCAATGTATTTTAAATACAGGTATAGCGTCTAGTTAATTCCAGAATTGTTATGACCCCATTGGCATTGAACATTATATACCTTTGTCACCCTAGCTGGTACTAGCCATATTATTTAATGATGGTTAGTAGCGTAGCATAAAATGATAGAATTGCTTAGTTTAGATTAAATATTTCAGTATTATGTTATTATGGAATCATTCAAAACTTTGTTTAAACTCATTTGTGAAGTGTGGCAAGAAGTGTTACTACTGTTATTTAAATGAAATAAAGTGAAAAAATGGTTTAGATTAGGACGGATGAATGTTTGGCAGTGCAAGATGCATGAGACCTTGTAAAGTGAATGTTTCGCCCAAGTCAATTAATGACCAAAGCGTGTGTTACTATGGACCGAGCACTACCGTACAATCACAAGCCTATACGAGGACCTAGCTAATTAATTTGTATATCTTGTTATTAGCTTCGCCGGTTGGTGGGTACCAATGGAAGTAGGCGCAAGAGGAGGCTTCCAACTGGGTAGATAAAACCCTTCGACAGTGAAACCTTAGCGAGAGAGGTTAATAGTGGGGTTGTACATCATAAAAGTCTTGTCATGATATCTCTGCTGCACACCAAAGGAAGTGTGGTAATATCGATTGCACAAAGAATGCTCATATCTTGTGGGTAAAGCTGTACACACTCTGTAGATTTAAAACTACTTAAGTAACCATGCCCACAGTTAAGGGCGAGCGTGGTACGCTTTCACATTGTAGATTTTCTAGTTTTGTTTTAAATAAAAATAGTGGTTTAAAAATCCATGAGTAGATGAAACTCTTGGGTTATGATTTAGCAAATAGAGCTAGTTAGGTAGATGGAACCTATTCTAGTGGTCTTATTAACTTCAATTATTACAACTACATTTAATCAAATAATACTTTGTAAAATTACTAGTGGTATTTAAAGTTAAACATTGCTTTATACTAAATGAGGTATATTAAGCCTTTAATTGTTTAACCTTGTATATAGTTATCATGCATTATATTTTCAAGACTTGCGAAGTACATTTTGTCCTCACCTTTACAACATTCCAACTTTTTACAAAGAAGTGCGTAGAAGAAAAAGGTGACTACGAGTTCTTTGCGTGTGGTTATGATGAAAAAGATCCGGATTACTAGAACGCGTACCTCCAGTCGATTGCCTATTGGGCAAGTAAATGGGTTTATCCTGTTGCTGTTTATTTCGTTTCCGCTGCTACTTCATTGAACTTAAGACATGTGGCTATTTATTTATAATTGTTGGCTATGAGGTTAGTACCTTTTGCTTAATTAATATTTTCTGATTTATGATATAGATATGTTATCATCACTGTTTTTTACTATATGTATTAGTTTGATCCTAAAATAATACAGTTATACACAGAAAATTTAGAGTTGAAAATCTGGTCCCGATAAGACGTGAGACGTCCATGTTCTTTTTTTAATCTAAATGGGCATACAATTCTTTTTTTATATCCAAATGGAGTAGCCTTCTTTTTTCCATGCACAACTACTGCATCTGATCTGGCTAGGATCAAGGCTCTACATGCAACTCTCTGTACGGCAGTACGTACCCCCATATTTTTGCAAACTTTTTGCTAATTCACGAGACGATCTGAGTTAGCTAGCCCATGATGCCGCGCACCCAATCCTCACCAAGTTTTAGAAAACCGCACATTTCGAAAATCTCGGTGGAGATTTTGAATTCCGGTCTGAAACAGGATCTAAAATCCTAACCGAGCAAAAGAATTGAAAAAAAATTAAATTACTACAGTAATCTCCAAAATAGCCAGATTTGACCGCACTTGATCTAATAACTCTTAAGAAAGTCATCTTCCATAAAAATTTATTGAAAAACTGAATTTTTAAAACATTTTAAAATTTTGGCAGAAACACTTTTTGATTTTTATAAAATTATACAAACTTGATCATGATCTAAAAAATTTATGATACTATATTTAGTTGTGTATAAAAAAAATTCAAAATAATTGAACTTCATTTGTTGCTTTTAAAAAATCAAAAACAGAATGAATATAATTGGGACAGTCATAATTTTATAAATTTTCTCGAGTGTGATCATGATCCAAAATTTTTATAAGAGATTAAGAATTGCCACGGTACCATTCTCTAAAATTTTCAAAAATTTTAAATTTTTCTTGTTTGCTCAATAAAATCTATGTAAGCATTGAACTTCATTTGCTATATTTCAAAAATCAAAAACAAAAAGAACATAAATGGTATAGTGCCCTTGTAAGAATTTTATAAATTCATTGAAGTGTGATCGTGATTCAAAATTTTCATGAGATCTTAATCATTTTCTTATCATCCTTTTCTAAAATTTTCAAAAAATTTAATCCTTTTTTGATTGCTACAAAAATCTATGTATTAATCATGGGACTTTTATCACGACGTAGCACTTTAAGATTTTTTGAAAATCCTTTAAGCATGATAATCATATGAAAATTTTATAAAAATATTAATGATACATCAGGACTATTCACAAAAATTTTCAAAATTTTATAATATGGTTTTAACTATTTTTTATTTGGTTGAAATTTGTCAATAAGGCTTTTGTGAGGACAGTAGCATTGTCCGAATTTTTAAAAATTCATGAAGCTTGATCATTGTCTGAAATTTTATTAAAATATTAGTGATGAATCATAACCATTCACAAAAAATTTTAAAATTTTATAACATTGTTTGTTCTATTTTTCATTCAATTCAAACTTGCTGGTCAACGTTTCATCAGTACAGTAGCAGTTTTTGAATTTTTAAAAATTCCTCAGACATGATAATCATATGAAATTTTTATGAGAACATCACTATTATGTCAGGAACCTCCACAAAAATTTCATAAATTTTTGACATCACTAGAGCTATTTTTCTCTTGGTGCAAATTCATCGAAATTTCGGTTTTCTAGGTGCAAAAAAAAAAAGATTTGAATTTTTATTTTTGTATTTTATTCAGAATTTGTCTGAAATTTCTGAGATTTCGGCGAGATTTTAAATTTGGGCCACCACCGAGATGTCATCCGAAAACGAGATTTGAAACCCTGATCCTCACCAGTGCCATGAACAATTGTCTCTGTGATCCATGTTTGCATTTCATGGCAGATACACTCTACAGCACACCGTCGCAAAAAACATACATTTGCATCACCAGAAATAATATAATGCCTTTCCTAAAGCCTGAAAGATTGCCGGCCCGAGGACCGTTTGAGCCGAGGCTCAAAATTTTTTTTCGTGATTTGGTCCTTTTGTAAATTACGAATAAATCCTTCTTGATTTTTTGTGAGAGGAAGATTTTTTCCTCTAAATTCGTGTTCGGGTCCCTCATGTGCCATTTTACGAAAAGAACCTCCCGTTAAATTCAAATCGCGAACAAGCCCTTTTCTAATTTTTAAGGATAGCAGACAGGTCCAAAAACATAACATTCAAGTCCTTACTTTTTACGTCTAGGTCCTTTCTCCGTTTTTCTCGGGAAAAAATATTTTTGTCACTAGAAATATGTGTTCAGCTCTATCTCTAGACTTTTTTCCCACCTCGATTTCCAATCTCGATCTCTAATATTTTTTAAAGCATGTATTATTACTCCACGAACGCGTCGGTCTCTAATATTTTTTAAAACATGTATTATTACTCCGTGAACGCGTAGAGTGTTAAGCTTGACAAAAGAAGGTTGTCATCTCTAATAATTTTTCGCCCTTTTCCCTTTAGACTTTTTCCTCACCTCGGTTTTCTAGCTCGGTCTCTAATATTTTCCAAATAATTCATCGAAAGAGATATTTCTACAGCTCTATCTCTCTACTTTTTTCCCTGTTTATTTCATTATTTCGACGATTTAAAAAATAAAACGCACGAAAAAAGAAATCCTTCTGAAAAAAAGCAGACGCGTGGCGTATTACGCCGTGAGTCTCTAATATTTTTAAAACATGTCCTTTCTCCGCTTTTCCGAAAAAAAGTTTTCGCTGCGTAAATATTTGTGCAGCTCTATCTTTAGACTTTTTTCCCAGCTCGATTTCCCATCTCGATCTCTGATATTTTTTAAAACATGTATTATTACTCCGCGAACGCGTTGATCTCTAATATTTTTTAAAACATGTATTATTACTCCACGAACGCGTAGAGTGTTAAGCTTGACAAAAGAAGGTTGTCATCTCTAATAATTTTTCACCCTTTTCCCTCTAGACTTTTTCCCCGCCACGGTTTTCCAGCTCGGCCTCCAATATTTTCCAAATAATTCGTCGAAAGAGATATTTCTACAACTCTATCTCTCTATTTTTCCCCGGTTCGTTCATTATTTCGACGATTTAAAAAATTAGACGCCGCCGAAAAAAATATTTTTTCTTCGAAAAAACGACACGTGCGACGTGTTACGCCACGAAAAATTTCCTAGTAGAACCTAAATCAATCAAGAGGCGAGCTTTGTGCAATCATTTTGTGCACACCAGAATCAATCAAGACGCGAGCTTTGTGCAATCCCTCGCTCCTCCGCACAGTAGCAACACGAAATCTACCGAAGAAGTGACAAGGACGCAGGAGGCAGGACGAATTTAGGAGAAAAGTTTATCAGGATTGCTGAGATCATTATGAACTCGTAACACTATTTTCTAATTTATAATAAAAAGATTATATACTTAAAAGATCATGTGTATCGAAGTGAAGGACGTCGGTGTCGCTGACTCCCACCAGTACACTTAGATATGCCCTGCTAGGATGCCGTCCGGCTCCACTCCACCATGGTCTCCCTCCCTCCCTCACTCCTGCTCCACCACCGTCGACGGAGAGACCCTGACTGAGCGTCTGGGCCCCAAAAGATTCGGCAGAGGCAGAGCCATCCAGGCCTATTCCGGCACGCCGAGGAAGAGGACGCCAGCCACCCACGGCACGGCGATGGCCATGGCGACCGGAAGCGACATCGGCCGTCGGCGTGCAGACGGGGCGTTTGGTTGGTTACCTTAGCCCTTAGGACGGTGGCACCGGCCGGCGAGACAAGAACAATGGCAGTGTCTATTGGGAGGGATGATCTGATTATCTTGTGAATTTTTGAGTCCATGATCCGTGCACGCGTAGTCGATCCCACGCAGTTCAGATACCACAGTTATTCACAGAGCACGCATGCGTGACACATGACGGTATTCCCAACAAACAAATTAACGCAATGTAGAGGCGAAGGAAATGATGAAATCTACGGATGGTCTATGCAGTATTAACCAAGATCAGGCCGTACAGCTGCAAAAGCAAGCATTTTCTCTTCTGCGTGGTGAGACAGCGTGCACAAACTGAAAGCTGGGCCTAAGCCAGCATTGCTGCTATTCACAGTTCACAAGGTTAGATCGTCGGAGAGATCTGGCGTGCACGGCGAAGGCGTGCAGATCGGCCTTCACGGGCGGTCACCTGTCCGAGATCGGCGGGCCGCCGTATTGGACGCCGTACATCTTCAGCTCCCTCGGCATGTCCACCTCTTTCAGCCACGCTCGACGCCGGCCTTCTCGCTCGACGCCGGCGAGGTCATTGACGCCGTGTGTCACTGCAAGCAGGATGTCAAACCTGCTGTAAGTCCCGTTTGCAGGCAAGTGAATGGAAACGATAGCAGTGACAACCAAGCAGCAACAGCAATGCTTTTTTTTTTAACCCACGAGTGGTTTCGACAATCTGAGTTTAGATGCTACCACCCACACGAGCGCAAAACAGTGTGCTTACACTGCTAATCACGCACACAGGTTGCAAATGGAGTATACCAGAAGCAAAGCTATCTGCAGGTTGTTATTTAACTAACAAACCTCGTTCCCTATACAGTGGGCTGCTTCCGTGCCAAACAATTGTTTTGATTAAACAAACACTTGAATACATGCTGCAACTTGCAAGTGACGCCTAAACCGTCCATCTTTCTTTTTTCTAGAAAGAGACAAATGCTTTTGCGTGTTCTTGAACAAAAATGCCTGAACCACCAAGTTGGCCTTTTAAGTTTTATAAGATCTAGCTAAGGCCGAAACACGTATGTATATCCGTTCTATCGCGCTCAAATAAAAACCCAAACAGCACAGCCATATGTGCCCATGCATTTTTATTGCTAAATGCAGGAAGTATCTAATTCAGATTTCTGAGATCAAAATTGACTGCTTACCTGAATGGTGTGAGTAAGGAATATCAGTGTAGTACGTGCAGTCCCGGTCCTCTTCTATGGAGTAAGGAGGGCCAAGGATGTCGAGAATTGCACAAGGCGCAATGGCCCTGAACCGGTGCATGTTGCCTCCTGTCGTCGGATAGAGGACCGATGTATCACATGGCGCTGTAAAAACATCATCCACCACCAGTTTTGCCAATCTCACTGGAAGCAATGAGATCTCAACGTTAGCACATTTGCGCCATGGATGATGGAGGACAGTACAAGCAGGTAATCTGATGAAAAAGATCGTAGAATGGTTCAAAAGCTTACATTGATCATCAGGTGACGAAGAACCGCTGGCTGCAGGATCAGGATCAACCCAGTCATATGACTTTGCGTGCATCGATCCGAGTAGTAGTTTACTGAACACAGTCATTCCAGGGTGATTGTGGAGAGGAATGACCGCATTTGGTGGCAAAAAGAAGATTACCATCTGCCAAGGAAATAACATCGGTAAAGAAAAATATCATTTTGATATCAGCAAACCGTAAGCTTGTAATTCGCCTTGGACTTGGTGCTCGAGTGACGAATTGATCAGAATTCAGTTCGCTTGTACACTGCAACTTACCGAAAAATTCTCACATTTGTATATCGTCGTATGTGTAATTGTTGGGGTCCCTCCGGCAGCATCTCTAGTCCTGAAGAATTTGTGATCTGAGCTTAGGCCAACATCTTCTGGTCTCATTTTGTCTGCAAATATTACAATCAGCAATTCACAGTCGATCAGTTAATTCAGTACATAAAACACATACAGACTGCGCCCATTATGCAACTATGGGTATGCTATATATGGGGGCATCGGCCATATGTTTTCCTAGGACAAGACTACCAGCCTATACTACCAGGTGCTGATGAACAGATGGTGTATGAAGCAAAATTTAGAGCCTGCATCTTTGGCATGTAGTCACCATTCCCATTTCCTAATATAGTAATCTGCTACATTTGATCAAAACACGTTGTGCGAAACATACTCAGTAGAAAGCAACAGCTACACATCATCCGGTAAAATTCAACAGGACCTCTCAAATAATGCAGAGATCCAAAATTTTCCATCGTACAGATTTGCAAAACAATTTTTTGTGATGGATGATCATTTGCGTGGACGAAATCCACCAAATTTGCGACGTCCATTTTGCATGGTAAACAAGGACCAGCTAGTAGCTACATACCAGCTCAGATGAGCAAAGCAAGCAAGCATGAAGTAGTATTGGAGACACTAGAGAAGAGGAGGAGGCTCACCGAGCATGTCGCGGAGCAGGTCGACCTCGGCGGGCGCTGGCACGGTGCCGGGCCCCCTGAAGACGGCGCGGCACGCCTCGAAGAGCCGCTGCACGGCCGTCGCCTCCGCCTGCACGCGCCTCCTCGCGCGCCGCCCCACGCCACCACCGCTCCTCCTCCCCCCTCCCGCCGCCTCCACCCGCCTCCTCTTCGCCGGCAGCACAACCTCCTCCGCCTCCTCCACCTCCACTCCCCCGGCTCCCCGCTCCACCTTCATCGATCAAGAAACCAACGCAACCCGCCACGAACCTCGCAAAAACCCGATCTTGGCGCGGACGTAACCGCCGGCACCGGCCAAGAGTAAGCGCGAACAGATACAGAGCACGCAAACACAAGAAGGCGATGAGGAGACGTGACTTTTATAGGAGCAGCAGCAAAACCGGGGGCTTGCCGAGCGGTACTGCGACGGAAGCCAAGTCAAGGGGGACGCACGCAGCAGCAGCGGCAAATCCACGGACTGGAAATACCACCGCACCGGTGGATTCGATGCAACCTGCAAGCGTGTCGCCGTCTACTTGTACTAGCACAGTAGCACTCCAGCTCTTGATTTTTCCCCCCTTCTTCAGAGAGAGAGAGAGAGAGAGAGATAAAGAGATGTTTGTTTCGTTGTTACCGTGTCGCGCCCGCCATTCCGGCTTCCGTGGGAGCGGAAAGCAAAACCGCCAGCACCCAGTACACAGTTTTTATCCATGAAACTGACTGCGCGGCTGCGAGTGCGATGCCCCTTCGGGGAGTTGATGTCCGCCGCTGCTGACTCACACCGACAGCTGGATTTGCATCTGCTTCGCAGCGCGCGGCTGTTGCTGTTATTTTTGGAGCTCATGTGATGCGGTGTGGCCTTTTTTCCTCCGTCCGGTTCTGATTCTTTTGGGTCTTTTGCTTCGTTGGGTAAGTGTGATGTCGTCTCGTTAACTCCCCCCCGTTTGTTTCTGGCTTCTCTCTGTCTCTCTCGACGTCACACATTCACTCCCCTGTTTGTCTCTGGGTTCTCTCTGTACGTATAATATAATATAATACCTCTCCTATTTCCGGGAGATTTCACGCGCTCCCAGTAATTTGAGCCGCGCCGCTCGGCTCGGCCGGCTAGCCGGCTCGGCTCAAAATATTTTTTTTCACGTTTTAGTCTCTCGAAAAATCTAAAATTACGTATGGATCCTTTTAGTTCATAAAAAAACACAAATCTTCTGTGAAAAGACCCTAAATAGGTAACGAAAAACGTAGTGACGTTTGGATCATTCCGGCTATTTTTCACAAAAAGAACATTTCGATTTAGCACAATCGCGGATGCATTTATGTCCTTTCAACCATTTCTTGCGTTTCCTCGACGATTTTAAAAAATCGTCGAAAAAAAAGATATTGTTTCCGCGAGCCTCCCGTGCGTTTGAGCCAAGTCACACCTTTCGATTTAGCGCAATCGCGGATTCTTTGTGAGAAAACCCCAGATAGATGCAAAAAAAACGTAGGTATGTTCGTATCCTTTCAACCATTTCGCGCGTTTTTTCAATGATTTAAAAAAAATACGTCGAAAAATATGAAATTATTTCTTCGAAAAAAACAATGCACGGGCCGTAATCGACCCTTTTGGTTCAGAAAAATCACGAAACTTTCGTGAAAGGACCCTAAAAGAACACAAAAAAAATAACGTAGGCCGACTAGCTCGGCTCGTTTTGTTTTTTTGCGTGTAGGTCCCTAAAAACGTAATTACATGTAGGACCTTTCAATTTAGCGTGGTACCAAAAAATATCGAAAAAAACGTAGTGACGTTTAGATCATTCCGGTTATTTTTCATAGAAAGAACCTTTCGATTTAGCGCAATCACGGATGCGTTTTTATTCTTTCAATCGTTTCGCGTGTTTTCTCGATAATTTAAAAAAAACACCGATGGAAAAAAACAAAATTGTTTCTGCGAAAAAAACAACGCACGCGGCGTATTACGCCGTGCAAACTATCATAGTATATAAAAGAGAAGTTTATGGGCTTTATTGATAGAGCCTTAGAACATCGGACCTTGCACATAAGAATTTGCAGTTAAACTCATGCATTTAACTTTCAATTGACGGTACCAATATTTACGCTGTTAAGTTATTTTAATGTAATATGATCTATGTGAATTATAGAAAAGTTTTTATAATAAAAGATCTAAGTAAGTATGATAGTTGCTAGACTAATAATAGTATTAAGAATCTATGGATGTAATTTCCTCCTCTCTCTTCAAAAAAATGTAAACAATTAATTTGTGTGCGGTACTTTGCATAGTTCTTCAGTTTCATATGTCCTGAAACTGAAAACCTACTTAAATGATGTATTAAAGTGTTGAGTTACAGTCAGTTCCATTAAGTTTTAAGTGTTGAATTAAAATGACAGTTCCATTAGCGCTGTGTTATAGTCAGTTTTATTAAGTTTTAAATGCTGAAATAAAGTATCAGTTTCATTGATTAAGTGTATGGAAACTGATGTATTACTGCATGGAAACTGATGAATTTAGTGCATGGAAACTGACGTATTTAGTGCAAGAAATTGCTCTAGCTTCTCTCCTTAGCTATATAAAGAACCTCATGTACATCTAAAAGATTAGGTGAACTGTACACAGAAAGAAAGTACACACATGAAAGAGAAGGAACGGAAAAGTTCTCTTACCATTGAGAAAACTCTAAAAGTAAAGAAGGAAGAGAGGAGAGAGAATTTGATATGTAAAAAGCCAATACGTCTCAAGGTGGGTTTATGTTCCTGTACATATAAAAGTTGCTTTTTGGTTGAATCAAATTATGCTAAATAATCTTATAGCTTCCACGAGTTATTTTACATTTGGTATCGCAACTTTGATTTTAGCACTTTTGATTCTCTATTATAGTTATTCTTTTGTGGTTGATTAAGCTTCCTTTTTCACATATTATTGCATATTGTATCAAGGTAAATATATTGTTCTATTTTGATCGACGCGCATGAATGAAATTGCATTTTTTCATAGTTTTTTCTTGTGCATTTGCACAATTCATCAAATTAATGTTATTTAGAGCAGGAAAATGTTATTTACTTTTCCAGTATTATTATTTGGATACTATGTAAGAAATGTGTTTGCATCTGTCTGTAATGTTAAAAGACGGAATTTCTTTTGTTCATAAGGTAACGGTTTATTCTTATGAGTATAATTAAAAAGTAACATGCTAATTAAATATTTATATTATCAAAAGCATGTTAGCCACCAAAGTGGCCTTGCTTAAAAGGATCATAGATATTTAGTTGAAAATTTCAATTATTCATATTTTATTTGATACTATTAATTGGAAAATATAATGGATAATTGAGTTTGTGAATTGTAACGCTAGGAGGTTGCCTAAAAGTGGACCATTTCTTACAATTGGGGACATGAAAGAGGTTAATCAATATGCTTGGTCAATTTGTTAGTTTATCCAAAGATAGTGTGCGCATTAGCTTTAGTATAGTTGATTATCTATTAAATGTGTTTGCTTTAGCATCATTATTGATTTCAGCCATGTATCTAAAATTCATCCAAAGATGTTTTTAGATGCACACTCAAAGTTTGTTCTTACATGAATCTATTTTGTTTACTCAAAGTATTAATCTATGAACATATTTAAAATTTGCAGCATCCATTAGCTTAATAAGTCAGGGTTTTGAGCTTGTCAAGTTTAATCAGCTGAACTATGTTGTCTGGTCCGACCAGATACGGCTTCAACTGGGTGTCTGGACTTAGATCTAGTATTAGTTCTTGATGAAAAGACTACAGCTATTACGGATGAAAGTACTGATGAGTATCGTTCCTTTTATGAAGCTTGGAAACGGTCTAACAGACTAAGCTTGAACTTGATACGCTTGAAGATTGCTAAAAGCCTAAAATTAACAATGCAAAGGAATTCATGATGAAGCTAAAAAAATATTCTCAATCAAACATTATTGGCAAGTCTGTGGTTGGGAGTCTTATGAGTGAATTAACGACTAAGAAATTTGATTGGTCTATTCTTGTGCATGATCATGTGGTTAACATAGCAAATATTGTCACAAAATTGACATACATGGGAATATACGTAAGTAAATCATTTCTGGTCCAATTCATTATAAATTCCTTACCTCCCAAATTCGGCTCGTTCTGGGTGCATTATAACACCATAAAAGAAAATTAAAACCTTCAAGAATGCAAAGCCCAATTGGTTCAGGAAGAAGAGAGATTAAAGAAAGTAAGGTATCACTCTGTCCATCTTATGATGCACAATGGTGCAAGTAGTAGCAAGGAAAAGTCAAGAAAGAAGGATAAAAATTTTTGGCATGCCAATTTTTGGTCAGGTTTGATTTGGCAAATTTGGTCTCAAACCAAACAGCCCCTAAGACTTATAGAATAATCCTTGATACCAATCTACACTTAGATCTGGAAAAGTATCTTTATGTTCCCGAATGTACTAGAAATTTAGTGTCTATGGGAAAGTTTGACATAATAAGTTTTAAGTTTATGATTGGAAACGGTATGTTTTCGTTATATAAGAATAAATACCATTATGGTTCTAATACTTTAATTGATGGTTTGTACCGCTTCAATCTTAATGTTGATTTTTTTAATCCCTGTTTCATGTAGAACATGTTATTGGTAATAAACATAGTTCACATGATGAACGTTCTACTTTTTTGTGCCATAAAAAATTGGGTCACATATCCAAATAAAGAGTTTTGAGGTTAGTGAAAAGTGAAATTATATCTCAGTTGAATTTTGTTGACTGAAATGTGTGTATAACTTGCATCAAAGGCAAGCAAACCTCACACATATCAAAACACACAAGAAGTAGTGAACTGTTACAATTAATACACACTGATATTTGTGGTCCATTTGATGTTCCTTCCTGGGGCAGTGAAAAATATTTTATCACCTTTATTGATGACTTCTCAGGTTATTGTTACCTATATATGATGCATGAAAAGTCTCAAATTGCGAGCATCCTAGAGGTGTTCGTTAATGAGGTGGAAAAGCAACTCGATAGGAAAGTTAAGGTGTTGAGGTCAGATAAAAGTGGTGAATATTTTGGAAAGGTTGATGAAAATGGACAATGTCTAGATCAATTTGCAAAGTTTCTTGAAAGCCAAGGCATTTTTGCATAGTACACAATGCCCAAAACACCTCAACAAAATGAGGTGGCTGAAAGATGGGATCGTACTCTCATAGAAATGGTTAGGAGCATGTTAAGTTACAGTAATGCGCCTTTATCTTTGTGGATGCACGCATTAAGAACTATTGTGTACTTGCTTAATTGAGTTCCTAGTAAGTCAGTTCTTAAAACTCCTTATTAACTATGGACGGGAAGAAAACCTAGTTTGAGACATCTGTATGTTTAGGGTTATCCAGTAAAAGTAAGAATATACAATACACATGAAAAGAAGCTCGATGCAAGGACCATCAGTGATTACTTCATCGGCTATCCTAGAAAATCAAAAGGGTGCAGATTTTACTGTCCTAGCCACAATACAAGAATAATTGAGTATAGAAATGCTTGGTTCAACAAGAATGGTAATTCAGTGGGAGTGGTGATCCACAAAAAGTGGATATCAAAGAAATTCGGTCTAACCCTATTCCTAACATTGTTGTATCACCGTTACACAACACTATAGAAAATACAACTATTGAACCAACTACTAATGTGTAAGTCACAACTGAAAAGAAAATTACACATGAAAGGATAGTGCAAAGGTCTATATAGAATAAAAGACCAGCTATTTCAGATGATTATGTGGTTTCTTCACTTGAATATGAATGTGACTTGAGTGTTGAAAATGACCCAATCTCATTTAAGCAAGACATGAAATGTGATAATTCTAAAAATTGGTTTGATGCCATGAAAGAGGAGTTCAAACCAATGGATGACAATAAAGTTTGAGAACTAGTCAAGTTGTCACAAAGTTCAAAACAAGTTGGATGTAAATGGATCTTTAACAACAAACATTACTCAAAAGGTAATATTGAAAAATACAAGGCTAGACTTGTCAGTTTCAAAAGACTCTTTGAGAATTATTTTTGCTCTAGTGCCACATTATGATTTTGAGCTTCACCAGATGGATGTGAAGACCACTTTTCTGAATAGTGATTTGGATGAATAAGTATATATGTACCAATCTAAAGGATTCTTGGCTCTAAAAAAATAAAATTTGGTGTGTAAATTAAAGAAGTCCATTTGTGAGCTGAAACAAGCTTCTTGACAATAGTATATACAATTCAATGATACCATTTTGAAGTATGGTTTTGTAGAGAATACCGTTGATCGGTGTATCTACATGAAGGTCAGTGGGAATAAGTTTATTATTTTAGTTCTATATGTTGATGATATTCTGCTTGTTACTAATGATAAATCTTTGTTGCATGATGTAAAGAAATTCCTCTCCAATAATTTTGAAATGAAGGATATGGGTGAGGCAACTTATGTGATTGAAATAGAAATATTTCATCATAAAAACAAGGATTATTGAGACTGTCTTAGAAAGGTTACATTAACAAAATCATGATAGATTTAGAATGGAAAATTTCTCCGCGGAAATTGTTCTAATTCAGAAAGGGGACAAGTTTAGTGAAAAGCAATATCCAAACAATGATTTGGAATGAAAGGAGATAGAATCTATTCCATATGTATCAGTTGTTAGGAACTTAATGTATGCTTCGACATGCACTCAACCAAATATCAGCTTTATTGTTGGAATGCTTGGTCGGTATCAAAGTAATCCTAAAATGGATCATTGAAAATCTGCGAGGAAAGTTTTTTGGTATTTGCAAGGCATCAAGGATCGCATGCTCACATACAAGAGATTAAGCCGCCTTGAGGTGATTGGCTACTTAGATTCAGATCATGCTAGATGTGTTGACTCAAAGAAGTCTACATTTGGCTATTTGTTCCTTTTGGCTGGAGAAGCAATTTCATGGAAGAATAGAAAACAATCTGTCATTGCTACTTCCACTATAGAGGCTGAATTTGTGATATACTTTGATGCCACTATTCAATCACTATGGCTATGAAATTTTGTGTCTGGCCTTCATATTGTTGATAATATTGAAAATCCTTTAAGGATTTATTGTGACAATTCCACTGCAGTCTTCTAATCTAAAAATGACAAGTACTTAAAATGAGCAAAACGTACTGATTTAAAGTACTTAACGATGAAAGAAGAAGTGCAAAAGTGAAAGGTATCAATCATGTATATTGATACAGATATGATGATAGCAGATCTGCTAACTGAGGGACTGCTGCCCAAGACTTTTAGTGGCCATGTTGAAAGGATGGGCATTACATATAAAACCCTTGTTAGCTTGATGAGTATATATATATCAACAACATGAATAGTGGCCTTCGTATTGTTGATATATATATATAGGAAAATGATTCCATACTCCTGGGTGTATGTACTCCCACCCCAGTATACCGTTTAAATGATGTTGTTATATCTCTTTATCCTTTTGAGTATATTCTAATACTGATTATAAGATATTCCAATATGAGTTTCATGAAAATTTTCATCAAAGTCCACCATTTATAGCATAATTTGTTTTTATATTTCTTTTACATATGGAAAAGGGTATGTAGCAAAAAATAAAGGGCTTTGATAAAAAAATTTCAATTATACCGCATTGGGGTATCTTAGAATTATTATTGGAGTATACCGAAAGTGATAAAGGAGTATAAAACAATCATTTAAATGGTATATTAGAGGTGGGAGTATGTACTCCCGGGAGTACAGAAAAGGCTTCCTATATATATATATATATAACTTCATATTGCTCATACTTTTATGAACTTATGAATTCAATAAACGTGTTGTTTTGTTGGTTATTCATACTAGCTAGCTATAGCTTTTTTAGACCCCAAACGTGAAGCTATAGTGTTCCGCTATATTAGCCGTAAGCATTATAACTAACATAGCTCCACTATATTGATACCATGAGTCAAAACTTTGGCCTATTTTGAAATCGAACATTACTAAAATGCCCAAATACATCTTTTATAAGCCTAAATTATAAGCAAATCTAGTAAAAGACCTCATCTAGCTCTTTTTCAATAATCTAATATCCATATGTTTCAGTGATTAAGTACTTATTATTAAGCATATTATGATATAGTTATCATTTATAGTTTTTTGGACATGTATTAGTACGTTTATGGATTCCAGATTTGACTCATATTCTTCTATAAAAATATTAGTACCTTCTAAAGTACCGTGTTTTATTATTTATTTGTACCTTCTAAAGTACCTTCGGCATTGTGGTTATTTTCTTAAAAATTTTCTTAATAATCTAATAGCACTTCCATGATCCCATTAGAACATAAGAATGACGTGGAAATATAGGGACATGAAAAGTACTAAAAAGGTATAGAAGTGCAAGTGTACAGCATAAACAAAGAATATCTAATGAAGTGCGTTAATGAGCGATAAGAAACAGATCAAGAAATTGAAAATAGATTTGTCTCACAGAAGACTCAAAGAATACCTTCCATCGAGTTAGTCTTCATGTTTACTAGGTAGAATGGCGCGCGATGCCGCGTCCAGCGAAAAAATCTGACCCAAAGTTTTCTACAAAAAAAGAAATTCCGTTTTTCTCGGTGGTATTTTTTTTAAAAAAATGGCTGGCTAGAAGCTATCGGTGAATTTGCGTAACGTAATTCCAATCTTTTGTGTCGAAAAGAGCCGCTACTGTCTTTGAATTCTGGAATTCTGAGGTATTTTTGTAAAATAGTGGTGAAAGGACTTGTTCACGATTTTGGAATCTTACGTATCAAAAGTACCAGCATTTTAAATCTCTCGGATTGAATAAAAACTACGGATTTTTTTGGGGAACAAAAAAATAAAGGCGAATGACCCGTACGTGAATTTATGAGTCGCTATAAATCTCCGGATTAATCTATTTTTTTAAAAAAAAACTCGCGGATACGACTCGTCAGCAAATCCATAAGTTGCTATAAACCTTCGATGAACCTGTGTTTTTTTGGTGACGAAAACATTTTTTCCGGTTTTTTTGGGTGGCGAAAACATTTTTTCTGGGTTTTTTCAGCGCCGAAAATACTTTTTCCGGGAAAAACGGAGAAAGGACCTGAACGTAAGAAGCAGAGACCTGTTTGTTATTTTTTTGGACCTGTTCGCTATCCTGAAAAGTTAGAAAAGGGCTTGTTCGCGATTTGAAATTAACGGGAGGCTTTTACGTAAAATACCGCGCCAGGGACCTAAACGCGAAGAAAAAAATATCTTCGTCTCACAGAAAATTACACAGGGATCTATCCGTAATTTCGAAGAAACGGAAGGACTTTTTCGCAAAAACGCAAGGTGACAGGTGGATGCTCTATCCTTGCGGCAATTCTTCTCGACGTAATGGATGTATTATTATCATGTATACGATTATAGTAGTGATGGATAATAGATGAAAGTTTCCCTATTAAATTTAGTTTGAATTATGTCAGTTGTGATACATGGAAGGGATCTTGTCACTGTATGCCTTGTGACCGCCATGATTCTGTCGCCACAATTCAATTTAGCAATAATTTGATAGATTTGATGAAAGATGTACATATAAAAGTTTATCGAATCATCAAGATTTTACAAGGGCCAAGTGGCAAATTGGTAAATTATTTTAACATAATATGGCTCATATAAATTACACAAAGGTTCTTATAATAAAAGGTCTAAGTGTGATAGTTAGTAGACTAATATTATTAAGAACCTATGGATGTAATTCCCTGTCCTCTCTCTTCAAAAAAATGTAAACAATTAATTTGTGTGCGGTGCTTTGCATAGTGCTTCTGTTTCATATGCACTGAAACTGAAAGCCTACTTAAATTATGTATTAAAGTGCTGAGTTACAGTCAGTTTCATTAAGTTTAAGTACTGAATTAAAGTGCAAGATTCATTGAGTTAGTGCTGTGTTACAATTAATTTCTTTAAGTTTGTAGTGCTGAATTAAAGTGCCAGATTCATTGATTAAGTGTATAGAAACTGACATATTTACTGCATGGAAATTGACATATTTAGTGCATGAAAACTTATGTATTTAGTGCAAGGAAAATCTGCTTCTCTCCTTGGCTATATAAAGAATCTCCTCTACATCTAAAGGATTGGGTGAACTAAGCACAGGAAAAAAAAAGTACACACAAAAGAAAAAAAAAACGTAAAAATTCTCTAACCATTGAGAAAACTCTAAAGGTAAAGAACGGAGAGAGGAGAGAAAATTTAATACGCAAGGAGCCGGTGTATCTTAAGGTGAGTTTGTACTTCTACACATATAAAAGTTGCTTTTCGATTAAATCAAACTGTGCTAAATTATCTCATAACTTCCACGATTTATCGTACATACGCACATAAAAATAAATTACCTTATAGCTTCCCCGACTTACCTCACATACGCACGTAAAAATTCCCATTAGCAGGAACATTGCGAGATCACTCGTTTATCTTCCATCAATCATCATCCCATTTACAGGCGCGTGCTGAAGACGCACGCCCGTGGGCGTACCCAGTAATTGAAAAAGAAGGCTCCAAAGTGGGCCCACCAGACCAGACCAAAACAAACCGTTGGTTTAGAACGAATACGAGTACACAATACGGTGGGCACCTGCAATGCAACGCAGCGCCCAACCAACATTACATATATCTCGTCAAACCCCACACACACACACACACACACACACACAGATGGATGGAGTAGATATTTAGACGGCACCGACAATCTGCAACAGCAAGATTCCAACAGCACTGGCACAAAACGATGGGCTGCGACTGGTATCACCCCACACCGTGGCATCAGCAGTTTACGCACGTTCCTGACGTATCATCAGTCACATGCCAATTGAGTTCCATGCCCGAGAGATCGGCCAACCCCTGTGCAGATGCCCATCTCGATCGGGAAGAGCGGTGAACTTGGATCCATCGATCGATTGCTTGCTCCAAGGGTCATGTATGTACCTGCCTGCCGGCGGGTGCAGCTACTGCGCGAGCTGCCGTAGCACCGACGAAACGAGATGCAGTGAGCCGGTCACGCAGACCAGACCAGGAGCGCCGCCTGCTCGCCTTCGAACCAGCTGAGCAGCAGCCCTCATCAGATCGCGAGAAAATGGCGCGCCTTGACACCCGATCAGCGTGGGCCTCCCACGGCTCGGTGACGCCGCCGGATGGTCCATGCGCGCCGGAGTTTCCACGCCGGTGATCGTTCCTATATCCGCATAGTCGATGCCCTGATCGTGTGCAGCAGCTGTCCATATCTCTTTCAGCGATGAAGCTGGCATACAGCGGGAGTTTCCTCCGGCAATGCTCGCCTCGGTCAGAAGTACAATATCCGGCCTTGTGCCTGCAGGAGATCAGGGAGGAAAAAAAAAAAAAAAAAACTGTCACATTCCTGAAATATGAGCCAACTGAACCAACGCGTGTAGATTTCAAATGTTTAGAAAGGGGTAATCTTTGCCTGAGAGAAGCTGTTCCGCAAACGCACGATGCTCTTTGTCACTAGCCATTCCAATAACAAGAGCCAGAGGTCCTTCTGGTTTGACAGTTCTTACCACGTCCGAAAGGGCCTTTGCAGATGCCTCAGTATGGGCTGGAAGATGTTTGAAAACAATCAGCTAATGGCAATAAAGCAACAGTAAGGGAAAATAAAGCATTGCGGGTAGGTTATAGCGAAACCTCCATCAATAAGTATGGTGGATGCTCCATCAAGCCCAAGGACTGAAGCCTCCTCCTGTGTAAGAAACTGACTTCTTCCGGGCAATTGTGTCTTCTCTAAACCGGCTTGGATACATGCATCCGAAATGTCCCAGCCTTAACTTCCCAAAGGCATGGGAATATGGGATATGATGAAAAATATGTCAGACATGAAATAATTCAATGTGTGATAAGGTGGAGAAATTAAAAAAAAATAGAAATGAGCCCATTTTACACCACTCAACTTTCTAAAAAACTCCATTTAACACCCTCAACTATGAATCCGGTTATTTAGCGCCCCAAACTTACAAAACCGGGTCAATTTACAACTTACGACGGTTTTGAAAAGCGCTTTTGCTGACAGGGATCCAGCTTAAGGTGATTTTGGTGGTTTTTGCTATGTTGACAGCCATACCATCGGTTTTTGCTGATATAGATCCAAATGAGAGAAGGAATGATGATGAGAAGAAGAAAGAAAATGTACATAGGGAAAAGGAGTGAGAACGAGGTCCATGATGTTGACGTCAATACTGGTAAAAACCATCTTGAGTGGGATTCAAATCATCAAAACCGCCCTCCAAAACCGTCTTAGGATGTAAATTGATACAGTTTTGTAAGTTCAGGGGGTTAAATAACCGGTTTTGTAGTTGAGGGTGTTAAATAGACTTTTTGGAAAGTTAAGAAGTGTAAAATAGGCTTATTCCTTAAAAAAAAGGCAGTGACAAACTTTCAGCCTTCAATATTATAGTCCCATTCAAAAGCAACCACACAGTAAAGAAACAAAATAAACACCAAGAAACAAAATAAACACCCCATTAATGCTGGAGTAACTTTACTTCAATGAAACTGAATGGACATGGACCATCACCAAACAATTTGAATTGGCATGATACGTTATTACCTAGCTCACGGAGACATAGAGCTGTGCAAGAAGCCGTAACTGCATTTTGACGCTGATGGTCTCCCAGAAGCTGGAGTTTTACATCATGCAATTCGATAAACTGCATAATATAATTTCCACTAGTCATGAACGACTTGAAAAGAAAAGGGGAAAAGCTCTATTCTACTATTAATTTCAGATGAAATAGATAAGGTTGGCAATGGAATTATACCAATGGCATATCATTTGAAATTTCAACAATAATGTCACAACTTTGATAAGGTTTTCCATGATCCCAACCAATGCATCTTGTGATGTTCTTGACACCAGGATCACAAGCAGATATGATGGGAGATTGTGTCAAGAATGCTCTATCCCGAATAATATGCTCAATATCCATTGAAAACGGACCACCAATGACAACCTGCAAAATGTTTGATATTCGGGTTACAAACTCCAACACTGAAACTAAGGCAACACCGGAATGCCCCTGAATATAATGCCGCATTACCAGAGATGGATGTTACATCACCAAAAAAAAAGTCATTTTTACAAATCTAACTACAGAAATATTGCTAGAAGCAGCATATGTGAGAATCATCCGCAATGAGAAAACATATTAAATAAGGACAATAAACCATACATGTATATTTGAGTCAGGCTGGTCATGTACTAATGTACCAGAAGAGATAAGCCCTCCATATATAGAATATAAACTGATACAAGGATAATGTTATACAACATGATGGTTAATATATCATCAGTAAAGAATTAAGGAAAAGGAAAGGCCTTTCTTTCTTCACTGAAAAAACACAAGAGGATGCCCCCAGTAAAATAGCTTTGTAACAACTAGAGAACTAGCATGGAGATGGAACAGAAGCAGATTATGTCATATCAACCATATCTTTTAAGAGAAAATAGCACTACATAATAAACTCAATTGAACTAGAAGCTCGAACCATAAGCAAGAGCAAATTACATCTTGATGAACATGAAAGGGAAAAGGATGAGAGAAAAACATAACTGGTTGCCCTTGTTTGATGATTCCAGACTTTGCCACTGCTATGCTTTGAAGGGAACCACCCAAAGCAGCCAAATGTTCCTTCCCAACTGTTGTTATGACAGATACAGCCAGTTCACTACTTTGTATGACATTTGTGGCATCTCTAGCTCCACCAAGGCCTGCCTAGGCAATCAATAGATAAGTGAGGCACTATGTAATCATAGTATTTGCTATAAACATGAATTCAAAGATCAGTTTTAAACCCTAGAGGCCCAGAAACTTGTGACAGCGGCACAGCGCTACTTCTGGGGGCTGTCTTATGTAAACTCTGTTTCATTTCTGAGTAATGTCTTGCATTAAATATCAAATTATTGGTTCTTATTATTGTTCAGACTTAGTGTGGTCATATTGAAAGGTCAGAGGTGGGCAGAAGACAACTGATCAGCAAGCAACTCTCAAAAGCACTATTGAATTTGAAGGAGAAGAATTCTATAATTCCTAATGGTGTTTTGAGAAACAGCAACCCTGACCAAAAAAAAAAAATCAGCAGTTCAGTGCAACGAGTTCATTCTTGTGATTGAACTTCCATATTAAATATAGAAGTTCATAAATGTTAGACAACTTCTATGATAGCGAAATAATGATTTCTACTCTACCCTTGAGATTCAACAGCAACATGTAAAAAAACCATTAAAGATTATAAAGACGGTAGCGGTGATAAGATTATAAAGACAGTAGCAGTGCTATCTAACAAAATGTTAGGCAACTTACTTCAACGATAGCAATGTCAACATTTTCTTGCGAGAATAGGAGAAACGAGAGAGCGGTAAAAACCTGCAAAAGCATGCAACTGATTTTTAAATTCATGATCACCGGAAGGGAAATATGAGCATACATATTTTTTTATGTGCCTATATATGCAGTTATGCACAATGAGGGACATTTGATTATGTCGAGTCAAGTCAAAACTTATCTGTTGCACAAACACCATATGTTATCAACTGAAGATGAATTGCTAACAGATGTTTACAAACGGAAGCAATGCTGATGCGGTATGCAGTATCAGGAGTCAGGACAGCTAAAAAGATCAGAATGTGAGATCAGATCACAGTTGTTTTCCCTTCTTACAAAAGCCATCATTTTTTTCCTTTACTAGCAGAAGATGATTGCAAATAAGTTTGATCTAGAGCAAAGCTACAACTTGATTATTGGACTGTAATGCTATTGCCAATATGCACACAAAAATCAGATGACCTACTCGATTTAGAAATGAAAAAAATGGAAGCACAGCCTGCAAGGTTTAGTGCAATCAGATGAGATGCAAACTAATGAAGGAGAAAGCATGTTCCATGGAAGCAGTTATGAGAATTTGTTGGTTCTATCTTGCATTCATTATCCATAATTTCTAAAGAAGAAAGCATCCATCAGCTTTGCAAGGATGTTATTTTCATGTATATTGAAATTGTGGCCCTCGTTTGGGAACAGACAAAAATGTCAGAAATTCACATCGGTTTGACAAGAAAAAAAAACTAACTTTGCAATTAAAAAACAAAACTACCTCAAAGTGTGTGAGGGCTCCATTTTCTGATTGTACCGATTGACCAATAGCTTCCTTGGCCTGGTTGAAAAGATCCCTCAACAATGCAGCTGAAACAGGGCCTCCACTTTTTCCAACAGAAATGCGTTCACAAATTGTTCGAAGATGTGGGCTGCATAGAGAACAGCGTTATAGAATGTCTCTAGTCCAAGAATGACACTTGGAAAAAAAATCAACAGAACTCAATAATTTTAATCCCACAACCTACATGCGGCAAGTAGAAGTTTTGACACCATAACTCATCATCCAAGACAACGATACATCGAACCATTATAGTCCGTTGACATCCTCCATTGTGTCAAGTAACAGGACAGTTCTGTCTAATAGCTACCAACAGATAAATGAAGCACGGTGATGTGGTAGAACACCTGGTATAGCAACCCACATTGTAGCCTTGCTCTCTCATGATATTGGACAGGAATGCAGCAGTTGAACCTTTCCCCTTGGTGCCGGCGATATGAACGGCCTACAAACACAAACACTCAGCTTCATGCTAGAATTCATCACACTGTCTCCATGAAGATAAAAAATCATTTTCCATCTGAATGATGGCTGTCTAACACTTGAACACACCCCAATGTCCCATCACAGGCAAAACTACAGATCCTTCCTTTGCTAATCGTTTTACTTCATCAGTTGCGTTGCAATCTGTTTGGTTTTGGTGTTAAGGAAGGGCGAGGTGACGGTGGGACCTCACCGGGAAGTGGGTGTGGGGGTCGCCGAGGCGGCGGAGGAGGCGGCGCATGCGGTCGAGGTCGAAGCCGTCGTCGGAGTCTGTCCCGGCCCCGCGCGGCACGCCTGAGCGCTCGTAGTTACGGAGCCGGTCCATGTACTCGAGGAACTCCCCGAGCTGTCCATCTTCCCCGCCGGCACCACCGGCCATGGCGCATATGCCGCGGCGGCAATTCTCCCGCAGCAGACCGCGAGACCGGCAGAGGCCAACGGGAAAGCGACCGAGCATACGGCACGGCCGTACCGCGGTCTCCGCGGCGAAAAGGGTCGCCGGAGGGCGTGCTGACGCCGCCGTGTCGCCGGAGAGTGGGTTGGATTTCGGGTGAGGATGGGAGAGCTGAAACGTGGGGTTGTAATTGTTCAATGTGATCTTATGAAGGGGGAATGTGTAAAAAACGTTGCTTTGGGTCGCTCCTAACCGTTCGATCAAGTATCTGCGGTTAACATTAAGGAAAGCAGAATGCGGTGCAGGTAATAGACGAGAGATGCTCTGCGCATCTCCCTCGTACAAAGGTGCACAAAACTTATAACCATTATCTACTATTTATTTATATTTTAATATTTATATAACTTTTTGAAAGGGATTTATAGAAACATCTTTTGTAGTATATTTGGATACGTGTTTACAAATATACATCATCAAAAGAACTCTTCGTGGATCGGGACATTTATCTGTGATCCAAACCAATCATTAACGAAAACTGTGTGAAATTATCGCTTATCTAACCTCTTGTACCTCTTTTTTTTTTTTGCAAATTTAATGTCCTCCTCCCACCTAGCTAACGGTACCTGGTAAGTAGGGGTGAAAACGGATAAGATACAGACGGATATTAGCTCTACTATATTTGTTTTCATATTTTTTCTCGGATACGGATATGCATACGGATAGTCTGGATACGAATACGGATACGGATCGAATACGAATCAAATCGGATACAGTTTCAAATATTTATCGGAACATGATAACCCCTTAAATTATACATAAAAAATCAACAGAAACACATAACTAATTGATTTGATCAAAATATTATTGAAAATTAAACAAATATAAACATTTTCATTCACTTAGACAATAGTTAGATACTATGTCGCAAACAAAATTATATAAGGTTTAATTTATTGCACACATACGATTAGTTCATCATACACATAGATTAAAACACAAAATAAAGGTAATCCTTACTCGGAGATACAAATAGAAGCAAACACATAACACACTAAAAATTTAATAATACTTAAATATCATATCTCTAGGAAAAGTATATAACACTTACATGTAATAACTCAAGATTTATATTCTTAGTTGAATTATGTTTAAAATAATAAATTATGTATTTATGAGTTTTATGATTTTTAGCTACTTATTTAATATATTTTCCTGGATAGGAGTTTTTGAATTTTTGAGATAAATCAAAATCTGATAAAATCATGAAAATAATTTTTCAAATGTTACATTGTTACTAGAACTTTCTCAAAAAAAAATTCATAAAATTTTTACTGTGAACTTTCTCAAAATAATTTTTCCTCCTCCCATGGACGGCGCCAGCTGGAAAAGGGTTTCACCCATAGCCCGGCTTACCGTAGTGCGAACTGACCAAAGGATGGAAGGAAACTCGTCCACCCACGATTGACCGTGCTGATTTAGATTTTTGAAAACCCTCTTTTCGATCTCTTGGATAATTTGCCCATTTGCTCGTTCGGCTGCTCCATTGCTATACGGATGCACTGCAGAGACGAAGCAGACCTTTGTCCCGATGTCTTCACAGTAGGCCTGAAACAATTCACTGGTGAACTGAGTGACGTTATCCATGATGAGGCGATTAGGAACGCCAAAACACGTCACCACGTTTCTGCGAAAGAACTTCCTGGCTGCTTGAGCCGAAATGGTCGACACGGGTTCGGCTTCAATCCACTTAGTAAAAGTGTCGATGGCTACGAGCAAGAATTTGCAGCCTTTCTGACCTCGGGGGAAAGGTCCGAGTATATCGACTCCCTAGGTCGAGAATGGCCATGACAAAGGGATGGTTTGAAGCGTGTACGCCGGCTGATGTGCCTTGCTAGCATGAAACTGGCATGCTCGGTAAGACGTCACGATCGACCGGGCATCGGCTAAGGCCGTTGGCCAATAATAACCCAATCGGAAGGCTTTGCTCACGAGCGTCCTGAAAGACAAGTGAGCTCCGCACATTCCTTCATGGATATCCCTAAGAAGGAATTTGCCCTCTTCTTGAGATATGCACTTGGAGAGGACTCCCAGTGCTCCTTTGCGGTACAAGGCACCCTCGATCAACTTGTAGGTAGAGGATCATCTTATAAGCCAGGAATGCACAGCTTCTTCATCGGGCAGTGTCCCATGTGCAAGATATTGGACGAATGGCATCATCCAATTTGCACCATACTCGAGGAGGGAGACGTTACCACACGTCTCCGGTGCCTCCTCTACAGAGGGAATAGAGGGCTTGTATAAATGCTCGACGAGCACTCCCGCCGGAGCGGACATTTGGGAGGAACTGGCCTTTGAAAGATGGTCAGTCAGGGAATTGTCCTTCCTGGGGATGTAGAGCACTTCGAAATTCCTAAAGTACTTCTCCATCTTCCTTACTTCAACCAAGTAAAGCGCCATTAAACTATCGGAACACTGATACTCCTTATTAACTTGATTGACAACCAACTGCGAATCGCCTCTTACAGTTAGTCGCTGGACTCCGAACGCTTTGCATACTCGTAGCCCGGCAAAGAGGCCTTCATACTCTACCGCGTTATTAGTCGCGGCAAAGTACAATTGAATGGCATACTGGAGTTGATCTCCTTGTGGGGATACCAGCACAACTCTAGCCCCCAAACGCTCGTAGACTCGCGATCCGTCAAAGTACATGATCCAACAACCTTCTCCGGATCTATTGAGCTCGGTAGCGGGTGGCACCGGATTCGTCCATTCCGCTACAAAGTCTGTCAAGATCTGAGATTTGATCGTTGTACGAGCTGAGAAGTGGATATCAAACTCGACGAGCTCCATAGCCCATTTTGCTATTCGACCACCGCCGTCTTGATTTCTTAGGATCTCCCTAAGTGGAAAGTTGGTCGGAACTATGACTTTATGGGCTTGGAAATAGTGGCACAGCTTTCTGGAGGCCATGAACAACGAGTATAAGAGCTTCTAGACCTCAGAGTATCGCTCCTTTGGTCCGTGCAAGACATCACTGACATAGTAAATTGGTCACTGCACCCCATCTCTTTCGACTGTTAACATCGCGCTTACGGCCTGCGGGGTTGCCGCTAGATATAACAGAAGCGCTTCCCCCGACCTTGGTGTGGTTAAGACAGGTGGGCTGGACAAATATTGTTTCAGCTCCTCGAAGGAGCGATTTGCCTTTTATGTCCATGTGAAACCATAATGCCTGCGGAGCGCCTTGAAGAAAGGCAACCCACGCTCGCCTAACCAGGAAATGAAGCGACTTAGAGTCGACATGCGTCCGGTCAAGGGTTGGACCTCCTTCATGCAGTTGGAAGGCTGTATTCTTTCGATGGCTTCAATTTTTTCCGGGTTTGCCCCGATACCTTGTAGACCAATCATGTAGCCGAGCACTTTGCCCGCCCTCACCCCAAAGACACACTTTTCAGGATTAAGTTTTATTTGATGTCTGTTGAGGTTACAAAATGTTTCCTCAAGGTCGGATACGTGACCTGAGGCGAGCCTATTTTTTACCACAATGTCGTCCACATATATCTCCAGATTTCGGCCTATTTGATTTGGGAAGGTTTTCTGCATCAAGCGCTGGAAGGTTGCTCCAGCGTTTCTTAGACCGAAAGACATGGTCGTATAGCAGAACGTGCCGAAAGGGGTAATGAAGGAAGTTTTCTCTTCATCTTCAGGTGCGTGTAATTTGTATGTTTCGATGAATTGATTTAAACATTTAACCATTGCACATTTAGAGTGAACATTATTATTCAGATAAGATTAGTACTCTTTGCAAATAAATTTCTTTATCACAAATTGAGTTTCCGTTGCATCGCACGGGCACATGGCTAGTAATACACACACACACACATGATACATTGAAAAAATACCGTTGAAATAAATTATATATGTACCACACTATAGCCTAAAAAGGGCTAAGAGATAACACGTGCAAGGTAACTCATTGGCGACTCCTCCGATAGACGGCTTAGGGCCTGTTTGGCAAGGATTCAGCTTCTCCAGATTCATGAAGCTAGAGCTGTGAGTACATTAAGAGTGTTTAGATGGATTATCTTGTTTACATTTTAGATTAAAAATATAAACTTAATTCACTTTATTTTAGCTTATAAGTTTCAGATCTCAGGTGAAGCTGGAATCTAGAGCTCTACCAAACAGACCCTTAAAATGCAGGAATTTAATTCCCGCATCAACAGATGGACCTGAACGATACCAGTGAAATCGAAGCTATGATTGGCATGTGTTCATTTCTATAGGTAGTCATCATTTCTTCTCTAGTTCATTCAGATGATTTGGGCCGGGCACCAATTAATAGAGGCTGCAGAGAACACTGAAATTAGTCAGCTTTCTTCTCATGAATTTCTGTGTAAGTCGTTTTCCTCCGCCTTAAACTGGCACTGGGATGGAGGTGAAGCATCTCGTGGTCACGTGGAGATGATACAGACAAAATGATGAGCAACTTTCGAAAAGAGAGTCCACACAGAACTAGAGGTGGGTGTTGCGCCGAGCTCGATCCAGGTCTATCGTAGTTCATGTCTGAATCATGTCGGGCCGTGACGACCCGTCGTGCCCACCGTGCTGGGCCGGACCGACCCGTCGTGCCCGCTGTGCTGGGCTGGACCGACCCGACTCACCTTTGATGAGCCCAAGCATGGCCTATTTGCGCTTCGTGCCTGCTTTGTGCCGTGTCGGACTAGGCCCAACCTATTTGCACTATTGTGACAAGAAAAAAGGAATCAGAGACACATAGAGTTAAGACAGTGGACACAAATATTATAGAAAAAAGAACTAAAATTTATATATTCTTAGAACGAGGGATATGATGAACATAAGCGAGAGAGAGAGAGTAACGAGGGAGTGAAGAAGAGAAGCAATGGAGATTGAAAGAGACAGACTAGCGAGGGAGAAATTGAGAGAGATGGGTGAGAAAGAGAGCTGACCCGTCTCTCTCAGGTGTCGGCGGCGGTGCGGCATTCATGTTGTTGGGTACGTCCATAATGCTCACGCTCTGTGGGTCGGTGATCTTCATACTGAGTTTCTTCCTCATACTCTAGGCCATCAGGCCCGACAAGGCCCATGCTACAGTGTAGTGTCGGGTCGTCTTGCTAACGTGCACGGTTCTCGGGCACGGTCGGTCCGTCTTCTGATGTCGTCTGCTCGCTCGCGGCCCACTTCATGTCGGTAGCTTTGGATCGTACATGCCATGCCGCCGTGCCTCGAGCCGCCCAAAAGATCCCAGCCCGAGTGCCCACCTCTACACAGAACGTCCAACATGCCCAATAGGATGGGCTTGTCAATGATAAATCGCTGAGAAATATCGACATGGCCGACTGTCAGTGTGGGCCCCACGTGCATATCCACTCGGATCTCCCGTGGCATCAGCTCTCTTTCGGTGCCTGTGATTGCCACCTTTCTCCTTCGTGCCAAGAGCATGTTTGCCAAGCTCCCTTTGATGTTCTCTCTATACCTTTAATAAATATCAATCTTTACTTTATATACATGCATTGAATATCATGTTTAGATATGATAATTAGGGATAATTTAGTCATGTTCAATGTTTTTTTGGCCTAGGTGTTAAAAGAAAATGTCTTATAAATTTAGATACATGGAGTAGTTTTCATCCACACAGTGAATAAAAATAGAATGACAAAGTTCACATTGCCATGGATGAAAGCACACACCCCTTGATCTCTGCAAGGAGCTTTATTTTTGCAATGTTTTTGTTTTGAGGCCACATAGTCGCCACGAAATTGTTGACTGCAGAGAACAAAGTGGCGTATGGGAGCAGGCAATCAGTTGCGGAGCCAGAAATTTCTAAAGGAGAGAGCCTAAAAATGAAGTGAACCTCTACTAATGATTGATATTCAAAGGGAGCTTGATGAGCGATATAATAACACTAATGAAGAAGTTGATGGAAAGTTGTTCCTTAGCCTGGCCTGACTGTTACTAGCATGGCAATATGGGCCGACGGGGGGCCTAGGCCCCATCACCCCCCCCCCCAAACACGGCTCTGCCTGGGCAATGGTGATGTGGCGGCAGTCATAGGGACGGTGGAGCAGAGAGCTTGATGATCGATATAATAACACTAATGAAGAAGTTGATGGAAAGTTGATCCTTAGCCTGGCCTGACTGTTACTAGCATGGCAATATGGGCTGATGGGGGGCCTAGGCCCCATCACGGCCCCCTCCCCAACAAGGCTCCGCCTGGACAATGGTGATGTGGCGGCAGTCATAGGGACGGTGGAGCGGGCCCCACCCAGAGTCCTCTCAGAACAGAGGTTCGCACGGAATTCCACTAGTAAATGACGTGTAATGCCGCCAATAGACCAAACTAGTAGTAACGATAAATTATTAGATTGGGATGTAGCCAATTAAAGATCGTGTGTTCGATCGACTGCACTTGGTCAGGAGAATTCGCTTGCACCATTTATAAAAGAGAATACAATACTTCAACACACAACAAAAATGATTCCGGGGAAGTCTTTATAGACACAGAAAAAGAAAGGAAGGGAGTAGACTTTCCCTAATGATTCTCTATATAAATCCATGCCATCGACCATCATTAACATCACGATCTCACCCAAACACTGTTTCATCTCGCCTTGTCTTTGATCTTGGTGAAATTTGTAGTTCTTGCTTCCTTTGGGTTCCTGCTGTTATAGCAGCCGAGGAGGTAGAGAGCATCGTCATGCCACCATGGACGTCGCCGCGGACGGCACACGGGGCATGCCGGAGATCGAGAAGCACGACGACGCCGGGTGTTAGACTATATCTTTAGACTAGCGTTATCTCCTTATATGGCATAGCATAGCGTGATTGATTCGGTCTCTGTCCTTCCTATCCCCGCGGTATTTGTTTCCATAAACCGTATGGCAGATATGGATGAGCTGAGCCTATATATATGTGCTATATCTCCTAATGAATCATTGAGCAATTATTTTGTTATCATGGTATCAGACCTTCCTTGGATCCTTCCGCTCTTCCACCGCACCTAGAGTTCATCTTCGTGGACATCATGGCTGCGACTGATCCTCTCACCGACGAACGATGACACCACACGTGCTCACAACGAGGAGGCTGCACGTGCCCACACCGAGCTCGAGGATGCTGACCGACGTCGCCAAGAACAGGCCGTCGCGTACGCTCTCGCTCACAGGGGCGACATGGAGTCGGGCCCGGCATGCCCATGGCGCTGGAGCGGAGGCTGGAACCCGTCTGGCCGTGGCGCGAGCAAATGCAGCAGTGACCGCCACGTGGCATGGTGGTCGCGCTGCTGGTCGGGTTCGTCTACACCGTCATCGTCATGAAGATCGCCCTCACCACGGGTCTGGTGCCCACGCTCAACGTCTCCACCGTGCTACTCACCTTCTTGGCGCTTCGCGGCTGGACGCGCGCGCTTGACCGCCTCGGCATCGCATCCCATCCATTCACCCGCCAGCACAGACGGAGCCGTTGAGGGGGCGTGATGGGGCCTTGGCCCCCCCCCTCCGGTCAGCCCATGAAAAGAGCCGCTCTTTTCATTAGACTTTGAATATCAATCATTAGTAAAGATTCACTTCATTCTTAGACCTCCTCCTTTAGAAATTTTTGGTTCCACAACTGCCCGCCAGGAGAACACCGTCATCCAGACCTGTGCCGTCGCCTGCTATATATACCATCGCATTGGGCGGTTAGTGCCATATAAACTGCCTGCCATGTTGCACGCCATATATACTGCATGTTGCTGGCTTTGCAGTATTTCTTGATTGATTTTTGTGAGTGAATTATTTCCCGTTTTCGAAATCAATGTTGCAAAGCCTGCCTGGGTGCACTGCCTTGCCTGCAAGTGGGTTTGGGTCGACATTGCTGGGCCTAAACAAGAAGACGTCGTCTGGTGGCCGAGAACTCGCCCGAAACGTCTTTGAGGAGCTACAAGGAGCAGTGCGTATTGGTGGATGGTCGGCTTTCTCTTGGCGATTAGCCGGGATTCCTTAATTTGATTTGGCTCCGAAAGGTGTGCCTTCTTTCTTTCGTATTTGCTTTCCAACCTAATGTGCCAACGTTCGTTTTGCAAGGATGAACGTTTGGCTATATATTTTATAGCTCAATGCTTGGACTTCTGCGGATGCTTCAGGATCGCACGAAGCATGCATGAGCACACGCTTTCTCACCAATTAAACATCTGTTTTTAGATGAAACACTGTGATTCCAATTAACCTTGGTCCAAGGCAGAATCACCGACAGCCGCAGCCAGTATATATAAAGTATGGAATATTCTGTATCGGTCTGCCTGTGAGTCATATCCATACAATTGGCAGCTTATAACATGAGCTGTGTGAACGGGAACTGGTTAAATAAGGCCCAACATATCTATCAAGGGATCAAACTCATTAGCTTTCCTTTTTACCGTGAAAGAAGAGATAGACGGCACGTGTCACTCCCCAGGGCTCCACCTGTGCACGCCACCAAGGACGTCGCCGCAGACGGCACATGGGGCACGCCGGAGCTCGAGAAGCATGACGATGCCGGGTGTTAGACTATATCTTTAGACTAGCGTTATCTCCTTATATGGCATAGCATAGCGTGATTGATTCGGTCTCTGTCCTTCCTATCCCTGCGGTATTTGTTTCCATAAACCGTATGGCAGATATGGATGAGCTGAGCCTATATATATGTGCTATATCTCCTAATGAATCATTGAGCAATTATTTTGCTATCATGGTATCAGACGTTCCTTGGATCCTTCCGCTCTTCCACCGCACCTAGAGTTCATCTTCGTGCGTCATCATGGCTGCCACTGATCCTCTCGCTGATGATGGCACCACACATGCTCATGACGAGGAGGCTGCGCGCACCCACACCGAGCTCGAGGATGCTGACCGACGTCGCCAAGAACAGGCCGACGCATACGCCCTCGCTCACGGGGGCGACATGGAGTCGGACCCCGCGGCGCTGGAGCGGGAGCTGGAGCACGTGCAGCCGTGGCGCGAGTAGGTGACCGCACGTGGCATGGTGGTCGCGCTGCTAGTCGAGTTAGTCTACACCGTCATCGTCACGAAGATCGCCCTCACCACGGGTCTGGTGCCCACACTCAACGTCTCCACCGTGCTGCTCACCTTCTTGACCGCCTCGGCATCGCATCCCATCCCTTCACCCGCCAGCACAGACAGAGCCGTCGAGGGGGCATGATGGGGCCTTGGCCCCCCCCCTCCGGCCGGCCCATGAAAAGAGCCGCTCTTTTCATTAGACTTTGAATATCAATCATTAGTAAAGATTCACTTCATTCTTAGACCTCCTCCTTTAGAATTTTTTGGTTCCGCAACTGCCCGCCAGGAGAACACCGTCATCCAGACATGTGCCGTCGCCTGCTATATATACCATCGCATTGGGCGGTTAGTGCCATATAAACTGCCTGCCATGTTGCACGCCACATATATTGCACGTTGCTGGCTTTGCAGTATTTCTTGATTGATTTTTGTGAGTGAATTATTTCCCGTTTTCGGAATCAATGTTGCAAAGCCTGCCTGGGTGCACTACCTTGCCTGCAGGTGCGTTTGGGTCGACATTGCTGGGCCTAAACAAGAAGACGTACGTACGAGCTGGCCGAGAACTCGCCCGGCAACGTGCTGGGGAGCTACAAGGAGCCAGGTACGTATTGGCTGGATGACTGGCTTTCTACTGGCGATTAGCTTCAGGGGACTCCTTAATTTGATGTGGCTCCGAAAGGTGTGCCTTCTTTCTTCTTCCTAATTTGCTTTCCAACCTAACGTGGCAACGTTCGTTTTGCAAGGATGAACGTTTGGCTATATATTTTATAGCTCAACGCTTGGACTTCTGCGGATGCTTCAGGATCGCACGAAGCATGCATGAGCACACGCTTTCTCACCAATTAAACATCTGTTTTTAGATGAAACGCTACTGTGATTCCAATTAACCTTGGTCCAAGGCAGAATCACCGGCAGCCGCAGCCAGTATATATAAAGTATGGAATATTCCGTATCGGTCTGCCTGTGAGTCATATCCATACAATTGGCAGCTTAGGGCAGTCCCAATGCACCATGTCAGCTAGTTTCTATAGTATTAATAGAGCTGCCACATAAGCAAATTAGTGACATGGCAATAGAGTTATTGAGGTGAGAGAGGGAAACCATTTCTCATGCAGGAAACTAAGTCCTCCCGTAGACCGATGCGCAAAGAAACTAGACAATTTGTGTTGGGAGCAGAATCGTGGTTTCCATCCCATTCCTCCTGGATCCGATGCATGTATGAACTCATTAAATTATTCTCTACATAGAAACTACTATGGAAACTATGCATTGGAGAGACTAGGTCTAAGTGAATATTTATTGCACTCTCTCTCATCTAGAAACCACTCATGAAAACTATGGGTTGGAATTACCCTTATAACCTGAGCTGTGTGAATGGGAACTGGTTAAATAAGGCCCAACATATCTATCTAGGGATCAAACTCATTAGCTTTCCTTTTTACCGTGAAAGAAGAGATAAACGGCACGTGTCACTCTCCAGGGCTCCGCCTGTGCACGCCACCAAGGACGTTGCCGGCTCGCCGCAGACGGCACATGGGGCACGCCGAACCTCGAGAAGCACGACGATGCCGGGTGTTAGACTATATCTTTAGACTAGCGTTATCTCCTTATATGGCATAGCATAGCGTGATTGATTCGGTCTCTATCCTTCGTATCCCTGCGGTATTTGTTTCCATAAACCGTATGGCAGATATGGATGAGCTGAGCCTATATATATGTTCTATATCTCCTAATGAATCATTGAGCAATTATTTTGCTATCATGGTATCAGACGTTCCTTGGATCCTTCCGCTCTTCCACCGCACCTAGAGTTCATCTTCGTGCGTCATCATGGCTGCCACTGATCCTCTCGCCGACGATGACACCACGCGTGCAGCTCATGACGAGGAGGCTGCGCGCGCCCACGCCGAGCTTGAGGATGCTGACCGACGTCGCCAAGAACAGGCCGACGCGTACGCTCTCGCTCACAGGGGCGACATGGAGTCGGGCCCCACGGCCGCCGCGGCGCTGGAGCGGGAGCTGGAGCCCGTGCAGCCGTGGCGCGAGTAGGTGACCGCACGTGGCATGGTGGTCGCGCTGCTAGTCGGGTTCGTCTACACCGTGTCATCGTCATGAAGATTGCCCTCACCACGGGTCTGGTGCCCACGCTCAACGTCTTCGCTGCGCTGCTCGCCTTCCTGGCGCTCCATGACTGGACGTGCGCGCTCGACCGCCTCGGCATCGCGTCCCTTCACCCACCAGCACAGGCGGAGCCGTCGAGGGGGCGTGATGGGGCCTTGGCCCCCCTAGTCATCCCATAAAAAAAGCCGCTTTTTTCATTAGACTTTGAATATCAATCATTAGTAGAGGTTCACTTCATTCTTAGACTTTCTCTTTTAAAAATTTCTGGTTACGCAACTACCCACCAGGAGAACACCGTCATCCAGACCTGTGTCGTCGCCTACTATATATACCATCGCATTGGGCGGTTAGTGCCATATAAACTGCCTGCCATGTTGCACGCCATATATATATATTGCACGTTGCTGGCTTTGCAGTATTTCTTGATTGATTTTTGTGAGTGAATTATTTCCCATGTATATGACCAAATCGCGTCTCCCGTCTTGGCCAGTGGGTCCTGGAGACTGTGGATCCACGTAACCAACTGGGTAGGAGCTAAAGAGAGGAAATTCAATGAACGGCTATGTTAATCTCGGTCCGGCCGCATGCATTTAAGTTGCATGTGGTTCTAGAGTGGCACTAATGACTGTAGATATCTTGTGGGTAAAGTTGAGTAGCTCTACAGAGTGATCTAAATGATATTCGAATACGTCGTGCTTCTGGTTAATGAAGCTGAGTTAATTTAGGGTGATTCCTGTAACTGAGTTCGAGTAGTTTTAATTATAAATTTGCCGTAATCAGGATTTTGCTAAAAACTCTGTGGTAAGGATGATGTTGGTGATGCTATTGATGGTTTGTGTTTCAAATGTAATGAAAAATTGGGTTTTTAACTCATGCATCCACCAAATACTTAACACTAGTGCTAATTCCTTGTAACTCCGTATATGTAGTATTCAGAACTTCCGTGTGGCTTGTTGAGTATGGTTGTGTGCTCACCCTTACTCCTAATCCCCCTTTTAGAACTTTAAGAAGACGATGGATTCCAGAAGAGCATAGATGGCGATGATATCTGGTTTTAAAAGGCCTTGATCTATCTGCTCAAGCCTTTCCTTTGGGTGTTTTGTAATGTAATTGGTGCCAGCCGCACCCTTTGTAAAACTCTGGCTGTTATGCCTTTAATTTTATCTATAAAATATTCACATTTGATTTTACGTCTAGCAATATATACTTGGTTACCTACAGCTAAAATTCTAGCTAGCTATGAAGATATTTATACGCACCCCTTAAAAAGAGCAGTCCGTTACACAACTATACTAGTTTCAAGGTGACGGACAAAGTTTTTTTGGTGGAACCTGCAGACTACTCCAAGGCTAATGGCAACATGAGAAGCAATTCAACTACAGCAAGTTCTACTCCCATTGACACAGCATGATACAATTCCAATTGGATTACATCTACCTCCCGTCAACAGCTCTATGATCTTTGAAGGTATGTACTACCATGCACCCAGCTTCTTTTTTTTTTGAAACCAGCAAAGGCTGAGGTTAGATTAGATTAGGAGGAAGGACCACAGAGGCCACAATACATAGTTCGGGATAACATTAGATGCTAGCTACAAACGAAAGGAGGGCCGTAGAGGACGTGCGCCCAGCAACAAGTAGCAAGAAAAGAACCTAATCAGACTACCAAAGAACAGTTAGGTTAAGGTTGTCTATGAATTAGGCTCCCAAGGTTCGAAGCACCGGCTAAGGCCCAGGTGGCAGCCTCATCTCTGATAGACTAGAGAATTTGGTCATGGGACGCCCAGCTTCTTTGGAAGACTCTATTGTTACGCTCTTTCCACCATTCCCAGCAGGTTAGGATGATGAGCGTTTTGATCCCTTTCTGGAGCGTTGGTTGGCAGCTAATGCGTTGCAGGTTCCATTGGTCAAGGTACGTCGTCGGTCCCCACTGGTTCGGGTGGAGCGCAGGAATGTGGACCCATTGTGAAATTGACGACCAGATAAGTCGAACATTGGGGCATTCGACATATAGGTGGAAGGCTGTTTCCAGGTTTCGATTACACATTTGGCAAAAGTATTGGTTTGGCCATCCTCTGAGCTGTAATCGTTGCACTGTCCATAGCCGATTCTGCACTGCTAGCCAAAGGAAGATCTTAGAGCGTAACGGCGCCCACGCAGTCCAAATCATTGATCGGTAAGATTTCTGAGTGCACCTATTGAATTGGATGTTATATGCCAAGGAAGCTGAGTAGGCGTCGTGCATCGTTTGCGTCCAAATGAAGCCATCCTCCCTATTCGGGGTTAGTGGAACAGTCTGCACTTTGGACCACAGGCGGACAAATTCTGGAAGCAGTTGAGAGTTTAGGTGATGGCGAATGTCTCGCATCCAGTTGCTGCTGTGCAGGGCATTGCCAACCGATCTATTTTTCCTCCTGGAGAGTTTGTAAAGGCCCGGCGCAATTTGAGACGGCGCCTGGCCGTGCAACCATCTGGAGTTCCAGAAACTGGCTATTTGGCCATTTTCGATGATGACTTTGGTGATGGCCATGAAGAGTTGCTGGTCGGTCCTATCACATGGTGTTGGCAGTCTAGACCATGGCCTAGCCGGGTCTGTACGCTTGAGCCATAACCATCGGAGTCAGAGCGCCCGTGCGAAGGTTTCTAACTCGAGGACTCCAAGTCCTCCATATGTGCGGTCGGTAGACCATTGTCCAACGAACCTTACAATTTTCACCATGCAAAGGCCCGTTGCCTGCCCACAAGAATTTCCTCCGAATCTTGTCAATGCCCGCAATGAAGCTCTTTGGCATCTTGAGAGCAGTCGATAGATAGATCGGAATCGATGAAAGCACTGATTTGACCAGGATTAGGCGACCTCCCATTGTGAGGTGCGGTGCCTGCCAGGAGGCAAAGCGTCGGGCCACTTTATCTTGGACAGGCTGTAGGTGGACTCGTCGCAGTCGACCAAGCACAAGAGGCATTCCCAAGTATGAAATGAGGAATTCAGATATAGCACCTGGGAACGGCTGTAGGATACTCTGGGTGTCCAGATGGTGGCACTGGATTGTGGCTATGGTGCTTTTTTGCAGGTTGACCTGAAGGCCGGACGCCTGTCCAAAGTGTTGGAGGATTTGAATTACAACTTGCAGCTCTTCCCTGACTGGGTTTAGAAAGATTACGACATCATCAGCATACATGGATAGGCGAGCGTCGTCCCCCGGTCCACTGAGGGGGGAGAGGATACCATCCTCCGTTGCCTTTTTGAGAATGTAGTGGAGCGGGTCTATGGCCAGAATGAAAAGGTAAGGCGATAGCGGATCACCTTGCCGAAGTCCACGCTGGTGCACAATCTGGGGGCCTGGCACCCCATTTAGGAGGACGGATGAAGTTGAGGTTGCGAAGAGGTTGGACAACCATTGCCGCCATCGGGGTTCACTTTTGAAAGTAAACTAAACTAGTGGCAATACCCGGAGTTCTTCACATATTGCATAAATTTCTATATTGCCTTTTTCAGATCGACTGCTTGATCAATTACTGCTCTAACATGTATATAGTGATGCTTTTGTTCCATAATTTATTAGTATTATGTGATTGCATGACCGTGACTAAAGAGAGACTCTTTACCAAGGAACGAATCTTTAGTTTCCCCTAACTAAACTTTGGCCACATTTCTGGAACAGCTGGGACAAGATGTACAGATGTACGATGATTCCATGGAAGATAAAGCTGCAATTATTTGTTCCAGAATGGAAGCCAAAGTTTGTCATTCGATTGGTCTTGGCTGATATTTGTATAGCACAAGGTATTAGCTGGTCAACTACTGCCTCACCAAGAGAGATAGTTTTTGTATGCCTTTTCTTATGCTTGGAAAGAGATTCGTTAAGACTTTCAGCTCACAATCACACGATCTGTGCATTTCAAGGTCTGTTACTTTTTTAGTAAGGATTCTTAGACCATGACATGTTCTTGCAGCTTGCGACTTTGACAAAATCACATCTAGAAAACGACGTCCAGGTAGAAATTTGATCTGATCAAGTGGAAATTAATTATGGACCGGTTTCCCTGAGCAAAATGATTGGTTTCTATGCCAGCCTTGGCGAATCAGAACCATAAATATTTATCCTTTAGGCCTGACTTCTGTGACTACACTGTCGTAGTCTTCCAGGTCAGTAAGAACTACCCTGATTGAGACCTTGAAATGAAGGGCATGCATAATTCAGTACACCATTCATCTCAAAAGGGGGAAAAGAAAAATAAGAACTCCATTTCACATCCACCAACCTTCGGAGGTAGGAGCACCTAACATCGTTTCTTTTCTTCTATGACGGGCCCCACAAAACTAGCAAATGGGTTGCATCATTGATTCACTCCCCTCACAACGAAGAACAAAGAACTCCCTAATCCACTGATGAAAATGGGGTGCCCATGATCCAAAGCGTTAGTTGCGTGCAAAGTGGTGGGATGGAAGCAAATGAGGAGGGATTTGCAGCTGAAGTGACCCATCATAGTTGTTGAAGTACACCCAATAGCAGGTCCTGGGAGTACAAACTTGCAAATGTATTATGTGTTGAAGACTTAATTGGCACGATCTAATCAAGATTCCCAAACAAACACTTTAAATTTCCACTACTCCTGCTTCACATGGCCTGTATGGAATTTTTTAGATCGTCGGCACCACATGGTCAGTTTGATTCACAGATGTTCTCTTGGAGAAAGAAAAGGACTTTTACAAATGCAAATGATTTTCAGAGTTGTGTATATTTTTTGAGAGGTGCTTCTATGTTTTTCTTTTTAACAATTGCATAAATACTAAAACATGAATGAATGGTAGATGATGATTACTTATCTCTTCACTTGCTTCAAGATTTGTACAAGTTGTATTGAGAAAGAAAACATTGAAGCAATGTTCATATTTCTGATCTGAAAAAACAATGCATATATAGCTTTTGGACTTAATATATACCTTCAAGAGATGATAAACAAAAGATTATATACATGCCCTGATAATTTGAGTTAACATGAATGATACGCTCCACTTTTTTTTTCGATGCTTGGGATAATTAGCTAGCATACAATTTGCTTAAATTAATGCATTGATTGTCTAAACTATCTAGAGTTTAAATCCAAAATTACCAGCATATTCTTATAATCCTTGCAACAAGGATATTGCATGCTCTGTGGAATTTTGTGGTCTGAGGGGCTGGGGTTCGGCTGCCGGCTGGAAGCCCCCAAAACAGGCTAGCTTGAAACGGCTTGATAGCGAAGCCTGGTGGAAACCAAGCAAAAAGCCAAAGCTGGATCCGAGGTGCTTTGGGGGCTTCGACATGGCTTCCTCCTCCCTATGGCCGCCTCGCCGCTACCCCACTGTCTGTTCGCCGCCCTCCTCCCTGTCGCCCGTTCACCGCCCTCCTCCCCACTCGAGCGCCTAGTCAGCCGCCTTCCTCCCAATCCAACCCTTGATGGCCACCTCCTCCCCACGCGAGAACCTAGTGGCCACCTCACCGTCGCCTACCAGTAGCCTGGCCGCCCTCCTCCCTATCCAGCCCCCGGTGGCCACCTCCTCCCCACCTGAGCACCTGGTGGTCGCCTCGCCGTCGCCTACCAGCAGCCTGGCCGCCCTCCTCCCAATCCATCCCCCAGTGGCCGCCTCCTCCCCGCCCGAGCACCCGATAGCCGCCTCGCCGCCACCTCTCGGTTGCCCAGGCGCCCTCCTCTCGATCCAACCCCTGGTGCCTGGTGGCCACCTCCTCCCCTTCTGAGCCCCCGTGGCCTCCTCCACCCCGCCTCCTCTCGGTCGCCCCATAGTTTTACTCTGTGAAGCTAGTTTGCCAAACAATCTCTCAAGAAAAATAATAGCTAGTTCTGACCCAATAAGTCGACAATGACTTTTTAGCTCACGTGTAACATGCACCCCCAAACATTTGGGGGCTGCCGCACTAGCTAAAGTTGCTTTTGGTATCTTTGGTCATAAGCATTTGTGGTAAGTACTGTGGCTTTTCTTGTTATACTGTTTGGTAAACTGGCTATTGTAGCTGTAGCTTTTGGGAGGCCAACCGAGCGGGGAGGTAACAACATAGCGAAGTACAGCGGTGTCCGAGTGGAAAGGTGACGTGAAGGCGGCGAGGCGGGGTGGCGAAGGTTGAGAAGGCAGAGCAACTGAGGTAGGAGGTGGTCAAGCCAGCCACAAAAAAAAACTCCTCCTCGTGACTTGACTTTTAGGGTGCTTCTACTGTGGCTTAGCTTCCCAACTGCTTTGAAGCCATGCTGTTTGGGGGAGCTTTTGGCCTAAAGCTAAAGCAAAGCTGAAGCACAGCTCTCCCAAACAGGCCCTAAGACGGTTGCTTTCCAAGCACCGTACGCATGTCAGTGATGAAGGTTCATTAAATCTAGACATAGTAAAATTCAACTTTCATCTGTCTATTGTTGTACCAGTATTTATAAAAAAAATGGAGCTCATTTTGTGTACAACTTTGACACAGTTCTACGAAATGCAGTGATTTAAAAAAGTTATTATTGCATTTTAGTTCAAGGAAATTTTCTCTAATCAAGCTTATCTTAAGCATATGATGTAAGCCAAGTTACACTACTGCGGACCAAGGATTAAAATCTCACCAAAATTTTGTGAGATCTTGGTTTTCGGACGTGGACAAGTTTTGAAATGCCGACCGGAGTAAAAAATTTTAAATTGCTACAGTAATCTCGAAAATCTCGACGAGATCTCAGGATTTTTGACCAGTATTTGACTTTTTTTATCGCATTTGACTGGATTTGATCCAATAACCCCTAAGAAAGTCATCTCCTATGAAAATTTGTTAAAAAACTAAATTTTTTAGATTTTTTAAATTATAGAAACACTATTGGATTTTTATAAAATTGTACATAATTTATCATGTTGTGAAAAATTTATGATACCTTTATAAGAAGTGTAGGATCATACACAAAAAGTTTCAAAATAATTAAACATCATTTGTTGTCTTTAAAAAATCAAAAATAGAATAAACATAATTGGGACACTAACCTTGTCAGAATTTTATAAATTTTCTCAAGTGTGATAATGATCCAAAATTTTTATGAGTGCTTAATAATTGCCTCATTACCATTCTCTAAAATTATTCAAAAAAATTAACTTTTTTTATTTACTCAATCAAATCTATGTATGCATTGAACTTCATTTGTTATATTTCAAAAATCAAAAATAGAAATAACATAAATGGTGCAGTGCACTTGTAAGAATTTTATAAATTCACTGGAGTGTAATAATGATTCAAAATTTGAATGAAATCTTAAAAATTTCCTTAGAACCCTTCAACAAAATTTTTAAAAATTTTAAACCTTTTTAATCAGGCTTTTATCCAGACGTAGCACTTTCAGAATTTTTTAAACTTCTTGAAGTTTGATCATCATATGAAAATTTTATGAAAATATTAATAATATATCAGGAACATCCATAAAAATTTATTTTCAAAAATTCATGAAGCTTGATCATCATCTGAAAATTTTATGAGAATATTAGTGCTGCATCATAATCATACATAAAAAATTTCAAAATTTTCTAACGTGATTTGTTTTATTTTTTAATCGGTTCAAACTTGTTGATCAGCGTTTTATCAGGACAGTTGCAATATTTAAATTTTTAAAAATTCCTTAGAATTGATAATCATCTGAAATTTTTATGGAAACATCATTAATATGTCATGTATCTACACAAAAAATTGCAAACATTTTCGACATCGTTCGATATATTTTTTGCTCGGTGCAATTTTACCTAGATCTCAGCAAAACCGATCGAAAATTCGGTTTTCTCAATAGAAAAAAATCTAAATTTGAATTTTTGTTTTTGTATTTTGTTCAAATTTCAAAATGTCCCTGAAATTTCGTTCTTCAGCCAAAGACAAGATTTAGAGCAAAAAGAGATTTCAATCCTGGCTACAGACCAACTCTAATCTATTTATTTAAAAAAAAAAACATATCAAACTAGCTTCAAATAATTTACTACGAGTATGAAACTTTTGGCTATTGTTTATCCAAAACTTTTGGCTACTTCTGCTCTCGCAATGCGTGCCATTTTCGCCGCATTTTGAAACGGACGAGGCCACGTGAAGCCCTGCCACTGGCCTATGCTGCTACCTGACCTAGCTACGTACTGCCAGTGTTTCATATTGGTAATAATTCCTCCTGCCACAGAAAGGTCTTGCTTTGGACATACGGTTAAACTTTTCATAGTTAAATTAGATATAGAGAATCATATGGGTAGATTTTTCTCAAAAAACTTTTATAACATTATAATTTTATTATATTTTATAAATATATTATAATATAAATTAGTTATTAAAGTTGTATTTTGAAGATTATATCCATGTATTTGTGATTGGAGAGGGCAGTAATTAGCTATAACTAATCTGTGGTTAGGCTAAAAGACATAGAAAGCTGGAGGCGACTAAGGATGTGCCAGTAAGGTATTATGTTGCTCGACAGCATGGACGGCGATGATACCACACGTGCCTGCACAGTCAGCACGCACAGCCTCTTGTTCCTTCCTTGCAGGAATATAAGTATATAATTTTGAAAGAAAGTTATAGGAATATATATGGTCTATCTTTTCTTTCTCCTGAATTATTCAAAGCTATGTGCATTATTGTTTGGGCAAATTTCAAAGCTCAATTTAGATGCATAGAGTGCAGAATTGGTTGCTGGTCGCCTCTTTTTTGAGAAACCCGAAAGTTTACCTTTTTTTTCCCTGTACACCTGTTTTGCATGAGTATCATTATCATTCATTGTGAAATGGCTGTGTTATATGTATCCTTTTATCTAAGAGTGTCTATGGCCCTGTTTGGGGCTCTAAGCCAGTTCCAATTTTTTAAAAGTCAGTAATTCTCACCCCAAACAGCTTAATTTTTAAATGGCTTTTGGTATAAACTAGAAATCATATATAACTAGTAAAAATTACAAGTTGGGTTGAAACTATTTTTGCATTTTATTATTAAGATAAATTAGCTATTTATCAAACGGTCTCTTATAAAAAAAAAACTAGAGCTATCTTTCAACTCAGAGAACCAAAATGCAGCTTTCCAAAAAAGCTACAGCTCCCCAAACAAGCCTTACTCTAGCTTTGCTACAAGAAAAAAAAAGCATGTAGATAGATTGGAAAATGAGAAATAATTAGCAGGCTTTCTTATCTATTTTCTCCAAGGAAAAGGTATGCACTGAATTAAGCTAAAGAACAGTCCCTGAGGTTGCCAACCACTACCTCACCAACCCCACAGCCTGGCTATTTTGTGTTTATCTCACCTACTATCCTTTTCATTCCATTTCTTTAATTCAACTGCTAGTATAGCTGCCATAAAATCATGTAGTTAACCATTTTTTGACTAGTAATTTTTTAAAGTGACAGCAGGATATACTCTCCTTTCTAGACATTTGTCTGTCCAGTAATAAATTGTCTGTACGTCTTTAGGTGCTATGAAATATTGTAGCATATTATTATCTGCTTGCTTCAAAGATACAGGACAAAAATTGTTTGTATAGCATCTAAAGATCAATGGCGACATGGGCAATGGGGTGGGTCGTCTAAACAAGCTCGAGCGGAGGGCAAAATGGTTTAGACGTAACGGCGAAGACGGACGCCCAAGCAGACGGGAGTGGCATGCATGGAGCAATCTTCTGACGATGGTTAATAAGTTTACCAACGTCTTTCGGTGGTGATCTTTGGATGCTATAGAATCAATTTTATGTAAATACAATTTTTGCTACGTACAGCGTGAGATCGAATATGTAACGATGATATATGTAATAGGGTCAGGATAGCATTAATTGAATACAAGTTTATCTAACGTCGTCCGAAAAGATTTGTACATCTCCAACGCAAGTTTCCTGAGATATCGGTACGTTGTGGAAGTTTAGACTGTTTCGAAGGTATAAGAAGAAGTAGAGGTCAACCGAGACTGATATAAGAAGAAACAGTTAAGAGAGACTTGAAGAATTGGAACGTATCTAAAGGGTTGGTATTGGATAGGATCGCATGGGACTTAGTGATTCATTTACCGAAACTATGACATGAGATCGAAAGTTCGGAGGTTTTTTTTAATGGGTTTGATTTTTAGTCTGCCTCAACTTGTTTAGGACAAAAGACTTAGTCATTGTTGCTACAAATTTGAGTTAGAATGATGAGTGTCAGTAGTACTGAGGGTATGTTTGTTTAGGCTTGAGCTTGAGCTTATTTGGCTTCTAGACCTCTATAAGCCATAAGCCAAAACAAATAGTATTTTTCCAGCCAGACGGAGAGAAGAAGCTCCAACCCAATTTGCACTACGCGAGAAAGCAAGGAAAACGATGCTTCTCGGTTTGGTGGAGCTTCGAAAATCCCACTTCCCGATACCCTTACAACTTAACATTATTTACAAAAATTGCCATCCTTATCCAAACTCCAAAGAAAGCCAAATAGCTTCTTCCATCTCCAGCAACTTCTCTTCCAGCACCTGCCTAAACAAACACAACCTAAGTATTTGAGTATTTTACGCATATTTGATTCACTACCCCACATCACCAAACATTTTGTGGTAGATAATTGGTTCTTCGCTACAGTCTTGTCATGTCACACTTTTTTTAGACATGAAGCCAACATGTTATAAGACACATGCCAAATCTTTCCTGAGATGTGGCCGTCAATTTGTTAGCCACAAAAGGTATAGTAAGCCACGCTTTGCCACAGCTAGAGGTGACAATATATGGTAGCAAACCAAACATACTCTTATTGCCATGATTCAAATGTAACCTCCTCGTAGAGAGAGATGCTTTCGATAAAGCATCTTTGTTTGGTGGAAACACAATTGGCTTTGGGTTGGATACATAATCATATCCTACAAATAATTCCCCTTTTCTAGAAAGCGTGCTACAATTATGAGGTCTAAGAAAAAAATATTGGGCAGATAGATGGATCCGTTTTTTACACGACAATAGAGCTAGCTTTCTAAAAAAAAAAGAAAAAGAAAAGAAATCCCAAAAAAAAAATACTTGATATCTCTTGTTAATTTAACAAATAGACTATATAAAACAGGTAAAGCTTCCCATTATTCAATGGTTGATAGGCTGTTACGATTGTTCATAACTTTTTCGGTGTCAACAATAACCACAGAGCGAGTATTTTCAGCTATGAAACTTGTCAAGATTCGCATTCAAAATAAAATAGGAGATGGCTTTCTTGACATTGCATGATAGTTTACATTGAAAAAAACTAGCAATGAAAATTAGTTCGAGATGAACTTATTGACTTATATGATCTTCTAGAACCAAATTTAAGTTAATAGAGATGTAATTTTCTTATTCTAAAAAATATATCATATTTTACTTATATGGATATGTGGTTATGCTATATTTAAATTTAAATGCATCGATATTGCAATGATATTTTTTTATGGGTGTTATGATAATTTTTATTGATCCAAGTGGCCCCCTAATCAAATTGCGGCTCGCCTACACTTGCGATTGTAAGGAAGCACGATAGGTGACACGTGTCGTCTGTCGGTACTTCCATAGTTCAGAAAAGTACTAGTCATAAAATTTGATTCTAGAAGGGGAAAAAAGTGCAAACCGAATGGACACATCACACCAGTTGGGTAGCACAATGGCTATGAGACGCCCTAAGCTCGCACTTAATTTTTCTACACCTAATTGTGAAAAATCGATACTGTGAACAGCCAATCCCAGAGGAAGCCCTGATCGACCAAAGCAAGAAATAAATACCAATCATAAAATGAAATAAAAAATAGGGAAAACCTTTTTTCCAACAGGGAAAAAAAGCTCGTTAGGCTTGAATCAAAATTGCTTCGATTACATTAGTCAAAATTGAAATAAAAAATCAGAAATCGTTCGGTTTTCACCGAAAACCAATCAACCAATTCAATGTTTCTTAAAGCTAGTTTTCGAGCGGTTTACGTTACATAATTTTTTATTTTTAAATTTTTTTATCTTTTTAATTAGATCAGCTTACCGACCGGTTTTTAATTTTTAACTGTAACCATAAAATTATAAACCACAGTTTTCAAGCTATTTTCGTTGTTTTTTTTTTGAAACCCTCCACCAAAGGACAGTAAAAAATCGAAGGGTTGAAAAATAAAAAGAAATAAAAAAATCGAAAACCGCGGTTTTTCGTGAAAAACCGTTCAGTTTTCTCGAAAAACCAACCCGACCAATTAAATGTTCTTCGAAAACAGTTTTTGAGCGGTTTTCATTGAAAATCGCGGTTTTTCATGAAAAACTACACACATAAATTTTTTTAATTAGAACAGTTGTCGGCGTATTCCACCTGACAATATCCCGTCAACGAGCGAGGTTGACTACACCCTAGACGGAAGGTAGGGTTCGGTAGAGAGCATCTTCGTGGCTGAAAACTCTAATGTCTCTCGCGATGGATTCCGGAAATCAACAGATTGATGAACATGGTGATTTACCCAGGTTCAGACCCCCGGCTCGGGTAATAGCTCTACGTCCTGCTGATTCTTTGTTGAGAAAATATGAAGGGGGTTACAATGGTTTTCCTAGCTCGGGTGAGCTCTCTCTTCTTCTTTCAATCTCTCGATCTTTCTTCCTTTTTTTTGGCCCTCTTCTTCTATGCACCGAGGCGCCTTTATATAGACGGGTTGACTCGGGCAGGGGAGAAGGAGACGACATACTTATCTACAACACATTAACTACACTTATCATTCCAACTTCCACGTCGACCGACGACTCATTTATTAAGCACGCCTCTATGATCTTGTTCTTCAAACCTCATTTAATGTCGGTGAGTGACTTCGCCCGGTCCGCCCGGAATATGATGCTCCTGCGACGGGTTTGGTAAGAGGTGTCAGAGGGACGTGCCGTCGTCGTGTCGATAGCAGAACCCTTCATAATTAATAACCCTGACACGAGGTGCCACGGGAGGGAAACTTCGAGGCGAAGCCTTCTTCCATTCCTTTGGTTGCCTCCGTGGCCTGACGAGGGGGGCCAGACGCCCGCCCACTCGCTAGGCTACCTCATAAGTCGACGCTTGTGGTCACTCGTCCGGCCAGTAGGGCGTGATCGCCCATTGCTCGCCAGGGGCCATATGGGCTCCTCGCCCGACGATGGCGTGATCGTCCGGCTACCGCCAGGCGCCGTGTGGGCGCTTCGCCCGTGGCGGCGTGATCGTCTGGTTCTTTCGCCAGGCTATCTGTCGCCGGGCACCAAATTAAGCCAGGCCACTTCTTGGACCTATTACTTCTACGGCAGAGGGGGTATCTCGGTGTAAAGTACACCGATAACAGTTTATTGAACGATTTTAGATCTCAAATCGAAACGATAAAAATCGAAAATCATAGTTTTCGAGCGGTTTTCGCTGATTTTGTTAAACCTGGTGCGAGGCCTAGTTATAAATAAGGCCCCAAAACCCAACCCGTCGTCCTCCCGTGCTCTTCTTCTCTGCTCGTTCCTCCTCATCCTCGGCGCCTTCTACTCCGCTCCCAGGGTAAGCATGCGCCAGCCTCCTCCTCCACCGCTCTCTGTTCCTGCAAATTCGCATGCATGCCTCCGGCTCCCTCGCCTAGATCAACCCCCGGATCGGTCTCGTCCAGTGAGCCGCTTTGATTTGTTGTGTTGGATCGCCCGCCTCGGTGGGTGTCGCGGATCCGTGCTCATTGCCTTGTTTCGATTTGTGAAAGATGTTTGCTCGATTTGTTTTGGTGGTGTTGGGATTGGTCGGTTGATCCGTCCCTTCTTTTTGATTCGGCCGGTGCGGTGTGATGGGATTATGGGAGTGGAAGTGGATTCATCGCGGTTGTTTGGGTGGTTGGGGTCCGATCTGAATGGACTGCGTGCTTAGATCTGAGTTCTTGTTCAGAAAGTGGTATGAAAGATTAGATTTTTACTGCGTTCATTGGGTGATTTAGGATTAGATCTGTCGCTTTCCGTCGGAAAGTATAGGTTTTTTTAGCCCAATTGGAACTCGTAAACGTGTGCTGTTTTATCCCGGGAGGTTTTGGATCTGGCTCTGAGGTTTTTCTTCTTGTTAACTTCAGCCATTGTTTTGTTACCTTATTTTTGATTCGTTCCATGTCCTTGTTGAGATCTAAGTCATCTCATTTTTAATGAGCAGTGTAGTAGTCCTTGAGATCTGTACATGCAAATTATGCTACTAGTACTCTTGCATTGATCGTTGTTTGACTGGCATTTCTTGTATGAATGGATATCTTTCTCATTGGAAATTTGGAATATGCCATATGTTATATGAATGGATTGTTCATTGTTGTATAGTGTCCAAGATCCACCTACTGCCTACTGGTGTGAGAGGGACAGTGCTCCCCACCAATTTTAGTTAGGCCGTCTTATGTACCAACCCCTGGGGCCTACAGCCCTACATGTTGGTGGTGGTGGATGGTTAACCTAACCTACCTACTAGTGTTAATAATTTAGTTTAGTGTTACTCTTTCGGCACCAGTGGATCTTTGATGGTAGAATCCCATGCATATGAATAAGAAGTTTTGTAGAAGAACATAAAATTTTGTTAGTTCTCTGATGAGTACATTCCAGTGTTTGTTGGATTGGTCTAACAAATAGTATGTAGTTATTTTCAGCTATCCGATTGGCAAGTATTCCCAGTGTTATGATTTTTTAATCAAATGGATCTTAATTTCCTGATTAACATTCAAATTCATAATCTCATTTGCAATATCATTCTTTACTACTCGTGAGATTTCTGTGAATCAAGCTGATTGTAGCTCTATTATTGATGTAGAAAGATGGCATCTCACATTGTTGGATACCCTCGCATGGGCCCTAAGAGGGAGCTCAAGTTTGCCCTGGAGTCTTTCTGGGATGGGAAGAGCGGCGCTGAGGATTTGGAGAAGGTTGCCACCGACCTCAGGGCCAGCATCTGGAAGCATATGGCTGATGCTGGGATCAAGTACATCCCCAGCAACACCTTCTCGTACTACGATCAGGTTCTTGACACGACCGCCATGCTCGGTGCGGTCCCAGAACGCTACTCATGGACTGGAGGAGAGATTGGTTTCAGCACCTACTTCTCAATGGCTAGGGGAAATGCCACTGTCCCTGCTATGGAGATGACCAAGTGGTTCGACACCAACTAGTAAGTCCAGCTGCTTCTGTTTAATCTTACTGAGGGCAATTTGTCGTTTACTTTTTATACAATTTTTACTAACTAATGTTGTTCTACTTTTACAGCCACTTTATTGTCCCTGAACTGGGTCCTAACACCAAGTTCTCCTACTCTTCTCACAAGGCTGTGAATGAATACAAGGAGGCAAAGGCGGTACGATAGTAGCACCATATTTTAGCTGTCTATTTTGTGAATTTATCTCCTGATCTTAGTTTCTCTACTTGATTGTATAATGGTTGCTTGCTAACTCATGCTTATTAACACCAGTATCTTAGTTAGCTAATAAAGTCATTTTACCTGAAAGGATTCAATTAAAATTTATTATCTTACTCCATTATCCATGGCACATGTAAATAGTGATATCACTAGGATTTCAGGGTTTGTAGTGATTTCTGAATTGTGTGTGTTCACTCTGGAATGAAAAATGTGTGCCTTTTCTTACGAAGATGATATGTGCTTGCTTGTTTCGTTATATGTCTTATATATCATTGCTTCTCATGCAGCTTGGCATTGATACCGTGCCGGTACTTATTGGACCAGTCTCTTACTTGTTGCTCTCGAAGCCTGCCAGGGGTGTAGAGAAATCATTCCCCCTTCTTTCTCTTCTTAGCAGTATCCTTTCTGTCTACAAGTAAGAGTATAAATAAGTTACTAACTACTGTTGTCCCTAAGTCTTCAGTTGATAAATTGATGTATGATGATTTGCAGGGAGGTTATTGCTGAGTTGAAGGCGGCTGGTGCTTCATGGATTCAGTTTGATGAACCCACACTTGTACTTGACCTCGATTCTCACCAATTGGCTGCATTCTCTGCAGCGTACACAGAACTTGAGTCAGCACTTTCGGGATTGAATGTGCTTGTTGAGACATACTTTGCTGACATTCCTGCAGAATCATACAAGTATGTTTACTTCCTTTGCTAATGTATCATTTTTAAACCTGCTGTTGCTTTCATATACGTTTTGCAGGGACAGAACACTCAATAGTTCTTTTGCAACTGCAGGACCCTTACATCCTTGAACAGTGTGACTGCTTATGGTTTTGACCTTGTCCGTGGAACCAAGACTCTTGATCTTGTCAAGAGTGCAGGTTTCCCCTCTGGAAAGTACCTCTTTGCTGGTGTTGTGGATGGACGCAACATTTGGGCCGATGATCTTGCTGCATCTCACAGTACTCTCCAGTCTCTTGAGGCTGTTGTTGGAAAGGGTAAGCCTGGCTGTGCTATTTATCTGTTATAGGCTTATAAGCTATAACTCACAGTATCCATTAATGTCTATGGTTTGTGCAGACAAGCTTGTGGTGTCAACTTCTTGCTCACTCATGCACACGGCTGTGGATCTTGTAAATGAGACTAAGCTTGACACCGAGATCAAGTCATGGCTCGCTTTTGCTGCCCAAAAGGTGGTTGAGGTGAATGCCCTTGCCAAGGCATTGGCTGGTGAAAAGGATGAGGTATGACTCTTGTATGCACTTTATTCTCAGTCCTCTCTACTGGAGCCTGGTTTTCCTTTGTACCATTCAAACAACTTCTGCTGACCTGTACATTTGTATGCGATATCATCTACAGGCTTACTTTGCAGCCAATGCTGCTGCTCAGGCCTCAAGAAGGTCATCACCTCGTGTGACAAATGAGGAAGTCCAAAAGGCTGTAAGTAACTTGGGCTTTGTGGCTACACATACTAATTCCATATTGAGATGACATACTCTGATTCTTAACCACATATTTCCTGCAGGCGGCTGCTCTGAAGGGCTCTGATCACCGCCGTGCTACTAATGTTAGTGGCAGGCTGGACGCACAGCAAAAGAAGCTCAACCTTCCAGTTCTTCCCACGACCACAATTGGTTCATTCCCACAGACTGTGGAGCTCAGGAGAGTCCGCCGTGAGTACAAGGCGAACAAGTGAGTAACAGTTCATAATGATGCTTTCACTTGTTAGTTGTTATATTGACTATATCGCTCATAAAAAATTCGTGTTGCAGGATCTCTGAGGAGGAGTATGTCAGTGCCATCAAGGAGGAAATTAACAAGGTCGTTAAGTTACAAGAAGAGCTTGACATTGATGTGCTTGTGCATGGTGAACCTGAGGTCAGCATCCTTGTGTATTATTGGTGTTTAGTGTTAAATAAGCTTTGCTGTGTCCGATTTAAGAAAAATGAAATTATTATATTCTATGAAGCATTAACAAAGTGAAACTTTTGGTATTTTGAGATTGTTTTATTCTTCATTGAAGTGAGTTAACTGGTATATATTTTACAGAGAAATGATATGGTCGAGTACTTCGGTGAGCAGCTCTCTGGTTTTGCATTCACTGCCAATGGATGGGTGCAATCTTATGGATCACGGTGTGTCAAGCCACCAATTATATATGGTGATGTGAGCCGCCCCAACCCAATGACAGTGTTCTGGTCCAAGACTGCACAGAGCATGACCTCTCGCCCCATGAAGGGAATGTTGACCGGTCCTGTCACAATCCTTAACTGGTCCTTTGTCAGAAATGACCAACCGAGGTTAGTAACTGCCATAAAGAATGTAGCATAAAATGTTCATGATGCCATTTAGCACTTCCATTTAGAGGCTGACATGTTGCTTCATATCATCTCAGGTTTGATACTTGCTACCAGATTGCTCTTGCAATCAAGAAGGAGGTTGAGGATCTTGAGGCTGCTGGTATTCAGGTTGGCACTGTTCCTTGTACTGGTTTCTGATTTAATCAAGAGGATTCATGTACAGCATGTCAACACGGGTCTATAATCTTGCTTATACTTGTTCTTTATGATTCTTTGCAGGTCATCCAAATTGACGAGGCTGCTTTGAGAGAAGGTCTGCCGCTCCGCAAGGCAGATCACGCTTTCTACTTGGACTGGGCTGTGCACTCCTTCAGAATCACCAACTGTGGTGTCCAGGACACCACCCAGGTAAATCTTCTTGAAATGTGTGTTGGAGCCTTGTAAGCTAACATCAAATCTATGTTTCTTCCCTCCCAAAAAAAGGTCTACCTTTCTTCTGGCATTGCAACTGACAATATTCTCCTGACAGATCCACACCCACATGTGCTACTCTAACTTTAACGACATTATCCAATCCATCATTGACATGGATGCTGATGTGATCACCATCGAGAACTCACGGTCTGATGAGAAGCTTCTCTCTGTCTTCCGTGAGGGCGTGAAGTACGGTGCTGGCATTGGCCCTGGTGTCTATGACATCCACTCTCCCAGGATCCCGTCCATGGAGGAGATTGCTGACCGCATCAACAAGATGCTTGCAGTTCTCGACACTAACATCCTCTGGGTTAACCCTGACTGCGGTCTCAAGACCCGCAAGTACACCGAGGTCAAACCCGCCCTAACCAACATGGTTTGCGCCGCCAAGGTCATCCGCACCCAGCTCGCCAGCGCGAAATGAGCCGTCTCTATATAGCAGCTCTTGCTTTCCTTGCAAGCAGGATGTCATCATAGCCATTTGTTTCCAATAATCTGGGTCTCGTGTATCCACTGTCCGGTTAGAATAATTTCTTGGTGCGACAATGGCTCATACCTGTTTTGCCTTACATGAATTTGGTGGTCTTGAGGCAGTTGTCTGTGTACTTGTATTGTAAACTGAGGGGAAATCAGCAGTGTTTCATCTGCATCTCTGAGTTTGTCATTGTTCAAATTACAAAATTTTCTTGAGGAACATGGCTAGAATTGATGCCTATGATCTTGTTTTGGCAAGACAAGTCTCAGGTTTTCAGATGAGTAGTTGTTCCTTTCAGATGGCAAACATTACCCTGCAGTATGTGCATCTTGTGATATGCTTACTTTTGCCTTACATAGAAATCAATAATTTGGTTTGCCAACGTGGTTTTCCTATCAAATGGGTTCACATGAGGCGCTCTTTACTTCTCTTTGCTAACTTTGCTTCTCTTTGTACTACTTGGTATTTTTCTTTGACCACAAGGTGCCTGTCTCTTGTACTGTGACATCTATTGGTAAAAAAAACAAATACCAAAAAAAAAACTTATACCAGGAGATGCGCTATCTCCTCGATCTGTTTAGCCAATGTGGTCTTGACTATACAATATTGCAGGTGTTATACTTATATATACCAGTTTACAGCACATAATTACAGGCACGCTTGGCAACTAGTTTGTCACATCTTATCATGCATCCATGCTAACAGATTGACACAGGCCACCTAGTAATGCTAACTATTCAAGGTTTTCCACACGGACAATGTGATCCCCAGTAGCACCACCACCGCGGCAGCTATGTTCATCAGCAGCTCCCTCTTTTCCTCCTCCCCAGGCGCTAATCCACCATTCACCGCTTCTCCCACCTGCTCCTCACCCATTTTACCCCCCATCGCCTTCTTCTCCTCCTCCTCCGTCAATGGCCGACGGACACTGCCGTCTTCGGCCCCTTGTAATGTACTGTCTTTCTTCTTGTCTCCCCCCTTTTCAATAGTAGGAGCAGGAGGCGGAGAAGGAGGTGAGATATAAATTACTTTTTCTGAAGTCTCAGGAATGCTGGGTGGAGCCTGCTTAGTGGTTGGCGGTGGCGAAGGCTCCGGCTTTACAATGGTGCCCTTCACCGGTGGTGGTGGTGATAGACTCGGTGGCAATGGCGTCGGCGTCGGCGAGGGCTCCGGCTTTACAATAGTGTCCTTCACCGGAGGTGGTGGTGATAGACGTGGTGGCAATGTCGGCGGCGGTGGCGAGGGCTCCGGCTTTACAATGGTGTCCTTCACGGGAGGTGGAGGTGGAGGTGGCGGCAATGACGGTAGCAGCGTCGGCGAGGGCGCCTTCACCGGAGGTGTTGGTGGTAGACGTGGTGGCGATGGCGTCGCCGGTGGCGAGGGCTTCGGCTTTACAATGGTGTCCTTCACGGTAGGTGGAGGTGGACGTGGCGGCACTGACGGTGACGGCGTCGGCGAGGGCTCCGGCTTTACAATGGGGCCCTTCACCGGAGGTGGTGGAGATGGCGTCGACTCAGAATAAGGAGGTGGTGACGGCAGCGTCGAGGCTGCGTCGTCGGCGACGATGGGGAGCGTGATGATGAGCTTCTCATCCTCGAACCTGGCGCGGACGCCGTCGGCGTCGCAGTTGGTGGGGAGGCGGAGATCCGTCCTGAAGCGGACCCACCTGCCGCCCCTCGCCGGCCGCTGGCCGGTGGCCCGGAGGACACCGTGGTTGTCCACCTGCACCCTCACATGCTCCTTCCTGAACCCCGGGAGGGTGATCTCGACGACGTCCTGGTCGTCGCCGGGCTGCTTCCACTCGACGGCCGGATGGATGTCCTCGAACTCCTGCTCGGTGCCCCGCCGCCGGTCCATGGCCGCCGGTCACAGTAACTAACAACCACCTAGCTGCAAAGATTACTTAGTTATATGGACAATATATATGTAAAGCTGAATGCATCTGATAGCAACTTTACGTGTGTATATATATTCTCAGAGAGCAATGGAAATGGCGTCAAGTTGCTGGGTTAATTAGATGCATGGGATCAGGAGATTGCTTAATGGAGATGCATAGCCATGGAGTGCATTTTATGGTTTGGGTCACCTCCTTGCTTGGGCAAGAACATGGTTCCTTTCCTTGCTTTGGCTTGCTTGGGGCTAGAAACTTGGAATCAAGACAACAGTATGCATTGTCAATTGAATCATGCATGTGACTTGCATTGTTTTTTAGATAAAGGATAAATATCTGGTCTCTGCAAAGTGCACACAACCGAGTTTTACAAAGATCTCAGCCGTAGAGCTGAAACAAAAAAAAAGAAAAAGAAAAGGAACAACGGGAACTTAAAATCAAAAGCAAATTCTATAGTTGCTTCGCCATCCACTCTTGGCAAAGATGTCTAAAGCCACCACTTCCAAAGCCCTGCTTGCTAGGTGGATGGTCGTCCTGTTGTTCTCATACTGTAATAGTGCCCAAAACCACAGCCAGTATGTTCCCCTGAAGATAGCATGCATGAAAGAAGAATATTGTTTGTTCTGAAAGATTAGATCATTGCGAGTGCACTAAATAGCCTATAATAGAGCAGCACCCCCCCCACAAGAATCAGTCTTTTTTCACGAATTTTTGTTTAAAATAATATATATTTAATGAAAAATTACAAAAATAATATGCCGAAAATAAAAATAACAGATCACACACCTATCGCAATTCCAAATTGCGACATGCTCTCATCGCAATTTGAAATTGCGACAAAGACTGTCGCAATTTCAAATTGCGACACATGCAATTTGGAAACGCATTGTATCTCGCCTAACGATTAGCGCAGGCTCTGTTTTTCAAATGCGACGAGACTTCGCAATTTCAAATTACGACGTGTGTAGAATTCATTTTTATTTTCGATATTATTTCTGTAATTTTTCATTAAATATATATTATTTTAAACAAAAATTCCTTTTTCACACTTCTCAATGCCTATTAACCAGCGACCAAGCATATGAGACATAGATTTCGGCGGGGATAAACCAGTAGCATTATGCACAATCCGCCAAATAGTTTTTGCATGTTGGCAATCAAAAAATAAATGTCTTATTGTTTCATTACAATTACAGAAACAACACTTTTGATTTCCATCCCAATTTTTTTTAGCTAGATTATCCTTTGTTAAAATTACTCCTCGTTGTAAATACCAGAGGAAAATTTTAATTTTTAAAGGAAGTTTTAGTTTCCATATAAATTTACAGGTGAAAGGGATACCCTGGTTCATCAAATAAACGTACATAGACCGTACAGAGAACTGTCCATGTCGATGTAAACCCTAGAAAAAAATGTCCCTTCCATCAGTAAGCTGACAATTAGCTATTTTTGTTACTAGAGTATACCACGCCATCAATTTATCCCCCAATAATAATCTTCAAAAATGAATATTTTGTGGCATTTGAGTCATGACCTTTGCCACAGTATTATGAGGGTAATGGACAATGCTATACAGGCTCGGAAATTGTACCTTAAGTGGAGTAGAACCCACCCAAGTGTCCTTCCAAAACCTAGTTTGCGAACCGTCTCTTATTCGAAATGATCCACATTCCAGAAAATCATTTTTGACCTTTAAAATTCCTTCCAAAAATGTGAGTCACCAGGTTTAATATCCACTTGGGACAAACATTTGAAGCTTAAATATTTATTTCTAAGCAAGGTCTGTCAGATCCATCCTCATTCAATAGTTTAAATAACCATTTGCTTAGGAGACATTTGTTGTTAACCTTAAGGTCTATAATACCCAGTCCACCTTGATGTCTAGGGCGATACAGGATATCCCACTTAGCAAGGCGATATTTTTTCTTATCATTATTGCCTTGCCAAAAAAACCGAGAGCGATAGAAATCCAGACTATGCAGAACACCCTTAGGAATTTCAAAGATGGACATCATGAACATCGAGAGACTACTAAGCACGGAATTTAATAAAACAAGTCTACCTCCGTAGGAAAGGTGTTTGGCCTTCCAAGTATTTAGTTTTCTTTTAAATCTATCCTCGATAACACTCCAGTCCGCATTTTGGAGCTTATGATAGTGCATCGAATACCTAAGTAGCAAAACGGGTATGATCCTATCCCACAACCAAACAAATCAGAGTATTCTTGTTCATGTCGTCTAGCATCCCCAAAGCAATAAATCTCGCTTTTATGGAAGTTAATTTTTAGACCGGATAACTGTTCAAACACACAAAGCAATAGCTTCATGTTTTTTGCTTGCTCGATATCATGGTCCATGAAAAGAATAGTATCATCTGTATACTGCAAAATTGATAAGACATCCTCTATAAGATGAGGTATAACTCCTTGAATCTGGCCATCCTCTTTTGCACGCTTAATCAAAACAGCTAGCATGTCTGCCACAATGTTGAACAGGATAGGGGACATAGGGTCACCCTGCCTGAGTCCTTTTTTGTTTGGAAGTAATGTCCAATATCCTCATTCACTTTAATGCCCACGCTACCTCCAGTGACAAAATGTTCAACCCAAGAGCACCACTGTTGTCAGAATCCCTTCATGCGAAGAGTTTGTTGAACAAAAGACCATTTCACCTTATCATAGGCCTTTTCAAAGTCAAGTTTTAAAATCACTCCATTGAATTTCTTAGAATTTAATTCATGAATAGTTTATGGAAGTATCACCACTCCTTCCATAATATTACTACCTGGCATGAAAACTGTTTGTGATGGTCGTACTACTTTATCTGCCACCCCCACGATTCTATTAGTGGCCACCTTTGCAAAAATTTTGAAGCTCACATTGAGCAAACATATGGGTCTATATTGTTGTATTTTTGTAGCTTCTTTAATTTTTGAAAGAAGCGTAATTATTCCAAAGTTGAGGCTGAACAAAGGTAAGTGTCCATGGTAAAAATCATTGAACAACGCCATCAGGTCCCCTTTTATAATATGCCAGAAAACCTGATAAAATTTAGTTGGGAAGCCGTCAGGGCTAGGCGATTTATTGTATTCCATTTGGAAAATTGCCTCTCTAACCTCTTTTTCAGTGAAATGAGCAATGAGAATATCATTTTCCTCATTTATTACCTGAGGCAAGTCATGATTATGAGCCTCTACCATACTAAAATTATTTTCTTCTGGCGGTCCAAACAGGCCCTTATAATAATTCGTAATATGCGCTTTTAACTCAGCATCCCCTACAATTATACCATCTTCATGTTCTAATTTAAAGATGTGTTGTTTTCAATGTTTCCCATTAGCAATCAAATGAAAATATTAGGTGTTGTCATCACCTTCCAAAAGGTCCTTTGTTTTTGTTTTCTCATACCATTTAATTTCTTCTTCCCTTAACAAGTGAACTAATCTCTCGTTGAGGTAATTTTTCAAGTTTAATTCTTGATCTGAGAGAGCTCTATTTTATGCCTTTTTATCAAGATCATCGATAATGGAAATAATCTTTTTCTTCTCTTTTTTGTTGTGACCAACTATGTGTTTAGACCAGCCTCTTAAAAATTGCCTAAGGGATCTGATCTTATTCTACCATTTTTCCATAACAGTATCCCCTCTGGTCTCTGATTGCCATTTATCGGCAACCAAGTCATAGAAACCGTCTCTAATCAACCAACTACGTTCAAATTTAAACAAAGTTGGCTTTCTATTATGTAACAAAACCTCAGTATTCAATATCAACGGTGTATGATCTGAGTTACTCCTATCTTTAGCCTGTACCGTAGTATGGGGAATTTACTTTCCCACTCAGTACAAACTAAGACTCTGTCTAACTTCTCAAAAGTTGGATTATCTCCACTACTCGCCTAAGTATAATGTCTACCAGACAAATTTATCTCTCTAAGATCTAATGATTGAAAAACCATGTTAAACAAATCCGGCCATTTCTTATCAAAGTTGTCTTTATTTTTATCTTTAGGACCACGCATAATATTAAAGTCCCCACCATAATATTAAAGTCCCCACCAATAATGTATGATAGCGGCTCTTTGCTACAAATAAGAGCCATTTCTGTTAGAAAATGTTCCTTATATTCCTGTTGCACTGGGCCATAGACTACTATTAGTGCCCATTTGAAACCATCATTTTTATTGCGAAGAGTGAACTTAATATAAAAGTCCCATTCATCGATGGTTCCAATGTCATACATTGTTAAGTCAACCCCAGGAGCATCCCCCTGATCAACCATGGGGTGCCATGTAGTGCCAAATAAATTCTCTGCCACCACATAATTTTTTCAGGTCCCATTCGGAAAATGATCCCGACCTGTCTCCATAAGGGTAATAAAATCAATTTGCTTCTCATTTACCATATCTTTTAAGTACCTATGTTTAGCCAAGTCTCCAAGACCTCTGCTATTCCAAAAACACCTTTCATTTTAGACTCAACTTAGATGGTGTTTTTGGTTTTTTAGAGATTGATCCTCTCTATTGATATATCTTGGTTTCAATTTTTTTCTATGCAGTGTAGCAACAAGGTCACTACAAATATGATCAAAACCTTCCTCAAACTCATTCTGTTCAAATTCATCGCGAATGTGATTGAGTTGATTTTCTAAAATATCCACATCTTCCTCATCCAAGTTAATTTTAGGTGAGGAGGATTTACGACTAGTACTTGTATTTTTATTCGATACACTAAGCCTATCTATTTCTATGTTTTTAAAAGATGTAATTGCAGAAGAAATAGTACTATTGTCGTTACCCATAAAAACACCCAGTTTTGCAATTCTAGAAGATAAAACTGAATCTGAAATGGATGGGAAAGATATGCAATTATCTGGCATCAAAGAATTCTTCTTATCTACCAGATTCATCGCTTTCCCAAGACCCAGTTTTGCAATTCTAGAAGATAAAACTGAATCTGAAATGGATGGGAAAGATATGCAATTATCTGGCATCAAAGAATTCTTCTTATCTACCAGATTCATCGCTTTCCCAAGCATATTTGTGTCTCCTATAGCAGCTATCCTCATACTGGATCTACCTTTCGACACACATGTCCCAGCTAAAGGAAGTAGCTCCAGCTCTTCCCAACCATTGATTTTGTTCAGCAATTGGAGAGCATTCACTGTGGCCATGTTAGAAATATTAGCACGAATGTAGTTCTTCTCACATTGTGGGTACATATATCCGTATATCTTGTTGTTCTAACTTCAAATTAGACAGGATATGGATGGTATCAGCCTAGCTCAATCGGTGGAGGTGTAGTAGATCTACACCCCCTCTATCCGTACTTCTTAATTTAATTAATTAAACGAGTGGATTCCGTTGATGTACCTTTAGACCTAGATTTCCAAATTCTGCAGAGGAAGTGTTTCCACACGAGTGCTCAATGGTTTACTCGTAGTCATATACGAAAACCTCACCAAATGAGTTGTGTTCTACCAAACTTGGAAAAGTTTAGCTACCAATGCAGCATCTTCTTACCTGACGCGGGGTCTTCTCGCCATTGAGATGAGACCCACGATTGCTGCTGCTTTGTCTGCCTACGCGTACCAAATGGCTAATCACACGTCTACTCCTGACGATGTGGCGTTGGGTCTGTACCGCGTCCAGATTAGTGCGCGACCTAATTGTCCGGTTCGTGAAAAGATCATGTGGGTTCAGTCTGCAGCTGCAATGCGTGTCGACCGGCCATGCGATGGTCAGGCAGAGCACTGTTCATCGTCTCATTAATAGCGTAGATAAATGATTAATTAGCGTACGATTGGAGAAGATGGTGAGGATTGTAAGGTTTCTAGAGTTAATAGGTGTCGTCCATTCGTTCGTCAGACAGATCGTTGGTCATGTGATAGTAGGCCTAGTAAGTTGGATGGTCTTTCAGTGAAGAACCTTAAACCATGCATCCAATAATTGAACGGGAGGGTGAAGTTGCACCCAAGGGGCAATCATATGATTGTAAATAGGAACATGGAAAATTGTTGAGCCCCATCGGGTGCTATCCCTGTCTCACTCAGCTGCTGAGTTACTATATAACAAAAAGCTTCAGCATCTCATAGTCATACGCTCGTACTGATACTGATTCCTCCAAATGAATGGCCTACATGACATTGGATACCACTATACATGATTGTATACCGATCAGAGGAGGAGCATGCATCCATCGTCCATTTCAATTTTTCATAGCACAGTTGCTCACCAGTAGATAAGTTACGCTCCATCTCTCTCCAAGCTCATGGAACCTTTCTGTCCAGACTGAACTGTCTATCAAATCGTAACTACACGCAGGATGCATGTAGTTGACACAGAGACTATTGAGTTGGAGGTACTAGTCAATTCATAAAAAAAATTTAGTCAGGTGAGAAAAGACAGGTAATTCACTTATACTTTAACACCCTCTTCGTGTATAGGTTTCCTCGTGTATAAGATGTGGAATAGAAGTGAGCTATAATTATTTTTTTAATTACGCCAACCGGGTTTTAAGCTCAGGGCCTCTTAGCTTTGATACTCTATTGAGTTATATGCACTAACTAATTAAAAAAACTTAAGCTGATGAGTAGGACGAACAATTTACTTGTACTTGAACAAAGACAATCAAATAAATAGATTTATAGAACAATGCAGCCCAATGAGCAAGAAGAAAAATAATAAAATCAGGGATGGAGTGAGAAGAGAAGAAGAAAGAGACAAGGTCATGCGATGATTGAATACTGTTCGTATCTAGCTTCTTAGATATTGTTTTTTTTTTTAATCTAGCCTCTAACTTTTTTTTTTCAAAAAATGGCCTCTTCCCCCATCACGAAAGACATAACAGATAGCACGTATCCTTTGCCGTGCCTAGGGAGCGCAGAAGCTCCTTGCCACGCTCTGGCAAGTTTCCAAGCTCGTCAGGCGTGGTTGGGTGTTTCTGAGTTGCTCGAGCGGGGTAGGGGGTTTTTACGCTCCTTGGGCGCGGTCAAAGGGTAAGAATAGAGTTAAATTTGCAAATACGCATACAAAGAAGTTAGATTTAGAAGAAAAAAGTTTACGGAACTAATAAGCTATGAATTCGCGATGGTTCAGCACCCCACGGTCCAAGGGGACCTCTCTCTTTCTCTAGAGCCCGGACCAGCCAAGAACACATACACCAGTACAAGACAACGAGGTGCTGCTAGTTCCAAACATTTTCTTTCCAATTCATTGCACCGGCGATGCCATCATATTAATTCGTAGACTCTCTCTCTCTCTCTCTCTCTCTCTCTTAGTCCTCTCCGTGTATCCTATGGCTTTCTTGCACAGGACAGGATGCACAAGCGCAGGCGCAATGTCGCAAGCGCCTCCCTCCTGATGCTCGTGCTCGTCCTCTCAGTCTCCCTGGCCATGGGCCGCGACCCCAACGGCGACGCGGGGGTCTTTATTAGCTCGTCGTCCTCGTCCCCTTCGTCGCCCAGGAACATGGGAGCTGCCAGGAGCTGCAGTCGCTGGGGGGCCACGGCGTGAGATGCTGGTATAGATCTGAGGCAGGCACCCGCCGTGCCCGCCGCAGGGGTACGTCGACTACATGCGGCTTGTCGAATATCTAAATATAGTATATGAGTACGTATCGGAAACACGAAGACTATGCCGTGTATACTCAAACAATCATCTAGAAGCTCTGGATATCTCGGACCCGACCCTACGAGATAAGATATATACGGAGAGGATATCTCCATACTATGAAGGATTCGATCACTTTCCCGATACGAGAAAAACGACTCGAGTACGCTTGGTATCCAGAGAAGTTTGGATATGCTGCGAAAATCAGCACGACGAATGACTCCTCATCAACTATGATCTGGTATCCCAAGACGATTACAACTAACTTTAGGCGGGGCTATCCTGACTATATAAGATTGAGAGTAGGTGTCCTCAAGGAAGCGAGAGTTTTTACAAGACGCAGAGCAATCAGGAGCCGACAGACCATGCTTCGTCAACCTGCAGTCATAGTTTAGCTATTGTTTAGATCTAATCTTCATTGTAACTAGGGCTATATATAACTAGCTGTGCACTCGATACACCAACTACATACATCACCCACACAGGACGTACAATATTACTCTAACCGGGGGCCCGAACCTGTATACATCGTGTGTCACTGTTTTCGTGTTTGACTCTGATACTGAAGGTATCCATGATCATAAGTTTATTGTCGAATTCTGACCTTCGACACAGCTCTTCTACAACGGCTTTGGCTGTTGGCCATGGCTGGGTGGCGCGGTCTCGTGCTGTGGCTGCTTGTGCTCTTCTACCTCCTCGGCGACACAACGTCCGAGTACTTCTACGCCTCGCTCGAGGGGTTGTTCACTGCGCTTCGCCTGCCGCCGTCGATCGCAAGGGTCACGCTCTTGTCGCTCGGGAACGGCACGTCGGACTTGCTATATATCCAGCATAGTAGCCTTCGCCTTCGGCGACGACAACGACATGGGGGACATCGGGTTCAACAGCATGCTCAGTTGTGCACTGTTCATGTCCACGGTCGTCGCCGGTGTGGTCACCATTGTCGATGGGCGTGGCAGCGAAGCAACTACTGCCACCATCGAACAGTGCGGGTTCGTGCGCAAGTGTGCTTCCTCCTGGGCGCGCTCTACTACCTCTTGCCGTGCTTATGTTACAACTATGAAAGTTTCATATATTTAAAGAATTTATTTTAAAATAAAGATTCTTGATATATGTAAAAGAAAGAAATAAATCAATACTAGTGAAACCTCAAGATATAGAATGAACTCCTCCATAAATATGTGCGTGCGTGATATATATATGAATTGAAAACAATATACACATATCTAAGTTGAAATTTTTGTGGAGTTCATCTTGCATTTTGAATCCAAGAATGCAACAAGATATAATAATATGACATCGAATACATACCTTCGATATTTATATCTTTCCATCCAAATAAGACTAATTAATATTATAATAAACCAAAAATTAGTGTCATATTTAGATTTATCATTAACCAATAAAATCAATATAATGGTGCTTGAACTTACAATCTCTTGTAACCTCTCGAACCTTTTAGGACCATCGGATCCCTGCCGTATATAAAAATATAGTGCTAAAGAATAATCTAGCTTCTAATCCTCTCACGCACTTATTGCTCTAGATGAGTTAGTTTGTAGCTTCTTAGTTGCTTCGGTTCTCCATGACCATCCCCTATATTTATATATCATCCCTAGTCCTACTCCAAAGCAAATAGGAATCCTAATTTTATTAGAATTCATCTAGCACACCCTTCTAAATTCTAAAAGTGTAGATATGAGTCATCGTATTTAACAATCTTCACATTCACTCTTATCTATTAAAGTCATCTTGCTCCTCCAAAAACTCGCTCTAAGTTGGCTCTATTTTTTTTCCTTTCCACCTTTGGGAGTGCCCCCACAATAGGGGCTTATGTACATCACCGTAATGTGCACGTTAGTGTTTGGGTTTGACCTCCCAAAGCCTTTACATGAGATCCCTTTTTTTATATAATTTAGTTAACCACAACTCCTGTACCTACAACCCTCCACACATCATTTCATAGCCCTTCTTGGTAGTGAACAACGAGTAAAACACAACCATCCTTGGCTCACAAGTTTACCAACCTCACAAAAACAAGACTATACTTGATATTATTCTCCCAAGTTGCTCATGACCACAAGTACGGCTAATGAATTAGATTTAAATTTTTGCAGAAAGTGCACTTTACACACATGACACAATCTAGCAATCATGTCAATCATACCTCAAGGTACGTACCGTACCCGATTCGCTAGATTGTGACAAAACCGTTCAACTAGTTAAAACTTAGCCTTACACCAGTTCTGGTGATGACAAACCCTTACCATGGTCCAGAGATCTGGACCCGCATGCACAGCACTAATGATGGTTTACGCCCCATCGCATCCTCTCCCCAGGCAAGATATACACCGTTGTATTGGAATGCTTTGGCCCCAACACCTCAGTGAAGAGAGTACCTACGAGCGACACCATACCCCGGAGTGTCCTTACTACTTTGACCTACCAAAATGTATGGCTAAACCCCAGCTAATCTACTAAGCTAAGGCTATCCCATACTAGCAAATATAGTTGCACCAAATCACTTAGGTGATAGCATCAAGTTCAGTCCTTAAATGACCCGAACGAGAATCTCTCTCTAACTACACACGAGGTCCCTCCTCATGCCTCAAGTTTAACAATAACTCATCCATGTTTAAACCATAAGTTTTGGATTGGATTTTTACCAAAATACACGAAAACTATAACTTAGCTCCGTACTTTTACAAATTGCACAAGTTTGAATGGAAATGTATCCCAACATTTAAAAGGCATTCTAATAAGTATGTCTAAGCATATACATGAGATATTTCGCATTTGATACCCAAAATGACACTAAGTAATGTCTACATCATAAGTTAAGGTTACAATAGCAGGTGATGGCAATGCATTTAATAGGAAGTAACTACTGGTACCCGCAACATAACAAGTTTAATATAAATATACACGCATGCATATAGTTTGATAAAACAAGATAAACATCGTAAAATAATGGGATCAGCATAATCAAAGAAGGGTGCTTGCCTTGTTACTCGTCGTCGGGTATGTAATCGGGGTCGTAGGTGAGATCGGCGTCAATAGATTCTGAAGCGTGGGCGTCTACGCGTTATATAAAAAGAGTCACGATAAATAGCAAACAACAACTTGTCAATAAGGGTAAAAAGAAATCAGATATAGATACCAAATAAGAACAGAGTGGTTTAGGGCTACAGAGTTACCACTTTGTGTATGATGGTTACATTGGTACTTCATTTGAGTGAGGCCATTTTCATGAATTTGCTACTTTCAATCTTCGAATCCAAGAAGCTAAAGTTATAATCATGCATAAGGTTGCGTATGAATTTCAAGAAGCTAAAATTATGTATTTTTATATTTATAATTTCTAATTGAAGAGGCAAATTTTTTTTGGATTAATAGAATTAAGACATTAGTCAAGGTGTTTTATACATGGGTAGTACTTAACCCTAGATGTTTTGCACAAAAGATGATTTATACATGTTAGGTTTACAAATTTTAAGCTACTGGTTGTACATTCATGGTTACAAGATGATTCTTATGATACAGATACCTTAGCTACTGGTTTCTGAAGCTCGATTCTTATGACACAAATACCGAAAACTGGGTCTGCCACCGAAAATCCAAAGCCACCCCAGTGCTGCCACGACCGCGCGCGTCAGCCACGCAGCGTGCCATGCACGCCGTCGCCGCCTGCATGCACGCCCGCGTCGCCTACATGCATGCTGTCCCAGCCTCACCGCGTCTGCACGACGCTGTTGCCTCGACGCCGCACCACGGCCGCCGCGCCAAGAGCACGTGGCCACCTCGCCTCGGCTGCTGCTGTGTCGCCTGCCACGGCCAGACCATGCACCAAGCCAGGCCACCGCGCGCCATGCAGCCGCGGGCTGCTACGCCTTGCCGCACGCTGCGCCGCGAGCCGCACCGGCCACCGCCTGGTGTTGCCTTGGCTCGTTGCGCGCCACGCCGGCCTCAGCCCGCGTCACGGCCGCCTGCGTCGCCAAGCACCACGCTGCAGGTCTCGCCGTGTGCTGTTGCGCGAACCTTGCTGCCACACAGCGTGCCGCTGCCGCTGCCATGGAAGCATCGAGCTGCCGTGGCAGCAGCAGGCTGCCATGGCACGGCCTGGCCGAGCCTTGGGTTCGCGCCGAGCCAGGCTGCCAGCCCACCATGCAGAGCTGAGCACTGGGTCGACGTTGCCTATGCAGCGAGTTGGATTGCGCGCTATCATGGCCACGAGCTGCAGCACGTACCGACCGCAGGGCTACGCTGTCCCTACATGCAGAACGCGACGCGCCTCGCCACGCCACTGCTGACCGTGTGGCCGCTCCTCGATCTGGGCGCAGCCTCACCTCCTTCGTTGCTGCCAGTCGCCGTGCTCCGGGCCTCGCCGGGAGCACCCACCACGCAGCAGCTCCACCCCTTCTCTCCAAACCTCTCAAACCATCACGCATGCGAACGCTAATCACGAAAATGGATTGTGTGTGATGCATGACGAAGAACGTAGTGGTATGACATGCATGAGCTGAATATTCTTGGTTTTGGGGGGTCAATTCAAGGAGAGAAGGTAGAGAGGGAGTTTGCTAGCTCTTGTTTCCATATATGGTGCTGTTTTCACTGTTAGCAGAAAAGGAAGAAGGTAAGAGTAGGTGCTTTGTGTCTGTCGTGACTCGTGTGTGGTGGAGCACTAGCAGTGGAAAAAAGGAGGAAACATGCTGCAGGAAGGGAGAGTGGGAGTGGGGGGTGGTGTGCTGTTTGAGATGGCAGAGAAGGCAATTTAGGGGCTGTTCGGTTGCCGTCTTGTATGAGTCTAGTCGTGAGAATTTGTACCGCTCTAGTCTGACCCTGGGGAAACGGTTATGAAGCTCGTTTCCCACGAGCCTGGCTGCGAGTGCTTTGTGCATCGTGCTAGCTTGACATCCGCACCGCACAGGCAACCAAACAGCCATCTTGCATGCGTGAGTACAGGCTCACACGATACAATAAGCAATCAAACGCTGGTTCCCTAACTCCCATGAGTCTGACCGTGTGAAACCAGACAACCAAACAACCCCTTATGGGTCTAGTTGGGATGAGAGAGGAGGCAGGGAGGAAAAGAAATCAAGAGGCTGACTGGTGGGCCAATGCTGGTACCTGCACAGTGATAGGTTTCCAATCGGGTCTATCAGCTGTTCAGATTGCACTATACTTGTTAAATGAGATATCATTTCGAGCCTATATTTTCTAAAACTTTTTTACCGAGATCAACAGTTAAAAATTGTAATCCAGTAAAAATTTTGGATTAAAATATTTTACAGAAAAATTATAATAATTCTGACAGTGCTGACTAAGCATTCTGCTATTTTCTGTTTTTATGTTATTTTAGGATGAAAATGGACTAAAGAATTTTTGAAACTTTTTGTGATAGTTTGATATAGGCTGATAATTATTTATAAAAATTCCAGATCAAGATCATGTATATTTATTTTCTATTAATTCCGACATTGCAGATTTCAGATTTCCCTGTTTTTTGTTTTTAATTATAAAAGGCACTAAATGTAATTATTAATTTTAATATTTTTACCATAGGTTATTACTATTATGAGGGGACATGGTAAAATTTTTAGCTAGAGATAAATTCTGAAGATTTTTATTAAATTCTGAAAACCCACTGTTTGAAGTCAAAATGGGTCATTTTACATGTCACTTCATTACTTAATGCATTCAAACCCTTTTGACAGCTGAAAATGGTTGCTGGAGACTTCAAATATGAAATATCAATTTTGTATATATTTTACTATCATTTACTTTTATCTTTTCACCTTTTTCACTTTTATCTTTTTACTAATTCCATTAAGTGATTTTTCTTTAAAGCCAAATATCCAATAAAGTCAATAAATCCACAAAAATTCAGAAAATATGGGAATTCAAAATAAGATTATATTTCAAATTTATTTTTCATAACTTGTTTATTTTGGAAGAAAAAAATTATTATAGCAATTTATACTTGACCTAAGACTAGATACCTTTTCGTCCACGCTGAACTATCTGCCAAACGGTAACTACGTGTTGGATGTATGTACACACGATTGATTGATGGCGTGATACAGGGAGTGACAGATAAATAATTTTATAAAACAATCCAGCCCAAAGGGCAACAAGAAAAATAATAGGGTTGAAGTGAGAAGAAAAAGAAGAAATAGAATCAGTCTCACTCTCAAGGTCGTGTGATGATTGAGCATCCCCCGGGTTCCCAGGGGACCTCTCTCTCTCTCTCTGTCGCTCTCTAGACCGGCCAAGAACGTATAGATGCTGACATAGAGGTGAGTATTTGAGTCGGTTTTTTGTTTGAGTTGATTCTAGGCGTGGTGAATATGGTTCGATTCAAAGTTCGATACGACACGAAGTGAGTTATATCTGTTGGCGATCTTATAGTAACGGCGTCTTTGGACCCGTGAACCGAGCACGATGGGTGGCCTTACCGGATGATCTTCAGAAGATGGGTCGTTTCGAATCCGATGACTCAGGGTATATATGAGAGAGAAGTCTAATATGAAAGTCACTGACCCACAGAGCATATGCATCATAGACGCACCCAGCAATATAGACGCCACCTCCGCCACCGATACTTAATAAAGACGGACAAAAGGGAGAGAGTCTCTCAATCTCTCTTAGGTCACTCTCACCCGTCTCTCTTAATCTCTCTCGCTCGTCTCTCTCAATCACTCTTGCATGTTTCTCTCTCTCTTTCTCACCTATTGCCCCTTCTCTCACCCGTATTTAGTACATCCCCTCGCTCTTTGTAACCGTAAAAGAATGAATAAAATTTAGTTTTTTCTCATAATATTTATGTCCACTGTCTTTAACTTCATGTATTTCTGATTTCTTTTCTTTCGTCGTAATAATGTAAATAAATCGTGTTCTAGACTCGTCAAAGATAAACCGGGTCGACACGGTAAGACACGATGGACCGTTGTGGCCCAGTAAATACGAATTACATAGATTTGTACCGAACGAGCGTCACGACGACGCACACCTCTAAATATGAGACGATCAGTTGCTGCTAGTTCCAAACATTTTCTTCCCGATTCATTGCACCGGCGATGCCATCATATTCGTAGATCCTCTTGTCTCCCTTTGTTCTTTCTCTGTCTCCTATGGCTTTCTTGCACACGATGCACAAGCGCAGGCGCAATGCCGCCGCCGCCGTCGCGAGCGCCTCCTTCCTGGTGCTCGTGCTTGTCTTCTCCGTCTCCCTGGCCACGCGCCGCGACCCCAACGGCGACGCGGGGGTCTTTATTAGCTCGCCGTCCTCGTCCTCGTCTCCTTCCTCCGGCGCCCAGGAAAAGGGGAGCTGCCAGGAGCTGCAGTCTCTGGGAGACAACGGCGCGAGATGCCGGTATTTGAGGTCGCACACGCCGTGCCCGCCGCAGGGGTACGTCGATTACCTGCGGCTGTTCTACTGCGGCTTCGGCCGGCGGCCATGGCTGGGCGGCGTGCTGCTCGTTCTGTGGCTGCTCGTGCTCTTCTACCTCCTCGGAGACACGGCGTCCGAATACTTCTGTGCCTCGCTCGAGGGGCTCTCCACCGCGCTCCGTCTGCCGCCGACGATCGCGGGGGTCACTCTCCTGTCGCTCGGGAACGGCGCGCCCGACGTGCTATCAAGCATAGTGTCCTTCGCGGCCGACGCCGACGGCGGCGGCGACGACGCGGGGGAAGTGGGGCTCAGCAGTGTGCTCGGCGGCGCGCTGTTTGTGTCCACGGTCGTTGCCGGTGTGGTCGCCATCGTCGCTGGGCGCCGCGGCGAGGCCGCCGCCGCCACCATCGAGCGGCGCGGGTTCGTGCTCGATGTGTGCTTCCTCCTGGTCGCGCTCTGCTACCTCCTCGCCGTGCTGGTCACGGGTACCGTCACCGTCTGGGCCGCCGCGTCCTTCCTCTCACTCTACGCCGCCTACGTTCTCCTCGTCTGGACCTCCCACTGCTGCGCCTCCGCCGGGAAGCCAGACAACAACAAGCCTTCCTCTGACCTCGCCGCGCCGCTCCTCCTCGACGACGCCCCGCCTCAACTCCACGTCTCCTCCAACTCCAAGCTCACTGCGCAAAGAACCTTCGCCCGCCGCCTCATGGACGCGCTCCACATGCCACTGTACCTCCCGCGCCGCCTCACCATCCCGGACATCGCCGCGCACCGCTGGTCCAGGCCCTACGCGGTCGCCTCCGCAGTCCTCTCCCCTCTCCTCCTCGCCTTCATCTCCTCCCCCACCAACCCCATCGCCCTCCTGGCCGGCACTCTCTCCGGCGTCCTCCTCGCCATCGCCGCCGCCGAGGCTACGGACGCCTCCGCCCCCCCGCAGGGCCGGTGGGCCAGCCTCCCGTGGCTCGCCGGCGGCTTCCTGATGTCCGTGCTCTGGTCGTACCTGCTCGCGCGCGAGCTCGTCGCCCTCCTCGTGGCCATCGGCGTGGTGCTCGGCGTCAAGGCGAGCGTGCTCGGCGTCACCGTGCTCGCGTGGGGCAACTCGCTCGGCGACCTCGTGTCCGACGTGGCGATGGCCATGCACGGCGGGGCCCAGACGGCTGTGTCCGGCTGCTACGCGGGCCCGGTGTTCAACACGGTGGTTGGGCTCGGGCTGTCGCTGACGATGGCGGCTGGGGCCCACTACCCGGAGCCGTACGCTATCCCCGTGGACGCGTCCACGTACGTGACCATGGGATTCCTTGCGGCCGGGCTGGTGTGTGCTCTGGTGGTGCTGCCCATGAGGGGGATGAGGCTGGACAGGGTGCTGGGGGTGGCCCTCCTGCTCATCTACCTCTGCTTTCTCTGTATCAGGCTCTCTCAGAGCATTGGGGTTAGTTCTACCTTCAAGGATTAATTAGATTGGCTGGTGTTAGTATTTGGATCTTATTATTGGTAATTAATTAATCGTCACATAGACATATATACCACTACATAGCTTACATATGCTGCCTTGTCAATCTCTGTCTTCTCATTGAAATGTACATATGCTGCTGATATGTGTACCAATTGCAAGCGTATGATCGGTGTTGTTGACGTTACCTACTGTTGTTGTTTTTTTAGTTTCATTCTTGTACAAATGCATATAAAGAATTTGCACATTGTAATTAATTTCTTAGAGACCAGACCAACTTACATTCAATACTAGCTCGAAATACTGAAAAGTGACTGGCATATGCATACACCTCCTTTTGCGATGGTCACTAAGCAGCGCTCTTCCTTTCCGATAGGTGCTGACTTGTTACCTTCTGCTCCTGTTCTGAACCAAATCTTCAAAGCAACACTTTTCTAACCACCACCACCGAGCCCCTGGGCCGCGGTCGCCTTCTGTCTAAATGCAATTGCAAAAATAGTCCATTTTCTCACCGCGGACGTGTCAGCCTGTCGCATTCGTGTATTGTGGTAGGTGCTACCGATCTATGACGAGATGACATGAACCTACTACACTTGAGCACCGCAGTAGATCATATTGTCATGCATGCCTGAGCTGTCGCCTTGCCCTGCTATAGCAGTAGCTCTTACTGAGCCACCACGTCATAGCACCCTACTGCCATGCCCGTGGTGCTTGGTATCGGGTTGGTCGTGGCTCACACGTTCCTACCGTGGCATACAAGTACGGCAAGTGACACGTATCATCTGCTAATATTTTCACGATGAGGAGGCTTAGAAAATCATTGGCTTCTGAATCTTCTGATGGAGAGATTAAGGTAGTATTGGCTTGCGATGCCAGAGAGAGAATTATCAGGCATAAGAGCAAGCGAGCTAGCTGGCTTGTTAGTTATGTCATGAATTAAACTCGATCGATCTGCCCAAATGTTGATTAGCTCTTGTTGCACTCGATTAATAGTTTCATAGTCCCATGCATATATATATATATATATATATTATGCATGCATTGATGCTTCACGTGTCCTCTAGCTGGTACGAAAATGAGTAGAAATGGACTTGTTAATTAGTCTTTTCTCTGGTCTGACCGCCTAGAGGACTTATATTACCTGCTAAGTCAGGTTCTTGGGCCTCTTGTCTTGTGTGTGTTTGTTCATTTGATTTGTGACTGCGGGTACTCTTGCTCCTGCACGGCCATATGTATGTATTGATATATACTCCTCCTCCAAGTTTGTATGGTTTAATTTTCAAATAATCTTATCTATAAATATAAAACGTATTTTATATTTCAATATAAAATTAGTGTGATGTTCTCTCTATACCTCTAATAAATATCCATCTTTACTTTATATTCTTACGTACATGCACTGAGTATAGTGTTTAACGATAATAATTATAGGTAGTCTAGTAATATCTTATTTATCAATGTGTCAAAAAGAAATGCGCATTATAAACTTAGCCGGAGGGAGTGTACACTTGAACGGTTCGATCGCGATTGTTCTTTGATCGTTCAGCGACAAGCGATAAGAGCTGGAGAAGAACACATCAAATTGGTCCCCGACTCCTCGATCCACCCATCGATTGGATGATGACGATCCTGCGTTGATATTATTATAGTCGAGTTGACGCAGCTAGGGCGATCCATCTCATGACGGATGGGTACCTCGTCTAATTGAACACGTGCGTATTATTATACACGATTAATTAATACGCTGGTATGCATGCATGTCGTAGCTAATACATACATACGTACATACTCCTCAATTATTAGCCATGTGCTAGTAGTACTCGAAGTAAGTAATTTGGCCTGCGTTTGCATTCTGCAACACATGTGAGTCAACCAAGGGGACAAGCGATTATGCTGTATCGCTAGTTTCTTGTTGTACCGTGAATTGATACGATTTTATATATCTTTCCGTTTAATGTTGTGTTGTTTTAGTTAAATATTAAAGTGTACTAACTTGTTTTCTTTGTTAGCTATCCTAAAATTCTTATGTAGCACATTTTTAAATTGTTTGATAAAATGTCTGTGGACATAATTAATTAACATCTATTGATAAAACATCTATGGACACATAATTAACATCTGTTGATCTAGCTATCACGTTGCACGTACACCACACCACATGCATCGTCTTTACTCATCGTCAGCCTCCATCTCTAATTGCTACTATTCACGTTGATTAGCCACTAACTAATTAGCCGTTCTTCTGCTAGGCTGCTACAGTATACCTCCTTAATTTGTCATGTATCTTGCGTCCGTGCATGCATGCGTAACGATCGACCATATCTTCTTGTCAATTGCTCCATGCATGCATGCCCGGCCATTTGTAAAGCTCAATTGGCACATAAACAATACTACTCCAGTGTATAATCGGTCTTGTAGTCCAGTCACACCAGCCAAGTGTTCTGATCATACTCATTTCTATTATAAAATCGAAGAATCTTTGTTTGTAGGGTGGGTGTTCGGTTAATTCAGTTTTTTCGATTTGGTTTAAAAGTATTTCGGTTTTTGAAATTGAAAACCGAACCGAACCAAACAAATTTAAAAACCAAACCGAACTAACCGAATAAATTTGGTTTTTCAGTAAACCGAATTTTAGAACCGGCAATAGACAGCAATACAGTAAGTCAACAACTAAAGTCACAAGGCAGTAACTAAGCACAATACATTCATTTGGACGTGAAATCAGAAATTCAGAGCACTTCACCTCAAATTAGAGATTCAGAGCACCTCACTTCAAATCAGTTTATATAAACATCACATCCATCTAGAAGCATAATGGAGGGAGCATATTAATTCCTCTTAACATAAATAGTCAATAGATGCTTAATTGCAACAAATATTGAAGCAGCCGATCGATTTGCTGGATGAATCTATCTAGACCCACCACCCCCACTCCCCAACAGGATGCAATATATTAGAAGACTTCAACATTTTCAGGTAAACGAAGCCAAGAAATAGAGGCGCGCACGAAGCGAGCGAGTGACGATGGATAGGATTGGATTGGATGGATACCTTGTAGGGGCGGTTCTTGTGAATGGTGTCAACCTGCTGCGGGTAGGTCTTGGAGGCACCGGCATCGGCCTTCGACTCGAAATAGTGCTCCTCAGAGTCCAACATCTCCTCTCCTCGAATAAGGACCAAAAAATTCCCTGAAAATTCAGGGAAAATCAGCGAACGAATTGGTAGGCAAGTAGGAGAATTGGAAGTTTGAAACTTTGATTGGAGAGAAGGGTGGGATGGATCTGGGTGGGGAAGTACGGGGGAGTGGGGAGAGGTTAAGGTTTGGGACCTTGAGAGGAGTTGGCGTGCGTGGCGGGAGCATGTATGGACATCACATCCAACTGGGAGCATCTATTGGCTTCAATATTTGTTGCGATCGAGCATCCCTCGGGGGGTCGGGGATGGGAGGACGGTGACGGCTCACTGGCTCAGCCACTCGGGGGTTGGTAGACGGCAACAGCCGGCAACGACGGCTCTAGAGATGGGAGGCAGAGGAGTGGAGGATGTCGACGGCTTGGCGGATGGTGTGGCCACGACTGCTCGGGGGATGGCCGGATGGGAGGGCGGCAACAGCTCGGGGAAAGGTGGGAGGACCATGATGGATCGGGGGATGGGATCCAGGAGGGCGGTGAGCCGATGATGGTGGCGGCTACTGGGGCCACTCTGGCCAGTGGCAGCGTCGCTGGTTTGCGAGTTGTGACTCTGGGGTAGGGTTGGAACTTGAAAGTTGGAATGGGGATTGGGGAATTGAAGACCGAGTGACGGAGGTCACGTAGCGATCCAGCGAGTGTCGTGCCGATTAGATTTAGATTTCTCCGGAGAGTCACTCTTCGGTTTATTCGGCTCTACGGTTTATTCGGTTTTTGAACATACAAAACCAAACAGTGTCAAAATAAAAACTGAATAATAAACCAATGTAACATTCTGTTTTTCAGTGCCTTGGAGTTGAATTACAAAATCCGAAACCCGCTGCAAATTTTCTTGAATTTAATCTAGCTTAAATTGAATTTTCAAAGCCATCAAGAAATTAATTTGATTAAACTATACTTTGAATTAATGATTTCTTATTTTTATTGGGTTCCTTGTGCTTCAATTGATTTCTCTGTATTTTTGGGAATTTTTCCGAATTTGTATGCTATTTACTTGAATTATTTGAAGGTTATTCGAATTCCTAATATTTATTTAATTCGGAAATGTATTTAAATTCTAAAATCAATTCTGGGCCGAAATCACTGTTCCTTTCTCCTCGGCTCAAATCCTTTGCTCACGTTGGCTGGCCCGTTTTCTCGCATGACTAATCCTGCATCAAACCCTAACCCTACCGTCTCCTTTCTCCATCGTCCGATCAAACGCGAATCAGCGGCTCCCGTGCGTCCACGTCGCCCTCTCAGCGCCGCCGCCAGGAAACCCCAGCCGCCCGACTAACCTCGCTCTCCGCGCCTTTTCACGCAACCCTAGACTATAAAAACCCACTCCGGTTTCAGCGCCGCACTCTCCACTTCACGCCGCCTCTTTTCCCTCCTCTCTCGTCGTCTGGGACGCCTTGTCGTGCTCACATGACCTCACCGGAGTTTACCGGGCATGCTTGAAGTCTTCCGCCGCCTCGTCTTCCTCCTCCGGTGAGTCTTCGGTGCCATAGGTTGTACCATTGAGTTCCTCGCACGATGCTCTTTCGATTCATCTATGTCTCGTGTCTGATCGAGTCTCTTTCCGCCGTTGCCATACCTTCGTCTTCGTCTCCGGTGCGCTGGCGTCGTCTCCTCGCCGCCGTCTTCTTCATCAGTACTCCGCCGCCCGATCGGTCATCGACGGTCAGGAACACTCCATGTCGCCCACACCGTCCCACGCAGTAAGTCCCGAGCCATCTGCTGAGTCATTTCCACGTGGATGCCATGTGTCGTCCGCGTGTTGCCTCGTGTACGCCACGTAGTCGCTACCTCAGATCTAGCCCCGCGTGGCGTCCTTGTCAGCGCCGCCTAGTCGCTGTGACACCCAGTCTTGCCATATCAGCGCCACGTGGAGCTACGTGTCAGCCACGTCTTCGCCACGTCAACCCTAAGCCGCCACTTGGCGCCGCGTGTTCGCCACGAATGCGCCACCTCACCGCCACGTATGCGCTAGCCCCTGCGTCACCGCCACGTCGCCGTTATCGGTGAACTCGGTCCACCGTGAGCCTAGTCGCTGACGCGTGGGACCCATTTGTCAGCCGTAGGGATTTTTCCCTTTTTCCGGTGATTTTTCCCGAATTTCCGAGATCCAACCAATCCCAGCGCGACACGTGTCAACTCCATTTATTTTCTGATTTTCTTCCCCATTTAAACTTCGGAAGCCTCGTTCTCCTCCGTTCGAACTCCGATTCGAACGATTCAAATTTCTAAATTCATATAAAATCAAGATCTATCTGTTGGTGCCTTTATTTTGAATTTTTGGATTTTATTTATTTTTTGTTTTATTTATTGTTGTCTCGTTTTGCGTGTTTCGCGTGTAGACGACGCATCGGTTGAGCGAGAGGAGCATCCAGCGGAGGTAGCAGCAGCGGGAGAGGTTGAAGGCAAGTCTCCCTTGACCATATTGAACCCAAGTTTATGAAATGCTATTTTGCTTTAAAGTAATGCATGCTCATTAATTTGCGTATCGTACTTTAATGTCATTTTAATGCTTAGTTAAATTCCAACTTTACTATGCCCACATTTGGATTAATCTTGCCAACCATTGACACCCTAGGAAAACTAATTACTGTAATTAATGGTAAACCTTTTATTATGGGAACGTCAGAAAATGCTTAGCCATGCTTAATCACGTCGGTACCTTACCATTATGGAAATGTTTTCATATGTGATTTAAAATGATTTGTGGAAATTATGGCAATTGGTGTTGCCGGTATTAATTTGAAATTAAAAGTGAAAAATGATTTAGACCGGGGCGGATTGGTTGAATGGCGGGTGCGGGATGCACAAAATTTTGGAATGTGATTGTCCGCCCTAGTCAATTAAAGACCGATCGTGTGGACACCATGGGCCATGCTATACAAGACAACCACATGTCTATATGGGTACGACTGCTAAGTAATTTGCATGTATCGTTATTTGACTTCGCCATGGGTCATGCGAGTTTGTCGGGATGACACTTGCAAGGCGCAAGGGGCGTGAGAGCGAAACCTTAGCGGGTGAAGTCGGTAGCGGTATATGCATTGTAAAGGCCTTGTCATGATCTCCTGCCGCACACCAAAGGAAGTGTGTCAATAGCTTGGCGCAAAGGGTTGATCATGTCGTGTGGGTAAAGTGTACCACTCTGCAGAGTCTTAAAACTACTTGAGTAGCCGTGCTTACGGATAAGGGCAAGCGTGGAACGCTTTCACATAGTAGATTTTACGGTTTTTGTTTTAAATGGAAAAATGATGATTTGGTTTAAAATGAAAATGTGGTTGGGAATCATGAGCTAGAGCTCCGGATATTAGTTTGGCGGTTGGAGCCAACCGTAGTTGGAACACGAAAATTGTTATACTTCAAATTTAATTAATTATGCTATTTACACTTTTGTTAAATCTTTGTTTTATGAAATTATTACGTATTTAAATTTAAATTTCGCTTTATGCAAATGAACCCTATATGCTTCCTTTGTTCAAGCCATGCATTTAGTTACTTGCATTAAGTTTCCGTGACTTGCGAGTATGTTGCATACTCACCCCCGCTTTTCATTGCGGGGCTGCTTATTCCATAAAGCAGATGAAGACATCTGTGGTGAAGATTTTGATGAGGAGGATCAGCCGGACTACTAGGGAGCATACCCCAGTCAGTTGCCTGTGGGCATACTGATTGGCTCTTTTTGGTTCTACTTTTTCGCTGCTACATTTTCACTTAAGCCGTAAGGCTCCATATTTGTAATAATGTGATGATGGATGTTTATGTCGTTACACTCTTTTGCTTATTACTATTGTTTACTTTATGATATGTCTGTGTTATCATCACTGTACGACTGTGTGCGCTAGCTGTTCCTGGACTAGCGCGGTTGAAACACAGAGGGTTCGGATTTGGTAATCCGGGTCCCCACAACCAAAAACTAAAAAATTGAATGTTTTGGTTTTTCCGGTTCAGTTTGGTTTTTCGGTTTCGGTTAAAAATTGCCCACCTGTTCGTTTGCAAGGCCAGGGGCAAATCAAGATGAACGATGTAGTACGATATGATACCGCAAAGGAAGCCTAGCGTGGCCTTGCATTTGTCATCTATCTTATTCGACAAGCAGGCCAGTCAACTCATCCATCATCATCTTAATAAAGTGATATATAATTGATATCAACAAATCGATCTACGACCAAATCGTCGATCGCACCTGTTTTTTTTGGGTTGCTTTGCGTAAACCCCCCCTCCCCTCCCCTTTTGGTATCCTAGAGACGGCACTGCAGTGTTAACCCGATATTCTCGTCATCGTAAGTTTGAGACTTGGTGTCACAGGGAGGTGGTCCAGAACAGCTACACTCTACTGTTGATGCAGTTCTTGCTCCCACTGAATTTCCTTTATCACAGGTTTGCAGATGGCATTGTAATTGCCAAGCAATAGAGATCACTGGTCAATGTAGTTGGTGATCACTTCACTCCATTTTGGCCCTGGAAATTGGGAATCCCTTAATCAGTTCTATCTGGAACTGGAACTCTGGAAGCCTTGAGCATTTGGGTTCAACACTGATTCCTGAATTTCTGAGAATACAGCAGTTGCCAGCAGGAGCCAGCTTCCAGGTGCGACGTACAAGTTGATTTTCACGAACAGCCTGGTGGAAACGGAGCTCTTCTTACCATTTTCGTTCTTGGTCTCCAATGCACACATTTAACCATTATTTGTTTCTAATTATTATATGTTAGTAAAAATTATTGGAAATATAATGATATAAGAGTATTTTTCATAACAAATCAAGTAATACCGTTTTCACATGATGAATTCAAACACTTCTGTGTAGACCAGCGGTAAAAGTTAAAAAAGATTGATTGCACACATCTAAATCGATATATGAAGAGTGACAAAGGACTAGTAAGTTTAAGGGGTGATCAATCCTGTCCTCGAAACTTCACAATTCCTGGTACATACTGGTGAATTGCTGGGCCAACGAATGCCGGGAGCTTAGCCCTGTTCACCCTTCAGAGGTCCCAAAATGGCACGGCCATGGTTACCGCCGCCGTGCCCTTTGGGCGCGCCGCAGCGGTAGATCCATCAGCCGGCAACTTAACCAGACTAAACTGATACTGCATGTACCAAAAGCTAGCTGAAGCTAGCAACTACTCCTTCAGGTCTTTTTCCTGTACTTAATACTTTGTATTTTCTTTTTTTTTTGAAAGAGCAGCACGAGGATTGCTGCAAGTTATATTAAGACGGGTAAAAGGAACATGAGTCCCCGATTTTTAGGGAGAAAACCTCACAACTCAAAACTCTAATCACCACTCGAAGTAAATTAAACAACTTACATAAGAATTACAGAAGACAAAAGGCAAAAACTCGAAAAATAATGAACACGAAGAGACACCACTCGGAAGACTAACTCGAAGCAAAGTCCCAGGTGAGCACTGCCTCCTTTATCGCTATAGCCACTTGCTCTGGCGTTCTATGTACCCCTTGGAAAATGCGTTGATTTCTCTCTTGCCAGATGTTCCACCAGAAGTAAATAAGCAACCCATCTAATTGCCGGCGCCTCTCTTTTTCATATTGAGTTCTCGATCTTAGCCACTGTGTACACCGAGCCTCCATAGCTCAAATTCTGCCACCTCTGTAAGTTTCCCCATTGCACGATCCGGTCCCATACGTGTGTAGTGAAGGGACAATCCTTACAAAGATGACAGGATGATTCCGGCGAGGCATTGCAAAGGCTACAGCTAGCATTGCAGGGCCATCCCTTCTTAAGCATACTTTGTATTTTCCAAGTGTCGTTTAATTTCCCTAAAAACCTACTCTCTCTGATCACAAAAGAGAATGTGACCACTTTTCTAGCCTCTATTACCTCTTTTTTTTTTCTAATTCTAGCCATCTTTTAAGCGGAATTGCAAATCTAGTCATCTCCGCACCGCGGAATGTCTCCCGCACTCATCTACTGCTAGAGGCTGCCTCCAACGCTCGCCGGCCGTGGCAGGCAGTCTACTATACTGCCGGTGTTGCTCGCACGCTCCTCGAACTAGATGAATACTACTCAGCAATTGAATATATGCTATTTAAAATATATGGCTTAGATGTACGAAGATGGTAGGGGTGAATTTTGTCATGAAAAATACTTTCATAATATTGCCTTTTTTACAACATTTTTTGAATATACGATCAAAGAATTTAGTGACCAAAGGAGCATCTTATTGACTTTAAAAAGCCAAAAACTTACCTTTTTGTGAATCAATTACTATCTAGCTCCTTCCCCCACCGAGCATATGGCTGTTTCTTGCGAGCACACATTCCCCTTCTCTTTTGGTTCTGGTGAATCAGCAAAGAGTTTACTATATTGATATTTGTACTATTATTAGTGTGCAGATGCTGGTTTCTTTACTTCAGTGAGCTACATATGCTTGGAGGATTCAGAACTTGTGTTGAATCGAGTTAACATGGTTTCCAAATATTGAGCAGATCAACCTCAGCAAGAAGCTCTCTGCTCTTCGGTCCTCTGCCAGCTTTTTCTTCTTTCTTCTGTTAGTTAAAGTCTAGAGAGAAGAAGGCTCCCTTTTATTTTCTTTTCCTTCCTAAAGGTTGTCGTTTCCCTTTTATCTTCTTAGGAACAGGAGGGGCTCTTTTCTTCCAGAGCTTCTCAGTAGGTGTTCTTTTGGTCCCCCTTTCTTTTCTCCATGTGGATTTAGGTTGTGTCGTTTACGGCTGTACTGTTCTATCATTTCTTTGATGCATGGCAGAGCTCCTGCCGTTTACTTTAAAAAAAAATATTGAGCAGATGCAGATAGCCGCTAAGTGGATTATTGAGGAAAAAGTTTTGTTCTGTGTTGGAGATGCTTTGTTTCAAAGGGAAGATCAAAAGAAATCGAAGCATAAATTCTTCCCTGAGATGAGGAGTGACGACATACATGTGCGGTCTGTTTGGCCAGCTAGTGCTGCTTCTCTGAACAAAGGAGCTGTACATGTACAGCCAGCTTGGTTCCGCTGCACGTTAGCGGCACAACCCGAACATGAAAGCAATTTCATTGCACCATCCGAATTAAAAGTAAATCAAACGAATCAGTCTACACTTTGATTCGCTCTGTTTCACTGATTTAGAAATACTTGAAGCATGAGCATGAACTGTAGCAACAACACGTGTGAATCTCTGCAGCAACACTCTTGGATTCTTACTTAGGCCATGGCGCAGCTGGTGCAGTCCATGTGCGCGTCCTCCACAGTCAGCTCAGCATCTACCCCTTAGCCTCTACGGGCTACGGCTTCCCGCTAGACTACGCCTTCTTTGGGCTTGGGCGCCGGTCGTCGACGACAACGGCGTGAGGTACACCAACGTGTTCGACGCCAGCTTCGGCACGCGCGCTCGTCTCGGTCGGGGCTCAAGGCCGTCAGCTGGCTCGGCGACCTGCCGATCATCGTCGGCAAGCACGCTGTGGTGGCCAACGCGCAGCGGTTCTACGGTGACCTGCTCAAGAAGCTCGCGGCCTGCACCGGCCGGCCATCGAGGCGTACCTCTTCAGCTTCGTCGACGAGGACGCCAAGAGCGTCGCGCCCGGCGGGCATCCTGCAGTACGACGGCCAGAAAGAAGCAGCGCCGGGCAACTTCGAGCGGCACTGCGGATCTTGTTTATCTGCGTCAATCCTGTAAAAAAAATATAGGTAAAACTCATAGGTCCTTCAGAAAGTCTGAAGATGCAGCAGGTAGCTAGTGTACTACAATGGTCTCTTGGTCAAACGAACACCACTCAACATTCACCCTATACATTTGCTAGGCTAGAAACTTTCACACTGTAGACAAAACAACCATGATTTTTGACTTTTTGTGACCACAGTTAGAACATTCACTCCAACACAATAATAGCACTTCAACTGATTCACCGCAGCTTTTCAACGGTTTCCTCACCTTTTTTTTAGAATTTACACTGTTCACACGTTCCAAGTGTATACTGCTATAGTTGTATAAATAGATTGACATCATACAATTCTTGAAAGTCGATGGCGTCATGCGCATCACACAACAACCTGCGTACGGGCAGACGTTATGTAGGAACAACATAGAGCTCTTTACGATCCTCCTTCCACAAAGCTAACAAGAGCGCAATGATTACTACAACACAAACAAAAAGAAAAATTGGAGTGCGAGAACTGTTTGCCTTTCTTTTCTTGCCTCCAGTCATCTTCTCATTCTCAGCTTGGCATTCTTCACATGGAGATTTGCCTGCACTATCAGAACGCTCACCATTGGTCGGGAACTTAAGATCTTCTACCAAGAAATCGATATGTTGTATATGGCATTGATTGTCATGCTGAATTGAGTTCCAGTTGCCTTTTCTTTCCTCAACTTCATCGTTCTCGTCAAACAGAAGACCATCTGTACATTGTCCTGAACAACGCCGTACCTGCCTCAAAGCTGGGCTTTCAGGTAATTGGCGACCATCTCTTTCTGAATCAGTGCATATGTTGCAAGAGTTGGGCTGCTTCCTTGGAGTTGACTGCACCCTAATGTCACTTGATAAAGCTCGTCGTCTAGATATCTGAAATGCATTTGTGAGAGAGAGAGAAAAACTGTAAGTTCATTTGTATATCTACGAAAAGAAAACTTTGCAGAATTTCAGTCTGCAGCCTAAAATCATGCCTAGACTGAAACGACTGAAAGACAAATCTTCAATGCATCAATGAAAATACCATAGGCAAACTACAAACATATACGCAGAGGATATCTATTGTGAAGATGAAAACTTTATATTGCTTTTGTACCAAAAATAAAAAATTTTGCGGTTCATATCATCTATTATAATATTCAAACAGAGGCAAAAGAAGCCACCACATTCGCTCTCAAAGCTAGAAATTCCCACATTAATCAGAGGGAAAAAAAGATCTACACTGTTGATCATAACAGGTCCAGATTATAACGGTCAAGATTAAAAGAAATAGTTTGTGTCATATACAATACAAGAGTTTGTGTCATGTACAATATAAAAATAACTGAAATTTAGAATAAAAATAAAATAAAATCAGAAATTTGATTCCATACGATTAAAAGAAAGAGTCCAAGTACAATAAAAATTCAGAATAAAAATAAAAGATAATTAATAATCTAATTTCCATACGAACATCAAAATAAAATTGAAATTCATAATAAAAATTAAAAAATCAGAATAAAAAAATAAAAGATAATTAGTAATCTGATTTCCATACAAACATCAAAATAAAACTGAAATTTAGAATAAAAATTAGTAGTTAGATTTGTATACTAATTCCAACATAAAAATTGAAATTCGGATAAAAATAGGAATTTAATTTCCAAAGAATTAAAATAAAGAGTCCACGTCAAGTACAATAAAAAACCAAAATTCCCTTAAAAATAAAATAAAATAAGCAATTTGATTTCCATACTAACATCAAAATAAAAATAAAATTTGAAAGAAAAATCAATTGAAAATTAATAATTGGATTTGTATACGAATGCCAACCTAAAACTAAAATTTAGAACAAAAACAAAATAAAACTAGCATTTTGATTTCCATACGAACTCTAAAGTAAAATCCTAAATAGCTTAAATTCGAGTAAAAATGAAATAAAAAATACTAATTGGATTTGTATACGATTCCAACCTAAAACTATATTAAAAATATATATCATGTATGATTCAACAACACACAAATATAATTTGGAATACAAACAAATAAAAAAATGCTAATTTGTTTTGCACAAGAATTCTAATTCAATTTCCATATGAATTTCTAAATAAAATCCCTAAATAAATATAATTAGCATAAAAATTAAAGAAACATTAGCTATTGGATTTCTGTATGAATTCAACAAAAATAACTAAAATTTAGAATAAAAATAAAATAAAAAGAGAAAGGCCCTGCTAAAGGAGCCAAAAGCCACGATGATAAGTGGTGAGCATCTGCATTGTTAAAAAAATCAATAGCAAAAGAAGCTTGATGGTGGGGAGGCCCTGGTAGAGAGTAAATGAAGTTTTGCATGGAAGATGAGCTACAGAGGATATATATATCCATCGAGTAGTTAAAAACATTCCATCACTGCTGAGGAACATGACATCATACACAATGGTGAAAAAATTCTCCATGTTATTAGATAAAAACTAAAGTATACATGCTAGAATCATAGAAGATGGGAGGTCACCGCGTTAGTGATAACGAAGCAACATCGTTAAGTTGACAAATATCGAATAAGAAAAACGACCGATATGAGACAAGTGTAAATCAAGTATGTATAATATCTTGCATATGTATATATATGCATGGATTCATTTGAATCAAAACAAGTTGCAAAAAACTCAGAGTAGAGATGGAATTACTCTATGGAATAGATTTGGGGTCACTGGTAAAAGTATAATAGACTTCGAGCTACTTGTGAGAGCATGGCAGGTGTTCCCGGTAAGAATAAGCAATGCATGTATTGCATGTTAATATCGTAACGTTCAGTATTAAGTAATAATTGGGGAGAAATAGAAGATAGTTAACAGTTGAGAGGGATCGATAAAAAATTGGATTTGCTATTAGCGGTTGAAGCAGAAAAGTTGTGGAGCGATCAATAAGAGATATAAGACATATGGTTCAAAGTAAGTCGCAGATGATGTATTAGTGTATACGTGAGTAATGTACTTTAATACCATGTAAAATAATCAGCGTATTACTTGAGATTAAATAAAGGTACATATGTTGCTTATATTTTGAAAAAAGAGTTGCTAATGGAGAAAGAACAGAGGTATATAACTATATGATTTATGCAAGGTGAAGAGTTGCTATGTTTCTAAGAAGCCCCAACAGTTTATTATTCTCAATGATTTTCTTTCATCAAAGCTTTTATTTCAATTACATCGCTTAAGTTGAATTTTGCTTAAAGTTTCTATTACCATTTCTAATGTTTGTGATGTCTTAAAAATCTAAATAGTCTACAAAATACGTTAATATATTCTCAAGCATATAAGTTATATCCTTTAATACTATAAACTATTAAAAAAATCTAGGCTAGTTTGGAGGATATCGTAAATACAAATAATATTCCAAAGAACAAACAGTAACTCATATACCACGCCTTGATGAGCAAAGTTACTAAGTACAGTCATACATATGAGAAGGCGACCAATTCATCAATTGAAATGAAGATCCGCCACATACCTGAGAGCATTGATTTTTCGCTTGGGCTGTTAAACACATAGGACATGGGTCAGCAACTGTCGTTGGCACATCTGAACACCTCCTGCCTGACTTAACCAGACCAGCAGAATTAGATTGTGCTATCACACCCAAAGCATCATGACAATCATGTGTAGAAGTGTGAAAGAAGTAATCATTGGACATTCCATGTGATTTGTCAGATCCATTACTCCATAGTCGCCGCCTTGCACGTACACTTCCAGATATACCCAAGCATTGTCCCACTGAAGGCTGCGAATCATAATCGGTAAAGAAATCAACAGATTGCACCTTACAAGAAAGAGATTCACTTGAATCGTTGTCTCTGATATCCACATCGTCCATAAGAGAATGTGAATGTGACCCCTTCCTGCTGTGCTTTCCAGTATAGCTTGCCAACGGACTCAATTTTTGTCCTTGTCCACACTCATTCCGCTTGGCAAGTATATTGGCAGTCTCAGCTGCCTGAAAAGCTGCAGTGCTAACGTCTGGCATACAATCATCCTGGAATTGCTCCACAGCATGGATAATGCTAGTGATCTCAGAAGATATAATGCTCAGATCCAAACTTTTCATTATGGAATGTATCATTTGAATGGATGATATAATCATCTGAGGATTGCTTGCTTTAGTACTATCATCCAATATTCGTAAGCCCGATCTGATCAAAGACCGCCCATAAGGTTCAAGTGTCAAAGGATTCTGTTTTGACAGAGCAACCACCAAGCTTAAGTGTGCAACAGTTTGGCAGTGTGCCTCCTCTAAGGCCCCTGAGACCTTCAAGCAGACATCATTAACCAGCTCATTAGATGCAAACTGCCAGTTGTTGGACTGGACAAGTGCAGTGACACAAAGAGCGGAACCAGAAGACATACTCTCCTTAGGGTTCATCAAGCAATCCGATAAGGGACGACAAATAGAGCTAATGATCCCACTTTTCTCTTCTTCTATTGCCAGAGGATCAATGCAATAGCGGGATAATGTACAAACCACCTTGGAGCAACCAGCACTATGGAAGGACCCTGTAACTGATGACATGATTCTAATTACTGTCAAAACGATCTGGCTGATATGTGGTACAATGCTGCGGCCATGGACTTCTGCTGCAGTCTCAAAAATACATATGATCTCCTCCTCAGAGTACGAGCATGGCTTGTTGGTGTTACAAACACGGGCAAGAAATGGAGGAAGTGTGTTCAAATCAAGATCTTTCACATACAACTTCAAACCTCTGAAGGCAGCCTTTTTGTTAACAGGATCCATCACAGAGTTTTCCAGTTCAGCATGTTGTCCCACTCTAAGACTCCTAGCCATTGCATACACTGGATATATTTTCAAGAAACAAAAGAAGATCTGTGAGTGAAAATAAAATCAGAAGCCAGTTTTGGAAGTGAGTTAATAAAATCAGCAAATCTACATGAGTATAGAATGGTTTCTTCAGTTGGAACATGCCAAATACAACATCATTTATTCAGAGTTATTCACTTGATTTGTCACCCACTGACATTTTAACTAAAGAATATACAACACGAAGTAGAGCACAAAATCCACTAGTCATAAAAGAAAATGCATAACTAAGTACTAAGCTAAGAACAGAGAGAATGGCATGAACACACTCATTCAATCAGGGTCCCATATGTCTGTCTTAAATGTTTCTGACATGCAGCATAAATGTAGAGCGATAAGATGCTAAAAATTGTCGATAACAAACTTTTTGGGGTAAGGTTCAAAGAACGATCATGAGAAGCATCCTATACATAAAGGAAGCAAAATCTTCACCTTATTATTAAAAAAATTCTTCAACTCAAACAACACATGCGTGAATACTACCTCTCTATTTTTTAAGACTCTGAATACCACTATCTAACTATATGAAAAGTATTGCAGGATACTACTGATAAGTGTTAGTTCCTTCGTAAAAATCCCAATTCTTAACATGCTGCCTGGCAAATTGAAGGTTTGGGTCAATTCTCCAAATGTCCAGTTAAAAGAACAGAGAAAAATCACAGGCAACGCCTAATGGTTTTGACATCAGCCGCCTTCCAACTCCAAAAATATCGTTTCAAGAATCTTCCCTACAGAAATAAAAAGGTCGGAACCAGGAAGATTATAGCATTTCGCGGCACCATTCAGAGCGGAATCTATCGCGTGAAAGTTCTTCAGAAAGTTATTGATTTTACCATGCACTAAAAGAGAATCCCGCCACTTACGAAACGAAAAAAGAATCACCCACTACCAAGAAACAGGGGAGACATAGAGATGCAGTGACGCGTCGATGGCACCGATCCATCGTTTCTATCTCGCGCTAGGAACCATGGGATTGGAAGATGAAAAGACCCCTTTTGCGAACCGCAAAGAACCCTAGATTTCTTTTCTTTCCTTCTTCACTCATAGCGATCGATCCCGCAAGAAACAGAGCAAGAAGAAGGATTCTTTCGGAATCAAAATCGCTCCCCCACAAATCGAAAGATGCAACCTACTCCTAAGGATTAATCTTGCAGCAGAGGAACCAAAGAACACGAAGAGAGAAGTCAGAGAGACGAACCGGAGCGGGCGCTGCTGTCCTCGCCTCCTCGGAGCGCTCTTGGATCGGAGGAGCGGGGAACCCAGAAATCTTTCCTTTTTCTTTTCTCGTTTCGGATTTTGAGGGTAAAGGTGGGGGTTTTGGAGTGGAGGGAACTGCGGCTTTGAAGTTTGAAGAACCCTATTCAATTTTCGTTTTCAGCGAGCACTTGGCAAGGTTCCAAATTTGGTTCTTGGTAGTGTATTTGAGGGTAAATTTTGAGGGTAAATTTGGCAGTATATCTAGGAAGGAGGGCTTTGTAACATGTCAAAAAATCGAACCGAATTGGTTGATTTATATACGGTATTTGGTATGATATAGCAAATTTTTTACTTTTGGGATATGGTTTTTTAAGGTAAAAACCACGAGTGAAATGAATACCAAAATAAAAAAAGACATATATCTCTACTAATATAAATTTGCAGTTGGTGGCAACGGTCCGTTCTTCTTAGCCCTCCTCCTCCAGCCATATCTCCAATAATGACCGGTCATTATAGCTAATTATTCTTTCCTGATTTACAGCCAGCCATATCTCTTTAAATATGGCTGATTATTATAGTAAAATCCCTAATTATTGCTGGTAATTAATAGCCGGTTAATCATTCCTTTTGTGGCAGTGGTCCGTTCTTCCTAGCTCCCCTGGGCCATATCTCAATAATGGCCAGTCATTATAGCTAATTATTCTTTCTCGATTTACAACCAGCCATATCTCTCTAAATATGGCTGATTATTATAGCAAAATCCACGATTATTCTTGGTAATTAATAGCCGCCAATCATTCCTTTTGTACTCTATATATGTTGTACAGTTTTCACAGAATCAATCAAGAGAATTTATTCAAGATCTCCCATGTCTTGCCATGGCCGAATGAACTCGATTTAATCGATCAATAAGTGACGGACCGACATAAATGGCGCATGAGGCATAGGAGGTCGAGCGCCACGGCCGATAATAATCGCGAAAAAGATACCAGAGCGCGACGCCCACGGGTGCCATGATCCCAGCGCCGACCAGTTAGATGTGAACAAAGCGTATGACACTTGACGCGGTTACGGCGACACCGGTGGGGCGTTCTGCGCGGTGAGAGTCATTGGCATACCCTTTGGAAATAAACGAGTTGATTCAGCTGAACGTCGCGAGAGAGAAACGACGCGGCGGCGCACAGTGTGGCGGGCGCCTCGACGCTGGTGTTTTCTGGTAAACTTTCATGGGCTCCGGCATTATGGCTGATGAAGCCAGTGATGGCTAGGTACGTCAGAGGTATGGAGACGAGTAGGTCGGCAAAGGCGAGAGGGTTATCTGGGAAGAGCAGCGAACCGTCGGCGCAACGGACCATCCCCGAAGAGAAGAAGAGCGCGGCGCCGAGGGCGGTGGCGATCTAGAAGACACGGAGGTGTAAAGGCTGGGTGGCGGTGGTGACCCCTTTTTCCGAGACGACTGACCACGTGGCTATGGCATGCGCGACAAAGTGGGCGGCGAAGAAGGTGAACTCCACAGCGTGCGCTGCGGGCATAGCGAGAGGAAGAGGAACGCGAGCTGGTAATATAAATTGCAAAAATGGATAAAAATGATTGATTAATTTTTGAGATTGGTAATATATACTAGCAATAATAGCGCGCTACGCTGCGCCGTTCTGTAGACGAATCCGTGTTTTTTTAGAAAATCGTGGTTGTTTTTTTAAGCATTTCGGGATATTTGATCGTTTTTTTGTTTTTTGTGTTTGCTAAAAAAAATGGGTCGTTAGGACCCGCCGGCGAATCTATAGGCCGCTATAAATCTCTGGACTAATCTATGTTTTTTTTTAAAAAAAATCCGCGGTTATGACCCGTTGGCAAATCCATAAGTTGTTATAAACCTTTGATTTATCGTGTTTTGTTTGTCGATCGTTTTTTAGAAAATTGCGATCGAATATGTGTTTTTGTTTTTTAAAAGAAAGTCGACTGCTTTTTATGTATTTCCTTTTAAAGGTTGCTTTGGACCAGTAAATAATCCACGAATCGCTAAAAATCCTTAACGAATCTGGTTTTTTTGATAAAAAAAATGGGTCGTTAGGATCCGCCGGCGAATCTATGGGTCGCTATAAATCTATGGACGAATCTACGTTTTTTTTAAAAAAAACCGCGGTTATGACCCGTTGGCAAATTCATAAGTTGTTATAAACCTTCGATGAATCTGTGTTTTTTTTTGTCGATGCGTGTTTTTTTTAGGAAATTGCGGTCGAATCTGTGTTTTTTTGTTTTTTTTAAAGGAAAGTGCTGTCGTTTTTTTATGTATTTCCTTTTTAAAAAGGCTGCTCGGACCCGCGGACGAATCCACGAATCGCTATAAACCTTCGACGAATCTGTTGTTTTGGTCGGCACATTTTTTTTGTTTTTTGATTCCGTTTCTTAAAAATTAGAAAAGTGACGAAAATATTTTTTCTGGGAAAAACGGAGAAAGGATCTAGACGTAAGGAGTAAGGACCTTTTTGTTATTTTTTTTGGACATGTTCACTATTTTGAAAAATTAGAAAAGGGTTTGCTCGTGATTTGAATTTAACGGAAGGGTTTTTCCGTAAAACGGTGCGCCAGGGACCCAAACGCGATGAACGGGAAAAATTTTCCCCTCACAAAAAATCGCGAAGGACCTATCCGTAATCTGCAGGGACCTATCCGTAATTTGAAGAAATGGAGGAGCTTTTTCGCAAATGTCACAAGTGACAGGTGGATCGGCTGGAAGGGCTCCAATCTCTAGCGCTATAATGGGTGCAACCATTGCTAGGTATAATATATTTGGTTTTAATTCATACTGGAGAAGAAACCATAAAAACTTTTGTAATCGGGAGAAATAGATGTTTGATCTTGTAGCACAATTTTCTTTTATTGCTTGACCTTTATGTTTCGTTACCAATTTTATTTTTCGTAGCAACGCACGAACATTGATCTAGTAATTAGATAAAGTAATAGTCAATTGTGTACAAAGTATAGTTTCACGTGAAAATAATTTCGCTACATTTAACAAAGAAATGGCCAAATGTATGTAATATTTTTTTACTAATGTATAATTAGATAGAGTAATGGTCAAGGGTGTCTATTAGAAACCGTATTGATGTCTAAATGACAAGTAAAAAAGAATAATTAATGCTAGTTTGATAAATATGGTATTTACTGATATTGAATCGAAATATTATGGTATTTACTAATACTGAACCGAAGTTCATATTTCTTTAAAAATTGTATTTATTGAACCATATTTTACCAACTAGCCAGGACAATGCGCTACGCTGCGTCGTGTACGCCGATGCAACGTATAAAATTTGAGAAATTTGGTATTTTCGGTTTTTGCATTTTTTTTAAAACAAATGGGTCATTAGGATCTGTCGGCGAATCTATAGGCTGTTATAAATTTTCGATGAATCTGTGTTTTTTTTAAGAAAAACGTGGCTGTTTTTTACGTAATCTGGGAAATTTGATCGTATTTTCAATTTTCGTTTTTTTTAAAAAATAGGTCGTTAGGACCTGCCGGCGAATCAATGGGCTGCTATAAAACTTCGATGAATCTGTGTGTGTTTTTAGAAAACCGTGATTAGGACCTGTCAGTGAATCTATGGGATGCTATAAACTTTCGACGAATCTGTGTTTTTTTTAAATCGCGGTTGCCTTTTTTTTATGTATTTTCGGTTTTCGTGTTTTTTTTAAAAAGAAGGTCGCTAGGACCCATCGGTGAATCTGTAAGCTGCTATAAAGCTTCGACGAGTCTGTGTTTTTTTTTGTCGAGACATACTTTTGTTTCTGAGTCCGCTTCTCTAAAAACCCGTGAGATGAGCTAAACGTAAACCGTAGAGAGGCCTAAAGTAATCTATTTTTTCCGAGATCCGTTCTGCTAAAAACCACCAGGAGGACCTAGATGTAAACCGCAGAGGGACCTAAACATAATTTTGAATTTTTTCGGGTCAATTTTATTTAAAAAAACTGACCGGAGGACCTAAGAGCGATTTCGCAAATATCCGGAGGACCTTTTTGCGAACGCGCTAATGTGGCATGGCTAGGAGGCCTCCAATCCTTACCACTATAATATATAGTATACATTATATTGTATGCATAGGCCTACTAGGAGGCAATCGAAGTCGAAATTTCGATCAGATTTTAGAATTTTCAGATGAAATTCAAAAAGCAAAATTCAAATCTAGTCAAACTGGTCCAAAAAACTTGAAATCATCTCAAAATTTTGGCCATTTTTAACCCCTGCGAAAATGGTCCTGAATGTAAAAAAAGAAGCCATAATGTCGTAGCATGAAATGGAGGTTGCCGAGTTGGCATGTGGCGTCACAATAGTTCGAAAGGTCATGAGTTCGAGTCACACTCTCAACGTTGCGGGGTCGAACCTAGGACCTGTTACTCGCTAGAGAGATATATATCCTAAACAACAAAGCTTAACGAATTTTCGAACCTAATCCGGTCCTAGAAACAATAAATCCGGTTGATTTTGTAGCAATTTCTGTCCAAAATCCCGAGATGTGATATTTCTAGAAATACTGTAGCAATTTTTTTTAAAAAGTTTCTAGCCAGGATTTGGGATCTCGTCCACAGCCAAAATCCGAAATCTCATCAGGAATGAAGGAACGGAACGGATGAAACAGAGTTAGATAAAAAGCAAAAAAGGAAATATATGAAATTCCAGCTAAATCTTTTTTGTAAGACCAGAACCATTTGGACATTTGGACGATGTGAACCTGTATCTTACTGTTTTAAACTTTCGTTTATGTGGAAAAAAAATGATAATGCCCCTTTTGTGTTATACTTCTTTAAAAAAAATCTAACATGAGTTTTACAACATCACCTTTTATTTAACGACATAATGTTGGTTCAATTCATAATGTTAATTGTGCTTCCCCGTGGTACCTCTACGTCTCATTAGAACAAAATAGTTCTATATTTTTAGGTCCCATTTAGAACATGGAAATTTTCCAAACTCATACGAGAATTGAACTGTTTCTTTCGAAACTCGATCCTGCGTTTGTAAACCTTTCCTCCTGTCCTTATTCTTTGTGGAAATAATATACCTTAACATATTGTTTCTTAAACTTATTTTTCCCATGTGTCAGGCTAACAAATTGCTATGTACATTCAATCAATATGAACGTGTCGGCTTACACAATATTTATGCGGAGTTATTATTATTATTACTATTATTATTGCCATGGATTTCACTTCTTTTTATCTACGAGTTAATTAAGTCTCTCGACAGCATCTTGAATTGACGGCGCAATATTGAGTTGGTAGCATCAATCGTGCCTTTTTTTTTTTCCTTCCAAATCGAGCATGAACTCATTCGATTCCCTCTTCTTGCTGAACCGGTAAGCGACCACTGATTATCACATTATTGTATTGTTCCATTCTAAGGAAACAACACATAGAAGTATAGAACATTCGAATAGATCTCTAACAGTAATCAATTATGAAACACAACGTTTCTGGTAAAAAAAAAACCTACATTGTACGAACATATGAACTTTGGTGTACAAAAATTTCACAAACAGAAAAACAACCAAATTCGTCTAAGACTTCTGCTACCATCCGTCCGTTCTAGTAATTTCCATACGAGCTTGAAGGACATATATGCACAGGAATGTTTATACAAGGACGTAAATGCAATTTCCAGAGAAATATGATACAGTTCCCGAAAAGGACCTTCTAGAATGCACAGCACCGCTCGCGGCCACTCTCTCACACTCCTACTCCCAGCAGAGAAGCTCTCTCACTGACACCACGACCCCACCAGATCTCGTACCCCACCCGCAAGTGACCCAAGGCGGAGCCCCGCACGTGACGGAACTCCTCTTGTATCCGCGGCACGACCGGCAATAGCAGGTCACCCCGCCCCGTCTATAAATAGCCTTCCCCCGCCCACCGCCTGCTCCCCGTCGCCATATATACGCGCAGCCGCATACACCCACCGACCTCACCCTCTCTCGCGACCAAGGCCCAAACGAAACCCTAGCGAGCCTCCGATTCCTCTCCCGATCTCTATAAAAGACCACAGATTTCGAATTCTTTTCCGCGGAATCTCCCACGGACCGCCCTTCCCGCCCAAATCGGCCTCGATTTGAGCCGGATTTGGCTCCCGTGGGTGTTTGATTTGAGGTTTGGGTGGGGGATTTGGGGGTTGGATGGCGGAGGCGGCGTTGCAGGAGGGGAGCGAGCCGGTGGATCTGTCCAAGCACCCCTCCGGCATCGTCCCCACGCTCCAGTAAGTGCTGGGTGCCCCGCCAGGTTCCGTCTTGGGTTGGGGGGGTTGCGAGATCTTTGAGGTTTCGAGGGGTTTTGATGCCAAGATTCCGCGCGATCTGGCTGGTTTGTCGGGGTTTTGTTTTGGTCTGTATGCTGGATGAGCTGGATTTGATTTGGGTTTAGTTCCTACCGGTGCTGAAAGGGATGCATTCAGGAGGATTGGAGATAGATAGATCTGAGGTGATATCAGAAGGACAAATTACAGATCCTCTCGTACAATCAAGATTCGTGGTGCTTGGCTTAATCTGCTATTGAAAAAGTACATTAATTAACTAATCTTAAGTTCAGGCCATAATCTGTGCTGAAGCACTGGGTTGGATTTCGTGACACAAGCCTGCATCTTAGAATGTTAGACGAGAGGTTAAATATCCAATGAGATGTTGCAGTGTGGGAAAAAGTGCTAGTTATGTGTAGTTGAATGTAAAACTCATGCCCAAATTTGTGCTGTTGTTTTTCAGATTTAAAAGAGAGACCCGCTATAATTTGCACTGCTTTGATAGGCTCACTATGAATTGAACAAAGCAGAGCATGGCTTTGTAGGATCAATGACAGTTTGCCAGGCATTTTGCTAAGTTATTGGTTTTGGGGCAATTGTGTTTTCTGTTGGTGGGTTTTTTTCTACTCGAGAACACAAGGTCGATGTTCCTTACTGTATTCTGCTTTCTGGCATTTGGTCTGATGATAGGAATATTGTGTCCACGGTCAACTTGGACTGTAAATTGGACCTGAAAGCAATCGCTCTTCAAGCGCGCAATGCAGAATATAACCCCAAGGTGGGATGATTGTCTTACTACATTTCCAAAGTTTTGTGAGTACTAACATTTCCAAAACTTAAAGCGCACGCATGGTGTACTTTTCCATCATATTAGGCATGTGGTGCTATATTTCCAGGGTTTGTGAGTATTGAGTACCGAGTAATATCTGCTACTAGTTTTCCAAAGTTTTCTGATTAATATTTGGTGCTCTGTTCCAAAGATTTATGTGATTGTCTCATTAATACGTAGACCATGGTGTTATATTTCCAGGGTGTTGTAATTAACATGTGATCTGTACAAAGCTACTTTTTTTCAAAAAAATATTTTACCTGTAATTTTGATTACTTTGCTTTGTTAGCATCCATATCTGCTGCAGCCTGCCCATATTTGTTGCTCCTGCTTTGTGGATGACGAATAGCCTGATATAAGAAACTAGTTTTTGCTTGTATTATGTCTGGATCCCTACTATCCTTCTGAAATTTCGTGCTTATCCATGAGGGAAAAGAATCTTATGCTTAGCTTTTCAGCAAATAAGGTCATCATAATATTCTAATACTTTAAAGGTTTAGTAGGATGCTGTCTAGCTGTTGCATGAGAGTTTTAGTGGTACAGCGTTCTTTCATTCTGCGTCTTACTAATAAAGCTAGAATCTTTTTAAAACTTCACTTTTATCAGTTTTACATGGTAGCTAATATGTGATATTTCCAGGTAAATATGATCCCTTTTATTATTTTAAGTGTATGTAGTGAAAAAGATTCCGATCTGCCATGCAACAATTTGATTGCTCCACTTTTCTTTTGAGAAATATACTTTATGTTTTGCTTTGCTACTCTTTTTTAAACAGCGTTTTGCTGCGGTTATCATGAGGATAAGGGAACCAAAAACTACAGCATTGATATTTGCATCAGGAAAAATGGTAAGATTAATACCCTTTTTGTACAGCTGATGTTATTGATGTCCTTTGGTTGGTAGATTACTTAATGGTTTTGGAACTGTTAGGGCATGTGAATATTGGTAGCTGTTGATGTCTTTTGGCTGTTGAAGTTAAATACCAACACACAGGAGATGAACATGTACTGAAGACCTATTTTTTAGCCACCTCTTAGGCATGTGAAATATCTGATCTACTTGGGATCCCTTATCTTGTTTGCGATCCTAAATGAGCATGATCTTTCTGTCAGTGCTTAGGTTATCTTCTGAACAATCCTCTTAATAAGTAAATCCTCATCAAATATGATTGAAAGCCATTGCCAAAGCCTTCCTGGTCAGTGGCAGGAGCATTGACAGTGCTTGAGATATATTAGGAGTAATATTTGAATCCAGATAAAATTTCACGGTTGTCATGAGATCTTATTCAGATTGATAAAAACTTGTAGAATTGTCTTGATTAGTGGAATATTTTATTTAGCTTGTGCTGGTAGAAGATGTTTGATAATTTTATCAGTAAGTTACTATCTAATCAGTCATCTCATTCTCCTGCAATGTCAGGTCTGCACTGGAGCAAAGAGTGAACAGCAATCCAAACTTGCAGCTAGAAAAGTATTGTGTAGCTTTCTTTACCTTTGTGCTAATCAGAACAATTTTGCTGAGTGATATCTGAACTGTAATCATTTTCTTTTTTCCAGTATGCTCGTATTATCCAGAAGCTTGGTTTTCCTGCTAAATTCAAGGTACCTAATCCATACTTGTGTAAATTGTGCATGGTGCCCATGCTTTTTAATAAATTGTTGTTTGATGAACATTCATTAGTTCTATAATGTCAGGACTTCAAGATTCAGAATATTGTTGGGTCTTGTGATGTCAAATTCCCTATAAGGCTTGAGGGCCTTGCGTATTCTCATGGTGCTTTCTCAAGTGTATGTTGTATTCCATGATTTTTTTTAGCACTATTCTGCCCCCCCCCCCCACCCACCCCCCCACCCACATTTTGCGTTCTTCCTTGAACTTTCCTGTTCCCTTGTTTTGGAACTGACACTGTTGTCTCACAGTATGAGCCAGAGCTCTTTCCTGGACTGATTTATCGAATGAAGCAGCCAAAGATTGTCCTCCTGATTTTTGTTTCAGGCAAGATTGTTCTGACTGGAGCAAAGGTTAGCAGCCATTTCCTGTGGGTTTGTCTATAACTCAACTGTGCTATATGCCTATATCTAAGCTATCTCTTTCCAGGTGAGAGATGAGACATATACTGCTTTTGAAAACATATACCCTGTCCTCACAGAGTTCAGAAAAGTCCAGCAATGGTACGCGGCATTTGTTTGTGCTGCTCGATGCTTGTGATTCTTATTTTGTTTTTAGTTTGTGGTGATTTTTGGACGGGATGGTTGGTGAGGTCACTTTCAGAAATTGATAGTATGGATGTTGCTTCCTCTATGCAGATGACTCAAGGAAGTAAGCTGAATGGGAGATCTTGTTGCTGGCTGCCCGCGCCAACTTCAAAGTGTACATATAGTCCGGCCTCTGGGGAGACTATACTGTCCATCTATTTACATGAGCTCCGATGCAGTACCTGTTGTCATAATCCACTCGATTCTATTTGTGATGGATCATGCTTGATCATCATGGGTCTATTCGAGTAGCTTTCATGGACAGTTGTTGTCTTGCAATGCTCTGTGGAACGCTAATTAGACTGAAGAAAATTTTGTTCCCGGATTCTAGTCTCTTTTCTGAATGCTTTCGATGATGAAAAGGCAATGTAGTGTATGTACTTGTTGACATGTTACATACTGTTAAAGAAAAAGAGAACCCTCTGGACTGTTGCTAATTGTTGCACTGATAATCACCGATGGTCTAAATAGGAAATGAAATATGTTCCCCCTTTTTCCTCGTTGGGTCAGTACTCAGTACTCTTGTCCTTGCTAATGCAAGGAAGGATACTGTGCGGCCCCTGGTCCATGGAGACTGAGCTCTCAGCTCTTTTTCTACCTCCTGTCAGTCGGTAAAGCCTTCACATAATCACATGTTACGCCATAATTTCCCTGCTATCATCTGCAGTAAATCTGTAATGTGTCGTCGGTGTCATGTTGTACTTTATTTTCAATAAGACGGAATGCAGATTCGGGGAAAACAACGGAGCACCATTCTTTTGAGAAGCTTGGATAAAGTGCGCTAGTGGGACAAGTTCAACACCAGGTAAAGCTAGAAAGCAGAGAAAGGCACATGATCTGTGCTGGGATTCAGCGGATAGGTGACTTGTGCTCAGAAAAAAGGCCTGACAGCATCAGTTTCACTTCTTTTTCTTCAGTTGGAAAAAGAATGCAGTGCGGTCACAACTTTAAAAGAAGTTGCTGACCTTTTTGGAAGGGGCCCAAGAGGAGGAAAAGGGTGGGTAGTTCACACATGCTTTAACCTCTGCCTGCTTGCTAGGAGCAGATACAACCAAGCAGAAAAGGGAGGGAGAGCAGTATGAAAATTGAAAGCAACCCAGGCTACTCAGTTCAGTCCCATACCGCCGACACAAAATGAATGAAATGCACTATTTACAATATGAGAAGCTAATATCAGTACTTCACCACTAAGAAAAAATATTTTCTAGCAAGTAAATAATTTCCAAAAAACCAGTGGATATGTACTATATATAACAAAGACGGTTCCTTGATGAATGGAATTCTCAACATGAAATCCCACAAGGCCACAGCAACGAAACAGAGATCAAACCACTCATGATTTTGTAAATCACGTGACTGACCAAATTAAGCATGTAACCTAAGAAGACCTATATTGTTGGGTCTTGTGATGTCAAATTCCTATAAGGCTTGAGGGCCTTGCGTATTCTCATGGTGCTTTCTCAAGTGTATGTTGTATTCCATGATTTTTTTAGCACTATTCTGCCCCCCCACCCCCACCCCCCCCCCACCCACATTTTGCGTTCTTCCTTGAACTTTCCTGTTCCCTTGTTTTGGAACTGACACTGTTGTCTCACAGTATGAGCCAGAGCTCTTTCCTGGACTGATTTATCGAATGAAGCAGCCAAAGATTGTCCTCCTGATTTTTGTTTCAGGCAAGATTGTTCTGACTGGAGCAAAGGTTAGCAGCCATTTCCTGTGGGTTTGTCTATAACTCAACTGTGCTATATGCCTATATCTAAGCTATCTCTTTCCAGGTGAGAGATGAGACATATACTGCTTTTGAAAACATATACCCTGTCCTCACAGAGTTCAGAAAAGTCCAGCAATGGTACGCGGCATTTGTTTGTGCTGCTCGATGCTTGTGATTCTTATTTTGTTTTTAGTTTGTGGTGATTTTTGGACGGGATGGTTGGTGAGGTCACTTTCAGAAATTGATAGTATGGATGTTGCTTCCTCTATGCAGATGACTCAAGGAAGTAAGCTGAATGGGAGATCTTGTTGCTGGCTGCCCGCGCCAACTTCAAAGTGTACATATAGTCCGGCCTCTGGGGAGACTATACTGTCCATCTATTTACATGAGCTCCGATGCAGTACCTGTTGTCATAATCCACTCGATTCTATTTGTGATGGATCATGCTTGATCATCATGGGTCTATTCGAGTAGCTTTCATGGACAGTTGTTGTCTTGCAATGCTCTGTGGAACGCTAATTAGACTGAAGAAAATTTTGTTCCCGGATTCTAGTCTCTTTTCTGAATGCTTTCGATGATGAAAAGGCAATGTAGTGTATGTACTTGTTGACATGTTACATACTGTTAAAGAAAAGAGAACCCTCTGGACTGTTGCTAATTGTTGCACTGATAATCACCGATGGTCTAAATAGGAAATGAAATATGTTCCCCTTTTTCCTCGTTGGGTCAGTACTCAGTACTCTTGTCCTTGCTAATGCAAGGAAGGATACTGTGCGGCCCCTGGTCCATGGAGACTGAGCTCTCAGCTTTTTTCTACCTCCTGTCAGTCGGTAAAGCCTTCACATAATCACATGTTACGCCATAATTTCCCTGCTATCATCTGCAGTAAATCTGTAATGTGTCGTCGGTGTCATGTTGTACTTTATTTTCAATAAGACGGAATGCAGATTCGGGGAAAACAACGGAGCACCATTCTTTTGAGAAGCTTGGATAAAGTGCGCTAGTGGGACAAGTTCAACACCAGGTAAAGCTAGAAAGCAGAGAAAGGCACATGATCTGTGCTGGGATTCAGCGGATAGGTGACTTGTGCTCAGAAAAAGGCCTGACAGCATCAGTTTCACTTCTTTTTCTTCAGTTGGAAAAAGAATGCAGTGCGGTCACAACTTTAAAAGAAGTTGCTGACCTTTTGGAAGGGGCCCAAGAGGAGGAAAAGGGTGGGTAGTTCACATGCTTTAACCTCTGCCTGCTTGCTAGGAGCAGATACAACCAAGCAGAAAAGGGAGGGAGAGCAGTATGAAAATTGAAAGCAACCCAGGCTACTCAGTTCAGTCCCATACCGCCGACACAAAATGAATGAAATGCACTATTTACAATATGAGAAGCTAATATCAGTACTTCACCACTAAGAAAAAATATTTTCTAGCAAGTAAATAATTTCCAAAAAACCAGTGGATATGTACTATATATAACAAAGACGGTTCCTTGATGAATGGAATTCTCAACATGAAATCCCACAAGGCCACAGCAACGAAACAGAGATCAAACCACTCATGATTTTGTAAATCACGTGACTGACCAAATTAAGCATGTAACCTAAGAAGACCTAAGAAGGGAAAATGAAAACAAAAATTGCAGGGAATTTTGTAGCAGCAATGCAATGCAGCACACGCGCTCTCCACAGCTGTTCTCTGTCCTTTCTCCTCCTCCTCTCCCTCGGCCTCTTCCCCATTAAAACCTCTTCTCCAAAACAAAATAGCTCGCGAAATCCAACCCTCCTCTCTCTCCATCTCTCTCTGTCTCTTCCTCCTTTGTGTTGTTTTGGGAGGCCTGGGCGGGCATGGATGTGCACCCACAGAATGCGGCTGCCTCCTCCCCCCTCGGAGATTTGTTCCCCCATGAGCCTGCCATGGTCAATCTCTATCTCCTTCCCCTCTCCTTTTTTTTTAATTTTCCTAGGTTTTTCTGGCCAACAATCGTGGATTTTGGCTGTTCTTTCTTGTGTGAACTGTGAAGAAAGAGTTGGACGGAAATCTTCTTTTTCTTGGTTCGTGAATGCTTCTGTTGTTTGGGAGTCTCTGGGGTGCTTCCTTGAATGAATGCTTTCAAGAATTGTGGGGGTTATGTGTTCTCTGTTCAAGAATTATGGTTTTAAGTGGATCTCTTGAGCAGATTCTGGAGATTACAAGAAGTCTTTTTTTTAATCTTGGTTCTTGAATTCTTTCTTAGGAGGAGTGCAACTGTTCAAGAATCGTGGGGTTCAGGTGTTATCTGTTCACGAATTATCAGTTTTAGGTGGTGTCTTGTAGATTCTCGAGATTATTGTCCTCGGACCCTAGGTTTTAATAACTTATCTGTGTTTCCTCCCTTTCAGGATGAAATTTTCTCTAGTGTGTCTGGAAAAGATATGGGAATTTCTTGTTCTTGTGTTTTTTACTGTTTTATTCTTCTATTGTGGAGAGATTTTCTTGACCTTTTGTTCACTTTTCTATCTATTAGAAAATTGTCGCTTTGGTTTCGAGTGAAGAAATTTACATTTGTTGAGCAATTCAATGGCTTTTTTTCCCCAGAAGAGCTTTCATGGGGGAAAAAGTCCACAAGGGCAACTGTTGCTTTGTTTTTCCCCATAGAATGAAGTGTGTGCTCTTGTGGCATTCAATGTTGATGTGCAGATGTTCCCTCCCTCCTGTCATTGTCATTGCATAAGTGCATCTTGGTCGCTGTGAGATGATGCGTATGTAGGATTGTGACAGTGATATTGTGGCAGTGTGTCAATTCGAGCGGAAGCTTTAGCACTACAAACATGACAAGAGGCACACAGCTTCTTTTCTTTTAAGGACTGTTCGATTTCTATGTGTAATTCTAATCTCTAAGGCCCTACTAGTAGAATTCATGAAAATTTTGTTTTGCCTGCTTCCCCTATGAAATGCATCAACTGTTTTTTTAAAAGAGAGATGGTTTGAGATTTTCATTTCGTTTATTGCATATGCAGCATTTACTGAAATTCACCCTATTGATTGCCCCACCGACTGCAGTGTTTAATTGGATTGTAACTGAGAGAAACTGCCATGGTGGTTTCTATTCCTTGGCACAACTACAACTGTGAATGCAGGACCTTTCTCTTGGCAAATTTATTTACGTTACTCTGGGGATGCTCTCCATGTCTCAACTTAAGTGTACTCACAAATTCCCGAAACAAAAACTTTATGCCTGATATGGACTGCAATAATTTTAAATTTGTTAGTTTTTCCTTTAGAAATCTGTTGAAGAAATTGATTAACCATACGTCGTGATAGAGCCTTGGACAAAAAAATTTGTGACAGTATACAATTAATAGTTTGACTACAAGGTAGTAGTGGGTACATTCATATGAATCACTTGATTTACGCTGATCAATTAAATGAGTACCGATCTTCCATGCATACCAATAACTGATTTTCCGGTCATAGAAATCCTGTCTACTTTTATTGATACTCTCATGTTTCTTTCTGGCAAAAATGTAGAACAAAACCTTTGTTGAACTGAAATCCCTTTGCATTTATATAATTTCATTTCTGAAAACATGTGTACATGCTATTCTTACTTTGCAGGAAAGTGAAAACGGCAGTGTAGAATGGCTCTCCATCTATGTAGAGGACTGCTTGTCTAGCTCTGCATCCTACACAAATCCTATCTTCACAGAACAAGCACCTACTACAAAGACAAATCAAAATGCTGCAAAACCGAAACTACCACCTACTTCATCGTCCCAGTCCAGAAGAAAGAAAAGGAGCCTGGCCTCTGTAATAAGCGATGACGATGACCAGCAATGTTTCACATTGTTTGTTGAGCCACCCCTTCTCCTTCTTAATCAGAAGCATTGGCTAGCAGAGAGTGAGCTCATCCTCCCGAAGAAAGACAAAGAACTTGTCCAACAACAAGAACGAGAGCAGGAGGAAGAGAAGTGCGAGATGAGTGCAGGAATGCAGTTCCAGCAAGAGCAGCTGGTGAGGACGTGTAGCCGCTGTTTGTCCAGCCAAACACCACAGTGGAGGAGGGATGGTCCATCAGGGCCTAAGACATTGTGCAATGCGTGCGGCCTGAGGCTCAAGGCAGGGAATGGGATCACCACCATTTCCAAGCAGCGCTGTGGCCAAGAATTTGACAAAGAGCATGATCAAGGAAAACGGCGAGATAAGAAGAAGACAAAGAAGGCTGCATATGTGAATGAGCAGCTGCCACCGGAGGAGCCAGTGAAGAGGTGCACCCATTGCATGTCCTACAAGACACCACAGTGGAGGGCTGGTCCTTTGGGGCCTAAGACTCTATGCAATGCCTGTGGCGTGAGGTTCAAGTCTGGCAGGCTGCTGCCTGAGTATAGGCCTGCTAACAGTCCAACTTTTGTGAATTACATGCACTCCAATTCTCACAAGAAGGTTATGCAGCTGAGGCAGGTTGTTGCTCACTCAGGGAAGTGAGCCGATGGTGAAGAACATCTCCTGGATCTGTCGCATTGGGTTTTTAGAGGATGTTTGGTTTCGTCTTGTAGATGCTGAGAAAATGAATGCAGAGGCTGGTTAGGTCTCAGTTCAACACTTTTTTAGCTCTAGCCTCTAGCAGTGTTTAACTTCAGAGATCGATTCGGTAGGTGTTTGAGATCTTCGATTCAATACCAATGGTTGGTTGCTACTATCTTGCATTATGCTGTGTTTCCTGACCCGCTCTGAATGTGTGTGCAAGATTGAAATTGCACATCCTCGTAAATTGTTGTTTTGCATCATACATGATCTTGACAACTACTCTACCTTGAACAATTGCACTAGCGGTAAAAGTGGTTCGTCCGGATCTGTGGCATTATTTTACGCTGAAACAGGCATTTATCTTAGCTTTCATTTAGCTAGTAAACTACTTAAAGAACCTTCACTAGTCTTTCATGTCCTGGGCAGTACTTGCAAGAGATGCAAGACCCTGCATGATTACATGCAGCAGCTGATCACAGCACTATAGATTGGGATACAGAACCGGTAACTGAAGCCATCTGCTCACAGTTCTTGTTAGCATTGGATTCTTCAATCTTCTCTGGAGTGGAACGCTGAGGTGGGCTTGTGATCATGGATTGAAATCTCGTTTCGATCTAAATATGGGCTGTGGCCGGAGAACGAAATCTCGGTGAGATTTAGAGATTTTGGATAAATTTTCAAATCCGGAATTTTTTCTACCGAGAAAACCAAGATCTCGGCCAGTTTTGCAAAAATCTCGGCAAAATTGCACCGAGTGAAAAACAGCTCAAACGATATCGAAAAATTTTGAAATTTTTTGTGGAGGTTCCTGACACATCAGTGATGTTCCCATAAAAATTTCAGATGATTATCAAATCTGAGGAATTTTTAGAAATTGAAACATTGCAACTGTCTTTATAAAACGCTGACCGGCAAGTTTGAACTGAATGAAAAATGAAACAAACCACGTTAGAAAATTCTGAATTTTTTTATGGATGGTTATGATGCATCACTAATGTTCCCATAAAATATTTATATGATGATCAAGCTTCATGAATTTTTAAAAATTCGGACAGTGCTACTGTCCTCATAAAAGCCATACCGATAAACTTCAACCAAATGAAAAATGGTACAAACCATGTTAGAAAATTTTGAAATTTTTGTGGATTTTCTTGATGTATCATTAATGTTTCTATAAAATTTTCATATGATGATCAAGCTTCAAGAAGTTTCAAAAATTGTGAGTGCTACATCCTGATAAATACTTGATGATCAATATATATATATATTTGCTTTAATAATTTTTTGAACATTATGCATAAGGGTTCTAAGTAAATGCTTAAGATCTCATAAAAATTTTGAATCAATATCACAATCTAGGAAATAATTGAAATTTTGCCACTTAAAAGATTGACCCTTTGGATATGATGCCACTTAAATGATCCATCAGTCAATGAAATGTGGGTTCGAAAAATTTGCAATGTTTGATCAAATATCCAAATATCTCCACAATCTAGTGAATTTATAAAATTCTTACAAGTGCATTATACCATTTATGTTCTTTCTGTTTTTGATTTTTGAAATATAACAAATGAAGCTGAATGCATACATAGATTTGATTGAGCAAACAAAAAAGTTTAAAATTTTTGAAAATTTTATAGAATGGTACTGAGGCAATTTTTAATCACTCATAAAAATTTTGGATCATGATCACATTTGAGAAAATTTATAAAATTCAGATAAGATTACTGTCCTAATTATGTTCATTTGGTTTTTGATTTTTTAAGATAACATATGAACTTCAATTATTTTGAAAAAATTTTATGCATGATCCAACATTATTAGGATGGTACCATAAATGTTTCACATCATGATAAAGCATGCACAATTTTATAAAAATCCGACAACGTTTCAGTATTTTTTAAAAAATGTCTCAAAATTTTGGTTTTTCAACAAATTTTCATAGGAGATAACTTTCTTAAGGGTTATTGATTAATTTTTGGTCAAAAATTCAAAAACCCCAAGATCTCACTGAGATTTTTAGTATTATTGTAGCAATTTAATTTTTTTTTTTTTACTCCGAACGGCATTTCAAAACTTGTCCATCTCCGGTAAGCGAGATTTCACAAAATTTCGGTGAGATTTTAATCCATGCTTGTGGTACATTCTGTCACATTCTCCCATGCAAGGATTCAAATTTTGTTTTAGATGAAATCTCGCTGGTGACCAAAATCGAAATCTTGCTAAGATCTCAAAATTTTTAGTAAATCTTGAACGAAATTCAAAAACAAAAATTAAAATCTGGTTTTATTTCTACCAAAAAACAAAATTTCGGTCAAAATTCTCGAAATCTAATCTCGGTGAGATTTGACGAGATTTCGGTGAATTTGTATCGAGCGAAAAATGGATCAAATGACATTGAAAAATTTTGAAATCTTTTTAGAGGTTCTTGACATATCAGAGATGTTCACATAAAAATTTTAGATGATTATCAAATCTAAGGAATTTTTGAAAATTCTAACATTGCTACTGTCTTGATAAAATGTTAACCGGCAAGTTCTAACCAAATAAAAAATGGAACAAATCATCTTAGAAAATTTTGAAATTTTTTGTGATGGTATGATGCATCACTAATATTCCCATAAAATTTTCATATGAGTACCAAGCTTCATAAATTTATGAAAATTCGGATATTTTATAAAATTTTCATATGATGATCAAGATTCAAAAAGTTCCAAAAATTCTAACAGTACTATATCCTAATAAAAACACGATGATCAATATATAGATTTACCTATTTTTAAAATTTTAAAGAAGGGTTATAATAAAATTTTTGAGATCTTGTAAAATGAACCATGACACACTCTAGTGAATTTATAAAATTCTTAGAATAACACTATACCATTTATGTTTTTTTGGATTTTTTAAATATAACAATTAAAGTTCAATGTTTACATAGATTTGATTGGGCAAACAAAAAAGTTAATTTTTAAAAAATTTAGAGAATTCTTAAGCTCTCATAAAATTTTGGATCATATTATACTTTTATAAAATTCTAACAAATGTTCATTCTGTTTTTATTTTTAAAAGATAACAAATGAAGTTTAATTATTTTGTAAATTTTTATGTATGATCATACCCTCCTAAATATAGTACCATAAATTTTCTAGATTATGATCAAGCTTGTAAAATTTTATAAAAATCTAATAATATTTTTGCGAAATTTTAAAATGTCTCAAAATTTTGCTTTCCCAACAAATTTTCATGAAAGATCACTTTGTTAAGGGTTATTGGACCAAATACGGTCAAATCCGACTATAAAAATTCAAAAACAGGTCAAAAGATCCAAGAATTCGATGAGATTTGGTGAAAATCTCGTTGAAATTTTTTGAGATTACTGTAGCAATTTATTTTTTCATTTTTTTTACTCGGCAGGGATGTTGGGTTCTGTTTCCAACCGCAATTTGAAATCTCAGTCGAGAGATTTCGGTGGTTTTTTGAACTATACTCCTATGCATGCTTTTACTGTGTGCAAAGAAAAATCCTTCGACAAGCCATCGACTCCTGATAGATTTGGGATTTGGGAGTGTATGTTGCTTGTTCTTGTGCATAGTTCAGGTGAACCACTTGGACATTGCAGAGCTACATAGCAAATGCCGCTCGCAGACAGAGGATACGCTTCCATGCCGCTGGCAGATGCCTGAACAGCCTGGTGCATTGTTATCGTCTTTCAGATGACCGATCTTTCTGACAGCAAATCTTGACATTGCAGCAATGCCATAACGATCGATTTCATGGGAGCAAACCTCGTTAAACAGCAGATCAGATGCACCGCATGAACCAATGCCCTGCAAGTGCCAAGTTCAGGATGCGACCACAAATGTCTCATCAGAAACCTCTCTGCGATGCAGGGTGTACACCTGAGACAGCTTTGTGCCGTAGGTGATGACAAATCATGATGCAGCCGTGCATGCAATGCAGGTCCTTTCCTCCTGTTCACTCAAAGGAAAGGAAAGGAAAGGAAAGGTGTTAAATGCCTTTCTGCTGTTCTCTTATCATGACAGAGCTTTTTCTGTTGCGCATGGATTGGCCTATTTTTTTCCTATGTACTTTTCGGTCAATGGCGATAATGTCCAATGCATTAGCAATAATCAGACAAACTGACGCCATTCACTCGCTCATTGAAGCAACCTCCTACTCGTGTCTGCGGTCTGTACTCTGTACTCTCTCCCATTGCCAATTTGCCATACATGAGTAGGGGATGACAGTTTTATCTATGTGTTTGGATACCTGCGAGTATCCGATTCAATAAGGATGGGTACGGATAGCACTTTAGACTAATAGGTTTTTGGATTTAGGTACTAGATAAGAACACAGGATGAGTGTGTGTGTCAATTTGTATTCATAGGTACTTGATGGGTATCCTATAACATGTGGGCTCCACTTTTTATAAGTTATATATTAGAAAATTGAAACCATAATTACCTAAATGAGAGACTGAGATACACATAAGACTTTAAAAGGCAATACTATGTTCATAAACTTGTTGAGCATATATCACACTCTGAATTTGTTTGGCACATATCATGCTCTAAATTTGTTGCGCATATATTATGCTCTTTCTTTTGGACAATGTTCTATTATGTGTTAGCATCTCTACTATCATCGTAGTCATAAGTGTTAATTATATGCTATGTGACTGAGTTAAATATAGGTTAATTGAGTTTTCTATCTTATCTTAGTCATTGAATGAGTTTATATATCACTGTCCCATATTTTACTCTAATACTTATCATCTTGTTCATCGAAGCCAAATACAATATCTATGAAAATATTATGGAATAGTGTAGTATTTGCCATCAAATATCTTATATGTACTCACTTGAACTTGTAGTATCATTAGTCACCTATAGGCCATAATGACGTGCTGATTAAATAAAATAAACTGGAGTATCATTGGTTACCTATAACCTATGTTAACTCTCTGTTTTCAGCATAGCCTGCTACCCATGAGTATTGGGTATCGGATACCCATCGGGTTTAGGTATGGGCATAGATATGTACTCGATAAGTCTAATGAGTTTAGGTGGGCGCATGATTTTGGATTTCAGGTTTGGGTGAACGGTAGGCGTACCCGAAGGTACCCACCCAATTACCACCCCTATACATGAGTGATATGCTCACTAGTGCAACATTTTTAACATCCCCCAATTCAATGCTCAATCCGGTTCACAAATTGTCAGTTTGAGATATGTACAGTCGAACTATTGTAAAATTTAGATATTGATATCTTTGTAAATATTTAGATTGAATGCATGAAAATTATATGTGTATATTCGTCTCGAAACATACTTTTATAATATTATAATTTTATTAAATTTTATAAAATATATTACGATATAAATTAGTAGTCAAAGTTGAGTTTTGCGGACGTATCGATATCCAAAATTTGTGACCGGAGGGAGTATGTGAATTAATTAATGTATGCCATTTGGGCCTTATGGGCCATTAGCAAGCTAATTATCCCTAATCCTATATATCCCAAATTCAAGTCTAAAGTAAACCGAAGTGAGCTTTTCGTCTAAACCCTAACCCAACTCCATTTGCTCTACCCCTAATTCCCACGTCTGCTGCACCCATCGCCGCCGCCGCCGCCGTCGCCAGCCGTGGCTCCTAACCTTGCGATCCAAAACGCGTGCATATGTATGCAGTACGTTGGCCTGCTGCTTGCCATGGCAAGGGTGAAGCAGCGAGGAGGAGGCCATTAAGGCTGGAAATTAAGAGGAAGAGTGCGTAGAACGGTAGAAGAGAGGAGGACGAGAGGAAGACCAGGAGCGCATGCATGCCGATGTGCTGCTGCTAGAAAGTTCTAAAGAGAGGGGGTTTAAAAAGGAGATATCTAAAATCAACTACTATGACTATCGACATATTGTAAAATAGAGGAAGACGTCGAGACGCGGAAGACGATCTGACGCCGTGAGCCCGTGACGCGACGTCGCGATTTGATTTGAAGACGAACCGACCTACTTGTCTCTGTGCTACGTGGAAGAACTGACATGCATGACTATCTCTGTGCTACGCGTATGGGCCATAGGCTAATACCATCGCGGAGGGGATCTTTTGCTGAGCGCATGGCTGGATGGGCAGCTCCAGCCCCATGGACAGCTCCGCTGCCTCTGGCTGCCTCGACGTTCGTATCTAGGCCTCTAGCTAGCTAAGCCAGAAAAGAGAAGAGCTAGCCGCGTAGATCTTCGACGAGAGATCGTAGCAGTGCCTCTAGGGTAATGATCTAAAAACCTTTCCTCTGCTAGTTCATCGTATAGATCATAATTAAGGTTAAAAGCGCAGATTAGTAAGGGTAGATGCGTACAAGTTGCGCGGAGACCATATATATATATATATATATTTGTTTATTTATTTATTTCCATAGAGCTAAAGAACATGAAAATCCGTTGGGTTGGTAAAAAATTATGACGATCAGAATTTGAATGTTATTGAGCGCTTTGTTCCTCTGGGCAGTTACCTTGTGATGCAAAATAATACTACATGTGTTAAGTGTTGAAGATCAGGTGGTAGAATTATAATTTTCTGTTAACTTAAGTGTTGAAGATAATTTTATTTAGATGTCTGTAGTGTCTTTATTTACTGCAATTGACGGTTTGTACAAATAGATACAAAATTACGAAGTCTACTGTACCAGGAAAATCAGAGGAGTGTCGTGCGCCTTAAAAATATTCTAGCAAGCTTGGTACTAAAAAGTTGTCCAACCAAAGAAAGATGCATGGGGTTTTGAGTGTACTCATTCAATATAAAGATTGGTTTCAAGTTTAATCTTCTGGAGTGCGAGTTTCACAATTTGTTCTACCGGGATAGCGAAACCGGTAATCATAGGAGAAGGGGTATGTTAGCGATGTGTTAAAATGTAGGAGTGTGTGTTTTATTGTAATCATTCGTAGTTCAGTGGTTTGATCGAGGTCTTGTGTCATAATTTTCTTCAGGTCCTAATACCGACCTTCAGTGGCCCCGTCGAGTTTTCCTTAACGGTTAAGGTAAGTGCACATTAGAACAATGCATTAGGTTGATGATTTTTATCAATTGAATTTGATACAGTATATACCATGCTGTTCTGAGTTGTTATTCCTGTTTACATGATGGTGACTTGATGATTATATGATGATGGGTAATGGTTAACGGTACATGATAAATGTTTAAAAAGAAATGTTGCATCATGTGCATTCATATCATAAAAAGAGATTACTTGTGTAAGCACCTATGTCTACTTTGTGTGGATCACATCCCACGAGGGTGAGAAGAATAAGACCTACTTCGGTAGGTGCTCCATGGGAATGGGTATTGAGGTCCCTGTATAAAGAGGACAGACTTTTGAGGTCCTCGTATGAAAGAGGACGGGCTTAAGTGAGCATCCGTTATACCGATGTAAGCTATGATGATAATAAGGGCCTATTCGGAGGTTTTTAAGTCAATTTCAGCTTCGAAAAGCTAGTTAGCCCCCCTCCCCAGAAAAAAAAAGAGCTTAGCTTTTAAGCGGCTTTCTATATAAGCTAGAAGCCATATATAACTAGCAAAAGCCAAAAGCTAGTCTAGATTTGTTTTTGTAACTTATTGTTGAAAGAAATTAACTATTTGTTAAATGGTCGCTTATAAAAAACTATAGCCACTTTTCAACCTAGAAAACAAAAAAAATAACTTTTCAGAAAAGCTATATCTCCCCAAACAGGCTCCAAGACATGTGCATAAGCATTTACATTGCATCAATCAAAAGAGCTTAATGTTGATGATGTGTGAATAATGTGGATGACATAAGCAAGACTCACTCTTGCTTTGTTTATGTTTTTAAGTAACCATCAATGGCGACATGCATGAGATTATGAGAGTGGGAGTAGAATACTTGCACCATGTCTTTCTAATACTATTAGCTATCAAAATTATTTATTTTTAGATAATTTATGGATTAGTTAAATCTAGTTGGAAATTAGTAAATGGTACATATATTTTGCTAAGACTAGTGTAGATATGTGGTGAATGTGGTTGGTTCTAAGATTCTACGGCACTTGTTGAGCTTTTGTTACTACTAATATGATCGTTAATCTTTGATGTCGATGCTAGTAATTTTTACAAGATATTTGTTCATGGGTGCATGGTTTTACGTGTTCTTGGGTACGAGTCCTGAGCATTCTGAGGCGCTAGGCCCAAAGCATAATTGTGTTATATTTATTCTTGCTCCTGTTGTTAGTTATCTATAATGGAGCTTGTCAATAGTGTGTTGATTTTCTTTAGATAGTACTCTCTCCGTTTATTTTTATAAAGTATATTTTGACTTTACACAAGGATTAAGATTGCATTGAAATTGAGAAAGATACGAGAAAAAATAACTTAGATGCCCTCACTTAATTATCTTGAAAGATGAAAGATATACTTTGTGTGAATGGTAATGAATAAATGTATATGGTTGAGAGATAATAAATAGGGGTATAAAAGAAAATGCCTCATTAAATCTATATGCAAGTTTTATATTTGTGAACAAGATCATTTAAAAAATAAACTTTATAAAAATGAACGAAGGGGTAGTATATATGCCTAGGGATGATGTTGTCAAAATCTTGTTGTAGCGGCTTAAATTTGGAGCGAACATGGACGATAGTATCATGCTCGTCATGTTAGATGTTGGGCTGGAGTGTAATGACCTTTTACTTCTTTTTTTCTTATGCATATATAACTGAATACTAGAGACTTAATGTAGTGCTAAAGAAGCACATTATGTGCTAGTCTGAAAAAATTGATTCTGCTAATATACAGTGTTTTCCCATCGCAAGTGCCATTAACTAATAGCCAAAGCTGTATATTAAACCAGCCTTGTGCTACTGTTGAAGGTAGGAATTATTGTACCTCTACCTACACGGGTAGCCATGTTAACAATGGACATGTTTGTCCTGTAAGGCTATAATAGTAGGATAAACCTAACTCGCTGAAGACGTTAATCATGTCGGTTACTTGAATCACAGCTAGTGTTCTAAGTAGTTAGTTATAACTACGTCACAGCTGCGCTATAGCTTTTTTGACGTTAAACACGAAGCCACGGGTTAATATTCCACTATATTAGCTACAAATGCTATACCTAGCGATAGCTTCGTTATCCTATATTGTGCATATGGGTCAAAACATTGGGTCTATTTTGAAATCCAACATTACTAAAAAGTCCAAATGCATCTCTTATAAGACTGAACTATGAGAAAAACCTAGTAAAAGACATCATCTCACCTTTTTTCAATAATCCAATGTCCATATTTCTCAGTGATTAAGTATATTGCTAACAACATTATGATATGGTTATCATTTTTGGTTTTTGGACATGCATTAATATGTTTATTGATTCTAGACTTGACTCATATTCCTACTATAAAAATATTAGTACCTTCTAAAGTATCATGTTTTAATGATTTGTTTGGAGGTGACTGTTATGGCCGGCTATGACAGGGTGTTTGTAAGGCGTCGTGGGCCCTCGGCTGGAGGGACTTCCGGCCATTAGTGGTGGCGACGGTTTATTAGGAAGGGGGGCATGCAATTGGAAGCTGCTAATCTGATTGCATGCGGGGGGAGGAGTATAAGGGAAGAATAAGGAAAGAATAAGGAAAGAATAAGGAGGGAATAAGGAAAGGAGGAATTAGCTGCATGCGGCTGGAGGGGGAGAATAAAGGGGCAGAGGACAGATCAATGGGGGACGTTTTGGCATTTTGTTTCTTCCAAGAAATAAGGCGGTGGCTCCGACAATAGCCGTATCCAAGGCGCCGGCGGCGACGTCGAACTCTTCTTCGTCAAGCCTGCGACCCGGTCTTCGGCCGGGAACCCGAGCTTATGAGCAGGTACATTCCCTTGTGCCGGCTTGTAACAATTTGGTATCAGAGCCCGACGATCCGGAGAGGAGGAGTCGCTGCGGCAATCGGATGGAAGGAAGGGTTGCAAGTCTTGAGGAAGAGATGAAAGGAATGAAGGCAGACATTCCGGAGTTGAAGGGAATGTTTGCGGAGATGATGAGGATGTGGAAGGGCAAGCAACCGGTGGAAGATGAGAGGGAGATGCAGGCGGCTGATCCCAAAGTCACAGACTCGAAGGTGGTGACTGGTGGTGGCGCGGCCGGGCATCGCAGGACGCATGTGGAGGGAGGCGGGCGTGTAGGAGGAGGAAGGCTACAGGGTGAACATCACCAAGGGCGACGTGGGGGCCATGGTCGAGCGGAGGAAGAAGAGGATCGCCATTGGACGCCTCGCCTTCCAAGGTTGGATCTGCCGGAGTATGATGGTCAGGGAGACCCGTTGAATTGGCTACGCCGGTGTGAGCGCTATTTCCGCGTTCATAAGATCAAGGAGGAGGAATGGGTTGAGTTTGCTGGATTGCATCTTTCGGGGGAAGCGCAGGACGTGTTGGACAATTGGCAGATGGAAGAACCATGGATCGCGTGGGAAGAATTCTATGATGCTTTCATCCAGCGATTTACGCGGCATTCCAGCGTGGGTCCGTTAGGGGATTTGGCGAATTTCAAGCAGGAAGGTCGAAGTGTAGATGATTATGCACGGGAATTTCAGAGGCTGCTGGCGAGGGTTCCAAGGATGCGCAGGGCAGACCAGATCGAGTTGTTTGTGGCAGGCCTGTCTCGGGCTTTGGGGGCGGAGGTTCGCCGAGAACGACCACATGACTTGGCGGAGGCCGTCAGAGCGGCAAGGGAGGCAGAGGCAAGGAAAGAAGCATGGCTGGCAGAGGCTGTCCAAAACTGGTCGTCGACTGGACGAGGGAAGGGAATGACACACCGTGGCTGGAGTTCTTCAGGCGGGTGGAGTACCCCGGTCCCAAGCATCAATGGGGCGGGTGGTCCCTTGGTGGTCAGTAGGATCGGAGTGGTGGCCTGAATAATCCCATAGCAAGCAAAGAAGGCTACGGAGGTTCAAATATGGCCAAAAGGCACAATGGCTGGGGGGAGGCATGGCTAGTGCAGAGTGAACAGAGCGGTTCCAGCAACCAGTATGCAAAGCTCGGCAGGTTCTGCTCCCCACCGACTACGCCTGTCTGCGGATCAGCTAGCCGAAAGGAGAGCCAAGGGACTTTGTTATAATTGTGATGAGGTTTACACGCGCAACCACAAGTGCAAAAGGTTGTTTCACTTGGAAGTGGAAGAAGAAGAAGAGGCGGAAAATGAAGGGGAGGAATTAGAGCCTGAGATTGCTATTGAAGCAGCCTTGTCCATGATGGCAGCTGTGGGACCCAAACAGGGCGATACCATGCAGGTGGAGGTTGAGCTGGATGGTAAAAGATGGTTGGGGTTGATCGATAGTGGAAGCACACATAACTTCATTAGTGCATATGCGGTCCGTCAGTTGGGAATGGACAGTAAGGTGCAAAAGGGGCCGAAGGGGAACCAACAGGTCAAGGTAGCAGATGGTTGGCACTTACCTTGCTTGGGCGGGCTAGACATGGAGTTCACCATCCAAAACCGAAAGTTTATGGCTCCCTTTACAAGGCTGCCCATTGATTCTTTTGATTTGATTCTCGGGAGTGCAAAGGTTGAAAACATTAGGCGTGGTGCAATGGGACTTCAAGAGTGACCATGGAGTTTGAGGAGAAGGAGAGGTAGTGCAATTGCAAGGGTTATGTAAGCAAACCAGCCTGAGTAATGCAAGTCAGTCTGGAAGTTAAACAATCGTGGGTGACACTCTTGGAGTCATTTGAGGATATTTTTGTGGAACCGCAAGGGCTACCACCTGCCCGGTCCTGTGATCACCGAATTCCCTTGGAGGCAGGAACTGATCCAGTGGCGGTGCGTCCTTATCGGTACCCATATAGACAAAAAGATGAGATTGAAAAGCAGTGTGAACAAATGTTGCAGCAAGGTATAATCAGGACAAGTAATTCTCCTTTTTCATCGCCTGTTTTGTTGGTAAAGAAGGCGGATGGAACCTGGCGATTCTGTGTGGATTATCGCCAGTTGAACACCAAGACTATTAAGGATAAGTTTCCCATCCCAGTGATTGAAGAGCTCTTGGATGAATTAGGGGGAGCCCGGTATTTTACCAAATTGGATTTACGGTCAGGATACCACCAAGTCCGTATGAAGGAAGAGGACATTATGAAAACGGCTTTCAGGACACATCATGGTCACTACGAGTTTCTGGTGATGCCGTTTGGTCTATCCAACGCGCCATCCACCTTCCAAGCCTTGATGAATGAGGTGCTTCAAGACTTCCTGCGCAAGTTCGTGTTGGTCTTTTTTGATGACATTTTAATATATAGCAGTTCAGAGGAGGCACACTTGGAGCATGTGGCAGCAGTGTTCGACCGTCTGAGGCAGCACCGTTTGTACTTGAAGAAGTCCAAATGCGCCTTTGCACAGACCAAGATTGGGTACCCGGGCCACCTTATTTCACAAGAGGGAGTGGAGGCTGACCCGGCCAAGCTTAGGGCAATGGCGGAATGGCCCCAAGATGCACGATCCAAAGATTGAGAGGATTCTTGGGGTTAGCCGGTACTACTGCGCTTTTATTAGAGATTATGCTACCATTGCGCACCCTCTCACAAAGATTGTTGAAAAAGAATGGATTTGGGTGGAACACGGCGGCAGAGAGGCATTCACAAATTGAAACAAGCTCTCACTTCACTCGTGTTACAGATGCCCGACTTTTCACGTCCTTTGAGGTGGAGTGTGATGCATCCGCACGGTATTGGGGCCGTCCTCCAACAACGGGGGCATCCAATAGCCTATTTTAGCAGAAAATTGGCGGAACGACACCGGCGACTTGCTGCTTATGAGAGAGAACTCATTGGATTGTCCAAGGCCGTGCGCCATTGGAGACCTTACTTATGGGGCCAAGAATTTGTCGTCCGGACCGATCATGGCAGCCTCAAGTTCTTGCTCGAACAGGCTTTGATTACTCCACCCCAGCAGCATTGGTTGAGTAAATTGATGGGGTTTGCCTTCCGGGTTGAGTATAAGCCCGGCAAACACAATCAGGCGGCGGATGCTTTGTCCAGGACGTCGGATCCGACAGGAGAGTGTGCAGCCATGACAGTGGTACAGGATGTGACTCGGGCGCAGTGGTTGGAAATGTTGAAAACGGATCCTGCGGTTCAGCACAAGGTGCAGCAAGTGCAGAACAAGGAGGGCAGTCTCGGTACAGAGTGCATGGCGCCAGGAGTGACATGGGAAGTCCGGGATGGGTTGGTTTACAGGGAGGGAAAGTTATGGGTCCCACGGAAGTCTTCCTTGGTGGAGTTGATGATTGCTGCAGTGCATGATTTAACGCATGAAGGCAGCCAAAAAACTCTTCATCGACTGCGTGCAATGTATTGGTGGGAGCAGCAAAAAGAGACGGTGAGGGAATATGTGGCGAGATGTGTCATTTGTCAGCAGCATAAGGCCAGTACACAAGCTCCAGCCGGCCTCTGCAGCCCTTGAATATCCCACATCAAGTATGGTTTGACATCTCGATGGATTTTATTACCGATCTTCCCAAGTCACAAGGAAAAACTGCTCTCTTGGTGGTGGTGGATCGGCTGTCCAAGTATGCACATTTCCTTCCCCTCACTAGGCCAGCAACAGCGGCGACAGTGGCTAAACTATTCTTTGACCAGATTGTTAGGTTACACGGCATTCCTGAGTCCATTGTGTCTGATCGGGATCCAGTGTTCCTTAGCGCTTTTTGGCAGGGGCTGTTCAAGAGGAGTGGCACGACTTTGCTTCTATCCACGGCCTATCATCCCCAGACGGACGGCCAAACTGAGGTGGTTAACAGGACCATTGAAATGTACTTAAGGTGCCTCACTGCATCTAATCCTTCATCATGGGTCCAGTGGGTTCCGTGGGCTGAATACTGTTACAATACCTCATTTCATTCTGCTCATCGGCTAACTCCTTTCGAATTGGTCTATGGGAGGTCTCCTCCTCAGTTGTTGCCCTACCAGCAGGGAGCTACTTGCATTGATTCGGTGGATTGTGCACTAGTTGATCGGGATGTGCTCTTACAGCAAGCTAAGACCCAACTGGCCCAAGCTCAAAACCGTATGAAACAGTATTATGACAGCAAGCACAGAGAGGAGGTATTCGAGGAGGGTTCATGGGTTTGGTTGAAGCTACAGCGGCATCGGCAGCACTCTGCTCGTGATGGGCAATCCTGTTCCAAGCTGTCTCCTCGCTTTTATGGGCCGTTCCAGGTGTTACATCGGGTAGGGGCAGTGGCTTACAGATTGCAGCTTCCCGACAACTCCAAAATTCATAATGTCTTCCATGTTTCATTGCTCAAACGCTACAAGGGCGCACCTCCAGAGCAGCGGGTGGACATTCCGTCGGATCTCCTGCCGACTATCGATAATGGCCACTGAACCATACCAAATTGCTATTCGGCGCTTTGTGGAAGGTCATCGTCAATTTTGGTGCATTGACGGGGAATCCGCAGACGAGGCGACTTGGATGGATGCCGTTGCTTTTGGCGTTCCTTTCTGATCTGTAAGCTTGAGGACAAGCTTGATTCGAGGGAGGAGTGATGTTATGGCGGCTATGACAGGGTGTTTGTATATGTCGTGGGCCCTACCGAGGGACTTCCGCCATTAGTGGTGGCGACGGTTTATTAGGAAGGGGGCATGCAATTGGAAGTCGCTAACTGATTGCATGCGGGGAGGAGTATAAGGGAAGAATAAGGAAAGAATAAGGAAAGAATAAGGAGGAATAAGGAAAGGAGGAATTATTTGCATGCTTGGTGGAGGGGAGAATAAAGGCAGAGGATGATCAATGGGGACGTTTGGCATTTTGTTTCTTCCAAGAAATAAGGCGGTGGGTCTGACAACAACAGATATCAAGGCGCCCAGGTGACGTCGAACTCTTCTTCGTCAAGCTCATTGACCTTGGTCTTCACGGGAACCCGAGCTACGAAAGGTGTACATTCCTTGTGCCGGCTTGTAACAGTGACTTATATTGTATATATTTTATTTTTTTTAAAATCTATTAATGCTGAAAACACGATAAAGGATAACTCCCGCGATAACTACTATAGTTTTTTTTAGAACCATACCATAAAACCGATGAAAATCACGATTTAAAACCTTTGATCACAGGATCAAAGATTGAGAAGGCCATCAACATTTAGTTAGGCATAGTATATCCAGTCCAGGTCTCCGAGCGTAGACGGCGGTCAAATGTGTGACTGTGAGGCTGCAAGAACAAGGTTGTACAAACAAATTGAAGAGCAGCGGTCCAGTACTGGTGCGGTGCCTAAAAAAACCAATGAATGATGGTGTGGAATCCATTCTGGCATTGCCAACCAAGAGTGCTGCCAGTACAGTACCTGGAACATGAACATAGTCTGCATTACGCCTTTTTGACTCACTCTGGTTTCTTTTGTCCTGCCAAAGCCAGTTAGCTGCTCCTGCAGCAGCGAGCAAGGACTAGCAGCATCAATGCTTCATCAGTACTGTTTTACCATGCACACACACACACACTCTCTCTCTCTCTCTCCTGTGTGTGTATGTTGCACAGTTACACTGGCCGACGGGCCGGAACACTAGCTTGGGCCTAATTGCCTTTCTTCAGTACTATCTTGTCAAGAAATTTTTTACTAGGAGACAGTCAGACAGATACCAGATTGAAAGATTCTCTTCATCTCTCTCGAGAGAAAAAAAGGGTTCAAAGATTCTGACGTGAAAGGCATCATAATGCTTTATTTCACACCGACAAAGATCATAGAAAAGGTGTTCAATATACAGGGCAGAGAAAATGCAAATTGTTAAGACAAGAAGGCTAACACCATGTATTCTGCATCGCTACACGAGCAGCCTAAGTTCGACTGGCAGACCTGCGCATGTTCGTTCAATCAGCACAGGCGTAGAAAACCAAAGCTTCATTTCTATGGACTCTCCGGAATGGAGCGCTTCAAGACTCGATCACCATGCTCTCAGCTTCCTTCTTGATGGACTCGAAGAGCACCGACGAAAGGTAGCGCTCTCCGAAGCTTGGGAATACGACCTACATATATAGAGGTAATAATGTCAACACTGGGATGCAATGAATCCATGAGACAATGTGGAGATTATTGCTAAAAGCATCTCTTCACTTTAGGGGAGTATGCTATTTGCATTCGTACTACATTGCTTGCAATAAGAGAACTGACAATTGCAGATGTTGCATTGACAAAACAATTGAGGTTGGTCTCCCTGTGGGGCATTCAGGTAAATCTGTAGTAGATCTATTTATTTGTGTTTGTTTAAAAAATAAGATGAATTTCAGCGGAAAGAGGAAAGATTTGTGCAGCTGATCGTAACATGTTAGAAATTCACGGGAGGAAATGTATCACTTACAACAAAAAGTTTTCCCGCATTCTCAGGCCTCTGAGCAACCCTAATAGCCGCAGCCGCAGCTGCACCGGAAGATATTCCAACCTACAGATTTACTTCGTCAATGGCTTAGGCAAAGATATGATTCCGAGTGATCCATATATGGACAGGCTCGACAGAAGGAAAAAAACAGCTTGTGTACTACTGCTTAATAATAGATAAAATATAGATAAATGTCGGAGATAAAACCCACCAGCAACCCTTCTTTCAAAGCGAGAGCCTTTGCAGTCTCAATAGCTTCATCGCTTGAAACCTGACAAACAATTGAATGCACCAAAAGTAGGGTAAACAATGCAGATGAATTCAAAGACAGACAGGAACAACATAGATCTACCACAAATTTCTATTCACACAGGAGAAATGTAAAACTATGAACCAAGTGAGCAAACAAAAATAATACGGTCACAAATTGTTTACATAGTGTCTTATCTACAGCTCAACTAAATACAGGAGGAAAAAATACTTGTACTGCGGTGACAAATTGTTTATATAGTGTCTTTTCTACAGCTGAACTAAATACAGGAGGAAAACGTACTTGTACAGCTTCATCCATGAGGTCAACATCCAAGACAGCAGGGATAAAACCAGCTCCAATTCCTTGAATCTTGTGTGGTCCTGCTTACGAGAACTGAATCCCATGAGTCCAAAACAAGCAGTATCAAGGGGGGGAGCAGAATATGTTGGCACTAAATGGTTCACAAGGTTCCTTTTTCCTAAGGAATATCTTTCTTGTATTATTGAGGCCACATTAACAATGCGTGACCATCCGATAATTCTTGTTTCAAAAAACTGCCACCGATGATTACGTCTGTTAGATATACCTCCTTGACAAGATATTTCACATGACAAGTCCAAAGCAATGCAAATCACAAATGGGAAACTCCTAAGGGATTTTTTTAGCTTTTGGTAACTGGGAAAAAAATTAAAGTGCAGTTAACGATTTATGTTGTTGTATATTCAGACACTGAAAACAACCACAATATGACAGAAGCAAACAATACCAGGCTTTCCACCAGATAAGACAGCACTCTCTACTGGCTCCACACCATAGAGCTTACATAAGAAAAACAAATAAAATCAGATAATATTTCATCAGAGAACAAATGAGGAAACATTAATTAGTCAAAGTGGGTAGATAAAAATGAGGAAACATTAATTAGTCAAAGTGGGTAGATAAAAATGAGGAAACATTAATTAGTTAAAGTGGGTAGATAATACTGTAGCATAAACAAGGCTTTCTCGTGCTTACCTTGATATTAGGATTTTGTTCTTTGAGGTATCGTCCAGCTCCAGTTATGGTACCACCTGTCCCAATGCCAGAAACAAGGCCATCGATTTTCCCTCCTGTGCTCTTCCAGATTTCAGGCCCAGTTGTCTCATAATGAATCTGCATGACATATTTCAGTATGAGAACTCAGAAGCAAACGTCAACATGGGCATTAGCATGTTCTCCAAATATAAATGGAAATATATACTACACCTTTGGGTTAGCAGGATTTTCGAATTGTTGAAGGATGTATGAGTTGGGTGTCTTTGCTGCTAGCTCTTCAGCCTTTTGGACAGCTCCGTTCACTCCCAAGAGTGGGTCAGTCAGGAACAGTTCAGCACCAAAAGCCTTCAATACGATTCTCCTCTCCATACTCATGGAGGCAGGCATTGTGAGTACAAGTCTGTAACCCTTTGCAGCAGCCATGAAGGCCAATCCAATGCCTGTGTTGCCACTAGTTGGTTCAATCAGCACACTCTGGCAACCATTAACATGGAAAGCACCATATCAGTGAAATCAGATCCTAACTCTCTCTTCTTCTTCTTTTTTTTACAAATCATAGCACATCAAAACATGTTGATATCACAAATAATATAATCATTATTTGTAAGAATGAGAAAAATAAAACAACTGTACTGATGCCATAGAGCCAACATGTTTTGACTGAAAAATAATTTTGGGTTATCACTGAAAAATAATTTTGGGTTATCTGTTGTTTAACAACATAAATACTAGTACTAACCAAGCCATACAATAGGTTTCAATTTGATGCTACAAATCAATTAAAGAATTTTTTTTGTTTAAAATCCACTAAAAACCCAGGTTAGGCCCAATCATCAATGGATCATCTCCATTGCAAAATAATGGACAGTGGTTATTGGTCTAGATGAAGTTAGGGGAACATGATAATGTGGTATCGAAGAAGAAATATCAAATGACTATGATTGTGCAGTTGTAGCAGCTGAGAATTACATTTCTTCACCTTCCACTATGAAACTGATAAGGAGCACATTATTCCTTTTATGTACTTAAATACATCTCAACCAAAGCACTAAGTCAATGATCCATCTAATTCTGTCTTCTTCTTCTCTCTCTCTCTCTCTCTCTTTTGAGCTTTCACCACATGCACCAGTCAGCCTAGGCACGAGCTTTCATCTTCCCTATCATACTACTACCAAATACCAATAATGAACAATTTAACAAACTAAAGCAACATACACTAACCACGTAGCCAACTTTGCTAAAAATAATAACCAGAGCTTTTGGATCATGCAGTAACCAACACAAATAGAAAGGGAAAAATAATGCTGCACAACAATGCCAAAATAATTGCACAAACTCATTATGCCATATCAGGTATTATATATAAATGCCTTTCCTTTACTAATTCTGTGTATCATATAAATCACCTTCTTCAGCAAACCGGACTCATGGAAAATACAGCAGCTTACTCGTGTTTCTGATCCAATACCTTTTGTATTTTCAATTGAATTAAAGGCAGCTAATGAAGACCGAAATTACAAGTTGTAATTATATTAATAGGAAGTGCAAATTATTTGTAACGCCAAACCATTTCCACTGGCATAACACAGGGGAAACACCAAAAAGTTCGATTTTGCCCACCTTGCCTGGAGTGATGAGACCCTTCTCCTCTGCATCAGTAATCATACTGTATCCAATCCTGCACAAATCCAACACAGCAACACACACAGCAAAATTTCAGCTCAAGATCCAAATTTTGAGAAAAGGCTTTAAAACATTACCAAAAAAAGATCTAATAGAATATTAGAGAAAAATGAAATCCTTGTCCTAACAAACCATTCATCTTGACTAAGAAGAACCTTATGTTGGAATTAATTCAATGGAAGAAGTGAAAGGTGTGTTGAGTTGAGGATATGATCTTTAGTACTATATTGCTTAGCTAGGTGATATTGCTTAACTAGGTAGTGTGGAACCAACTTATAAGGGAAGCTCCTTTATGGACTCTAGTATGAATTAGAGACAAGGCTAGAGGCACACATGGTTGGCTATGTTAGGCTATGTACACGCACACACGAGTTGTGACAAGCGATCGCAACAGATCTATGCTAAGTGTACTTAAACCTTTTGTCACGTGTACCGATTATGCCACATCATCTTACACCTCGATTGCTAACATGATGCCGTGGATACAGGGAGACGCACGTTTTCATGCGGTTAGTCCGTTCGCCGCGATGTGAGATTCTAAAGGGCGGTTCCTGAAATCGTGGCAATTTGATTGTGCTTTCGTGAGGCAGTTTTTTGTACGCGCTTTCTTAAGGGCGACGTCCCTGTTCATGAGAGTACACGCGACAAAAAATCAATCTCGCTCTCTTCGGCGATCTTTGCTTCCTCCGTGCTTGCTGCCTTTGAAGCCATTCCGTCCATCCATCCGTCATGCAACGAGCGTGAGGGAGAGCAGTGTCTCTGATCCGATGCCAGCCACTTGAAGCTCTGCACGGGAGACCGACGATCAGGTTTCTGGGAAGCGTCGTTTCGCGCAATTGCAAGTCTTCGCCTTTGATCGTTGCATCGCGTCGCTACTTCACGTTCTTCATCAAGGCCGTTGTAGCTGCCGCGGACTGAGTTGTTCTTGGTCCAAGTGAATCTCTATATTGTGACTAAATTTGATGGGGATGCATGCAGCTATGATAGTATTGTTTATATCTATGTATCAATTGAGCTATCTAGTATGTGGGGGGGCATATCCAGTGCAATCAGCAGTTTGGTGCAATCACCGTGCAATCCAACTAAGAAAAGTTTCAAAAAATTCTGAAAAAAATCATGGATGTACATCTCATCTTACCCCATCTATATAAAATTTCATGATCAATTCTAGCATAGGACTAAAATTTGATCATGAAATTTTATATGTAGATGGGATAAGATGAGATGTACATCCATGATTTTTTTCGTAATTTTTGAAACTCTTCTTAGTTGGATTGCACGATGATTGCACCAAATTGTCGACAGACCGATATGCCCCTAGTATGTGTAGGCATGTTTCTTTACTAGTACGTTCTTTAAATCTGCTAGCTGCTAGTAATCTTATTGTAGACGCAATTTTTAAGATCATGTTTGTATTGCGTATCTATGGAATTAAATTAATGTTATGCCATGTTAATTTTCCAACACCTTAAGAGGAGCAACGGGCTTTATCCCAGGTACAACCATGGAATATACCCATAGATTAAAGATCGCAAGGTTCCGGCAAGGATAGGCTACCCACGTGTCACCGTACGGCACTTTGCAAAAAACCCCCTGAGTTTCTCGAAATTACGGATAGGTCCTGTAAATTACAAATAGGTCCTTCGCGATTTTTGTGAGGAAGATTTTTTAATAAATCACGTTTGGGTCCTCGTACGCCGCTTTACTGAAAAACCTCCGTTAAATTCAAATCGCGAACAAACCCTTTTCTAATTTTTCAGATAGCTAACAGTCCAAAAACGTAACATTTAGGCCCTTGCTCTTTATGTTTAGGTCCTTTCTCCGCTTTTCTCGAGAAAAATGTTTTCGCCACCGTAAAAATATATGTTCAGCTCTATCTCTAAACTTTTTCCTCCGCTCTTTCCGGAAAAATATTTTCGTGTCTCCGTTTTCTCGCTTTTCCGGAAAAAATGTTTTCATGGTCCGCTTTTCCCAAAAAAATCGTGGCCGTTTTTCTCCGAGAAAACACAAATTTGTTTTTCGCTCACGCCATGATGCGCCGCTTTAGTCCTTTCTCCATTTTTGCGAAAAAGATATTTTCGTGCTCGCTTTTCCCGAAAAAATGTTTTCGTAGTCTGCTTTTCCTCGCTTTCCCAAAAAAAATCCGTGGTCCGTTTTTCTCCGAGAAAACACAAATTTGTTTTTCGCTCACGCACGCGATAAAATTTGTTTTCGTGATCCATTTTCTCCTAAAAACATAAATTTGTTTTCGTTACATGGCGCGCGTGCCGCCGCTTTATCTAGTAGATTACCAAACTTCCCACACAAAATCCATCATTCCATCCACCCTCAAATTTCAGTAAAAGACGAGGACAAGGAGAGATTTTTAGCAGCTCCCACCTATCCTTGACGCTGGAGCAGGGCTCCATGGACTCGAGCTTGGCCGCGACGCGGCCGACGCATCCATCGGTCACCTTGTTGAGGTACACCAATGGCGTGTTCCCGATCAACTACAGATCACAAAAATTCAATTCATATTTCCTCAGTCACATACAAACACCATTACAGGCCCCCAAAGAATGCACTCAAAAATCGAGAGGAGATGCGGTCACCTCAGTGACATCCTTGGCGATCGCCGGCGATGCCTCTCCCATTCCGCCGTCAAGGAGCTGAAAAAAAAAAAGCAAAAAATCTTAATTCTATCCCTGAGTAGATAAACCAGCTCGGATCGATTAACGAGGATGGCAAAAGAAATCCTATTACCGAACTGGCAGAGAAATAATCCTTGGCGAAATGGCGGCTCTTGGAAGTCGCTGGAGCCGAGGTTTTATACAGGAACGATGGCGGGCGGAGGAAGGCCGGGCTTTGGCCTACCAGAAAAGCTCGGTCCACCGTGGACCGTGTGACTGAACGTGGGCCCCCATGGAGATAGATACGATGGCCGGTGTACGAAGACCGGGGGTGCCTTGTCCGGCCACGGCACTGGCTGGTTGAGAGCAACGGTGGTCGTTGAATCTGGACGGCGTTTTCGGCCATGGAGAAATGCGTTGCAGATGATCTATTCTAGCCGTAGAGGATTCGAACAGGAACCGGCTATAAATACCAGCGCATCTTTGAAAATTCGCCTTCCAGATGATAGTCTTGGAAATAGACAATTATTACTATTTGATTGGGATACACGCACAAATGTAAATTGAGAGGTGCTTTCATACTTTTTCCTTTTTACAGTTACATAGATATTAAAGTATGAACTAAAGGTAGATGGCGATTACTTACCTCTTTGCTTGCTTTAAAATTTGCGCAACTTGTATTGGAAAGAAAAACATTAAATTGCTGCTTGTGTAAATTTCATAGAACTACGAGCTTGTTTTATGAATTATCACAAAAATACACATTTTAGAAATTGACCGTTTCTTGCAATGTGGCTGATAATGTAGACCCACATGGTAGCCTCACGTACCCTTATTTCTCAATTCCTATTTTACGACCATTCGATTAAGCTAATGAACCATTCGAATCATTCAACGGTGCGATGCTATAGTAACAATTTGAGCATAATACCAGTGGATGGTGTAAAAAGTTGTATCGTTGAAACTGTGTTAGATCCCAATTCCCAAGGCAATAATCTTACTTACTAGCTTGGTTTGCTCTAAGACATCTCCTTTGCGACCGCCTCTTATCGTCTGTTTGGTAGAGTTTCAGATCTCAACTTCACTTGAAATCTAAAACTTGTAGGATAAAATAAAGTGAATTAAGTTTATATTTTTGGTCTAAAATGTAAACAATATGATCCATCTAAACACTCTTAATGTACTCATAACTTTAGCTCCACAGATTTGGTGGAGCTAGAAATATTCACCTCCACCAGATCTACGAATCTGGTAGAACTAGAGCCCTATCAAACACATCCTTAGAGTTTGATTGTAATAGAAAACGATATGGATGACGATGATAAAATTTCGAAAATATTTGGCAACGCTGACATAAAATCGATTTATCGCGCGACAAATCATTTCACGGCTGAACTGTTTTTGTGAGGTGGTAATAATACGACAGCACTAGATATATGTTATCTAGCTAATTTTCTCCAGCTCTTTTGTCTTGTAGCCGTACTTGTGCATGAACTATTTTTGTCTTTTTTTATACGCGTCTTCTTTTCTATTTGGTTGTTAGCCAGACTTTCATCAATATTCAAGCATGCCATTTTCTTGGAAACGAATCTTTTTTTTCCCCCGGTTAAAAAGTCAAAGTCATCCTGCAACGGTACAATCTGCATATATAATATCTACGTACGCTTTAATTCTCTCCTTAGATTAATTTTTCAGCTCCTATGGACGAGATTTCGCGGTTTCAATTCGCATGCAAGAACAAGAAGCTAGCTAGGGAGGAGATGCAACGATTGACTGATTAAGTGAACCACCTGGGCTTGCTACATATACATCATGCTGTCCAGTGTCCACTGATCAGCAGCTAGCTAGCTATTTGGTCCTGGTACGGCAGATCACTGACAAAGAAAGCAGCTGGATTGAGACAGCAGACGCAAAAATTGGATATTACATTACATGCATGCACAGTAAGCTCGTTTTGTATGGCAGTTATATAAGCTGCTTCTAATTTGCCACTTCTAGTAATATGACCAATATATTTAAGAACAGGTTATTGGGGTTGGGAATAGATTTCTAATTACTTTCCAGCCATACTGTTTAAATTTCCAGCCATACTGTTTAAAGAGCTTGGTCTAAAGCTGAAACACAGCTAAAGTAGATACAACCCCGAAGGTAGAGAGCAAACAAGCAAACCAAAACTCTGCCGTGCCGTGACGTGCGTTCCATTTTTAACCTCTCCCTCGTCTCCGGTGCCGGCGGCCGTCGCTTCTCACGGCCTCCACAACCAACCCTGCTGCCACCATGCATCTTCCACCGCTGCCTCTCACCGCCCATCTCCATCCACCGGCCATCGCCATCTCCGCTCAGATCCAATCGCTGCCTGCCTGATCTCATCCGCGACCGCGAGCCATCACCGAGCCGCCGTCAGGCAGGCGCTGCCAACGACCATAACACCGCGTTTACATCCCGAACTGGGGCTGTTTCGGCGAGAATTATTGTCATGCACCTAGAAAAGCCTAAGTCTACTTTCTCCTACTTTACACGATGCACTACCTCAAGTTTTTTATATATAAAAAAAAGGTATTGTAATTTTAAATGTCACTACTTAATTAGCATGCATGTAAGCGAGGCGATGATAATCCAATGTCACTACTTAATTTGATGAAAAAACTGAAAAAAAAACGATTTTCACCGATAATTGCTCGATATGCCTCGATAATCGACCTAGGCGATTTTGCAAACTTGTGTTCTTCGACGATTGATTTTGTGAGTGATTTCACTCGATAGTCATCGAAAATCGAGCGATATTCAGCGATTATTGAGATATTTATGTCACATAAAATTTTTTGATTTTTTTTAGTTTAACCGGTTTACCGACCAGTATTACATACCATGCCGGCTCGATATGGTTGATAATCACGATATTCAAGTGATTATCGACGATACTGCGAACCTGGGGAGAACCTGGGGAGAAGTCCGAATGGAAGTCTGAAGACAGTTCCAATTTCTTCAGAACCTGGGAGATTAAGGAGATCCAACGCTTGGAAATCAAGGATAACGCTTGAGTTGATCTAACGGTGGTCGAAGGAAGTAGTAATTACTTACTGCTGTGTTTAGTTACTTATTACTGTTACTTTTGTCGTTTTGGGTTGCCGTAAAAGATCGCAGGGTCCGGCTATTAAAGACCCGAGCTGTAACCAATTCTGTTTTGAAGAATCTGAGATGCTTTTTGAGTTGTTACTTTCCCCTTTCGTATCTCTTCTCCTGTTCTATCCATTTTAGTGTTTTCTGGTGAATGTTCATTGTTTTTGGTTCTTCCGATTGCTATTCGTGTTCGGATTCTCTTGGGGCATGACACGAGTCCTTCAACGCGGACTTGGAGGATGGGAGCGTTGAGGTTATTGATTCTTTCGGTACTAATCTCATCTTTAGCATCGCAAATAATCGCAAAGATTTAGCGCTTCAATTGCAAAATTTAAGCCTGGGCTGTGGTTTCTGTTGTCGGATTGCTACAGTAATCTTTTGCCTTTTATTTATTATTTATATTTTGCGCCGAAGCGCTCTGTCCTGGTTTTTTAAAACATCTTTCAAACTAAACTTGATGCCGTTTTATTCTCCTCTTCGTTGAATTAGCAAACATAAGTATAGAACTTTTAGCACTAACTACAACATCTAATAAAAGCATGAAACTTAGAAGTTTGAATTGTTTGCTTTGGTATGTTTGCTAGCCATGCCTCGTGACCTTCGACGAGTCATGGTCATTTGTTTTAGTAGTCTTTATCCGCAGCAAAAACTAAAGTGTTTCTTTTTAGACAGGGAAACATGCTCAGCTTGTAATGAAAGCCAGAGTTCAGAGGGTGCTTACCCTGGGGTTTCGTGCTTACATGTAGGTTCTTCAGACATCACCCTGACACCAGAACCACAACTAAAAGATTTCGAGATGAAGTACAAGTCTCAAGTATTAGAAAACATCTAAACAAGCATAAGACATTATCTTTAAATCCCGACCTATTCCTTGACAGCTTCATATTCCTTTCAGCTTCATTGTCTGTCTATACAGTCAACTGATCCTTCATCCTAAGCAAGCTTTTCCATAGCTGCATAAAAGTTAGGGATTTGAAAACAACGTCAATATTCAGAAGGATGATTTACAAGCTTCCCCTCAATTGCCAAAAAATAGTTTATTTTATTAATTGTTTGTGCGAAGTCGCACCAACTTTGCTCATGCAAAACGTTTTTGTTTTCTTTTTTGAACGAGGCAGAAGCTCTGCCATTTCATTAAAAGAAGAGATGTGCAAAACCTTGTCCGTGTGTTTTGTTATATATGTTCCAACAAGTCTGTTTTGTTTTCTTCCAAGAAGGTTGCTAAGCATTTGATGATTATGCACACTAGATGCCTGCGAGACAACTATTTATGCATCGAGAAGTTAAAGGAAAACAAAGCTTTTAGGGAGTGCTATCACTCAGAGTAAAAAGATACTAGTTCCTGCTGTTCCATTTTACCACAGGGACAATTAATGAATTAAATTATCTCATTTTGGCATATGTAATGTAGTTCATCCTGTCCCTCTTAGATATTCGCAGAATCCATGCCATAGCAGCACCGCAATTAGTCAATTGTGTCCTAGTTTTCACAAGCCCCATGGTTTTTATCGTCTTTATAAAGTTTCCCCAAATTTACAGAAGCTTCCAACATTTTGACTTCTTTCTGACACCTTGTCAACACCCAAACTGGATAGCGCTGGTTGTGAGATTGTTTGGATCTTTTATTTTTCTTGTGTATGAAGATGGGGAAGCTCGACAGCATGCCAAAATTGAAGCTAGAGAAAAAGCTCTATTCTTTTTCCTCATCACAAATGATATGTGGGTTGCTTTTTACAGTCTTTCGTGATGCTGCATTTGCAATGTTAAGCATTGCCGTCAGTTTCTTGGATGTGTAATGAATGACCTGCAATAATGCACGAGAACTAACCGGTCAGTTCTGTTTCTTTTTCCCAACTTTCAGTTGATTAAGGGTGCTTGCTTTCTTCAACATTCTACCTGGTTCTTTCTGCCTAAAACTGTCAGTCGGTGCTCTTCTTTTCGCGCTTCAAAGTTACATATTTTTTGTCCAAAAGCTTAACTGTCAATGACTTCAGTTGCAACGCATCTTGGATCTTGCAAGACTATTGAAACTTTTTTTTTTGGTTGCAGTGGAAGGTTTTTCTTAATAGTGGTATTGCAGTCACCAGGCTAACTATTGCGTTGCTTCGGTTTTAGCAATGTAAATTGTAGACTGCTTATGGCATTTTACTCCATGTACACGGTACTTGTCAATCTAATTGTTGAGGCGAGTTAGCATCGAATATGACACGAAACGAAGATCTTACGATGCGTTATGGTAAATCCCCAGAGGGTGGTTTGATTCACCTTTACATCGCCTGTGTTTGCTCGCAGTAAGGTTTAAGTTTTTAAGCTGGATGGATGCAATCGTGCGTGCCGTGTGTAAGCTTTGCCAGCTCTATCCAATCTTTAAGCTAGAATGAGACATTGAGACATCGAATCATTGAGCATTTTTCCAGGTCCGGTCGAGGAGGCCTGATCACCTGACATTTTTTTTTCTTTGTAGGAGATCAATTGGCTTTTTCTACATGGTAAAGTTGTGATTCATACTTGTGCTGTAGAATTTCTGGACTGCACATCCAATGGGAAGTTGATATCAGTACAGGTGCATGAAGCAGAAACCACAGACAAGATCAAACCAACATGTACATGAAGTAGGCAACTGTGCTGCTTCTGCCACGAAACAAGAAGCTAGTACAACGATATATACACCATCCTTGAGTTCATGATATAGGTACTATCACTGAGCGCTAGTACAGTATGGTAACCACAGAAATAAAATAACAAGGAAAAGATGCTGCTACCTAGAACTCGGTCTCACAAACTTACCAAAAAAAATCAGCGAAAAGAGAAGTCCTCCGGGCTTTTCCGGACGACGCAATCGGCCATATTAAAAATCGCTTGGAGTTTTTGGTCGGACTCACAAGAGGCATCTCGCATCCTTGGATGCTGCTGATTCGTGCATGGGTTTATTCGTCACCCGGCCGAACGATGCGTACGTGACGTGTCTCCATCTCTGCTGCAGATAATGACTTGAACAGTTTGAGTTGAGCTCGTCCTTTTCTGGCGAGTAGCAATGGCGGATCAGGTGTCCTAGATCCTCGAAGGCATCGTCCGTACGCTCCAAAACTTTTGTCTGAACGATCGAGTTAGCGCGATTTAATTCTCTGGAGTGAATGGATGACTCACTGACTGGTACTGTAACTGTCGACTTGCAGCAACTGGAAATCAAGCCAGCACTCATGTCACCAGTAGCTCGCTCGTCATCAAACTAGGAACGCACCGGCTGTCTAGCCGAGGAGTTTTAAATGGCTTCGATCTCTTCTAGACTTGTCATGGTCGCCATGACGGTGAGCTCCAATGCCAAGGGTATCTTGTAGTGTATATCTGCCTCTTGTTTGGCTGCAGCTTTTGTTTGATTAACTAAATGTCACTGTATGCAGGACTTGATTACTTCTAATGTCCAGTGGGATTTTTTTTTTTTAATAATACATTTTCTGAGAGGAATTGTGATATTAATACGTGAAACAGAAAAATTACAAAAATAATTATCCGTTGTCAAACGATACGGTGAAATATGAATAGTCGCCAGAGGGCTAGACGAAAATCTTATTTTCGCCATACCGTGTGACGATAACTCCCTAATCCCACTGTTAGCGTTGCATCGAAAGAATCGAGGCAATAGCGTGTGAGACATGTCATTTTCGCCATATGGTGTGGCGTAAATAGTTGTCGTTCAACAGTTCAGCTGCAACCTATTTTCGCCACACCGTACAGTGACGACTAGGCCTCAAAACCAGCCGAGAGAAAATGAGCGAAATGGTTGGGCTACAGAGTACAGAAACAAAATAAATTATAAAACTTAGGAAATTTTTTTTGAGGAAATTAAATTTATGAGAGACATTTTTGCATTGATTTCATGCGAAAATTCGTTGTAACTTGTGAGCATTAATTATTAAAATTTAGTGTTATTTTGACAGTTGTTAGAATTTTAGAGTTCAAACCAGGATTCAATAAATTAAGAAAAATTCATATTTGTCACTGATAATTCATGTAGTATTTTACAAAATTATTTGTCAGTTACTTTTTTTGATAAAAAATTAAATTTCGTTGTTCCTTATTCTCTTTCGGTATATGACAAATTTGACGATAAATCATAATAAAACATTGAATAAAACTCGAAATTGATATTACAAAGTATAGTAAGTGCAACAACTATAATAACATAGCATGTGAACTACAACTAAGATACATATATGACCTAGAAAATTCATAAAACTGGGATACAACATAGGTATATGTCTCTGGTGAAGGACTAAGTCACAAAACCATACATTCTATGGCCATGGTTGTCGGTATAGGTCGCTACAATAAAAATGATAATAGTTATCTATTAGTTCTTGACGGGGTACTACGTTTGGATACCTGATAAGGCTTAATATAATATCATCGTCAGGATTCGGAGGGCTCCGAGGACGCAAGATTCATGGCCTCCTTTAGTGCTGGTTGAACAACTTCTTGCATTGTTAGTTGAACGTCCTGTTATAATAGTGCTTAAACGGCATATTGTAGTAGTGCTTGAACGTCGAGGTTTAGGTGACATAAAATCGTCATCGTTATTTGTAAAGTTAGGAGCAAGATCATCGACACAAATCAATAAACGGCAGTACCTGAATAACACAATGCAAAGACCCAATGAAAAAAGTACGACAAAATGTCGAGATCTCATTACCTTCTGCTTCACTTTCTTTGAAAGTGGTGTATGTGCCAGGATTGATTTGCTTTAAGACATCAAGCACATGAGGTAGGTTGCAATACAAAACCTTGTATGTACCAAACCTCTTTTCTAATACTTTTTGCTTCGCACGCCAGGCCATCAAGTAACTTATCTAGTACTTCAATATTCTTAATTTTGCTTTTTTGAATATACGAACACTCAATGTACTGCTTCTCAATAATTTATTGAACACCACACTAGCAATTAGAGCCATATTCAAGTTACGGTGTTTCACCAGAATATTTTCTAGTCTGCATGTGTGTTCCTCCACTAGTGATGCAATCCAATACGTCTCACACTTCGACTTGTATGCATAAACTCGGGATTCACATCTATCGGTTCTGCACTTCACTATGTACCTATTTGGCCTAGACAAAACAATTTGGAACTCTTTCTGCAATGATAGTGCCCACAGCCTCACTGGCAATTTCAATTCAGAATTGTTGAAGAATATTTGATTCAGTCGAATGCCATTGAAGAATATCATAATCCCAACGTGACTCATGGTCCCCACAAAACTTCCATACCAGTTTTGTTTTGCCTGTTCTATTCATCAGGGATGGGTACTTCTGCTACCCCAGTACTACCATGCATTTCATCATCATTACCCCTCCTTCCTCGTCTTCGTTGATACCATCATCAGACTCCAACATTTCAGCTTCCTCTTATATCACCATACAGTCCACCCACTCCAAATGATCAACAAGCTGCTCGATCTCCTCCCTTTCATAGGTATGACCTTTTGCATTTGATGAATCCCTGTTATCATCCACCGTTGCTACCTCAATCGGTACCATTGCCCGAACTTATGTCAGCTATAGCCGATGCGCTGTTCTCGCCTACACCACTAATATCCACCTCTTCTCTAGGGCAAGTCTGCACCAGTATTACACATTCAAGGCAAGATCTCTTGCACCACCTTAACCATTTTTGCCATAAGTATTTTTTTAAGAAAGAGAGAAGAATAAGTAAAGTCCTTTATTTGAATTGATTATCCCCAGTTATGTAGGATTGAAATATACTAATATAGCAATCAGAGGGGGTGAATGATTGCGCGGAAGCCAAATTCAAATTTTTATGATTTTGACACATCCCAATTCGGACTCAAATTGCTTGGTTCAGATTCAACAAAAACTTTATTGCGCTGGACCAAATTTCGTGCCGGGCCAAAATTTTGCTTGTACGCCGGACCAAATAAGGACGTGTACGCCGGACCAAATTTGTACTGTACCAAACCAAATCAATTCACGCCGGACCAAATAAAAACAGTCTGACACATATTAACTAAAACAGTAATTTACAAAGATTCAATCGTTGGATTGATGTGAAATTTTAATTGTAGAAAATAGATTCAATTCCAAAGCTAACCCAAAAAGAATCAGCTCGATCGGATCTACGGATCTAAAGTTATTACTTTCACAAGATGATTGAAATAACAAATGACGAGAATTGATCAGACTGACGGACCAAAACAAGTATAGCTGCGCCGGACCAAAGAATTTACGCCAGACCAAACAAAGGTTTACGCCGGACCAAACGAAGACTAAACCACAACTTGCTGCAGAACAAATAAATACTTGCGCCAGACCAAACGAAAAACGAATGCTCGTTCCTGACGCGAGTATAGTAGCAAGACTCCAAGTCACTAAGAACATTCAAGCCACCGAAAACAAATCACGAACGACTTCAAGCCACCACAAACTCATGCCACGGGAAGCTCTCGGCGCAGGAAAAGAAATAATCTGGTCACAAGAACTTCAGGCTCAAAGAAACAAAGCCGTAAGCACCTCCTAATTAATCACCTTTCGTAGCCGCCGGCCAGGACGTCCAGCACAAAAACATATAGCAAACCTTCTAGCCGCCTAACATGCATGCATGCATACCAAACGTCCAGAGCGTACCACACTTCTAGTCGCAAGAATTGGATTGGTTAGCCGCCGCCTAGACTTCTCCTCTCCACGCTGCACAAACCAAGATGCTCGGATCGCAAGAAAGTTTTTTATATTTCTCTTTTTTATCTAGTTACAGTACTTCAAAATAAAAGAGTATAAACCCTAATTTCTGAGCGTTCATATAAACAGGAGACACCTCTCTCTATTTATACAGAGCAATCTTAAAGAGATTGAATACAACTCCACTTCCAACTTGGAAAGAGTTCGTATACATCTCAACCTGATCCAAACATGGCCAAATACAACTCTTGCATGCGTGTACAACTCACATGCCATACTCACGTAACTAACCAGCCTCTATGTGCATATTCTCTAGCCCGAACGTCCCGCGTGACCTTCTTAACCATCAAGACCTCGATTCCTCCCTGATCTAGTCCCGAATCTCAATTCCTCCATGAACCTAGTTCCGGTCCCGTCAACGACCACGTTCGCTATCGAGCAACACCTGCACGTGAATAAACAAGAAACAATTCCGAGCACAAGTCCACAACTTGACTCAAAGTCAATCCATACAACCACTCACACGAGCGCATTACATCAAACAAAATCATTATCATGCTACCACTAGCATATCAAATAATCATCTCAAACAACAAATGCACATGCCATAATCACAACCACTTTTCAATGCTAATTTAATTATTCAACCAATTTTTCGCACATGATTTGACAAGTTCAACTCAAACCATTACTACTTATGGACTTTAGTCGTTGTATCTCGGTTTTAGTCCAAAGTGCCAAACCGTCATATGATATTATAGGTCTGTGACCTATCCCAGTGGTATCATAGAGTGTTTCTTAGTCCCACAAGATAATTAAATGTTAGATGTGTATGAGTATGACTTTTTGTCCACTTAGATGATTCAAGTTTCAACTCTGCGATTTACGTTAGCCCAAGTGGTATCTTTCTCGGAATCTGTTTCTATCTCTCCTCTTAACTCTCTTGGCACATCGGGTGAAATCTTATATGAAAGATCGTTAAATGGATATGTTACAAACCATTGCTACTTACGATTAATTCCTAACCCATTCGGAGAAAATGATTGAGGTACAATGGATCGATCGGTTGCATCGAGTGTATATTCGTGTCCGTCAAAAGCAACGCATCATCGATCGCGATCACACAAGAAACATCGCACGCGTTCGTCCACGTTAATTCCCTCGATCGGCACGCGAAAATATTGCAGCAATTAACGTCAGCCACGAGAAGAGATCAAGAGAACCACCCCATGCCAATGGCCCATGCATGCATGCTGGAAATTAATATGGAATTATATATATAATTACAGGCGTACAACTTCGCCCATCATATTAATTTAGATTGATGTACGTACTTATCTACGTACGTATTGTGCATACTTAAGTGTACTTCAGTAGGTATAATTTTATGAAAGTTGTAAATTATTTATCTCCTGCTTCCAACTATACCTATGTGCGACAGTGTGTGTGCATGTCCCTCCACGAGAGGCAGTGACGACGGCGACGTGGCAGAACCCATGGCCATCGCCTCCTATGTGGACCAAAATTAAGCAAATATATATATAGGAGTAGTACTTAAGGTCGACGTGGACAACAGCGACTAATCCGAAGCATTCGAGGGACTAGAAGAGCAGCACATGCTTAACCTTATCGCTAGCCTATCACTAACCACCTAGCTAGTTGCTCCTCTAGTGATTAAGACAAGCGTTAATTAGCGCTAGTACCACACACCTAAATTACTATTAATTCTCTCTGATCACATATAGTTAGTTGTTGTTTTGGATATTGACACGGTCTTTAAAATACAGTTTTAACGACTAATCTCTATTGTAAATAAAACCCAATAAAACTATAATATTATAATGTAGTTTTCGAGACAGATGTACACGTATAATTTTCATATATCCAATTTAAATATTTAAAAAGTATTGATCGTAAAAGTTTCGAAAATTTGACTACACATATGTCTAACCTTAACCGGAAACGACATGCATGTTCGCATCACTGCCTAGCTAGTATAATTAATCAAAGTACATGCATGGTGACAAGTCGCCGTCGTGGAGCTAGCTGGGGGATCTCGGGAGCTCAGGATATTCTGCTACGTACGAGTACGTGTTGCGAGGTGGCCTCCTGGAGTTAAGTACTTGTTGTTAATTATCCTTACCATCTAATCTAATCTAATATAATCTAATCTAATGTAGTAACGTAGAGTGAGAGGAGATAATAAAGAATGAATGAATACTAGTATCGGTACTGAGTTAACCACGAGACGTGATCGATCACCGATGCGATTAAGATCGGACGACCGTATCTGCTTAGCGATACGCTCCTACTTTTATCTGCCCAACGGCGCGCTGTCTCCTTCACACAGCACATGCGCGCATTGATGCATGTGCATGCATGGCCGCCTCTCCATTAGGACCAGTGATGATTAGCATGAGTCGTATCACTTAATTAGCCTAGAGAGTCACTCACACACACATATATATATAAACCTCACTCCCATGAGGTACTGACTCCGTCTAAGTTTATAAAACTATTTTTTCTTCCTACATAGATCAAAAAGACTAGATTAACTCTAATTATTATCACTAATCACTGCTCAATGCATGTACGTAGGCCATGAATGGAATCTTTTTTTATTTTTTATTGTTTTTTTTTCAAAATTTTGTTTCTTAACCCCACGGTTTCTGACGATTTTTGACTTAATATTTTTTATTTTCAATTTCTGCGATTTGTTCACGTTTTTTGTAGAACCTCATTGTCAACAGACTCTGCTATTGGGGTACCCTCTTCGCCGCAAAAGCAATCAACACGGCGGTCAACATGTCAGTCCACGTGGCGCCCGGCGAAAGCAGTGGGCGAAGACGCTTCGCCGCCTGGCGATCCACGTGGCGCCCGGCGCAGTGGCGTCGCGCTTTCGCCGCCGGCGGGCAATCACGTGGCGCCCGGCGCGCGTGGCGAGACGCATGCCGCCTTTCGCCGTGAGGCGATCCACGTGGCACACGGCGAAAGCAGCGGGCGAAGCACGCTTCGCCGCCGGCGGCACTTTACGTGGCACCGGCGGCGGTGGGCGAGACGCTTCGCCGCCTGGCTGGCGGTCCACGTGGCACCACGGCGGCAAAGGGCGAGACGCCTGCCGCCCGCCGCCAGAAGGCAAAAGGTGATTCGAGGTGGCTTCACCTCAAGGCTCCTTCCTCGGCAGTATGCGCTTACGACGACAGATACCGTGTGTCGACTGTCAAAGCTGCGAGATTTCGCTACAAGCCCATTCCTCTCGACGCCTCACCAACTCGTCGGAAAGGGTCACATCCCGGCGGATCAGGCGGCTTATCGTCGGCATTTAATGAGGCCGAGGCAGGACAAGACGGAAGGAGTAATAAATGTATAAGGATCGAAGATGATGACCTCCCTTTTACCTACTCGCGTTAGCCTGGCCTATATAAGGGCCTCCGGTTGCATGGGAAAAAGGGGGGACGGGCATTCGAGAGGAAAGAACTGGTAACTCAAGAGCTTTGTATTAGCTTCACACCCTCTCTAAACAATCTAGCAGGAAGTAAGGCTATTACCCGAGGCAAAGGGGGCCTGAACCTTGGAAAATATCTTGGTGTCATCCATAGTTCATAGACGCCGGAATCCTTCGCGTAGGAGTCCCTAGGGTTTTTCGCCCTCTAGGTTTAGCCAGCCGCGAAGACGCCCTCCTTCCGAACTAAACCCGGTCTACATCCTCCGGGCCTGTCAGGTGGAATACACCGACAGGCGCAGAGAGTCCCTAGGTTTTTCGCCTCTAGGTTTAGCCACCGCGAAGACGCCTCCTTCGAACTAAACCCGGTCTACATCCTCCGGCCTGTCAGTGGAATACGCCCGGCAGTGCGCCGGGTAGGGGGCTAGTGGTTGGTTTTTCGCTAACTCCGGCGGACTTGGGCGTTCGCGATTTAAGCAAGCTCGTGCATCAAAGATGGCGGATCTCGGCACCAGGATATCGCGGGCGAAGCGACGACCGAGGCGCCTCGGCCATCGCGCGGCCGAGAACCGCTTTGCCCGCCGCATGGCGGCGGCGCTTGCTCCCGAAGCGATGGAGCGTACCGTGCGTCGAGGGTAGCCATGGAACGGCCACCCCGCCCGAACTTGCACGCCGTGCTTTCTCGACCACCCTCCGGTGGAGTTCGCAGAGATTCCCGACTACTCGTGGTCGCGAAGCATTCTTGGCCTCGTTGATGCGCCCAACTCCGGGTAGGGCTCCACAGCTAGTCAGTACCGATCGTACCTTGACGCCTAAAAGCGCAGTAGGCGCTCTCAGCCTCCACCGCCGACGACAAAGGCCACGGCGGGGGGCAGGGTCCAAGAAGGGCACGCAATCTGGTCCGGTTCCTCGAGGAACTGTGGGACCTCCGCTCACCTTGATGAGCCCACGGCAACACAGTGATGACCTCCGTGGTCGCCGCCGCCACCCGGACCAAGAGCTGCCATGGTAAGGTGTGGCGGTGACAATGAGAGTCCCTCATGGCTCTCATCCTCGAACAGGGAGGTCCGCTCTTCGGCTCTGGCGAAGCCGGCCTCGCGCCCCATGCGCGGTCTCCGGACCGGCCTCCGACGAGCGGCTCGGCTCCTCTACTGGCGTCAGGTGCCAGTTTTCTCCCGCCACGTGGCCATGCGTGGCATGGCAGACGAGTTCGCCCGCGGCCATAGAAAAGTATGACGGCACTACCAACCCGGAGGAGTTTCTCCAAATCTACACGACGATGGTGTGGGCAATTGGCGGATCTGAAAAGGTCATGGCCAACTACCTCCCACACCACGACGGGTTACGCCCGCTCTGGTACGCTAAATCTCCGAGGGTCGGTGCACTCGTGGGGAATGTTGTCGCGACATCTTTGTCGCCAATTTTCGAGGCTCTTCGCAGCCCGTGTGGAGGATGACCTCCACACTCGGAGCAAGAGAAGGGGAGTCGCCACGACTTCATCCGGCGATTCACATCGCCGCCAACACAATCCCCACATCTCAACAATCGGTCGTCATCGCCTTGAGGGGCGACGCGATCGCAAGATGAAGGAGAAGATGGCCACCTGTACCATCGCTCCACCTCCGAAGTTCTTCTCCTCGCACATAAGTGTGCGCGGCCGCGAGGCGAGGGGCGGCCTACCGCCCCAAGGGTAGCCATAGCAAGGACGAGGCCGACCTCGAAGGGTTCCGGCCGCCTAGCAAGAAGGCGCGGAGCGCCGAGGCGGAGAGACCAGGCGGGTCTTGCCGCCGAGCGCGCTAAGCGCAACGATGAGGACGACCTCGCCCGAAGAAGCGCCGCCGTGATCGGCGGGGACGATCGTCGTGACCGGCGTGATAGCCGCCGCGACCGGCGCGATGACCGCCGCGGTCGCAAAGACGACCGCCGCGAGCAAAAGGAGGGCGAGCCCTACTGCCCAATACATAAAACCAATACCCATGACCTAGACAACTGTCGGGTCGTGGACAGAATGGTGGAGAAGCGGCTCAAGGAACGCCGCCCGACGATGATCAAGATGAAGATCCTCCGCCGCCTTCCAAATAGCCGATCATCTGCGGGCCTACATCCACGGCGGGTCGTCCACCTTCTCCTCCAATGCCGCCTATAAACGGCTAAGGAGGGAGGTGTGCGCCACCACATCGAGCTCGGGAACGGGTCGGATGCTGAAGTGGTCAGAGCAGTCGCTCACCTTCGGTCGGGCCGACCACCCTGAAGGCGCCACCGGCCTGGGGCATCTCCCGGTCGTGGTGTCGCCCACCATCCGGAACGTGCGGCTAGGCCGCGTGCTGGTGGACGGAGGGAGCTCTGTCAACCTCTTGTCCTCCTCAGCGTTCCTGGCGCTCCAGATTCCGCGGCAGGATCTGCGCCCATCTCTGCCCCTTTTCGGGGTGGACCCAGAATCCAGCCTGATGCCCCTCGGCCAGGTGTGTCTCCCTGTCACCTTCGGGGACGAAGGCAACTACCGCACCGAGATGGTGAATTTTGAGGTCGCCGACTTCGACCTCCCTTACAATGCCTTGCTTGGCCGGCCGGCGTTGGCCAAGTTCATGGCGGCAACCCACTATGCGTACTTAGTGGTGAAGATGCCAGGGCCGGCAGGCCCCATTGTGATCCGGGTGGATAAAGCCGAAGCCTTGCGCTGTCACAAACATGCGCCGAGCCGTCTCGGTGCACACTGTGTCGGTATGCGCGAGAGACGCTTCCTCTGGAGCCCTCAGTTCCGGGAGCGCCTCACCCGGCTCCGCCGGTGAGGTTAAGGTGGTCGCCCTGAGTGAGGGCGAGCCCCGATGGACCGTCAATATTGGCGCCAACCTCAGCGCCAAATAGGAAGACGCGCTTGTCACCTTCCTCCGATCCAATTTTGGCGTGTTAAGCTGGCAACCGTCCGACATGGTGGGTCCCTAGGGAGGTGATTGAGCACCGATTAACGCCTCCGAGGCGTCGCGGTCCGGCTGAAGGTCCGGAGGCAGCGCCGAGCGTCGAGAAGCCATTCGGAGGAGGTAGAGAAGGCTGGCTGGGCGCGGGGTCATCGAGAGAAGTCTCTCATCCCGAGTGGCTTGCCAACCCGTGCTTTCGCTAAGAAGTCCAACGGAGGTGGCGCGTGTGTCGACTTCACCGACCTCAACAGAGCCTCGCCTGAGGACCCTTATTTCGCCATGCGGGTCGATCTCATCGTTGACTCCACGTAGGGTGCGAATCAACAGCTTCTGGACGCCACTCCGGGTACCACCAGATTAGCATGGCACCAAGATGAAGAGAAGATCATGGTTTGTAACCCCTTACGGTGTTTTTGTTATGTAAGGATGGCCTTTGGTTTAAAGAATGCTTTGGTTCCACTTACCAGCGTGCCATGCACATTACCTTCCGCCCCAGATAGGGCGAAATCTTGAAGTATACGTTGATGATTTAGTCGTGAAAGTCAAGAGGAGTGAAGAAGCGATCCGAGACCGAGGAAACCTTTGCTAACCTCCGGATGAATTGTCTCAAGCTCAACCCGAAAAATCGTGTTCGTGTGCCCTCCAAGCAAGTCTTTGGGCTTCGGTGTCCAACCGGCATTGAAGCCAACCACGACAAGATATCGACCATCGAGCACATGAAGCCGCCAAGATCGACTCAAACAAGTCCAATGCGGCGGTCGCTGGCCTCCACGGGCGAATTCATTGCGGTTGGGAGAGAAAAGCTTGCCTCTTTAAGATCTTTGAAGAAGACAAACCATTTCGAGTGGACTGAAGAAGCCCAGAAGGCGTTTGAGGAATTGAAGCGGTACCTCTCCTCTCCCCCGGTGCTGGTTTCCCAGTCACCGGGTGAGCCGTTGCTCTTGTACATAGCTGCCACCCCCGAGGTGGTGAGCGCGGTGATCTTGATTGCGGAGAGGGAAGGCGTCCAAAGGCGGTGTACTACATCGACAGAAGTCTTTGCATGAAGCGAGACCCGTAGACCGCAGCTCGAGATGTCTTTGTCGCACTGGTGGCGTCTGAAGTCGCGCCATTACTTCCAAGGGCGGGAAATTACCGTGGTCACGGCCTACCCTCTGCGGGAGATCCTCCACAATCGAGAAGCTGAGGGCCGGATTGCAAAATGGGCGGTGGAATTGGGGGAATTCAACCTCAAATTTGTACCCCGCACCGCCATCAAAAGTCGGTCAGCGGAGTTCGCTTGCAGTGGACTCCGCCACTCAGAGTCGAAGATGCCCTGCGCCTCTCCCTAGACCTTGTTCTTTGATGGTTCCTTGAGTTAGAAGGCGCTGGGCAGGGTCGTCCTGGTCTCCCCGACCAGGGACGTCCTCCAGTACGTGGTCGCCCTCGAGTTCAAGGCCACAAACAATATAGCTGAGTACGAGGGCCTGCTGGCAGGTTGCTTGATCGCTTGCATTGGGCATTCGGCGTCTCTAAGTCAAGGAGACTCCTGTCTGGTCATCAATCAAGCGGAAGGAGTTCCAATGTTCGACCCCACCATGGCAGCAGACCAAGGAGGTCCCAAAATGGGCGTCATTTTGAAGGATTGGGATATATCCATATCCCCGGCGTGATAACCACCTTGGCGACGGCTTTTCGCAGCTCAAGCGTCATCAAGGGCTCTGTTCGGTCCGGAGTCTTGAAGAAAGGCTATCGCGACCGTCCCATCGCGCCCCTAATTCGGTGGGGACGATGGTGTCATTGTCGCGGCCCCGATTCGAGTGGGGACGACGGCAAAACCGTTGTGGCCTCCGGCTCAGCGGGAAGGCGGTGCATTGGCCATGGCCCCCGCCCGGGAAAGACATCGTGCCGCCTCGGCCCCTGTGTCAGGAGGAAGATGGCGGTCGCCAACGCAACGCCAGAAAAGTCGGCCCATGAGTACCCGGCGAAAGCACCGAAGTGGTCGCCACGCTTGCGGGAAGATCGTGGATGGATCCTATCCTAGCCTTCTGCGTGACCAAGTGATCCCGGCGATGATGCCTCGGTGAGAAGATTGCACGTAAGGCCAAGTGCTATACCCTGGTAGGTGGGGACCTATATCGCCAGGGCAGAAACGGGGTTCTACTGAAGTGCATCACTCGGGAAGAGGGGAGCAATCTGCTCTCTGATATCCATGGGGGCGTGTGCGGGAGCCATATGTCCGACTGAACGCTAGTTGGAAAAGCGTTCGTCAAGATTTTATTGGCCTCTCGCCCTCCAGGATGCTTATGGTTGGTGAGGACGTCTGGCTTGTCGGTTCTTCGTCGAGCAAACCCACCGACCCAAGCTCTGCAGACCATCCGCTCTCTTGGCCGTTTATGGTGCGGGTCGATATCCTGGCCCGTTCACATGCCACGAGAACTTCACCCACCTCTTCGCCGCCATCGATAAGTTTACGAAATGGGTCGAGGCGGCGGTCGCATGCCATCACGGCCGCCGCCATCAAGTTTATCGCGGGATCTTCACCCGCTTTGGAGTCGCCAATCGCATCATCACCGATAACGGAACCCAATTCACCGGTCGGCTTTCACGGAGTTACGTGATGAAATGGGCACCAAGGTATGCTTTGCTTTGGCCCATCCCATGAGCAACGGCAGCAGAACGCGCAACGCTACTGGTGTTTGAAGGGCCTCAAGACAAGAGCATTTGATCGGCTCCACAAAAGGGCGCGCATGGTGGACGGAAGAACTCCGGCCGTCTTGTGGTCGCTCCGTACCACGCCTGACCGGGCCAGGCGAGACGCCTTTCTTCTACGTGTCGGGCAGAGGTCGTTTCCCCTCCGAGTCGCTCCGGTTCCCCACGCGTCTCGGTGTTCAACGAAGAAGACCAAGAGGATCTCCGTGAAAGATGTCAACCTTTGGAGGAGGTGCGGGATCGTCTTGCCCTCCGCCGCCCGCTACCAAAGTCTCAGCGGTACCACGCCACCCGGTCTCTAAGAGGACAGGCGATGGCGACTGGTCTTCTTGCAATTGACGCATCTTGGGTTGCACAAACTGTCTCCCCGATGGGAGGGCCCCTTCAAGGTGGTTTCAGTATCTCGGCCCGGCGGTTAGGTTGGCCAATGAGGGGCGAAGAGTCGATTTAATTCCTATAACATAGAGTTGTTATGAAATTCTATCCTTGAAGGAATTAGGTACCCATTGCCGCTTTGGTCACCATGAGGTAAGACTCTTCCTCTACCGGTTGGCGGCTTCTGGCGGTTAGTGAAGTTGTTGCTCAGAAGGCTTTCAATTTACTATTGTTGTCCTTTCTATGCCCTTAGTGGCAAGTTCCTTGCACGGATGTCGCTGGTCCGTGTGTTTGCTAATTCCTTGGTGATCTATAAGAGTCACCGGTGCTCGTGTCCCAAGACAGGACTCCGCGACTTTCGTGAGGGCGGGCCGATGCGGTGCTCAAGCGCTGCCGCGACGCCTCGGGTTGGCTCCTGGCAGCACCGGTTGTCACCATGAAAGCACCGTTAGTCTAGCACCCTCACAGAAACCCGCCGCTTTGACACACAAAGACCGTGGTTCGATCTCCAAAAATCGCAAGGACTTAGAAATCAAAAAGGGGACGGGGCTCACTCCGTATGGGACCTATATCATTCGGTTTTTCTTGCATATGCCTACTGCTCATTAGTAGTTGTGCCCCAAACCTTCTTCGTGGTCGCCAGGCTCGGGGCTGGTCGCCCGACGCCTTCGTGGTCGCCTAAGCTTCTTGAGATCGCCCGAGCTCGGGGTCGGTCGCCCAGTTCTTCGTGGTCGCCAGACGCTTGGGGCCGGTCGCCAAAGAATATAAAAAGCAAGATAAGTGCCTCATACCGCCGACCGCCTTCGTTACGCACGCTTAAGATGGGTCGTTTCGCGTAATTATCACAAGGGCCAAAATTAACGGCCCTCATGATCCAAGCAAGTGTGCTAAAAGCGTTAACGTTTGGCGCGGCCGAGTAACCGGAGCGCAAGTTAGGCGTGGTACAAGACGGCTCAGACGCCTCGGGTTGGCTCTCTGAAGCACCACCGTTGTCACCGTCGAAAGTATCGCGGCCTAAATACACTTCCGAAAACTTGTTGCCTTGCCACGCCACGTTGCGGACGCCGAGCGACCATCGGGCCCGAGCTCGAAAAGTTTGAACCAAGTGACAATCCCGCGCATAAACCAAACCCTATGACCGAACTGCGTCTAGTGTTTCCTGCCGGACTCAAGGTTGTTTTTTACCTAAGTCCCACATGACTTGTGTGATCTTTACTTGTGTTTCCAGCAAACACGCCGCAATCATCGGCGAACTCGTGGATGCTGCCCTAACCTAAGCGTTCCTCAGTCTTTCGAGCTAAGTTAAAAGGCTGGCCGCTTAATGGTTTAATCTAACAAACTTGATCACACAAAATGAAAGAACATGCAAAATAGCACTAAACCCAGAAATATCTGATCTGCTAAATATCACTTAAGTGTTTTTACAGGCAGGTAAACCAAGCAAAAGACGGAAAAGCAAAATGATCCAAGGAGTCGCCACTTCCTTCACTCGTCGCCAATGTCGATAAATCGCCGCGTCGCCTTCCACGGCCAGCGGGGTGGAGACATCCATGACCGGTTGCTCAACTTGCAAAGATCCGGCCACGTGCTTTCGGCGCACGCACGCACTCGCTCGCCGCGCGCGTCTCCTCAATTCCACTGTCACCACGCTAAGGATCAAGGGCGTCGCGGTAACCCAGCCCAAAGAGATAGCGTGTAGGTCGCGGTCATGATCGCGACCTCTCGACCTTCTCTGGTGGAGCGAGCGGCTAGGGCTTCGGGCAGTCCCCGGAGCGCCTCGGCGGCCTGGTTGGTCGCGTGGCGACCAGCGGCATGAGTCCTCCAATGGCGCGTTGAGGTCACACCCAAAGGCTCGAGCACCTCTTCGTGCGCTGGAAGGCCTTCTTGAGCATGACAGACAGGGTTGCGCCCAGACGGAAGGACTCCACCTCCGAGGTCTTGGCATTGCTCTCGCCCTCTGCGCCGATCCTTGGCTTTTCGCCCGCGTCGCATGGCGGCGTCGGTTCTCTCTGCGCCAATCGTCGTCTCCGCGCGTCTCGCCTCACCCGCTCATTGCGGCTCGCCCTCATCGACACCAATCCCGGCGGTGTCGGCCCGTGCTGGCGGTTGCCGCCAGGCGATGCTCAGCCAGCGTCGTGGTAAGTCGAGCCGAGGTGAAGTGCTCGACGTGGCGTTCGGTGGGGCCAGGGCAGCGGCGAGGCTTCCGGAGGTGCCAGGCTCATCGCCGCCCCTCAGGTGGCGGGCCGGGCATCTGGCGGGGCGATTGGCGCTGGGCGGTGGTGGTGGCGTTCCGCTTTGGCGCGTCTGAGGCCGCCCTTGGCGTGCCCTCGGTGAGACCGCCATCGGGAGTGTGAGGTCACCTTGTTGGGTGGTGGCCTGGCTCCCATGGCGAAAGTTGGCCCATGGCCGCTGAGGCCGCGCCGGAGGAGGTACCGAGCTGGGCGGCCTTGAGGCACCGGCGCCGGGCGAGAAGACGCTCAGCGGCGCTGCTGAGGCGGCGCCACCGGCGATAATCGAGATTGGGGCGCTTATGCGTCAGCCGCGAGGGATCCGCCACGACGAGCTCGTGGCGGCGGAAGTTGGCCAGCGGCCCACGCTGGCTCTTGGGATCCGGCCCGTGGTGTCCGAGGCGAAGCGATCGCTTGCCCGCGGTCCGATCGGCTGGAGGAGCCGTATCCTCGATCACCGGCGGGCATGGGTCGGCACCACCACGCGGGCCCTGGAGTCCATTGGCGGAAGCGACCACGACCTTAGCGCTCGCGTGCTCCAGTTGGCGGCGGCAGGGCCGCCACGGAAAAAAGTCTTGATCGGAACCGGCCAGATCAAGACGGGCGAGCCATCCGCCTGAGCTGCTCCTCCAAGTTTCCCTTTCGCAATGAACAAAAAGTAGCCGGCTGTGGGTAGGAGACCACAAAAAAAGGGAGCATGTCGCAGAAAAAGTTAAAGAAAGACGAGGACTCACGCCCGCCACGCGTCTTGTGCGCGGCGTGCCGCCGTCAGATATCGCTATGCAGGCGACGCGATGGCGAAGAGGGTCGATCCTCCGCCACGGTCTCGCTACAAATCCAATCAATCCGGCTTCCCGAATCGGAGGACGCGGTCGCCATTGCGCGAGTTCGCTGTCTCGACCGAATTTCCTCGATGGCCTCCGCAGCCCCGGCGGGCACGTTCAAGGCGTCAACGCCGCTATCATCCTTGATGTACAGCCATTCTCTGCGCCATGCCTTCAAGTTGGATCGGGGTTGGAAGGCGATGTAGCGGGAGGCCATCCCGTCCCGAAGCGGAAGTAGCAACTCCCACTATCTCGTTGTCGGAGGCGCCGCAGAGAAAGAAATAGCGGAAGAGTGGCAGATTCGCATCACCCCCATGAACATTTCACGGAGAGGTGTGCGAAGATGGAAAGGAAGATAATGGAGTTGGGGGTGAGGTGAAGATGGTGGATCTCGAGAAGTGAAGGACGGTGAGGAAGAACTCGAGAAAATGGCGGAACCAGTTCCGCCATCATGGCCTGTATGGAGAAAGATTTCGCCGAAGGCACTGTGGCGTCTTGGTCCCCGTCCCGAGGCGGAAGGTGCCCTCCGGCCAGATGGCCATTCTACCCACCGCGGGGAGTCCGCGATGGAGGCCGGGAATGTAGGTGCCATAAGGAAGACGAGGACTTTTGAGCAAGCAGATTGAAGAAGCGTGGTTGGGGTGCGCGAGGAAGAAGAAGGCGAAACCGCTTTGATATGAGATGAACCTATCTATATATGCGCCACTGCACCGACGGTTCGCGAAGAGACAAGATCGTGCGTCGCCTCGGTCCCGAGAAAAATCCGCAGATACGCGGGAGGGGAATCGAGGAGGTCGAACCCTCATGAGTGGTGGCCCCACCCAAGAGCACGCAAAGCATTTAATGAAGGTTCTAAAGTAAGCTTTGATACGCGCTCGAGTATGGCCCCGGCCATCACAACAGATCGCTACTGGGTACCTTCACGCACAAAAGCAATCACACACGGCGGTCAACATGTCGAGTCCACGTGGCGCCGGCGGCAAGTGGGCGAAACACACTCCGCCGCCCGCGGGCGATCCACGTGGCGCCCGGCGAAAGGTGGGCGAAAGACGCTTCGCCGCGGCGGGCCCACGTGGCGCTTCAGGCGAGCAGTGGGCGAAAGACGCTTCGCCGCCGGCGGGCGATCCACGTGGCGCCCGGCGAAAGTGGCGTCGCGCGCCGCCGCCGGGCGGCAATCCACGTGGCGCCCGGCGGCGTGGGCGTCGGCGCCTGCCGCTTCGCCCGGCAGGCAATCGTGGCGCCTGGCGGCGGTGGCGGGCGAGACGCTTCGCCGCCTTTGGCGGCCCACGTGGCACACGGCGAGCGGCAGTGGGCAAGCACGCTCGCTGCCGGGCACTTACGTGGCACCCGGCGAAAGGTGGGCGAGACGCTTCGCCGCTCGCCCGGCCGGCGTCCCACGTGGCACACGGCGAAGCAGTGGCGAGGACGCCTCGCTTCGCCCGCCGCAAGGCAAAAAGGTGATTCGAGGTGGTTTCACCCAAGGCTCTTCCTCGATCGTCTTGCTTCGACGACAGACAGCGTGTCGACTACAAACCGCGAGGATTTCGCTATAAGCCCATTCCTCTGACGCCTCACCAACTCCGTCTCGAAAGGGTCACATCCCGGCGACGGCGAAGCGGTTAAGCGTCGGCATTTAATGAGGCCGAGGAACGGACAAAGACAGAAGGAGTAATAAATGTATAAGGATCAAGATGATGACCTCCCTTTACCTACTGCTAGCCCGCCTATATAAGGGCCTCCTTGCATGGGAAAAAGGGGGGACTGCATTCGAGAGGAAAGAACTGTAACTCAAGAGCTTTGTATTAGCTTCACACCCTCTCTAAACAATCTAGCAGGAAGTAAGGCTATTACCCGAGGCAAAGGGGGCCTGAACCTTGGAAAATATCTTGGTGTCATCCATAGTTCATAGACGCTGGAATCCTTCGCGTAGGAGTCCCTAGGGTTTTTCGCCCTCTAGGTTTAGCCAGCCGTGAAGACGCCCTCCTTCCGAACTAAACCCGGTCTACATCCTCCGGGCCTGTCAGGTGGAATACGCCGACACCTGCCCCTAACCAAACTACACCTATCAGGCCCTCAAGGCTGGCTGACATATATACATCAATTCATATACTACCAAAAATAGAAGCTATTACTAATGCGGTACACAACTTTTGCATTTGAAGATTCAAGAAAACCTCATATTACGTACCAACGAGTCCTTAAGCCGATGAACGTGGTAGATTTTATTATCTCCCTTGTTGTAGGCCGGCTTTGTATCTTGTAACGGTGTTATGATTACTAACAATCACAGCAACATGAAGTTGAACGTTAATGATCTCCTGATCGATGAGGGCATTCCTTCAACTACACCGATATCATTTTCACCATCTTCTTTCATTGTTCCTGCTGAGGCTCTAAACACGTTTCAAGGGCTAATAGCACAATCACGTGCTAAGAAACTAGCTCAAAATGTTGCTTTGTTTTTAATTGACCATAACTTAACTTTCAATGAGAATTGAATGTTTCCTTTTGCAATTACTTTTTATGTGTCTCAGATATAGAAGTGTTGTGTTGGAACATGGTGTGTCTAGAGGAGAGGGAGGACATACACTAAAAGAAGACAATACGAACATTACTAGAACTGGGAGATACGCGAGAGCGCTTAGAGGTGTGGATCAAGCCACATGGATGACTTCATTCCATATGGCCCCATGCAGTTCTATGCAGAAAAGGAGGAAAGGAAAGAACCAAGAGAGAAGAAAAGGAAAATCAGGAAAGGAAGTTGAGATTTTAGCAACTTTCAAAGAGATCACTATGACTCAGCAAAGAAGAGATTTCAGCAATCTTCAAGAAAGGATCACTTGACAAGGTGTGGTAGCTGTTCATGCACCATCACCTATATATATATATATATATAGGAAAATGGTTGTATCTTCCACCATAGTATGATACCTCTTTATTTTTTCTCTAAATTAGTGATTCTACAAAAAATTTCATCAAAGTGCATATGTTTATATATTCTTTTCATATGTAAAAGTGTATATAGCAAAAATAGCTGATAAATTTTTTCAACCATGTCACCATCTTAGAATCATTATATATATCGAAAGTGATAAAAAGTATATATTTCATTTAAGTATATATATATATATACTTCCATATATATATATATATACTCTATCTGTTATAAACAGAACCACATATTTTCAGATTAATTAAACATATATATAATCTTCATTCTATGGCTTGTGTTCTAATTAATTTATCCTCGTCGTTCTTGGAACTTGTTGGAGGTGATTTCAAGAGAAGTACGCGTGGTAAAAAAGTGTTGTTGGCTGAGAGAGCAAGCAAGCGGTTATATAGCGCCAGCGTCTATCAGGGTTTCCGGATCGAGCCATCATCATTTGTCATACGTGACATGGAACTCCCCATCCATCCCCTCTGATGCGGGGGACCCACGCTTGGACAAATCAAAACTTTTTTCTTTATCATAAAGACTCAGAGTAACAAGCGTGATACGGAGCGGAGGGCTAGGGCTATATATACGAACCAATTACCAATACCAGCAGTCAAGCGAGGCTGGCCATCCCAACTTGTCGTGTACGTTCGTTTAAGCGTCGTATCGTAGCAGCGTAACATTGAAAGGAAGCCTCACTCGACTCGAGCCATTTAAAAGCCCGGCCGGCGAGAACCCAAACCGCACCAGGATCTTGGGATCTCCCTCTCGATCTTCCCACCAAATCAGTCGATCGATCTCGCCGGATGGCGGGGTCATCCGCGCTCTGGACGGCGCGCCACGGCTGCAAGCAGGACCTGCACGCCCGCCGGCTCCCGCAGCAGAGGGGGCGGCGGGGGAGCCTTCCTTCCAAATGGGGACGCGCCTTCGCGAGCCTCGTGGCCACCGCGCCGGCGAGGACGACGGCGTCGGAGAAGGCCGTCTACGAGGTGGTGCTGCGGCAGGCCGCGCTGGTGGAGGACGGGAGGAAGGTGGCGCCGCGACCGCGGTGGGCTGGGGAGGGGGAGCTGCTCGGGTGGGGCCTCCTCGGCGACGCCTACGACCGCTGCGGCGAGGTCTGCGCCGAGTACGCCAAGACCTTCTACCTAGGTGGGTCCCTGCTGCTTCTTCATACCATCGGTTCACTTCAATATCTCGCAGCTAGCACAGGCGGACTGCAAGCGATACCATTTCATTTTGCGACCTCTATCCGGCCAGTAGGACCAGTACTAGTGTACGTATCATTTCATTTACATTCTTTCTTCTTCTTCTTCAGTAGAAAGACTTGATTAAATCGAATACGTACGTACATGCGTATCAAATTCCAATAGTACGTAACTAATTATGCCTCTTTAAGATTTTGACATATTTGTTTCTTTAGGATTGCAAGAGGTATTAGGGTAAAAATCCTCGAATAAAAGAAAAACTCTGAACACTTTTAAATTTCTACAACGCAGAAAATATTCCTACTGTCTGTGCCTAACCAGCTCTGGAACTCTCTTGGCTCTCTAAACAACACCTGTACATGTATATACAAATATTTGCCGGCAAACTTCGGTACCCGGTTGGTAAGATAATGCACGTGGGTGCTGGGTGCTATCCGAAGAAAATAATCAACATGTCAGTGCTATGCGGTGGACTTAAGAATTTTTTTAAAATAATACAATTTTAAGTAATTTTACAAAAAATACACCGATTTATATAGCTAAATGAATTGGTGATAGAAGATCTGTCACCAAATAACTTAGTGACAAGCCTTCCGTCGCCAAATAAATTAGCGACAGGCCTTTCGTCACCAAATAAATTGGTGACAAGGCTCTATCGCCAAAATAGAAGCCTCAGCCTATCGACTAAATGAATCCGTGACAAAACAATCCGTCGGCCAATTCAATCATTGACTAAACAGACATCAATTGGTGACAGAAGCTTCTGTTGCCAATTCAATTAGCGATAGAGGTATTTTTATTTTTTAGGATATTATTTTTGTAAAATTATTTTAAAAATGTATTATTTTAAAAATCGTGGAATCATGGTGGGCTAGTAGCAATTTATAGCTTTCTTGAACAGTGTCATGGCCAGGGCTAGATCGGTTGGTGGGGCTGAGCTGGTGTGTGATTTAATCCTATAGCCTTTTAGTTTTTTTTAATCTCATTTTGCGTCTCTGTTTCCACTTGGATACCTGACCTTCTAAGAAATCATTTTCTATTGCTATGTGCCTACAACTAGCGGTAGCTTCATGGTTAATGCTAAGAATTGCTTCCTACAGTGGACTTTTACCATCTTTAACTTACGGTTTTTTTGCATCGATTTATCTTTCAGGCACACAGCTTATGACTCCTGAAAGGCGCAAAGCTGTTTGGGCAATCTATGGTGGGGTTGAGTTGCATATTCACTGATTACTATCACACTTGTGAAAATTAAGCTGACAGTTATTGTCCATGACCTTATTAACTCTTATGTAATGTTGTTTTTTACCCTTTTGCAGTATGGTGCAGAAGAACTGATGAGCTAGTGGATGGTCCTAACTCATCTTACATTACACCGAAGGCACTTGATCGATGGGAGAAGAAATTAGAAGATCTCTTTGAAGGCCGCCCATATGATTTGTACGATGCAGCCCTCTCAGACACAGTGTCAAGGTTTCCGGTAGACATCCAGGTAAAACGACCGATACGTTAATGTAGCATGCCTGAAATGCTATTTAGAGTTGCTAAATTGAATTATTATTTTTCATGCGTTTTTTCTCATGTTTCTGCAATCATAATTTCTTTTCTTTACAGCCATTCAAGGATATGATTGAAGGAATGAGGCTTGACCTGTGGAAATCGAGGTACAGGAGCTTTGATGAGCTCTACCTCTACTGCTACTACGTCGCTGGCACGGTTGGTCTCATGACAGTACCGGTGATGGGCATTGCCCCGGACTCCAAGGCCTCAGCTGAGAGTGTGTACGATGCTGCACTAGCTCTTGGGATTGCCAACCAGCTAACAAATATTCTCAGAGATGTAGGCGAAGAGTAAGTACCCATTTGTTTACCACCACCAAGCATATTCTTGGCTGAGTAAATTGTGGACTTGGACCTGTTATAGATGTATTTTGGCACCCAATATAGTTTGCATCAAACAACTGTGCTTTAAAATCTAGGCTAGGATGTACAAATCGGATGTTTTGGACATTAAAATTTAAACTGCAAATAGGTTTACTGTATGTTACTCTCAGTCTCTTTGTCAGCAAGGAACAGGTTAACTCCTCGCTATTCAATTTTTCGTATTGTTTTTTTTTGCTTGATTGTAATGTGATGTGTTTGTTGTGGATGGAATTTCAGCGCAAGGAGGGGGAGAATATACCTTCCAATGGATGAATTGGCACAGGCAGGTCTGACAGAAGAGGATATATTCAGAGGGAAAGTGACCGATAAATGGAGGAGGTTCATGAAGGGCCAAATCCAGCGTGCCAGGTTGTTCTTTGATGAGGCCGAGAAGGGTGTCCCCCATCTAGACTCTGCGAGCAGATGGCCGGTATGAGAGGCTAGAAATTAAATTCAGCATTTTGATATTGTATCAACAAAATCGAAAATTTCCAGTGAAGTGGTGCTTTATAAGCCTCGATATATTTACCATTTGTATGATTTTTTTCCCGCAGGTTCTAGCATCTTTGTGGCTGTACAGGCAGATCCTGGATGCCATTGAGGCGAATGACTACAACAATTTCACCAAGCGCGCGTACGTAGGCAAGGCAAAGAAGCTCTTGTCGTTACCGGTTGCATATGCAAGAGCAGCTGTTGCATCATGAACGCTCCCTAGATCAGATGTTTTTTTCAGTCCTCATTTTTTTTCCTTTGATTTTGCACGATTTCGTGGCTGTTGTATATAGTCAGCTGCCCGTATGCCATAAGCCTGTCACAGATTTCATTTGAAGGGACTGATTTGAGGTCCCACAATATTCAGCTCTTCCCGACCGACCTTTGTACGCTTAATCCGGTGTAGTATCCTGCACCTTGTACTCTTCTAGTCTTCTCTTTCTAATATAATCTGCAGCGATGCTGCCTTTCATATATATATATATATATATATAGGAAAATGGTTCTATACTCTTGGGAGTATGTACTCCCACCTTCAATATACTGCTTAAATGATATTATTATACCTCTTCATCCTTTTGAGTATATTCTAACACTGATTATAAGATACTCCAAAGTGAGTTCCACAAAAAATTTCATCAAAGTCCACCCTTTATAACATAATTTGTTTATATATTCTTTTCATATATGTAAAAGTGTATATAGCAAAAAAATATAGGGTTCCCATGATTTTTTTCAACCATGTCACATTAGAGTATCTTAGAATCATTATTGGAGTATATCGAAAATGATAAAGAAGTATAATACTTTCATTTAAGTGGTATATTGAAGGTGGGAGTATGTACTCCCGAGAGTACGGAAAATGTTTCCTATATATATACACACACACACAAATATATATATATATATAGTGTGATGTTACAAATACAAGAACATCAATCTTGAAGAATCCACCTGTGCAAGTTCTCGTCTTCACTTTGATATCAAAATTATAGGATATCTGTGACCTTAACAAATTGAATGCATGATTAAAAAATAAAACTTAGGGCACACATAAAAAAGGAGTATGTCCAAAAAATCTCCAGATTCACCTCGAGAATCTGTAATACCACCTAAATGATTTAGCTTCACCAGATTCATGAATACCCTCCGTCACACGGAGATACCCCATGAGTACATTAAGAGTGTTTAGATAGATCATCTTGTTTACATTTTAGACCAAAATATAAACTTAATTCATTTTATTTTAGCCTACAAGTTTGATTCTCGTCTTACAGAGAAAAATTCAATCAGGCTCTACCTTAACAGAATGCACCTTAAACTTCTAGCTGATTGCAGCTCCTGACGTGGCATCTGTACTATATGGATAGTTGTCTTTCAGATATATGTATAGTCAAACTTAATATCTTTTTAAATATTTAAATTAGATACATTAAAATCATATAGGTAGATTTATATCGAAAAGTACTTTCATAATATCATAATTTTATTGGGTTTTATGAATATGTTATAATAGAATTTAGTGGTCAAAATTGTGTTTTGAAGACCACATCGATGTCCAAAATGACAGTTATTTGTAATACGAGGGAATAGTAAGATCTGTTTGGTAGAGCTCCAGATCCTAGCTCCACTTGAGATCTAAAACTTGTAGGCTAAAATAAAGTGTATTAAGTTTATATTTTAGTTTAAAATGTAAACAAGATGATCCACCTAAACACTCGGGTGTGTTTGGTAGAGCTCTAGCTCTACTAGATCCGTGGAGCTGGAGCTGTGAGTACATTAAGGGCCTGTTTGGTAGAACTCCAGATCCCAGTTTCACCTGAGATCTGAAACTTATATGCTGAAATAAAGTGAATTAAGTTTATATTTTTGATCTAAGATGTAAACAAAATGATCCATCTAAACACTCTTAATGTACTCATAGCTCCAGCTCCACGGATCCGGTGGAGCTAATAATACCCAGTTCCACCAGATCTACAGATCTGATGAAGCTAAGGCTGTGTTTGGTAGAGCTCCAGATCCTAACTCCAGCTCAGAGCTGAAACTTATAGGCTAAAATAAAGTGAATTAAGTTTATAATTTTAGTCTAAAATGTAAACAAGATGATCTACCTAAATACTCTTAATGTACCCACAGCTCCAGCTCCACAAATTTACGGGCTAGAAATACCTGCTCCACCAACTCCTGATTTTGGTGGAGCTGAATATCCCAAACACCCCTAAAGGTGTGTTTGGTGCACTCAACTCCACTAATTTCACCAGATCTATAGAGCTGGAGCTGTTGATACATTAAGAGTATTTAGATAGGTCATCTTGTTTACATTTTAGACTATAAATATAAACTTAATTCACTTTATTTTAGCCTACAAATTTCAGATCTCAGGTGGAATTGGGATCTAGAGCTATACCAAATAGGGTCTAAGAGTGTTTAGATGGATCATCTTTACATTTTAGACCAAAAGTATAAATTTAATTTACTTTATTTTAGCCTACAAGTTTTATATCTCAAGTGAAGCTGGGATCTGAAGCTCTACCAAATAGACTCTTAATGTACTAACAGCTCTAACTCCATAGATCTAGTAGAGTCAGAAATACCCAGTTAAAACTGTACTAAACACACCATAAACTTATGACAACCAAAGGTCAGAAGTAGAACAAAAAATGCTCATCTATAAACCGGCCTTAAGCTTAAAATTGCTGAGCCGAGCGTGCTCATCTAGAATCGAGTCCTACAGCACCTAAAGTATGTTCGGCCACTTGCATGACTCGTATCAATGGGTGCAGTTTTGGATCTGTTTGGGAGCAGGGTCGACGACGACACATGCAGGCGAGAGATGCATGCAGCCGCGCATTAAATCCGCCCACCATCCCAATTCCAATGGCACAGCTATTTTTTTTTAAGATCTGGCCCGCCTACACGGCTCAGTTAGAAGGCCCATTAGTAATTAAGGGCCCATTTGTTGGTGAAGGCTTCTAGCCTCAAATCAATCAAGCCCATCCCAAACCCGACACCACCGCTCACTCCGCTGCCGAGCCTAAACATTTCAAAACCCTCGTCTCCGGCGGAGGCGGCGCCATGAACGTGTTCGCGGGGGTCGTCGGCGGCGCGGCAGCCAAGGACGCGGGATCCGTCGGCGCCGGCGTAGGCGGGGCGCTGCTGGAGCTGACGCCGCACAAGATGGCGGTGTGCCACCTCGTGCAGGTATTCGCGCCGCCGGCGCAGGCGGGGCCGCCGGGCTGCCGTTCCCCTTCGAATCCGTTGCCCACCACAACCGCCTCGGCCTCTTCCTCTTCGCTCTCACCCGCGTGCGTACGCTTCCCCTTGAGATGCCACTCCTAGTCTTTTCGCTGTTGTTCCATTGGTGCTGTGATATTGTGTTTTGGATTGGGCGCAGTTTGCTCTTAAGCATGAGGAAATTAGCATTATCGTTTTATCTAAACCCCGTTGATATACTAATTGGCATTGAAATTGACCGCCGGCTACTTAATCTCTGAGAATGGATGATCCATTTAGTGTCGACCCCCAAAAAAAAAAGAGTAGTGATCCCATATCCGGTATTAAGTAAAGCATAAGTTGTTCGTGAATTTACTCAATATTGTACAATATCGCAATTGTCAGTCTTCCATAGTGTTTGTTTGAATATCCGGTTTATTTTGTATGCTAAACTTGACAGCTGATTTAACCATATTACCATTATTGCTTTGCAATTGCACCTTTGTCAATATATTCAGTTTGAACTTGGCTCGAGAGAGTGGTCGTCAGTACACTTATTATTGACCAACTGCACGCAAGTCATCCGCTCATTTTGACATTTTCATGGTGATATGTTGCGACAGATGCACACTTGTGGTCATGTGTGTATTACATTGTAACTGCCATTTTCTTGTCTCTCCAAGCGATCATTGCCATTCAGTACACTCAGACATGTCCTCACCTGTTCTTCTTGTAGTCATGCGAGGATTTTCTGGAACCTCCACTGGAAGAGCTTTTAAGGCAGTTGAAGGCGGTAGATGATTTAGTTAATGGTTGGCTCTGTGAGCATCTGACAAGTACCCTGTCAGCTCTTACCTCACCAGATGATTTGTTCAACTTTTTCGATAAGCTACGAGGTGAGATTCACAGTATGGATGGATGTTTTTGAGTCCTTGGTATTTCACACTTCCAAAAAATAGACAGCTTACCCTGCAATGATTTTTGCCAGGCGTGCTCACTACATCGGAAGGTGCAAACGTGGAAGACACATTTCTAGATCCAAATAGCCAGCTTGGAGTTTTCCTTCGTTGCTGCATACTTGCCTTCAATTCAATGACTTTCGAGGTGCTACAAGTTGAACAATGCATTCATAACCTTTTCTCGTTAGCGTTTTTGTGTCTGTTTCTTTTCTTATTTAGGGTACTAAGTGTGTTTGCTGAAAATTCCTGTAGGGTGTCTGCCACCTGTTGTCTAATCTTGTGGTGTATTGTAGCTCCACTGACACTTCATATGACTTGGCAGAAGATGAGGACTTTAACAGTGAAATAGAAATGAGCAACTTGATGGATGCAGATATGGGCATTAGAGCTGGCATATTTGACAAATACAGTCAAGGTTATGCTGCTGAGAACCATATGGGGGAGAGCTCTTCATCTCTAGTTCACGCACCGATCTCACTCCATGATTTTGATGAAGGTAAATCCAAACACTAAATCCATAACCTATTGTTCCTTTGATTTTAATGGGATTGTGGAATTATTTTGAAAGATGCCAAACAAGAACAAATAGAAGGCACACCAGGGTTTCAGAATCTCCCACCATCAATAAAAAAGAATGTTATGAGCATGGCATCAGAGAAGAATAGATATCTCAACATTTGGTATTTAATCAGTTTCTTTTTGTGCTATCATCTGGGATCATGAAAGGATTAATTCCTTATATGCCACTGGAATTTGGGAAACCCTGAATGCGTCACTAACATGTGGACTTATTGCTTACATGTCAGTAAGACAATGAGTGACATATAAAGGATGAGGCAAACTTTTAGTGGCATATAAGGAATTTCCCCATCATGAAAAGGGCTATGCACTACTTTAATGGCTATTGTCCTATTGAAATTAAAGTTAGAAACAGTATCCATTACGACTATTTTCTTTTGGTTCCAAGCTCTAAGCAATTGCCTCCTAACATGCTACGATTTTTGGCATCTGATATTAGAAAAATGTGGGATAGCTTGAACAGATTACCTCCAAACACCTGACATTTAAATTTTTAAATAATGTCATCTAGCTGGGGTACAATTCTTACACTGTTTTTTGGTCACATTATTATTTGGTAATAGCAATACCAGCCTTCACCTCCATGATTCATTCTCTAATTCCACTCTGGTGCTGAAAGGTGGAGCTGTTGCCAAATTATGTTATTTCTGAATTGTGGCTCAGGATTTTTACAATGATCTTCATCGCAATTACCATGGATTGGTTCTTTTATTTTGGACGTGCGCTGGTTGTTTTTACCAAATAGATTAAGCCAGTGGTTTGTACCCACTTTGTTTTTCTCAATACCATATGCAATGTTCTTTGGAAGAGTTATTTTGGTTTTATCAGGGTGTCAGAAGAATGATCTATTTGTTGAAACATATTTTTGTCTTTCTTTTTTGTGCTAGCTAATATTTTCAAAGCAGATGATAATCCAACTTGTCTGAGATCAAGGTGGCAATTAGAGGCATATCTTAACCAACAAGCTGATATTCTTGAGAAGTGAGTGCCCTTTCCTACATTTAATCAGTCAATACTATCACAAATTTGCCCTACTTCTAGAAATGGACATAAAGCTGAGTCTTTAATGGCAGCTCTTTTGCTGCAGGGATCCCAACTCAGTGCCTTTGAATTCATTTAATGCCACTATGACGCAGCTTCAGACATTAGCTCCGGAGCTTCATCGTGTATGTTATGGAACATTGTAGTACTTTACATCTTCTATGAAACTATCTGGAACTGCAAACAGCTCCTTATCATTTTGGTTTATTTTGATCCATATTCTTGTCAGGTTCAATTCTTGCAGTACATGAATGCTCTTTGTCATGATGACTATATTGCCTCATTAGATAGTCTTCACCGCTATTTTGATTACAGGTCAGTCCCAAAACCCCTATCATATTAGCGGGAGTGCTTGATGTTTTGACCACCTTTTCAATGATAGTGACTGTTGAGCATTTAGTCGCCAACTCATTGCTGGGGAGTGCTTGCTCTTTTGATCACCTGTTCTGTTCATTTAAGCAGTGCTTGACAAACCATTTTTTTTAGTTAATGCAGGCCTCCTAACCAAGTATGGCAATTATAATTAGTGAATTAAGGAATTTTTAATCTCTTCTGTTGTTTGCATGCAAGAATGTTGTAGTTTTTTTTTTCGAGTTTTGACTTATCTTAACCTCTATTACTTTCTGTATTACCTAGATGGATTGAATTGTGATCATACAAAAAGTGTTGGAGTCCTGATACATCAGTCTACTCTTTTTGTGTCCTAGAATCTAGATTGTGGAAGCATATGCATGAAGTAAAACTGCCACAAGACTATTCATTCATCATTGTGGCCCTTTTGTCACCCTAGTTTAGTTTTGAGCAATGCTACCACCAATTTATTGGCCTGCTTGCTAAGTTAAAAGTTTGGAGTCTTTTGGTACAAGTCAAGAGGAAGCTTCTCTGATAATGACATCATGCTGCATATACTATATGTTGAAAACACAGAAACATCTTGCACATGTGTTCTTATTTAGTTATTTTATATGGAATTTTTTTTGAGCTCTAGTTATTTTATATGGATGATGTAGTGCAGGGATGCAAGGACTTTTCAGTCGTTCTATGTCTCCATTCCAAGATATTATTGTTGGAAAGTATGAGAGTGCTTTGCTCTGCTTAGGCAACTTGCACTGTTACTTTGGTCATCCGAAGAAAGCCCTAGAGGTAATATAAGATATTTGGTTTTCCTTGTTTTCTGCTATCAGCCTATCACCCTATGGACCTGTTTGTTTCAATATTGCACATTGCTAATTGTTCTGTTGGCTTTCTTTCTTCCAGGCATTCACAGAAGCAGTGCGTGTTTCTCAAATGGTTAGTTACCGAACTGGGTTCTTTTTATACCGTACTATTTTGAAAGAAACTTAAGATTTAGTTTGTTTTACATTACAATGAGTTGATTGAATAGTTTAGAAAGGATTCAGTCAGTTTTACTATTGTTAATATATTTCTAGTACGGTGTTGTTACTCTGATTTTGACACTTCCTTGCCCCCAAGTTGCAGCACTAGCATAACCTGGAAAAATACAATCACCATATTTTTCTTTTCTAACCCAACTCATTTAAAGTAGGATAGACAATAGACTGACAGAACTTTGCAGTATACAAAATACAATTTCTTCATATCAGGTTCTTAGTTTTGAAATCTATTGCGCCTATTATTTGCCAGCACTGCCAAGGTGGCCTGAGGGCCCTGAACAGATGGATCTCTCCAAATTGTTAGTTTATTAACCTGCCATGGCTCATCATAATCCAAATTTCCTTATAGTGAGATACTGAGATTGCTGGATAAGTACTGTATTATAAGCCAGCTCAGGTTCTTGTATGAATTATGAACTAAATTCTAGACATATTCTGTTTTCTAGCGATATTTAAGTATCTATGCAAGCTGCAAGCTGCTCTTCAATTGACTGTTTAACAGATGCTATCATTTTTCCCCAGAACAATGATGACTCATGCCTTGCCTATATATTAGCAGCCATTTCCATTCTATTATCAAAGATAGGCATGTCAAGCACAGTTGGAATAATTGGTTCTCCATATTCACTTGGGAGCAATATCGGATTAGGCACACCATTGTCCATTCAGCAGCACTTGCTTGTTCTTTTAAAGCGATCACTTAAGAGAGCTGATATCTTGAAACTTACAAGCTTACTATCCTTTGATCGCCTCTCTCTTGCAAAATTTGATCTGAAGGTAAGATCCCTTTTTGGTATTATTTGATTTTAAGATCTCTTTAGTAACTAGTTATGCGTGAGTTCCTTTATTTATCCTCTTGTGTGTATCTCCTAGTAATGTCAGCATTCAAACATGGCATCACAATGTTTATTTTAGTATCTCTATGGCATTAATTCTTTGATCTTGAAAAGGTTAGATGCCTTTTAGTTAATAATGTACTCATGTGCTTTAATTTAGTGCACCGTTTGTTTTATCTGCCCATTGTTTTGACGGTAAACCTGGCTTATCAGCATGTCCAAAGGCCATTGGTGTCTTTTGGCCCTAATGCTTCTACAAAGCTTAGAACATGTCCTGCAGATGTCTGCAAGGTATGCTGCTTGTACTCTGTACTCAATAATATCCGAGTCATCCTCCACACAGAGGGTGTATGTGTTTTGCTTCTAAATTAATTATTTTTCTGTCTTGTATTTTACTGCAGAATTTGAGATTAAGTTCCCATGTGTTGACTGACTTTGGCGCAGATGGCTTATTAATTTCAAATGATAATGGTAGTTTTAGCAGCTCGTGGCTTAGGAATCTGTTCGCTGCTTCTAGTTCATGGTGCAGCAGCTCGACAAAGTCTAGGATACTACTTACAAATGACTTTGACAATTTCCATTTTCATGCACAACCAAGTCCAATACCTGCGTCAGTATTGCAATTAGCTGGTTCAGCACATTTGCTGAGGGCCACTGCCTGGGAGCACTATGGGAGGTACTTATCTGTCCTCTGTTAATGTTTACTATAAAAAAAATCAATTCTCATAGCAACAAATGTGGGTTGTCTTACCCTTTTTTCCAGCATGGCAAAGTATTCTAATCTTGTGGGGAAAGTGAGTGTTGGATAGGCAATGACCATGTGTGGCTTCTTCAAGTTATATTAGAGCATATTTTTACTGAACTTCAAATCCATTTGTATCCTTTCTTAAAAACTAATATTGGTAATTTTCACCCATCTTTTGTTAACCCCTTTCACAGTTCTCCAATGGTTCGAATGAGTGCTTTGGTCTATGCAACCTGCTTTGCTGATGCTGCAAGGTGAGAACATAATAAAATTTTAGTGATTGTTAAACACATTTACAACCTTATACTTCTACAACTGTATAAGTTATAATTCATGATTTTCCAGTTTCATGTAGGCTGTAGCTTTTAATTTTAAATTGTCTTGATGCTTTGCCAATATGGATGTGTGATAGTATTGTATTTGCCCTTACAGTTCATCAGAGCTGTCGCTAGCATATGTCAAGCTAATTCAACAATTAGCAGTATTCAAAGGATATTCAGGTTAGTTCCCATATGACTAATATGTATTAGCCTCCAAGGGCTATGTAAGTTTCCACAGTTTCTTATACCCTTGCATTCACTGATTGATCTGCAGCGGCATTCTGTGCTCTCAAGCTTGCAGAAGAGAAGTTTCCGTCTTCAACAAATTCACACATCCAGCTTCTTAAAATGCAACTACTACATGAGCGCGCCCTGCATCGGTACAAAGTTATTTCTGCACTTCTTTTACCAGCTATGTTGTGCATCCATAATCGGATCTGTTACTATTTCGTGCAAAATTGATCTATTTAGAGGACACCTGAAAGTTGCGCAACAAATCTGCGATGAGTTTGGGGTGCTGTCTTCTTCTGTGAGTGGAGTAGATGTTGAGCTAAAGACAGAAGCTAGTCTGCGACGTGCCCGCACTCTACTTGCTGCGAAACAGTTTAGCCAGGTTCTGGATTCCCTTGTTTATTATATTTTCCCTAAGAAGTATGTATTACTCATCTTATTGGTCGTTTGACTAAGAAACTTTTCAAAACAATGCATTACCTTTTTCTGCGAGTGCATTAACATATATTTGAACACATTGACCCCTTTTTCCTTATTATAAACCATGCTGCTTCCTGAGTATGCTTCAATCATGCTGGTCAAAGAATTCGCAGAAAAAAATCTATTTCTTAATACTTGAGTATGCTTCAATCATGCTGGTCAAAGAATTCGCAGAAAAAGATCTATTTCTTAATACTTGAGTCTCGTTTGTGCAGGCAGCAAGTGTGGCAAATTCTCTTTTCTGTACATGCTACAAGTACAACATGCAAGTGGAGAATGCAAGTGTTCTTCTATTACTTGCTGAAATACATAAAGTAAGACAACCATTTTTGTTGAACCCAGATCCTAATAAAGATTGCAATGTGATACAGAGAAAACTAATATTTTTTTCCTACTTTCCCCAGAAATCTGACAATGCAGTCCTTGGGCTCCCTTATGCATTAGCCAGCCAATCATTCTGCAAATCATTTAACTTAGATCTGCTTGAAGCCTCAGCGACACTTACTCTCGCTGAATTGTGGCTGGCTCTTGGATCAAGCCATGCAAAAAGGTCCTTGAGTCTTGTATATCAAAGCCTTTCGATGATTCTTGGTCACGGTGGTCTTGAACTGCGTGCTCGAGCTAACCTAGTTTTAGCAAAATGCCATTTATCTGATCCAAAATTTTCAGGTATATGCTAATGATACTTCCTCATTCACGTGGTTCTTACTTTGCATTTACTTTATATTCCGTTACATGGACAACCTTTTGAGGATCCTTAATGCCTGATACCTTTCCCTTAGATGCTAGATCTGCTATATGCTTCCTAAATCTGTGAAGGTCCTTTTGTTATAACAGTTTCTGAAGACCCTTCCGCTGTTCTGGATCCTCTAAGCCAAGTCACCGAAGATCTGCAAGTCTTGGAGGTGAGCTGTTTGTTCCATCTCGGACATTGTTTCGAAACACAAGATATTTACGGGATGAAACGCCCGTAAAATCTTGTTTAACATCTGACAAATTAACATCTTTGTTGTATGCAGTACCATGAGATGGCGGCAGAGGCATACTATCTGAAGGCAATGGCATATAACCATCTGGGCAAGCTAGATGAGAGGGAAGAAGCTGCGTCTTGTTTCAAGGAGCATGTCACTGCCCTGGAAACCCCGCGTAACGAAGAGGTTTCACTCGCTTACTGAGATTGCAAAGGCAAAGAAAAGAAAGCCAGGTTTCTGCTCCGATCTCCAGCGTGCAGCCCGCAGCGTTCTTTTGTGGGATCGATCCAGCGAATTGGTCTCACTGAAATGTGGGAGGCTTGAGTTCTGGGGCGCCAAAAAGCTCACCTTGCTTGCTGCCTTGTACCTCGGCTATCGCGCTAGGCAATTCTTTCTCATCTCCAGAGATGTATTCAGCACTTGCTTGTTCCAAGTGGTATATGTATGAGATGGGTGAAGAAAGAACATCATTGTTAATTGAAGCTGTGACACTAAAAGAATTATTGCAGAAAACCTAGAGCTTACAAAATTCTGAGAATTATATTCAAACATAAGTACCTCCTCAGGATCATATTGAAATTTTTTTATAAAATTTGTAGTTGGGTTGTTAGCTCTAGAAATTCCAGAAGCCTCTCACCAATATAAAAACTTAATTAAAATCTAGTTAAAATCCGAATGTGGAAGGAGTCAAGCTCAGAATTCATTTTCATTTTGGGAAGAAGTACCCCAGCAATAGCTGCTTTCCCATTTTAGCCTTTCTCTATCTCTCCTCTCTCTCTCTCTCACAAGTCACACACACACACGAGCTAGGTCACTGCCGACGTGCAAGTTTCATATATATCCGGCTATTGTCAATAATTGTCCATATCAAATCATAGTTTTAATTCCATTTTTGACCAAAATATCAACAACCTTTAATGTCATATCCAACCTTTTTAAATTATAAAGAATAACATGTTTTTTTACTAGCATGGCTAAGTATGATCATTATGTAATCGCTTATACCCAAGTTGACGATTATGTATTGTCTATCTATATTCTAAAGTTATCAAGATCCATATATCAATATTTATTAAGGAAGTTCCATTAGATAACTGTTATATCTACCAATACCACAATGTAACAAATTTACAGAAAATATGGGCATGTATAAGTAGATTTGACAAAATAAAATAAAAATTAAAATATTGGGATCAATATGATCAAAATAGGTGCTTGCCTTAAGTTGCTGGTTCAGGAATTGACTTGGAGTCGAAGTCTTCAGTAGCAATTTGGTGTATATTGGTATCTACACATGATTATCGTATCGTATAATAGCAATAAAAAGTAATGACAATAAGAGGTAAAAAGAATTCAAATAAAATCAAATTCAAAATGAATTAGAATTGAAAGTTCTGGTAATAAAAATATTTTAATTACTAATTTCTTTCTACTTAGGTTCATTTATTTGCATTGTGGATTTTAGGGTTTATATTACGCAGAGTTGTGCTTTTAATAGGATTCAGATGCAAAGCATTATAATTGTTTCTATAGAATAGGATAGTGTAAGATCGAGGATGCCGACTAGAGGGGGTGAATAGGTAGCTTCAGAAATTTTCTCTCTAAAAACACGCTCTATTGATCCCTATGTCAAAACCCAAATAATAATTAATGCGAAAGCGATAAACTAAGGTTTTAAAACTTAAAGCCTAAATCAACTAGGCACACTATGTGCACTAACTAATTATGTCTCTAACAATAATTTGCAATCCTAAATATAAGCAATCAATCAATCAATTCTATGAACATAAATTGCTTGAATATCAATAAAAAATTGCAAACACAAAGAGGCACGATACTTTTTACCGTGGTGCTCGGAGACTTGCTGGTCTCCTCTTATCCACGTTGAGGCAAGCCCAAACCACTTAGGACCAGCTCCACAAATTGAACACCCGCCTCGATTCCACTAGAGGTAGCTCTTTCCCCCTCCGAATAAGTGAGTTCTGACCTTCACAACTTTGCCGGGCCTTTTCAAAATCTCCTTGAGAAGGTCAACATACATGACACCTCTACACGCCATCTAGGTGTCGGTGAAAGCATCTAGACCCCCATGTGTTTAAGGTTTTGGTAATTAATGACAATCAAGGCTAAAAGACTAACGTTGTTTGCATGAGTCAGTTGAAAGCAGGAAAATCTGCTTTTCGAGGTGCGTCGGAGTGTCACAAGTACAAAAAGTGGAGTACGCATCAAAGAAGCAAAAGAAATGAAGGTATAAAACTTTAGAGATAATTTTTCTAGACATTTTACCGATCTCGAAGTTAGAAGTAAAGATCGGATTGTTAGGATAGTTGCCGTACTATTAAGAGGGACTTGATTTGGGTCTTGAACTTTAAAAGTGCATCAATAATGGCTCAATAGTCTAGTTGCATATTCGTGAAATCGAGAGAAAATCATTTCTGCAAAAATCTTGTTGAGGCCGGCACTACCGCACATGGTGGGCGGTAGTACCGCAAATGCGGTACTACCGGGAGTTCTTCTGCGGTAGCTTTATGCCAGAACGTATATCTTTCGGGTCTTTTTCGTCCGGCACTACCGTAAGGTCTGAGCGGTAGTACCGCATTCGCGGTACTACCGCACCAACAATGGCGGTAGCTTTATTCCAGTGGCTATGTTCGTCCGGCTAGCAAGGTGCGGTACTACCGCACCTCCTCCTCTGTAGTAATCTACCATGTAGCTTCGCCTTTATGTGACTACGTGTCGAGCATTTAATCGCCAGATAGCCGTTGTGACAAAGTCTTGATACTACTGCCCTTAGAGGCGGTAATCTTAAACCTTGACGCGATTCCAGGGTAAAAAGCAAATAACGACTAGTTTAAGTGAGGTGGGGTTATAAATACCCCCTCACCTGTGTAAGGGGTTAGTTGGTGACTCCATTGAATACTCCTTAAGCCCTAGCAACACTCTCCACACTCTAGTGCATTCAATTATTGATTCTTGAGTTCTTGGAGAGAAAAATTGAGTGCATTGCATTAGTGAGCCATATTGATTGCACTCTTGAGTTTCAAACCTACATCAAGTTTGTTACTCTTAGAGGTTGTCGCCTCCTAGACGGCTTGGAGGCGTGAAGTTCCGGTGATCTTCATAAAGAAGTTTGTGTGAAGGCTCGGAAGGTTGTGAAGGCAAGGAGCTCGCCTACCCGGAGCGGGGAAGAGCTACCACGAGTGATCGGGGAAGGCTCAAGCGAGAGGAGCCGGCTTAAAGAAGTTCAAGTCACCTCAACGTGGAGTAGGGGAGACCGGCAAGTCTCCGAGACCACGGGATAAAATTCACGCGTTCATTACTTGTGGTTTGCTTTGTTTTACTTTTGTGCAATTTTAGCAAATTGGTTATTTTCATGCTACTTGCTTAGACATTGATATAGTTGAGTAGTTATTATTATTTGGTAATCACTAAAATTGCTAAGTATTAAAATTGTCAAAATTGTCACTAGTCCTTAGAAATCATTAAATTTGAATTTTAGTGATAGAAAATTTAGAAAAGCCTATTCACCCCCCTCTAGGCTCATCCTCGATCTTACAGTCGGTAAATACCAAGAGTAAAAGGTCAAGCTTCTTACTTGATCCTCACCAAATGCAACACATGTACAAGAATGCTCAGTCCTTCTCTAGATGCAACATATGCAATTAGAGGCCTTCTCTCCTTGCTCACAAGGTGCAACACATGCACAATGTAGAGGAGAGGCCCACACTAGCTCAAGAGAATGCAAATCAACACAACAAATATTCTACAAAAGAAACTCTAACTCAAAAATTTCTCAAATCACTCAAATATTGTTCTAGGATCTCTTGAGGTTTTTCTTTCACAAGAATACCTCAAATGGGTAAAAAAGCAATAGTAAAACCCTCCACATTTGGTCTCTTATAAAGCCCCTAAAAGAAATTAGCTGTTTAGGGCAAAATAAAAAAACACGCAATTTCCGGTACTACCGCCATGTAAATCTCGGTAGTACCAGCCTCAATGGTAACGGATAGTTTTAGGCATTAAAAGAACTGAAAATAGTCGTTGCTACAGTACCCTGATACTACTGACGTATAAATCCTAGTAGTACCAACATTTTTTTACCCCAAAACTGATAAACACGGCTCTGAAAAATAACTACCTGCTTTTTGGAGTGGTACTACCGTCATGTAAAAGTCGATAGTACCGAACATCGGTATACCACTGTGTAAACCTTAGTAGTACCACTGTTTCAGCAAGAAAAACGGTCAAAACTTTTTGCTCCAAACTCCAAATTAGGTAATCTTAGACTCTATGCGAAGCTTATCAAGCAGGCTACAACCTCCACTATTTTTCATGATTTAAGAAATTATAGATATTTTTAAATATCATAAAAACTCCAATGATCACATTCTCAGGAGAATATGTAACGAAAACTAAATAGCGGTACTACCGGACCAACGGTAGTACTGGCCTTTGAACCACGGTAGTATCGGAATTCAAACTCAGAGAAAAATATAATTCTGTAAAATAACCACCACACAAGTGCTACAATACTACCAGACCTGCGGTAGTATCGGCTTTAACACAGCGGTAGTGCCGGTCTGAGGAATTTTTCAAGAAGCACATTCTCTGGAAAATAACTACCACACCCATGAGTGGTACTGCCAGACTTTGGTAGTACCGGCCTCACCACGGCGGTAGTGCCAGTCACAGCTCAAAAGTAGGATTTCACACAGAAATCTTCTTTTCAAATTTCAACCAAAAATCAACAAGATCAATTCTTGAGCCATGTAATGATCAACGCATGATCATGACACTTTACAAAACACATTTGTAAATTCCAATTACATGCTCCACAAGAATTGCATAAACTTTAGTTTGTTTGCAAAATACATTTTTAAATAACAAATCGATGCAAAGAACACATTAATAAAATTGCAAGCATATGCTACAACTATTTGCAAAACACATTTGCAAATATTCGCTCCATGCAAAGATCAAATCAAGAGAGTGTGAGCTAGTGCAAACGGAGTTGAGCCATCAACACATGACGAGACTCAAGCTATAAGGTTTGACCCCTCTTAATAGTATGGTAACCTATACTAGCAAACTGGCCTCCCAACCAAACACCGAGACCGGTAAAAGATTAGAAATAAACCTTAACTAGTTATACCTTTGCCTCTTGTAACCACTTGGTGTTTTTCATGATAACCGATCATCTTCTCTCCAAGTCGGGATGTTCATCTTGTTCATCAACACATCATGAACTCCCCTTGTCTTAGCTTCGAAATTCTCTCTTGACGCTCATCAACACATGATGACATACTTGTTCTATTTATTCATCTCAAGCTTGGACTTAACCTATTTCAAACTCATTGAAAGTGTTAGTCCAAAACACATGATTGTCTCAACATCAATGCACTCCATTAACATATAATGGATGCTCCCAAGATCCTTTGATCTTTTCTTTTGATGATTGACCACAACCCAAAGATAATTATTTGAAAGATTAATTGTGTCTTGAGTACACTAATGCAACTAATGCTTTCATATACTCAAGAACTTCCGATTGCCCTAGGATCAACAACGTAAATCACCAACACATAATTAGTCCTTTGTTGATTGAATGGCATCCGAACATAATTTAAATTGAATTTAAATTATCATGAGTATATATTAACTACACAAGTTTCATATACTCAATTCGATGAAATCTAAAAGTAATGATCCAATTTATATAGAGAGATGGAAAAGGATCAATACTCTTAAGACCATTAATTATAGAATAAACTTTGTTAAATATGTGCATACAAATAATTGAACTTGAGTCAATATGCACATATTCAATTTTGATTGTTTTGGAGTTTATCTATATTGCCATGAATATACTATAACTACACAAGTTAAATATACTTAAGAGATTGTTTCAAAGTAATGATCCTTGATATAGAAAGATGAATTAGATCAATGCTATTGAAACATTAAGGTAAAGTATGAACTCCTCTAAATGTGTGCATTCATGTATATATGGGATTTAAAATATTATGCACATCTTAAGATTAAGACTACGGTGAAGTTCATCCTTTATCTTGAATCCAAGTAATGCATCTAGAAATAATAGAGTTGTAGTGGATATATACCTTTGGAATTTCCATTTTTCAATGAGATAAAACTAAATATAACTATACTCAATAAAAGAGTTGGTCTTATATTCAATATGGCCATGAATATTATATCCCAGGAATGCAACAAGATATGATAATATGAACTCGAATGCATACCTTTGATATTTCTATCTTTTCATCCAAAAGAGACTAATAAGAGTTAAGCTCAACAAAAGAGTTAGTCTCATAAAAGATTTGTCATTATTTAACAATTGAGACTAATTAATATTATAATTATCAAAAGAGTTAGTCTCAATATTAGATTTATCATTAACACCGAAACCAACTTAATGGAGCTTGAACTTTCAGATGGTACCTTAGGGAGCATTTCTAAGATGGTCTTATTGGTATTAGTGTTTATTTGTGATGTTCTATTCATTTTCTAATCTTATATAGTTCTAAAGTTTACGTTATAAATAGTTAGATTTCATTTTAGATTTGCGATTGTAATTTACATAGATATTCAACTATTTTTGTAGTATTAGTAGGTCTTGACCCTAGAAGTGTCTTGAAATTAGTTTTTGCGTATTTTAGCTTTTATTTGTAAAAGTTATTAATGTTTTAGTTTTTATATATATGAAAAATGAAATCTTTTATGAACTTAATTCAAATGATTTTTTTTGTAAATTAATGTGGTCTTGGCCTTAGGAATGTTTTAAGGCTAGTTCTACATGATCTAACATTTAATTATGTCATTTTATTTGTTTATTTATATTTGAAATCGTTAAGTATATTTAGTACATGAAAGAATTTTTCGATTAAGAGGCCTAGTGCAAACTATGACTTATTATAATGATTTTTATTGTATTAGATGGTCTGGTCCTATAGAGCCTTTAAGAACTGGGTTTTCATGTATTAATATTTATTTGCAAAGGTTCTTCATATTTTAACTTTTGTACATGGAAAGCAAAGTTATTAAGGAATTCAACTCAAACTAAATTAAGCATTAACTATTCTTGCAGGTTTAGATGATTTAGACCTATGAAGTACTTATAAAGTGGTTTTATATGTATTCATCTTTATTTATGTATTTCAACTATATTCTATTCATATAAGTATTAAGAGCAATGTTATATACAAAGTTATTTAAAGTTAATTCAAATATAATTTTTTTTGCACAAAAGGGGTACCATGGTATTAACAGAGCCTAAGAATTAGTTTCATTGTATTTTGAACTTATTTGCAATAATTATAGTTATTTAAATATAAAAGGCATTGGAATAATCTAATTGCGATTTCAATTGAAACTAACTTCAAATCTAAATATTTTTCTAGAAGTGAGTTACTTATGGTCTCCAAAATTTTATAAAATTTATTTTATAATTTTATGTTTTAGGGTTTATATATTTCCAATATTGACCATATTAGGTATATTTGTATCTTAAATTCAAAATTTTTGTACAGGGACCCTAGATTAAATATTTTTACAAAAATAGGGATAATATGGTCTTAAAAAGGCTTAGGAACTAGTTTTACTTTATTTTGAATTTTTGTACAATAAATATAACTATTTGGCTTTTCTATGCATTGAGTAATGATCTATTTACAAAATTAATTTAAACTAGGTTTAAATCTAAATATTTTGCAAAAAAATGTGTTACTTGTGGTGAGGTAGGGGACTTACAGTGTAGGCTAGCTGTGACAGCTCGGGGTCAAAGCGTGCTGGCCGCTGGCGGCAACGAGGTGTGGCGCACGGCGGTGGCATCCACCGGGGAGGAAGAAGAATCCAATAGGGCTTGGGTTGATGGGTGCACAAGCACTAGTGGACCATAAGGAATCCATTTTACCTGTTACTAGTGACAGGGGGTGGCTAAAACGACCTGCCATCGTGCGCTGGTAATAGGGAAGAAGAAGCTCGGTGCAGCAGTGCTACAAGAAATTGGAGCGGGTATTGTTTCTTGCACTGGGATTAGGGACTTATGAGGATGCTCCAAGCTCAAGAAATTTGAGAAAGATTCACCGGATTGCTTAATCAGGCTTTGGCTCGATTATTTAATCTTGCTGGCAATGGAGGGAGACAACGACTCAAAGTGCTATGGCTCGGGCTAGGGAGGTTAGAGGTGGTGTGGCGAGCTATGATGAGGCATTTGCTAGCTTTATAGGTGAGGAGGTAGTGTGAATTCAACAGCGAACAACAGTGGGAACGGCGGTGGGGATGCACGGTTTTCTGGTGCCAGTGCGACGCAGGGTATGGCGATGGTTTACCATGGTAGGGTATTGGTAGCGTTTGGCAGCATACGGCATTTGTACTTGGTCAAGGCGGCGAGGTGATGCTAGTTGGCTCGGGAGAGATCAGCTGACCAAGAGACAGAGGGAGAGGTTGGTGGCACAAGAAGGCGATGGCTCAAAGGCGGTGCGTGGCTAATGATGACAAAGACAGAGACTTCAGGGTCTAGGGCAGTAATGGTACCGCAAGACTGGTTCACACGATACAAATGAGCTTGGGCTACGTCCCACGCTTGCTGTGGCAATGGATTCGAGCTGGTTTTGCTGTCACAGCAAAGGTCGAGCAGAGCAACAACTAAGCAAAGAAGAGGCAAGGCAGAGGGGTAAGCAAAGTGTGGCACTAGCAAGTGGGCCAGCAAGGTATGGGAGTATGGGACCTATAGGGCAATGAGCTAAACAGAGAGGAACCAAGTTCCTTTGTTCTGAACAGACATGGTTCAAGCAATTAATGGGGCTATCATTGATGTTTGAAAGTTTGAAGGGATTCCCAATGTGGTTCATTTAGTCCTATAAAAATTTATGATCATTATCTTGTATAAGTGATTTTTAAAAATTCTGACAATATCACTGTTACAGTTAATTATTTTCTAAATTTTATTTTTCTTAGGTTTCAAATAATTTTTATTTTTTATATGAAACTTTTTATGTGTGATCCTACAAAAAAATTTCATATGATGATCAAGCATATAGAATTTTATGAAATTCTATCGTTGATAATGTTGCTTTTAAATTGAATCAGTTTTTTATTTTATAAAAGGGCAAAATTAGCTTCATTATTTTTGAAATTTTATATTGGTTCCCAAGGCACTGAATATGATGACATAAAAATTTCAATTGATGCTCTCATCTAAATATTTTTATTAAATTCTGACATGCATAATGTTCACATACCTTTGAAAGTTTCTGGGGATTCCCTGGAGATGATTTGGGATTTATATAAATTTTTCCAAATTTTTTTCTTATGGGATTTTGGGTTTTGCATTTTGAAGGAGAAGAAAACAATAATATAAAAGATTTTCTTAAAAACCAAAATTCAAGAAATTTTTTAAAAAAGATGGAAATTCAAAATAAGATCATGCTTCATACTCATCTTCATTATTTGTTTATTTTGGAATAAAGGATTTCAATGTTGAAATTATTCTTTTCTTAAGGCTAGAATTCAAGAAAATGAGGAAAAATCGATATTTTAAATCAAAATTTTGATTCCAATTGAAATTTTTATTTAATTTCATTTTAATTTTTTCCCATTTTTAAATTTTTCGAGATGTTACAACTATACAAACAAACATGATTACTATTCACTCTAAAGTTAATGTTCTCTAGTAGCCTCCACATTAATCCTAAACCTTGGAGGGTAAAAAAAATTAGAAATTCCTACGTTAACCTAAGAAAAGAAAAAAACTTTACTAAATGGAGAAGCTCCCACGTTAATCCTAAGAGGGTAAAAAAATTAGAAATTTCTCCATTAATCCAAAAAAAAAGAAAAATAGCTATAAATCTCCACATTAATCGAAGAAGAAAACCATTTGTATCTATCTTACAATAAGCCAATTCATATGGAAGCTATCATACTACAAATAATACCATACACCAATCCTAACTCATTAATTCTTATTTTCTAATCCGATCCAAATTGCTAATCTGATTCATATGTAGAAGTAGTACATACCAATTTGAAAGACCATACGGAGATCTATCCATATTTGTGATGAGTAATTGTGATGTAGTTGCGCTTGTGGTGCATAAGTCGAGTTTGATCGGTTTGTGGCTAGTCGGGACAATTAATGAATTAGTTGGGAAAGATTGTAAACTAGTTGGGTCAAATTGTGTTTCATTCTGTCTATATGTTAATTTGATTGTATATGTTGTTGGACATTGCTATGTGATGGGTTTCTTTATTTATGATAGTTGTAGAACTTGAGAGATAAGTCATGATGATGCCAACGCCGGATACCAAACGCAGCTTTGAGTGTGAAAATAGAACACCTGCCCAGATTGTTGGGTAGCGACATGCACAAGCTTTGCCGGGACGGTGGCGGCATCAATTTCCCCAAATGTAGTACTACTCCATCGTCTCCCCTGCATAGTTGCCGTGGGCAACACCCTCGAAATCTTGGTAGCATCTTTCCTTGGATGTATGAATCAGAACGTTTAATTTTGCAATTGGCACGGTCCCCTACCACAGTGACAACACGGGCAAAACCAACAGCGAGCATAGCAGGGCTGTGCTATGAAATACTGCCTATATTAAGGCCCTGTTTGGTAAAACTTCAAATCCTAACTTCACCTGAGATCTAATCTGAAACTTATAGACTAAAATAAAGTGAATTAAGTTTATATTTTTGGTCTAAAATATAAACAAAATGACTGTGCCTTTCTATCCATCTTTAAAAATTAATTGAGAAATTTTGAAGTTGTGTGAACAAATTGACTGTAAGTTAGCTTTATAGATTATGCCGACAATAGAATTCGGAAATATAAATTTAAAATAAATATGCAGATAAAACTACAAAAATATAGATTTTGACTTTCAAAATTTAACATTACAAAACTATTAATATTTAAAAGTTATCAGCATTATAAGTACATCAGACGGACTAGAGAATCGAAGTTTCATCCATTCAAACCTATCAAAAGTGATTCCTTTGGAATATCCAAAATGGTTTCAGTATGCACGTGCATCAATGATGATTTGGGATTTATATAAATTTTTCCAATTTTTTTCTTATGGGATTTTGGGTTTTGCATTTTGAAGGAGAAGAAAACAATAATATAAAAGATTTTCTTAAAACCAAAATTCAAGAAATTTTTAAAAAGATGGAAATTCAAAATAAGATCATGCTTCATACTCATCTTCATTATTTGTTTATTTTGGAATAAAGGATTTCAATGTTGAAATTATTCTTTTCTTAAGGCTAGAATTCAAGAAAATGAGGAAAAATCTGATATTTTAAATCAAAATTTTGATTCCAATTGAAATTTTTATTTAATTTCATTTTTAATTTTTTTCCCATTTTTAAATTTTTCGAGATGTTACAACTATACAAACAAACATGATTACTATTCACTCTAAAGTTAATGTTCTCTAGTAGCCTCCACATTAATCCTAAACCTTGGAGGGTAAAAAAAATTAGAAATTCCTACGTTAACCTAAGAAAAGAAAAAAACTTTACTAAATGGAGAAGCTCCCACGTTAATCCTAAGAGGGTAAAAAAATTAGAAATTTCTCCATTAATCCAAAAAAAAGAAAAATAGCTATAAATCTCCACATTAATCGAAGAAGAAAACCATTTGTATCTATCTTACAATAAGCCAATTCATATGGAAGCTATCATACTACAAATAATACCATACACCAATCCTAACTCATTAATTCTTATTTTCTAATCCGATCCAAATTGCTAATCCTGATTCATATGTAGAAGTAGTACATACCAATTTGAAAGACCATACGGAGATCTATCCATATTTGTGATGAGTAATTGACAGTAGTTGCGCTTGTGGTGCATAAGTCTGAGTTTGATCAGTTTGTGAACTGGTCAGGACAATTGTGAATTAGTTGGGAAAGATTGTAAACTAGTTGGGTCAAATTGTGTTTCATTCTGTCTATATGTTAATTTGATTGTATATGTTGTTAGACATTGCTATGTGATGGGTTTCTTTATTTATGATAGTTGTAGAACTTCAGAGATAAGTCATGATGATGCCACTGCCAGATACCAAACGCGCACCCTAGTGTGAAAATAGAACACCTGCCCAGATTGTTGGGTAGCGACATGCACAAGCTTTGCCGGGACGGTGGCGGCATCAATTTCCCCAAATGTAGTACTACTCCATCGTCTCCCCTGCATAGTTGCCGTGGGCAACACCCTCGAAATCTTGGTAGCATCTTTCCTTGGATGTATGAATCAGAACGTTTAATTTTGCAATTGGCACGGTCCCCTACCACAGTGACAACACGGGCAAAACCAACAGCGAGCATAGCAGGGCTGTGCTATGAAATACTGCCTATATTAAGGCCCTGTTTGGTAAAACTTCAAATCCTAACTTCACCGAGATCTAATCAAACTTATAGACTAAAATAAAGTGAATTAAGTTTATATTTTTGGTCTAAAATATAAACAAAATGACTGTGCCTTTCTATCCATCTTTAAAAATTAATTGAGAAATTTTGAAGTTGTGTGAACAAATTGACTGTAAGTTAGCTTTATAGATTATGCCGACAATAGAATTCGGAAATATAAATTTAAAATAAATATGCAGATAAAACTACAAAAATATAGATTTTGACTTTCAAAATTTAACATTACAAAACTATTAATATTTAAAAGTTATCAGCATTATAAGTACATCAGACGGACTAGAGAATCGAAGTTTCATCCATTCAAACCTATCAAAAGTGATTCCTTTGGAATATCCAAAATGGTTTCAGTATGCACGTGCATCAATCATTCAATCAGCACACGACGTTTTTATACGACACGTGCGTACGAGAGCTTAAGGGCCAAACGCCCCGTGTTGCCGTACGCCGTCCTTGGCTCGCGCCGCCGCCGCAGGATCACGCCGGAGCCCGTCGAGGCCGGCATAGAGACGAGCGATGGGAGGTAAACAGATCCAACATAATCTGCAGTTGCACGCCTGCATCTCAATCAACTGCAAGCATCGTCAAATCACGACAGCCATGTGGCAGTAGAAACATGCATACTCCACAGTACTAGCATTCGCATACCACATCGACTCCCATTAATTGCTGAGTCTAATGCATCAATACACATTTGCATTCGCACTCAAAATGAAAGATGAAAAATCTCTCGCAGGCAAATGCAATACTACACTTGTACATTCAAGTGACGCTTCACTTCATCCTATTTGTGATCCTCTAATGTCGTCGTCTTCTGGAAGTCAATCAGTTCTAACAACTGGCTTCACATTTCAAAGCATTTTTCTCCCTGCAAACGATGTGGCCATGAATGGGTTTGGATGTTACAAGCCATCAAATAGGATGTCATCCGTATGAAAGATTGTTCTCACCTCTCCATTGACAACTTTTTTGATAAGGATGCGTACGATTGTGTGAAGGAAGCATTTCCACTGCTCTTCTCCGCCTGCATTCAAGGAAGAGCTCTTCAGCAACCTCAGCCTCAGGAACCAAGGTCGAGTCTGCAAGCGCAACTGATGACTACAAAATAAGAACACAACAAATAAAGGGGGAAATCCAACCTCAAGGAAGCTATCAACTGATGCCTGATCATTTGGTGAAAAAGAGGCCCCCTCTCTCTTCCTTTGTATAAAATCCTTGTTTTCATTCACCTGCAGTTTCAGCGTTAAAAACAAGCTGTCGTATATGGAATGAAACATTGAAACAGAAAGAAAAATGATCATATGATCTACCCTCATTTCCCAAAAAGAAAAAAGCAAGAAAGCAAGCCTGTATGGAATTTATTCTGGCATACACCAATCCTAATGAAAAGTTGCAGTTTACATGTAATGTGTAGAGGTCCTTGTAGACTAACTGAGAAACATAACAATTCTAATAGATCTCACGGGGATGCTGACAGAACTAGAAAGAACTGGATACAGTTTATTCACCTGATCTATCAATCGTTTAACAGGACGATGAAGGGATTCAATTGTTGTTTGCTCATTTAATCTTTTCAAGAGGATGAGAGGAATGGTAGCTACTTCTGGAAAAGAAACATGGTAGCTCCACTGGGCAAAATGTGCCGACAGAACTTCAATAGATGAAAGAATACAATACTCTTGGAAATCTCGTGATTTCAGTAGGTTCTTTGGCACCTAAGAACAAAAAAAACAGCGGTTAATTTAAATCATTTTCAAAATATAAAACCAAAATTGCACAATTACAGAACTTGACGTGTACTAATGCAGTTGTAATACATGTTTAAAAATAAGCAATCTAGAAGGAAGGCTCAAGAAAGACGGAAAGCTCACGATTGCCAAACATCATGCTTCGTCACTAAATAGCTTAGTGAATGTTTGGTGTTATGGGGGTCAGGGTTGAACAGTATGTTTGTTTGTTTTTGACAGAACAGACATGAAAGGACACGAAAGTTCTTAGCATTATCGTCACAATATGCCCAGTAAAAATGTCATACCTTCAATAGTGATGAAAAATTGACCTTTGTTTTTTGCATTTGTTCCTTCTGAGATATCCCCCTAAATTCTAGGCAATCAAATAACAAAGATGGAACTGGAAAGAACATCTGACTGCATTTGGAAAGCTCGTTCAGCATCTGCACAAGCTTCAGTCTCAGTGGTAAGTATCGTGTGCCCGGGAATAAGTGAGCCACTCCTCTTATTATCTGAATAAGTGAAGAAAATAATGCATGGAGATTGTAATCCTTGTAGTTACAACAAAGAAACCTAACCCATAGGTTTATACAGTTAACATATTGCCAGTTATCTATCTTCCTGAGGTCCTCCTGCAACCACAAAGGAGAAGCACATAACTATCCACGTGACACAAAAGAACAAACAAAATACACTGCTGGGCTATGTATTAGTGTGCACATGCACATAACCAATCTTCTTTCTTTTGGGTGAGTGAAAAGGATATGTATATTAGTAAGATATTTTTTTCGGTATGATCATAATCCTAAATCATAAACCTTGGCCAAGTTAGATAGCCATAGCAAGAAAAAGCTGTTAACATATCACAAATTCTCAATTAACAACAAGTTGTGACAAGAACAAACTAATAAGTAGCAGGTTGTGAACTCCACATCAGAACACAAGGAGGAAATAGACAATGAAAATAATAAGTATTGTGCAGTTTGTGTACACAGCATCATGATGCAAGAATATGCCAGGATCGCATCTGAGCAATGCTTTTAGCAAATGTGATAAATCATTAAAAAAATTATCTAATGTCTTAACACAGAAAAAAAAACTAAGGGCCAGTCTATTTGAATGAACTGCATTTTACCATACCCTGAGGCCTTGTTTGGATGTGGGGGACCCAGTCCAACCCCTCACATCCAAACAGGCCAAACAGATCAGTTTGGATAGCATACGTCGGTACGACAGGAACTCTATACCCCTGATCTTGAGCTAAACAAAAGTGCAAACACAACTGTAGACATAAGCTTCTTTTATACCTTTTCCTCTGTTTTCGAAGCCTGTCTAAGAATAGCATTCAGTTGTCCTACAGACATCACTGCTCTCTCACAAGATTTCTTAACATCCAGAGAATACAGCTCCACCAGACAGTTCATCAAAAAATTAATATGCTTTATATTTCTGTCATCCACAATCTTGGAACTGGCAAGGTATGTATTATATGCTTTAGTTAAGCAGAGATCCAGACAGTCAGGTAACAGTGAAACCACTTCTCGCATCACAAGAAATGAGGACAGAGACAAGTTCTGATCACCACTTGCCCACAAGTGAACTAAGATCTGCATAATGTTTACAATATATTATGATGCAGCGTGACAGCTAAAAAGAGGCACAACAAAAACATTGTAGAAGCTATCTTCACACGGTCGTAGAATAATTGAACACCATGCGAGTTTTCAAAATCTAACCTACACCATGACACTTCTGGTACATCAAGACCAGTCGGATGTGTACTGAATCAGAAATGGTCCCAACTTCAAGGTCTTTGAAACATTCCTTTTCAAGGTCGATAAAAACATTACCAGAAATAGTGACTTAAATGAGTTGTTTGAAACAATAACGAAAGCAGGTGGCTATCCTACAAATACAATTTTCATATAACAGGGCCCCGGCCCAAAATCCAAATAGAAACCACCTTTCTCCTCTTATCTGCATCCCCATAACAAACAAATAAGTGTTGTCATCTAAAAAAATGTGTTGTAAGTTGTCTAATTTGCAGGTATTTCAAACAATCATTTTCCAAACCAAAAAAAAAAACAAAATAATTCTCACAAAGGACAATAGTGTTCAACTGTTCATCAGATGTGATTGACTAGAATAGCTTTTTTTAGACATGAGTTCCCTTGGAAACAACAAAAGAACAAGCAGAGCAAATTAAACATTAACAATCAACATCATCAACAAACAACAATACCTTCAGAAGCCTCCTTGACGTTGATGGATATGCAGAAAAAAGTAACACAGATATTCTCAGACGAGTCAAGACAAAAGTAAGTATTTGGTTATCAGTAAGTTGACTAAGCAGATAAAGAGAATTCCGCAAGTAAGACTTTATGAGTGGCTCAATAGCCTGCCATTTCTTTGCATTTCTCAGATTCATAATTTTCCCTTTGTCAACATCATCTGAAATTTCCAAAAGAGCACGGAAAATGCTGTCTGCCTCAGAAAGAACAAATGTTATTATCTGATAAAATACTCCAGTACTTCGAAGTCTCTGCATGGAAAGGCTATTGGAGTGAACACCAAATCGACATGCATCCTGAAAAGCATTTAGTAGGTTACGCAGAGCAGGTGCTTTGGGTTCCTTTGAAATTAACTGACACCATTCATTTATAGTCTTGCTTGTAAGGATCTTATCATTTGGAGGATTTTTATCACCAAAATCAACACCATCGTCCACAGAATCCATCTCATCTTCTTCATCCGAATCCTATTGATGATAGGAACAGAATCATAACAGAAAAAAGATTATTTGGTGAGATCATCATTGGGCTTCAACAGTACATTATAAACATAAAAAAATAAAACGCATACTTAAATTGCATCAGCTAAAGAAAGAGCAACTAATAAGCAAATCTTACTTCTTTACTTCTGTAGCTCTTCAACTCCGATTGCCATTTTTCAAGGAAGTTAGCAAACTCCGGGTCCTACAAATAACATAAACACTGATAATCCACATAGAAATCATCCAACAGGCCAAAACAATGTACATTACGGCCCTAGAATTCCAGAAATGCAGCTGATATAAGGGTGAATCCATCCTGACCATTCAAAAGCATGACTAACAGCGTTGAACAGTGTAATTGGCTGTATACATAACTATTAGTTTGGACAACTGATATGGTCTAAAAAAATACCCTGCCCAATCAATTGGGGGAAGTTTGCAAGATAACAACTGTTTTACATTGCTTTCTATATGAAAAAATAATTGCACACATAATAAAACCAAGCAAAAGATATCCAGCCACTAAGCGCTTGTAACTGCAGGAAAGAATACAGATACTTTAAGGGAAAACTTGTGGAGTGCATTTGAGAGTTAGCCACTCCATTGTCTCACTGACATGTGGCCCAAGGACCCACATGTAAGTGAGCCCTCAAATGGCAAATCCTGGAGCGCCAACAAATGGAGGGGCAATGTGCATGGTCATGTTCATAGGTAAAGGCAATTTTTCACCTTATCCAGCAACTTCTTCAACTTTTTCTTTTGCTTTTTGATCTCTAAATTCATCTCATCGTTTTGTCCATCTAAACCATCTTGGATAATACGATCTGCACGGAATATTGAGATGCTTAGAAACTATTGCAGCATTAACTTCAATAAGCATTACAACGACATATACTAGCCTTTGAGAATATTGTCATCCTCGCTGTCAGAATAGTACACACACTCAGGATCCTGCATACCAAGCATCGATCAGCAGTTTATAAGGGCAACTTAGCTACAGCAGTTGTGAATTGTGATGTGTGTAGGATCAGCTGTACCGTACAAAAGTTTGGTGCAGAGAAAATACACTTCGAAATACCCACATAGAACAAATTTGTTCATCTCTTGCCAACAGAAACTATAGGCTCCTACTTGGACATTATTCAATTATCTCATAATTGATCTATGCACACAAGTCAAATTTCAAAGATATTTCCAACTAAATGCATTCTCAAAAGGTTTTAGTCTAGAACAAATCACAAAAAGACTACAGAGTATAGAATGTCAAACAACCAAGTTGCTCCCCTCAAATATCCATTAACTTCTAGAGCTACTAGCTAAACTGCCATATCAAAAAAACAAAAAAGGACACCTGAGCATATTGCTGGAAGCAAGTTTATCTACGAGTTTAAACACTATAAAAAAGCATGTGTCATACTTCATAAATGAAGTTTGGTTGCCAATAAATGAATAAGAGCCTGTGTAAAGAGCAGCCAAACATGCCTCTGAAAGATAACCGTCACTGTCAGATAGATCACTGTTAAATTCACTCTCCTCTGGAAACTCTAGGCAGTTAACCAATGTAGCAAATTCATCATTGGTGTTCCTAAAGGGAGAAAAAAATTGAACTTAGTAGAATAATTAATAGAAACAGCTAAATGAATGACTGCACGGTATTATAATGATTAATAAACTTCTGAGTAAATTATGGGAACAAAGAGAAATCCATGGGAACAAAGAGAAATCCATGATCTCAACATTCAAAATTGTAAACTAGGTTTGGTCTAGATCAATTTCATCGACATAAAATGCAGTTCTGATATGTATCGTAATACCAGCACGGCTGCAAATTGATTTAACCTAGCAATGCACTGCATAATCGTCTTCTGGTTTTCACCGTTGCTAGGTGTTAACAGTGGTGAAAGCTACTTTAAACACTATGGATGTTATCCAAACCAAATAAAAGCAATCTATTGCATACCAGAAACATCCTAATGCAACATCATTTTACTCCAACAGGTAGCAATTAGTATGAATCAACAATGCATAAAGAAAACAACAACACTGCAGCTGTCCAGAGGTACAACAGCACATCCGATTCTAACGTGGAGAGACTAAACAATCCACCCTAATTCTCACATCACATCAATTGATCAAGCAAAAACACTTGACTAGAACGAAAGTGGCCTGCCAGCACCCGACGGCACATTTCGGCGAGTATCCTCACCCTAGAGCACCAAATTAAACAGAGCATAACAGCAGATTACATGGTGGAATCGTCCACTCGCTGCGGCATCTCTTCGTCGCCATCGCCCAGGCGCCTCCCGCCGCAGCCGCTACCACCTGAAACAGCTCGAATCAGCCATCACTTAGCACCAGCGAAACCAAATCGAAGGGCGCGGGAAGTAGGCACGAGCCTTTGCGGGGGCGACGGGTGAACTGGGAGCGGAGCTTGCGGTTACGCTTGGCGGCGGACTGGAGGTGCTTGCGCGCGAACTTGCGGGCCTTCTTCCCAAGCTTCTTCGCCATCGTCGCCGCCGCCGCCTCTTCCTTCTCGTCTCCTCGGAGCAGCGTCTGGGGTTTAGGGTTTTCTCTTTCTCCGTTATTTTTGTTGAGACAAGTCTGCACCCTTTCAACTTTCCTGCAGACTTGTGTCTTGCAGTGTTGCAGACTCGACTCGTAAGCTTCTACAATTTACGACTCAAAAGCTGAATAAAAAATAAATAGTTTATTTTAGAATCTGATTCTTATAATTCAGTCTATTTATACACACTAAAATCCATAATCCACTTTATTTGTGTTTTTGGATTCCAGCTTTTCGAGAATTAGTTTCTCTACAATCACAATCCAGAACCAGCTTTTAAATAATTCAAAACTGAAACAAACAAACTCTAATTGTACTCGCTGTCAAAGTTTATATGTCATTTTTTCTTAATATATGGGCTAATAAGACATTAAAAATAATTAGATTATTTTTAATTATTATTTTAAAGTACTATATTTAATATATACATATAGAGAGTATCAAATAAAGTTGAATATTTATTAGGATTATAAAGAAAATATCATAAAAATTTTATATTGAAGTATAAAATATATCTTATATTTATGGATAAAATTATTAAAAAACCACACCCTATAAAATTGGACGGATGGAGTATTTTGCAGTATGCTACGTGGGTCAGTTGAGTAGGCTTTACAAGCTATTGGCGCGCATTTATTCTGTGGCACAGACATATGGGACTGGCATTAGGGCAGTCCTAACCTATAGTTTCTATGGGTAGTGTCTAGGGGAGAGAGAGAGCAATAAGCTAATGCATAGTTTCCCAACCCATGGTTTCCATGAGTATTGTCTAGAGGAGAGAGATCAATAAACCAATGCATGCACCACAAACACACATTGGTCAGCGCGCAGGAATGTCCAATGCAGATTTTGCTAGTTTCTTGCGTCTTGGTGCCCGCGCCGACCCAGTTTCTTGTATGAGACACGGTTTCTTCGTTTTTCCTTCTCTCCCTTCATTAATTCCTATGCCACATCAGATTTTTGCTTAGTTGACAGCGTAATAAATTCTATGGACACTAGCTGAGGTGGAGGGTTGAGACTGCCCTTAGTTTAGATGGACAGGCTGCAAACACATAGTACATTACGCCGTGGCTTTAATTAACAGAAGATGACTGATGGCTTTAAAGGGGGGAAAAGCCGATGCAGATTTGATGAAACAAACACAGCATGCCCACATTCTACACTAGTTGCATAATTGCAGAATTACATGGAGATAAAGTTCATTGACCTGTGCAGCAAATGAAAGGTCATTTCCTGACATTTTGTGATGGACCATTGCAAGTATGCAACAACAAAAAAAGTATAATAAAGAAATTGGCCAACTTCAGCATTTTGGAACATTGAGTTTGCCATCCTCACCATGTTCAAAACACAATGCACATTCAAGTTTCTCGCCCACCTTTCTACTCGATTGCAAATCTCAAATACCATCGAAATTCAATCATTACCAACACGCCAGAAGAACGAGAAAGATTACCATTACATTACATGGCATAGAAACCGCAATAGTAGCAACAGAGCTGAAGAACATCAGTACAGAGTCACCAACAGTCGTGAAAATTGCAATGGCGCTTATCTAGGGGTGTTTGGGACAGCTCCACCAAAAAATCTGTGGAGTGGAGCAGAGTATTTCTAGCTCAAAATTTATGGAGCCGAGTCAGTACATTAAGAGTGTTTAGGTAGATCATCTTATTTACATTTTAGACTAAAATATAAACTTAATTCACTTTATTTTAGCCTATAAGCTTTGAAATGGAGCTAGGATCTGGAGCTCTCCCAAACAGGGCCCTAGCTAGCGCTCTAGCTTCTATATATGCTAGTTTTCCACGCAGCAAATTTTCACATGCCATGCCTGATATGACAAGATGCTTTTCGCCAATCATACGCTCAGAAGTAGCTGATAAGTTCCATTGGCTACGCTAGCAGAAGCCTGGACGTTAGCTCAATGAGTACGGTCTCTGAGGACTTCTATGTCCAGCTCCGACGGGTCAGTTGCTTGGATCTCATAGTGTATGCCGTCCAGCTCACGCCTGAACCGATCCTTGGAGGTAGCATACAGCATCTTAGAACGGATATGGGAAACTGAAGGCGACCTGAAATTGTTAGGGGAAAAACTGAGAACAACATGGGGTATCGAGGATGCTTGGTCAAAACAATGGAAAAATAAAAATGAATAAGTTAGGCCAACAAGACAGTAAAAACATTAGTCTGACCACACAACGAAGAAAATCTTGCTCTTCTGGCAATTCTCCTCGGTGACAAAGTCAAAATCATATATGGCATATCGACAATCAGTCTCGGGAAGAGAATCCATGAAATCATCGAAGCTCTCAGTCGTGGGACCTGTCTTCTCCACAACAACTTCCCTTCCCTTCTCATCAATCTTGAAGATGACATAACGGTGTGTTTTCTTCATCTGCAGCTCAAGGAATGTTTCCTTGCACTCCACAGCAGTCCCCATTCCAGAGGAAGCATTTGACTGCAGAAAAGGTAATGTTTTAGAACGGGAAATATTATCCCATCAGAGATAATGAAATAACTCCTTTCCTAAAGATGCAAAACTTCCGGCCCTGGCAGCGATTTGAGCCGAGCCCGGCTCGGCTCGGCTCGGCTCAAAAAAATTTTCGCGATTTGATCCTTTTGAAAATTACGAATAGGTCCTTCGCGATTTTTTGTGAGAGGAAGATTTTTTTTTCTAAATTCGCGTTCGGGTCCCTCGTGCGCCATTTTGCGAAAAGAACCTACCGTTAAATTCAAATCGCGAACAAGCCCTTTTCTAATTTTTAAGGATAGCGGACAGGTCCAAAAACATAACATTCAGGTCCTTGCTCTTTACATCTAGGTCCTTTCTCCGCTTTTTTCGGGAAAAATGTTTTTGTCACTAGAAATATGTGTGCGACTCTATCTCCGGACTTTTTTTCCCGCCGATTTCCCATCTCGATCTGTAATATTTTTTAAAGCATGTATTATTACTCCACGAACGCGTCGGCCTCTGATATTTTTTAAAACATGTATCATTACTCCGTGAACGCGTAGAGTGTTAAGCTCGACAAAAGAAGATTGTCATCTCTAATAATTTTTCGCCCTTTTCCCTCTAGACTTTTTCCCCACCTCGGATTTCTAGCTCGGTCTCCAATATTTTCCAAATAATTCGTCGAAAGAGATATTTCTACAACTCTACCTCTCTACTTTTTCCCCGTTTCGCTCATTATTTCGACGATTTAAAAAATAAAACGCCGCCGAAAAAAGAAATCCCTCTGGTAAAATATGACGCATGGCGTGTTACGCCACGAGTCTCTAATATTTTTTAAAACATGTCATTTCTCCGTTTCCTCGGAAAAAAACGTTTTCGTCGCCAAAAATATTTGTGCAGCTCTATCTCTAGACTTTTTCCCCAACTCGATTTCTGTCTCGATCTCGATATTTTTAAAACATGTATTATTACTCATGAACGCGTCGATCTCTAATATTTTTAAAACATGTATTATTACTCGCTAACGCCAGAGTGTTAAGCTCGACAAAAGAAGGTTGTCATCTCTAATAATTTTTCACCCTTTTCCCTCTAGACTTTTTTCCCGCCGCGGTTTTCCAGCTCGGCCTCCAATATTTTCCAAATAATTCATCGAAAGAAATATTTCTACAACTCTATCTCTCTATTTTTTCCCCATTTCGACGATTGTGCAGCTCTATCTCTAGACTTTTTCCACAACTCGATTTCCTATCTCGATCTCGATATTTTTAAAACATGTATTATTACTCATAACGCGTCGATCTCTAATATTTTTAAAACATGTATTATTACTCCGCTGAACGCGTGGAGTGTTAAGCTCGACAAAAGAAGGTTGTCATCTCTAATAATTTTTCACTCTTTTCCCCGCCGCGTTTTTCCAGCTCGGCCTCTAATATTTTCCAAATAATTCGTCGAAAGAGATATTTCTACAACTCTATCTCTCTATTTTTCCCTATTTCGACGATTTAAAAATAAAAGCACGAGAAAAAATAAATTTTTTCTACTGGAAAACGACACGCCATGGCGTAGTTACGCCATGAGTTTTTAATATTTTTAAAACATGTATTATTACTCGGCGAACGCGGAGAGTATTAAACTCGACAAAAAAAAGGTTGACATCTCTAATAATTTTTCGCCCTTTTCCTTCTAGACTTTTTCCCCGCCGCGGTTTTCCAACTCGGTCTCCAATATTTTCCAAATAATTCATCGAAAGAGATATTTCTACATCTCTATCTCTCTATTTTTCTCTCGTTTCACTCATTATTTCGACGATTTAAAAAATTAAACGCCGTCGAAAAAAACTTTTTTCTTCGAAAAAAAAAACGAACACGCGGAAAATTTCCTAGTATTTTTTGAAAGGCAGAAACAACAGGGGAAGCCCCTATTGCAAATTTATTAAACAGAAGGGCAGGGCAAAACAGAGAAAAAGAGAAACGAAGGGAGAAAGAAAGAAAGAAAAGAGAGAGAGAGCCGGTGAGGAGCCAGCTCAACCAAAAGAAAGAAAATTAAGAGAGCTTAGAACCCCAGGCAATAAGCAAAGATTTACAATGGTCTTTAATCCTAAAAGATTGAAGATGCAATTCTGCCAGGAACAAGTCTTTCCAAGCCTGATAGTGGGGAGGCTTGGCTCTAAAGATGAGATCGTTACGGGACTTCCAAAGTCCCCAAGCTGCAATCATGAAGACGTCGAAGAAGAAAGGTTCTCTGATATGCGCAGCAGCGTCATTGATTCTCTGCAGGAAATCCACATTGAGATCCCAGGGAATGCCCAAAGCATTCCAGCATGTTGTAGCAAATGGGCAGGAGAAGAAGAGATGATCCCTGGTTTCCTCAATGTTGTGATTACATAGAACACAATTGTAATTATTTCCTTGGATGGGGCAATTTTTCTGTTTTAGGAGATTGCGAGTGTTCAACCGGTCCAGACATATCAGCCAAGTGAAAATTTTGAGTTTAAAAGAGCATTTAGCCTTCCAAATCCAACGAATAGTATTGGAGACAGAGATGTTACTGAAGATCCATTTGTAGAACTTTGCCGATGTGTAATCCTTAGACTTCCAAATGTACTGCCATTCATCATGGGTGCCAGGAGTCATTGTCAGAGAAGAAATATTGGAATACATGACTTGAAGTTCTTGAAATGCCAGATCGGATATAGGCAAATGGAAAAGCCTAGATAGACCAGGATGACTAAGGAAAGAGGCAACACTGATCTTATCATCCTTAGCAAAGGAGAACAGATGTTGATAAGTCCTTAGCAAAGGAGAACAGAGATCATGAAATATTGAAGTATATAGTTTTGCACAACGAATATTTAGGCCTCATTTCATAGAGGAAGGTCAAACAAGCTTTCACCATTGCTCGAACTAGAATGCTTTCACCATTGCTCGAACTAGATGAGCACTAACATGCCTATGCATTATTCAAGAGGCACTAGAAAGCCCTTTTGTGAGAAACTGAGCATACATGCGCCATCAAAATGACTGTAATCATTGTTAAAAAAAAGGACTGTAATCTAAACCCACTGGTTGCACACATCTTAACTATTTGTGCAGATGAAAATGATGGGATGATGCAAATGATCCCGTTTTCATGTTTTGACCACGGTTCCATAACCTGAAACAGTCAAACAGAGTTATATGTTGTCTGGATAGAGTAGAACTAAACATTGGGTCCTCAACCACTTCAAATAATCTGTTGAGGAGCAACTTGAATTGACTCTCAACTTTGAACACAAAAATCAATCTTCAGAAAAATGCAAATTTCCAATTATGAATATCTCCTCACATCTGCTAAGGTACTTGTGCTACAGCAAGAATGCCAGATAGCACAGGCAATTAATCATTCAAAATGCGCCAGGTAAATCACTAAAAATGTTTAGGCCCAAGGTACAAAATCTACACATGTATCACTTCTTGAGTAATTAGGCCCAAACCAGCAGTGCACATCTATATATACTAGTTTATGTCCCAATGTTTTGTGAAGTCATCATTTTTCTGGCCGCATAGCAAATTTTTTTGGCAAATTTGGCCCCGTTGCGAACGCAATTACAAAAATAGCCTTATCCCCTACCGCGGAAGCACCGAAAGATGACACGCTAGGATGCCTGGATACGCCAATACCGATACGGATACGCGATACGCATTTCCCAAAAACACTGATAATACGCCATTTTCCCAAAAACACCGATACGGCGATACGTGTGTGTATATATAATACAAATAAAATAATAGAGAAACATACATGATATATAGTATATCATACACAAAATAGACATAAAAGAGATAACGATAAAGAAAATGAAGAATCAAATGGGTTAGATCATCTCGAAGATCCATCAGCCCATAGCAAGCGGCCTAGGGCATCTAATCTACTACTGACCCAAACGTCTCCAATTGTGTGCTTCTATTCCTGCTAACCGCAGCCATATGTCTTGCCTCCTGGCCGCTACTACCTTCACCAGCTTCTGGCTACCGCTAGCTTCCTGGGAGTAAGGGTGCAATTGGCTCGGATTTGGTCGGATATCGCTCTTTCTGTATCTTAAACCATATTTTTTGCCGGAGTCGGATATAGATAGTGCCGGATATGAATACGACGTGGATAATATCAGTCACAAGTTCGAAGCGAATATGGAGCAGAATTGATATGGTACCGAATATTGTTTATCAGATATCGCACGAAAACAAATATTGCATATAGCATACATATAACAATGATTAATCAATCATATGAGTTCAACATACAATCGGATTATTACAATTTAACAAGTCATTTTATCAGGTGGTCTAATAAAGTTGCAAAAGTATCAAATATTTGTTTATGTTTTGCAAAAGACTACTAGGCATTCACGTAGGCAAGCGGAAGCATATTCTTGCATGTCAAGCTCGGATGGCGGCGAGTAACATCATAGAATTTTGTCTTTAAAAATAAGAAAAATAAATTTAAAAATATTATTGGCTTTTGTGAATTTCCAGGGAGTAATTCAATTTTTTGGATTTTCTAATAATTGTTTCTGATTTTCTGGTATTGGCCGAAACTCCTCCAAGTTTAATATAGGTAGCATATATCTTCGCAATTTGTACAATTAGGGCGCGCACTTCGAGTATTCACCGGAAACTACTATTCTACACCCATCAATACTTTTGTTCTTTAAATTTCTCAAGTGACTAGGTACAACTCATCTGTAAGAAAGAAAATTGGAGAAATGTACAGTACAGATATGCAACCCGCAAACAATAATCCTGAACGGTAGATGCGAAATTGCAAAACAAGAACTTTTATCCTTTTCTCGCTCTGATTGACAGCACAAATCATGCCTAACTGCGCCATAGTAACAACAAATTTTACCAACTAGAGTACAGATCGAGCAGCAAGATATCCCAAGCAACCGCCCCAGGGATCCTATGCCAAGCAGACGAAATGCGCGCTAATAAATCCAAGATTCGCGGCTTTCACCAAAGCTAATGCACACAAGAACTCCGGAATACAGGACGGAAAAAAGAAAGGGAACTCACGATTGATCTGACGAAAGCCATGCTCGCCGCAAGAATCAACAAACACGGACCTGTCTGTCTGTGACTGGAAGAACTTAAGCAAGCTCGCGTCGCTCAATCTCCAAGAGCCTATTTATAATCGCGGCGCGAAGGGAGCCGAGAGAAAAATGGGAGCGGAAAAGAACGGAAAATGGCAACGAAATCTCAAAAGAAGAAGAAGGGGGGCGGTGGAGGCGAGCTTGGGCAGATCTAGAGGTGGGCATTCGGGCCAGACAGATCTAGAGGTGGGCACGGCAGGGAAAAAAAATTGATGAAACTCGGCGAAATTTCAGATTTTGGTACTGGGCGAAATTTGAAATGCCGATTGAATGCAAAATTTTGAAAAAAATTGAATTTGCTACAGTAATTTTAGAAATTTCGTCAAAATTTCAGGCCTGGATTTTGTTGTTTTAGGGCCGGATTTGACCGGAATTAGTCCATTAACCTTTAAGAAAGTTATCTTATATGAAAATTTGTTGAAAAACTAATTTTTTGAGACATTTTAAAATTTAGATAGAAATACTGTCAGATTTTTATAAAATTGTACAAGCTTGATAATGATCTCAAAAATTTATGGTACCATCTTTAGTAATATAGGATCATATAGAAAATTTTTTAAAATAATTAAACTTCATTTGTTATCTTTAAAAATTAAAAACAAAATGGACATAATTGGGACAGTAAACTTGTTAGATTTTTATAAATTTACTTGAGTGTGATCATGATCTAAAAGTTTTATGACATATTAAGAATTGCCTCAGGAATATTCTATAAATTTTTTAAAAAAATTCAACATTTTTTGTTTGGTCAATAAAATCTATAAAACTATTGAACTTCATTTGTTATACTATATTGCAAAACCAAAAGAGAAAGAACAGAAATGCCACTGTGCCTTATAAGAATTTTATAAATGCACTGGAGTGTGATCATAATTCAAACTTTTTATGAGATCTTAAAAACTTACTTATCACTCTTCTGTAAAATTTTCACAAATTTTAAACTTTCTTTTATCGCTAAAACAAATCTATGTATTAATTATCACGCTTTTATCATCACGTAGCACTGTCAGAATTTTTGGAACTTTTTCAAGCATGATAATCATATGAAACTTTTATAAAAATATTAGTGATACATTAGAACCTTTCACAAAGATTTACAAAATTTTCCAACGTGGTTTGAACTATTTTTCATTCCATTCAAATTTGTTGATAAGGTTTTTATCAGGATAGTAGCACTATCCGAATTTTTAAAAATTCTTGAATCTTGATCACCATCGAAAAATTTTATGTAAACATTAGTGATTCATCAGCATCATGAACAAAAAATTTCATAATTTTCTACATTGTTTGTACTATTTTTCATCCGGTTCAAACTTCCCGGTCAACGTTTCATCTGGATAGTACCAATGTTTGAATTTTTAAAAATTTCAAAGACCTGATAATCACCTAAAAATTTTATGAGAACATCTTTAATGTGTCAGGAACCTTAAAAAAAATTCAAAACTTTTTGACATCGTTTGAACTATTTTTTTATCAGTGCAATTTCGGCGAAATTTCGGAAATTTCGGTGACAAACAAACCGGATTAGAATTTTTCCTTTTGAATTTTGAATGGATTTCGGCAGAAAAAACAAAATTTCGCCGAAATTTCGTATTTCAAGCCAGGTGGAATTGTTGAGCAAAACGAAATTTTGATCCTTGGTAAGAATGCATTTTTCTTCTGCTGAAGAGCAGTATGGTATTGTTTTCTTGTAATCACAAAGGATTGTTATGCTTGAGTTGGAAATATGACATCATCTTTTTATATAATGAAGGAATATATTAACCTTCCGACATCTACATCGTACGATACACACAATTAAACATTTATTACAAATTTACAGGCAAAAGAGCTTTTATGAAGAAATTCATAAATAAAAACTTAAGCAAAAAAGTTGCAACAAGCAATGAAAAAATTAATCAAAAACACTCAAGCCGCACATAGTTTTATTTGAAATCTCGATCATACCTGATAAAGAAGCCTCTACCCATGGGTATATAGACAACTGGATGCAACCAGAACCGAGCTTCCGTGGATCAATAGACATCAGAGGATGCCAACGCTACGACCTAGGAAGCCCAAACCTGGATCGGAAAGGGCCCAAACTAGGCCCAAATATCGTTTTGAAGGTATAGCCGAAATGTGAGGCTCAACGGCAGGCCAAACGATTACCACCGCCGCTAGACTACTGCACTACAAGGCCAAGCTAGCTTTGCCGGGCCCCGCGGCCTTGCCGCCTCGCCTTGCATGCGTCGTGCCTGCCAGTACGTGCTAATCTTATCGTCAGTTCAGTCAGCAGTCAGCACAGGTGTTTTTCTTCTCTCTCAATGATTTGTACTTGGATGTTCGAAATTTTCGAACGTACTATAACATTTTTTTTCTTCACGTGCAACATTTTGTTACAACGCGTGCAACATTTTCCTTCGATAAATAGTAAAATTCGCTATAGTAAATAGATATTGCAAACGTTAAAAAAATGTTTCACGTGTTAATAGAAAATGTTACAAATGTAGAAAAAAATATTGTAAGAGACGTCCGATAGAATGAACAGAAATCGGATATCCGAGCGCTAGTTTCTCCCTTGTTTCCTCGAGATCGCACAAGAGGCTTGCGCGGGCGTATTGCATCAAGTGGAAAGAGGTTTACAAAAGCCCTACTCAGATCGGCCAGCGACCTAGACTAGAGTTCACCGGCGGCTAGAAATTACACGACCTAGGCTATTATCCAGACTCTATTTGGTGTTACTCTTTACAACAGCTTACTGACGGCTAGAAATTAGGTGGTACCGTCTCGTGTCATCGTCCGGATTTTTATTTTAAATAGTACGTTTTTACGTAAGTTTACAAAAAAATAATATCTCAAAAAAATTACAAAAATACACCTCTATCACTAATTAATTAGGTGACACAATTTCTATCGTCAAATGAATTGACAACAGGTGTCTATTTTATCGATAATTTATTTAGCCGATAGATTGTTTTGTTGATGATTCATTTGGTTGATAAACTAATTTGACTCATTTGTTTCTGCCGTCAATTGCCTACCACCAATTCATTTGGTGAGTGAGCTTCTGTGGCCAATATATTTTTATTACTTTTGAAAAGTCATTTTAAATATATCATTTAAGAAAATTCTCGTCGTCAGTGTCGTCCATTTGCAAGCACGCATTTGTGTCGACACTGGTAGTATTTTAGATGCACGCATGCAAGAGTTTCTTAGGCTTAGCTAGCTGTGTGTTCTAGAGAGATCTATCTATCGATCTCAGCACCTAAGATATTGTGCTAAAGCTACGCAGTCAGTGGTTCAGAAACTGCTAACTAACTAAAAGCTCCTGAATGATGGACATATGTAGGTTTATTAGCACATTGCTGCTGCCACCTTTATAACTCGACGCCTAATAAATTTATTTATCTGTTGCTTTGTCATTGTCCTCTCTCTTACAAGTGTCATGAGTCATGACTCAACAATACTCATCACACAAAAAAAATAAGGCCCTGCTCTAGTGGTTCAGGCACTGGGTTTATTTTAGGAAAAATTAATGATTTACCTTTATTTATTTATTTATTTATGCTATTAATGATTTGCTCCGTGATGTTTCATTGACATACGGGCCCTAGGATCACATATCAGTAAAATATACAAGACAAATCATCAATTGCACCAACTAAAACGGAACTAATCATTAAATCTCCCTTTATTTTATTATAGTGGCTGGTTTGAGATCAACATGTAGCTTGCTAGCTTTCTATGGATATGTGAAACCACGTCAGTTGACTATCTAAGAGTGTGTTTGGTTGCTTGTATCAAGTGGTAAATGTATGAGATGGTTAAAGAAAAATGTCATCTATGTGTTTAGTTGCTTGAATGGAATCACTCCGTTCTAGACGGTATGATATAAATTTGAGGAATATTTTCTATAGGTGCTGAACCATTCCATTCACCTAAAACAATGAAATCAAATGATACAAGACCATCCTATCCCATTCAATCTCATTCCACCAACCAAACACACCCTAACTGACCTAACTATTTTCTCGACTGCACCTAGTTGGCTATTACAGTCGCGCTTCAGGCTCATGAGATCTCTGAAAATCAACTAATAAATCCACCTGACAACAGACACTGAGAAGATTTTGCTTCGATCTAGGCTGAGTTTTTATACACCTACCCGTCAGTGTTTTATGTTAATTGCGATCAGATACTGCTACAAGTATTTTTTTTAGAACGAGATACTACTATTATTCCAATTCATACGGCGGATAAACAATGTCCAAAAGTTCATCATCAGTTCAGCCGGAAAAATTAATAAACGATTAATAGAGTTGCTAAAATTTAAGATGGTATGAAATAATGATCACTGCCGACAGCTACGGATCACAAATTTCATGAGGCCCATCTGATCATTGTGATACTTATCATGAGGTACACTAGAGTTAATTAAAGAGCCAAGTGGTTGGAATTAGGGATGGTAATCTTACCCGATTACCCGTACACCCGCGGATAAAAACTTTAATAGAGGTGGATATATTCCTCTTTTATTACCCGTGGGTATGTTTATAGGGGCCAAACTTTACTCGACGAGCAAACGGGTATAGGTATGGGGGAGTTTCACTCGTACCCGTTTCGCCCGATTACCCACCACCTTCTATTGATATATGAACTAGAATAGGCGCCTAGTTAGCCCCCTAATCCCCAATTTATGGTACTTCATTTTAGTAATTGTTGAATTTAGGTATCTGTGTGTTTTCTGTTTACATGTGTTATTTTAATTCTTATTCTCTTGTACATTTCAAATTTTAATTCTCACAGAATGTAGCTGGTACCCATAATTTCATCAAAATGATTGTATTAGTACCATAACTCATTAGCTCCTAGTGCCATTTGGTTGAAAATATTGTTGATGGTGACAGGTAAACGGGTATACCCGCAGGTATCGGGCACCCGTGGATGATGGATATGGGCGAGATTCTTCGCTCGCGACCCTTCGCGGGTATACTCGTAGGGAAGATTTTGGTTCGCAGGTATGAGTATAGACGAGTACTACCTAAACCCGCTGCACCTGATTGCCATCCCTAGTTGGAATTCTCTACATAGTTCAAGCTAAGTGTTGGTGAGAAACTTAATTATTTTTTTTCTTTTCGAAGCGAGTTCGCTCAAATATTAAATTATGAAATATACTAAACCGCTTTTGGGAAAGTCCCGTCTGCCTGGATGCTTGGCCTGCTGCAGCACAGATAAACAAGAGGATTCTCTGACTGTTTTTTCTTGCTGCCTGCTTTTCCATTGCAGAGAGATTAAATTGAATAGTTGATAAGTACGAACCTAGCTACATTGTAACTGCAATGGTAGAGAAAGTGTGAAGAAACGTCAATAAAGCCAAGGGAATATTCACATAAAAAAAAGAGTAGGTGAGCTGTACAAAAGCCCTTAAAATCCTCTATCTCCGAAAGGATATATGCAAAAAAAAAAGAAGGAACTGAAAGGGGAAGCACAGGATCGGAGCAGGAGCTTGTATAGATTGGATGTGTTTGGTAAAGCTTCAGTTTCATCAGATCCGTAGATCTGGTGGAGTTAAGTTTTCTTAGTTTCATTAGATCTGTGGAACTAGAGCTGTGAGTATATTAAGAGTGTTTAGATGGATCATTTTATTTACATTTTAGACTAAAAATATAAACTTAATTCACTCTATGTTAGTCTATAAATTTCAGATCTCAGATAAAGCTATGATCTGAAGCTCTACCAAATAGACCCGTCGAATCAAACTAAAGCAGATGATCAGCTTTACTAGTCCAGATCGGGCAGAGGAGGACAACAAAGAAAAGTTGGAGGATAGGGTATATTCGGCGGTCTAGAGATCGATCGTGCAGAGGTAAAAAAGTGGACGAAATTTGTGTCCATCATATCATACAAGAACATCACATCATACAGCGCATTTGACAGTGATAATTAGGTAACCATGAATGCATGCAAAGTAATGGAAAAGGAGATGGAGCATACACTGTATATACTGAGACAAATGGAATCCGAGTACAAACGGGTACGACTCCTTGCGATCGAGTCTTTTTCTAGCTGGAGATAAGAGTTGGTTTCACAAGACTGAAGATAAGAGACAGGAGTAATTACTTTCACAAGACTGCAGTGTTCGATTATTTTCGAGGTTCATGTTACTGAAGAAGAATTCACCATGCATGGTTGGGTGAAATAGACGGGTTCATTTTATGACTTGATCAGTTGATGACAGTCACTGGTTGATGATGTGTTTTGATTCTCTGTGGCGATCGGTAGTGGCACTAATATAAGGAGTTTGTACTATTTCAAAAATCAAAGTAACAGTAAGAACTTGTTCTTTATCTCATGCAGAGCCATTGAGATAAAAGAACAAGTTTACAACTCTTTGATTTTTGAAGTAGAATAATTATGTTATCATCTCTTATACAAATGATTTTGAAATGGAATAGTTTAGTGTATTATTTATTATACAATGTTGATAAATAATAAGAGCTAAACATTTGTTATTTGATTTGTGAAATTGCGAAATGAGGAGGTTTTTAGTTGATAAGAGAAGCCTTGTAAGTGATGGTCATGGAAATATTAGATTAACTCAACCACAACAAGCACAAGGTCAAGATCCGCCAAAGACAACCAAGTAATACTAACGTTGTCCGTGTGTTTAATTTGGATGAAATCGTAAGTGATCATGCTCTTAGGAAACAAATAGATGAGTATGCCCTCAAATTCAAGACCAAGTTAGGAGGGCATATATACAGAAAGGACCAACACAACCTATTGTGAATTAATCAACGCTTTTATGTTACTTGATGAACTAATCAACGCTTTTATCTTGCGATTCTCTTTTGGTGTGTGGTTAGATTTTGTTAATGAATCATCGGTTGCCATAGTGTCACAATGAGGTACTTGTCACATTTTTCTTTGTTTTATTCATAAATATTCACATGTGTATTGGACTATACTTTTAGTAAAAAAACTTGTTGCGGTCCTTAATTTTATACATAGACTTGTTTGCGTTTATAGCCATAGTCACGTTTGCCTAGGCTCCTGAAATTTTCTGGCTCCGCCACTGTAGACGGGTAATTCCAACGCACACCGCTTATCCCTATCCTACTAAAAAGAAGAAGCTGTGAACGACGTAAACAATTACATATATAGAACTCGGTCGGTTCATCTGTTCTTTTCCTGAAACACTTGTTGCCAGCCAGTGCAGGCTGCAGGCGGTCCGCATCTGCCTGCAGTTGCCAATTGGAATGGCAGGAGGTGACCAATATATGCCACCAACAATTGGGTTGTACTGTCAGAAAACTACTACGAGCTAAGCTAAGCTTGGCCTGGACTGTACTTCACGGCAAGAAGGCAAATGGGAGCAAAATTTGCGTTAAATGGTTTCTTCTAGTAGTTGCCTTGTTTGGAACATCCGGCCCTTTTCTTTTGTATAATAACCTAACACACGGAATGATTTGGACTTGCATGGATGCGATGCATGCATGCTGGTTCGTGGTCATAGGTCGATCTTAGCACCTAACGCTTTCGCCTCTCTTAAACCCTAGCCTCGGCCCCATCCTCTCGGCGACCTCCTCCACGACATCCCTCTTGGCGACCTCCTCCTCCTCCCAGAACCGTACAAGTACTAGTAAATAGCAAGAAGTAGTACACTAGCATAGCACAGACTGTCAAGAGCACTAGTAACTAGTTAGTGGCTTGTTGTGTTTATCTAATCATTTTATGACTTGATCAGTTGATGACAGTCACTGGTTGATGATGTGTTTTGATTCTCTGTGGCGTGTAGTGGCACTAATATAAGGAGTTTGTAGATAAAAATCAAAGTAGTTAAACTTGTTCTTTTATCTCAAATGCGTTGAGCCATTGAGATAAAAGAACAAGTTTACAGCTTGATTTTGAAGTAGAATAATTATAATTCCAACGCACACCGCTTATCCCTATCCTACTAAAAAGAAGCTGTCAATTAACGACGTAAACAATTACATATATAGAACTCGGTTCATCTGTTCTTTTCCTGAAACACTTGTTGCCAGCCAATGCAGCATCTGCCTGCAGTTGCCAATTGGAATGGCAGGAGGTGACCAATATATGCCACCAACAATTGGGACGTTGTACTGTCAGAAAACTACTACGAGCTAAGCTAAGCTTGGCCTGGACTGTACTTCACGGCAAGAAGGCAAATGGGAGCAAAATTTGCCGTTAAATGGTTTCTTCTATAGTTGCCTTGTTTGGAACATGGGATTTTTCCTGATTCCTGTGAAAACTGATGAACTAATTTCGGTGCAACTCGTGCGTCCCAAACAAACACTTCGAGGGCCAGGGTGCTTTATTGCCTTTTGACTCCTTTCAGATAATAATGTAAGATTATTGTGTGTTCAGTATAACCTGTCCAAGTAATTGTGAAGGAAAAGGCAGCTGAATTTGTGGGCATGGTCCACGAAAACCATCATCACATGAATACTAAAGCCTGCTGAGTGATTGCACTTCTATTATATTCTTTTTTCCTCCGTAGCCATTTCCGGCCCTTTTCTTTTTATATAATGACCTAACACACCGAATGATTTGGACTTGCATGGATGCAATGCATGCATGCTGGTTCGTGGTCATAGGTCGCATCTTAGCACCTAGCGCGTTTCGCCTCTCTTAAACCCTAGCCCCCCGGCGTCCTTTCTCTCGGCAACCTCCTCCACGACATCCCTCTTGGTGACCTCCTCCTCCTCCGCAACCTCCCTCTCGGCGACCTCCTCCTTGGCGTCCTCGATCCACCTCCCCCTCGGCGACCTCCTCCTCCCCCCTCGAGCTCGTGTTTCGTTTGATTCTGTGAGTTCCTGTGTCCTTATAGATCTTTATCCTTTGATTTGTCTCGATGATTGCTAAAATAGTAATAAAAGTAAAAAAAAAGAGCAATCTCTATTTAAGGCATGCATGCATAGTTTAGTTTATCCTTCAATATTGTTTCACTGTGATCAATTTTATCCTTTGATCTTCGGGTCTAAAAAAATGAAGGCATGCACAGAACGGTTGCAGATAAATGGCAAAATGCAGATTGAAAGATGGCAAAATCGAATTAACTCATGTCCATATTTGGTGATTATACATGATAGTAAACAAAGTACAAAAAAGATCGATATCTACTTAGGGCATGCATGCATAGTTCAGTTTATCTGCAACTTCAATGCTGCTAGAACACTTATCTAGTGATTAAGCATGATTGAGTTTAGTTAAATGAAATATTTGTGACGATTTCTTATACTCTTTTGTGGTATTTATGACTATTGTTCATGTGGTTTGTAATATATGGATGGCTTGTAATATACAAGAATATTGAAAATCTCATTGCCACTGCTTTGATCGTTTCGAACAACCCTAGTAGTAAATTCCTTGTAAATCTATTTTATGCAAAACATTGAAATTCTCATTGCCATTATATACTTTGATCAATCCATTATTTTGATATGGGAGAACATCATTTTATTTATGATATAAATTAATTGACCAGATTGAAATACGATTTTGGTAGGATAGATGACATGGAAAAACTATTGGATGCAAAATAAAAACTCGAGATGAAGAGAACAAGTGAACAACTGAAGAGATAGTATGAATTAACATAATAGATTTATGAGATGAAAGAAAAACTGAAAGACATAAATGACAAATTGCAAAATATTGAATCATGTTAACACGACACTCATCGTTAAGGATTGCATAGCGAATGCAAAGCTAGAAGAAACTAAAACTGAGCTTATAGAGGTAATATAAGGATTTCTAGTATTTAATTCGACATGGTTACTGATAATATACCAAGACACATCATTTTCACAACAACATGATCGCTTTTGTAGAGATTAAGTGATATGATTGAAAGTCAATCGATTGTTGGTGTCAAACAAATAGGCACTGTGCGGTGTTGTAGAACTTTAAGGAGAATTGAAAAGCCTCTATTGTAGAAGCTATGGCACATATGATACGAATATGAAAAAGCCCTAAGGTCTTCTTGTGTTGTGGATTAAGGATCTATTTGTTTTAGGTTTGGTTTCTCTAAAGGCCGATTCTAGATTGTGGTTGTAGAGAAGCTGATTCTCCAAAAGTACATATGAAGTGGATTGTGGATTCTAGCATATATGGGTGGGCTAGATTGTGAGAATTAAATTCTAGAATCGGCTGTTTATTTTTTATTATGCTTTTGGGGCCAGAATCCAAAATCAAAAGCAAAAACAAATAGGCACTAAACCATAAGCCCTAAGCTTTTGTAGGGATTAATACCATTCTCATCAGACAAACTGTTGTTTCGATGCATCTAGGATGTTTTGATGTTCAATTACAAAATCTCTAATTGGTTGTGCCTTGTAAATATCATTGTAGAAATATCTAAGGAGAATAAAATTTAAATATCCGATACTAATCATGGAAGTTCTGCCAAAAGAGTTAAAGAAAAATATATCACAGATGATTCTATTTAAAAACCGTATGTGATAAATATATATCACGGACGGTTCTAGTTAAAAACCGTCTGTGATATGTGTCATAATATCATCAACATATGCTTATAGACAGTTCAGAAAACCGTCTGTGATGATATTTTTGAACCATCTATAATAATCTTTTCTGAAGTAGTGATACGGTATTGCTTGTTGATAGAGGGGCATAGTATTAATTACTAGTATGCAAAACCTCACCAAAAAATGTAGGACTCCATACTTGTGAAGAAATACATAATCACTTAATCACTAACTTAGTTTTAACTCCCTACTCCATCCAGTAAAAAATGTGTCATTTTACAATATGTACATTTAAACTTTCAAAAATCTAACTGTCGATATCTTTTTTAAATATTTAGATTTGATTCATAGAAATCATACACATGTGTTTTTTTCATAATATTATAATTTTATTGGGTTTTATATTTAAATATAAATTTATGGTCAAAGTTATGGCCTGTTCATTTCAAAAAAGCGTCTACACGGCTTTTGCTTAAAAAAAGCGAATTGTTTGCCGAACGGAAAGATTTTAGACCGTATCAATGTCCAAAACAATGTATATTTACGACTGAAGAGGGTATCTTCAGTTCTTGGGTTAGAAACATATTACTAAAATTAGTTCTCTGAACTATGGCCTTATTTGACAGAGCTCTAGATCCACTTCAGATCTGGAGCTTGTAGGTTAAAATAAAGTGAGTTAGGTTTATATTTTTAGTTTAAAATATAAACAAGATGATCCATCTAAACATTCTTGATGTACCCATACTTTAGCCCATAAATTTCTGGAGTTAGGAATATCCTGCTCCACCAACTCCATAGATTTTAATGAAACTAGAGTTGTGCCAAACACCCACACGTAGGCATGAACTATACTAGTAGCTGTTTTTTTTTTTTTTGGAAAAGCAGCTGGCGCTGTGATTATATCAGGGCTAGAAGGTGAGCTTAATTAAATGGATAGGGGCGCTGTGGTGATCTGGTTTATATTTGGTGGTAGCATTCTATACGCAGTAGTATATGCAGGATCGGAGCAATAGCATATCTATTTCAACAATTATGATCGCCATTCATGATTTCTTATCTTATTAATGTGGAAAGAAGCACTTCTATTTCTAAAGTATCTATCTGTTATATCTATATATCCTACTAAATTGAGCCGCACCAATTTATTGTGTGAATGTGATATAACCTATCCATGTCACACACTACTAGTAGTACACGAGTAGGTCGATATTTGACTCTCCTGACCCTCACATTTTTCTACTTATTTCTCCTGAACCAGAGAAATAGAAATAGTGCATACGTTACAAAACAAAATCGTAGTTTCCATGTAGACCAGGTTTATAGAAACCATATTTTTTATTTTGCCAACTCACTTCTGTCAACTGATGCCTAAACCAACCACGATGGCCGTGTTTTGTGGCTAAAACCCGCGACTTTTTATTCCCAGCCATCTAGATTGCATCTGTACGAAGGACCTCAAAATTCTCGGAGAAAGAGAGAGAAATCTGCACCTTGGTGTGTTAACCATATGAACAAAATCTTTTACAACTGTATAAAGAATATAACTATATATTTATTGCAAGTATTACAGCTGTATATATTTATTGCAAGTATTATACGGCTGTACGATAGGTAACTTAGCTGTGTACTACGAATTAATCCGGCTGGTTGCTTAAAAAAAAGCGAGCACTAGCAATCGGATGTCCGATCACTGTTTATTTTGTCAGATGCTGCTTGCAACATTTTTTTCTACGTTTGTAATATTTTTTTTATTGTGTGCAATATTTTTTTCGCGTCAACATTTCTACTGTTATCGAAGAAAAATATTACACGGATAAAAAAAAATATTACACACGTATAAAAAAAATATTGTAAGCTTCCACGAGACATTCTGTTAAAAAAAAGTTTGATGAGACGCAGGACTTGCCTTGATTTCTTCAGCCAGCCCGCGCAAACTCCGAAGGAAATCAATCAAGAAAGGCTCACCTTAAAATACCCAAATGAAACCTCCAAAACCATTCACAATTGGGAGTCCCTGCATCTCCTCGCTGCACACTCCCCAACACACTCGAAGCCCAACTCTCGATCCTATGCTCGCCGCCGGCGATGCCCAGCCCGCTGAAACGCTCCTCCGCCAGCCGCCTCCTCGCCTCCCTCCGCCCCCCGGCCAGCGCGAGACCCCTGCCGGTCCAGACCGGCTTCCCCACCTCCCTCGCTGACCTCGTCGTCAAGAACCATGGCCGCCTCAAGAAGCCCAAGAAGCGCCGGTCCGCCACCGCCCCGTCGTGTCCCGCACCACCGGTCGCCGCCGCCGTGCCACCACCCGAGGTTTCGCCGGTGCAGGACGCGCCCCGCCGCAAAGGTGCCGCCTTTAGCATCCGCCCGGAGCTCCTCGCGATCGGCGGGGCCGTGGCGCTCGCGCTCGTGGTGATCTGGAGCAAGAGGCTGGTCGCGGCGGTCACCGTCGCCTCGTTGTCCCTGCTCTGGATCGAGTCTGTCAGGTCCGCCTCCCGCCGGAGGCCACGGCCGCCCCGGCGGAGACCAAGGAGCTGCTCGATTTGTGCGGCCGCGGGCGCGTCTCGCCGATTCGGGAGGTGGAATCGGAGATAGAGACGCCCAGGTCGAGCTGCGCCAATTCCGACAAGGGAAGCGAGGTCTCCTCCCTTTGGACCGGCGAACGGAGCGATCTCGCCGGAGACGATTCGATCAGTCCGAAGAGGAAGGAGAAGAGATCGCTGAGGAAACTAATCGCCAAGAAACTGCACAGTGGCAAGAAGAAGCCCAAGGAGAAGGAAACCTCGGGCAAGCAGCCGGACGCCGCCGGCGAGGAGGGCAGCAACGCCGGGCCAGTGAAAACTGGGGCTTTAGTTACTTCCACCGAGCATACACCATCGGAATCGAGCAGAGAAGAGTTGGACGGACGAGGCGGCGCATTGCCTTTCACGGCGTTCATCCCTTTGTCAGTTTTGTGGTCCTCGTAGGCCTCCTCGCCGGGAAGCTCCCGGCGGTGGCGCTCACCGTGCTCTGCGTCGTGTTGTCCAGTTCAGTCGAGAGGTTGCCAGCTAGCTAGTGATGGGAGTGATCTGATTCTGAGGTTCAGAATTCAGATTCCCTCAAAACCAGGGGAGGTTGCAGACTTGCAGATTCAGTTTGTTCGTCGTAAATTAGAGACCAAAAAAAGACATCGAAGTGTATACATGTTCTTGTGGGGTTCTCGCTCCTTTTGATTCTCTGAACGTTTTGCAATTGCATTCCTTCTTGAATCTAAATAGGAAGTGAAATGATCAAAACTGTTCTCCCCGTCTGAATTTTTTTCCTGCTGTTTCTTTGATTGCTTCATGCTGCTTGCGCAACTGGATTGAGACCGACTGATTCATGTCGCGAAGCTGACGCGTTCCCTACACAAGAACAGTTCCTTGACAGCGATAGTAGGCTCAAACAAGCCGTTAATTACGCAGGCTGCTGGATGCGATACAATTCAGAAACCCAGAAGCAATATGCAGGACACTTCATCAGACAGACAGACAGACAGACCGATCGGGTTTGTTGATGAGTCCCACAGACGAACTCATCGTCACAAAGGACTAGAAGGTCTTGTTCCACGCGTGCATGATCAGCAGCAGTGGCATGTGCCCGGTCTGGCTGCCATGACCCATTGAACCTGACAGTGACACAGCCTCTTCTTGTCTGGCCATCTCGCTGTCCTGTGCGCCGTTCCTTTCCCAAATCGGTGGTCGCGCGCGCTCGCTTCTGCCAAGGAACACGTCTGTCCATTGCGTACGTATTTGCTGTTTGCGTTGCCCGAGTTGGTGCAACTGAAATGAAATCCTTCCGTACCCGGCATCGATTCTGTTATCAGTACAGTACATGCACATGCATGTCCTACTCATCTGCGCGCGTCGTTCGTCACAGCTCTTCCGCTTGCCGAGCCCACAATATCACATCATATGAGTTGATTGATCTCATGCCGGCCAATTGAAATCGCTTCCTTGATATTTTCTCGGCATTTTTAATCCTTCGCGTCTGCTCAATCATGCACCGGAGAAGAAATGTGGACGTTTTCCAAGCGCGTGATTCATGTGGCAGCAACACCAACCACACGGAAGAGAGAGAGAGAGAGAGAGAGAGAGATTGGATGCATCCTTGGTGAGAAGAGAAGACTTTGTATGATCTTGGCAAACAATGATCAACATGCAGTTTGGCTGTTTGTGTCTGTCTGTCGGGAACGTGCTCGCGTTGGTGTTCTTCTTGGTAAGATAGCGGGAAAAGGATTCTTCTACTATGGTGTTCAGTGGTTGGGTTTCAGAGTTTCCCCTCCAATATTTTTTTTCGAAAGAGCGGCAGGAGCTCTGCCATGCATTAAAGAGAGAAAGAACAAAAGTACAGAGACATACAAGAGGTCGACTAGCTCACAACCGAGCCCAACAGAAAGACAAAGTTACACGAATTGAAAAACAAGACCCCGGACTGGTGGGAGACCAAACCCACCAGGACCCCTTCCGCTAGCCTAGTCTAGATGGAAAGATCTAAGGGAAACCGGTGCGGACCGCCAACAACCGGTTCTGAACATCCTCTTGTATGTCTCTGAACAACCGGTTCCCCTCCAATATTATCTGTCGACTTTCTGCTTCTTCCAAGAAACTGCAGTCTTTCGAATCCTCCTCTCCGCTGCATCTGCAGCTCGATAGAGAAAGAATGCTAGCACATGAAAAACCAGGGGACGTCCATTCCTTTAACCTTGTTTAATGTTTAGTTCTTACAGGCTAATGCTGCAAGGCTTCAGCGATTTATGTATCGACCATGTGACAGATTTCTTCAACTCGTACTCACGTAACATTACCTCTTCTTTTTCCCCCTTATATAATCTTATAACATTCCGTTGCAAACAAAAGGGTGACTCGATACTTAATACAATGTTAATCTCAACTTGGTTTTTCTATTAGAAAAATACAGCAACTAGCAATACAAGCAAATCAATGGCTAGCTCATAGCAAAAATTAGTGTACAGCGTGTTTAACATTTTGCCCATGCCTGTATTCTCTCTAGTAGAAACATCGGTTAACGAACACGTGCACCGTCGAGCCATTTTAGAGAAGGAACGAGTGCCATCACAAGAGTTCTGAAGTCCTCCTTGCCGGCAACCGCATTTCCTTTAATCTCAAGCTGTGCCAGTTTCACAGATTTGAAGAACAGTATGACTTCCCAGTATTCCTCCCCATTGACATTTGTCTTCTGGAACTCTTCAACAGCTTCACGTGCTTCGACTTTGTGTGAAAATGGAGACGAGAAGATGTACCGTGTCGTGTCGATCGAGTGAGCTCCAATCTCATTGAAAGATAGATCCAGTACTTTCAAAGAAATTATCTTCTTAAGGGGTTCAAGCGCTGTGAAGCTATCAATCTGGTTTTTGCTGAGGTTCAAGCATACAAGCTGCTGCAAAGCCTCCAAACCTGAAATGACCAATAAATTAGTTTCTTGTAGCCGTCGCACCACACAGAGCTTATTCATCAGGTTAATGCCTATGAATTCAACATTTTATATATTTAGAAATACCAGTTAGTTTAATATATAGCATTTAGTTTTGTCGAATATTTAAATATGGGGTATGAGCATGCACAAAAAACTCAACGACTATGCCATATACGCTGAAGCAAGCATCTGAAAACTCCGGATATCGCGAGCCTAGTTCGATAGGATAAGATAGACATGGAGAGGGTATCTCCATATCGGGAAGGATTCGATCGTTTTCCCGCTACGAGGAAACTAACTCGAGTACGTCTGAAATCTAGAGAAGTTTGGATATGCTACGAAGATCACACAACGATGGATTCCTAATCGGCTACGATCTGATATCACAAACGACTACAACTCGACTTAAGGCAAGACTACCTTAATTATATAAGGACGAGGGTAGGTATCCCCAGAAGAGAAGCAATTCTTAGACTACAAGCCATCCAGAGCTAGACAGCGAGAAGACCTTTTGAGTAGAGCATCCAAGAGCTGACGAACTACGCTTCGCCAAATCCTTAGCCATAGCTTAGCCACTCCCAAGTTCAATCTTCATTGTAATTAGAGCTAGGCGTTCCACTTTGTACTCTGTTCATCGACTCCATACATCATCTATACAGGAGTAGGGTATTACTCCATCCGAAGACCCGAACCTATCTACATCGTGTGCCCCCGATTTTGTGCCTGACTTTACTAATTCAAAGGTACCCGAAGCTATAAGTTTATTGTCGATTTCTAACCCTTTGACAAGTTTAATATATAGCATTTTGGCAATTACATTGAGAAGCTAATTTGCTGGTCCCGTTACACTGATAAATATTGTAATGCTTCTGAATTAGATATAAGAGCGACATGATACGAAAAGATCTAACCTTCAACTGATCTGATACTGTTATGGCTTAGGTCCAGCATTTGAACCCACAACAACCGTTCAGTGAATCCAATGCATGTTAAAGACAATCTGCAAAGTTGCACAAGGTTTAACGGACCTAAATTCGGCTGAACTCGAACCAAATGATACTTCATAAAGGTCTCCAAGTTGCATGTTAACTGCAACGAAAAGTAAAGTCAGATAAAAGCACATTCTATACTCAAAATAAGATCCAATTAAACGAAGAAAGCACAAAGGTTTTATATTCGAACTTTGAAAAAAATATAAACTAATCATACTTCACCCTTTTCACTAACACTATTGACTTTCTAACTCGAGTGATCATAGTATCAAAAGGTGTTAAAATACCACATGATTGATTCAAATTTAGACAAGCTCCGTGTCAAGTGGTCAAAGCCTGACTAGTTTGTGTGCATTACTAAATGGTTTCCAGGAGCATGTAGATTACTAGTTTATACATTCATTCATTGGATTTAAACAACACAATTATACACAGCAAACATTATGCTATCAAACTTCCTAAATCCTTACACACTACCATATAAAAGGGGAAACCTGTTGCAATTTTACATTTTTCACCTTTGCTCCTGCTCATGTTTATAAGTTGAGGACAAAAGGAGAAAGGCATCAACTAGATGTGGGATGCAAGAAATTTCTAGCAAATAGAACCTTCATGCATGGGAAATGATAAAATGGTAATATTATACTGCCAAAATGGTGCAATTAATTACATGGTATTTTAGGCGGCAGGTTCTGCAAATACTAAATGATCTCATTTTGTCATAACAAACTAGTAAGCTTAGCAATACCCAAATATTGCTAATTTTATACTGAGCAAGTTTTGTTTAAACATTCTTCTGACCTGATCCATTAGGGCTAAGCTTCGCTCATCATCGTAGTACCTTTTATGAGATGGATCCAAGTAAATCAAGTCACTGAAGAGCCCAAGTGCCTCTTCACAGTATCCCTTCCTTTCATCCAGAGAACTTCCACGGGACTTTATTGCAGCACAAGCAAGCAATAGCCGTGCTAATGTCAACTTCACAAACTTGCTGAGAGAGAGAACATGTTGTGAGAAAGGTCAAATTCAAGCAGCAGCTGCAAAAGTAATGTAGAAGCTAACCTATTCTCATCAGGCAATTCTCTGAAAAGGTCTATTTCATTAGATAGTATTTCCAAAGGCCATTTTGGATCCTCTCGAACCAAGGCACTAGGGACCTTTAGTTGATCAAAGGGGATGCAAATAGGTTTTCCATGAGAGACTAATGTTTCTGAGAAATCCCAGGAGATTGGTCCTTGAAGCAGATCAATATCCTGGGTTGTATCATCATTGTTGCTTAGTTCAACGGTAAATGTGAAATGCACATGACAACTGTGGTGAGAGCCACTTCTAGACACAATGCCGTCTGAGCATGGTATGTTTACTTCAACAGAAAATTTCTGTGAACTGCTACACTCTTCATTTGTAATTTCAAGATATGTGACCCAGCAGTTAGAATGTCCAGACTCTGCTACTGAAAGGGGCTTCCAGTGAATATCCTTATTAAACACCAAATCAGAATTCACCTTCACACTTGATGGATCTAATACTTTGACAGGCTCATTGAAATAGAGAACGATGGGCATAATCCCTTCCTTCAATGAGTAACAACAAAAGGAGGTCGAGGAAAACAGTGTGTTCCAGTCATCTTTTTCCCTGACAGAAGATGAACTGAGCTTCGAACCATCACAAGGCCATGAAGCAATCAGCTGCGGGTTCTTTGGACTAGATGTGTGAACTAAAAGCCAGAGGTGATAGAACCATCCACTTTGGTCACTTGGGTCCGTAAAAAGAGCTTGAGTGACAAGTTCAAACTCCTCTGAAAAAATTTTCTCCTTTGATTCAAAGCCCTTGCTTTGTTGGATTAGCAGATTGGACATAAGTATACTGCAATAAGCTGAGTGAGAGAATTGTAGCATATAACAAAAAGATGATAAAACAAATAAATATCAAAACCGATGAGTAAACATAAATAGCAGAGAAGGAAACAATTAAGACCAAGATAATACAAAGAAACAAACATATTACATATACACAAATTAAGGAGAGTAAGCATATTTGCAGGGCACCAATATTCAGTTTGAATCATAAGAAATAAGTCATCAAGTTTCTATTTGCTGTTTTATAAGATGTGCACACATATTGCTATAGGAAACTATCAGTCCAGTTGCCCAGCAGGGCAGCAGAACTGCGCATCTTTCACTACAGGGGAGGAGCTTAAGTTTTCACTGGTTGACTATTGTCTATTATTAGTTACAGCTGTTCCATTATTCATCCTCGTACTCCAAATATAAGTTCAGAATAAATTTCCAACACCAGCAAATGGACATGTGGAAAGAGCACTCAGAAAGAACACCCACTAACAATTGCATACCTACGATTATGCCACGCTGAGTAATTACTGAAGTTATCACTGATCTTATCCATTGTGTACTTGAGCTCTTCCTCTTCTGGCGCCCCCATGAAACTTGCAAGGAACCTGTGCAAGGGGGAATCAATTCAAACAGATCCTTTTGTCTAAACAAAAATTCAACCCACACAGATTTTCTTATCTGAATATCTGGAAAAAGGGGAAGAAATTTACCTGCGATAGTTCCATCCATGGAAATTCCTCGCATCTACCTTTAATAGTTTATCCAAGAGGCCAAACTCACGCTTGAAATCCACTGGGACAAGCTTTTGGTTTAGCAACCACTTCCGGTGATACCAAGCCCCATAGGACTTTGGATTCTGCCGTAAAGCAATCTCCACCTACCAAATTCCAAATTTGAGGGTCATTCAAGTGATGAACTACATGGACACTATAAACGACTAAAACATGAAACAGAAGAGCTCTTTACTATTTGAATGCTCTAGCAGTCTAGCTATAGATGTTGTTTCTTTCTTTGTTACTGAGCTTTTTTCTCCACAATGATGGCCAATTTGGTTTCTTGAGTAAGCACTACTGGCAAGCAGAGATCAACCTGATCCATGATATAAGTCAATAAGTGATGGATGGATCAGAACTCACTACTCTGAGCTCATCATCAACAGCCGACTTGACAGACTCCGGGTCAGAAAGCTCCCCAACGTTGTGCCGAAATGCAAGCTTCCGGTAGTTCCACGCAGTGTAGGCCTCAGGATTCATCTCGAGCAGCTTGAAGCTCAGACCGAGCGCCTCCTTAGTGTACCTACAGCCCTAATCACCCAACTAAGTACATCCTGGTATTGAACACAATCTTTTACTACAATTACTCACTTTGTTCATAACAGCAAAAAAGAAAAAAAAAATGTGTGTAGTATTGTGGACAATACAGGTAGCAAAGAGGAGCAATTCGATCTCGCTCCACTCAAAACAGCGCTGTTTCGACAGAAAGGTGAAATTTGCAGCAGAATGCAATCTAGCCCTCCACAAGAAAAATTGCGCAATCATTAGAACTCGTCAACAGTTGATCCATCTTACGAGCCCGCCCAGAGAGGCTTGCAAGGCACGGTCAGAGAGAGAGAGAGAGAGAGAGAGAGAGAGACGGAGAGGTGGCGTGCTTACATGCGGGAGTGGTGGTTGTGCAGGACCTGGGCCTGGAGGTCGCGGAGCTTGGCGGCCTTCGCCGCCTCCGCCGCCGCGACCTCCGGCTTGTCCGGGCGCCGAGGCCGGCCGTGCATCGCCTTCTTTCTTCTCGAGCGACGACTACCGGCCGCGCGAAGTTAGACGACGGCGGCGGAACGAGGGGCGACGCGCGGCGCGGAAGAGGATGCTGGCGACCGGGGCCGGCGCGGGGAGAATGGGGATCGGATCGATTGGCTGACGCAGCGAAGCTGGGGCTGACATGTGGGCCCACGCAGCTCCTCTCCCACGTTGGCAACCAGGTGATTTTCGTCAAAAAAATTCTTTTTTATCAACTTCAACACTCTTTCGAATGAATTCTTTTCTTTAGTTCAATCGACGCACGCGCATGTAGGGATGACAACTAACGAAAACAGTTGATAAATGATCCTATCTTTTACGGTAACAGAAACGAAATTAGAAATCTATACGGAAATAGATGCAAAACGGAACAAAATAAAAATAGAAAATTCTACAAGAACATAGTACATAATCACAATATACATGATCGTAAAAATAATGTAACTCATTCCACCTTCAAAGCGGACACAAGAATAATATTATGTTCACCGGTATCACTAGAAAGTTTTTTCAAGTTTGTCAGTTGTTGTCCTCCAGATAAGTTCGTCGTGTTCTCCTCCATATCATTATCATCGGCATCCTCTTGCTCTTCCAACTATAAAGGTGTAACGCCCTAAAATTTGTATATTATTTTTCAATATTCATTTATGATTTTCTAAGATTTATCCTAGATTTTCTAGAGTTTATATATGCCATTTTGCTATTTTTATATATTTATAAAATTAATTTATTCATAAAAATAAAACCAAAATTATGCTAAAAACAATTTTCCTAGGTTTAAAATGTTCCCAAGTATTTTTGAGAATTTTTCTGGAATTTTTGAACCCTATTTGATATTTTAATGCCATTTGTATTTCTAAAAATATTTTAATTCAAAAATAAATATAAATTCTTCATTCTCCTTTTTTGGGGCAAGTGAGCCAAGTTTAATTTCTGGTTTCATTTATATGGAATTTCCATTTCCGTCAGAAATGGCTCTCCCGTTTCTGTTTCCGTTTCTGACAAAAAAAATTTATTTCTGTTTTTGTACTGACATTTTCTGCTTCTGTTTCTGAAAAAAGGCTTTTGTTTCCGTTTTTCTCTAGAGTGGTCAGAAGTTTGTTTCTGTTTTCATCCTACACGCATAAATGAAGTGAAATGATACAGGCATGGAAAAACGAACAGAAGCAGCTAGCTCGCTCCAAAAATCGTTCATAGTTAAGGTAATATACTTCCACTTGTTTTTGCTCGGCCAAAGTAGAAATAGAAATGTTCCCAGGCTAAACGAGCTTACTTACACTAAATTTAATATGAACCGTTTATTCTTTTCTATTCAATGAATCAGTTTGCTAGAATTTATTTATACTTCCTCGGGTAGTAGGATACAATACAAATATTTTTAACAAATCAATAGATAGATCTGATTTCTACTACATAATATATACTACCAGTATAATATACTATTTCTCAAGGACTCGGAAGCAAGCATTTCACTTGTACCCTCTTGGCATTACAGACCTGATGCATTAGACAAACATCATGCCATTGCCATTGCAGAACAAGCAACAAGCCTCTGAAGTATGTGCCACCAAGTTCGCTCTGCCAGCGTTCTTTCCTACTACTAGGTAGAATCGCGCGCGAATGCCGCGCCGCGAGGGGAAAATCCGATATAAGTTTTTTGTAAATCGAATTTGCGAAACTGCAGTTTTTTTTTTTCAAAATAACCAGTGGAGAAGGGATTGGATGTATTTTTTTATGTTCGCAAAACCACTCACCGGGCAAAAATAGTCTAGAGGAAAAAGGGCGAAAAATTATTAGAGACGACAATCTTCTTTTGTCGAGTCTAACACTATACGCGTTCACCGAGTAATAATACACATTTAAAAAAATATCAGAGATCGAGATGGAAAATCGAGTTGGGAAAAAGTCTAGACATAGAGCTGTACATATTTTTCTGGTGCTGAAAAAAAAATTCCGAGAAAAACGTTTTTTTGTGGCGAAAACATTTTTTTCGGGTTTTTTGGGTGGCGAAAACATTTTTTCCGTTTTTTTGGGTGGCGAAAACATTTTTCTCGGTTTTTTTCGGTGGCGAAAACAATTTTTCCTGGGAAAAACGGAGAAAGGACTTGAACGTAAGAAGCAGGGACCTGTTTGTTATTTTTTTGGACCTGTTCGCTATCCTGAAAAATTAGAAAAGGGCTTGTTCGCGATTTGAAACTAACGGGAGGCTTTTCCGTAAAACGCCGCGCCAGGGACCTAAACGCGAAAGGGAAAAAAATTCTTTGTCTCACAGAAAACTACACAGGGACCTATCCGTAATTTCGAAGAAACGGAGGGACTTTTTCGCAAAAAACGCAAGAGGACAGGTGGCCGGCTGCCTGGCCGGCAATTCCAGGGGCTGTAAGTGGTGTTATATTACAGCACCACCCATGTATTTTTGAACTGCGATCATATTTGATCCCTTACTCTCTTTTTTTCAAAAGTAGCTCTTTTAAAATTTTTTGCAAAAATAACCCCTCTCTATGCTACAGTAGCATAAAGAGGTAATCCATCGTATGTAGCGTGGAATTCCTATTGTAACATGGTACTGTAGCGGATTTCGGTTTGCCACAGAATGGAGGCGCAGAAAATCAATGGCACGGAATCCACCGGCGGCCGCACAATTGCTGTGGAATGGGGGTGCGAAAATTGCATTTCTGTGGAACAGGGGCGCAGAAAATGCAATTTCCACGGGATGGGGCGGCGCGGCAATTGGATTTTCCGCAATGGGATAGCGCGGCGATTGGATTTGCCGCGGTGTGGTGGCCTGGCAAATTCTGCTCTTCTCCTGCATAGAATGAGACCATTCCTATAAAAAATTTCACAGGGGCTAATTTTATAAAAAAAAATAGGAGGCTAGATCAGTGAACAGTTCTGCATTTTCTGCTTGTCAAACAGCACAGCCCTGAAGTTGGACAATGTAACTGATTGAACCATTCCATTTCTGACATCTTGCTAGCATACCATACGGAAATCATCTTCCCCACTGCACTATACAGCATTCAGCAGCAAGGGACTCAGAAAAACAAGACTTCAACGAACTTCATGACCTGCACGCATCATCCACCAGCCTGCTGGAGGAAAAGGTGTTTATTACACACTCTATGTTCATACGAAAATACAACAGCATAGGAGGGAAACTTGGACTCACTTCCTCAGAGATCAGAGTCTTCTTGGCTGAGAGGAGGAAGCCTGTCCTTAGTTGTGTTTGTGCCACCCAGATTTGCAATGCTCTCTGCACAGCTTCTCCTCCACAAGCACGACCTTCTCTGTTGCTTGCCTTGTCCCTGACTTGCTACCTCGCTAGAAATGCTCTGTCTCTGCATTTTCTCACTCAGCTGAGCAACAGTATCAGGATCCTTTGCGATTGCAGGCACTGGTTGTGACTCTCTGACACTGTCATACTGGTCCAGAGAAGAACCGCTTTCGGCATGCGCCGACACCGACACTACTTCCACCCTCCCTTGCACATCCTTCAATCGCTCCTCACATGAATGCAGGGAATAGATGGCTCAATCTAGCATACCTGTAAAACATTGTTCGGACTAACAAGGTTAAGCATGAGAGAGATTGTAGCTTGAAGAAATAATTGCAACAGCATCACAATGGAGGAGAACACTAGGCCGCAGCAGCCTCCGACGATGGATCCATGCAGGAGCAACAGGTGTGGTGGCTCTTGGAAATAATGGCCAAATTCCCCATTGCTGGAGCTCGGTGGCATTCCCGGATTAGCAGATGTTTTAATAGCAGAAGCAACGGCGTGTCGAGATGGTGTGTATTTGTCTACGATTTGGAATTGTTCCAGGTAATTATTGGGACGGATTCTCAGGTGCTTGTTAATAATATTAACTTTATTAAACTCTATAGAGTTACCGGCCATGTGCCCTGCCCCCCATGTGTCCTCCCTCCATTAAAGTCTCTCAAGAAAATGCATAATTATGTTTAGGTCTTTTCACCAGTTGAGCTAAATTTTTTTGTTGATTTAATTGAGCTATCAAATAATGTTAGAAAATTTTGAAACTTTTTGATAAGAGTCCTCAAAGCATGTCTAAGCTATCATAAAAAAGTTTAGATCATGATTAAACTTGTACAAATTTTGAAAATTCTGAGAATACTACTATTGCATTCAGAGCAAATCCACTGATTTAATTGAGATAATAAATGAGCCATCAAATGAATTTGATTTTTCAAACTGTTTGAGAAGGGTCCTGAGAGCATGCCTGAGCTACTATAAAAATTGTAGATTATGTTCAAACTTGTGCGATTTTTAAAAAATTTGGAAATGGTGCTATTGCATTTAAAACAAATTCACTGATTTAATTGAGCTGTTAAAGCATGTTGGGAATTTTTAAACTTTTTGAGGAGGCCCTGAGAGCATGCCTAAGCTACCATAAAAATTTCAAACCATGATCAAACTTGTGCGATTTTTAAGAATTTTGACAATACTACCGATACATTTAAATTTCACTGATTACTCGGAAACTCACCTTCGTGCGGCGTCATGGTGCAAGTGTGTGGCATATCGTCGTGCGTACGTATCTAGTATCTATTATAGTGGAACGGATTCGAGCGCAGGGAGCAACGCCACGTCATTTTTTCTAAAGAGCCCTTCGAAAAATCTGAAATCGCAAACAAGCCCTTTCACCATTTATTTTGCAAAAAGAAACCCGTAGTTTCGCAAATTTGACACAGGTTCTATATACTCAGAAGATTTAAAATTACGATAGGCCTGGTTATTTTTTAAAAAAAACTCGGATCAATTTTTTTCTCGTGGTGTGTGCGTCTCTACCTAGTTGAACTGACAGGCCAGCCTGGGCAAGCAAAGCCGTGGCTGCAGCCTGCTCGCCGGCGGCCGGCCACACCAGTGCCTAGCTCGATCCCGTGTGCTGTGCTGGCACCCAATGCGGCCGCTTTACTCGCTAGATCCATCCCAGTCCCACCTGTCAGCCTCTTCTGTATGCTATCCGTAATCCGTCCATCTATCTACCAGACGACCTATGATCGATCTATCCATCGCCTCCAGTTCGCAGACCTGAGCAGCAGAAAAAAAATATATAGAATAATAGAGCGCACCATCGAACTGCTATTGACCCAATTCTTGGGCACTGTGTTAATTCCATATTATATATATATATATATATATATATATATATATATATATATATATATATATATATATATATATATGTGTGTGTGTGTGTGTGTGTGTGTGTGTGTGGTGGAAAACAATATTTATGATGGATTATAATATTTATTGTGGAATAATTTATTTGTGAAAGATCAAAATACCATGTTGAGTTATTTTTTCTTATAACAGGAGATGCAGAAAAAGCGCAAGAGACGTGTAACCCAAGTTACGCTGGTGCAACTAGAAGGGACACATGGAGGTCTACACGGATGGATGACACAATATAGTGATGAGTGGGCCATGCAGGAGAGCGAGACAACAAGAGCGACAAGTGGGTCGCGGCGTGCATATGTGAGTTTTGGACTATGTGTGCATATATTAGACCATGTGTAATTGGATTAGGTGTGTATGCATGCATGCAAGTGATTAGGGATAAGAAGTTAAGGTTACGAGGGAGTTGAGCTCTAATAAATAGATATGTTGCCTATGCAGCTAGCGACAGAAAGTAGTGCCACAAAGAAAAGAAAAGAAAACTGAGCGCTACTGGAAGGGTGCGTTTAGTCGCGTGGATGAAGCTAAATGGGATATGGCCATCCAGTCTAATAGGCTTAGAGCTATCCAGGTGTCTGTTTGATTGAGTGGATATAGGATGAGTCAATTTTTTGTTTGGTTGGATAGATGAGACTGGATAGGATGAGTTAATTTTTTGCTTGATTGGATGGATGAAGATGGATGGGCTAGTTGTGATCAAGGTTTTGAATTTCGGTTTGAAATTTTTGGACAAAATTTGGATTTTCGGATAAAATTTGACCAAAATTTGAAACTTCGACAAAATTTGAATTTGGCCGAGAACACCTCTTCATGCAACAAACTGAATGAGCCCATTCGGTCTTTTTTTATGGCTTTATTCAGTATTTTGAGAAAATATTTAAAACTATATAACCTATCCAACTGTTCACTCATCCAAACAATTAGATGACTTCAAGTACATAGATGATCATATTCCATCTAGCCTTATACAGACAACCAAATGCCACCTAAGTTACTGTTCTGCAACGCCATGGTGGTTGACGACTTGTGGTTTATAATCCTTGAGGCACGAGGACAGAAATGAATAGCATATTTGGCCCCTTACTCTTTTTTTTCTTCAAAAATAACTTATTTTTAAAAAAAATTAGGCAATCCTGCGGTACTGTAGCGCGGGAATTTGATTTGTCGTGGAATAGGGGCGTGGAAATTTCCGTGGAACGAGTGCACGGAAAATGCAATTTCCGCAGGATGAGGATGTGGCATTTGGATTTTCCACGGTAGGAACACACGAAAATTGGATTTATTGTGTTATGGTGACCCGGTAAATTCCACGCTCCCCTCGCAAGGAATAGAGCTATTTTTGAGGAAAAAAAATCACAGCGCTAGTTGTGTTAAATTTTTTTGAGATCTAAAAGAGTGAACAGTCGGGGACCCGTGGGTCTTGTACGACGTACAATAGGGAGGCAGGGCACAGAAGACACTCCTGCAATCCTGCTATGCGTGCAAGAAAAAAAAAAGCAGAATGACTTGTGTTTAGACGTCCGATGTACTGTTTATTTTTTTCGGACGTTTGTAATATTTTTTTCCTATGTGTACAATATTTTTCTTCGATAACAGTAGAAATGTCGGCACTAAAAAAAGTGTTGCACATATTAAAAAAATATTGCACACGTTAAAAAAATATTACAAACAGCGTCTGATAGAATAAATAATGATTAGATGTCCGATTGCTAGTATTCGCCAAAAAGCAGGCAATGGAAGGTCCCGAGCTGTCGGGAAAGTAGAGGGAGGCTGATCTCTAACTTGACGTGACCAGCAGCAGCCAAGCTTCTCTCCGGCGGCTGGCAAGCAAAGAACAGAAGAATACAGGAGAGGAAAAAAAAAAAGAGAGAATAAGAGGAAGAAAAACTGATAGAAAAAAAATTAAGAGATTACCAGAGAGTTTGCTTTCATGAGAAGGGATTTTTGTACGTATTCTTTAAGAAAAATCAGCGAGTATGGATTCCGATTTACTAATTCTTGTTTACGTATAATTGCTTTTTAGTTTGCTTGTTTAATCTAGTTTTCTTTCATGATCTTAGATTAAATATTCTAGATTGATTCTATCAATTTGATCATTATTTTATTAATTTCTAGAATTACTAAAAATAGAAGAAAAAAGTAGATTTAGGTGTTAGTTTACACCGATTCACTCTTTCTTGATGTGCCTTGATCCTTCGCATATTGCTCTAATTCTTGGGCATATTGAGGAGTTGAGTATGGTTTCTTAGAGTTCAAACTAGCTTTGTACGCCGTAGTGCTAATACGATAGCTCATCGTTGCGCTAAACAAGCTTTTCTAGTAGAACGTACTTGGTTTAAGCAGACACCAAATTTCCTTCGTACTTGTTTAGCATATTAGTAACGAATTATAAGCTCTTGATTTGAAAAAAAAAAACATGTCACAGAACTGGAGAATGGTTGCTGCCACTACTACAGATCAGACCTTCTATACCGGCCCATCAGTCCCGGTTGGATTTGAACCCGCATCGATGAGGGCTTGATCGGTTCATTGGCTCTGATCGTTGGGCCTCATCATCGATGCGGTTCGTTATTTAACCGATCGATGCCTCGTTTGAGGAAAGTTCAAAACGAATGTATATTCTATGTATATCAGTACGCGATGGTGGGTAGGTTGGTTAAAAGGGTGAGGCTGGAGTCACGAGGTTGCGGGTTCGAGTTCCGCTTCTTCCATACACCATCGACATATTTTGAAACATTTCTAGTCCTATTAGTACCGTTGGTGGAACTGATGCCCAATAGGTATCAGTCCCGGATGCTCTGTACCGGTTTAAAAACCGGTACTAATTGCTATTGCCAACCGATACTGATAGTCATATATGTAGTAGTGCGCCCTACGACGAATCTTAGAAAACAAGACCGTTAGTCCTTCACACCCCTGCCTATTCAAACAACGAAAGGAGCTAGCTTATCTAGATGCCTGTCATGATTTTCTCCACAGATTATATACGTTCTTCTTTGATTTCCAACTGCACAGTGCTGGAACTGAAGTTGTTTGGTAACATGGCCTATCACCGAAGACCAGCACCAGTCCGCTGGCGCAGGAAAGTTGACGGAAACATGCATGGGAACAGGGTTAATTTATGTGGAAACATGGGAAAGTGTGCAGCTCTTGCAAGCTAAGGCATCATCGTGCATATAAAAATGCATAAATTGAAGTAATGTAAAAAGATTTTCAGGTATATATATGTTTCTAACGCAAAAGATTTTTGAGTTGTTATGTGTCATCATGCTTATAGTCAGATATATAGGTTCATCCAGACGGAGAGGAAATTAAGGAATTAAGCAAAATTGTTGGCGCAACCGTATATGCTGTGTACATGCAGTACAATCACGCACCTAGAAGAATTAATTAGTAGTCATAACAACAACTGAGTTAACGTAGACGTCCATATCTATCTCACATCTTTACACAGTGAGTCTGTCACAGGCAAACGGCCGGTCACCCTGCACGCGTTTTTCCAACAAAATTTCCAGAAAACGCAACCAAACTAGACGAAGCACATGCCAATCCACCGGCGGATTGACGTACTACATCCCTACACAAGGATTAAGTCAAATAACATTTAGTAGCCAGCAACTGAAGATAAGTACGTCATATATGACTGGTTTTGACTATAAAAGGAGCCAGCCGGCCAAATGACTTCATATAGAAAAACAGCGAAGTGGAAATGATAGCAAAAGGTGATAGGATCCAATGAGCATGCTTAGCCCGCCCACAAGCAACTGACCATACGAGACCTTAGAAATCAACATCATTGTCACTGTAACACGTGGCATAAAAGTAACTGTGCATTGGGTCATCTTCCACATCTTCTAAATACATGTTCAACAACGGTTGAGTATGAAAATCGTACTCCGCAATATTTTAAACAAAAGTATATATATACTCCATCCATCTAAGTTTATTAATTTGTGCGATGACTCAAGTCAAGCGGGAAACACTGCTGAATTCCATAGCCAATGATAGTCAATTACACAGTACTAGCTGCGACATAACGTGATTTAAAAGACATACAATAGAAGGCTGATTGCCAGATTCATCCTTTGAAAATAACAATAGCATTCCACTCAGCAAACTTCTCCATGAGGCCTGCAAGTATAAACTTTGGTGCAAAAGAGAATAGATAAAAAAAAAAGTCCATACAGCCAGTTGTAAGATCGAGGATGAGCCTAGAGGGGGTGAATAGGCTTTTCTAAAAATTCTATCTCTAAATTCAAGTTTAATGATTGCTAAGAACAAGTGATAATTTTACCGAATTTAATTCTTAACAATTCTAGTGATCACAAAATAATATCACTACATAAGTACAATAATAGCTAAGCAAGTAGCACACAAGAAACAAATAGCTAGAATTTCACGAGAATAAAACAAGCAAACCACAATTGATGGACAAGAGAATTTTTCCGTTGTCTTGGAGACTTGCGGTCTCCCTACTCCACGTTGAGGTAACTTGAATTCCTTCAAGCCGGCTCCACTCGCTGAGCCTTCCCGATCACTAGCGATAGCTCTTCCCCGCCTCCGTAGGCGAGCCAGGCCTTCACAACCGCCCGGGTCTTCACACAACCTCCTTTGTGAAGATCACCGGAGCCTCACGCCTCCAAGCCGTCTAGGAGGCGGCAACCTCCAAGAGTAACAAACTTGACGTAGGCTTGAACCTCAAAAGTGCACACAATATGGCTCACTTAATGTAATGCACTCACTTGTTGCTCTCCAAAACTCAAGAATCAAGAATTCAATGCACAAGAGAGTGGAGAGAGTTGATAGGGCTTAAAATGTATTCAATGGAGTCACCCACCATGCCCTAGCACAGGTGGGGGGGTATTTATAACCCCACCAACTCAAACTAGCCGTTATTTACTCTCCTGCAATTTTTTGCATTTACACGGCAGTACTACCGCCCTCTAAGGGCCTAGTAGTATCAGACTGGCCTATAACGGCTATAACGGGCATTTAATGCACTGACACGTAGTCAAGCATGACAATTTTTTATGTGGCGGTACTACCGCACTGCAAATTTAATCGGAAAAACAATCAGACCGGAAAAAGCTACCACCAACAATTGTGCGGTAGTACCGCATTCGCGGTACTACCGCTATGACCATGCGGTAGTGCCGGCTGGGAGAGACCCGAAAACACACTTTACTGGAAAATAGCTACCGCAGTTATAAGCCCGGTAGTACCGCACTTGCGGTACTACCGTTCGACACCTGCGGTAGTGCCGGCCTCAGAGATTCCGAAGGAATCAGCAGAAAAACAGTCTCTGGAATTTAACTACCGCCATCTAACACCCGGTAGTACCGTACTTGCGGTACTACCGCTCAACACTTGCGGTAGTGCCGGACTCAATGCAATTTTCAGATTTCGAACTTTTCTCTTGAATGCATAATCTAACAAATGAACTAATGAGCCATATTATGCATATTTTTCAAGTTCTATGCCCAAATCAAGTCCCTCTTGATAGTACGGCTACTAACCTAAAAAATCCGATCTTTTCCCAACTCCGAGATCGGTGAAAAAGCTAGAAAATTACTTCTGACTTTTATACCTTCACTTCTTTAGCTTCTTTTGCGCGTACTCCTTTTATTTTTGCACTTGAAGCCATCCAACATCTTTCGAGGAATACATTTATCCTGTTTCCAACTTACTTGCACAAACATCGTTAGTCTTTTTCGCGTGATTGTCATTAATTATCAAAACCATAACCACATGGGGCCTAGATGCTTTCAATCTCCCCCTTTTTGGTAATTGATGACAATCCTCATAATCGAATTGAAGTAAATTGATATTTAGTGTGAGTGACCAATAAAGATTAATTACTCACACTTAGGAATCTTATTTAGCAATATTTTGTCGTTTAAAGGACAAAAGGTATTTGAATCAAGATATTGCTAAATGAGAACATGACTCCCCCTACAAATATGCCATGGATGAACAATAAAAGTTTGCACATTTGTATATGATTTTTATATGACAATAGAGATGATATAATTTGAATGAATTAACATGACATAATGCAAAACTCATAAGAGGAATAAATATTTAGCGTAAAAGATCATAGAAACAAGACGCAACAATATAGATCCAACAAGACGCAAACGGACGACATAAATAACAACAACGACAACAAGTTCAAATCCAACAACCACAAAGGTTAAACAATTTTATTACAATAAGATAGATTTGAGCTAGGCTTCGACTTCAATTCTTCATTCTTCTCCCCCTTTGTCATCAAGGACCAAAAGGGGACCGTCACAGAAACGTCTACTCCTCACCATCTCCAGGAGCAGAGCTGGGTGGCGGATGAGAAGGCCAAGGATCCCAGCTGGATGACGGAGGAGGATCATGGGAAGGAGGAATACTGCCGCTATCCGGACGACGACGCTGATATGACTGATGGTAGGAGCGATAGTGATCGAAAGAAGTGCTAAGCGAATCCAGGCGCTCGCGGACATCCTCAACCATCTCACGATTGTGGTACTGAAGCTCCATAACGAGGGCAAACTGGCCCTGCATGTAAGATTCTTGTCTCGCAAATCCATCCATCATGTCCGAACGGAGAGTCTCAAGGCTAGAAAGGTAGGCATCGGGCACGGAAGCAGCTTGAGCGGCTTGAGCTTGGGCTTGGGCCGCTTGCTCGGCTTGAGCTCTTGCTTGAGTGGCTTGCTCGGCGATGTGATGCAAGACTTGAGGTGGAGCGACTCGAGGCTTGTACGGCTTATGAGGAGTAGGGGTGGCACCATTATACTCGGCAACTCTCCGGATTAGCGCCATGATATAAGGTGCAAAGTAGATAGACTTCCCCCTATCCCTAGCTGATTGAGACATCTCCCTCATGATAAAATCCACCACATCAAATTTTTCTCCTGCCATGATCTTCGCAATGACATTCCAAGCATGGCCTCTCACGGCATCAAAATTGCCACTCTTTGGATGAATAGTGACACGAATAATTTTGTTCACCATGCTTGGTTGGAGCAGAAGACCGGCTGAGTTTCCAATTCTGAAAATATGAGACTGGTCATAGAAGGTGGCAGCATGATCCAAGGACAGAGTAGGCTCATCATGGATTTTGGGGTACCGGCTATGAAAGATTCCCAAGGCATGCTCAAAATCATCCTTGGAGGCAGTGTAACGGGTAGTGTCGGTCATCCAAGTGATTTGCTCAAAATTGTCCGAAACATAAAGCGTCGCATAGAATTGCTGGATGACCTTCTCATGAAAATCTGTCCTTGTACCGAGGAAGTTGTACAGGCCAGCTCCACCAAACAACTCAGGAATACCAACAAATTCTGGCTGCTCTCGAACATGCTTCCAATCGACCCAAATATTGGTTGGCAAACTCCTCGATATATTTGCTCAAACACCCTCTCAATGAAATAAGGAATAGAACCTTGGATTTGGGGCGAGCGAGGTTGGAGATCTTGATTCGACTTGCGAGCATAATAATCATCGCCTTTGATTTGAGAGGGATCATGCCTTCCAACTGGCGGCACCACTTCTTCTTCCTCTGAGCTCTCCTCACTGTCACTCTCAGTCTCATCGTCGCTGCCAGTAATTTGAGGAGCAGGAGCAGGTACTTTTCTTTTCTTAGCCTGGGAAGGCTCAGCAGGACCCTTCCCTTTAGCCCTTGTGGTCCTCATGGCGATAGCAAAAGAGTTGTCGCTGTCTCCGCTATCCGAGTCCGGGGAGGGAACGCCACGACCCTTAGTCGTCTTCCTTGTACCCTTGCCCCCTCCAGAAGGACCGGTTCCGGCAGTCTTAGTGCGAGGCATGGTCTAAAGAAGGATTCAAGGAATTTGAGATGTGAGAAATGAATATAAATCGGATTTGACAAGATGAAAAAGAAATGAGTGAAAGTCATAGAGAAACATTACTTCAAAAATGCTCAAAACCCGGTGCTTCAATCAAGACGGCGGCAGGTACTACCATCGAGACCCAGTAGTACCAAGAAAGTCGATACTACCGCCTCCCAAAGGGTTTGAGTGCCGCTTGAGCGACGAGGTGGAATTTGGGCAAAATTTCGAAGCAATGTTGAGGCACTGATGATTTAAACCAGGATTAGGGTCTAGGGAAGATTAAAGACTTTTATTTTTACACCTAATCCACAAAAATTTTGCCACATTACAAGATTACACATTTGAACTTCCATTTAAACCCTAGGTTGTTCAAAGAGGGATGAAACAAAAGAGAATGGAAGAGATGATAGATACCTTCGGTGGAGGAGGTCACAAAGATTAAATTTGATGGATGAATCCCCACAAATCTTCAGGATTTTGGAGGGGATGAGTTTTAGGGTTTGAGAGGGAGAGAGAGATAGAGAGGGAGCTGCACGGGTGTGAGGAGAGAGAAGAGGCGGTTTCGGGTGAGGGAATTGAAGAAGAGAGAGATAAGGAGAGAACTGAGCGGATTTTGAGGGGACCCCACCTCTTGCGACAAGAGCGGTACTACCGCTCCATGACCCCTAGTAATCAAGAATGCGTGATTACTCTGCCAAATGCCTGAGAGTGTCGGAAAAGGCTGAACGACAGGAACTTGAGATAATTTGATTGCGAATTTGTTTATATATTGTTATATTGAGTATGAGTAGAGATTGGAGCAATCACAATCACAAGATAAGCACGAAGCAAAAACTTTAAACACAATCAAGTGTGAAATCATGATTTGACTTGTTTGAGTTGAAATACCACATAAGAAACTAGAAATATGGAATTCTAGTTCTATGGGCAAAACTCAATTGTGCATTTTAGTAGATCAATATAGATCAAGATTTTTGGATTTTATTAAACTTTTTGAAAAACAAAAGTTTTGTTTCATTATAAACATAGAAAAGGTTATAATTATGGCATAAGTTCCAAAAGATAAGGTTTATATAATAATAAATTTTCAAATGAAGATTTGTGAGCCCTTTGTACTTTATAAATCCAAAATATATTATTTCCAACTAATTTTGTCTTATAAAGTCTAGTTTTATCCTTTCAAGATATTCATAGCACAATCTTCAATTTTCCACATTTAGGAGAGGTGATATATACATGAATTGTATATTTCTCCCCCTTGATGTGAGACTCATCTAAAGAACAAATACCAAATAAAATCCAATTTAAAACAACCAAAGAAATTTCATTTAGGCCACATTAGAGATATCAATGACATTCAACTCATTTCTCAATTTGCAAAATCTAGACTCATCTAAGGGTTTTGTGAGTAAATCCGCTAATTGATTTTCCGTTCTAATGTGACTAATCTCAATATCCCCTTTACATACATGATCTCTCAAGAAATGATGACGGATATCAATATGTTTTGTTCTTGAGTGTTGGGCGGGTTATTGGCTATTTTAACCGCACTTTCATTATCACATAAGAGAGGCACCTTTTAAAATTAATTCCATAATCCATTAAAGTTCGCCTCATCCATAACAATTGAGCGCAACAACTACCAATGGATATATATTCGCTTGGCGATGGATAAAGCTACGGAGTTTTGTTTCTTGGAGAACCATGAAACTAGGGATCTACCTAGCATTTGACAACTCCGGAGGTGCTTTTCTATCCACTTTACAACCCGCATAATCCGAATCCGAATATCCAATTAAATCAAATTTTGCACATTTAGGATACCATAACCCTATGTTTGAGGAATGTTTTAAATATCTTAGAATTCTCTTTACGGCAACTAAATGACATTCTTTGGGAGAAGCTTGAAAGCGAGCACACATGCAAACACTAAACATAATATCGGGCCTAGATACGGTGAGGTAAAGCAAACTACCAATCATGGATCTATAAAACATTAAATCTACCGGTTTACCTCCCTCGTTTAAGTCGAGATGCCCGTTTGATGCCATTGGAGTCTTGATGGGCTTTGCGTCTTCCATGCCAAACCTTTTGAGTAGATCCTTCGTGTACTTGGTTTGACTCACGAACGTCCTATTTTTGAATTGCTTGATTTGAAGTCCAAGGAAGAAGCTCAATTCTCCAATCATCGACATTTCAAACTCCCTAGACATCATATCACCGAATTCTTTGCAAAAATCTTCGTTAGTAGAACCGAAAATAATATCATCAACATATATTTGACATACAAAGAACTCATCATCAATTATTTTGGTAAAGAGTGTAGTATCAACCTTCCCAATTTTGAAACCTTTAGAGAGTAGAAAATCTCTAAGTCGCTCATACCATGCTCTAGGAGCTTGTTTGAGTCCATATAGCGCCTTAGAGAGTTTGTAAACATGATCGGGATATTTAGAATTTTCAAAACCGGGAGGTTGTTCGACAAATACCAATTCGGATATTTGTCCATTCAAGAATGCACTCTTTACGTCCATTTGAAATAATTTTATATCAAAAGATGACGCAAATGCAAGCAAGATTCTAATGGCTTCTAATCTAGCTACGGGTGCAAATGTTTCACCGAAATCTAAACCTTCAACTTGGGTGAAGCCTTGTGCCACTAACCTAGCTTTATTCCTAACTACAAGGCCATTTTCATCTTGTTTATTACGAAAGACCCATTTTGTGCCAATTACATTATGTTCTCTAGGTCTTTCTACTAAAGTCCAAACATTATTTCGGGCAAAGTTATTTAATTCTTCGTGCATTGCATTTACCCAATCCGGATTAATTAATGCTTCATCTACATGAGTTGGTTCAAATGAGGATACAAAGGAATAATGCTCACAAAACGAAGCAACACGGGATCGGGTTTGAACGCCCTTACTCACGTCACCTAATATTTGATCTATTGGATGATCTTTGGAGAGGCCATGATGAATCCTTTGAGGTAGTGGTGGAACTTGTTGCTCGTTGTTCTTGTCATCTTCGTCAATTGTTTGAATTCGACTTGGCGTTGTGGAGGTTGAAGGCTCGGCTTGAGTGGATGAAGGTTGATCATGTTTATCCACTTCCGGCTTCACATCTCCAATTGTCATATTCTTCATTGCTTCTCTTAGACCTTCCTCACCTACATCATCCAAATTCTCTTGCTCTTCTTGAGAGCCGTTAGTTTCATCAAATTCAACATCACATGTTTCTTCAACAAAACCTTTGTTTTTATTAAAAACTCGATAAGCTTTGCTATTAGAAGAATAACCAAGCAAAAAGCCCTCATCGCACCGACTTTGAAACTTTGAGAGCCGAACACCCTTTTTCAAAATATAACATTTGCAACCGAAAACTCGAAAATAAGAAATGTTCGGCCTTCTTCCAACAAGAAGTTCATAAGAGGTCTTTTTCAAAAGACGATGCAAATAAAGTCTATTTGTAGCGTGGCAAGCGGTATTAATTGCTTCCGCCCAAAAATTATCGGAAGTACCATATTCATCTAGCATTGTTCTTGCCATTTCAATTAATGTACGATTTTTCCGTTCCACGACTCCATTTTGTTCCGGAGTGTAGGTTGCGGAAAGCTCGTGCTTTATTCCGATTTCATCACAAAAATCTTCAATTCTTGTATTCTTGAACTTGGAACCATTATCACTACGAATTTTCTTTATTACAAAATCAAATTCGTTTTGAGCCCTTTTTGCAAATCTTTTGAAAATACTTGAGGTTTCGGATTTGTCGTCTAAAAAGAAAACCCATGTATATCTAGAATAGAACAACTAAGCAATAAGAATTACCCCCAATGCTCTTATAGGTTGTCGGGCCGAACAAATCCATATGTAAGAGCTCTAATGGTCTAGATGTGAACATGATACTTTTTTAGGGATGAGAACTAGCGACTTGTTTACCGGCTTGACAAGCACTACAAAGTCGATTTTTCTCAAACTTCACATCTTTCAAGCCCACAACTAAATCATTTTTAAATAGCTTTTTAAGTTGAATCATCCCAACATGAGCTAGTCTTCTATGCCATAACCATCCTAAAGATGTTTTTGCCATTAAGCAAGTTTGAAGACATGAGTCATTTGAGGTGAAATCAACTAAATACAAATTTCCAAATCTAAATCCTTTAAACACTAGCGAATTATCATTTTCTTTTGTAATTACAACACCATTTTTAGAAAATGTGCAAACTAGGTCAAGATCACAAATTTGAGCAACGGATAGCAAATTGAAATTTAATGTTTCAACTAATGATACATTAGAAATGGAAAGGTCGTTTGATATTGCAATTTTACCTAAGCCCAATACCTTTCCTTTGCTATTATCTCCAAATGTGATTTTATCATGTTGTCCATTTCCCGAATCGAATGAAGTGAACATTTTCCGGTCGCCGGTCATGTGTTGAGTGCATCCACTATCCAACACCCAATACCGTCCACCGGTCTTGTAGTTAACCTACAAAAGAAAATCAAGCCTTTTTAGGTACCCAAATTTGTTTGGGTCCTTGGAGGTTAGTAACCAAGGTTTTGGGAACCCAAACGGCTTTCTTTCTTTAGCCAATTATCGGGGTCCCAACAAACTTAGCAAAAACATTACCATTTCTATCCCTTTTTAGAACATAGCAAGAGTCATGAACATTATTCTTGGATACTTTACTCAAGGTGCAATCATTCGCTAGATGTCCTATTTCATGACATTTATAACAAAATTTACCATTTGATTTCACAAAGCGCGGAGCTTTGTTACTTATTTTCTTATTCTTTTTAGGGATATATCCTAAACCTTCTTTATTATAGGAACATCTTTGACTACCTAAAATCTTATTTAAGGTGTCCTTACCCTTAAAGCATCTATCTAAACTTTGACTTAATTTGTTCACTTGCTTCTTAAGTTCATCATTCTCAACAATTAAATTTCCATGACATGAACTAGCACTAGAACATGATAAATCAACTAAATCACAACATGAAGTAGATATGCTTGATTTTTCTACATGAGATGAGGTATTTGCTAGTCTAGGCAAGTCATTTATAATATCACACTCGATACCAATATTATTTGTTAATTTTGAATTATTCTTGACAAGTAGAATTTCATGATCCTCCTTTAGCTCATCATATGAATTTTTGAGAGTTATGAATTCTTTCTTTAAAACCTTAAATTTTGATTTTTCTTTGCCAAGATATTCATTTAATTCTTCAAGCATATCCATCAATTCATCATATGATGGTTCATCATTTTCGTTAGAGTTTACCTTAGTTTCTCCTCTAGCCATGAGGCATAAAGGAGTGACGAAAGGCGACGAAGCCTCCTTGATGGCAACACCGGCAAAACCCTTCTTCTTTGAAGGTGCTTCGTCTTCGGACGAATCGGAATCCGAGTATTCCTCCTCGGAATCCCACTCACCAATATGGGCTTCACCCTTGCCATCCTTTTGGAATTTCTTGAATAGCTTCTTCTTGCCTTGAAAGAACTTCTTCTTCTTGGGTGATTTGTCTTTGTCATCCTTCTTCTTGGGGCAATGCGAGGCTATGTGTCCCTTTTCATCACATTCATAACATCGAATATTAGCATAACGGTTAGTGCTAGAATTTTGCCCTTTCTTGTACCTTTGCGGACCGCTAAAGTTTGAGCGCCTTCTCATAAACTTCTTCATTCTTCTTACTAGAAGCGCCATCTCCTCCTCGGTGTCCTCATCTTCGGAGTCTTCATCACTTGATTCCGCTTTAGCTTTGAATGCGATGTTCTTCTTCTTGGAAGAGCTTTGTTCCAATAACTCTTCCTTGTCTTTCTTGTAGAGCTCATTGGTGATGAGGTTGCCGAGAAGTCCGGTTGGCGTCATTCTTGGCAATTTCGGCGAGTTGAGAAATAATGTAACCAATGTTTCATACTTCTCCGGAAGAGCCCTAAGCATTTTCCTGACAATATCAACATCACTCAAGGTCGTACCAAGACCCTTGAGCTCGTTAACGATATTATTTAATCTAGAATACATTTCATTAATACTCTCATGAGGCAACATAACGAAACTTTCATATTTAACTCTAAGCATATGTAATTTAGCTTCCTTAACCGTGGATGTTCCTTCATGAATTTCCGATAATGTATTCCAAATTTCATATGCGGTACCTAAATTACTTATACGATTAAATTCATCCGTATTTAAAGCACCAAAAATAGCATTCATTGCTTGTGCATTTAGATGAACATATCTTTCATTTTGTTCCGGGGTTAAAGCGGGATCACCGGCTACAACATAACCTTCATTAACAATTCTCCATATGTTAGGATTCATAGCTTTGAGGTAGACGGTCATACGTATTTTTCAATAAGCATAATTTGTACCATCAAAGAAGGGAGCTTTTCCGATTGAAATTCCCTCATTGGCCATCCTTGCTCTCTAGGCGGTAAAGCCGAAATAGAGAGATCAAGCTCTGATACCACTTGTAAGATCGAGGATGAGCCTAGAGGGGGGGTGAATAGGCTTTTCTAAAAATTCTATCTCTAAATTCAAGTTTAATGATTGCTAAGAACAAGTGATAATTTTACCGAATTTAATTCTTAACAATTCTAGTGATCACAAAATAATATCACTACGCAAGTACAATAATAGCTAAGCAAGTAGCACACAAGAAACAAATAGCTAGAATTTCACGAGAATAAAACAAGCAAACCACAATTGATGGACAAGAGAATTTTTCCCGTTGTCTTGGAGACTTGCCGGTCTCCCCTACTCCACGTTGAGGTAACTTGAATTCCTTCAAGCCGGCTCCACTCGCTGAGCCTTCCCGATCACTAGCGATAGCTCTTCCCGCCTCCGGGTAGGCGAGCTTCGTGCCTTCACAACCGCCCGGGTCTTCACACAACCTCCTTTGTGAAGATCACCGAGCCTCACGCCTCAAGCCGTCTAGGAGGCGGCAACCTCCAAGAGTAACAAACTTGACGTAGGCTTGAACCTCAAAAGTGCACACAATATGGCTCACTTAATGTAATGCACTCACTTGTTGCTCTCCAAAACTCAAGAATCAAGAATTCAATGCACAAGAGAGTGGAGAGAGTTGATAGGGCTTAAAATGTATTCAATGGAGTCACCCACCATGCCCTAGCACAGGTGGGGGGGTATTTATAACCCCCACCAACTCAAACTAGCCGTTATTTACTCTCACTGCAATTTTTATAAGACGCACGGTACTACCGCCCTCTAAGGGCCTAGAGTACAGCACTGGTCCGTAGAACGCTATAACGGCATTTAATGCAGCGACACGTAGTCGTTCTGCAATTTTTTATGTGGCTTGGTACTACCGCACCAAGCCAGGAAAAACAATCGACCGAAAAAAGCTACCACCAACAATTGTGCGGTAGTATCAAGATTCGCATACTACCGCTATGACCATCTTGAGTGCCTACCGGAGAGACCCGAAAACACACTTTATCGGAAAATAGCTACATGAAGATAAGCTTGTAGTACCGCGACTTGCGGTATTACTGCTCGACACCTCGCGTAGTGCCGCCTCAGAGATTCCGAAGGAATCGTGAAAAAATCTCTCGAATTTAACTACCGCCATCTAACACCCTAGTATCCAGATTTATGGTACTACCGCTCAACACTTAAGTAGTGCCGACTCAATGCAATTTTCAGATTTGAACTTTTCTCTTGAATGCATAATCTAACAAATGAACTAATGAGCCATATTATGCATATTTTTCAAGTTCTATGCCCAAATCAAGTCCCTCTTGATAGTACGGCTACTAACCTAAAAAATCCGATCTTTTCCCAACTCCGAGATCGGTGAAAAAGCTAGAAAATTACTTCTGACTTTTATACCTTCACTTCTTTAGCTTCTTTTGCGCGTACTCCTTTTATTTTTGCACTTGAAGCCATCCAACATCTTTCGAGGAATACATTTATCCTGTTTCCAACTTACTTGCACAAACATCGTTAGTCTTTTTCGCGTGATTGTCATTAATTATCAAAACCATAACCACATGGGGGCCTAGATGCTTTCAATCTCCCCCTTTTTGGTAATTGATGACAATCCTCATAATCGAATTGAAGTAAATTGATATTTAGTGTGAGTGACCAATAAAGATTAATTACTCACACCGTGGGAATCTTATTTAGCAATATTTTGTCGTTTAAAGGACAAAAGGTATTTGAATCAAGATATTGCTAAATGAGAACATGACTCCCCCTACAAATATGCCATGGATGAACAATAAAAGTTTGCACATTTGTATATGATTTTTATATGACAATAGAGATGATATAATTTGAATGAATTAACATGACATAATGCAAAACTCATAAGAGGAATAAATATTTAGCGTAAAAGATCATAGAAACAAGACGCAACAATATAGATCCAACAAGACGCAAACGGACGACATAAATAACAACAACGACAACAAGTTCAAATCCAACAACCACAAAGGTTAAACAATTTTATTACAATAAGATAGATTTGAGCTAGGCTTCGACTTCAATTCTTCATTCTTCTCCCCCTTTGTCATCAAGGACCAAAAGGGGACCGCCACAAACGTCTACTCCTCACCATCTCCGGAGAGCAGAGCTGGGTGGCGGATGAGAAGGCCAAGGATCCCAGCTGGATGACGGAGGAGGATCATGGGAAGGAGGAATACTGCCGCTATCCGGACGACGACGCTGATATGACTGATGGTAGGAGCGATAGTGATCGAAAGAAGTGCTAAGCGAATCCAGCGCCATGACATCCTCAACCATCTCACGATTGTGGTATCAAGCTCCATAACGAGGGCAAACGCCTGCATGTAAGATTCTTGTCTCGCAAATCCATCCATCATGTCCGAACGGAGAGTCTCAAGGCTAGAAAGGTAGGCATCGGGCACGGAAGCAGCTTGAGCGGCTTGAGCTTGGGCTTGGGCCGCTTGCTCGGCTTGAGCTCTTGCTTGAGTGGCTTGCTCGGCGATGTGATGCAAGACTTGAGGTGGAGCGACTCGAGGCTTGTACGGCTTATGAGGAGTAGGGGTGGCACCATTATACTCGGCAACTCTCCGGATTAGCGCCATGATATAAGGTGCAAAGTAGATAGACTTCCCCCTATCCCTAGCTGATTGAGACATCTCCCTCATGATAAAATCCACCACATCAAATTTTTCTCCTGCCATGATCTTCGCAATGACATTCCAAGCATGGCCTCTCACGGCATCAAAATTGCCACTCTTTGGATGAATAGTGACACGAATAATTTTGTTCACCATGCTTGGTTGGAGCGAGAAGACCTTTGAGTTTCCAATTCAAAATATGAGATCGGTCATAGAAGGTGGCAAGATGATCCAAGGACGAGTAGGCTCATCATGGATTTTGGGGTACGGCTATGAAAGATTCCCAAGGCATGCTCAAAATCATCCTTGGAGGCAAGTAAACTGTAGTGTCGGTCATCCAAGTGATTTGCTCAAAATTGTCCGAAACATAAAGCGTCGATAGAATTGCTGGATGACCTTCTCATGAAAATCAGTCCTTGTACCGAGGAAGTTGTACAGGCCAGCTCCACCAAACAACTCAGGAATACCAACAAATTCTGGCTGCTCTCGAACATGCTTCCAACTGACCCAGCGCTGGTTGGCAAACTCCTCCTGATATATTTGCTCAAACACCCTCTGCTGAAATAAGGAATAGAACCTTGGATTTGGGGCAGAGCGAGGTTGGAGATACTGATTCTGACTTCTGCGAGCATAATAATCATCGCCTTTGATTTGAGAGGGATCATGCCTTCCAACTGGCGGCACCACTTCTTCTTCCTCTGAGCTCTCCTCACTGTCACTCTCAGTCTCATCGTCACGCCAAGAATTTGAGGAGCGAGGCAGTGTACTTTTTTTTCTTAGCTCGGAAGGCTCAAGAGACCCTTCCTTTAGCCCTTGTGGTCCTCATGGCGATAGCAAAAGAGTTGTCGCTGTCTCCGCTATCCGAGTCCGGGAGGGAACGCCACGACCCTTAGTCGTCTTCCTTGTACCCTTGCCCCCTCCAGAAGGACCGGTTCCGGCAGTCTTAGTGCGAGGCATGGTCTAAAGAAGAATTCAAGGAATTTGAGATGTGAGAAATGAATATAAATCGGATTTGACAAGATGAAAAGAAATGAGTGAAAGTCATAGAGAAACATTACTTCAAAATGCTCAAAACCGGTAGCTTCAAGACGGCGGTATTACTCGCCATCGAGACCGGTAGTACAAGAAAGTCGGTACTACCGCCTCCCAAGGGTTAGAGTGCCGCCCGAGCGCGACCGAGGTGGAATTTGGGCAAAATTTCGAAGCAATGTTGAGGCACTGATGATTTAAACCAGGATTAGGGTCTAGGGAAGATTAAAGACTTTTATTTTTACACCTAATCCACAAAAATTTTGCCACATTACAAGATTACACATTTGAACTTCCATTTAAACCCTAGGTTGTTCAAAGAGGATGAAACAAAAGAGAATGGAAGAGATGATAGATACCTTCTTGGAGGAGGTCACAAAGATTAAATTTGATGGATGAATCCCCACAAATCTTCGTGATTTTGGAGGGATGAGTTTTAGGGTTTGAGAGGAGAGAGAGATAGAGAGGAGCTGCAGGTGTGAGGAGAGAGAAGAGGCGGTTTCGGTGAGGAATTGAAGAAGAGAGAGAAGGAGAGAATCGAAGGATTTTGAGGGACCCCACCTCTTGCGACAGAGCGGTACTACTGCTCCATGACCCGATAGTACATAAAGAATGCGGTACTACCGTCAGGCGGCCAGTAGTCTTAGGAAAAGGCCGAACGACAGAACTTGAGATAATTTGATTGCTAATTTGTTTATATATTGTTATATTGAGTATGAGTAGAGATTGGAGCAATCACAATCACAAGATAAGCACGAAGCAAAAACTTTAAACACAATCAAGTGTGAAATCATGATTTGACTTGTTTGAGTTGAAATACCACATAAGAAACTAGAAATATGGAATTCTAGTTCTATGGGCAAAACTCAATTGTGCATTTTAGTAGATCAATATAGATCAAGATTTTTGGATTTTATTAAACTTTTTGAAAAACAAAAGTTTTGTTTCATTATAAACATAGAAAAGGTTATAATTATGGCATAAGTTCCAAAAGATAAGGTTTATATAATAATAAATTTTCAAATGAAGATTTGTGAGCCCTTTGTACTTTATAAATCCAAAATATATTATTTCCAACTAATTTTGTCTTATAAAGTCTAGTTTTATCCTTTCAAGATATTCATAGCACAATCTTCAATTTTCCACATTTAGGAGAGGTGATATATACATGAATTGTATATTTCTCCCCCTTGATGTGAGACTCATCTAAAGAACAAATACCAAATAAAATCCAATTTAAAACAACCAAAGAAATTTCATTTAGGCCACATTAGAGATATCAATGACATTCAACTCATTTCTCAATTTGCAAAATCTAGACTCATCTAAGGGTTTTGTGAGTAAATCCGCTAATTGATTTTCCGTTCTAATGTGACTAATCTCAATATCCCCTTTACATACATGATCTCTCAAGAAATGATGACGGATATCAATATGTTTTGTTCTTGAGTGTTGGACGGGGTTATTGGCTATTTTAACCGCACTTTCATTATCACATAAGAGAGGCACCTTTTTAAAATTAATTCCATAATCCATTAAAGTTCGCCTCATCCATAACAATTGAGCGCAACAACTACCAGCGGATATATATTCGGCTTCGGCAGTGGATAAAGCTACGGAGTTTTGTTTCTTGGAGAACCATGAAACTAGGGATCTACCTAGCATTTGACAACTCCCGGAGGTGCTTTTTCTATCCACTTTACAACCCGCATAATCCGAATCCGAATATCCAATTAAATCAAATTTTGCACATTTAGGATACCATAACCCTATGTTTGAGGAATGTTTTAAATATCTTAGAATTCTCTTTACGGCAACTAAATGACATTCTTTGGGAGAAGCTTGAAAGCGAGCACACATGCAAACACTAAACATAATATCGGGCCTAGATACGGTGAGGTAAAGCAAACTACCAATCATGGATCTATAAAACATTAAATCTACCTTTACCTCCCTCGCTTAAGTCGAGATGCCCGTTTGATGCCATTGGAGTCTTGATGGGCTTTATCTTCCATGCCAAACCTTTTGAGTAGATCCTTCGTGTACTTGGTTTGACTCACGAACGTCCTATTTTTGAATTGCTTGATTTGAAGTCCAAGGAAGAAGCTCAATTCTCCAATCATCGACATTTCAAACTCCCTAGACATCATATCACCGAATTCTTTGCAAAAATCTTCGTTAGTAGAACCGAAAATAATATCATCAACATATATTTGACATACAAAGAACTCATCATCAATTATTTTGGTAAAGAGTGTAGTATCAACCTTCCCAATTTTGAAACCTTTAGAGAGTAGAAAATCTCTAAGTCGCTCATACCATGCTCTAGGAGCTTGTTTGAGTCCATATAGCGCCTAGAGAGTTTGTAAACATGATCGATATTTAGAATTTTCAAAACCGGAGGTTGTTCGACAAATACCAATTCGGATATTTGTCCATTCAAGAATGCACTCTTTACGTCCATTTGAAATAATTTTATATCAAAAGATGACGCAAATGCAAGCAAGATTCTAATGGCTTCTAATCTAGCTACGGGTGCAAATGTTTCACCGAAATCTAAACCTTCAACTTGGGTGAAGCCTTGTGCCACTAACCTAGCTTTATTCCTAACTACAAGGCCATTTTCATCTTGTTTATTACGAAAGACCCATTTTGTGCCAATTACATTATGTTCTCTAGGTCTTTCTACTAAAGTCCAAACATTATTTCGCAAAGTTATTTAATTCTTCGTGCATTGCATTTACCCAATCCGGATTAATTAATGCTTCATCTACATGAGTTGGTTCAAATGAGGATACAAAGGAATAATGCTCACAAAACGAAGCAACACTCGCAGAAAAAAAAGAAAGAAAAAAAGACATGTCACAGAACTAGAGAATGGTTGCTGCCCTACAACGAATTAATCTTAGGAAACAAGACGACCGTCAGTCCTTTACATGCACCCCTGCCTATTCAAACAACGAAAGGAGCAAGCTTATCTAGATGCTTAATTAGCACCTGTCATGATTTTCTCCACAGATTATATACGTTCTTCTTTGATTGATTTCCTTCACAGTGATCGAGCGACAAATTAATCCCGCACGACTTGACCTAGCTAGGCAAGCCGCAAGCCTAAGCAAACTTCCTGCACGCGTTTTTCCAACAAAATTTCTAGACAATTTAACGCAACCAAATTTAGATGAAGCACAGGCCAATTAATCCACCGGCGGATTGACGTACTACGTCCATACACAACGATTAAGTTAAATAACATTTAGTAGCAAGCAAGTCAGGATAAGTCATTTATGACTGGTTTTTGACTATAAAAGGAGCCAACCGGCCAAATAACTTTATATAGAGGAACAGCGAAGTGAAAATGATAGCAAAAGGTGATAGAATCCAACGAGATTGCTTAGCCCGCCCACATGCAAGCAACCGACAATACGAGACCTTAGAAATCAACATCATTGTCACTGTAACCCGTGGCGTAAAAGTGACCGTATATTGGGTCATCCTCCATATCTTCTAAATATATGTTCAGCAACGGTTGAGTATGAAAATCGTACTCCGCAAGATCGTAAGATTTTAAACAAAAATTATTATACTCCATCCATCTAAGTTTATTAATTTGTGCGATGACTCAAGTCAAGCGGGAAACACTGCTGAATTCCATAGCCAATGATAATCAATTAAACAGTATTAGCTGCGACATAACATGATTTAAAAGACATACAATAGAAGGCTGATTGCCAGATTCATCCTTTGAAAATAACAATAGCATTCCACTCAGCAAACTTCTCTATGAGGCTCCTGCAAGTACAGACTTTGGTGCAAAAGAGAATAGATAAAAAAAAGTCCATACAGCCAGTAGCTATATTACCTATCATAATATGTCAAATGTAGGTAATAAAAAGTTAATAACAAATGTCTAAATATTATGCCACATAAACATACATCACTATTATCATATATATATATATATATATATATATATATATATATATATATATATATATATATATATATATATATATATATATATATATATATATATATATATATATATATATATATATACTTAACTATTTTTCCTTAAAAATTATTATCATGAGAAGTTGGGTCATTGCAGGTTGATGGAGTAATTGGGAGCCACTGCCAAATTGGTTCTTGGCTCACGGGGCAAACTTGCGATGATGGTAGCTTGGTGATGGCAACAGTACAAGAAGTTGGTGAAAGGATTGTACAAGCTTATCGGCGATTCGTCAGATCCTTGGTGACGGACAGGAGAATGACGAGCAAACATATGCCCTTCAAAACCACGAGCACCGGACGGACACGAGGTTTCGGAAGGTGCCATGAAGGCACGGCTTTGCCAAAGACTCAAGCGATTCTGAGGCCGAGAGAAGCAAGAGGATGATCAAGGTAAGTGGGCGATTGGAGGAAGAGCTTAGAGCTCGAAGGCTTCCATCGATGTCACGTCACGTAAAAGTGTCCAAAGCAATAAGCGCCGGGAGCACTACGTTCGACCAATGTTTAGGCGGTGCGAATCCGTGTCGATCCGGCCGCAAAAAAAGCGTTCTGCGTCGCCGTGTAGCCTTGAGCGACACAGGCGTCATCCGTGGACGATCAAGGTTCGCGCCAGTCTGAGCTACACATTGATATCGCGAACCTCTCCTACAAGGTGACTTACGGCATGGCTTATCCGGTGGAGGCGGGCCAGACGTTCCACTGCAACTAGATACCCTCCGGATACTCGAAGGTCACGGTGGAAGAGGTGGTGGGGGGCTTCGAAGATTTCATGCTCGAGATTGCTGAGGGCGACGACGTGACCAAGCTTGGACAGGCCCTCCATGGCACATTCATACTCTGGCGCAAAAAGTACATCATATTTCCAGATGGTGTGGAGGTTATATCTCCAGCAAGAGAGGCCCCGAAGTTTGAGCTAGCTGCAGGAGCAAGCATGCCTCCTCCACATCGACAACCCACGACTCCTCCAAGCTCGCTGCCGCAATGCTTCCTGTGGTCGGCCATGCCTCCTCCACCTCCGCGCTCCACAAAGAAGCCTCGACCGCCCACCGCCACCCAAAGTAAGCACCCAACATCTCCATACCACGCCTCAAGATCTCCCCGAGGAAGAAGCTCGATGTCGAGAGGAGGGATCCATGCTGCACCTCCTCTCACAGTCGGTATCCGCGAGCAGAGAATGTCAAAGGAACCGCCAAAGAAGCCATATGATCTAACTACGGAGGAGCTAGTTGCATCCATAAAGACGGATGTGGTCAGGCAGCTTGCGCCAAAGAAACCAGAGCCCAAGGTTAAAATAGATAAAAAACCTGTAAAGCACTTTCATCATGCGAACGCGACACCGCTGTGACGACCGACTACAAAAGGACAATAAGAAAGGCTACAGTGAAAAATACACGCTCAAGAAGCGGAAAGAAGAAGAAAGTGGAAGATGAGATCTTTGAGCGACAGCTTGAGGAAATGGCATTCTGAAGGAGGCGGGACTCGAATCAATAGACCAGAACTTCGATGGCACCAACAGATGGAAGTATGAGTTGGGCAAACCGCTAATTGATCCAAAAGATATAAAAGATCTCCCAACCAAGATCGCCAAATGCATGAATGGTACATAAAAGGGCATCTAATGGAGAGCAAATGTTCCTCCTTATTTTCCAAGATGAGCATTTCTTCAAGGGAACAACGTAAATATGGTCGGAATTGAGGACTTGTACCATGTGTACCAAGGAGCGTCGCAATGTGTCTTTCATGTTCTCGACGGTGTGCGTAAGTGTCGATCTACTAAGTTTACCGTTGCTTCTCTCGATCACAAAATTGAAAATCTAATTAACTTAGTTATCCCTTCTTATGTAGAATGGAGATACAACGTTGTAGAAGCTGGGCAACAGACGTGGCTTCATCGACCCGAGCTTGTCACGAGAAGTCGGTCATCGACAAGCAAAACCGCTAGTTGAGGCATACATTTTGCATGCAATGTTGAAACTAAGACTACAAACCGTACATACTCGCCCTTCAACTTCAAGTACGTGTTCTCACAAACCTCTTGTTCTTGTATTTCTTAAGCCATTGATAGTACGACTAGCTACATACGCATATGTTGCAATATACTGAATAGGTTTCATGATCTTTCTAGTCATCGAGCTTGACAACGCAGGATTATAGTTCATGACTTAAGAAGGAATCCTTCAAAAATACCAATGGTTCATTGATATCCTTAATCGGACATTTGCAAAGTTCAAGAAGAAGCAAAAGGAGAATTCAAGAAAGAATTGCAATCATAATAAGCACTTAAAGAATTGCATCATAATAAGCACTTAGGTACGACTACAAAAACTATTATTAATATACATCGCCATATCGTTCTTCATCCGATATTCAAATTTCTCCCGTGAAGGTTAAACGTCGACTCGAAACAACTTATGTGGCTACTACGTGTTCCACTATATTCAAAGTTTTATCCATGGCGATGACTTTGAACATTATGTCAAGTTCAGATATAGCATGTCAATTTGTTAGCTACAACTTACATTTTAATTAATTGTATGCGATCGGATATTTATATACTTCCGCTAATTAATTGTCACTCAACATCGATGAGCACGTTAACGTCTCAGTTCACCGGTGCAGACTCCAAGAACAACTCATCGGCTTCATTGTCGATAGATTGTATCTCCAAATGGCGAAGTTCCACGTAAGGTTTCTGCGTGAACACCGCTAACTGATGACGACATCCACGCGACCAAGGACTTAAAGAGTGCGATACAAGAAATGAGTTCGATAATCATTTTTTAATCATTCAAACTTGTAAACGCGGTTTGCGTGTATGTACTTGTCCATTTATTATACTATTAAGATTTCATTAATACTCTCATGAGGCAACATAACGAAACTTTCATATTTAACTCTAAGCATATGTAATTTAGCTTCCTTAACCGTGGATGTTCCTTCATGAATTTCCGATAATGTATTCCAAATTTCATATGCGGTACCTAAATTACTTATACGATTAAATTCATCCGTATTTAAAGCACCAAAAATAGCATTCATTGCTTGTGCATTTAGATGAACATATCTTTCATTTTGTTCCGGGGTTAAAGCGGGATCACCGGCTACAACATAACCTTCATTAACAATTCTCCATATGTTAGGATTCATAGCTTTGAGGTAGACGGTCATACGTATTTTTCAATAAGCATAATTTGTACCATCAAAGAAGGGAGCTTTTCCGATTGAAATTCCTCATTGGCCATCCTTGCTCTCTAGGCTAGAAGCAGAAATAGAGAGATCAAGCTCGATACCACTTGTAAGATCGAGGATGAGCCTAGAGGGGGGTGAATAGGCTTTTCTAAAAATTCTATCTCTAAATTCAAGTTTAATGATTGCTAAGAACAAGTGATAATTTTACCGAATTTAATTCTTAACAATTCTAGTGATCACAAAATAATATCACTACGCAAGTACAATAATAGCTAAGCAAGTAGCACACAAGAAACAAATAGCTAGAATTTCACGAGAATAAAACAAGCAAACCACAATTGATGGACAAGAGAATTTTTCCCGTTGTCTTGGAGACTTGCCGGTCTCCCCTACTCCACGTTGAGGTAACTTGAATTCCTTCAAGTCGGCTCCACTCGCTTGAGCCTTCCCCGATCACTAGCGATAGCTCTTCCCCGCTCCGGGTAGGCGAGCTTCGTGCCTTCACAACCGCCCGGGTCTTCACACAACCTCCTTTGTGAAGATCACGGAGCCTCACGCCTCAAGCCGCCTAGGAGGCGGCAACCTCCAAGAGTAACAAACTTGACGAGGCTTGAACCTCAAAAGTGCACACAATATGGCTCACTTAATGTAATGCACTCACTTGTTGCTCTCCAAAACTCAAGAATCAAGAATTCAATGCACAAGAGAGTGGAGAGAGTTGATAGGGCTTAAAATGTATTCAATGGAGTCACCCACCATGCCCTAGCAGGTGGGGGGTATTTATAACCCCACCAACTCAAACTAGCCGTTATTTACTCTCACTGCAATTTTTATGTTACGGTAGTATTACCGCCTCTAAGGGCGATGAGTACCAAGACCGGGTCAGAACGGCTATAACGGGCATTTAATGCATCGACACGTAGTCACATGTTATTTTTATGTGGTAGGTACTACCGCACCAACCAACCGGAAAAACAATCAAGATCGGAAAAAGCTACCGCCAACAATTGTGCGTAGTATCAAGATTCAGCGTACTACCGCTATGACCATGCGGTAGTGCTTACCGAGAGACCAAAACACACTTTATCGAAAATAGCTACATGAAGTATAAGCCCGTAGTATCAAGACTTGCAGTACTTACTGCTCGACACCGCGGTAGTGTTAGGCCAGAGATTCCGAAGGAATCAGCAGAAAAATCTTCGAATTTAACTACCGCCATCTAACACCCGGTAGTACCGTACTTGCGGTACTACCGCTCAACACTTGCGATAGTGCCGGACTCAATGCAATTTTCAGATTTCGAACTTTTCTCTTGAATGCATAATCTAACAAATGAACTAATGAGCCATATTATGCATATTTTTCAAGTTCTATGCCCAAATCAAGTCCCTCTTGATAGTACGGCTACTAACCTAAAAAATCCGATCTTTTCCCAACTCCGAGATCGGTGAAAAAGCTAGAAAATTACTTCTGACTTTTATACCTTCGCTTCTTTAGCTTTTTATGCTGCATTCTTTTATTTTTGCACTTGAAGCCATCCAACATCTTTCGAGGAATACATTTATCCTGTTTCCAACTTACTTGCACAAACATCGTTAGTCTTTTTCGCGTGATTGTCATTAATTATCAAAACCATAACCACATGGGGGCCTAGATGCTTTCACCAGTAGCTATATTACCTATCAAAATATGTCAAATGTTGGTAATAAAAGTTAATAACAAATGTCTAAATATTATGCCACATGTGATACTCGCATTATTACACATCGTGAGCTAGCTACTGATTATGAGACTAGCTTAGAATACGTATAGGGTATGGATGAAAATTTAGGTCTGACAAGAGATTGTATCAGAGCCAGGTTGGACTATAGGATAAATCATAGTTAGAATGGCTGCTAGCCTAAGGATCTTGAGTTTTGAAAAGATTATTTTTACTTAAGCAAAAACCCTTGCAAAAAATATAGCGTATGACTGCTATTTTCTTCTTCTCACCCTTGGTGTCTTACTCTTGCCTTAACTCCATTTGGTTTATCAAAATCGTTTTACTAGGTCTTTTCTACTCCCCCTCCAAATTTCTTATAGATGCCTAAGCCGTGCAAAATCACCCACTGCGAGAAGATGCCTAAGTTGTGCAAGGTCACCCACGACACCACGGCAGAATTATCTAGGACACCATGGTGCCTAGACACTATGATCTAAAACGGATATTTCCCCTATATGTCGTGTGCGAAAATGTTTGAAATTTTTTGATATCGAGTTTAACTAGTCCAAACAAGTTTGAACTAAAATTCAAATTAGAGTTGCCTTTTTTTGGTAGTTTGATTGTAGGTATATATGCGCTTATTATTATATATATAGGACATCCAAATGGGACACCATAGTGTCAGAGCACCATGATTTTAAAAGCACGAATTCAAGCCAAATTCAGATATATTTTTTAAAAAAATTTAGTTTTATGGTATATACATATCCATTCATAAAAATTCAAATGAAACACATATCTTTGGAAAAACATACTTGAATTCAAAGATTTTGATGGATTTAGGATTTCCTGGTACCAAGGTGCAGCTGTGCACCATGATCCACACGCATGCATGCACGGACGATCGGTTTTTTCATCATCTTAATTTATTTTGCCGGTAGTACGTATTCATCGGCTAGAATACATAGGTGCGTGCGTACGCACCATTGTCTTATTTGTGTGTGTGTGTATATATATATATATATATATATATATATATACACACACACGCACACACACGTAAGTACCATATCTAGGTCATGGGCAGAAGACGACTTGGTAGTTGCTGTTGCCGTTGCAGGCGTGCGTTTTCCTCGGATCGTTGGGCTGGTGGTACGCGTCGGGGCAGTTGGCGTCCCTGCAGCGAAGGGTAGCGCCGGTGCTGCAGCCGAAGTCCATGGGCAAGTTGTAGCCGTCGATCACCGAGATGTCGTAGAAGTCGGTGGAGCCGCCGATCGTGAACTCGGCCCACGTTGCCGGCGGCTGCCCAGAGACGCTGCAGGAGAGCGCGCCGGCGCAGTCTCCGGTCTGGCAGCGCCCGCCGTTGTTGAAGTTGCAGCCGGTGCGGCCCCATACCCTGCCAGATGCGGTGCCGGCGGGCACGTTGATGGTCCACGTTTGGCCCTGGTTCAGCTGCACGCCACCGCCCACCGGGGTGGCTGCCGGCCACACCGTGTAGGGGCATCGGTTGGTGATGGTGAAGGTGGCCGCGCTGGCACCGGTGGCGAAGGCGGCGAGGAGGAGGAGGAGCACCGAAGAGGCGGCCAGAGACGCCATTGGCGATCGATCGATCGTTTTGCCGTTGATTCGAATATTATCGTGTGTACGTGTATTGTGCTAGGCTAGCGGAGGGTGTGAGCGAGTTAGGAGGGGGCATGCGTATTTATATAGAAAAGTTGGAAATTACAAAGATGCCCTTGAGTTGCCAATACTGACTGAGCTAGGTAGGTTCTGCACCCAGAGATGCTAGCTTATCTCGGTCGAGAAGCCACTTAATTGGCAACAGGTCTGACCGAGTGACAGTTAATTAGGTCGTGTGAAAGCATACATACTTACATAGCATATTTGACAGAGGAGCCCCACAAGCAAGTAGTATGTATTAATTAAATTTTAGACTTTTCTTGCCGCGTTACATTGGTTGGAATCGTCGAATGGTTCTAGATGTGCTGGAAATGCAATCCGTTCGATAGGGACGGGCGTAAGTCACACACAAGTAGGGTTTCAAATCTCAGCGAAATTTTGAATTTTAGCCAGGTCGAGATTTCAAATCTCGGCGTAATTAAAAAATTAAAATTAGAGTTTGCTATAGTATTTTCGGTAAATTTCGTGAAATTTCAACGAAGTTCATCGAGATTTTGAATTTTTGGACCAGTTTGTAAGATTTTTAGACCGAATTCAGAACATTTTTTGTGGAGAATTATAGTGCCTTTTATGAGGAATACATATGTAAAGTTTGCAAAAAAATATATATGAATTATTTAACCTCTAACCCTAAACTCTAACTTAGATTTCGGCCTTACATGATGTATTTCGACTATAAATTATATTTTAGCCTAAACCCTAAACTCTAACTTAGAATTTTATGTGCAAATACTTAATATTTTGCATTCAAACAGATAGAAAATGTGAAAAAATGCGTGCGTAATTTTTTAATATTTTTTTAATTGTTTCTAGCTATAGGAGATCATTTCATAGGGGTTGAAAATAACTGAAATTTCGATGATTTTGGCCACCTTAAAGACGTGTTCTAAAAACAAAATTTGAAACCTTGTACATATATATTGCTTGTTCAATGGATAAGCTCAGGGTTTGAAATTTCATTTTTAGTTCACATCTCAGAAGTGGGCGAAATCTAAAATTTTGTTGAAATCTTGGGATTTCAGATGAAATCCAATCAAAATTCAAAAAGCAAATTTGAAATCTAGAAGTTTTGAACCAAATTTGGCCGAAATTGCTGAAATCTTGATGAAATTCAACCGAGTGAAAAATGATCAAAACGATGTTAAAAATTTCAGATGATGATCAAGTCCGAGGCATTTTTAAAAATTCTAACATTACTACTGTCCTGATAAAAGGCCAACTGGCAAATTTCAACCAAATGAAAAATAGGGCAAACCATGTTAGAAAATTTTTAAACTTTTTTGGATGGTTTTGACATGTGAATAATGTTTCCATAATTTTTTTAGATGATTATCAAGCCCAAGTAATTTTCAAAAATTTGGACAGTGTTACTGAAGGTTGACCAATAAATTTCAACCCAATGAAAAATAATTCAAACCACGTTAGTAAATTTTTAAAATTTTTGTGGATGGTTCTGATGCATCACTAATGTTCTCATAAATTTTTAGATGATTATCAAGGCTAAGAAATTTTAAAAAATTATGATAGTGCTACTGTCCTAATAAAAGTCTTACATTGCTACATGTATTAATTGCTTCCATAAATTTAATTGAGCAACCAAACAAGTTTAAAATTTTTGCAACTTTTAGATAAGGGTTATGACAAAATTATTAAACTCTCCTAAAAGTTTTGGATATGATCACGCTTGAGCAAATTTATAAAATTATGACACTATTATTGTCTAAGTTTTGTTCATCCTGTTTTTGAAGTTTTAAATATAACAAATGAAGTTCAATTCTTTTAGAAACTTTTCTGTATAATTCTATACTGATAAATATGGTACCATAAATCTTTAAGAGCAAGATCAAGCTTTCATAATTTTATAAAAATCTGACAATATTTCTACTATTTTTATAAAGCGTCTTAGAAAATCGGTTTTTCAACAAATTTTCATGGAAGATGACATTCTTAAAGGTTATTGACCCAAATTTGATCAAAATACCCAAGATTTTGATGAAATGTGAACAACGGAGAAATATTGTTCCGTTTATAGGCCTAAATGGTTGTATTTTTTATTTTTTTTGCGTAATTACGATCTTCTTATTTTCTTTTAAAAAAGGGTCGCTAGGATCCGTTGGGGAATCTATGAACCAGTTTAAATCGTCGGTCAGTGTTTTTTGTTTTTGGGTGAAAACCGCAAAGAGATATAAATGTAATTTTGTTTTTTTTTTGCGTTAGGACCCGTTGGTAAACATATGAGCTGCTATAGAACTTCGACGAATCTGCATTTTTTTTAGAAAACCGCGTTTAGACAGGATAACGCACTACGCTACATCACGTATGACGATACAACGCGAAAAATTTGAGAAATCTGGTTGTATTTTTGGTTTTCATATTTGTTTAAAAAAATATCTGGTTGTATTTTCGGTTTCCATATTTGTTTTAAAAAAAGAGGTCGTTAGGACCTGTCGGCAAATCTATGGGCTGTTATAAACCTTTGACTATAAATTTGCGATGAATCTGTGTTTTTTTACTGTAGGTGAAAAAAGCGACAAAAACATTTTTCTCGGGAAAAACAGAGAAAGGACCTAGTTTTTTGTTTTTGGACGAAAACCGTAGAGAGATATAAATGTAATTTTGTTTGTATTTTTTATGCTAGGACCGCTGGCAAACATATGAGTCGCTATAGAACTTGACGAATCTGCTTTTTTAGAAAACCGCGTTTAGCCAGGATAACGCACTACGCTACATCGCGTATGACAATACAACTCGAAAAATCTGAGAAATCTGGTTGTATTTTTTGTTTCCATATTTGTTTAAAAAAAATAGGTCGCTAGGACCTGTCGGTGAATCTATGGGCTGCTATAAACCTTCGACTATAAATTTGCGACGAATCTGTGATAACGCACTACGCTACGTCGCGTATGAGGATACAACGCGAAAAATATGAGAAATCTGGTTGTATTTTCAGTTTCCATATTTGTTTTTAAAAAATAGGTTGCTAGGACCTGTCGACGAATCTATGGGTTGCTATAAACTTTCGACTATAAATTTGTGATTTGCGACGAATCTGTGTTTTTTTACTGTAGGCAGAAAAAGTGACGGAAACATTTTTCTTGGGGAAAACGGAGAAAGGACCTAGACGTAAATAGTAAGGGCCTGTTTGTTACGTTTTTGGACCTGTCCGCTATCCTGAAAAATTAGAAAAAGGCTTGTTCGCGATTGGAATCTAACGGGAGGGTTTTCCCGTAAAACGGCGCGCCAGGGACCCGAACGCGATGAATGGGAAAAAATCTTCCTCTCACAAAAAATCGCGAAGGACCTATTCGTAATCTGCAGAGACCTATCCGTAATTTAAAGAAACGAAGGAGCTTTTTCGCAAATGTCGCAAAGTGACAGGTGGACCGGCTAGGAGCTCTCCAATTCCTTCGGCTATAAAGGGTGCAACATAATGTAATATTCATATGCATGAATTAACAATATAAATAAGATGTTTTCTCTCTCTTAAATTTCTCTCTCTCTCTATATATATATAGGAAGCCTCTTTTCTACTCCCGAGAGTAATTACTCCCTATGTCGTATCTCACAACGTATGAGGTATCTCGTACGACGGAGGGTATGTACGCGTAGTATACGAGTATATAAGATCATCTAGGTGGTATGTACATTTTTTCAGAGGTGGTATGTATATTTTTTGGACATACTTTTTTTTATTTGCGTATATGAAGGTATTTGCAAAATACGCTAAAAATCATGGACTCTCTTGCAATTTTTTCATGTGACTTACATTGGAGTATCTTATAATTAGCGTATGAGTGTACCCAAAGTAATAAAGGAGTATTTCAAGTTCATTTATGTAGTATTTCAGAGGTGAGAGTAACTACACCCGGGAGTAAAAGATATTTTTCCTATATATATATAGTACATATGTACAGCTATAGCTAACTTGCTGTATAAATTTTCTGCGTTGTACATTAACTAGACAGTATAGCATGCTAGCCGCGCCGTACAAATCTTATTCCGGAGTTTTTTGTTGGAAAAATGATAGAAGGATCTAAATATAATTTTAAATCTTTTGGGCTTAAAGAACCGGCACATGTGTCAAATTTGTGGAACCATGGTTTTTTTGGCAAAATAATTATACCTAAATGTAATTTAAATCTTTTAGGTTTAAAGAAAAGACGCCCGAGAGGATCTAAACGTAATTTTAAATCTTCTGCGCTTAAAGAATAGGTGTCCGTGTCGAATTTGCGGAACCACAGATTTTTTTTGCAAAATAATCGGACCTAAATATAATTTTAAATCTTTCGGGTTTAAATAACCGACGTCCGGGGCAAATTTGATGAACCACATGGTCCTTTTTACAAAATAACTAGTCGAAGGAATTGTTCGTGATTTTGGAATTCCCGGAGAATTTTTTTGCAAAAAATGATGTTGAATGGCTGGTTGCACGACATTTCCTCCAAGCATAAGATATACTATTAGATAGGAACCCGCGCTACGCCGCGCTACGCCGCTCCGCACGAAATTTGGTTCGCTGATCCTCTTCGGAAAAATAAAGCTGGAGGACACGCACGCGAATATACGAAACCATAGTTTTTTTTCTTTGAAAAGGAAAAATAAAGGCGAATGACCAATACGCGAATATACGAAACGATAGGGCCCTTTTTGCAAAACCATCGATCGAAGGGCCGATGTAATTTTTATTCAGCAAAACCACCCACCGTGAAAAATAGTCTAGAGGAAAAAGGGTGAAAAATTATTAGAGTTGACAACCTTCTTTTGTCGAGCCTAATACTCTACGCGCTTCTGAGTAATAATACATGTTTAAAAAATATCGAGATCGAGATGGAAAATCGAGTTGGGGAAAAAGTCTAGAGATAAACCGCACACATATCTCTGGTGACAAAAATATTTTTTCCAGGAAAAACGGAGAACACACCCGCGAATAAAAAAACTACGAATTTTTTTTGGAAACGAAAAAATAAAGGCGAATGACCCGTATGCGAATATACGAAACGATAGGGCCCTTTTTGCAAAACCACCGATCGAAGGGCCTGGATGTATTTTTTTTATTTTCGCAAAACCACCAACCGGCCAAAAATAGTATAGAGGAAAAAGGGTGAAAAATTATTAGAGACGATAACCTTCTTTTGTCGAGCCTAACACTCTACGCGTCCACCGGAAAATGGCGAAAAATTATTAGAGATGACAACCTTCTTTTGTCAAGCCTAATACTCTACGTGTTCACCGAGCAATAATATATGTTCGCAAAATCACCCATCGGAAAAAAATAGTCTAGAGGAAAAAGGGCGAAAAATTATTAGAGATGACGACCTTCTTTTGTCGAGCCTATCACTCTACGATTTCGTAATAATACATGTTTAAAAAAATATCAGAGATCGAGATGAAAAATCGAGTTGGGGAAAAAGTCTAGAAATAGAACTCGCCGGTGAATCTATGGGTCGCTATAAATCTTCGGACGAATCTACATTTTTTTTAAAAAACCCGTGGTTATGACCCTTGGCAACATGTTTTAAAAAATATCAGAGATCGAGATGGAAAATCGAGTTGGGGAAAAAGTCTAGAGATAAATGCGAATATACGAAACGATAGGGACCTTTTTGCAAAACCACCGATCGAAGGGACTGGATGTATTTTTTTATTTTCGCAAAACCACCAACCGGTCAAAAATAGTATAGAGGAAAAAGGGTGAAAAATTATTAGAGACGACAACCTTTTTTTGTTGAGCCTAACACTCTACGCGTTCACCGGAAAAAGGGCGAAAAATTATTAGAGACGACAACCTTCTTTTGTCGAGCCTAACACTCTACGCGTTCACCGAGCAATAATATATGTTCGCAAAATCACCCACCGCAAAAAATAATCTAGAGAAAAAGGGCAAAAATTATTAGAGATGACGACCTTCTTTTGTCGAGCCTATCACTCTACGTTGTAATAATACATGTTTAAAAATATCGAGATCGAGATGAAAAATCGAGTTGGGGAAAAAGTTTAGAAATAGAACCCGCCGATGAATCTATGGACCGTTATAAATCTTCGGACGGATCTACATTTTTTAAAAAAAAAACCCGCGGTTATGACCCGTTGGCAAATCCATAAGTTGCTATAAACTTTCGACGAATCTATGTTTTCTTGGTGACGAAAACATTTTTTCCGGGTTTTTTGGGTGACGAAAACATTTTTTCCGGGTTTTTTGGTGACGAAAACTTTTTTTCCTGGAAAAACGGAGAAAGGACCTGAACGTAAGAAGCAGAGACCTATTTGTTAATTTTTTGGACCTGTTCGCTATCCTGAATAATTAGAAAAGGGCTTGTTCGCGATTGTGAACTTAACTGGAGATTTTTTCATAAAATACCGCGCCAGGGACCTAAACGCGAAGAAAAAAATATATCTTCCTCTCACAAAAAATCACGAAGGACCTATCCGTAATTTTGAACAAACGGAGGGTTTTTCGCGATTTGGCGGCGATGACACGTGGATAGGCTAGCCTGGCTCCATTTCTTCCGCTTGTTATAAGGGGATAATATGTGTATGCGTGGTGCCACGCCGTCCGAGGATGAATTTTCGGGTAACGAATGAAATTTAAATACATCAGTAGTATTGTTAGAATTTTTAAAAATCGCACAAGTTTTATCATACTTTGAAATTTTTATGGTAGCTTAGACATGCTCTCAGAGCCCACCTCAAAAAGTTTCAAAAATTTCCAACATGCTTTAAGAGCTCAATTAAATCAATGAAGTCGCTTTAAATACATTAGCATCATTGTTAGATTTTTAAAAAATTTCATAAGTTTGATCATAATTTAAAATTTTTATGGTAGCTTAGGCATTCTCTCAGAAGGCTTCTCAAAAAGTTTGAAAAAACAAATTCGTTTGATGGCTCTGGAAAACCAAAAACAGGTAAATTTAAATGCATTCGAATTTTTAAAATTACACAATTTTAATCATAGTCTATTTTTTTATGGTAGCTTATGCATGCTCTCAGAGCCATTATAAAAAAATTCAAAAATTTATAATATGATTTATTATCTCAATTAAATCAGTGGAATTGCTTTGAATGCATTAGTAGCATTGTCAGAATTTTTAAAAATTATATATGTTTGATCATGATCTGAATTTTTTATAGTAGCTTAGACATTTTTTTAGGATACTTTTAAAAAAGTTTCAAAAATTTTTAACATTATTTGGTAGCTCAAATAAATCAGCAAAAAAAATTACCTCAGCTAGTGAAAGGATCTAAACGTAATTACGTATTTTCTCAAGGGGCTTTCATGGAGAGAGGACACGTGGGGGCTATCTGGCCGGGAATTCTTCCAACTTTAATAAAGGTAATATTTATGTATTATTATTGATGGACAAAACGGCCTTCAATTTCCTCTCGGCCGCTCGTCTTAATGCTGAAATCTGTGGAAAAACGTGGTTCGCGGGCCCAATGAAAATGACCAAATCCAATAATATCAGTCATTAGTTAGTCTACTCTCTAGACATAGTTTGCTGGCCTGATTGTCAAATGGATCAATAATTCCTCTCTTTTTCCATGTCTCATGCCACATATTTTTCTCTATGCCAACCACATATCATCCAAGCTATCTACTCCCACATTACTCCTAAGTGTATACTTCCTCCGTCTAAGTTTATGAAGCATATTTCTTCTTAACACATAGACCAAAAAAGTATTGAAAAAGATTAGATTACTCCTAACTATTATCACTAAGCACTATATTCAATACATATATATAGAAAATATGAAGTAAAGGTGGATATTTATTAGGGGTATGTAGAGAACATCTCACTAATTTTGCATTGGAATATGAAATACGTCTTATATTTATGAACAAGACCATTAAAAAATAAACCTTATAAACTTAAACCGAGGGACTATCTGCTGCCACGCAAAATAATTAATATGACATCCATGCACATTAGCACAAGCATGGTGTTATGTTCTCTACTCTACTGCACAAATCAAGGTTTGAAATCTTATTTTTGGTTGACATCTCGGAGGTGGACGAAATCTGAAATTTCGTCGAGATCTCGGAATTTTACACAAATCTTGAACAAAATACAAAAACCAAAATTCAAATTTGGTTTGTTTCAACCGAGATTTCGCGGAGAAATACTGAAATCTCGTCGATATTTTCTAAAATTTTGGTAAAATTGAAACGAGCAAAAAATAGTGTAAAACACATTGAAATTTTTTAATTTTTTTAAAACACATTGAAACACACAGACCTTCTAGCAGCTTGGTCTGTGTGTCATAGAATTAATCGATCGTTTTGATTCAGTTAATTCAATTCGATTTTAAAAGTTGTTCGGTTAGCAGAATCCAAAAACAAGATATTTGAAAACCGAAAAAACCAAATAGCCACCCCTAGCTCTAGCTGTCCGTCTAGTGTAGAATATGCTTGGGCAAGCATCACGCAAGGCATCAATTCTGTACCATGGAGACCTTCTAGCAGCTTGGTTTTTTTTTTCACTACTATTCGGTATATGGTCTTCGGTTCAGTTTTCGTCGTTTGAGAACCGAATAAACCGAGCACCTGAATAGTTACAGGCTCCTACCAAAAAAATCCCCACCCGGCCCCAACCCCCATTCCATTCGGCGGCTTCGGCCATTCGCCCATTTGCGGCTCCGCCCAAGTCCCAACTCTAGGTCACGCTCGCGCCTTCGCGGCATCTGCCCAACCCAGAGCGCTCCGGCCCTCCGCGGCTTCGCGCCTCCGCCGGTCCACCCTCCAGCCCCTCCGCGGCTCCACATTGATCTCTGGCTGCCACCTCCCACCGACGGATCTCTGGCTGCCGCCTCACACCGACGGTCAATTTGGGGCAATATTCCACTATTGGTCATTCGTATCTTTAGTTTACTGCAAATTCTGTATTACTTTTTCATACAAAATTGATTTCTTCAACAGGTGTTTGTTTTCGCTTTTAGTCAATCTATTGGCTTAATTTGCTGGCGAGTGTCGTCTGGCGTATTCTTGCATGGTGCTGGGCGTGTGTGATGTTGGACTCTTAAAACCTGAAATTTCAGAAAATGACACTCAATTCGTATGCCTCTTCGGCTGTGTGTATGACATGTGGGTCCATCTGAGTCACTGACTGTGGGCCAGAGTATCAAATACCGAAACACGAATTTTAAAGGATGTCAAAAACTGAAATCTCTGCTCTTAAAACTATCCTGCCTGTTGTCTGTCCACAGTGTTTAAATGCATATAAACCAATAGAGATGCCCTGAGCGATGGCCAATGTGGCAATGTTTACCTCCGGGTTTACTTAACATAACCAAAATGGCAAAATCCCTATATTATGTTCGTGTAGTCTTTTTTTAATGTGAAATTTGAGTCTAACAACTAAAATTTTACTCTGCATTCATAAATAATAATTATGTTGTTTTAAGGTGTGAAGCAATATTTTCCAACTTTAATTCCATATATTAAAGTATTTAGAATTGCCGCATGTTATTATCATATCTGTTATCAATAATACAGTGAAAATATGAATGGTCGAAGTAATGCACTGGAGAGTGCAGACAACAAGATAGTAAAAATACAGAAACACTAGTTAGCACTTGGGAACATAGAAAGTCTGTGATTATGAAATAAATAAAATTCGAAATAGATCTTGTTTGTTTTTTAGATAATGGAAGTTTAACTCCCAGCCTCTGCATCATGAGATGCACACAGCCAAAGGTCTTGTTTGTTAATAGTTATCCAGTGATGTTAGTGGATTTTGCATTGATTGTGCTTCGCTTAGTCACCCATCAAATTTCTTTGCCTAGCCAAATTACCCATCAAGTTACTCTGGATAATATCTTGTAGAATCTTGAAAAAATGGTAGATTTGACCCTGTTAATGTACCTAACTTTCAATGTTGCAATTGTGACCACAGCACTTCTAGCTAGACACTCAAATCACTCAATTCCAGTGATACCCTACTCTCTTAGTGTTCAGGTTGGCCGATCTTGGCTGCTGCTGCTGCTGTTGCGTGCTGGAGGACTGGAGGAGTGCTGCTGCTTGTTCTACACACACTTTGAAGCTCCTTGAGTCCTTGTTCTGGCAAGAATGGAATGCAAAATTTAATTGTGCTTTTTAGTTGTTTGTCATTGTTGGACTATGTATGTGCTATACTGGTATTGCATGCTTTTTATTAGTTTGTGTTGCTGGACAAGTGGACAATGTATTTTGTGGTATAATGGTACTGCATGTATTTCGATAAGATCAGTTCATATTCTGCTAGTGAATATGTGCAGTGTACCGGAGAAGTGGCAGTTAAGGGAAATTCGGTTAACCAGAAAACCGTATTAACCGACCGATCTGGTTCAGTTAATTCGATTCATTCGGTTTTTAAAGTTGTTCGGTTAGCAGAATCCAAGAACCAAGATATATAAAAACCGAAAGAACCGAATAGCCACCCCTCTAGCCGTCCATCTAGCGTAGAATATGCTTGGCCAAGCATCACGCAAGGCATCAATTCTGTACCATGGAGATCTTCTAGCAACTTGGTCTGTGTGTCGTACCCACCCGATTTCCGGTGGGCAACATATCTTATGCACACAGGGTTTTTTATGTACACACTGTACACACCAACTAACAAAAGTCATGAAAAATTCTAAAAAAAATTGTAGATATAATTCATAGAATACTCTGTCTATGTATAAAGTTTCAAGATCAAATTCATTATATATCGAGAGTAAAAAAAAGAGAAAATTCTGACAAGTTTAAACTTTTTAAATTTATCAGAATTTTATCTTTTTTGTAACTCTTGATATATAATGAATTTGAACCTACAATTTTCTACATAGGTAGAATAATCTATGAAGTACATCTATAATTTTTTTAAAATTTTTTATAATTTTTGTTAGTTAGTGTGTATGATGTATATACGAAAAATCCTATGTATACCGGATATAGTGCCTTTCCGGCGAGCAAGACGAGCGAGCAAGCACATCTCCTGTGTGTCTGTCTCTGGACAAAGAGGCTGGGCTTCCATTAGTTGGGTTGTGCCGGGACAAGCAACCAACCCAGATATACATACATACAGCCCACAAGAGCAAAGTCCAAACAGCTGGCCCACCGGCTACTCGTGCGTTCGTACGTTCAAACCGGTAAGGGCCCCATTTTTAGTCTAACTCTTGATTATTACTCCTTCTTCAAGTTTATAAGATATACTTTTTCTTCAAACTTAGACCAAAGATACATTAAAAATGACTAGATTACCTCTAATTATTATCACTAAGCATTGTACTTAATGCATGCATACAGATAATATAAAGTAAAGATATGTATTATTAGGGGTATAGAGGGAACATCACACTAATTTTGCATTAGAATATGAAATACGTCTTATATTTGTGGACAAAATCATTCAAAAATAAACTTTATAAACTTAGACGGAGGGAGTATTTGGTTAATCTTGATGTTAATAAGAGTAAAATGAGTAGAACTTAGAGATTGTCCACCATGTCTTCTCACCTTCCCTTCTCTATTGCCATTTCCTTTTGATGTCATACAAACATAGCTACTACTGTCTCCTAATTCTCATAATCAAAATATAAAGTATTGAAATAAATATAGTGCTACTACTATCTCTTTATTCTCATCCTTACGTGTGTGTGTGTGTGTGTGTGTGTGTCAAATATTGTGGAGGACTCAAGACCACGGCGGCGGGAAGGCGAAATCGACGAAGGACATAGGGCAGTCGTCACCAGTGATGACGAGTAGGGACGAGTGTTTCTTCGAGACAATAATGGCACTAGACACGCCAAGCTGTTATGGGCAATTTGGTGCACACGTAATGATTTTATTTTTGAGAAAAAACATTATTTTTTTTATGCAGGCTACCTTCAGGGGAGCGTACTGGCTCCGGTTTTGGACATTATTGCAGTCTGAGAACAACAGAGAGACCATCCGATGGTGAGCAAGGCATTGGAGGTCGTGGCATTGGGCATATTTGCTAAGAATGGATGGAGAAATAATTATAGAATTTGCTTTTGATTTTCAGTTCTCTCTGTTTGTTATTCTTTACAGTTCTACGACTGTGCTATTTGTATGAACTCGGTTATGTACTCTTGTAGAGACCGGATTTAAATCCATTATCTAAAAAAAGCAACGCAAGCACCTCTCAGTAATGAATCATCCTAGGGTAACAATTAATCATGGCATACGAATAACAAGGTAGGTATAATTTAATTTCACTACTAGATTTCTAACTTTTACCGAGTGTGAAAAATATGTCGGCCATTGCAAAATACCGTAGACCATGTATATGGCCGAGCGTAAACTATCGGTAACTTCCCCTCGGCCACTCATGGTCGGCCATTCGTGGGATTCCCGACGGTACCCTCGGTTATTAGTTTAACTAGTGTTTTCATAGCACTCGGTAAATACATGGGTGAGAGGTTTTTTGTTCCTGACGGGGTATAGAAATTACCAATAATTTCTCACAACTATATGTGGGATTTTTTATGTAAAAAATATAAAAATAATTTCAAATCTAGGGACTAACCTCACAACTTGTTTGCACCACAATCCCTTAAGTCGAACATTTTTTATCTTTAAATTAGAAATACGTGATGCCTAGGATTCGAACTCACAACCTCCTGAACACAACCTCTCCCTCCTAACCAACTCACCTCAACTGTCTTCTTGCTAGAAGTAAGATAAGTACTTCTTTTAACTCTTGTTCTCATGATACTTTATCAATTATTTAGTCAAATATATGACTTTAAATGGAAAAGTTGTCAACTACAAAGTTGTAGATTTCAATGAGAACTACATTATTCATATATACATCACCTTCATCCAGCCTCGTATGAATTTTGCAATAGCCCAGTGTTTGATTTGTACCCTCGCTAAAAGTTGTACCTCGTCGGCAAATCATTGCAATAACCGAGTGTTATCTTTACACACACGCTAAATGTATTTCTACTCAGTGATTGTTTGTAATGGCCGATGGTTAGCATTGCACATACAGTAATTCTTGTACCCTCTCGGTGATTTCATGCTATGACTGAGGGTTTTCCACGAACCGTCAGTTTGTGGTAAGCCCCATCGGTAAATCTTCTAATAGCCGTCTGTTTTTGTTCTACCGTCGGAAAAAAGTTGCACCGTCGCCAACCTTATTTTTTCCCGATGGCCCGTAGGCCATTACATTTCACACTCGGTAAAAGTTAGATTTCTAGTAGTGTTTGGATGAGTAACTAGATTCCAAACTAAATTTAGAAACAGAGGTATACACTAAATAATATGTATAATTTAAATTAACATAGAAATTTTTGTAAAATTGGGTTCAACATAATCGAAGCACAACTTGTCTTGGAAAAACTCTTGTTCCTAGACTTTGGTATTGGTTCAACGATTCCTCCTCGAACGCTTCGAGCACTTCAACTTCTACGCATATCGAGAGAAAACACCAAATAAATACTAAAATAAAGAGTAATCAAACTCTAAAAATAAAATAAAATTCACCATTAAATAGATCTCAATTTTACAAATTTTTAGAAATTTGATCCGCCTCAATCGGAGCTCGTATGAGAGAGAACAGACTCTTGAAAGATTTGATAAAAAAGATAATATTAAAATAATTAATTTCCCGAATTAAATCTATACCGGAAAAATCCAATTTATTGCATCAGCATGACGTCAGCACCGAATAAAGGTTTTCGATTGAATTATTTTTTTCGCTGTAAACCCTCGCAGAGACTAAAGTGTGGGCCCTACACGTCAGCCCTACCAACATCACGAATGACGTCAGCATGCCACGCAGCGAGACGCAGACCTGCCCACGTTGGCCGGTGGGGGCTCACGGCTCTAAGGTCGGCGGCGGCGACTATGGGTGGTACCTACGAGTAGATCTCAGCGAGATGAATCTGGTGACACGCCCCGCTTCTCCTCTGGTGGCCTGGAACGGCAGCGGCAATAACGAAAACGGTGACAGCTTCAAGCCCAACGGTGTGACGGCATTTCGGTGAGATTCCAATGAAACAAAGGTGCGTACTGGTTGTCCCATGTCACGGCGAAGCGAACGGCATCAACGACAACCCTCGGAGTTCACGAACAGCGACGAATTGGCGAAATTCTCTTATAGCGACGCTCCACGGAAAACATTGAATCTCGGTCAAACGGTGGCACAAAAGGCTAGATGGTCCTAGGGTTTCAGATGCTTAGGGCTTTGCGGTCCCAATGCTTCCCCTTTTATGCCTCAAGATGATCGGATCGAGCCTGAATCGACGAGGAATCCATGGTGGCCATAGAGCAGAATCTAGGACGGACTCGTGAAGACGATGGCCCACACGTCGACGCATGGCATGATGAACGGCCCGATGCGCACAGACGCGGTTCAATCCTGGTCGCTCACGGAACAAACGGCCGAGATTAGGTAGAACTTGAATCCAGCACGATTGATCACGGCCGTCCGCTCAGATCGGATGGCCATGATGCACTAGGGTTACACGATTCCCATCCACTGTTTGATCATGATCCAAGGGTGGATCTTTGGTCTCAATGTAGGTCGGGTAGGAACGAAAACCAAGTTAAGTATCACTTTATGCCACGTGGTCGATCGATGTCGTGTGGAATTTAGTGGCAAGGGACTCGATTTCCACAACCACTCTCTAGCATCAATCAATCCATTCATGCATCTGTATATGTACCTATGATGAGCCCCACCACGCATACTGAGCTTGCTCACGGCATCAAGGCAACAGCACTTGCACGATCAATGGCCTCTGCTTTATCCTCGATCCGACCCGCTCAAGTTCATCTTGGCTTAGCTACCAGCCCTGCATGCGTGCTTCTGTACAAGTCACACATCGTACATATACTAAACTTGGGAGAGTTCCTCCCAAAGACCCATACCACGTGTCAGCTCCCCACAAAGGTCCTCTCAAAAAATCCGTAATTACGTGTAGGTCCTTCCGACGATTTTTTACGAAAAGGATCTTTTAGTTTAGCAAAATCGTGAATCTTCTTTCGTGAAAGGATCCTAAATAAATACCGAAAAATAGCTAAAAATTTAATTACATTTAGCTCCTTTCGATGTTTTTCTACAAAAAGAACCTTTTGGTGCAGCGAAATCGTGAATCTTTCGTGAAAGAACTCTAAGTAAATGCCGGAAAAGAATGTAATTACGTTTAAATCGTTACAGCTATTTTTCGCGAGAAGGACCATTTGATTTCGCGCTGTCAGGGTCAATTTTTTTTTAAAAAAAACACCGCCGATAAAAACGAAATTGTATTTTTTTAGAAAAAATCTGGGTCAAATTTTTCCGCTGGGTGCGGCATCGTGCATCTCGTGTCCTCCCTCTGCGAGCGCCCCTCAAAAAAATTAATTACGTGTAGATCCTCTCAACGATTTTTTACGAAAATGACCTTTTAGTTCAGCGAGGTCGTGAAACTTTTGTGAAAAGACCTTAGATAAATGCCAAAGAAGGATGTAATTACGTTTAGATCATTTCATCTATTTTTCACAAAAAGAACTTTTTATTTTTACATGAAGATAGACACACGCGATGTATCACGCCGCAAAAATATATCTTAGTATACGAGAAAAATAGAGAAGAGTTCGATCAGTGCTGCTGTCGCCTGTCCTTCGTTAAAATTACGGTTAAACATATTAAAAACAAAAAAAACTACGAAACTAAAAAACAAAGGGAGTGTATAGGTATCATCCGGATGTTTTTTTGGTTGAAATCACCCAAATCTAGAGCCATTGGATTTCGGATCCAAATTCACCGGGCCGTTGGATCAAATCATACGATCGGATGTAATCGATACTTCCGAACATCCAAATTCACCGGGCCGTTGGATCAAATCATAGGATCGGATCCAAATTCACCGGTCGTTGGATCAAATCATAGGATCGGATGTAATCGATACTCCCGAATCTCAACAATGATCCAATGATTCTAGATTTGGGTGATTTCAACTAAAAAAACATCCGGTTGATGTTTATCAAATCCCAAAAACAAAATACCAAAGACGCTCTGGCCCCTCACGCCCCCCGTCCGCCGCCGCTTCTATAAATTTCCTATGTTTCCTCGCTGCGTACGACTGACTAGCTACAAAGTTGGGAACAACAATTAGTATACAATGGCCGCCTCTTCTGGATTCATCTTGCTCCTCCTCGCCGCCGCTGTCGCGGTCAGCCACGCGGCCACCATCACCGTCGTCAACCAGTGCTCCTACACGGTGTGGCCGGGCGCCCTCCCGGGGGGCGGCGTGCAGCTCGACCCGGGCCAGTCGTGGGACCTCAACGTGGCCGCCGGCACCCCGGCCGCCAGGATCTGGCCTCGCACGGGCTGCACCTTCGACGGCAGCGGCCGCGGGCACTGCATCACGGGCGACTGCGGCGGCGCGCTGGCCTGCTCACTCTCTGGCCAGCCGCCCACCACGCTGGCCGAGTACACCCTCGGCAGCCCGGGCGGCAGCGACGACTTCTTCGACCTGTCCCTCATCGACGGGTTCAACGTGCCGGTGAGCTTTCAGCCGACCAACGGCGGCGCCGGGTGCAGCCAGGGCCGCGGGCCGAAGTGCGCCGTAGACATCACGGCGCAGTGCCTCCCGGAGCTGACGGTGCCAGGAGGCTGCACCAGCGCCTGCCTCAAGTTCGGCGGCGACGACTACTGCTGCAGAGGGCCGTACGAGGTCAACTGCCCGCCGACGTACTACTCGGAGTTCTTCAAGGAGAAGTGCCCCGACGCGTACAGCTACGCCAAGGACGACCAGACGAGCACCTTCACCTGCCCCGGCGGGACCAACTACCGGATCGAGTTCTGCCCAGCTGCGAACGGCATAAGTACTGACACAACCGAAGAAGAACATTCCAGTGTGATCGCCACTGCGTAGACGATCGACGAATGCTACTAGCATGCGTGTTTGTCCAGTGCAATAATAAGGCCTCGACCTTGTGGCAATGCATGATGACCTGTATGAGTGTAAGAGACACATGGTTACCTGTGTGTTCATGAATAAATTAATCAGTTCACGTTAAGATGGCTTAGCCCTTCCACTCATGCATTTATACTAGTAATAGCTAATATACTTGATTGAGATATGAGAATGTCATATAGTATATGTGATCCATAGCATGCAATGAAAGAATTAAGGAAGTAATTAAGGAGTAGCTTGGGAAACAGCAATTAACGTCTTAGGAAACACAGGAAATCAAGGAGGCTACTGTATGATCTCCCTCATCTTACAAAGAAACTGAGAGGCCGGTTAGCTATGACTCTGTTTCAGTCGGCGCAACGATTTCTAGTACTAGTTGAACGAAAACGATGCCATTGAAACAAGGCACTACCGCCCCAGAGATTACACTTTTGACGAAGGATAAAATCAAAGCTGGCTGCAGTAGACAGAATTTTTACCAGAGATCCTTATCTCTCTCTCTCTCTCTCTCTCTCTCTGAGAGGGAGCAGAGCTCCTTAATTATCTGAGCATACGCAACAGGCCGAGTCAGATTTGCTCACTCAGACCAGTACCAATTGGTGGTCGGCCGGCACGTGAGGAGACTAAAACGAGAAACAATAAAGGTATCGGCGGCTTAGCCATTGGTGTAGGCACGCGCGTGCGTGTTTTCTTGCTTGACTTCGCCTCCCAAATCGCTCTCGAGGCTCGAAACATGACGAGCGCCCCGGAATGAAGAAAAATCCAAGATTAGTGGTATCCTTCAAGTCCAGCTTCAATTCCTCCCTAATTGAAGGCAAGCTAGCATGCTACTGATCTACGGCGCACTGACGGCGGAGATGGACAGCGGCGGTTGGGCGACCGGAGCCGGAGACGAAGGCAATGGCGGCAGCGAAACGGTGGGAAACCGCTGTGCGTTTTGCCACGAGAGGGCGAGCGGCCCGCTGGACCCGTACCGTCGCCCCCTACGTGTCCGATACCTTTTCTTCCGGAGATGGTCGCCCTCTACATACGGCCAGGCGCTCAAAAACCGGCGACCTCTACGTTTACCGGCTCAGACCCAGTCCAGATGGTAGCTTTGCTAATGTCGATCTGACCAACGTATGAAAGACAAAGGTTCTTGAGTTGAAACGCAGAGGTGAAGCCTGAGATGATACTGTACAAAACATGCAAGGCTTTTCATGGCGGCAATACCTTATAAGAGTTGAGGGAATAACCAACCAGCAGCCCTGTTCGACGGGAAAACAAAATGAATTTTTCAAGCATGACATAGTTTGCTTGAGACAATGTTTTTCACGCACAACAACAGCACAAGAATTTCAATAACGGGTACAAGCAGATTTTCAATGACAATGACAACACCAGAATTTCAGTGTCGCGAACAGAGTGCCTTAGTACCAATCAAAGCGTGCCTACAGTGCGCCTTATTTATTCTTCTTCACCTTTTCTCCTTGAAATGCTGCACAGATCTTCTTCCAGCTCCTCATGGCGATGAGTGCTGGTATCACAACCCATGAACTGTTTGCACCAATGAAATATGCCCAGTAGTAGAATGGACTGGCCCAGAAGTTGAAGCCATCTAGGTAGGCGGTAATGAAGTAAACCAAGCATCCATAGAGCTGACCCAAACAGACAGTGAACTGGAGAATATGGCTGTAGGACTTCCGGGATGCAATAGCATAGCTGCAAGCACCAAACTTGTATTAAGATAAACATAAAAGGTACATTATGAATACAAACCACACAACCAGAACAACTGTGGACTAAATAGCCTGGCTTTGGAAACAATTTCACTAGACAAGAAGATAAGGAGCCTGCCATTTAATCGGCAAAATACCAACTAGTTTTCAAGATAATACTACTATCTTATGTTGTTATGCTTCACGGTTCAATCAATTTAATCAGCGAAAAGTCGAAAACACAAATGGAACTAAATTCTATGTTGATGCATTTTGTCAACAGATATACGCTAGGGTACCCTCTCCACCGCATAAAGTGCGGTCCACGTGGGCGCCAAGATCGGGCGGCGATCACGCCGCCGCCAGCGCCGGTCCACGTGGCGCCCGGCGAAAGGTGGGCGAAGCACGCCGCCGCCGGCCGCCACCCCACGTGGCGGCCGCCATCGGGCGGCGATCACGCCACCGGCCAGCGTTGGCCCACGGGCGCCGGCGAGCAGTGGGCGAAGACGCCGCTTCGCCGGCGCCACACGCGGGCGGCTCGGCGACGGGCGGCGATCACGCCCACGGCCAGCGCTCGGTCCACGTGGCGCCGCGACGGGCGGCGATCACGGCCACGGCCAGACGGCCCGCGTGGCACCCGCGGAAAGGTGGGCGAAGACGCTGCCGCCCGCGCCCGATCGGTGGCGGCTCGGCGACGGGCGGCGATCACGCCGCCGGCCAGCGCCGGCCCACGGGCGCCCGAAAGCAAAGGGCGAAGCACGCCTCGCCGCCCGGCGCCCGATCCGCGTGGCGTGGCGGCGAGGCGAGGACGCCTTCCGCCCGCCGCAAGGCAAAAGGTGGGCGACGGCGGTAACCCGAAGGCTCCTTCCGCCGCATCTGTGTCGGGAAGCGGCAGTTCGCCATAGCAGCTTATCGCTTGCAAGGGTTTCGCAACAAGCCCATTCCTCCGACGCCTCACCTACTGTCACAAGGGTCCCATCCGTGACCGCAAAGGCACGCGAGGCATTTAATGAGGCCGGAGGAACGGACAACACGAGAGGAAGCATTAAATGTATTTAGATCAAGATGATGACCTCCTTGTACCTACCCCTGTTAGCCCGGCCTATATAAGGGCCCCGGGTGCATGGGGAAGAGGATCGAGCTTGGATCAATCGGCCAAGCAATACTAGAAAGAGCTAGCAGGAGAACTTGTAACTCACGAACTCAGATCGCTCAAAATATCATATACTAAATCTAGCAGACGTAAGGTTGTTACCCTTCTCACAAGGGGTCTCGAACTCGGGTAAAAATCACTTGTTCTTCCTAGTTCATAGGCGCCAAACCCTCCGCGGGAGTCCTCTAGGTTTTCGCCGATTAGCCCGACCACGAAGACGCCTCCCACCTAACAAAACCCGGCTCAGAGATCACGGGCTCGTTCGTGGAATACGCCGACAGGGCGCGCTGTAGGGGGCTAGTGGTTGGCTTTTCCGCCAACTCCCGTGAAGTTTCCTGTTCTTTTTGCTTAGTCGTGAGTCCGCGATCCGGGATGGCGGGCTCTCATCGCCAAGATCAAGCGGGGTGAGTGGTGTTGAGGCGCCTCCGTGCCAGCTCGCCGGCCGGAGGGTCACCACGACCACCCTCGCAGGTGGCGGCCTTGTTTCGTGGATCCGGGCGGGCCTCTGTCGGCGGCCGGCCATGAAGGCGCCACCCCACCGAAACTCATCTGTCAGTCTGCCTCTTCTGACCACCCGGTGGAACTTGCAGAGATTCTCCCACCACTCCGCGGCTCGAGCATCGCCGCCTCGGACGCGCCCACCGGTAGGGCCTCGACGGCGGGCACTGTTGGCAAGCAGGTGCTCGAGGCGATGCCGAAGACTCAGCGGCCCAAATTACCGACAAAGGTGGTCGGCCAAAGCGGCCGGAATCAAGAATGGAGCGCCATTTTGAAGGTCTGGGTATGTTCATATCCTCGACGCGACAACCACCTTTGCGGACAGTCGTCCCACCGGCATCCTCAAGGGCTCCAGCTCCGGCCGGGTCTTCAAGAAAGACTATCGCGACCGTCCATTGCGACCACGATTCCGGTGGGGATGATGGTGTCGCCGCCGCACCCACGCTCAGTGGGGACAACGGCAAGTTGCCGCGCCTCCGGCCAAAGGGGAAGGCGATATTGCGCGCCTCCAATTCAGTGGAGGAAGGCAACAGGCCGCCCCCTGTGTCCGGAGGGAAGATTTAGCAGTCGCCGAGGCAAGACAGGAAAAGCTCGGCCAATGAGTACCCGGCGAGCACCGAGCGGTCGCCACCCTCAAGGGCAGGAGATCGATGGATGGATCCTATCTCGCCTTCTGCGTGACCAAGTGATCCCCGACGATGATGCCTCACCGAGAAGATTGCACGAAGGCCAAGTGCTATACTCGTAGGGGGGACCTATATCGCCAGAGCGTAAACGAGTTCTACCGGTGCATCACTCGGGAAGAGGGAGCAACCGCTCGATATCCATGGAGGCGCAAAGGAGCCATATGTCCCGCCAACTCTAGCTCGGCAAGGCGTTTCGCCAAGGGTTTTATTGGCCTACCGCCTCCGTGACGCTATAGCCGCGAGACATGCGGCTTGCGCTTCTTCGCCAGTAATCCACCGACCAAATTTAAGCCGAAACCATCCCGCCTCTCGCCGTTCGCGATGCAGAAATCGATATCTCCGCCCGCTCACGGGCCACAGGGGCTTTCACCCATCTTCGCCGCCGCCGACAAGTTCACCAAGTGGGTCGGCCGGCGAAGGCGCCATCACGGCCGCGCCACAAGTTCATGCGCGGATTTTCACCGCTTTGGAGTCGCCAACCGCATCATCACCGACAACGGCACCCGCCTTCACCAAATACGGCTTTTCGAGTTCTCAGAAGAAATGGGCACCAAGGTATGTTTCGCTTTGTGGCCCATCCCATGAGCAATGGTCAGCGAACGCGCCAATGCGCCGTCGTCAAGGGCCTCAAGACAAGGGCGTTTGATCGACTCCACAAGCGGGTGCAGATGGACGGAAGAACTCCCTACCGTGGTGCGGGTCGCCGCATCACGCCCACCGCAACCGGGAGACACCCTTCTTCTTGGTGTATGGCGCCGAGGTCGTTTCTCCCTCCGAGCCGCCGCCGCCGCCGCGCTCCGCTTTCAATGAAGAAGACCAAGAAGGTCTCCGCGAGAAGAGGTAAACCTCCGGAGGAGGCGCGGATCGGGCCGCTTTGCGTCCGCCTGCTATCGCCAAAAGCTCAGCGGTACCACGCCACCCGGTCTCGAGAGAACATCGGCTGGTGACCGGTCTTGCGCAGACCAGACGCATGCCGGTTACATAAGTCGCCCCCGTGGGAGGCCCTTCAAGGTGGTCTCAGATCTCTACCGGCGACATTAGCCATCGAGACGGCGAGGAGTCGATTTAACCCTACAACATCGAAGCCGCCCTAAGTTCTACCCTTAAGGGAATTAGGTACCAAAGTTTGCTCCAACCACCTCGAGGTACGCCCCTCTCCGGTCGGTCGGCGGCGGCGATCAAGAAGGTCATGTTCGAAAAACTCTTTGCTTCGCCATTATTATTCTCTTCGACAGTGCCTTGAGTGGCGAATATGCGCATGAATGTCGCCGTTCCGCGGCGCTAATTCCTTTGTGGAGTCCATGACGATCCTCGACGCTTTGGTATACTTAGCTCAGCGATCGGGGCGGGCTAGGTATGCAGTGCTCGACGCTGCTCGCACACCTCGGGTTGGCTCCTCGGCACCGCTGGTCGTCATCATGAGCCCGCCGACCTAATGCCACCCAGAAACTCGCCGCTGAGCACATGGCGCCACTGGATCGAATTCTTGGTATTTCACAAGGACTTAGGATCCAAACAGGCGAGCCAGACACTTCATGCCGGGCTTAGAATGTTTTTAAAGCTTACCTTGCGATACCTCCGTGATGCCTACTCACCTTCTCAGAGTCCCAGACGCAGCAGGTAAGCATAACGATGTCGCTTACTTCCTCGAAGGCCCCTGCTCGCTTGTCGCCTGGGCTTGGGGGTCGCTCGTCCAGATGCCAGCCGCTATAGCCCTTCCGTCAGGTTTTCGCCCGGCCGCCCGGCTTGTCGGGTCGCCGGCCGCCGGTCGGTCGCTCAGTTGGTTTTGGGTCGCCGCCAATTGTTCTTCGAGTCGCCGCCAGCCTTCCGTCGTTTCCGCCGCGCCCGGCTTGTCGGTCGCCTGCCCGAAGGTCAGGTCGCCTGCTTGGCTTGGGGGCCGCCCTGTTTTCGAAGCCGCCGCTTCCATCGTCTTTCGCCAATACGTCAAGTCGCTCATCCCGCGCATACGAAATAAGATAAGCGCTTTATACCGTTTTGGCCATTTCCTTGCGATCATATCTCGAGATAGGTCAAGATGCGCGTGGTTATCGCAAATGTTGGAAACCAACGGCCTCATGATAAGAGAAGATGTGCTATGTGTTAACGTCCGGCGAGACCAAGTCATCGAGTGTCGCTTAGACACAAGACTTCCTACACGGCCAGACGCCAAGTGGCTCCTCAAGCACCGCCGTCGCCTCCGCTGAGTGTTTCGCCTAAGAGCACTTCCGAGAACTTGTTGTTTCGCCGCATTACGCGTAGCATATTTTTAAGCGATCATCGGTATAAGTTCCGGAAGGTTGAAACTCGCGATAATCTCGCTGCGAAACTCGACGCTAAGGCCTTGGCTGGTCTTGCGCCCTTGTTCGATGAAGGACATTTTTCACCTACATTTTATGTGGTCCGCATAATCTATGCTCGCGATCACAATGCACATGAAATCACTTGGCAGACTTAGAAACGCTACCCTAAATTAGGTGTTTCTAAAAAGCGCCTTGGCTAAGTCGAATGACTACCGCCTAACAAGCAAATGTGGTGAATTCAAGCATGCAAAATGAGCAAACGCATGAATAACGATTAAACATCTAACATTCATCCAAAAGTTGTCCAAGGTTTTTCCGGACGCAGTTCATCAACAAAAGCAAAGAAAAAAGAAGAGAAACAGAAGAAGGTCGCCTTTCACCTCGCCCTCGCCAAATCAAGCTCATCATCATGCGCCGCCTTCGACGGCAGAGGAGTGGAGACGCCCATGGCCGGCCGCTTCCACCAGTAGCATCCCAAACCACGTGTTCAAGAATACACCGCACCACGCCCGCCGAGCCGAGCCGCTTCGCTGCCTTCTTCGACGCCGCATTACCACCGCCATGGGATCAAAGCGCGTCGCGGCCGGGCGCGAAGAAAGCGGCGCGGTAGGTCGCGCCATGATCGCGACTGGCGCCCTTCCGTATGAGCGAGCGGCTAGGGCGGCAGGAGTCCTCGAGCGCCCGCGGCTGTTGGTCGATGGGCAAATTGAAGCGCCGAGTCTTCAGGGCGCTGTTCAGCGTCACTCTAAGGGTTCGTGCACCTCTTGCGCTACTGAACGCTTCTTCAAAGATGATCGCAAGGTTGCGCCCGCACCGGAAGGATTCAAGTTCGAGGTCTTCGGCCGCCTCGGCCGCCTCTCTTCGGCCGCTCTCGCCGACACTTGCAGATTATGGTCGTGTTGGCCTTTCTCGCGCCCATCTCTCGCTTCCCTCTCCGCCCGCTCCACCGCCACCGAGGCAAGTCATTGGGTCCGTCTGGGCACCGCGGCTCGAGGCGGCAGAAGAACGCCAGTCAAAGGTAGCTGCATGTCGCTCACCGGGTGAAGAGTTCGACGGCCTGCACGGCAAAGCGGCGATGGCGAGCGGCGAGACCTCCGGCTGCCTGTGCCGGAATATCTTCGGCACAGGGCGCGGCGGCGGCGGAGGCGCCTGGCGAGGCCTCCGTAGTCTCTGGCGCCGGGTGTTGGCACCTTGGCGTTCGAGGCCCGCTTGATGGCGCCTCAGCTCCGGCCGGCCATCGGAGTGTGAGACCACCTTGTTGAGCGGTGGCCTGGCTCCGTGGCCGAGGTTGTCGGCGCCACAGCTTGTTTGCCACGGAAGTATGGTTAGTGGCTCTCGGCCAGGTTTGCTGAGGGCGGCGCACGAGGCGAAGTCAGAGTGGGCGCCCCTGTCCTCTGCTTCTGAGGGTACCGCCTACTGGATCAAGCGTGATGTTGATCCGCGGGTCTGCCTCTTAGGGTCCGAGTCCTGGTGTTTGCCATGAGTGGCCGCTGTTCACAACCGATTGCCGTGCCGGCAGCACGCCCTCGATCACCGTCATGTACGGCGGGTCACGCTTACCCGTGGAGTCCATCATGGAGCAACTCGACGATCCGCAGCCTGCTGCTCCAGTCGAGAAGCCAAGGCGTCCGGACGGAAAAGGCGGTTTGTTGAACCTAAGAAGATCAACAAAGCCACCGCCTGTGTTTGGCTCTCAAAGTTGCCATCGCTCGTCGCAAGAAAGGGAAAAAGATGGCGGTCGGTTGGTAGGAAGCCGCAGAAAAACATGTGCTTAAAGGAAACTAGAAGGAGACAAGTGCTTACGCCCGCCACGGCGCTGCAGTCATTATCGCCGTATCGCCATGAAGGTTTAACGCGGCCAAGAGGGCCGATCCTCCGTCTTGCGTGTAGTTCCGCCACCACCCTCCGTTAACCGGCCCCGCAATCACCGACGCGCGGCAAGATTGCGCGTGAGCTCGCTGCCTCTTCGACCGGCGAGCTCCGCTGGCAGGCGTCGCTGCTTCCAATGGCACCCCTGAAGCGCCGATCCATTGTTATCCCGATGTACTGACCAATCGCCGCGCCATGTCCTCCATTGGACTGTGGCTGAAGGGAATGTAGCGGAGGCCATCCCGTCCCGGCGGAAGTAGCAACTCCCCACTATTTCGCTGCGTCATTGGTGGAGCGCAGAATGAAGAAATGGCGAAGAGAGGAAGGTTAAGATCACCCCATGAACATTTCACGAGGTGTGCGAAGATGGCGAGGAAGATGATAGAGTTGGGGTGAGATGAAGATGGTGGATTTCAGAGAAGTGGAGGACGGTGAGAAAAATTCGGAAAAGGGTGGAAGAAGGCCCGCCATCATGGCCTGTGTGCGGTGATTTATCTCGCCCGAGAGGCACACGGCGTGGCGGTCCCGGCCCAGATGGAAGGTGCCTTCCGTATGATAATCCCTATCCGCTTCACTTCGGTGGCGCCAACAAAGGAGGCTGGGATGGGATTCACCATGGCGAGTCAAGAAGGCGAAGAGCTTTGGGAAAAGAGGCGAAGGAACAAGAAAGCAAAGTGCGCAAAAAAAGTATATGGAACCGCTCAATACAGATGCATCTATATATGCGCATTCTACATCGACGGCTCACGAAGGACAAAGTTATGCGCTGCTTGGTCCCAAGGAAAACCGCAGGTACGCGCGGGGACCGGCGGCCAGATCTCATGAGTGGTGGCCACCGCCAAGAGCGCACTAAGCATTGAAGTGCATTAAATGAAGGTTCTAAAAGGAGTCTTAGGCTCAAGGCTCTAGGGCGTTCCCGGCTATCACAACAGATATACGCTAGGGTACCCTCTCCACCGCGATAAAGTGCGGTCCACGTGGGCCGCCATCGGGCGGCGATCACGCCACGGCCAAAGGCGGTCCACGGCGCCGGCGAAAGCGAGCGGGCGAAGACGCCGCCGCCGACGCCAAATTTACGTGGCGGCCAAGCCATCGGCGGCGATCACGCCACGGCCAGCGTTGGCCCACGTGGCGCCCGAAAGCAGCGGGCGAAAGACGCTTGTTTCGCCGGCCGCCCAAATTCACGTGGCGGCTCGGCGACGGGCGGCGATCACGGCCACGGCCAGCGCCGGCCCACGGGCGCTGGCGACGGCGGCGATCACGGCCACGGCCAGACGGCCCACGGGCGCCGGCGAAAGTGGGCGAAACACGCCGCCGCCGGCCGCCATTCGGTGGCGCTCGGGCGACGGCGGCGATCACGGCCACGGCCAGCGCCGGCCCACGGGCGCCCGGCGAGCAAAGCGGCGAAGCACGCCGCCGCCCGGCGCCAGCTTGACGTATGTGGCGAAGCAATATGAGGACGCCGCCGCTTCGCCGCAGGCAAAAGGTGGCGCCACGGTAGCCGCCAAGGCTCCTTCCGCCGACAGGTCGAAATCAAGCAGTTCGCCGCTTATCGCTGCAAGGGTTTTCAACAAGCCCATTCTCCGACGCCTCACCTACTCGTCACAAGGGGTCCCATCCCATGACCGCAAAGGCACGCGTGAGGCATTTAATGAGGCCGAGGAACGGACAACACGAGAGGAAGCATTAAATGTATTTAGATCAAGACGATGACCTCCTTGTACCTACCTGCTAGCTTTGGCCTATATAAGGGCCCTCGGGTGCATGGGGAAGAGGGATCGAGCTTGGATCAATCGCCAAGCAATACTAGAAAGAGCTAGCAGAGAACTTGTAACTCACGAACTCAGACTAGCTCAAAATATCATATACTAAATCTAGCAGACGTAAGGTTGTTACCCTTCTCACAAGGGGCTCGAACTCGGGTAAAAATCACTTGTTCTTCCTAGTTCATAGGCGCTAAACCCTCCGCTGGGAGTCCTCTAGGTTTTTACCGATTAGCCACCACGAAGACGCCTCCTCATCAACAAAACCCGGCCTCAGAGATCACGGGCGTTCGTGGAATACGCCGACACATTTAATTACCAAACGTGTGCTATACATTTGTTCAATTACAACTATTGTCTGGAAACAACACTGTGGAAATCAATCTGTAAAACCATACGGTGATTATGTATTGTAAAATCAATAATAATATCGAACTAAATTCATGGAGCTTATAAGTTACATACAGTATTTTTTAAAGCACACTTGGCAGTAGGCACACCAGATTTCTGTTTAAACAGATTATTTATATAACCGTAAACATTCCCCTCTGGTTTCAGTCAAATCACCATCACACTTGTTTATTTCAGGTCCGGCAGAACTACTCCATAAAGAAGGCCATGAACATTACACTCCATTTGTTCATGATCTCTTATTTGTGGGCATTGCATATTCTTTCCTGCCTCTTACCATGCAAATGCAATTCTACTGTTACTGTGGCACACTATTTGCAGATTTCAGCATAACCCAAGATCTAAAGTACGCTCTCTTGAGGGATCTATCACTAGTACGTCACATCAAATTATGAGCTGGCATGCATGCTAATTTGGAGGATGATGCCCAGACATCCTATTAATCAAGGCCTGACATCCTACTGAAAGAAAAGGTTAACCACGAAGTTCCCTTGTGCCTTATTTCTAACATGTTAATATGGTATAGCAAGAGGAAAGGAGGTAATTCCCAAAGTAGTCCGAAATATGAGTGAGGCTTAACCCCATTTGCAGAACCAGGATAATTGAACCTAAACAACAAAATCTAGTTAGTGAATAGTGATTTTACCCGCAAAATCTGAAAATGCATTTCATGTATTGGACAAGAAAAAAAAGAAAGCTGCAATGCATATCTATGAAAAAAAAAGAAAGCTGCAATGCATATCCAGGACTTAAGCAACAGATGACGAGACATACACTGCAAGTAGTGATGCAGGGCCTTCTAATACAGCCGTAATTCCTTCAACTGTAACAGTTGCGGGGTCCCTGGCCACATATCTGGAGTCACCTTTGCTGTACTCTTTCCCTGAACAACGCAGGCAGAACCCACTGTCACTTATCTCAAACACCATTCCATTTTGATTTGGGAACGCTGATATAATAGAGCCATGGGGGAGATGAAATCAGCGAGAACTTACAAACTTCATCAAAGTAATTGGGATTTTCCTTCTTGAAGAAATTCGGGGTGAATACAAAGGTTCCCTCGATGATTATGTGGGTCAACCCAGTGAATGCCCACCAGCACATGAGCAAACGGTCAGTCTTGGATAATCTGCCACATCTTCCTGCAAGCAATGACATGACCTGAGAATGAGATACAGGCAGAAGAGCAAAGCAGAAGCATGATTTGATACAGGCAGCTAATTCTGAATCGAATATAACATCCAGTTATTGGGTCTCCCCATGGTATGCAAAGATCCCAAATTTGGACAGTCAAATTTCTACTTCAAGAGGGAGGGGATCCTCTCGGTTTCCAGCTAGAAGCTGACAGAAATTTCTTCTTCTTCTTCTTTCAAGACGATTGTGGAAGGAAGGAACATGTACGAGTAAGCATGAGATGGTACGGGGTTGGTAGTGACAGTATACCGGAGACGAGCCAGACGGCGAGGACGACGAAGAGGGAGGTGCCTAGGTAGGGCACGAGGATCTCGCCCTGCGACAGCTGCAGCGGCATGAAACCCGGTAGGTCCAGCTCCGCCGGAAAGTAAGGGTGGCCCATTTCCGCCGCCGCCGCCGCCTCGTTTCCGATCTGGAGATAAAGATGCAGGAAGTCGCCGCCACGATAGCAGCAGCTGAATTCCGTATATAAAATAAAAACACAAGCTGCTGCCTGCTGGGTAGAAGGATGCCATGCCAACCGTTGGATCCAGATCCAATGTCCTCTGATCCCTTCCCTTCGCTTGGGATAAAGCACCGTAGGAAGAGAACTCCTCGGAGCCTCCGGTGACGGCGGCGATGAAGAAGATCCCAGCGGCCTCCGCCATGGACTGGAGCATCGACCTCGACAAGGGCCTCCGCTCTCGCCACCCCCGTAAGACTAAAAACCCCGTTAAACCCTCGACAGCCTGCACGTCCGCTCTCTCCTGCTCTTCTGCCTGTGTTCTTCCGCTGCTGCAGAGGTCAGTCAACCAGTAATAGCCACGAATTGCATAAATGAGTTTGTGATACACACGCTGCATCCTGATTATTGTAGTAATAATTTGTTCAAGAATCATGCTTATCCTTTGTTGGAAATAGGCGCAATATTTTTATTCCAGATTTTATATTGAGACAAAGATAATAAAATACTAAAGATGCATAATACATCAGGTAACTCATTATACTCTAGAATATACTTAAGAATTGTATTTTAATGGAGTCGATTGACTTACAATCGAGTTTGATGAAGAAAAAGAGGCAGCACAGATGCAAACGTGGTTGTGGAAGTAATCGATATCGCAGAAGAAGCAAAGTGATTGCAGCCCAGAAACCTTATTGCCGCTCCACGCAGGTGAACTCTACAACAATGGCTCTGAGATACCGCTCATCCTCCTTCATGGTGCACACCGAGGAGGAAGGCCGGCGAGGTTCAAAAGCTCAACTCAACAATACAGCAATTCAGAGAGGAGGAAGAATAGAGCAGAATTCAGTGTCCCCGTCCTCTGGACATCTCCAGAAGTTTATATAAACACGCACTAGTAACTGACCACATTATGTCAGTTAAATATGACAGTTTGAATGCGGCGGTTACTAGTAACTAACTGTATAATATCAATTAACTCACTAGTAACTGACTGCATAATGACACCAAATTAAAACAGATGTTTAAATCTCATTTAAACAAATTGAATGAGAGATAATTGCAAGGTTCAGCAAAACAAAAGGTGAATTCAAAGTGCCAGGAGACACGCTACGATGCGGCACGGTCGCTCGTCGTAAGTCACAAGTCACGTGAATTTTCACGCAAAAATACGCGAATGAGCGCGCGTGCGTGTATGTGTTTAGTCACTATCCACCCTATGCTATTCTCATGCCAAGTGTTATTATTCAAGAGGTGGAAAGAACTCCACCTTTTAAGTTGTCTAACCTCCACTTGGCTAGGTGATATGGTACTAAACCATATATGCTTTGGAATTAAAGGAAATGGGCCACCCAATGGGCCAATTTTTAACAACCCCCACCAATTCCAAAGCAAACAACAGAAAAGATAATAAAGATCACTGTATTGAAGTGTTGATAATATACCAGTCTTCTGGTGTAAGTCCCGTACGGATTGAACTTGCACCTAGCTTAGCAAAGTTCATCCTCTCACAGCTGATGAATGGACTATGCATTGAATTCACAGCTTTTCGTGATCAGACTTCACCTGAAATCATAACTAATACTAGGCTGCCAATAAACCATGCCTAAACGGAGTGTTATATGGTCATGTTCCCTTATCTGCTCATGAGCTTTCTAGAGAATGCCCAATCCTCGTGAACTGCGACCTCACAGTTATGCTCAAGTAGGTGTATTCATTATAGGTATCCTGTAAGCCAATACTTTTTTTTTAATTTCCTTTGACTTTAGAATATATTAAGGCTTTAAGTCAATCTTCCATACAGTGGAGAGTACTTTATCTATTAGGACACGGTTACAATTTAATAATATGTACTCTCATGTTATAACAGCAACTTGTTTTTCCCATTTTCTAATTCATGGGATCTCTGATCAAGAAGAAATGGGTTACTATTGTGGTGTAACTCAAGAGGGTCTCATGCCCATGTCCATAGACGCAATGGAAATCGCCTTCCTTGCAAGTCCTTTTGTAAAAGGATCTGTCAGATTTTTCTCAGTACGAATATAATTCACAGCAATAACTCCGGAGTTTCTTAATTTTTTGATAGTTTTGAGCCTACGCTTCACATGTCTGGAAGACTTCATGTTATCCTTAGTACTCATGACCTTAGTCAATACAGTTTGGTTATCACAATACATTAGGATCGGCGGTATTAGTTTCTCAACCAATGGCAAGTTCAACAGTAGCTCTCTAAGCCATTCAGCCTCAACAGTAACTGTGTCTAGTGCTACAAGTTCAGCGAAACGAATCTTCTCTTTCTATGAAGACTATGGCGTTCAAATGTTTATGTTTTATGTTTAGCAGAAATACCTGCCATTTTCCTGTTGTTAGTACTATTTTTGGCACATTGTTACAGCTAATTGATGATGAGGATTGTCCACTTAATTTTAAGATCCACACATTTAGGATTCTGCAAAAGGTGAACACTGATGGCTTTTGTGCATTCTGATTTAGACTTGTGTTTTTTTCTTATTATCTGATTGAAAAAAAAGTACTTTCACTTTTCAAATGTTATGTGGTAAAGCTCCAAGCATTCATCATGTCAATGCTTTTAAGCCATCTAAGCTTGCTCTTGCTGCTGAATGTTCTTTGCATTGTTCTTCCTGGGAGATGCAAGGAACTGCACTAAAAACTCTCGTGAATATATTTTGCTTTCTCAAGCAAACAAAGCCACACAAGACCATAAGCACTATTGAGAGTTCATCATTCACATTCACGTACACTGGGTGCCAAGGAATTACCAATGACATGCCGTCAATTCATGCAGAAAATAATGAGGACAGATCACTGAATAAGATTATGATAGCAATATTGGATCATAGTATATCTCTGGTCAATCAAGAAATCAGCAATGGAAGCAAGGAAGTAGCAAGCAGACATATCTGTGTGTCCTCTGAATCGAAGTACAGAGCTCTGTTCAGCCTTATGCTAAAGTTTGTTACATGCTACCCGTCTGCTGCTTCTGTTGCTCTTGATAAACTAAGATGCCTGATAAAAGAACTGGCTCGAATAAATGACAGCGATCACTCTGAAATTGCTGTTACCTGTGTTGAATCATTTGTTGCCCCTGAGAAATTTAACGCTTCAAATGATACTCTTTGAACCATTAGCTACAAATATCAAAGCTTCTCGCATGGATACAGATTTTGATAAGGAAGAATTGTCTTCTACTGAATCTAATAGGAAGTGTAAAGCTGCTTTTAACTTGATGGGCTGTAAAGTAGCTGTAGCTGGCGGTTGTGGCTTTTCTTATTATACCGTTTTGCAAACTGACTACTATAGCTGTAACTTTTTTTGGGGCAACCAGGCGGGGAAGCAATAACCGAACGAAGCACAATGACGACCAAGCGGGGAGGTGACACTGAGACAGCGAGGATGGACGGCGAAGGTCAGGGTGGAGACGGCGACATTATATATATCGTAACCCTGTACATTATATATATCTCACATGACTGCAAGCCACCCTTCATTTCTATTCAAAACCGACCACTCGCCTCGCGAAGTCGCGACGCCTCTTCCTCCTCGCCGTCGCCGGCGTAGAAGGCTAGCTCATCGAGAGTGTGTGCGGGCGCGCGGGCATGGCGCTGCTCTGCTTCCTGCTCGACCTGCGCAACATCCCCCCTCCCCTCCTCCACCTCCTCAAGCAGGTATGCAGGTCGATCGTTACGTACTCCATTTGTATTCCTCCTCGCGTCGACCTCCAAACCCTAACGGCCATGGCCATGGCTCGCGCGCGCAGTGCCTTCTCCACCTCGCCAACCTCTACGCCGCTATCCCTTCGCCACCAGCCGCCGCCGCCGCCCCGGCGCTCCCCGACCGCCTCGCCCTCTGCTACGTCCACCCCGTCGCCTCCTCGTCATCTGAGGTCCGTACCCCCCCCCCCCCAATCTACTTGCTGCTTCTCTCCCTAAATCAGTGCTGGTTTAGTTGGATGATCCTGCTAGCTATTTCAGTGGTACATGCAGGCATGCAACATGATTAGTTAGTTCGAATGAAACCTCTCGTTGTTAACTGATCCTGTTGCATTCCGATACACCATAGCTCTGCTACTCTAGCCGTCGGCCCGCCCGGAGCTGTACTGGCCTGGCCTATACGCACTACTCATGATCAGTCAGGCCGTACATGTTGGTTTCCTTTTTTAGAGCGCGTGCCCCTTCCTGGATGGATTCTATGACTGTTTTAAGATTCCAATGTACATGTTGCTTTACCACTTTCTGCTTAATTGATATAAAAATGACGATTACACCGCTGTCATAGAAAAACTGTGGGTGTTCTGAAATGTCAAGTGTGTGTCCTGATTTGAGATTTGCCACTGTCGATTTTGTCATGATTCACATCTGGGAAGATGAATGGCTTAATGCCCAGCACTGAATTACCTGCTTGCTTCCTTACTTATACACTAACTCATCCTAATGAGCTAGTCGAGGTAACGTATATGCATTTGCTGCCTCCTGGGCTACTTAACTAATGACAATTCGCCCTGCAAATGTCACTGCTTGCCCATGGAGCCAAATTTGAGCTGCTAGCTGATATTGTCACATGTCTACTTTATTCAATTTACAGTGCTGATTAGTCTCAAGCCCAGATGCACTCCTTATGCACTGTTCTGATCCTGTCACTTTTACTGATATGTCAACTTCCATCAGCTCAAGACTGCCTACACGCCTGGAGAGAAATTTAGCCTTCGAGATTTCCACCATGCTGTGAACAATTTGCCTCTGGATGGCTTTATTCCAGAGCAAAATGGATCTGTACCTACTGGAGGTAATAACCATTGTATGGGTTGGATGATCTTCATGTTCAATGTATGATGGTTCCCAAGATCAAAACAAATTCAGCAGCATAAACATATTCAATTTGTGTGATTCTTAATAGGAGAATGCTCTTCAGATAGAAACTTTTCTGACTATACATTTCTTGTGAACAGATGTTTCGTTAACAAATCTTTTTAGCAATAGAGCCATCTATTCTTGGGCCACTGATGACATCTCCAAGAAAGTGATTGCTATATGTATGTCCGCACAAAACACAGAAGCTCTCCGAAGATCTCTTATGGTATGGGTGTATAACTTTAAAATTATCTTTTAAAGGGATTAACTAGTACTTCGTCCTCTAATTATTTTCTCGTGATAATGGCATTCGTTTGATTGTTGTATTATATTGTCACCAGGACGCAGCAGAACAGTGTATTGCAGTGGAGTTTGTAATATTGGAAACAGAAGCTGCGTTCATGTATGATGTTGTTTCTGAAAATTCCAATGGTTTCTTAAACAGAATTTGTGATCTTGAAAACTGTGTCATACGGAGATACAGTCCTGGTAAGGAAGCCTGATGGCTATAGCAATCGTTTATTGCTTTTGGTGTTCCTTTTTTTTGTTTATCTTCAGATAAGATGATGATCTTTCTTGGTCAATTTAGAGATTATAACGTGATCCTGTAACTTAAAACGTATATTTTCCTGTATCCTGAAATTAGATTGAGATCCCGGAGTTTTAACCACCATATAAAGAATTCTTTACACTGAGAAGTTAATCTTTATCACTTCTGCCATGTAAACCTAAGGCCCCTAACACTATAAATGTTTGGAAATGCAGAGACGCAAGTTTTGCATGGACTAGTCAAGAGGTGGTTAGAAGAGCTAAAGGATGACAAGGAAGAGACACTGCAAGCTGTATTTGTGTTCAGAGTTCCCCTAATTAACTCTGTTAACCAAATATTTTGCAATTTATATGCTTCAGCAAATCAGATCATTGATGGTTTTCCATCTTGTCAGGTGATAGAGAAATTATTTATGCCGATTATCAGCATTTAATTCTAAACATGCAATGGCATAAAAATGATTGAATGTCGTGCTTTCTGACTGCTTCATTTTCATCCTGTGCATGCGAATTCCATGATTTCGTCGCTATCTGTTTCGTCTTTTCAATTTCTTCAGATAATAACTATCATGGCTATGCACTTCCTTTCGTCAATTTTGTAGCCTCTCCAAGGGTTATGTTAATGCAGAATACACTCAACAGATATGCAGGTGCCATGGTCATCCTATAGACCTTGTTACCACAGATAAGGCAAAATGGGTGTGCCCAATAACTAGCCGACATCTTGCAGCTTCTGATGTTACTGATACTGCTGTGAAGATTGGAGAACAAACGGTACTGTTTCTTCCCACTTCAGAAGGTGGTTCAAGCTTGCGACGGGCCTCTACTTCCATTTCTTTTGATGTGATTGAGCGCACTGAGTTAGCCTCACTAAATGAAGGTATCCATTGCTGTTGACTATTGAGGTACATATACTTTAGTCTGTAACGACTTCATCTTTACTTTGTTGAATTTAATGGCAATGTGTGTCAGCAGGAGTCATAATGGGGTCATCTCATGTTGTGATTCCCAGTTCAAATGACGTTGAAGTTGCTCTAAATGATGAGTGCTCAGATCAGAACACCCAAAGTAGGTATAGCAATACACATGTAATATGTCTCTAGTTTCTCAAAAGATCCTGATGTTTCGATGCTGTCTAAATTGTACAGTTTTCTATGGTCTATGTGAAACTCTCTTCAAGCTTGATCAGGGACTCGTGTGCTCCTCAGCATGCAATGCTGAAACTATGGAAATTGGAACTCTTGAGTGTTATTATCTTCTCCAACCATCTGAGAACGGACTAATGCTTCTCAGGGTATAGGCAACATCCCCCCTGTTCTATTGCAATATACTCCATAATTTAAGGCATACTGAACTTCTTTTAGTATTTAGTGAAAAAGCCTGTTGGATTGAATTCCTAATACTGGATAACTATCTTTATCAAAAGCACCTAGTTTTAACATAGCTCCTATCCACTGCCGGAATTTAAGGATCTCTGGTTTGTTATTGCTTGGTTCTAATGGTTGGAACATATCATGCTGTAGAGGCTTGCTGGTTCTGAAGAGATATTGCCTCTCCCAGATGTGAGACAAACTTGCAACTCTACTGTTACCAAGGAAATCAAGAATTCAATTGAAACCTCATTATCAAAGGTATGTTGCTGGATTGCTCCATGTTTCTTTAATTTGCACTTGTCATTGGTTTCCCAACTTCATGCTCCAGCAATAATTTTTCCAATTACATTTTTGTTAGTACTTGGCAACTGACAGCTTACATATTCCAGATTGCGCTGAAGGATTACAACCCTCTAGAACATGAAAGAGGCTTCCACTCGAGGTTGAATTGTCTGGTGAAGGATAGCCTGCAATTTGGGTACCTCCTTCTCAGTTGTTGCTTCCTTTTCCAGAATGCTATTTTTGGTAGATCGATGGTTTTCACTTGTTGGCTTGCTTTTTCGCTGCCTGCTATTACGAAGACTATGCTCAACCAAGATGTTCTGTTATTGATCCGGCTTCATTTCGCAGATCAACTGTTCCAGCCTATGCCGTGAAGGATCCTCACCATCTTGATTCGTTCAGTGAACCACAGGCATCAACATACCAGGGTCCCGATGTAAACAAGTTCTCGAACCAATTTAAGGGGCAAACCGGAGCTCCTGACCATATTCATTCGTTTAGCGAGCCACAGACATCATTTCAAACTCCAACGGAGAACAAGTTGCCAAACCAATCCAAGGAGAAGGCCTCCCCCAGCGTTACCGAGGAGTGGGAAAAGCTCATCATCATCAACGATGATTTATCCGACGACTTCTCCACCACCGTCACTTCTAGGGGTGCTGCCAAGCCTCGGAGTGCCAAGTTGCCGTCTCCAGTGAAACCATTGGATGAGAAAACTTCAAGGATTCTGGAGAGATTGGAAGCCCCCAGGGCGAAGAAGCAGAGGGCTACCAAGCCCAGCAGCTGCAGCACCAGCACGCCGCCAGCATCCAGCCATGCTGCTGCTGCCAGTACACAGACCAAGAAGCCACTGCTGCCATTTGAACCGAGCGCAACCCAACCACTGAGGCCTACCTTCAACAGGCTAAGGCGAAAGCCTATTTCATAGCTAGGCGTATGCTCACCTCGGTTAACTACGCAGATCAAGAGGCATTCAACAGCACTAAGCTGTGAACACTTCTAGGCCACACACGTCCGGCTCCAGTGTGCTGATTGTGGACTGTAGAGACATGAAACATCACAAACTTCTGAGATTAGCATTTCTGTCGAATATAGAGGAGTAGCTATCACAAGCATTGGACACGTTTGCTAACTAAACTCGACAAATTGGATCAAATCTACAGTAGAGAGCAACCTGATGACAGGAACAAATTATATGATATTACAAATGTTTCGGCCTCCAGGGCCCTACTTACCCCTCATGTACTTGCCCAGAACGAAGTCACTGTGCTTAAAGTCACAGGTGGTTCTTGGGTCACTCTGCACCTTCAAGAAATGTGCAACCTACCGACTGACGATGAGAAGAACAGATGGGCTCCCGGCCTCTGGTAGTGGAGGATTTCAGCGAGGCGTACGTACCTCCAATGGTAACATAGGAGACGTCGTGCTGGTGCTGGTCCCACTTCTCAGTTGTTCAGACGCTGCTGCTGACTTCAGCTCAAGCTGCTGTAGCTGATGGACAACATGAGACATCCTTGGCCGCACCGAGGGGACGTGCTGGGTGCAGGCATAGACAAGGTCGACGACTTTCTGGATGACCCCCACCTCCGGTAAGTCCTGAATGAGAGGGTCTAGCAGCTCTAGATATCGGTGTGACTGGACTAGAGGCGTCGCCCATTCGAAGATAGTCTGCCATCCGACAGATTCGACGGATTGTGCAGGCCGACGACCGCTGACGATTTCCAGAAGCAGCACACCAAAGCTGTAGACGTCGCTCTTTGTTGTCAGTTCATTCCTGTATATGAACTCAGGAGCAAGGTATCCATAGGTTGCAGCCTTGACGGTCCTCTCATGCATCACTTCCCATGGCACAAACTTGGACAGGCCGACCCCCATCAGATGGGAACCGAATTCCTCATCAAGAAGAACATTGCTTGCACGGATATCACGGTGCACTACCTGAGGCTTCACCTTGTCATGCAAAAATCTGTATTAAAAATGAGCACCAGTAAGTACAGAGTAATTAATAGTAATGAATTAGACATAAGGCTGTAACGACAAGGGCAATGTAGCCAAATGCCTCGCATAATTTTAAATAGTAATTTCAGCTCATCGTGATTCAGTGGAATGCATACAACACTCGTGAACTAATATTGCTTGAAAATTATATATGGCTGCAGGCCTGCAGCAATCCTTCTGTATAGTTTAAAACTTCAAAGTTATAAATTCATGTGAAAGAACTTGCAGCGATAGAATAGTGCAACACAGTTGACTTCTGTAATTATTATTCTTTATTATCTAACTAGAGCATAAGCGTGCCAAGTAGTTTCCCATGCATGTTAGTTCATAAAACATTCACAGACCCCTAGTGCCCCAATAAAAAGCTTCGAGTCTAATATCTAATTTGGATTCCATGTAATATAATACTATAATAGAAAGAACAAATCATCCTAAAATGGTAATCCAACTGAGAGTTGTAATACCCCATGTTATAAAATAGAGTGGACCAATACATGTGAGTGTTACGTAAGTTCTGCACGCACAAAATAGGTTTATGCATGTATCAAACGTTACTGTAACCTAAAATAATGTTTCCATATAAATTTCAGACATTGAACTCTCAATTCTATCTAAGTCTAATTGGACTGGAAGCACACCAAAGATGGATCGATATTATGAAACAAACAGAAGTAACAAAAATACTTGCAGCTAAGACCTAAGAAGCTCGATGCTTTCAATTATTATTTCAAAATCTCAGTTAGAAATTATCTAAAAAACTAAGAAATAATGTATCCCAGTGGAACAGAAAAGAAAAAGTTATGCAAATGGCTAGAATGACTTACGCAATCCCCTGTGCAAGAGTTGTGGCAACTCTCATTCTCATTGGCCAATCAAGGCTCCGTCCTCCTCTAGGAATATGATGCAGCCACACATCCAATGGCCCATTTGCGACAAACTCATAAACAATAAAGCGATCACCATGATCATAACAACATCCTTTACAGCCACTAAGTTAGGGTGATAAAGCTTAGCGACTCTCCCAATCTCAGAGTAGAAGTCCTTTTTTCTTTGTAGGCTGGATCTCTTTAATCTCTTGATTGCTACTCTGGATCCATCTGGCAAGATTCCGCTATAGGTTCCGCCCGTCTTTGCATTCCCAGGAAGTCGGTTTCCCTCACTGAAGTTCTTTGTGATTGATCTAAGTTCTTCACCAGTGAACACTTTCCATAGTGGTGGCACTAATGCGGTAGCTGAAGTACCAGAAGCTTCACGTGATCTCCTTCTTTTCTTGTTTCGCCTATAGACAAGTAGCCAGACCACAACAGCTAGAGTGGTCGATAGAATTAAGCCACTTACAATGATGAGGACTATGAAATACTCCTTGTGGCAGTGATCATTGTGGCATCTGTCTTCTGATATAAAATAGAGGCTGTTAGTGTAACTATATTTGAATACCATGAAAACAACATACTTTAATAAATTGCACAGAACTCTCCAATATTAACAAAAGAAGCCTCACCATGATTGATCATGCAAATCAGTCCATGGGACTCGTTGCACTTTTTTCCAGTAAGTCCAGCACGGCTATTGGTCACCAAAGTGCACATATAATTGATGGAGGCTAGACCGCACACCGTATTGCTGCAGTTGGCATGCAATGACTCACCAGGAAAGACGGTATCATTCCATAGAGATGAATCATCAGACCATTTCCATCCAAAACCAGTACTGGTGTTGTAGCGATGCCCTCCAACCCAGCATCCTGAGGAGGAAGCTCCACAGAGAGACTTTGCAAAGCTTAGCTCTTGAACTGATGATAATGCAGCCAGATGGCCACTGAAGTTATGGCAGAGAGCCTCGGATCTATCCCAAGAAAGGGGGCTTGATATGTACATGAAGCATTTATTCTGATCAGGACTGATTTGCCAACCATCAGGGCATGACGCTGGAGAAAATTTACAATTCTTGATGTTAATAACTTATTGGGAACCATCAATGACCTGGAATCTAGAGACACTTAAAAACAGTCACAGGAGGATGCATACAAGTCGTATATCCTATTTATTATAAGCTCATCTGCCCAAAAAGCTTACGAACATCTTGATTCAATACATGATACAGGAAGGTTAAGTACATATTGGGCTCACTGTAAAAAAAAGTACATATCGGGCTCTATATATCTGGCCGGCAGCCAGAACTGGGAACAAAATGTGCAGCCATAGCGACCAGAGGCCGCCCCGGAATTGGGAAAGAAAACAAGAAATGATGGATCTGGCTGCATATGCAGAGGGAGAAAGAGAGAAGACTCACAGGTCTGAGCCAGAGCAGCAGGGCTGGTGACGGAGAGCACGAAGTAAGCCAGGAAGACAGGGAGAAGGAGGGCGGGTGACGCCATGGCCACCGCCGTCTCCTCAGGGAGGCGCTGGGTCGGCAGCTAATTTGCGTTTTCTGACCGACGAGAGGAGTGAAGGGAGACTGAGCGCGTCCATAAAGAGGGCCGTTAATTTCTCACCAGTCCACTCACAGTCTCGGCATTAATTTCTCTGGCTGTCCCTGTCCCTTACTATGCTTTTCTTTCTTTTCTTCTTTTATTACAGTCAATTAAGCAAGCAGTCACAACATACCACCTCACCAAGTTCAGAGGTTCAAAATCTCTCGAGATTTTAGATTTTGGATCCCAGAGGAAAAATTTGAAAATTTTCAAATTCCTACAATGATTTCAGGAAATTTTAGTGAGATTTCGAAAAATTTTGACTTTTTGGTCCAAAATTACCACAAATTCGACCGGTTTTAATGTTCTTAGTACTGGATTCGCTCCAACTTTTTGTGGAGAATTGTAATGCCTTTTATAAGGAATACATGTGAAAATTTACAAGAAAATATATATACAAATTAAAATGCTTCAAAAAATTGTTCTTTCATGACATGATAGAATCTTAGGAATTTGAAAGGAAAGGATAGCTAATTTTGGCTGTTAAAATCTTAACTGCTTTGCAACTTCAGAGTGACAGTGCAGTAAATACTAAATAATGACTTACTCGAAGTTTAGTTCTTTAGCATAAAAGGAGATCAGTAAGAAAGTCCCTTAGCCAAACACAACTGTATACTTCGACACAACCCTCCACATCACCGTATCCACTGGAAATCACAAGGAAAAAAGAAGGAAGAAACCATCAATTCCAATTTCTTGAACATAAAAAAGCAGCAAATTGGTAAACTTGAAGGCCATAAAAACACTAACTAATGTTCTGCGTTCTCCCATTGCTTCTGCTAGGTGCTGATGGCCTGCCCTAAATCTCCTCATACTCTTCCACTTTATGACCAAAAACCTCAATGCATCAGAAAATAACCAACAAAAAAATTGAAGACCAAGAACATCAACAAGACCAGGAAATTATTGTCTTCATGGTGACACAAAGTGAAAAATTGAAGTGAACCAAGAACATAATGGTATTCTACCAGGAAGAGGCTTCATCGGCTCTGGATTGGCCGCTCTCTCATCTTCCACCGGCGTTGTCACATACCTAACTTGGATTTCGGCCTTAAATGATATATTTCGGTCTAAACACTAAACCCTAACTTGGATTTTGGTTTAAACCTTAACTTGAGAATTTTATGTGCAAATACATAGTATTTTCCATTCAAATAGATATGACATGTAGATAAATGATTGCATGATTTTTTTCATATTTTCCTAGCCTTAGGAGGCCATTTTCATGGGGGGGTTTAAAATCACCAAAATTTTGGTCAATTTCAGTGATTTTAGCCAAAATCTCATTTAGGGTTTCTCAAAAATTCCAGATTTCAAATTTGGTTTTTAAATTTCGACCGATTTCAGTTGAAATGCTAAAATCTCATCAAAATTTTGGCTTTCACCCACCCCCGAGATGTGATTCAAAAACAAAATTTGAAACCTCGCCAAGTTCTCACCGAAACATGTTCACATATATTCATATAAAGATGGACATTATGATTTATATCCTAGTGTATAGCGATAAGGCTTCATAACCCACACCAAGAGGTAGTTGCCCTGCTTTCTTTCTTTCTTCCTTTCTTTTTCACTTTAGAAATACAAAAAAAAATACTCTGTTACCAATACAATAAGCCCTAAAACAATTTATTTTGAGAGGAACCCTAAAATACTTATAGGTTTTGCCGAAAACTTACAGAGTAAAAATGGCCTAGATACATCTTTGGTCAAAACCAAAACACGTTCATACATATTCATATAAAGATGGACATTATGATTTATATCCTAGGTTATAGCTCCAAGGCTTCATAACCCACACTAAGAGGTAGTTGCCCCCTCTTTCTTTCTTTCTTTCTTCCTTTCTTCTTTCACTTTATAAATACAAAACAAATACTCTGTTACCAATACAATAAGCCCTAAAACAATTTATTTTGAGAGGAGTCCTAAAATACTTATAGGATTTGCTGAAAACTTAGAGAGTAAAGATGGCCTAGATACATCTCTAGTCAAAAAATAAGGCTAAGGGCCAGGCCCCAGCTGACTGGGTCTAGCAAGTTTGTCATACAGAAGTCACATGACACATCCTCACTATGAGAATTTTGATGTCAAAAAAGAAAGGAGACACCAAAAGTTTCATAATTTTCAATCTATTCGTTGTAAGTTCAACCTTCATTAGTTATGGTTTTGGTATTAATGACAAATCTAATCTTGTGTTAATTACAAATCCAATATTGAGTTTATCCCCTAATGCGATAGTGTTATTAATGACAATCTTATATCGAGACTAACTTGTTTATTTAGAATATCTTTGATTAGTCTCATCGCATTGAAAAATGGAAAACCCAAGGTATGTTTGCATATTCATTCTAATATTCGTTGCATACTTTGGAGTCAAGTTGAAATATGAATGTCCCCATTATATTAACCACAAAATGTGCATTATGTTTCTCAATCCATATATTACATGGATGCACATATTTAGGGGGAGTTTGTAGTTTAACTTGAAAGTCTCTTTGTATTGATCAATTCGTTATTGACACATAAGGATCAAGACAAAGAAACTAAATCCTTGAGTATATATTCGAATTGCCTAGTTATAAGTATACTCATGGTAATATAGGATATACTCCAATACGATCAATTTGAATATGTGCATATTATATCCAAGTCAATCATACTTATGCACATATACTTGTGGGGTGTATTCTATAGTTGATGATTTAGAGTAATGATCATTTCCATATAGTTTACATATAATGGATCATTACCTTTCCATCAACATGAGTATATGAAAACTTGTGTAGTTAATATATACTCATATCAATTTAAATGATAATTTAAATTGAGTTCATTTGTCTTGATGACCATTAAAGAACATTTCATCATGTGTTGATGGTGTTCCTTGATTAATTAAGGACAAATGAATAGCTCTTAAGTATAATAAAGTATGAGTTGTATTATTGTACTTAAGACACAATTAAATCATTCAAATTGATTTAGGTTGTGCTCAATTGATCTAAAGGCATCCATTATGTGTTAATGGAGTGCAAGAGATAATTGAGACAACCATGCATCTTGGACTAACTATTTGTATGAGTTGTGATTGAGTTAGGTCCAAAGATGGATGAGATGATGAGAACGAGACAAGGACGGCATCATAAGTTGATGGGCGTCAAGAGTGGATCCCTAAGATAAAGAAGGGTAACGATCCCGGGGAAATATCAAAGTGATGATCATAAAGACCCCAAAGGGGATTGCTTGCGCGCGGCAGCGAAGGTATAATTAGATAGGCTAAGGACTTTGTAGTCTTTGAGTCTAAGGTTTTTATCGCCGCATATTAAGAGGGTCGCTCTAGCTTGAGCTTCATCATGTGTTGGTGATCTTATTCCGCGTTCACTCAAGCTCAAATCATTTGGATTTGGTTTTTGCATGAGGGTTTGACCATTTGGCATGTGTTGCGAATGGGTTAAACTTATGCTTGATTGTATTTGGTTTTCGCATTATGCTTTGATTTGCATGTGTTGCAAGGAGTGATAAGCTAGTGCGTTGGCTTTTGTGTGAAGTTCACTTTTGCATGTGTTGCATTAGTTGAAACTTCATGTTTTGGTTTCGCAAAACAAATCTTTATAAAACCTTGGTGTTGCTTGGAGCTAAGTTTTGCATGTGTTGCAAAAGGAGAGAGTTCAAGCATGATTTGATGTTTGTGTGTTTGTATGGGGCTAGAGGCTTGCATGTGTTAAGTAAAGAGCTCATACGTGTGATTTGGTTTTGGTGTGAAGTTTGGTTTTGGTGTTGCATTGAACTAGAGAATTACATGTGTTGCAATTAGAAGAGTTCATGCATCTTGATTTGAGGTTGCTTGGAGCTAGACTTTTGCATGTGTTGCAAAGAGTAGTGCTCAAGCATGAAATATGTTTATTGCTTATTTGCAAGTCCGTTGCGAATAAACCGAGGTTTATGAGTCCTAATTCGAGAGCATGTGAGTAGGGCTTGCAACGGGTGTTGGCAAGTTGATCGGGTCTCGTGTTGACCTTCACATGGCTAGGGAATTAATCTCATAAACTCGAGTTTGATTTGCTTAATACGCTTTTGCAAATAGTCTTTGAGTTGATTGCTAAATGTGTTTTTGCAATTTGGTTGAAATTTTTGAGCATGAGCTAAGTTGGTGCAAATGTGTTTTGCACATGTGTATGATCATGTGTTGATCATCTTTGTGGCTCAAAGAACAAGTTTGGTTTTTGGAGAAATGATTTTCGAGTTAAATCGTGATTTTCTCCTGTGGCCGGCACTACCGCATGTCTAGGGCGGTAGTATCGTTCGGGCGGTACTACCGGCCATTGGTTGGCGGTAGGTATTTTCCAGAAGGTTGTATTGCTGTTTTGTGTTGGCCAGTACTACCGGCTTGAGGGATGAGTACCGCAAGTGCGTATCATCGAAATTGTCACGTAGCTATTTTACTGGTTTTGTCGGTTTTGTCGGTGGTTTGCAAGACTACCGCTTCAGTGGGAGCGGAGTACTGGATATATGGTCGCTCTTAATCGTTGAGGTCGGGCGGTTACTACGGCCCTTAGAGGGCTGAGTAATCAGATTTCACGATTTTGCCCATTTCACCCCCAAACGGCTAGTTTTCTTGGTGGGGCTATATATACCCCTTGGGGGCTTGGGGCTGGAGTTGTTGGTGTTGTTGCTGTGTGTAGGAGTTGTGTGCATGTGTTGCTCTTCTCCATTTGCCTCTTGAGCTTAAGAGTGAGACTAATTGCATTTGTTGCAATTAGGAAGTGGTTTGGGTACCTCTTGTGCATGTGTTGCACTTGAGGGAGGCCTTGTGCATGTGTTGCACTTGGTGATCACCTGCCATGATTCGTTGTGCTCGGTGAGGTTCAAGCGAAGGAGCGGCTTGTTACTCTTGGAGGTTGCCGACTCTAGACGGCGAGGGCGTCGTGCTTGCGGGAGCTCTCAAGGTGTGAGAAGCCCCGACAAGTTTGTGAAGGTTCGGGTTGAGCCTACGCGCAAGCGTGAAAAACCACGACTAGTGGAAAGAGGCGGTGCTCGAGCGGAGCCGGTCCAAGTGTGGGCTTGCCTCAACGTGGACTAGGGAGACCGCAAGTCTCCTAACACCACAGAAAAACATCGGTTGTCCTTGTCTCTTTACATTCAAGTATTTACCTTTTGCATATTTATCAATTGCTTGAATGTATTAGAATTGCTTAGTATTAATTGATTGTTCAATTTAGCAATTCTAGTGTAGAGACTTAAATTTAGTTAGTGCACTAGTGAGCCTAGTTAACTTAAGCTTTAATTGTCAAAACCTATTTATCGCTTCCGCATATATAATTGATTAGGTTTTGACATAGGGGTTGATTAGAGCGAATTGTTTAGTGAGCGATCGAATTTCGTAAAACGCCTATTCACCCCCCTCTAGGCGCATCCTCGACCCTACATTCGTTCAAAAAAAACATTTTAAGAAGAAAATTTTAGCATTTACCCAATCTAGTTCATTCAGAAATAGAGATGTGCTTCTATACTTTTTTTTAACAGTTACACAAACATGAAGGCATAAATGAAAGATAGATAATGATTACTTATCTTTTTGCTTGCTTCAAGATTTGTGCAACTTATATTGAAAGAGAAAGCATTGAAGCACTACTCTTGGAAAATATTGTTTTTTCTTTTCTTTTCATAAATAATCTATTTGCTTACCATTGGCCTTTCTGGGATGAATCCACTATTCTAGGAAGGCTGAACATCTTGGGTTATATACTGAAGTTTCTAAGAAACAATAAAAGTAAAAAGGGGACAAATAGATTTGTCCTCAAGATTAGTGTACTTAGCTAATCAGCTGCAGCACACTTAGATAGATATCATTCTAGAATATTTCTCTTCCACCAAGACACATCTAAGAGAGATTATATCATCCCTCTTAATTAGATCACTTATTGTTCTTTTGGATGATGTGTTTTATTCTAGTCCATGGTAATAACTAGCATTAGAAATAGCTAAAAGGGAGGATATAAAAAAAGGTAAAAAGTTTCCTCAAAATTTTAGAATAACATGTATTTAGGAAAAGAGGGAGTACCGTGTTCCAACCATTAACAAAGTTTTCACAAAATTGCATGATAAAAATAAAATAGAAATGTGTGGACTAAATAATAATCAAGTCGAGGCCTCTCCCACAAAAAAGAAAAAAAGAGGAAAGCTATATAAAAAAGGACAAACCTCACAAATCCAGCCCACCATTCCTATTCGAGGGAGGAGAGGAGAAACTTGTGGTGGTGGTGGCTCTCAGATGTCCACCACGGAGGCTCTCTTGCTGGTCAATCCAGCCCCAGTCAAGATGGATCTAGTCGGGTGCTAGGAATGCTCCGGCACCCTAAAAATGTTAGAACTATTGGGTCATGAGTGTACAATTGAACATCCAAAATATTTAGAATGCTCATTAGTACTTTGACACAAAGGTGCTTATGTCAAGTTAGTTGCTTTCCTCTCACATTTGGTCCTGTGTTCGAGTCCTTCTAGCCTTGTGATTCCCTTTTTGTTATCTCTTTATAGTTTGATTGGTGTAATGTTATTGAGATCTTGTTTCTTTGTTGTTTCCTAGATTTTAATAAGCTGTGTATTTTATTTTCAAAAAATAATGCATTTTCTCTCTTTGTAGTTTGATTAGTGTACAAATTATTGTGATCTTGTTTCTTTATTTTTATTAGGATTTGAATAACTTACATATTTCATTATAAAAAGATAGCATTTTTAACTGTATTTGAAAAACTTTAAGACCAATAGGAACACTAATTTGTTACTATATGTTCCCATACTTTTCACATCTATCGATTTTTCAAAATAAATATTGTATTTGATATCACAACTAACTTCTCTAGTGTTTGTATAAATTATTTCAAGATGTTTTCTCAAGTTTGAATAATTTGTAGTACTTTGATTTTTATTATTGAGGACCTTGACTTTTTTATTAAATAATATTATGTTAACTCTGAACACCTATAATGGAAATTCTGGGTCCACCACTGTTACAAGATCATCTCTTCAATGGACCAAATTTGTTGATTGAATGGTTCTAATTTTAGTGGTTTGGAATTTTTAAGATACTAGCCATGTGCCCGTACGATGCAACGGAAACTTAATTTGTGATAAAAAATTATTTGCAAAGAGCACTATTCTTATCTGAATAATAATGTTCACTCTGAATGTGCAATAGTTAAATGTTTAAATCAATTCATCGAAACATACAAATTCCAAATACCTGTTTACAAACTCGAGCTTAAAATTATCTTTAATTTCACAAACTTAAATAATAACATCACAATACTTGGATTGTAAATTTGTAACGCCATAATTCGATCTCGATCGACCGAAAGAGGCATCACCTGCTGTCCCATAGGTGTAAAGGCGTCATCCATATGTGGCTGCCACCATCAGCGGCGTGCGTGGCTCGTACGCTTTGCTCCGGCCATACCATAGCTCCACCCCATCAACCATCTCCACCGCCTCGCCCCCATGAAAGCACTTCCTCAACCTATTGACACCATCCACCGCGGCGAGCTCCAGCAGCGCCTCCAGCCAATCTCGCCACTCACCATCGGTGACCTGCCCTTACGCCGCATCGACGAAATCAGGAAGATTGTCCATTACCTCCGCTCAACGGATAAGCTCAACACATCTGTAAGAGAGACAAGAAGCGGTAGGGTTATATAGATTCAACAACCGAGGAGATATCTATGTAATCCAGATTAAGAAATCGTCGAATAAGGAAGGCAACAAAAGGAAAAGAGGCGAGAAGAGACCCAACTCTATGAATCGGAGCTCCACTTCCTTCGGAAGAGAATCAATCAATCCAATCCGAAAAGCACCAGGAGCGAATGCCAGATCAATAGGAGAAAGGAAAGCAATAAATGAATTATGCATATTCATTTACTTTTCGCGACAAGATGATACAATCCAACCTACCGGGGTGGCCACTGCCCCGCTTCCCACTCAACCACGTGGGTGCGCACACGTGTCAAGGTGAGGGCGAAGAACGGACGTACCACCACCAACTCCTATTTAGAATTAGTAGAGATAAAGATAACAAACTTATCTAGTCGCGTCATACATAGCCATGCACATGCTGCTGGCTGGGCGGAATCAAGACTATACGTGATTAGATAAAAAAAAGATACTTTTATCTACAAATGCAAGTAAATATTTAATGGAAAAGATGCATATGGCAGCTCAAAGGCACATGGTAACTCAGAAGTTGTATGCGTGCAGTATATGGAAAAAAATCGGTCGTGCAGTATTTGGAAATAAAATTGGCTGATTGAGATAAGAGTCTGATACGCCACAGATCACGCATGCATGTATATCAAACCAAATTAAAGTTTTCTCCGTTCGCTAATGTGTAGAAGATCGGGACAATGATGGTTTCGTGGTATGCTCGGGAGGAGGGAAGAACGGATCACCGTCACCAACTTGTAATTAGAAGTAGTAGAGATTAGAACTATTTGTATTATATTTTTAAAGCAAATTTCAAAGGTATGTGTTGGATTTATAATGCTACGAAATAATCATGCAAAATTATAGAGTTATATATGTGAAGTGTACACTCTCAACAAAAATTTTCTAATTTTTCCACTAGCATTGGAAATAGCTAAAAGGGAGGAAGTAATTAAAAAATTGGAAAAAGTTACCTCAAAATTATAGAATGACATGTATTGAGAAAGAGAGTGAACACCATTTTCAACCATTAACACTACAAGTTTTCACAAAACTGCACACTAAAAATAAAACAGAAATGTGTGGACTAAATAATAATCGAGTGGAGGTCTCTCCCACGAAAAAGAAAAAGAACAAAAAGAAAGGAAAATAAAAAGAACAAAAAGAAAGAAAGAAAAAAGGAAAGGGACAAACCTCACAAATCCAGCCCACCCACCGTTTCTATCCGGGGAGGAGAGGAGAGGAGAGGAGAGACTTGTGGTGGTGGTGGTGGTGGCTCTCGGGCGTCCACCGCGGAGGCTCTCTCGCCGGCCGATCCAGCCCCAGCCGAACGCGCCCCCTCACGTAAGCATCAGTTCCATCCGTTTTCACCTCCTCCTTGCTTGGATTGCTGCTTGGGCTACCGTAACCGATCCGATCGCTAGGGTTTCTGAGCACGCTTGAGCAACTACTAGAACAAATTAGAAGAAGAAGAAGCCATTGACCAATTTTAACTGCTTTGTAATTAGGAATCTCCAAATTGTTGATGTTTGCAGGGACCTTACGAACAAAGAATCATGAGCTCCCTCTGCCCTTTCGCGAAAGCTACCACTGGTGGCGGCGCATGCCCTGTCGCTGGCAAGAATCACGGCGGCGCTGACCACAAGGAAAGCACAGACCATGCCGAAGGCAAGGGCACCGATCCTCGTATGGTGCCCCCAAAGTGCCCCTTTGGCTACGACTCCAACACGTTCAAGCTCGGCCCGCTCAGCTGCATGATCTGCCAGGCACTGCTCCATGAAAGCAGCAAATGCACGCCGTGCTCACATAAGTTCTGCAAGTGCGTCTTGTGACTATCAAATGCCACTTCGCGTTTCCTTTGCTTGGATAGGTTCTGATAGGATTGTCTTGGCAGGGCATGCATATCGCGCTTTAAGGACTGCCCATTGTGCGGTGCTGATATAGAGGGATCGAGCCCGATGCCGAGCTTCAAGCCCTTGTCGATCGCTTCATTGATGGCCATGCCCGAATCAAGAGATCACATGTTGCAGGGGATGGGGAAGTGGCGGATGGCAAGAACAAAGTCATATATGAGGATGTTTCCATGGAGAGAGGTGCTTTTCTGGTGCAGCAAGCTATGAGGGTCAGTAACCATATCAACTCCGTTAGCCTCTTAAACATGTGAAATTTGAATAACATATCGTTCTTCATTCTGTACTTATGTCTTGATGGTATTGATGTTATGACAATGCTTCTAACTTCCACACCACCAGGCTTTTCGAGCACAGAACATTGAAAGTGCAAAGTCAAGGCTCAGTATGTGCGCAGAAGACATCAGGGAGGAATTGAAATCTTCAGAAGATAACCTAGACCTATGTTCTCAGCTTGGAGCTGTGTTGGGAATGCTTGGGGACTGCTGGTATGTCCCTTTTCTCTTGACTATTGCACCTTGCTAGTTGTTTCTCATTGCAATGTAAGAAACTTACATCTGGAAAGCAAACTAGGAAATGTACTGTTGGTCTATCCTACCAGATTTTCTACTTCGTATTAGCTGTTGACTGATATGTTGACCATGTATTGAGTAAAGTTCTTGCATGTTTTTACTAGTTAAGAGAACAATTCTTTTTCATATATTGTAATACCCAAATGTCCTAACTTTTAAATGGCTGTAGCTTTCCTAAAAAAAAAGAAAATAAAGGAAACTTCAATGCTTTGTGTCTGCTATACAGCATGAGGGCCCATTCTAGTCTAAGATAGCACATCAGCAAGAATTTTTCTGCTGATTGGCCGTTGACAGTTCGATTGTATATTGAGTTGATCATTCAGAGAACAGTTCTTACTCATCCACTCTAGTATCTGATTATTGTAAGTTTTGACAAGATGTAGCCTTTTCCTTAAAATAATAGAAAGGGCAAATCTCAACTATAGTTAAGTTTATTGTCTTTTCATTAAAGAATTAAACAATGCTGTATCTTGATGCATGTTTACTTTCACTGACATAGCAGATATGAGCCGATTTGCAATACATGATAGAGACTAACTGATTCACAGAGGGGTCTCTAGCAGGGTTTTAAGCTGATAGTTTGCCGGTTACTGGCTGGCTACAACTTGTTTAGTTGTTTGTATGGTACATTCACAATTGGGAGAAGTGGTAACTGGAAACCATTAACCATGTCCTACACCAGGCAGCAAGCTGGTGTCAATCACAAGTTCATAGCTTGTGTAATAATTCAGTTAGCAAGATCCTAGTTCAGGCCAGGATGTCTGGTAACTACTCATATAAAAGGCACAGGGTCTGTCAAATGTCTCTGATGACTCCATTCTGCTTCCGTTTAGTACTGAATATTTTTTTCACTTTGTTATAATATTCTGACTCAGCTTTATCCAATCAGTGTGTTGTAGACTCATTATATTCATTACACAATGTCACAGTGACAACTAGATCTTATTTCGATTAGTTTGTTGATAATTAAAGTCATTGCACACTACTTCCTAGTGTTGCCCTAGGCGCTAGGTGCTAGGCAAGCGGCATACCAGCCCCTAACGCCTAATCGCCGCCTAGGTGGGATAAATCAGCTAGGTAGGAGGGTATAGCCTAATGCCTAGGCGGGCTAGGCTGCCTCCTAGGGAACACTGCCACTTCCCCCTGGTCCTGATCACTGTACGGTGTTTTTGTCAGTCGGACCTTGGGAGATGCTCCTTCAGCAATCACTTACTATGAAGAAAGTGCTGAGTTCCTCTCAAAGTTGCCCACAAAGGATCTCGAGGTTGTATTCAATATTAGTATCATTGTAATAGAATTAAAAAATGCCTTCTGTTGATTTAACTTTCGCATTCATCCACAGCTGGTCCATACACTCTCAGTTTCACTAAATAAAATTGGAGACCTTCGCTACTATGATGGGGACCTACAATCCGCAAGAAATTATTATGCCCGTTCATTGGATGTTCGCAGAAATGCAGTAAAAGAACACTCAGCTGTGTCTTCCCAGGTAATTGCTATGTTGTCAATGAAGAATTGAAGATTAAGCATAAATGCAAACAAGATAGTTATGTCTCAGACAATAAACAGATGGATGCTTATGCATCCCTCTCTCTTCTCCCTACTCCTTAGTTGGTAATCTTTTCATTACCACTGAACTTTGTTTGGGGGAAATATCATTCCAGCTATTGCTTTTTGGACAATTTTATTGAACTGGAATGTGTTACATAGTGACGGGAAACAGAAGGATAAAGTAGTGAGCAGTAAAACCAAATGCGCAGGAAGTGGGCCGGATATAATTTTTATCTGCACTTCTGATGCAAGTTCCTGTTTTGATTTTGTGGCAGCACCTGTACTTTTTTTTACATGTTCTTGAATCTTTGACTTAACAAATCATTTTCATGCAAAATGGATGAGAAATGTGTTTCACTGCATATTTTTAGTGATCGAAAGGTGAATCGTCTTTTTATGGACAAACTGCAATGCTAAAATGTCAATATTAGATTCCCTTGTTTGCTTGTGCACAATAAATGTCTGTTATTTATTAAAAAATGTTCCTTTCAAGAATAGTATGGTTTGACTTTGAGCAAGTAGGCATGATTTATTCAACAGGTTTTTAAACTTTTTCTCACTACGCTGTTACATATAAATACAGAACAGATAGATGATTCATAGCGTGATTTGCTTTAGTTGCTATTATTTGACAATGTGGCAACTGTTGGATATAGGTCATTGATCTAGCAACTTCTCTAGCCAAAGTTGCAGATGTGGATAGAAATCTTGGGAATGAAAATGCGGCAGTCGAGGGGTTTGAGGAGGCAATTAAATGCCTTGAGAAGTTGAAGCTGGATTCTGAACAAGCTAGTCTTGAGCAACGGGTAACCTTCCTCTCGTCTTTGTGCTCCTGTGTGTTGTTCTGGACTAACTTTCGTGCTGTACTGTACTTTTGCAGCGCCGCTCGGTTCTTGACTTTCTACACAAACAGTTAGATGATAAGTAAGATACATGGTCCTCCTAAGCGCGTACCCATAGACAAGATATATGCTATCCATAATGGGGTTCAGCTGCGGTATTCTTCTGATGCATACGGAAGGAGTTGCTCCAGATATGGTGATTAGTGTGTATTACCACTTGAAGTCTGTCGCGACACAAAATAATTACTCACATTGTAAATGTGAGGGATTTACTCTTGATGGCCACCATTATATGCTCCAGCCCCCCTCCAGCTTGGTTCTTTCTTAAACGTCAAACAAACTTGTCTGAAATTGCCTCTTGCTTTGCCGTGAATGCGGGCCCAGCCCCAGTGTATATTGACAATAAGACAAGAACATGAGTAATAAACCATGGGCTTGGGCTCTCTGCTTCCTTTAATTAGCGATTCCTGTCATTATCTGTTTGCATATATTTTATAGGGTGTGTTTGTTTGACGGCATTCTCTCAGCTTTTACCAGGAACCCTTTAGTAATTTTAAATTACTTGTTTTTTTTATGTACAAGCTGACATATATCACACATGCATATATGAGCGAGCTATACACACGCTATAAATTTATCAAAAGCACCACATGCATATATAAGCGTGTTATACACACGCTATAAATTTATCAGAAGCACCACAGGGTTTACGGAGCATGGCCATACCGCCATACGACATGTGTACTCTTAAAATTAGTGGACAAGACTTAGAACCCTAATTCTAAGACACAAGTACAAATTCTAAGACCTAGAGCCCTAGTGGGGAAGGGTGTACACCCGAACATACAGCTATCTAGGCTTTGCTTCGATAGTACACACAGCCATCTAGGTAGCCTTTGCTTCCATATATTATCTTATCCGGTAAGGCAACCATAGATCCAAGATTACCTTGGGAACCGGATTACTATCAATTTTAGGAATATGTTTGTTGTCTTGAGCTTTCATATTAGTACCTTGTTTGGTAAGGGCAATCAGGTTACCATCGCGGCATGCAGTCTGGGTGCGGTGCGCGCCGCCACTCATGTGCTCCGCCGCCGCGGCCGACGTCGCCAAACGGATCAGGCTAGCGCCGTCGTTACCGTACGTCGCAGCGTTCATCGACGAGAGATTATATTTTTTTAGATAAAGGAACAAACCGGCCTCTTCACTCGTGGAGGAATACGGCCAACGGTACAAAGTTCACAAATACATGAAAAAATAACCGGCTATACAGCCACAAAACACAAGCCGGACAACATCCGAAAGACTACCACAACAAGTTCCAAAAAGAAATATCACGACATAGTCCTAGGCTTCAATTCTAAGATTCCTTCTCCAACCAAAATTGGCAAACAGCTCGAAGATGGTAGTCTCTAGCATCCTGCATCCCTTTAACAGCAACCCCTTCGCTTCCTCTTTAGACAAGACGGACTACCAAACCCGATCCAAAACGCCCCCTAAAGATTACTCAGTAAATGAGTCAATAGAACATCTATTGAATATCATATCATTCCTATATAACCATAGCGACCAGCAAAGAGCTGCTGCACCTAGTACAATTTGAGACTTAAGCTTAGAATTAACACCCCTAAGCCTATAACGTTTGGAATCCGTCAACAACTTAATTAGCTGTGCCTGCGGGTGTGCCAGCCTCGAGCGCTAGCCGTGCTTGCGACCGCGGCGTCGCCGGCGACTTCGACCACGTACGGCCTCCAAGAATACACATCTTATCTCTCAGCTAGTTAGTTATCGTAAACTTTCCGATGCCTTCCATGCCTATGAGTAATTGAGCGGCAAAATAAGCGAGTGAGAGCATGCAAGATATAATTAACGAGGTGTTTGGGGAGATACATGCATAGACCAGCAAAGCTATGTGGCAGGAGAGCAGAGGAAGTCGATCAGTATAATATATATAGTGGGGAAGGATATGATTCAAATCTCAAGATCCTTTGCATGGTAACAAGGTGATGTAGATGGGAGAGGGCAAATTAAATCCGAAATAATGTGGGTGGACCCATGGTTTTCGACTTTACTGTTGTGGTCTGAGATTAAAAATCGGTTGGTAAACCGGTTTAATTAAAAGAAATAAAATGATTTGAATTTTTTTTTAAAAAAAATTATACGACGTAAACTGCTCGAAAACCGTTGAAAATCGCTCAAAAATCGGCTTTAAAGAATATTGAATTGGTCGGTTGGTTTTTGGTAAAAACCGACCGGTTTTCATTTTTTAATTTTTTTTTCAAATTTTTATATTTCTTAACCGGTTTCTAACGAATTTTGAGCAGTTTTTTTTACGATTTTTGAATTTTGAATTTCGAACGGTTGTGTGAACACTGCCTCAGAGACACACAAACAGCAAACCTGCCAGTGAATTTATTTGTAGGAACGAGAACAACTACTAAAGAGATTCAGAATCTCAGATCCTTTGCTACGTAGTAAGGTGAGGTAGATGGGAGAGGGCAAAATTCGAACTAATGTGGGTGGATTGGATAGTGGCAGAGAGCATCTTAACTCCACAATCATTAGGGCAACCAATGCTCCTTTCTTCCTCTTCTTAGTTGTCTGCTCGCTCTGGCTAGCTGAGCTGCCTGCAGAGATATATGTCCTCCAGGGCACGGGAAGACGGCAACGGTGAAAATTAAGCTTTACCGGAACGAAACTAACCCATTCTTGTTATCTCATCTGTTCGCTGTCACATCCATTCTGAAATACAGGTTCTGTACGATAGTATAGACAAAACTATATTGATTTCAACATTTCGTATTTGTTCTCCCTTGAGGAGCTGATTACTCAGCCCAAACTTAATCTCTTTAAGCAATTGTCCATGCGTTTCCTTATATAAGCATCAATCTCGGATTGATGCCGAGTTCTTCACTCAACTAATGCCTACGTACACGCAAACGCCACTGTCTTATATTCCTATCCATGACTATCCAGTTTTTCTGACCGTCCAACAGCCGCGGGGCCATATAGCCTCCCAACCCTAGAGACCGAGTGCCCATCGGATCGCATCCCGTATTCCTCGCGGAGTCCGAGTACAGCACGACTGATGTGATTCACTCTGCAGCATTCGAGCCTCTACGCCGTTCCTTCATCTAAATCCATGATCATAAGAATGAGTCAATCCAACATTTGTTCTTTGATTGTCGCTTTCGCTTTGGCCTGCTTTGGTACATCCTTCAGTTAGCAACCGGGTTAAAACAACTTGCCTGTGTGGAACATATGTTTGGGAATTGGCTCCAGAATTACGATAAAGATTCAAAATCCCTGCTTCTGCTTGGTGCGACAGCCTTGTGCTGGTGCCTTTGGCTTTGCAGAAACGATGTGATTTTTAAAAAAGGCTTTGTTTTCTCCCTTACAGTTATCCACTCTTCACTTATTGGCTCTCCAGCTTGGGTTATTCTGCAATGGAGGATTTGAAGGCGGTAGTGTGGGTCGCAACTTCGTGCAAAGTGCCAAGGCATTTTTCTCCTAGGCGTATGGTTGGCGGTCTAGTCTCATGGATTGCATGGATCACTAGATTGTGTTTGCTCTCTTTTTTCCTTTTGTTCGTGGTCAGTGTGTTCTAAATGTAGTTTAAGTGTGCCAAGGCTTTGTATCCTCTTGATGTACTGTTCTTGGTATTAATACTATTACTTCCTTTATCGAAAAAACAAGTACAAATTCTAAGACCTAGAACCCTAGTGGGGAAGGGTGTACACCCGAACATACAGCTATCTAGTCTTTGCTTCCATAGTACACACAGCCATCTAGCTAGCCTATGCTTCCGTATATTATCTTATCCGGTAAGGCAACCATAGATCCAAGATTACCTTGGGAACCGGATTACTATCAATTTTAGGAATATGTTTGTTGTCTTGAGCTTTCATATTAGTACCTTGTTTGGTAAGGCAATCAGGTTACCATCGCGGCATGCAGTCTGGGTGCGGTGCGCGCCGCCACTCATGTGCTCCGCCGCCGCGGCCGACGTCGCCAAACGGATCATGCTAGCGCCGTCGTTACCGTACGCCGCAGTGTTCATCGACGAGAGATTATGTAACGTTTGGAATGCGTCAACAACTTAATTAGCTGTGCCTGCGGGTGTGCCAGCGTCGTCGGCGTCTTCGACCACGTACGGCCTCCAAGAATACACATCTTATCTCTCAGATAGTTAGTTATCGTAAACTTTCCGATGCCTTCCATGCCTATGAGTACTTGAGCGGCAAATTAAGAGAGTGAGAGCATCTCCAACAGTGCCTTAAATCCATTCCCAAAATCTAATTTTGAGCTTAATTAAAAAAAACACATGCTCCAACAGTTCCTCGTTCCATTCCCAAAATTTTCGCAAACCCCAAAACAGCAGCTCGACGCCCTCATTTCTCCGCGCTGCGCCCGCACTCCCAATCGATGTTTCGCGCCGCTCCCATTGCCAAATCGCGTTTCCGGACTCATCTTCGCGCCAAACACTGTAGCATTCTGAATGTGTCCAAAGTTTTCTCTGTGACCTTGATCTCCGTTGCACAAAAGAGGCTACTGATCACTTTGGGCGCAGTGCCATTTTCTGTAGCACCCACTTGATTGATCGACGTCCACCATGACCAATTCAAAGGTTTTTTGGGCGCAGCGATCAGCAGATGATTTTGATGATGGGCGCAGCGATCAGCAACGATCAACCACCTTGTGATGCAAGCACACTTAATGTCTTACAGCAAAATTTACTGAACGATTTCCAATCGGATAGAGACTTGCATGCCGTGGATCAATTCAAAGGTGTTTTTTTGGGAGAAAATATGGAATAGTTGGAGAATAAGGTATTTTGTAGACCCAAAAACTTTTGAGAAGGTCCCAATCTAAACATATTGGGAATCTAAATATTGGGAATTGTTGGAGATGCTCTGAGAGCATGCAAGATATAATTAACGAGGTGTTTGGGGAGATACATGCATAGACCAGCAAAGCAGTGTGGCAGGAGAGCAGAGGAAGTCGATCAGTATAATATATATAGTGGGGAAGGATATGATTCAAATCTCAAGATCCTTTGCATGGTAATAAGGTGATGTAGATGGGAGAGGGCAAATTAAATCCGAAATAATGTGGGTGGACCATGGTTTTTGATTTTACTGTTATGGTCTGAGATTAAAAACCGGTAGGTAAACCGGTTTAATTAAAAGAAATAAGAAAAATTGTTTTTTTTAAAAATTATACGACGTAAACTGTTGAAAATCGCTCAAAAATCGGCTTTAAAGAACATTGAATTGGTCGGCTGGTTTTGGTAAAAACCGACCGGTTTTTATTTTTTTAAATTTTTTTTCCAAATTTTTTATATTTCTTAGCATTTCGGTTTCTGACGAATTTAGAGCAGTTTTTTTATGATTTTCGAATTTTGAATTTCGAACGGTTGTGTGAACACTGCCTCATGACACACAAACAGCAAACCTGCCAGTGAATTTGTAGGAACGAGGACAACTACTAGAGAGATTCAGAATCTCAGATCCTTTGCTACGTAGTAAGGTGAGGTAGATGGGAGAGGGCAAAATTGGAAATAATGTGGGTGGATTGGATAGTGGCAGAGAGCATCTTAACTCCACAATAATTAGGGCAACCAATGCTCCTTTCTTCCTCTTCTTAGTTGTCTGCTCGCTCTAGCTAGCTGAGCTGCCTGCAGATATATGTCCTCCAGGGCACGGGAAGACGGCAACGGTGAAAATTAAGCTTTACTGGAACGAAACTAACCCATTCTTGTTATCTCATCTGTTCGCTGTCACATCCATTCTGAAATACAGGTTCTATACGATAGTATAGACAAAACTATGTTGATTTCAACATTTCGTATTTGTTCTCCCTTGAGGAGCTGATTACTCAGCCCAAACTTAATCTCTGTAAGCAATTGTCCATGCGTTTCCTTATATAAGCATCAATCTCGGATTGATGCCGAGTTCTTCACTCAACCAATGCGTACACGCAAACGCCACTGTCTTATATTCCTGTCCGTGCGCTGCGTGTAGCGCGCAAGAACTACGTAGTTTTTCTGACCGTCCAACAGCCGCGGGGCCATATAGCTAGCCTCCCAACCCTAGAGACCGAGTGCCCATCGGATCGCGAGAGATTTGGGTATTTGCCACTTCAAACATGTAGCTTTGCAAATTTGCCACTGGACCTATATTTCATTGATTCAGATGGTCCCATATATCATTGGTCCAAGTGACATCATAATCTAAAAGGTCAATCTTTGAAGTGGCAAATAACCAATTTTCTCACGGATGATCGGGATCGAGTACAGCACGACTGATGTGATTCACTCTGCAGCATTCGAGCCTCTACGCCGTTCCTTCATCTAAATCCATGATCATTAGCTAGGTAAGAAATGCTTCTTCTTCTTAATCCTCTTCAGGAGCTTGCTCAGGCCGCAAACTAGCACTGAAGCTTTTCTGGCCGTCGCTATAGTGATGCTCGAGAGACGTGCAGTGGGCAAGCCAAGATCGCTGGTGGGATCTCGTGGGGGTTCCAGTGTCAGACAAATTTGATCTGCTGTGTCCGTCGTCTTCTCCGTCGTCATAAATTTGCCGACGCCTTCCATGCCTAGGAATGAAGAGTAGCTGAGCAGGGAAGCGAACGAGGAGAAGGTTAGGTGTGACAGCTTGTTCAACCCAAATCATCACTTTTCTAGTCCTGACAAACTTTTTTTAATTTAGCCCTCTTTCAAATGCAATTGTAAAAATAGTCACATTTCCGACCGCAGACCAATTAGTTCTGTTCTGGAGAAGGCCAAATTTGGGAGGAAAAATTATACACGAGCTAGAAAAGTGATTTTAAAAGAAATGATGGTTTCTGTTCAACCGAGGGAAGCTGGAAGGGGAGGAGATGCATTAGAGAGATCAGAGCACGGAGGGGCAAGTTAGTGTAATATAGTGCCAGTGGGGAAGAACGCTGACGTTTGCATATAGTTCTGGAATTAGGTGCACACGCCAGATTTCTAAATGCTGATGGAAAATAGATGTGTTTCTATGCATCTCTTTTTAAAAGTTGTACAAATATTAAAGCACAAATAAAAGATAGAAATTGTTTACTTGCCTCAAGATTTGTACAACTTGTATAGAAGGAAATGCATAGAAGCATCTCTCGATGAAAAACATGTCGAAATGTTTTCAAACAATTGGCACAGACACACGAAGATGCATGCACACTAGAGAGAGAAGAACCGCTGTATTTGGTCAAAGACGATGCGTGATACAGTCATACAGCCGCAGTTTTTGATAAAAGCGTGACACATTTTAAATAGGTGTAATGGCGTCAAACATCGCTTGAGAAGCGAATTCTCGATTACTATCCCTTAATTCTCTACTAGCTATGTGTTCGTGCGTTGTAACGAAAACTCAATTTACGATAAAAAGTTTATTTGCAAAGAGCACTAACAGTGGTAAAGGTGGGTAATTAAAGAGCAGTGGCAAATGTGAGTAATTAAAGAGCAGTGGCAAAGATGGGTAATTTTAATGAAGTGGCACGGGTAAAGGTGGGTAATTAAAGAGCAGTGGCAAAGGTGGGTAATTTTGATGAAGTGGCACGGGTAAATGTGGGTAATTAAAGAGCAGTGGCAAAGGTGGGTAATTTTGATGAAGTGGCGCGGGTAAAGGTGGATAATTAAAGAGCAGTGGTAAAGGTGGGTAATTTTAATGAAGTGATGTGGGAAGAAACTCTCACTTTATATAGTAGACAAGTCGCAGATACATGCAAAGTAGCTCTAGTCCTGCCATGCAACTTGCTCAGGCGAGGTTCCATACTTCGAGATACATTGTGTTCTAGCACGCTGCAAAGAAAGAACAGTCTCCCGGATGGTTTCTAGGCGCTGCCTGTCCCCATGAACAACCTTACACCGACTCTCGAACCAGAGGGATCTCATGGCCACTGCAGTGTCTGATCTGAACATTGTGCTGCCGCCACCGGAAGCGTTGTTGCCGTAAACTCCCTGTTGCCTTCCATGGCTACGAGTAATCGAGCGGCAAAGCGAATGAGGGTAAGATAAGGTATTTGGAGAGAAGGGGAGATGCATAGACCAGGTCGCAGTGTGAGAGGAGGGGGGGGCATGAAGTCGGGATGATATAGCGTGGGTGAAGGATTCAGAATTTCAGATCCTCTGCTAGGTAATAAGGTGAGGTAGACCGGAGAGGTCAAAATCGGAAATAAGGTGGATGGATCGGATAGTGCCAGAGATCACACAGTATCATTGCAGCTCAACGGAACACAGAGCAAAACAGGCTATGGATTGAATTGCCTCATTCAAGTATTCAGGAGTAAACAGAAAACAGTGTAAAGCAGCTTGTGCTTCATGGTTTTCGGCAACACGCTCAGGTTTACATGAAGCCTCATTTTGGTCATCATTCAGTTCATCGATTACAAATTCATGACGTACAACTTCTATCCAATGGCTAGGCTTCATTCGATATTAAGACCATTTTTTGCTCAGTAGTTTGGATATGGTTAAGTCTGTGCCGCCGAATCCGTCCATGACGGCCTTTGCTGAGTGAAATTCTGCTCTGGCAGTGAGGCTGGGAGAGGCAAACAGAAGTAAGATAACAAGTACAAACAAAATTGCTGTCCAATACAGCATGATGGATTATATTGTAGGCCAAATCGGTTTACCTGCTTCGAACAACTATGCATGGCATGCCAATGCGCTCAGCTGCGAGGACACCAGATTGGCTACCGGCAATAAGAATGATGTTTTGCACATCGCATCCAACGTATTCAGACCCAGATCGCAGCGTCACTATTATCTTCTCAGAGCTGAAAATTGTAATTGAACAGTGGAAATCATATATATTTCCCCAGTGCAAAAATATGGCTAATCAGCAGATAGTAATAACCTTTCAGATGCTGTGTTGATGTCAACGCTAAGTTTTAGAATGGATGCAACCTCTTCTGCTATCCTCTGCTTCTCTGCGGAAGCTGTCACAACACAGCCAGTTGGAAATAAGTTCGAATGGTACCGGAACTACAAAAACATGAATGAGGCTGCAATTGCTCCAATTAGTAATACCCACCAGCCTTCCGTGCTTCCCTAACAAGTTGTTCGTCCAAGCTGGAGGCAACTCCTTTACCAAGAACAAGCTGCCCATATAGGCTTCTTTCAACCTCTTCTTTGCCAATAATATTTATTTTTGATGTTCTCTCAGGGCCCAACTTTTCAATTATAGATCTGCAGTCGAAGATTTGCATGCCATTACCATGAACTAATACAAACCTACAGTAACATGTTATCTTGGCAGTGCAAAGTTTATTTTGAGACAAACTGCCAGACTTGAGAAAACAAAATAATTTAATAAATATAAACCAAACCTTGAAATATTTTCTCCGTTTCTTCCATATGTTGTCAATATGGCCACAGGCACACCCTCCTTAAGTGCATCATCAATGAACCTTTGAATGATTCACACACAATATCAGATGTAAGGCAACTTAAAGTCCAAGATAGAGTTATCATAGAGCAAGCACAGAGTACAGAAAAGAGACAATAACTGCACAAGTGAATACATAAGATCAATAAGGACAAAAAATGTTACTTTTATATACTCATGTATTGTTGACATTAAAGCATGCTGCATGGGTATCAGAACATGCAGAAACTTTTGATTAAGATGCTGTGATTTCAGTCCATTCTTGCAGATCAGTACAAAGTCCTCACATATGCTCAGTTTGTACCATAGTTAAAAACGCGGTTCGTCCAAGTCGTGGTATGGGATTCAGGTTCGCATTTTGCCACTTTTTCTTTCAATTTTCACTACAAACACGGACCCATATCCTAAACTGGTTCGGCTTTGATGAATCCGGTTCATGATGTGCAGGGGTTTATAGCAAATCTGATAACTATGGTTTGTACGATGGCCTATAATTCTTGCAAAATTTTTAAGTAAAAAAATAACATACTACCAGCTATGGTCATAGCCTATGTATCACCGATATGCGATACTAGTACGGCAATACGGCGATACACAATTTTCTAAAAACATGAATCCGGCGATACGACGAGTATATATGTATTAAAAATTAAAAAATATAAATAGGCCAATAATTAGGCTATTTGTGGCGCTGGGAGCTAGATGTTGTGCGAAAGTTCGCGCTGCGCGATGAGGAGAAGGGGGCTGAGAGAGAGAGAGAGATTTTTAGGGTTAGGATTGATGGTCTAGAATGGATTTTTCCTTTGTTTGGGCTTTTTCTTATGGGCTTGGAGGTATCGGGGAGGATCGCGGAGTATCAAAGAAGGATCAAGACTTTTTTAATTAATTTTTTTATGCTCAATTTCACGGATCCTTATCGATCCGGGATCGGGGAGGATTGGGATATCCGATAAGTATCCAATACCGGTACGGCACCTTCGTGAAGGATCGGTGATTCATAGGTCATAGCATCTTACAATTAATTTATAATGATCCTGAAAGTAATCTATCAAGTATCAACAATAGCTCACATTCTCCTGGAATTCTTTCTCTAGAGGGATATTTGTAATAAATTGACATAAAAGGAAACAGTAGACTTACTTTTCAACTCCAGGCCGCAGTGGTAAGCTATCAGAAGCTGAGAACTCTTCCAAGGCTTTCAACTATGAGAAGAATCATGTATAAACAAGTCACTACAAGAATAGCTCTATTGAAAAGATAGGAAGAAAAGAACCATTTCGATATTAACAAATCCAAGCATAAAATGAGTGCATTGAACAGGAAATAAATAATGTAACCCTGTTTTCAGGGTATATACAAAATCCAAACATTTTTGTGACTGCTAAACCCTGTGCCTCCAAGAGTCCCAGTTGTAAAATTCAGCTTGCTGTCCCCTTCCTTAGCAGAACTATGCATGATATACCCATGAGGATGAAAATCTTGACTGAATACAGTTAATCGCAAACATGAAACGAGGTGAACCACATTTGCAAAATTTAGTTGGAATCAATATAATCTCGTTGTGATGGAATTGTCCAAAATTTTAATATCAGTCTGGTGACAATTCTAGCTAATATGTTAAGCACCTGCATAGCATAGAGTTGTCGAGGAATGGTTGGTGAAACATATATGTCTACCTTTTCACGAAAAACACTTTTTATAAATGACCCTTTCTCGCTAGTTGGCAAAGATGTAGGCCAGCCAATCTGCATCAAATTAGGAGGAAAGATGGACATAAGTAATGCATTTTAATTCCAATGTTTCAATCGAACAGCAAATGTAATTAGTTAGCTCAACAACACCATGTTACATAATGAGCAGCTGTGTAGTGTAAGAGAAATAAATAAAGATCTTATTGGACCAAAGAGGGTAGATGGGAGAAGAAACGGCCTGTACCCTGTTAAAGAATAGTACCAGCATCCTTTCCTCATCGCCACTAGCTTTCCTAGAAAACTATGAAGCTTTAGGAAAATAAACAATGTAATGAAAAAAAAAAACTCTCATGCAGCCCAGTCCAAACTATGTTGTTCATAAAGGAGTAGAAAGGAATTATTAGAGGACAAACAAAAGGGAACAAGATAACAGGGTAAAACGTTCAAATCAGTGATGCCAATAGTTATAACCCAATGCAATAAAGACATGATGATCAAGTTTGATGGGGCTAGAGAATCCAATACGCACCTCACTAAATCAGCATATATTGGTTCTGTCCAATTTGCACAATCTAGGCCAAGATTTTGAAATGCTGGTGAAAAAAAAAATGTTTAAGTGCGTTAAAATAACAAGACAGATAAGAAAGATACATACTTCCAAAGCTAGACTTCCATTCTATTAAAGTCTTACATGTTTTACTCTATATTTATATAGAAAACATATATTATGTAGGCCAATGCTGTCAATTTATCTACTTCATATGATGTTTTCCACTTCAATCTTGACAAAGCATAGATCATAGAAAACGAAGTATCACAGAAATGGAATAGTATTTGATAAGGACATTAAGCAAAGATGTACATTAACATTGTTCGCACCTACATTGAAAGCTTGACGATTGCCAAAGCGATAGACATCTGCAAGAACTCTGGAGGAAGAGAGAAACGTATGTTACTCAATCAGAAAGAGTAACCCCCAAAAATAAAATTGCAAAAGGGACAAATAAAGCTATAACTATTCATCAAGTAACCACAAGGTGCTACTAACAGGAATTATTTTTTAAAATGATTTTACAAAAATAATATGCCGAAACAAAATTTTACAAAAATACACCTCTGTCACCATTTGAAACGGCAACGAACCTTCTGTCGCCATTTCAATTGGTAACAGGGTTCTGTCGCAATTCAAATGGCGACAGAAACCTCAGCCTTGTCAACCAAATGAATCTACGACAAAATAATCCATCAGTCAATTCAATCTGTAACTAAACAGAGCTCCGTCACCATTTGAAACAGCGACAGAGCTTCTATCGCCGTTTGAAATGGCGATAGAGGTGTATTTTTATAAAATTTTCTTTTGGCGTATTGTTTTTGTAAAATTATTTTGTAAATATATTGTTTAAAAAAATAATTCCTACTAATAGCATATGACATGTCAGTCACATTGACCCCGATAACACTAGACAGTATTAGAACGCCACAAACTGTGTATCTGCCTTGAATTGTTGAAAAAAATGGGAAACACATCTCCTCAACAGAACCAAACTATGAACAACCGCAGGTATTTGCTCAAAGACGAGACATGATGCATTTTAAATCGCCGTAATAGCATAATAACATGATCAAAATAGCCAGAAATCACACTGATTATTATCTTCGGGAATCTCCACGAAACATCTGGTTAGACTGATGGGAGGTTACGGTAGCTGATTCCTACCATTTCTACATTTGCATAGCAGTTCTAACTTCTTAAGTTATAACTCATGGTTCCTATGCCGGTGACCAGAAGAGTAGCTCTAGCTACAAGCCTACAAGAACTGAATATCCATATGTACCGAACTAGTACTGCAAACTAAAATGTTACGGAAGTGGAAAAGGTCAATCCTGTGGGCAAGAACTGCAAGAATCCAGGATACAGGCAACAAAAGACGGGATTTTGGGGGGTCCTTACCCTTCAACTTCGAGAAGCACGGCGATTTCCGGCGTGGTTGTTCCTTCCGAGGAGGAGGCGGAGCACCGGAGCGGCGGCGGCGGGAGACGGCGGGCGGAACTCGGGGAGACGGCGGCGCGGAGAGGGAGAGAGGTGGAGTCTGAGGAAGCGGGGATGAAGGCGGGGGCCTTCGCAATCTCCGGCCGGGTCGGGGACGGCGGCGATGCCCGCAGCAGGAGGCAGCGGACGGCGGCGGCCATGGCGGTCAGACGGAGAGATTTTTTGTTCGGACCACCAGTGGATTTTTTTGTAATAACACAGCGGCTGCGCAAACTAATCGTGCCGGAGTTGTAAACTGCTCAAGCTCGACTCTGAGAGCGTGAGGTCATCGATCACCGTCTTTCTTTTATTATTTGTATTTTTTTGGAGTGCCATTGATCATTGTTGCTGTAATTGGTTTGCAATTGCATGTCTCCTTCATGATTTTTAGAGTACCATTCACCTCAAGAACATTAAGCCTCAACTCAACATCTGTATGCATGTGCATCGCCGCATGGTAAGCTCTGTTCACCATCTCTCTACACTGATGCATGCGCGCATTGCATGGTTCAAAGTTCAAGCACATCAACGAGCAACTTAAACCGTGTGAGATGCTTAGAGAACTTTGGTGAGGCACTGAGAGAATATGACCCGTCCAAGATAAAGCTATACTAGTTAAAATCTCACGTGTTGCCATGTTCTATTAATTTTAATAGTGAGAAGAAATCTTTTATGAAAATAAAAGAAAACCTATTTTCATTCAAACAAAACTGTAGAATTTTTTTGGGAAAAATTAAAAAATGATTTTCTTTTTAAAAATAATAATAATTTATAAATAAAAAACTATAGCTCGGATACAGTAGTTTCTACGGTACTCAAGCGCCACATGTCAATGGCTCCATACATTACTATGAATATAGAGTTTGCAACATCCCAAAAATTCAGTTTTGGAATGTTTAAGTTTGAAAATGAATCATTTGCCTTTTTCTTGAATTAATCAAAGCTTAATCTGAAATTTCTAATAATAAAAAGATTTAATTTGATTAATCTGTGCATCAAACTAAAGATTTTCAATTTTTGTTAGATTCCTTGTGCTTTAAGGAATTTTTTGTATTTTTGAAGATTTTTCTGAAGTTGTTTGCTATTTCTTCGAATTTATTTGGATTTATTTGAATTTCTAGAGTTTTATTAATTCGGAAAAATATTTTAATTCTTAATTTGCTTTCGGGCTGAATCCTTTCCGTCGGCTCGTTCCTATTCATTTTGGCTCATTGTTTTTCCCGCTTGGCTAGTCTAGTTGCTTCGCCTCAACTTCGTGTCCACCTCGCGCCTCACCCCACTTTCAAGCCCGCCACCGCCAACCCGTTCCGCCGCCGCCTGATCCACGCCCCGTGGACAGCTGAGATGCAGTCACGTCGCCACCGCAGCATCTCGCCCTAACCCTAGCCGCATCCATCCTCGGTTTTCGCGTGGGCCCACCTCCCTAGGGCTATTTAAGCGCTACCAACCCCCCTCCCGAGAATCTTGGTCGTGCGCCGCGCCTGCCGCCTCCTTCGTTGTCGTCCCGAGACCCATCCGTCGCCAAGAACGACCTCACTGAAGTTCCACCGCCGCCTGAGCCCCTTCTCCGCCGTCATTTGCCTTCTCCGGTGAATCTCCGCCGCAGCCGTGCACCCCCTCGTGTTGCCCGCGAAGTATTCTTCCCGATCCGAGCAAAACCGACTCTGATTCGCCACGTTTCCGTCGTGCGCCGTGTCATCTTCCCCGCGTTCGGTAAGTTGCACCGCCACCTCACCGTCGCTCTCCGTTGGTGAACCGTGGCCGTTCGATCGAGATCATGCACTCTAGATCTCCTTGCCCGCATCCTTGCTCCCCTACCGTCCAATCCTGTGCCACCGCCAGATGCGCAACACGTGGCCAATCCATGTCAGCCGCCGTGTCATCGCTCGCGTGGCTGCCCCGTCGGCCGCACCGTCAGCGCCGCATCAGCCTTGGCACTGTTCTGTGAACCCGGTCCATTGTGGACTGCTCTGTGGCCGTGGACTCAGTCCATAGACCGTAGGTCCCGCATGTCAGCGAAATAAGAATTTTTGGTTTATTTTAATTCGGGAAATTGATTTGTTGACGTCAACGATTGCGCAATAAATCGATTTTCCCATAGAAAAATAAATCAGGAAATTCGGTTTTAATCTTTTTCAGCTTTTCTTTGAATTCAATCTTTCGGAGGCTTGTTCTCCTTCATACGAACTCGATTGAAGTGATTCAAGTTTCTAAATTTTTCTAAAATCAAGTTCTACCTTCCAGAGCTATTTATTTTCAATTTTGAACTTGTTTAAGTCTCTGTTTGGTATTTATTTAGTTTTGTTGCTTTCTTTTCCGGTAAACACGAATCCCGAAGGAGCGAACGGAGGCTTCGAAGATCAAGACTCAACACTAAATTAGTAAGGCAAGTCGTAACCTTTGATCATATTGAATCTATGTTTGCAAAGTAATTTGTTTTATATAAATGCATGCTATTTGTGTATCAATGCTTAATTTATGTGAGTAGCTATTCACCTGATTGACATTATGCTACCTTCATCTTTGGAATGCCATGTATCTATTGACTAGCTGGGTCATTACTAGTTGGACATAATCATAATACCAACAGTGGGTTATCGTAGCTATGCTTAGACCTGTTTAGTTGTAGTTGGGATTCATATCACATGTGAATTAATGCTAAACTTGACTTAATGAGATATTGAATCGTGACCGTTAGCCACTGTTGTAAAATTTGTTGTACCATGGCGGGGTTTGCCATTGGTCTTGGTTGAACAAAATGTTTTCCCTCGAACAAGTGATCGTGCAGTAAAGGGGTGCTTTCTAGCACATTGGGATGTGGCTGTCTTGTATGAGACAACTTAAGGACTTAATCTTATACACCATTGAATTGGGCCTAATCGTGCAACCACAAGTCTGGTATGGAACAGACTTAGCTGATTAATTTGTAATGTCTAGACTTTAGTGCTGCCAACTGGATGTGTGGGTTCTGGGATGGACGAGTAGATTCACATGGCTCAAGAGGAGGCCCTCGAGGGGCGAAACCTTAGAGGCAGTACCGAGTTTAGACAGTGTATTGTAAAGGCTTTGTCATGATATCTCTGCGACACACCAAAGGAAGTGTGTTACTACCGGTTGCACCAAGAGATATTTATGTCTTATGGGTAAAATTGTACAACCTCTGCAGAGTGTAAAACTATTCGAATAGTTGTGTCGCGGTCATGGACAAGCCCGAAAATTTCACACGAGGTATAGAGTGTTTCATGAAATGTTGAACTGTTGGGATGTGAACGGGGAGTTCACTATTGTTTTGTTATCCAAAGTTATACTATTAAATTTAGTTGTTTGATACTTGTTTTGGGATGGTGTGGGGTGATGTCTCGCCATTCTGTTCATGTTGTCTACCATTGATTTACCAGTTATTTATTATCTTTTTCATTAATATACTTTCAATCTATTTACTGTATTTCAATTCAAGTTATTGTTTTCTACAAATGAACCATATGATCATCCTTTGTCAAGCCGTGCATGAATATATTGCATCAATTCCCTACGGCTTGCTAAGTACTTTTTGTATTCACGGCTTTATGCATTTATTGATCGGTTGCTGAGGAATGACCAGAAAGTAACAGATATCGTGAGGAGGAATACTATGAAGACTACGTGGACTAGGAAGGCGTTTCCCCAGACGATTGCCTGTGGTATGTCGAATGGCTCAAGTTATTTTATTTTCGCTGCAACAATTTTATTTGTCTCTTAAGTCCTTAAGGCATAATTGTACGAGCCTTAACCATAAGGTTATTTACTTTGAATAATAATGATTTGCTTCTTCATAGTTAATTTGTTGTAGGAATGATATTTTATCTGTGTTGCCACTGTGTGTACTAGCATGATCCTAGACTAGTGCAGAATACACAGAGAGTTTCGGGTTTGCAAATCCGGGGCCCGACAAAGTTATATAGATATAGATAGGCGATGGCCCACTGGATACTTAGCTTGTCTTGGTGCACCTTTGTTTCTCCTCTTTCTTTCTTTCTTTCTTTTCCTTTTGAGGTCAATTGGCCAGCGACCTGTGAGAGCAACTGAGCAAAGGCAAACCAAGGCACTTTATGACCAAAAATAAACAGGTCCGATAGCATATCTAGATAGAGGAAAAGAATGATGTCGCGAATCAAACTTTTGCCAACTTGGACCAAGGATATCAAGATTGTTAGTGTTTATTTTTTCAGAAAACGCAGGAGGATTGCGCATATTAGATTGGCAATGTGTGAAAAAGATATGAGCAAATTTGTCATAAAAACGTTGTCGTGATATGGTACTTTTTTCAAACGCATGGTAGTAAAAAATAATAGAAGAAGTTGCATCTTGTTGACTTTGAAAAATCAAAAGCATTTTTTCTTTTGAATACACATGGTACTAGATTGGATCGTCTGTGCTAAAAAAGCATTTGCAAATGGCTGGTTCTTCAACAGTTATAGGTCTGTACTATTTTGAAACATGAACAGCTAGCTCTGATCTAGCCTCCAAGAACTTCACCCATTTACGCAACATGATCCATGTTGCGGTGATATACTAGACAGCACAGTAGTCTTAAATAGCAAACTCCAATTATATCCCAAAGGAAGGCATGCTTAATATGCACAAGCTGAAACATGCGTCTATTGATTTCCCTTTTTTCTTTTGAGAAAATAAGATTCAACAGGAAACAAGTAGTTTTTTTTACAAAAGAAAAGGATTCAGTACACAAATGATCTGACAGCATCGTCTACAATCACGCACATACATCTAGCTTACTGAATTAACTATCCGGTTCTCCATTACGAAAGAAAGATGCACTGGCAGATCATCATGGTTATCCTCAGTCTCTGAAAGAAAAACTGCACACATATTAGAACTAGCAAGAAGTTCAGGAGCTGTTCTGCAGGAAACTGTCAGTAACTGCAAGTAGGTAGCATACACACACACACAACTATACAAGAATGCAGTATACATACACATAAATTAAGTTCCTAATGTATACATACACATAAAGTTCTATACTCCACAAGCAAGGTATTGATGCCACAACAGCGGAAAGCTAGTTACTGACATGTATTTACAAGTAAGTAGAATCAGTGGAGATCTGCATGATCATCCTCAGCTCGTCCCAGCTGCTGCTGTTCCTAGAGCTCATCAGATTATCACTCCAACCCGACGGCGGCGGAGCTCCCATTCCCGACGACGCTCCAGCGTGGAAACTAGACAGAATAAACGGTTGGTAGTGAGTAGTAACATGAGCCCTCCCGGCGTCTGACTCGAAGCTGTTGGTCGCCGTGGAAGCGCTGCAGGTGTAGTGGTGGTGATGGTAGTACGACTCCAGCTGCTGGTGCTGATAATGGTGGCTTCGTTTGTTGCTGATCATGGAGCTGGCGCCCCTGCCGTGTTGATCTTGCAGCTGCTGCTGACACCTCTTGTTGTAGGACATGTTCCTCTTGAAGATCCGGCAAATCGTCCATATTTCCTGTGATTAATTAATTTGTAAACGTACATATGTGTCAATTGGCGGATCCAGCATAGGAACATAGGTGTGCAGTTATGCATCCAATTTTTTATTTTTTTTTGCAAAAAAATGATTATATATATACACATACAAGGACCAAATCAATATATATATTCATGATTAACTAATTTTAGTCCATTTCCATTCTTGTATGCCTCCCCTCCTCAACTAGCTAGCTGGCGGCCCAGTCCATTAGCGAAGAGCCTACACCTCCTATTCTTCAATCGAGTAAAGCACATTGCATGACAGCTAACCCTAACCAAAATTCTCTTTCTTTTTTTGTCTTTCATGCTCTTTGCCTCTCTCCCTTGCTTGGCCTCAGAGCAGCTACCGGCGGTGCACTTTGACAAGCAGGTGACGACGGGAGGCCAAGGGGCTGAGACAATAGCTGGGCTACCAGCCAAGTAGCAGCTTCAGCACTACGACCTGCACCGCTACATCAGCCAGTCAGAGGCCGTCGACCAAAGCACAAAGGCGTTCACATATTATCTTACAGAATGTTGAGAACTTAAAATATCGATAAAGGGTGAATCACTTGGATCAATTAGTTGATTGTGTAAATATAGAACTTGAGAAAATAAAGATGTAGTATATAGATTTGACAGTTTTGTGAACTCCGTACACTCATACGGAGATTCCTGGATCTGCCACTGGTATGTGCTGCATATAGAAATGAACATAAAGCTCATTTTGTTCTTGTAATTTAGCAGTGATAAGACGATTGATCTCAACGAGTACTCACTGCATCCTGGAAGGTGTTAGGGGAAGGAGAGTTAGAGGTGGCCTCGGCCAGCGACGAGGGGAGGCGGAACTCGTGCATCATCCAGTCGGTCTTGGTGGCCTTGCCGGCGCTGCCGCGGTAGTAGACGAGGGTCTTCTTGAGGCCAATGCACTCGCCGGCGTTTGAACCGGAGGAGGAGGAGGGCGCGTATATGGGCTTGTCGATGCCGGTGGCCTTCCAGAAGCCGGAGCCGGTGACGCGGTTGGGCCTGATGCTGTTCCTGTACTTCCTCCCCTGCCGGCAGAAGAAGTACCACTCTTTCTCCCCTGATCCCTGCTGCAGATGGCTCGATTCTGCACGTACAACAATCACATGTACTCCTTAATCATGCATGTACAATATATGCTCTCTCCGATTTGATTCGGTGCGATCTTCAAAGTTGAACTTTGACCTTTAATTTCTTTATAATGCTTTGTTTGTAGCTACAAAATTATAACCACAGTAAAGTGCTTTTAAATACGAATCTAATGGTATCATTTTTGTGTCATGTAAATTATAATTAGATTAATTGTTGATCAACGTTTACAAGCTTAGAATCTTGAAATACAGATGCGCTTATAAAAATCAACGGTGGGAATAGTATTAACTCTCTCGTTTGTCTTGTTGAGAACCTATTGTGAGTCGACTTCTCTACTGGATTTTCTTGTTCAGTACTTATAAAGAAACGAATACTATATAATTTGTAGGGCCTAATTAGTCATCAAGATACCCAATTTCTAGACAAGATCGAGTATATATCTTTGGAAAAACAAATTCAGGGAAGAAATACTGATTCAATTATGAGAAAGGATGAAGGCAGCTAGCTAGATAAAAACTAGCTTATATTTGCGTCAGCTGGATAAGATCGCTAGGAGAGAGAGAGAGAGAAGAAGAAGAAGAAACAGGATCGTCTGAACACTGATTAAGTATTACAGTTTTGCACCGTGAATTTATCTTGAAACTTATCTCTGCATATGGGGTGTGGATGATCAAAGCTCAAAGAAAAACAAAAACATGGAAACTTATGCATGGGTGCATGTGCATGAGACGAATTGATCAAAACTTACTTGGAAGATCCCACGGGTCATGCTTATAGATGTCGATCTCCTTGATGATCTCAATACTGAAAGCCTTCTTCTCCGCCTTCCTTGTCAGATAGAACCCCACGAGCTCTTGATCAGTCGGATGGAACCGAAAGCCTGGAAACACCAAACCCTCCTCGTTTTCATCTTCGCCTCCTCCTGGGCTGGAACTACAACTCTCCTTGATCCTTTCCAAGTACTTCTTCTCCTCGATCTCCATGACTTAATCTGAAGGAGAGCTAGCTTGTAAACCTAGCCAGTGTCTGACAGAACGATATTTCTAGGTCTAGTTGCAACAGGGTCACGCAAAATGCTAGACGCTGTTTTAGGATTTTACACTTCAACTAAGACACATGTAAAAATGATCAAATAGTACTCCTTCGTTAGCTCACTTATTACTCTTGTACATGTTACTCCCTGAAAATATTAATTGCGCTACTAATTATTGAGAAGGCATATAATGACCCTGTTTGTTTGGGCTTTTTCACCGGCTTAAAAGCCAAAAAGTTAAAGTTTAAACAAATGAGTAGCTTTTTATCTGGACTTTTCAAAAGCCATAAGTCTTTATATAACTAAAAGCCAAAATCCACTGGAGAGAGACTTTTTTGACTTATTGATGATTGGTTTTAGACTAATAACACTAAAGTTAGATAAAATTACCTACCTCTATCACGTACAAAAGCCATTAACTTTTAAGTTGTTTAAGCCAAAAAACTGACTTTAAGTTATAAACCAAAAAATCTGAACATAAACAAACAGGGCCAGTATATATCACCATTCCACCAAGTCAAGGCAGAGGTCATACTATTTGACTTGGTAGGAGTGTTACTATTGATTTGTTTCAGCCGACTCGCGACTTCAATTAATTATTACATTAATTTGCAGCTCATGAAAGGAATTTGAATTTCCCGATGCTCCCTCCTCCCTAACATGCCTTTAGTCTCTGCAAGGTTTCCATCTAGACATCTAAAATTCTACACTTCTGCAGAATTAGCTTTTAAATTTGGACAATTTTTTTTTGGGTCAAGTATAGTTAACTTTTAAAACTATTGAGGTACATCCGGAAGGACAGAACTTAATTAGAGAAGCTTCTGATCAGGTTGGACAATTACAATCCTTTACTTGTTTGTACGACTAGGGGTAAAGAATCTCAGGTCATTCATACTGAACAAACAGCAGCCATAAGATTTAGTCACTGTGTAGATAGTGATGCTGCACATTAACAATTCCAAATAACCACACCCAAGAGAGCCAATCTATGAGATCATGCAAAGGTTTACTGGTGAGAAAAGGAGGAGAGAACTTTGAAGATTTCCAACTTTGGAAAATTGTGAGGGTCGAATCCATCATTTTCGGCCAGAACGACAAAGCTAAGTTGAACTCCATGGATGAAAATGCAGTCAACAGATGTAGATTTGTAAGAAGAAGAAAATAAGTTTTTTTTTAATAAATGGCAGGAGCTCTGTCATGCATTAAGGACAAGAGAAAGTCTGGTATAGCACTAAACAGAATAGTCTACGGAGAAAGAACGGACGTACGGAGCTAGGTACAAAAGAAGGTCTGCTAACACAGCTTGGAATTAAGGAGCCCCACACCCTGACACAAGCTAGTTAAAAATTCAACCACCACATTTAAGAGAGTACTGAACATATGAGCTCCTTCTTTTGTCTGGACTTTAACGATGTGTTCTTCTTCCTGTGAGAAGACCTCCTGGCAGTGAGTTTCCTGTAAATCCCTGCCCTTGAACGCCTGTGGTCTAAGGTTCCTCATGTACCTTAGAGTGTTAAGTCAGTTTGATTATGCCTCCCAGTGATGTGAATGCTGCAACCTGGATTGTGCAGAATGCCTGTGAACTCCTGGATCCTGGGTTGGAACCTGCTGGCCTCAGGCCACTAGGGCCTAGGCCCGAGGCCTAGCCTAAATAACACTGGAGCATTTTAACCTGTGAAGAATTTGACCTGAGGCCCAGCACCAGCACAACTTGTGCTTGACCTGGCCAAAGGCTGAGAGGGAGGATGCCCTAGCTAGTCGCAGCGCACGCCCAAGCCGAGCTCTTCGCCTCTTCCTCGCGCAACCGCGCCGTTAGCCCATCACCGCAAGACGGCCGCCACTCCCGCCCGCCCGCCTGCCACCACCCACCCCTCCCCGCCTCTTGCGCCGCCCGCTCCCGATTTGCTATCCTCATCCCGCCCAGATCCCGAGCACAAGTGGAAGGCCGGTCACCGCCACCCGCTTGCGCCCATCGCTGGATGTCGCAGCCAGTGTCGGACAAGCAAGCGAGGAGGAAGCAATGCACAGAGACAAATGAAAAGATGTCAAGCGCTACCGGTACAGGCCCAGACCAAAGGAGGAGGCGAGCCCACAAAACCAACGTTCGCTTCTTTGGGCCAGAATGGGTCAATCTGTACTTGTGGTTTATACGCATTGAGGAGAGCAAGTAAAGAGAGGCATGTATATAAACAATAGGACAAGTCATACAAAGCAGGCGGCGGCTAATAGGCATGAGGGTGTTCTCGGTTGTGTTCTTGTTTTCCTGGAGGCGATAACCTGGCGGCGGAGGAATTGTATGCTACCTTGAGTGCTACCTTGAGTATTTAATCGGAGAGATCATTGTAGACTCCTCACATCTGGTATCAGAGCCAGTTTCGGAGCATCCTGGTTGCGGAGCATCATCATTTTACTCGCTTGCAAGCCCGGATTGGAGCCATGGCACTGCCTTGACTCGACGATCCACTCACAACAATTTTGGCCAAGCTGGAGGAGAGTAGCAAAAAAGAAGAAGAAACGAGATCGATGGTCGCCGACGTACAACAGTACATTCGGCGCATCGACGAATCCTTGCGAAAATTGACGGATGATCATGAGCAATGGAAGCCTGGAAACCGAAGGTGGAAAATCGGGTAAATGATTTACATACTTCGGTTACCGATCTGAAGCAACAAGTCGGTAGGGTGTTGGCCCAATTTCCGTTCGATTCATCCAACTCAAAGGGGGATTTGGGGACGTTTTCTTCTGCTCACCTGGAAGGACCGCCGATGATGGCAACGTCCGGGCCAATCGGCCACCGCAAGCCCCATTTCACCGGAGTGCAGGCGCTAGGGCTGGCGACGCCCTGGGGCCTCCTCCGGTCACAGGTACCCAATTTCAGACCCCAAATCAACATTCTACCATACAGTCGAATCCTATGTCTGTGTCAACGTTTACTTCCATGGCGCAAAGTCTGGGAGCGAATCTTCCTCACATTAGCTTACCAATTTTTGACGGCACAAACCCGAAACTATGGAAAAATGATGTGAAAATTTTTTCACGTTTTATTCTGTTCCGGAGGACATATGGGTTCGTCTAGCTACTCTTAATTTTGATGGGCCAGCCGTATTCTGGTTACAATCAATGGACAACAAAGTGTTTCATATGAACTGGGAAGAATTGGGTTTAGCCTTAGCAAACCGATTTGGTAGGGATCAACATGGGTCTTTAGTGCGTAAATTCTTCCACATTCATCAAATCAATTCTGTGACCGAGTATATTGAGCAATTTGACGATCTTGTGCATCAACTGTTAGCTTACGACAATACTTTACATTCCGAATTGCTAACTGCTCGGTTTATAGACGGTTTTAAAGATGACATTCGCGTAGTTGTGGTAGTTCAACGTCCGAAAGATCTAGATTCTGCTAGTGCTCTTGCGCTTTTGCAGGAGGACGTGCTGATGATCCATCCTCGATGTGACGGACGTCGTATGGATATGGCCACTTCTGGGCGATCTTTCGCTCGGCCGATGGCGATGCCGCTTCCTCCACCACCGCCAACATCTAGGCCTGTTGCAACTGCTGTACTTGAAGATAAAAAAGCGACCAATATTTCGCGCACAAGGCCTATGGATGACCGTATGTCAGCTCTGATGGCCTATCGTAAAGCGAAAGGATTATGCTACAAGTGTGGTGAACGTTGGGGACATTCTCATCGATGCGCCGCAACTGTACCGTTGCATGTTGTTGAGGAAATGTGGGCGTTAACCAATGAGAAGACTGAGGAGAATACTCTGGGTGTTTCAGATTCTCCTCAAACCTACAATATTCAGGACACAACTGAGGAACAATTGTTGGTTGTTTCGTGTGAAGCAATTTCTGGTGCAGAAAGCGCAGAACAATTCGGTTATTAGGGTCAGTTCAGGGTCAGGAAGTGCTTATGTTAGTGGACTCAGGAAGTTCTGGCAGTTACCTTGGCAGTCACTTGTTACATTTAATGCCTGGTGTTCACACAATGCTCAATCCACTTCGAGTCAAAGTAGCTGATGGACGTATACTTATGTGCAAATGTGTTATTCCACAATGTATCTGGCTCTGTTAGGGAATGACCTTCAAGTCAGATCTGAAAGTGTTACCTCTCAGTGGATATGATATTATCTTAGGCATGGATTGGTTGGAAAAACACAGTCCGATGGAAATCCATTGGGGTCGCAAAACGTTGTCATTCTGGTATAAAAAACAGGCAGTTCGGTTGCAAGGAGTTATTCCTACTGTCAGCAGTTGTCCTCTTATTGATGGAGTGCAATTGGGAGCTCTACTGAAACAAGACGCAATTGCGCAAGTCTTAGCTCTGTCAGTGGTTCACGAAGGGTCTTCACATTCAGTGGACCATCCGAGCATCAGCAAACTTCTGGAGGAATTTACACATCTGTTTCACAAACCAACGGGCTTACCTCCGCGGAGGGACTTTGATCATACTATTCCGTTGTTGCCGGGTGTTCAGCCATTTCGATTACGCCCTTACCGCTATACTCCGCAACAGAAAGATGAAATAGAGAAACAGGTTCAAGAAATGCTCTCCAATGGGGTCATCCAGTACAGTTCGAGTCCTTTTGCTTCCCGGCTTTGTTGGTCAAGAAGAAGGACGGAGAATGGCGCTTATGTGTGGATTATAGACGGTTGAACGCACATACTGTGAAGAACAAGTATCCCATGCCGATTTTGGAGGAACTCTTGGATGAACTTGCCGGCGCAACCATATTTTCTAAGTTGGATCACAGGTCCGGATATCACCAAATTCGGATTAAAGAAGGCGAAGAGTATAAGTCAGCTTTTCAAACTCACAGTGGTCATTTCGAATACAAAGTTATGTCATTCGGTCTAACGGGAGCTCCAGCCACATTCCAAGGTTTCATGAATTTCGTTTTAGGCCCACTGTTGCGCAAGTGTGTGGTAGTGTTTATTGATGATGTCCTCGTGTATAGCCCAACTTTGGACTCCCATATTGATCATTTACGCCAAGTGTTTAGTTTATTGAGTGAGCATCAGTTACACTTGAAGCTTTCAAAGTGTTGCTTTGCACAGAAGCAGCTAGAGTTTCTTGGACACATTATCAGTGAGGTGGGGTGGCAACCGATCCAAACAAGCTGCAGATTATTAAGAAATGGCCGACTCCGACCTGTGTCAAGGATATCCGGAGTTTCTTGGGGATGACCGGGTACTATAGGCGATTTGTGCAGGGCTTTGGGGTGATTAGCAAACCTTTAACTAATCTGCTGCGGAAAGGGCAACAATTCATTTGGACTACTGAAACTCAAAATTCCTTTACCGCCCTAAAAAACGCTCTAGTCTCCGCTCCAGTTCTTGCCTTACCTGACTTTGCTCAAACTTTTGTGATTGAATCCGATGCAAGTGATAAAGGAATAGGTGCGGTTTTACAACAGAATGGTCATCCTATTGCATTCATCAGCAAAGCTCTCGGCCCAAAAAATCAAGGTTTATCTACTTATGAAAAAGAGTTTCTTGCTATATTGTTTATGATTGAGCAATGGAGGCCATATTTACAAGATGTCGTAGATGCGGACAAGCAAGCGAGAGGAGGAAGCAAATGACACAGAGACAAATGAAAAGATGTCAAGCGCCACTCTAAGATGAGCCCGCACCAAAGGAGGAGGCGAGCCCACAAAACCAACGTTCGCTTCTTTGGGCCAGAATGGGTCAATCTGTAATTGTGGTTTATACGCATTGAGGAGAGCAAGTAAACAGAGGCATGTATATAAACAATAGGACAAGTCATACAAAGCAGGCGACGGCTAATAGGCGTGAGGGTGTTCTCGGTTGTGTTCTTGTTTTCCTGGAGGCGATAACCTGGCGGCGGAGGAATTGTATGCTACCTTGAGTGCTACCTTGAGTGTTTAATCGGAGAGATCATTGTAGACTCCTCACACTGGAGTAGAGCCTGGAGGTCTGGCTTGATGTGCGGTAGATCTGGCTTGATATTTATTGTTCACAGAAATATTTACTTGCAAGAAAAATGATTGTATTTGCCTTGAGCTTCAAACTGAAACCTGGTCACTCATGTTGACCAAACTGTTCGCCACTGTGTATTTCATTTTTCTTCATGCCAATTGAGTCAACATAGGGATGTTTGGCACAGTTCCAGCTCCACCAAAATCTATAAAGTTGGTGGATCATGGTATTCCTAACTTCAGAAATTTATAGAGCTGAAGTTGTGGGTACATAAGAGTGTTTAGGTATGTCATCTTATTTACATTTTAGACTAAAAATATAAATTTAATTCACTTTATTTAACCTACAAGCTCTAGATCTGAGGTGGAGCTGGGATCTAAAGTTCTGCCAAATAGGACTATATTTGCTTATGCAGAACAGATTCAAAGCGAAGAAGACGAGTTCCAAGTTCCAACTTTCTAGACTCAACCGAGCAGTCTGACATGAGCAAAAATCGATCGTTCAAGTGCTTTTTTCCCCAGAAGACTATATGCTACACTACTCATGTAGACTCTACAAATAAATGCTATTGTATACAGCATCTATGACCAGGATACTGATCAATGCAGAAATATGTATGACTACAGTAACTCCTTGCAGTAGTCCAGCAATTCGGCTTGCCTTCCTATCAGTTGTTACAATCCAGAATCAGATGATCCTTTTCAGTTTTCTTGAGTTATAAGCAGCATTCATGCTGACATTTCAGCCTTCAAGACATCCTATTCATGTTGACATTTCAGCCTTCCTTCAAGACATCCTATTCATGTTGACATTTCAGCCTTCAGTACATCCTTTCTTTCTGAAGTTTGCATAATGGTAGTTGACTTGTCAAGTGCAACACTACCTTCTTCAGCTTACATGTGAAGCTAATTTGTTCAGAGAACCTCAGCATAGGTTTACTTGGGGCATGCGGACTAGTAAACCACTTGGTGTGAAAGTGTCCCATGCTTCCAAAACACATCGCTACCAGTTGCATCTACCATCCACTAGATCGACATGTAATGACTTCATTTGGGCTTATAGGAAATACATTTTCAAAGAATATCACATCACGAGATTTCATCAAGGCATTTGTAGAAATGTCACTAACCTCGGATTTAACCACTAGAAATCTATAGACCGTGCTATAATGAGCATACCCTAGAAAGACAAAATCAACGATCTTTGGACCAAGCTTTTTTTCTTCGGTAACGGAACATGTACCTTTGCAAGGCATTCTTATGTCCGAAGAAAAGACAGATTAGGTTTTCTCTCCTTCCATCCTTCATAAGGTGTTTCCTCACAATTGTGAGGTGGAGCCCTATTTTGGACATAATTAGCTATGAAAACTGCCTCACCTCACCATGCGTCCGACATACCTGAACTTTATAACATGTCATTAATCAAGTAGCAAATAGTTCAGTTCTTTTTTGCGACAACTCCATTGGATTGAGACGAGAACAATGAAGTAATTTCATGAATTATTCCACTTTCTTGACAGTATTGGGAGAATTCTTTGGAGACGTATTCTCCTCCTCGGTCCGACCTTAATCATTTAATTATCCTTTCTAGTTGGTTTTCCACTTTGGCCTTAAAGATTTTAAAGAATTCTAGCGTTTCATTTTTTATTTAAGTAAGAATATGTAACTATACTTAGTTGAATCATCAATGAGAGTCAAGTAATATCTTTTGCCACCTTGTGTTAATATGTCATGCATTTCACCAAGGCTAGAATGGACAAGCTCAAGAGGTGAAGTGCTTCTACCTTTAACCGTGTGAAATGGTTTTCGAGGTTGCTTTGCTTGCATATACACTTCACATTTTAAGCCTTTCTTATGGTTATAACTTAGAATTAAATTCATTTTACTCAACCGCACAATGACTTCAAAATTCATATGACATAAACGAGAATGCCATACATCATCTATTTTATTACATGAAACATTAAAAATAGAGATATTATTAAGATCCAAGATAGGAAGGCGGAACATTCTGCCACTCTCATAACCTTTCCCAACAAAGATTCCAAATTTACTCAACATGACCTTATTAGTTCAAAAACTAATTTAAAACTCTGTCTGTAAAGCAAGGATCTACTAAGGAGGTTCCGACTCATGGCTAGCACAAACAGCACATCCTGAAAAAATAGCGTCTTGCTCAAAGTAAATTTCAGGCAAATTTGTCCAATTCCTCGTACTATTGCAGATGCGCCGTTGCCCATCAAAATGGAGCCACCTCCTTGACCCTGAAAGAAGGAGAATAGAGCACAATCAGCATTTATATGATGTGTAGCACCTGTATCAATCCACCAATCAATTGATGGATTATCCATAAAGGCTCTAGGTACATACCCATCTGCACTGGTAGAAACTAATATAGCATTCGCCTCGGCTTTATGACTGCTCTGCTGACTGGAAGGCCCCTTGCCCTTACGTTCACATCATCTGCGAGTAGTGTGCCCAGCCACTCCACAAACGTAACAAACAATTTTCTCGTTCTTCTTCTTCTTCTTCTTCTATTTTGGTTTAGTCTGGGAGGTCATCTCGGTCTTCTTCTTTTCTCTACTATTGGCAAATTTTGTCTCAACATGATGAGCCTAAACCTGAGGCATGGGAGCCTTGTTACTGGCACATGCCCGTTCTTTAACATTAATAGCAGCCAACAACTCAGACAGTGTTAGTCACTCCATTATATGTCTTCGAGCAGTCACAAAGTCATGCCACGAGGGCGGCAACTTTGCCAATATCACATTCACCTGAAAGTTCTCTGGAAGAGTGCAGTTGTATCAAGTCAGGTCCTTAATAAAGAGTTAAAGCTCATGGACCTGTTCCAATATAGATTTGTCACCTACCATCTTATAATTAAGATAGTTTTCTATGGTAAATAACTCATTCCCATTGTCTCCTTCAAAGAATTTCTGTTCAATTAGTTCGAGATGACAACAAAAAGTCTATTGGATATGATAGTCAACAATCTAGCTAAGGTTGAATGGTTCACATTCTCCCAACGCTTAAGCACCTTAGCTTCCAAAGGAATTTCTAGGGGATTAGCGATGACCCAAAAGAGTTTGAGGTCCATCAGCCAAAGCCTAGTTTTAGCCAGCCAGTGTTTAAAGCTCGCGCCATCAAAAACCTCATGCTTAACTGCATCTGATTTAGAAGCCATTTTAAAATATCATTTTCTAGATTGATGAATAAATTGCGGTATTAGCAAATTCATCAAGACATTAATCCCAAGCATAAAGAATAACCATGGATCAAAAAGCTTGTAAAAGCATATACCAATATACTGAAACATGATACTTGATAATATCATAGCAAATGTACTCATAATCAAACATATAAGCATAAGCATGTTCATGAACAGTAATAGAGGCAAACAACTACAAAAATTGCTCAAGTTGATATGATTAATTAGTTCTCGGATATCGGGCTGCCTTAAATAAAAGACCCTGTCGCCACTAAGGACAAGATCATAGACTAATTTGTGATAACCTTACCTCAATTATCAATTTTCAATACTCGACTGTTAAAAGAAACCTAATCAATTGTGAATCTTAGAGCAATATATGTGTATATGAGAATTAAACACAAGTATGTTTACTAATACTACAATAGAACGGTAAGAGCTAGATATCAAGTACTGCTGACAACATAAAGAATGAATGACAACTGGCTAAGCAAGAATGCAAAGATAACAATCACCCACTAAAGACAACAATCAAGACTATTGAAATAACAATAAGCTATTGATTTAGAATATCAACATATATGAGTACTAACCAGAGAGATGACAATTGATCTAATCAAGTGTTAAAGAATGCTGAAAATTAAAACATTGTCACAAATTGTCTCACTATAGCCCAATCATCATCGAACTATTGCCTCCCCACATACAAGGTCCTCAAGACAGTAAAATTGTCTAGCCCCTTTACAATGTAAACAACAAAAGACAGGAAGTAGATTATACTCACAAAGCACCAACAAATGTCAATGTAGCAGGCTAGGCTCGTCGATGATGATGTCCCAGAAAATAATATTGACACTGCAATTGCCACAGAAACACCAGCAATTGTTTCAGAGGTACAAAGCCGCAAACCACCAAATGAGGCAATTCAATCAATGGTCCTGAGATGTAGCTAGAACTACATAGACCAACGGAACCATCTCTAGGCCAAAGGAGATGACTCTGTCGAGTAACAGTAGCAGGTCAAGAATGACCTACTTCACACACAACAACTCCACAGCCAAGCCAATCCACTATCATAAAGCCAAACAAGCCAATCAGATAAGCAAGCTCACAAGCCCGGCCAGAGACAACCTCACACACCTTGCCTTGTGCCGAAGTCTCAAGTTGATGACTAAGGTCGACCCTCAAATCACCTAGGGTTGCACGCTGCAAAAACGTCCATAAGGTAAATGAGGAAGATCAAGGTCAAGGATGACAAGAGAGCTTCAGGGAATGCAAAATCCAAGCCGGAGCTTCACCAAAAGGTTGTGGATTAGAAATATGTAGAAACGGTGAACAATTGATGCTTTTCTTGGTGAGCCAAAGAGAATCACATACATCTGCCTTTAAAGGAGCATGGAAGGAGGAAGCCGATGGGCAACGGCCGCTAGTGGCGCCGTATCTCACCGCCACATGCGGGAGGCCGACGCCACACAATGTGGTCCCTGCCGCCATCGTCTCCCTGAGGACCCGCACGCTCCCAAGGCTAGGTCTTCGGCTAGGGCACCAAGTGAGGGTGCCTTATCTCCTACCGATGGGCCGCTTGGACTGGCTTAGCCTTGTAGGCTGAGCCCAATTGGCCTTTTCCCATTCTCCTTTTTTTTTTGAAATTCGGGAAAACCCTAAATACATCAACATTATACTGGTAGTATATAATGAGGTAGTAAAAGTCAAATCTAGCCATTGATTTATTAACGGTATTTCTACTACTATACTACCGGAGGAAGTATAAATAAATACTAACTAATATGATCGATTGGATGGGAAAAAATGAATGGTCCGCGCTGAATTTAATGCATTGTAAAAAGCTCTAATTTGGTTGGAAGAGTCTAAGAAGTGACGCATGTGCCTTCTAATGACCTCATGAGCTTAGTTGACATGTTTTATCTTTGTGACACTGTATTAAAAATTCCTGAACAATCTTCTTCAAATTTGACTAAATTGTTGAACAATCTTCATCTTACATGTATTGTTTTTTTCTTATCAAGTACGAAAAAGGGAATAAATGCTTGCTGAACCCAACTTTTCTAAGTTTCTATCTGTCTTATAGGTCCTGTTTGGCATGGTTGTAGCTTTTCTGAAAAGTAGATTTCGACTAGACTACATAGCTGAAGGGCTTCATGGCTGAAGAGGTTTGATGTTTGACATTCTGGGCTTTTCATCTGGTTTCTAGGTATAAGGGGTGCAGATCGGAAATGAGGGTGAGGGTGAGATTTAGGATTTTATATTTGGTAAGAGGGTGTAATTTTATTCTACTCTAAGGGTAAAGTCAGAATCTCAATCCATCGAAGTCGTGGGAAGTAACTCCAGATTAGCTTTCAGCTCCACCAGTATAAAAGGGCTACTGGCTTTTGGCTTTCGACTGCGAAGAAGCTAGCCATTTGTTATAGCTTCTGATTTCTAGAAAGAAAAAGTCGAAGCTAAAACCGTTTCAAACAGGAGCATAGTACTTAATCGATGAAGCTATTGCCTTGTCATTATTCATCCATTCATCCATGACAGTGCAAGGAATCCTCGCAAATAAACAGAAAGGGGTAATTCCTAAGGATGTGCAAGCAGGGAGGTATGGCCCATGTAGAACTTCTTGGATCGTACACTTGTTACAGAATCCACGGCAAAATTACAGGATCAAAGGAAATAAGAGATATGAATTTTATATGGAAATTTTTTTCGGGAAAAACCACGGGAGCATAATTGCTATATCACTATATAAAGAGATGTTTACAATGAAACTCTTACTTTTCTTCTAGAGTATGTAAACATATTTATAGTAATATATAATATACTCCGTGTAAGAGTAGATTTAAGAAGAAGTATGAAACAAATTCATATGGCTCTCAAACTCGAGTAACTTTCATTTTAGCTCGAACAACCACATCAAAGGAGTACTACTTTTTGACAAGCCGCCAGGCAGATTACCGCTGGTAAGACTTGTTAATCAGATTTGTGGCTAGCTGTCAGTAGAAGAGTGCGGGCGTGAAACAATCTTTCGGTGTTGTTTTCTTAAAGAGTTCATTGACATTTAGAGACAAAGCTTTGAATAAGAGAGATCAAAGTACTGCTGGAAAACAAAAAGGCACAAGCAAGAAGTTTCCTTTTCCTCATTTGAATCGGCTCGGAAGAAAAAGATTTACAGGACCAAATCGACACGACCTAGCAAGGGCTATATATCAACTGCCTATCAGGGGAGGAAATGTTACTGTCCATCAATCTGGTTGATGTGCGAGGCCTTGGCTCTGTCGTTCTACTCCTACCCATTCAGGGAAGGATCCAGGAAATAAAGCCATTGGGATCTTTGAGAACTAGCTTATCTTTCACCCTGGAGAGAAAGGAAACCTTAGCTATGGTACATCGGGGTCGCTTAGGGCAATTAGCCAATTAGCAAGAGGATACATGTGCTAAGTTGGATACCATTGGGATCACATGGCCCCAGTAAATGTACACTGCATTCGCCCAGGCCTGTTAACCCGTTTGACGAATTGCTTGGAGCCTTGCCCTATAGGTAAGTGAGAGAGTGAGTGAGAGAGAGAGAGAGAGATTAATGCAAACTATTCTCAGTCTCGAACTGCTGTGAGCCTGTGAGAATGAATGGTCTTCGTAAAACCAAGAACAGGGAGTTACAATTACAGTGCCACTTGTTAACAAAAGGTCTAGATGTGTGATGACTGCTAGTTCAGACACAAAAGAGTGACAACTGGCTTCTTAAAAAAAAAAAGAAAGAAAGAAAAATGGTAACTGTTCATCTCATTGTGCTTTGTGAGCATTTGGATTTGGTAAAACAAAAAAGGAACACTTCTATGGAGTCGCTTGACATCTCGAGGGGAAAATATGATAGAAAGGAATACACACCATTTTGTTTGCGCGGTACAACTTAAACGCAGTAAACTGTTGTTAATACCAGCACCTTGAAAAGTTATCTTAACTATTTTGTTTTAGAAAAAGTTCTCTTAACTAGCCTCATCAAATGAGTACTTCGAAGCTCTCATTGCCTGAACATATTAAGCATCACTTAGTTCAGATGCTTATTTCTGAGATTTTTTTTTTATTTAATATTTATTTTTAATCGTTTTTTCAGAACTAAGCGGTAGCGGCAAAAATTTTCAAATCTACCCTCCTTCGCCCTAGCGAGGCGATCGCCTCATATGGGCGTAATCGATGCTGCGTAACGGCAAATCTCTCGAACCTAATCAATAAGTAAAAACAATAAAAAATGTACAAATTAAGCCTGGTAGGAGCGATCGGTACTGTAGAATTTTTTTTTTGAATTTTTTTGTTGTAAATTGTTTGTACAATGATTGTTATATTGAACCGGGAAGAATTAGAAAAAAAACTTATTGTCATGTAATGAATCGGAAAAGGCACTCGCGGCCACGAAACCACAGAAATCGTGGCCACTTAGGTGTTTTCGTAGCCTCGTGGGACAGGCCGGACACGGTCAAAAAAATACGAAAAAAATCAAGGGCGGCCTACGCAACGCGAGCTACGACTTTCGTACAGGCAAGATGGGCGGACGTTGCCCCGGCATTTTGTTGCGAAAATCGGAAAAGGCACTCGCGGCCACGAAACCACGGAAATCGTGGCCACTTAGGGGTTTTCGTAGCCCCGCGGGACAGGCCGGACACGGTCAAAAAAATACGGGAAAATTCAAGGGCGGCCTACGCAATGTTGGCTACCACTTACGTACGGGCGAGATGACCGGACGTTGCCCCGGCATTTTGTTGCGAAAATCGGAAAAGGCACTCGCGGCCACGAAACCACGGAAATCGTGGCCACTTAGCGGTTTTCGTAGCCCCGCGGGACAGACCGGACACGGTCGAAAAATACGGGAAAATTCAAGGGCGGCCTACGCAATGTGGGCTACCACTTACGTACGGGCGAGATGGCCGGACGTTGCCCCGGCATTTTGTTGCGAAAATCGGAAAAGGCACTCGCGGCCACGAAACCATGAAAACTTTTACGAGGTCTGAAAATTTTGAAACTTTTTATGGAGGTTCCTGATAAATCAGTGATATTACCATAAAATTTCAAATGATTTTAATATATGAGGAATTTTTAAAATTCAAACAATACATATATAAGGGCACATACAATCAAAGTTCAGATGATAAAATAAGCAATAGATTAGATTATATTATATTACATGGGCATTACAACGATGACGAGGTTAATAAGGAAAGCACTGTTTGTCGCTGTGGAACAAATGATCGTTCGCCTATCTCGGTACATGACTGAAATGATGTAAGACATTTTCTGCATATTATCTGACCCGTTCTAATATTGCGACGTGTCATCGGACACCGCTCAATCCCTACTATGAAAGAACTCCATGGGGTTCCGCAGTTCTCCCAGCTGTCGCCCATTGGGTGGCCTATGCCGTACGTCTCGGGTGTATAAGACTTAAATTTTGGTTGTTGTTTATGTGGATTCGCCTCCCATATAGGCATGTCATCCGATTCGGCGTCCCCTATGTTAATACCACCGGTTCCGGATGGTCCGCGCCTTGTCGAGGATTTGTTGCGTGGTGCGGACCTCGGCCTTGCTTCCCTTGTCCCTTCTTCTTCGAGAGGAGGAACCTCTCGGCACCTCTCTTTGTGTTGGCGTTGGTGGAGACATGCGAGACGCCTGCTGCTGTTTATTCGCCTCCGCTATATGGTGCAGGAGGTGTGTGTTGGGCTTATGCTTGGACAACCGGAAGCTTGCCCTACAGTCAATGCAGTATGCCCGCCTTGGTGGTTGCATAACACCGTGAACGTGCTAAAGTCCGGCTTTTACGGGCGGTAGTGGCACCACGGAGAGGGTTGCTCCCCCCAGTTATCCCATGCAGGTTGCCTGAGATGTGGGTGGTACGTCTCCGGGTCCACCCAGTTGAAGTACCAGCATCGTTCATCCTCGGCCAAGGGGCACCGGTAGAATCTTCGGTCCGCTAGATCACCGTGGCAGGTATCAACCACTGCCTCCAGGCCATGTACGCAAACGTCGGGGCTTTCGGGTGGCCCTGGAGGAGGTTCCTCCTTTGACTTGTTGATGTTTGCAAGTGTCCTTTTGAACTCTGTAATGCGATGAACTGGTTTAGAACTAGTACTTTGTGAGTTCAACATGAGTATGTCGCATGAAACTCACCGATCGGTTGGCCCTTGCACACCGCCCTAAGCTCAGTCGATCTAGAAAAGGACATATCTGGCGGCCTCCCACCGGGTGAAGTTCTCGGGCGAAGCGGGGTAGTTGTCGTGGCAGTTGTTGAGAAATTCGTAGTCACGTCGTTCCGGCCCGTCGATCCATTGGAAGAAGCAACACCGGCCCTCGTGCTGAGAAAAGAAAGAACGATGCATGAGATGGTAGTGTTACCTGTGTTGTGTGGACGCCTTGATGGGTTTACCTTATGCGTGCGGCCACGCAGAGAGTGAGCGCGGGCGGCCGTCTCTCCATGGGTAGATTGCATCATCTTCGCCGGTAGGTTGCAGTCGCATTTGGGTCGGGGCAACTCCGGCAGAATCGCCATCGGCGCTCATCGGCATCCGGATATTCGGGCGGAGGACTTCGCTTCAAGAGAAGGCGACAATAGAATGACATTGTTCTCTCTCCTTCCCTTCATCTTGTTCTTTCTTGTTCTCTCGCTGCTTTGGGTATCACGGCGTCTGAGCGAAGATTATAAAGGGTAGATATCGCTGGGTATGGGCGATCACCCCATTCGGGCGATATTTATCTTGAGCAAGTGCCTCGACATATCAGGTATCGCCCATTTCGGCGAAATTACCTTGGGCGATGTGCTCCCTGACATATCAGGGCTATCGCCCCATTTGAGGGCGAAATTTACCTTGGGGCAGTGTGCCTCCTGACATATCAGGGCTATCGCCCCATTTCAGGGCGAAATTTACCTTCGGGCAGTGTGCCTCCTTACATTTTCACAGCAGGCTATTTTTTCATCGTTTATTAATAGCCAATTATATATTGGCGAGCTATGCGGACGTTGCTCCGGCACGAAGTTGCGAAAATCAGAAAAATAAGCTGAAGGACATGGCTAAGAAAACATAACCTACGCAAATGCAAGCACTTAGTTCAGATAGTTAGACAACATGGTGCTGAAGATAAATAAATTAGAAAAGTACAACTGTACAATAAGTCAGTCACGGCGACGCCTCCTGATCTGCTCGGTGGGGTACGTGAGTGGCGACGGCGGACGGACGACCCTCCTAGCCCGGCCCTGCTCCTGAGGGGTAGCGTAGTGTGTCGGCGGCTCGGGTGTCTGCTGGGGTGGTGGCCCGTGGTCCTCGGTGGACATGAACTGGTCCAAGTCGAAACCTGCATCCTCGTCAATGTCGTCGTAGCTCGAGTAGTCGACAGCACCGTGCGGACCTGCCGCGTCACCCCACCCTGGACACTGCGGCTGTGCGAGAGACGAAGACTGGCCCGCGTCACCCCACCGTGGCCACTGCGTCTGTGGAGGCTGTGCGAGAGACGAAGACTGGCCCGCGTCACCCCACCGTGGCCACTGCGTCTGTGGAGGAGGACACGAGGGCACGTACTGGGTGACGTCGGGCAGTGTGGGCCGACTCGCTGGGCGAGGTGTGGGCACGCCTCCACTAGGCGGGGGAGGTGCTGGCTGGCGGGGCACCACGTCTCGGCCCCCCCGGCAGGTGAGTAGGCGGCACATCCGCCCCATCGTGGCGCGCCACCGACTAATTGTTTCCGCTTGTTGAGCCGGGGTGAGCACGACGTCCGCCGAGGCCCGCCAATCTGGACTCGAACTCCCGTACATCTGCTACGCAAGGCGTGCTCGCAAGTAATGCCGACTTGATATGAGTTAATTTACATAAAAACATACGTGTAGGGTTTTGGGGTGACCCTTACAACGTTCTCCCTCTGGGACATCTGTGAAGGGTACGTCTCGACACACGATGCGGGGCTGGGACATACTCTGTGGTGTGTACCCAACCCTAAGCCGAGTCGTGGCGCGAACCGATCCATGTAATCATCGTGCGTTAGCACGATCGTCACGGCGGGTCTCGTCCACCTGTCTGGCCCGCCTCGTCCCCTTCGCATCGCCCCACGGTATCATGCGCGCAGAAGAACGGAGTGCCTAGTGCATGCCCGACCGGTCATCTGCAAAGCAAAAACGGCAATTTACATACAACATTCATTCATTGGAATGGTAAGTATTGTGCTCAGACACTTACATGCGGCGGCACGTGAGACAGTGTGAGTAGTCTACTGAGGGAAAGTCCGGAAGAGGCCGAATCGCCGAAGACCCGGTCGCGGCGAGTACTCCTCGACGACAAAGTCAAAGAGGAGGACCTTCACGGTGAGCGAGCCGATGGTCACGCCAAAGAAAGCTCGGACAGCCCGTGAGGTGCTCGGACTGACGTCGCGGCACACATCGGTGTCCACCGCGTCCTCATCGTCGCACTGTCAAACTCCGAACGAACTCGGTACGACTTCTTGGTCTGCGGTGGGCGTACACCGCCGCGGAACAAAAAGTAGTGCGTCTTATTAAAGTGTCCAAATTAGGGGTTAGATACAAGGGGGCATACATCGCCGAACCCGAGAGGCCCATAGTGGGCGGTCGATCTGAAATTTGTCGTGTATGTGGTCGAGTGAGTCTGGCGCTGGTCAACCAGCGGGCCTACCAAGGAGAAGTGCTCCCGGACCACAGTTGCGATGGTAGAACGCAGCCCGTCAACAGCGCCTCTTTGCCTACCTTGAGACGACCTCGCCACTTTGACCCGATGCGTGCGCGCGAGCATGGCGAGCCCCACCACCATCGCACCATCTATGTACAACGGGAAAGTTAGACATGTCCCGTCAGAAGAGATTTTAACGAAATGTGTTACAGGTTCGCCGGGTGTCGGCGATAAACCGGGCGAACTTCGATGAGGTGCCGGTCCATCGTGTCCCCGTGCGAGGCGGGAACATGTACCAACCGAACAGACTAGCAGTGCGCCTCCGGTGGCGTGCGAGTCCTCTCGTCGACCTCCGGTGGAGATGCTCACCGCAAGATTCGATGCAGATTGTCGGCAGCTCGGTCGCGTGTCCGTTAAGTTGCAATGAACGAGGTACTAACCGTGAACCGGAGCAACCACGCCTACGGACTCCGTGCTTCTCATCTCATCTGTAGAACGCGTCACGGGCCGGCCGCGGGTGTCGGTCCACTGGCGAAGCGCCTCCAATCGCTCACGCCAATCGAGGGGCGTCGTGCGGCACTACCGCAGACCCGTGCGAGGGAGGCCGAGGAGGTGCGACACGTCTGCGCTGCGTGGGAGCCATCTCTCCGCACGGCGGTGGAACGTGTGTCTCCGGTCTCCACCGGTCCACGAGAGCGGTCGGCGAGGGACCGGTCGTCTGAGAACCGTGTGTGACGTCGGGCCCTCCACGATCGTCTGCTCCACCATCCGTGAATCGGAAGTAAGCGGCAGCTCGTAACCTGCACGTAGTGTGTAGCGTCATTAAAATTCCATTAGCGGTAAGTAAAAGAGTGCGAAACTTCGGCTGACTTCATGTGGAACCCAGTCTTGGTCGATCCAAGAAACTCGTTCGCACCGAGACCGCATGATGTCCCCGGCCGCCCTCAGCTGCGGACAACCTAGACCGGTGGGTCAAGTCCACCTCTTGGTCTAGCGGTGAGAAGGCGTCGGCCAAGACGCCTAACTGCCGCCATCGTCGTCGCTCAGACTGCGTGGTTACAAAGCAAATTCATGGTTAGAAAGCAAATTCATGGTACACGTTGCAACTACAAAAATTAAATGAAAAGTAATGCAATGTTCCATATTCAAATATTACATTAACGGGATAACAAATAATGGTACATACAATCGAAAATACATTGACGGGATAACAAATAATCGGTACATAGAATCGAAAATACATTGACGGGGACAACAATTAATCGGTACATAGAATCGAAAATACATTGACGGGGACAACAATTAATCGGTACATAGAATCGAAAATACATTGACGGGGACAACAATTAATCGGTGCATTATCCACAATTACGACGCCTCGAGACTCGTCCATATCGTTCCTATACGCCGTGTCCTTCGACGCCCGACCTTCGCTTCAACATTCGGATGTCCGGTACCCATCGATGCCACGGAGGGGGGCCGTGAACGATCCATCGACCCGTGCCGTACACCTCGTTATGCCACGTGTTGAGAACACTTTGCTTGTAGTAGTAGTGGGAGATGTACGGACGACATGATCGGTGTGTCTCGCTGCTGCGCGCAATCACGTGAGAGCACGGCAAGTCAAAGCAGCGTGGCTTCCTGGCGAGAGCACTCGCGATCGGCAGCTCGGAGTATGCACAGATGGAAGTCCTCTCCCGGTGGGCACCTCTTCGACCCCGGTCACCGCAGTGCACGTGGTACCTCCGTTCCACGCCACTCTCCGGTGTCAAGCGATGTGTTTGTGCCTTCCGTGTCTTGTTGGCCATGTACGTAGAGACAACCGTCGAGTACGACAGGCGATTGTCCGACATACATGCAATGGAGGCCTTGTACCGCTCAACAAAATATCTTTGGGTGCCTAATAACACACCTCAACAATGCCCACCAACGGAGGCATCTCGCGCTTTCATTACCCGGTTGTAAATCTCCGCCAGTTGGTTGTCATTATTCCATAACGGGAACCGCCCTCGTCATGCAGAAGGGACCATTTCTCCAACGGCTCGTGTCGTATCCAGTCCGTGAAACTCTTTATGCTTGTCCCCGCCCTACGCCGTATGTTTGGTGCGTCGGTTGGGAGCGCACACAAGGCTGTGGGGTCATCTCCTTGCTCGTGGTACACCATAGGGTTCCTTGACGAACTAGCGCCATCCCTTGGATTCAGTGATTGCTTCTTGGTTAGTTCATCCAACGTCCTCCACAGCGAGTCGAACTTCCTCCGCCGGTTCTGTTTGCCTGACCGCTTGAACATGTTCATAAGCTCCTTGTTCTGAACAGACGGAAAAATTGGCACCCATGTGCCTCATGCACCACCGCTCTTGATCCCCGGCCACTTTGTTTGCTCCCACGACTTCGACCCTTGTTGCATATCCACGATCGCCTCAAGAACCACGCATGTCGGTCATGGATGACACATACATCGGGCGGTCATGGACAATCGCCATCTTGACTCTTTCAAGAAACCGATACCACTCTCCGTGTTTTCCCCCTCCACGAAGGCCAATGCGATCGGTAGAACACGGTTGTTGGCGCCCACCGCGATTGCGGTCGAGAATCGGCCCTTGTATTTCCTGTGAGGAATGTGCCGTCCATGCAAATGACCAAGGCGGCGGTGTCGGAAGGCATTTATGCATCTTGAGGGCGAAGAAGGCCATTGCAAGACCCACTTACCGCGCCGACGCACCACCCGCGGAAACTCCGCAAGGTCGATGACCGTCTCGGGATTCCTACTTGCTATTGCCCGAGCAAGTGTGGAATATTCTCGTAGAAGCCTCGTATGTCCCGAACCGTATTTGCAAAGTCGTTCTTTTCGCTCTCCATGCCTTTCCGTAGCTAATCTTGTCTTGAAACCTCTCCTCCACGGCTCGATAATGGATCGAGGTGCGGTGCGGATTGTCCACGATCGACCATAAAACACATTTGCCACCCAAGTGGGCGACATATTGCGGTGCTCTGCTCCGCTTCCTCCACCGTAGCGATTATGCTCAATCACTATAGAACATTTCCAGAGTCCTCCACTTCCCTTGTATGCATGCACCGCCATGGGCACGAATCAACTACGCACTTCACGTCGTAATCTTTTTCTTTGGACTTCACTACTCGAATTGCCGCCAAGAGACATTGACCATACTTCACCGCATCCATCACGGCCTCCTTGTCTTTATATATGGCCCCCTGCGCGACCTCGTTCTCATGATACTCCCATGCATCTCTGTTCCCTTCATTCATTGTTAGGTCTTCGAAATTATAATTAGTCCACGCACCGGGGACAGGCACCTCATGAGTATTGTCCTCCTCGTCCGAGCGTTCGCCATCAGGGACTTCCTCATCCGCACGGTCCTCCTCCTCCATCAACTCAACTATGTGCTCCACCTCCTCCCCCTCGTCGGCCACCCCCCGCGCCTCCACGGCTGGCTCCTCGCCCCCTCGATCCCGTCGCCACCGCCAACCTCGCCACCACCTTCATCATCGCGTTGTTGCATATCTCAGATTCCTCCTCCGTAATATCTACCCGACATCACGCACCTCCGACACCGATGGAGGTACACGTACCAATCTACCAAAGAACATGAGCGGCCAACCCGCTCTACAACAGACTCCAACATAGCTCCTCCATGCCGAGGTCGCGTTAATAGGAATCACTCTCCATAAAAAGTCTGCACACGACTTACTCTTTCGCTCTAACCCGCAGAACACTCTGGGCATCCAAACCGAACATCCAAAATATCCACTCCATCAAACCCTCAGATGTCCTATCTCTCGGCCTAGATATGCCCTCAGAGATGCTGAAAATGCCGACAAATCGACTCCATTAAATTTTGTGCTATCTCCCCATCTCCATAGAATATCTGAAAATACAATTTCTCCGACATACTGCCTACAACGTCGAACCGAAAAAATTTTGTCGTCAAATTTTACACTATATTGTCGTCAAATTTTACTCTACTGATTTTTAACGGTGCCTACCATGTTTTTAAATATACTAATTTTTAACGTAGCACGGTTATTGCCTATAAATAAGTAATTCGACTACCTATATTACATACATCAAATATTACATATCTAAATTATTAAATTCATAAATACTAAATATTAAATCTCTAAAATATTACATACATAAATACTAAATATTAAATCAGTAAACATTGCCTAATATTTCTACTATCCAATCCTAACTAAATTAAATTTCCAAATACTATATTAATTGATTCTCAACATTTCTAAATACTACAATCCTAATATTTCTAAATACTATATTAAATCTCTAAACATTGCCTAATATTTCTACTACCAATCCTAACTAAATTAAATTTCTAAATACTATATTGATTCTCAACATTTCTAAATACTACATTAAATCTCTAAACATTGCCTAATATTTGAACTACCCCATCCTACTACATTAAATTTCTAAAATACTACATTTCTATATTTCTAAATTTTAAAAATACTAAAATTTCAAAAAATTACATATAAATTTACTGGGACTTACCTTCAAAAACGATGAATATTTTCCCTCTTTTTCTTCCTCCTCTTTTTTTCCTCTCCTTCCTCTCCTCTTCTTCTCCTCGCTCTCGCTCTCGCTCTCTCGGCAAGAAGCAAATGGGCCTGATGTCTGGGGTATAAAAATACCGCCGATGCTTTGGGGCCTAAGCGATCGCCCACCATGGTGATCACTGGCGGCGGACGACAGCAGATCCATGTGCGCATTTAATAAACAATGCCGTTTCCGAGCCGTTAGGGTGGCCTCCGTCGCCGGAATGCAGGGCGATCGCCCGTCTTTAGCGACGGGCGAATAGATCTGCAATTTTTTTGGCGCGCCCGCTTAGTTTTGAAAAAACGATTAAAAATAAATATTAAATAAAAAAATTCTATTTCTGAACCCCCAAAAAAATGTCACAGCTGGGCTCCTTCAAGGCCCAGCAGTCAGGAGGCATCGAGTTGTAGCTGAGCCCTAACGTCAAATTTTCTTTCGAAGTAGGGCCCTTAACTTCCAAACCTGCTCCCCTAAAAAAACAACAACAAAAACAAAACTTCCCAGCCTGCTACTGTGAGATATTATCATGTGCTAATCAAAGATCGTCCATTCAGATGAATGGAAGTACAAACTACAATTAATTTACTCCATATATAATTGATGCTTTGACTTCAGCTACGAACTTACGATTGATTTTGCCCGGCCGTGTGTTGAACGCAGCCGTGTGTTGAACGCAGCGTTGGACTTGGAACTGTTCGGGTCTAAATTAGGATTACTCTTCAGTTTGCTCGCTTAACCTCGTAGATTTCCTTTTAAAGAAAATACCTTTACCTGTTCTCTGTTACATGGAATTAATACTTTTTTGGTCGAAATATACTACTAATACTTGTTCATAACAGCCATACATTCATGAGCAAGCTAGTTGCACGCATGATTATCTCTAGCTTAGCAATCAATATGCTTTGCTTCAGAGTGATGGCGTAGTTAACAAGGCATAGACGTTGCTTCCAAGCCTCTCAAAATACTGATCTCAAGCTATCAAGCATCTAGCATGAAATTCGCAGAAGCAACCCCATACATAGGGCCGGCCGGCACATATTCCCTAGCTAGCTAGCTAACTTGCAGCTTAGTTGGAGTCTGTCTCCATTGATCGATTTTTACCAAGTAAATCTATTTCCATCTCTCTCTCTCTCTCTCTCTCTCTCTCTGAAAAGAAATACTATGCGTTAAAAGAAGATAGTCGTAAATCTGTTGAGAAATTAATTTATAGATCGATTAACGATCTCGAGGGTAGGTATATGAAGCAACAGAAAGGAGACAAAAAGAGCGAAACTCCTATTCCGCTAAAAACGAAGCCTTATGTGCCGTCCTTGAAGAGCCCGCCTTTTAGGCGAACGCACCTAAAGCGATGTTAATTTACTTCTGCTCTTCTTCTCTGAAGGCTCACGGTTTACGGTACTCTGTTCACCTACTGCTACTAATTGCATTACTATTTCGTGTACTGATACTCTCTAACCTCTACACTGGGACACGAGAGCATTCTGTACCGTGAGCACCTAATCCTTATCGCCGTTGTCGTCACTTGTCTTCCACCGTCTTTGTCCAAAAAATAGGCTATAGGAAGAATCTGAAAAAACGAATGGTTTTGAGGATGCTGATGAGCTGGGATGTCATGACAGTGATCTTATTAGATTGCAAACAGACAACCAAAAATGAAATGGATAGATGATAATACTTGTACGCGCACGACTTTTTCTCTAAGTTGCAAGTACATAAAGATCATTATCTACAGGGAGGGGTGTAGAGATAAGATGCTAGCTAGATTGCTGGATGCTTCACACTGGCTCTAAAGTAATATAAAAAACAAGTAATTGCAAAAAAAGAAAACTCAACTTTGATAATACGACAAGCTAATCCTCTTATGATTTCTGGCTAAAGACAGATTGCTTTGTTAGTGCCACCCAAGGAACATTGCAGCAGGGACAATATTGGCTGAACATGATGAAGTGTGAGACAGAGTGAGATCTATATATCTATATATATGTTACTATTGTTGGAGAGATCGCCCTCAGCTCGACATATGACGCTTTGGCATGATAGAAACTTTTTTTTGAGAAAATTTCCCTCTCTCTTAAAATTAAGATACATTTTTTTTTAATTTTTTTTCTCTCCATGTTAAAATTACTGAGGGGTCGCTCGTATCGTAACGCACGGGTTTCTAATCTAGTTCTAGAAAGGGTTAGCTAGCTGCCTGCAAAGGCCAATTGACCTACCACCTTCTTCCTGAAAGGTACTCCCAGCTTAGCACGAATTGCACGGCCGTTGAACGTTTCTTCTTCTGCTAGCTCCCCAACGACGACGACGACGACAACAAATGAAACGAGTCTCTGTCATGACCGTGCCGTGTCAGCGCAGCTGCTGCTTCCTGTCCATCCGAGCCCCAAAGCTCCAAATCCACCGGCCTAGCTGTCTTCTTCCAAGGCAGACCTTCTAAAGATCACCCTGACTCTAAACAAATTTCAATGTATGCACCGGGTCAGTGCTGATCTCTGACCGCTGACCCCATGTGGATCAGGTAAACTAGATCAAAGAAGCAAAACTTAGTTACTATCTCTGTTGTCTTTCACACACTCGACGTCAATGTAAACTAACACCTTATGCATATGAGTGGATTGAAGTTCCAAAAGGTGGATTGCACCCATTCTACTCGTAATCTATTTGGCAATTGATCCTACTCGGGTAACTCGTATGATTGAGTAATTGGCATCAGTTTTACCTTGTAGCATCGTTACTGAAACTGTAATTTCTCGTTAGAAAAGAAATTGTTATTTATGACATATGTCATCATGGGAAAAAAGAAACTGCGACTTATGCCAAACCGGTCCAAATTCAGGAACGAATCTTATTCGTCTAATCGTATTATAAGTGGATGTCCTAATCAAATATTTATTTTTAACAATGATTACACAATTCTAGAGGGATCGGATTGGAAAACGGTTTCTCTGCTTATTCCTAGGTCTTAAGCCGAAAGGAAGAACGAAACAGAGAAGCAAACACGACATACCATACCAACACCACGCAGGACGCCACGCGTTGCAAGATCTCCCCAAAAATCTTTTTTTCCCCTAGAAGAAGAGGAGTTGTTCCTCCCCAAATCGCTCGCTCGCTTTGTTGCGATTTGATTTCACCCAAGCTTCGCCGGAGATTCCTCCTATCCAAACCCTGATTCGATGGCGGCCAACGCCGGCAACAAGATCCGCAACGCTAAGCTGGTGAGGAACCCACATCCCGAGTCGTCGAGCTCGTTTCTTGATTTCGTCACAGATGGCGCGCCACGTTGAGTTGCGCGGTCTGGATTCTTGGTCCACGGTTTTCGGCTAATCTTGTTGCAAATCGCTGTGTGTTCGTTCCCATCAGATGAGACGATGCCAATATGTTCGTTTATTTAGGACTATTGTGTCGTCTGTAACTCTGTTTTGTCTGATACGATGAATTAGTTTAAATGTGATCATGAAAAAAAAATGCATTTTTTGGGTACTGTGAAGACTTACTTTCTTGTATGACAGATTCTGAGCGCTGCCTTATGCTGATGTGTGTTTACTTGCTGTGTTGGATCACCAGGTTCTTCTCGGAGATGTGGGCACCGGCAAGTCAAGCCTGGTTCTCCGGTTTGTAAAGGGCCAGTTTATTGAATTCCAGGTGAGTTTTTCCTTAGGTGTAAGTTTTGATCTAAATTGAGCAGGCTTGCGTGCTGGGGATGCTTAATTTGTTGGTTCGTTTTGCTGCAGGAATCGACCATCGGTGCGGCTTTCTTCTCACAGACCTTGGCAGTTAATGACGAAACGGTGAAGTTTGAAATCTGGGACACGGCAGGACAGGAGAGGTATCACAGCTTGGCTCCGATGTATTATCGGGGCGCTGCTGCTGCTATAGTTGTCTACGACATCACGAATGCTGTTAGTAGAACCCAATGACTTCCTTGACCTATTTTTTCAGTAGAGTTATGATTTACATTTTACTGCATCATGCTTGCCTTTGACTAAAGATAATAGCCACGATTACTAGAAATTACTTGCACTTTGTAGTTCTTGATGAGAATCTCCCTAACTCCTCTAACCAAAGCGTCAAACGAGGTCTTCAGGGCTATCTGGCTCCAACTTCAAGTCTTTAACATTTGGTCTCTCCCATAGTTTAATCGTTGGTGCAAGTGCAAAAGGTTTGAACTTCCGGTGTAGTAGTATTTTGGGTGTAAATGTTTTGTTAGTGTAGTTTTCATACAATCATATATTCCCAGAGTGATATAATTGTTAGGAAAACAAGGATGTTTTGAAAAAAAATACACACTAAAAGAGACTCCTTTTACTTCAAAAATGGCACACTTCATGTAGCATGCACAGTATTTTTGTAATTCTGAGAACTTCCAATGGGTTCTGCCTGCATCAACCCTCAGGTCCAAACATTGCTATATAGCATTACTGATCTCAGTTTATTAGCTAGTTGAAACATTTTGATCCTATCATTATCTGTTGCACCCACTCATACTCTGCGCTGTTTGACAGCTCTTTGCCTACTTGTCCTAACAATCGTATGTGCTTCTCTGTCTTAATGGTCAACCTGTAACTTAAATTCATTGATACTACTAAAAATTGTCAGCATAATAATGGTTCTGCTGAGAAGGCATATCACTGTCAATATTCTGGAAGGATGGTTCAGTTTCTGCACACATCTTTGTGTGTGGGCTGACTGCTGAGCTTTGTGTCTAAGTTGGTTTTTCTAGTAATGTATGGATATGTTTCTCTATGTGGGCATAGGCATTATATTGCTAATACGATTCAACACTCAAGCTCTGAAGGGATGTGCCATTGCAACTGAGTGTTCACTTCATCCTTCTAGTAATTAGTGCCCCGGCTGTGATAGGGTTTTGTAAGACGCCGTGGGCCTTTTGACGTATGTTGCTCTAATCTGGCTGCAAATGAGTCATCAGAAGTAAAGCAGTATCTTCAACGATGTACTACCAAAGTCGGACCAACAAACTGTCTGCACATTTTATTCCTTGCCTGCATCTTGTGAGCAAGCCAAATGCCAGGAATATATTGTGTTTGGTTATGAAGCCATCTGGTCTTCCATGAGTTGTTACCTCGTAACAGCAAAAGATCATTTAGTTTTGATTTTCATGATCTTATATATTGCTAAGGATCTCTCATACCTAGTTTCATATACAACTTTTACCCACTCATAATCTGCATCACGGTAAATCTTGGCTTGATTTGCACCACATGCAAATTTAAATCCACCCTGATTTGCACAACATGGAAATTCAAATCCATCCTGGTTTGCACCACAAACGAATTTAAATCCATTGTCAATTTCACCCTTTTTATATTAAGAATCTACATATTATGAAAAAAAGGTAGGAGTGGTGATACTCATTATTATTTTCTACCTTACAGACCTCTTTTACACGTGCAAAAAAATGGGTTCAAGAACTTCAAGCACAAGGTAATCCAGTTACTACTTCATAACCAAAAGAAATTGTGTTGATACTTTACACCTGACGGACTATTTTTACAATTGTTGTATAAGAAGTCGATCTAGTGATTATGGTGGTGTTATTAGACAGGATATATCTGATCACTTTATGTAAATGGGCTGGCTGATACACAAGTTATTGATTCATGATTGTTTCTGTACAGGAAACCCAAATACAATTATGGCTCTTGCTGGGAACAAGGCTGATATGTTAGAGGCGAGGCAGGTGCCAATGGAAGTATGTAATTCTGCTTCTTAATGCATTACTTATTGTTCGGAACTGCAGTGTCGCTGAGATGAGATTTGCCATCAGCATCTTATAATGATATGCTTACTTCCTCCCAATTGCTTTCAGCAATCAACATATTAGGGCCTTTGCAATTTTATATAGTGCTTTTCTCCAGTTGCATTAGATATGTGGATGATAAAATACAGTTTTATATGTTAAAAAATAGCAAAAATTGTGTTTGGCTAATCCTCTACTCTAGCTTCATGGAGAAACCAGATCCAGATGAGCAGCTGGAGCTCTCAACAAATTTATGCTTCTCTTGTAAATTGATAACATAAGAAAAGTAACAATCCTTCTACCAGTTTGGCTTTGTGTAAGCAGAGAATATGAAAAGCTAAGATGCCTGGGCATGGGAGAAACAATGTTTTGCATCCTGTGTCAGCTTGTTTGTTTGCTAGTGTTCTATTAAATCAGAGATACTGTTGTGTGTGCGCGCGCGCGTGACATGATGCTATTACTGAAAAATTTTCAATAATATAGCCTCCTCTACTCCTCTTATCGAATCCTTATCAAAAGATCAATACTGTGTGGTGCAGGAAGCGAAGACTTATGCTCAAGAGAATGGACTCTTCTTCATGGAAACATCTGCTAAAACAGCGATCAATGTGAACGATGTATTTTACGAGATTGGTGTGTACAGATTATAAATCATTTTAAAGTTGGATTTCTGATATACTAGCTGTTTGCTATACAAAGAAATGTCTATCGCCTGCTCCTGGTAATTTCTAAGCATTTGTACGTTCAATTTCAGCTAAGAGATTGCTTCAGGGACAGCAGGCTCAAAATCCACAGGAAGGAATGGTCCTCACCCAGAGACCAGCTGAGAGGATGGTAAGCAGTTCTTCATGCTGCTCGTGAAGCGTAGTGTGGTTGGACTACATATGCCATGGTCTAAAATCCAAGAGATGTACGCACCAGATATGCAGTCGAGCTTGTAAAGTGGCTGCTGCCATCCCAGCTGCTATACTTGAGCCTTTGTTACTTCTTGTTTCTTACCTTGTCATGTTCGTTCTGTAAATGTGAATACCAGAGTGTTGCTGCAGTGATTCGGAAGAGTTGCTACAGTGCATGTTCATGCCCATGCCGATTGCATGTCGGTTTCTTTGGTTAGAGAAGCACTAGCTTGGCCAAACCGACCGTACTCATCACTTGTCATAGAAAATAATTTGGGTTCATTTAATGTATTTTAACGCTTTAAAGTTGAAACATAGCATCTCCAGCACAAAAATGTTTCCTCCGACATATCATGAACAGTATGGCAACGAGGGTATGCAATGCACCAGCAAAACATTTCCTGGTATAGCTCCCAAGCATATGTAGCTCACCAAAGAAACCAGCATCTACATACTGAGACAAGTAACCGAAACACACACACACACACACAGAGTAAAGAAAACTTTGCTGATGTACTACAACCGAAAGAGAAGGAATACAAGGGGCAAAGCACAACCAATGTATAGAAGCGTATCACTTTTCCTGTGACAATTTTTCGACAGGGGCATGGAAACATATTATTCCAAACGAAACCCAGTATGTGCCATTTTTTGTAACACTATCTATAATGTTTTTCACTGGATGTAATCTTCGTTGTAGCTGTCGCTGATCACCGATACAAATCGCTCCAGCCAGGGCAGCTGGTGGAGGTCCTTCATGGTGTCAACGATATACGAGTCGGAGCAGCGGGGTGGCGATTGGCATGGATGGTCCCCCAGGCTGAAACCACCTGTGAGGAACCTCTGAATCAGCACCAGCTGCGCTCTCTCCTGCTCCGAGTACCCCTCAATGGCGTTGGGCATGCAGTCGAATGTGTCCCATGCCCATACCTCAGATGCTTGGCTGGAATGTGCCACTGAGGAAGGCTCAATGCTGTCATCATCCCAGAACACACATTGGCATGTCTGCACACCATTGTTGTAGTCAGCACCACAGGAGTAGCAGAACTCATGCCCACACCTGCAGAAAGATATGAAACGACCTTTAGCACAGCGCTAGCAGTGGGAAAATGCATTGATGAATCAAATTATGCTTAGAATATGCATTTTCAGGCAATGGCTATAGATGTGCAGTGACGCTGACAACATAGAACATACTTCACTACTTTAGGCAGCTTGGGAGTTGAATCTACCGCGTGTGCATTTCAAACGATGAGCATGCCCATGCAAATGAAACCATAATGTAGAGAAACATTATTGTAGTTCTAGATTTACAATAATGCATCTTAGCCCCTCCATGATTAGGACTTCGTCCAGGGGGGCAAAACTCAAAACACTATTCCAAAGCAAACTAAGAAGGTTCACCAAAACACAATCGCCATTTGTTCATAAGCTATGAATCACTGGCATTTGGGATGACCACTTTTAGGATTGGCCTACTGAGTTAAGACTACCAACAGTACAGCTCACTTCTACATATAATGATTGTCCAATTACTTTAGAAATTCCATGCATCTGAGGATGGTTGAAGATTATCGTTGTCAAAATACATGTCAAATATGGAATAGAAATATGCAAAGCATACCAGCAAGTCATATGAAAGCAGTAGAAATATGCAAAGCATACCAGCAAGTCATATGAAAGCAGCCTTGTGTGAGTTCAATCATTCTTTGACATCTCCGACATCGCCTCCACATATTGTTTTGTGCAAGCCGATGCAAAGATAAGTCTCCAGCATCTCTATCTTCGACAGGTAAGCTCTGGTACTCATCACAGTCCATCATTATGTGCCATGGCACTCCACAGTTGATACAGATATCTCTATGGCATTCTGGGCACTCAACACAATTGAGATCTGATTGACTGGATGAACTTGCCCTAGAAAAGTGTTGACTAAGGTCTAATAAAACTGAACAATTTGGAAAGGGACAATAACATCTTTCCATGTCTGAGGTGCCAGCTTCTGCAAAAGCTCTCTCTAGGGAAACATAGCAGCTAACTGGAAGGAATGACTTACACTCACTAGCTGAAATATGATATTTACACCTTAACTGTGGGCATCTTATAGGTAGCTTTGATGCTTGCAGCTTTTCTTCAACATATGCAATCAAGCAACTATAGCAATATGTGTGGGAACAACCCACTTTAATCATCTCAGAACCTTGTTTTTCCTCACAGCAAAACGGGCAGGTGCTAACCTCATAGGGAGATTGATACATGATGCCTATCGCTTCTTTGGCCAACTGCAAGGGCCTCTCAAGTTCAAAGCTAGGAAGCAATATTAAATCAAAGTCTTCCAACTTCTCAGCCAGTTCAAGAATCCTGTGTCCTAAAGCTACCAAAAGCTGGTCTTCAAGAATTTCAGCTTCTGCAATCTGTCAGTGAAAGAACAAGAAAAGAAAGAACTGTTGAGTTTGAGTACTTGAGTTATCCAAAGATGCATAGGTTTCAATTTGATACACTACAGCAAGACAGTAATTAATTGAACTGAAATGGCATAACAAAGCGGAGGGGGTTAAGCCCTCCTGAAAATCTTCATTACCAAAACAAAAATGCTTACAGAGGCATTTACAAGGGAGATAGGTGGCCTGCTCAGCAGGTTCCTCCCCGGATTAAAAAGCCAGAATAGAGGGGGTAAGCTGTGAATGACAAAAACGGCACAAATCAACGGGAACATATGCAGCTGCTGGCCTGCTGCGTTAGCAGCACACAGTGTGCAAGTGTGTGTTACTGCACATTAACTGCCTTTTCAGCATTTTGTTCCTCGCATTTTAATCCAAATGATATTTTTCATATGCAAGACTTGATATAACAACATTGAGTCAGTAGTAGGTGTATAGTATATAATCGTTCGGTTTGGGTTCTTCAGTTAGGGAATTATCTATGGTGACTGATTGAATCAATTAACTAATTTGGAACCAGCCAAGAGGACAAGAAGTCAAATTCAGCTATCATGGGAATTATTCGTTTATGGTCAACTGGCCAAGCTGGCGAATTTCCCAAACATGAAGCACATGATTCTGTTAACACACATCAAAAAGGCAGATGCAATATTTCAGTTTCATAAAACTGAAGAGTCAATTATGTTGATTTTTAATTGTGTCAAACAAAAGGACTGAATGAAAAATCATATCGGTATAAATGGCAAAAAGAACAACAGAAGTTCAGTGAGCTGACTGAACTCTTACCTGAAAGTACAGCTTCTCTGAATTAGTGAAAGCAAAGATCTTCCGTATCCCATTCTGCAACGCCACCAACAGGCCATCCATCAGTGCCAAGTGCTCAGCCACCAGCTCCTCCACAAAGAAATCCAGCTTCTTCTGTACCCTAAGAACAGGCACCCCAGGTGACCTCTCCATCACCACCCCGATCCCAGACAATTTATTCCCCTCTTCCTCTGTGCTCGACACACCCTTGAAGAACAACCGCACCGAAGTATCATCAAGCTCCCCCTTTGCGACACCGGCTGTGAAGGACTCCTCAGTGTCCTCCCACTCCTCCTCATCTCCACAGCAGCTCCTGAAGTCATCCTCGCCTCTCGAATTGCCAGCAAACTCGCCTTCCACATCGAATAAGCTCTCCTCCATCCTCAAATCCAATCCAATCAAAATAACCTTCTCTCTCAACTCAATTAGAAGGTTCTTTCATCCCCAATTTTAGCAATCCTCATTTAATTGGCTCACCGAGAAGCTAAGCACAAATACTATGGTACCAATGGTCTGCTGCTCTCACAACCCCACAGATTGAGGGCACAAAAATAGCACAAGATTTTAGCTCAGAAATTCGTGGGAAATGGCCAGGAAGCACCAGACGGAGCTCCACATGGCGAATTACAGAGCTGCGATGGCGAAATTGGCTGGAACGGCGACCAAATTCATCCAAATGTTCGAGCTTTCTCCGCTTCTCCAATTCCTCATATGTGACACTCCATGATTTGGCCCCCCAAAATTGTATACGCACGGGGCAAAAAATTCACCACCACGAGTTCCAATAGCCTATTCTGCAAGAGAAAATTTACCACGAATCATGACCAGAATTAGCAGCTGCAACCAAGCACAAGCTTTCTCCAACCGCACACTGAATGGATTGCTCCTATAATTGGGAAGATTTCAGCTCAAAACATGAAAGCCCCCAAAAAGGAAAGAAGATGTCATGCCTCGCGGGCGCATCTAATCGTCAATTCTGCGAAAAACTCATCCAGATAGATCTAAAAAAATCGAGCATTTGACCAAGACTGAAAATTCCAGCTCCAAATTCAGATTAGGGGAGGAAAACGCAAACAGCAAGGAAGGAAACTCTCTAGCACCTTTTGTCCATGTAAAAAAAACTGCGAAATTTGCAGAGAAAAAATGATAAAAAACACGCACCCCATCACGGTGTCCCAAACGTAGAAATCGATGGCCCAAGAACGAATAAACACCGGATTTAGCTCAGAAAAACAGGGAGAAAGAAGCGCGAGGAAAGCACCTGGGCTGGGAGTCACATCGAAGTTAGGCCTCGGGGAAGAGAACCCAGAGGAATTGTGCGCAGATGGAGACAAGGATTGATGAGGCCTTTTGCGATGGAGAGGTACCTTTCTTGCGGCAGTGGAGTAAGAATTTATTCGGGAGGGAGAAAGAGAGGGGGGGAGAGAAGAGGAGGAGTGGCGTTAAAGCAAGAGCCCTAATTATTCCTTCTCTTCAAGTTGCAGGCGTGGAAATAATTGCATTTCTTTCTTACCTTTTTCTTTCTCTTTTCGGAATCTTCACTTTTTTAGCCATCAATATCTCTCTCATTTCAAGACAATAATTAAGAAGGATGTGTAAATTATTTACTTTCATATCTTTTACCGTAACCTTAGTTCTCATGTAAAATTAAAATATATCCTATATTTATCAACAGAAGGAGTATCTCCTATCTTTTAAGATAATTAAGTAAGATTATCCAAATTATTTTCATTTATATCTTTCTTAATTTTACTTTAATCTTAATCTTTATACAAAATCAGAATATATCTTGTATTTTTTTGACAGAGGCTATTGCGAAGGCGCAGGAAAGTGATGACTTCCAAATGAGCTGGGCGATTGATCGGGTTAGGACAGTCCCAACCCTCCACCTCAGCTAGTGTCCATAGAATTAATTACACTGCCAACTAAGCAAAAATCGATGTGGCATAGGAATTAAGGAAGGAGAGAAGGAAAACGAAGAAACCGTGTCTCATGCAAGAAACCGGGGTCGTGCGGTGCCAAGACGCAAGAAACTAGCAAAATATGCATTGGACATTTCTGCTACCGACCAAGACGTGTTTGTGGTGCATCGTTGGTTTATTGCTCTCTCTCTCTCTAGACACTACTCATGGAAACCATGGGTTGGAAAACTATCGTTGATTTCTTGCTTTCTCTCTCTCTGAATAACTCTTTATGGAAATCATGGGATGAGACTGCCCTTAGGGAGTGAAAACGAGGAGGGGGAGAGCAAGAAGCTACTGGCAGTGGGGGCCCACCCACCGGCACGGAATGCCAGCAAGCGCGCGTTTTCCCTTGTGACTTGTTGAAACTGAAACCAAATTACTAAATGCACGGCAGGTGGTAGGGGGTGGGCCCGGCCAGTCTGCGACACCGCGGGCAGCCGCCATCAACATCACCGCCGGCGACTTGTCATCCCCTCCTGCACTGCATCTCAGCTAACGCAGAGAAATACCAGTGCCATTTGGGTAGTGGTACCATTAGATTAGAATCTGACCGGCCTAATTGTTCTTTTAGGCTATCTAAGATCATGACAACCAATCTCAGGAGGACTTGGCTTGACTATTATGCAGACCCCGAGCGGTTGAAATGTTGCAGATTTTAGTTTACCTAGGTAGGATCCCTCGCTACACCGTCTGACAAATTTTGGTTTGAAGTTGGATGTACTTTTCTAGAATCATAGGGTGTTTTTGTAGAAGAGTGTGGTCGCGTCTTGAATCATAGGATCCCTCGCTACAATTTCGCAGTTTTCCTAGAATCATAGGGTGTTTTTTGTAGAAGACCGGTTGCCTTGACACTGGCGTAGAGCTGCTGCCTCCCATGGGCTCGGCCCGGCTTGGCAATGGCTAAAAACCTAGCTGGAGAGACCGACCGACTGTGCCAGCAGATCGATATCTATTTTCAGTCTTATTTTCTCACTCACTCTTTTGTAAATCACTAGTGCGCTTAAGTTGTACCGTACAAAATAGGCATCATATCATGTGCACACAGGGTTTCCCGTGTACATACCGTGCATATTAACTAATAAAAGTTATGAAAAATTTTGAAAAAATTATAGATGTACTTCATAGATTACTCTACTTACGTATAAAATTGTATGTTCAAATTCATTATATATCAAGAGTTAAAAAAAAAGAGAAAATTATGACTAACTCTCGATATATAATGAATTTGGTCTTGAAACTTCAACATAGGTAGAGTAATCTATGAAGTACATCTACAATTTTTTCATAATTTTTCATGACTTTTTTAATTGATATCTTGTGATGTGTCTGCGAGATGAAGTTCTCTGTGCATAGGATATGTTGCCTACAAAATATTAAAACTCATTTGGAATTTTTCTCCATCTCTTAACCTGTTTAGGCTGTGGGCCTCCAGAACCAGGTCGGCTATCAATTTTATGCGCTGGGCATGGGCCTGGGCCTGGGCCAGATATGTTCGTTTCGATTCTTCCCGTCCCTTCCCACTGATATGAGTGTGGGACAGATGGTTAATCGGCTCCTTTTTTTTCCCTACTATACGTACTGTTGCCTAATCGAAGTAGCTAGTAGTATATTTTTAGCTAGTAGTTAGTATGACGTTGATATTATGATTTGATGGAGGCCATATATGTATATTTTATTTAATGAAGGTCCAAGCAAAGCAAGCAAGCTATAACGCGTTGGAGCGATGACACGTAGTGGCGGAGTTGGAAATCTGGATAAAAGCTGCACCTAACTAAAGAGCTTTGTCTACAATGATGTGACTTTTATAGTGACTGGCAAAAGGCAGATTACACTAGGGTTTCAGTGCTTATCCGGCCCGAACGGTCGCTCGTCATGTCGTCGTAGAGGTGGAGTACGTTCGTTCGTACGTCTAATTCAATTCAATTCGCCCATGCATGTGAATATATATGTGATGTATCTAATCTATCCATCTGCCTGCTGCCTGACTAGCTAGTTCGCCCATCTTTCGACATGTGAACTCGCCAGCTTGGCTCCTGAGGTCTTCTCGGTCAACAAAAAAAGACAGCAAACAAATGATGATACGGCCACCGAACCATTTGACTAACCCGGCTTGAAGAACTGCCCGATCCGAACGTATACAGTTTTAGTTTGGTTATGCTGGGTTTTGGTAGTACTCTAGGGTACGTAGTGCTTCTACCGTAGCACTAGAACTGTGGCATGATGGTTTAAGTGGCCATCTGTTATTAGTTAAATACGTGTGTGTGGCTGTGTGCTATGCATATGCTTCCATCGGTCGGTCGTTCAACGACGCTGCAGTCAGCAGCAACGCACACTCACGTGTCCATGCATGCGTGTCTGTCTCCGGAGCACACGTACACACAGAGACGAAGCCAAGTCTCGAGCCACCAAAATTTAGACCCGAGGATTAGATCTAGACTGGCTCTGTCCTTACGCGTGCACACACACACGTTGACCCTCAAGTCAAGATCGTTCGTCAACAGTAGATTTGCCAACCGGGCGGGCCGAGCTTGATGCTGCAGATCGATGTACATATATTCTCCACCGGCTAGCTGGGCGTAGGCAGAGCTTGGAACATGGGAATTTTTCAGCGCACAATTTTATTCTCAAAGGAAGGGATCGATCTATCCCTTATCTAATCCTAAGGGATCTATTCGTACACGTCCTCCCGTCAGACCGCGACAATTGTCGATCGTCGTCGGTTTTGCCTGGCTTCCAGGAAATTACGACGAAAAGGACCTAGAGCATCTTAAAAAGACTCCAAAACTCACTCTCTAAAAATTATATATAGAGAACCCTTTCAAAAAATACCTTTTCATATCTCATCCTTCTTATGACATTGTGTAACGAATTTAATTATGGTCGTTTACCGTTATTTAAGCTCAACTTCGGAATCACTACTCTTCTTCCGAAAGTTAAAGACGCTACAAAAATACAACAATATAGACCGATCTGTTTGCTCAATGTGAGCTTCAAATTTTTTACAAAAGTGGCTACTAACAGATTAATGAGTGTGGCCAACAAAGTGGTTGACTTGTCGCAAACAGCATTCATGCCAGGTCGGAATATTATGGAAGGGGTTGTCATACTCCATGAGACTATTCATGAATTACATACTAAGAAGCTCAATGGAGTGTTATTAAAACTTGATTTTGAAAAGGCTTATGATAAGGTAAAATGGTCTTTTCTTCAACAAACTCTCCGCATGAAGGGTTTCTGTCCGCAGTGGTGTTCATGGGTGGAACATTTTGTTACTGGTGGTAGTGTGGGTATTAATGTTAATGACGATATTGGTCATTACTTCCAGACTAAAAAAGGACTTCGTCAGGGTGATCCTATGTCACCTATCCTGTTTAATATTGTGGCAGATATGTTGGCGGTTCTAATTAAGAGAGCTAAAGAGGATGGCCAAATTCGGGGTGTTATTCCTCATCTAATAAAGGATGGTTTATCGATTTTACAGTATGCGGATGATACTATTATTTTCATGGATCATGACATTGAGCAAGCTAAAAATATGAAGCTACTGCTTTGTGTGTTTGAACAATTATCAGGTCTGAAAATAAATTTTCATAAAAGTGAGATGTTTTGCTTTGGTGATGCTAGACAACACGAACAAGAATATACTGACTTGTTTGGCTGTGCAATAGGGTCTTACCCATTTCGTTACTTAGGTATCCCGATGCACTTTCACAAGCTAAATAAGGCAGATTGGAGTGCAATCGAGGAAAGATTTAAACGAAAACTAAGTACTTGGAAGGCGAAATACCTCTCTTATGGGGGCAGATTAGTATTACTTCAATCAGTTCTAAGTAGTCTCCCGATGTTTATGATGTCTATATTTGAAATCCCTAAGGGTATTCTTCAAAAGCTGGATTCATATCGATCCGGTTCTTTTGGCAAGGTAATAATGATAAGAGAAAATATCGCCTTGCTAAGTGGAATATTCGTAATCGTCCTAAAGATCAGGGAGGTCTGGGTATTGCGAACCTTCGGATTCAGAATAAATGCTTATTAAGCAAATGGTTATTTAAGTTGTTTAATGAGGATGGAATTTGGCAGACTTTGCTTAGAAATAAATATCTAAGTTCTAAATGTTTATCACAAGTTGAGCCTAAACCCAAGGACTCACAATTTTGGAAAGGACTATTGCGGGTCAAGGATGAATTCTTGAATTGTGGATCCTTTCGAATTGGTGATGGTACCCAAACTAGATTTTGGGAGGATATTTGGGTGGGTGTTTCACCGCTTAAAGTCCAATTCCCAAGTTTGTATAATATTGCTCATAATTCTCATGAAACTGTCCCAAAGGTAATGACTCAGATGCCACCAAATATTACATTTCGAAGATTATTAGTGGGGGATAAATTAACGGCTTGGTACAATCTTATTGCAAAGATAGCCCATTTTCAGCTTACTAGTGAAAGGGATACTTTTAATTGGAGTCTTCATAGACATGGGGAATTCTCTGTTCGCTCTATGTATGTATTTTTTATGAACCAGGGTACTCCTTTTCACCATAATTACATCTGGAAATTGAAATTACCTTTAAAGATTAAAATTTTCCTCTGATATTTACAAAGAGGAGTAATTTTAACAAAGGATAATTTGGCTAAAAGACAATGGCATGGGAATCAAAAATGCTGTTTTTGTAATTGTAATGAAACAATTCGCCATCTTTTCTTTGATTGCCAACATGCTAAAACTATTTGGAGAGTTGTGCATATTGCGATTGGTCTATCTCCTTGAAGTCTATGTCTCATTTGCTTGGGAATTGGTTAACGGCATTGAGAAAAATGAAAACGACTTATTCTTGTAGGTGGTGCGGCCTTATTATGGGCTATTTGGTGTACGTAATGATTTGATTTTTGAGAAAAAACAGTCCTCTACTCTTATGCGAGTTATTTTCAGAGGAACATCTTGGCCGGTCATGGGCGTTATTGCAAGCTGAGAACAACAAAGAGAGCATCCGATTGGCGAGTAGGGCATTAGAGGTGGTGGCTTTAGAAATATTTGCCAAGAGTGGATGGAGAAGCAATTATAGAATTGGCTTTTGATTTTAAGTTCTCGCTGTTTGTTTTCAATAATGCTTTATGATGAATATTTGTAAAAGACTCTTGTAAACGATCGGTTGCGTGCTTTTGTAGAGACCGGAACTTAATCCTTTATCTAAAAAAAATATCTCATCCTTCTCTAACAGCATTCTCCATATCACACTCTCTATTTTCTCTCTTCTATATTCTAATCATATTCTATATAATTATCGTAACAGCATCTGTTTTTTACCGGTAAATTCAAACATCTATATTTGAATGCAGAAATTTAAAATTAAAATTTATTGCGACAGCTATGTTGTAACGGTTATTTCTGAACGGGAAAATTCGAACGGTTATATTTGAATGCGGGAATTATAAATTTGAATTTTCATGTTGTAATGATCATTATTAAAAATATTGTACTAAGTGAGTCATATCTTTACGGTCATCGCAACGACTATATTCAAACGGTCATCATAACAGCTATATTCTAACGATCATCTTAACGACCACATTATTCTTGTCTATATATACATACCCATTTGCAAGTCAAGATCTTGCACATTTCTTATTGTTCACTACCTACAATATCTTAATAAGTCGTCGAAACTTAGTCTCACATTGTGCACGGCCTGGTCCGTCCGGTATGGAATGAACTTATAATGTCTCTCAGAAGATGAGGTGTCTGAGGGAAATAATGAGTATGCATTTCTTCTTACAACAGGATACCTAGCGTACATGGAAGATCAGGGTGTGAATCTTCCACGCTATGGCGGTTCTACTCCTGGTCATCAAGTCGTTCATCACAATAGATAAGAAAGGCATGCTAGACTGTTTCAGGACTATTTTGCTGATCCTCCTATCTATGGTCTAACCTTCTATGATGTTTACTAGCATAAGAAATTAGAAGATCAAGTGCTCAGTCCTTAGGGACACTTTGAGTTAAAAATGTAATCTAAGGTCCTGTTTGTTTGGGTTTTTTCACCAGTTTAAAAGTCAAAAAGTTAAAGTCTAAACAAACGAGTGGCTATTTATCTGGCCTTTTCAAAAGCCATAAGCCTCCATATAACTAAAAACCAAAAGCCACTGGAGAGAGGTTTTTTTTTACTTTATTGATGGGTGGTTTTAGATTAATAACACTAAAATTAGATGAAATTACCCACCTCTATTACGTACAAAAACCATTAGTTTTTAAACTGTTTAAACCAAAAAATGACTTTAAACTATAAACCAAAAAGTCTAAGCCTAAACTAGCAGGACCTAAATATAACAATCGCGCTAAAAATGTAATCTAAGTATAAAAAGAATGGACATGCACACTCTCCTATCTAAATCTTCTTCACATTTGCCCGTGCTCAAGACTATATATCAGATCACAAAAGCAACATGATTCAACTGGAGCAGGCGGAGGGGGTTGCCAAGCAGAAAAGTGCGCAGACTCACCGTGGCGCGTAGAACTCGACGACAAGGAAACGTGCTTGGCGACGACCTCATTGAAGTTGTCAATGTCTAGTGTCAGCATGGCTTCCGCCTCCGCCACGACCTTGCCTCCCTCCACGGCGCGTCCGCGTGAACAGCACGATAGCAACCATGAGCAACAGTGAGATCCAGACCTTACCGCAGATCGCCATGAAGCGGACAGAGATGAGGAGACAAGAAGCCGCGTCAGTGGTAGGCCTAGGCATTCGGTTTTTTCGGTTTTTGAAACACTGAAACCGAACCGAAATCGATTGAAGTGAAAAACCGAACCGAATTAACCAAACCAAATCGGTTCGGTTAACCGAATTGCCAGAGCCCAGAGCTCCAGAATGCAACACTCAACAGAGTCACTCCAGTCTCCAGAATGCAAATTCGCAAAATCAACAGACGCAAAAATACAAGCCTCCAGGCGCCGTCGAGCCTCCAGGCGCCGTCCAGCCTCCAGGCGTGAGGCAAAATACAAGCAACATGTTACATCTTACATGTAGCAAAATACAAGGGTAGCAAAATACAAGCATCAAGCAACAAGCATGTAGCAATTAGCAACTAGCAAGCCGCCCACTCGTCTAGAAAAATAGCAAAATCACAGTGAACTAAGCATCCACAGGACCACAAGGAAGCAGGCAAGCAGCATTTCTTCAACTCATGCGTCTGGAAGTATGGAACAACTCAAGGAATAGCAAAGTCCAGGCGTCTGGAAGTCTGGAACAACACAAGCGTCCACAAGGAAGCAGCATTTCTTCAACTCAACATAGCTCTGCAAGAATTTGAACTACAAATCACAGTGAACTAAGCATCAGTACCAGTACCACATACAAGGGAAAATGATAGAGATCTTCAACTCAAGCATACACACAAATAACAGTGACCTACAAATTAAATGGCAAAATCATAAATTTGTTAATGTTGAAAAATTACTTAAGGAATATAACAATGCACAAAACATCATTTGTCTTTTCTCTTTTGAATGTACTTAAGGAATATAACATCATGCACTTCTAAAGTGTAGGTTAGCTGGGCAAAGATAAGTAGGCTCAACATCACAGAACATCATTTGTGTTTTCTCTTTTGAATGTAACATCAAGTGAAAAATGGAAGAAAACAATAGTACAATGAAACTGGCACTATAGGGGATTCTAACAACTAACAATTGAGATTTAATTAAAATAGCCTACTGCATAACACGATTGGCATATGTTTTATTTGCAGGGTTCAACAAAAAATTAGAAATTGTAAAAGTCATTGCTAGTTTCAATTAAATGTAACTAAAGTGAATGAATCTAGATATAAAACCGGATATTTGCTCCAACCAACAGAAAGAGCTAAAGTTACATTTAAACAGAAAAATACCTTGTGGACCAAGACAAGCTAGGTTAACAGCAATCTCTTCAATTTTGCAGAAAACTACACGGAATCTGAAGTACAGAACATGCTTATTGAAAGTAGACTTCACATATCACAATTCTCATCAACAAGGCAACACCAGAATGCAAAATCAAAGCTGAAATTGAGAAAACACATATTTTTAGATCAATAATACAGAATTTGCAGATAACTAAAGAAAGGAATGACTAATAGCAGAATATCTATCTTGAATCTCACCGATATTTATGTAGTAGTCTCACTAGGTTTGGTTACAGACTTAGATTTAGACTTTTTCTTGGAAGAATTAGCAACATCTTCTACAATTATGGCTGAAATGGAATAAAATCGATTTTCAATTGTCGTGATGAACAAGATAGATCAAAGGAATGTTTTTATTACCTTCCTCGATTTTGGCCAAATTTGCTGGATCTTCTTCAATATTGATAGGTACGGATCGTCGTAACCAATCTTATGTACAAACTAGGCATTGTACCATAAATGGCGTGAGTGAGCTCCTAATAAAGTCATCAAGGACACGGCCGCCTGTGCTAAAGGCTGACTCAGATGCAACTGTTGATATGGGAACTGCTAATACATCACGAGCCAAGCGAGACAATATTGGGAATCTAGGAGAATTGCACTTCCACCACTCAAGAATATCAAAATTCTCGTTGTCTTCTTCATTATCTTCACCAAGGTATTTTTCAAGTTCAGACTTGCTGGTGCCAATTCCAGTATTTCTCATCCTCGTTTTTTCCGCAATTAGGGATTTCATCAACCTAGTAGTCCTTTCCACATGTTCTTGTGAATCATTGGATTGTGGTGCATTACGAATGCATGCCATGTATAAATTGCAAAGATGTAGATCAGATCATCAGATGCATCTGATGTGCTGCGACTTGGAGTTTTACCTCACTAGCCGGAGGCTCGGAGCAGACAGAGCGAGTTCTGTCGGAGGCGTCGGCGGTCGGCGTGCCGGCGTGGTCTGCTACTCTGCTTGGTGATGGATGACAAGCACCAATGGAGGCGACGCCCGGCGGTAGAAGAAAGAAATCGAAGCTTGGAGGAGGTCCGCACTCGGTCAGTGGGCACTTAGGCGCGAAATGGTGGTCATGCGGTCCTCATGTGAGGAGCTGGTCATGTGAGTCGGCGAGTCATGCGGAGGGCCAGGAGGGTATAGATCGTGGCGGCGGCGAAGCCAACGCCGAGCACGGGAGCAATGGAGGGTGGAGAGATGCCGAGCACGGAGGTTCGAGCAATGGATCGCAAAGTCACGAGGCCAGCGCGCCAATGATGGCCGGTGGCGGTGAGTCGATGGCCTAGGGCTAGGGCTAGGGTTGGGAGGAAATGGGGAATTGGGGCGGAGGCCGGGAGGATCGAGTCGAGGACGGAGGAGTCACGGATCAAGCGATCGCCAATGCGGAACCAGTGAATTAGTCGCTTCGCTACTCGCTAGTTGGTCTATTCGGCTGTTCGGTTCCTGGAGTTTGAAAACCGAACCGAATACCGTAAACCGAATAGCAGCAAAATAAAAACCGAACCAAACACCGAATACCGAAAAAACCGATTTTTTCGGTTAATTCGGTTCGGTTTTTCGGTTTCGGTTAAATTATGCCCACCCCTAGTCAGTGGAGAGGAAGCCGCGCCGCACCGCACCACCGCCTTGCTTCCGCCTCCTCTCTCTTCTCTCCACTCTTTAGATTTATGGAAGGAGGTAGCGAGTCCCTTGGAGATCACACAGTGCTGAGAATCGGTAAAATTTGCAGATGGAGAGTGGGATGACAATGTTTTTGGAGATGCTCTTAGTTTCGAGAATTTACGAATAGGTTTTACGTCTTTTAGCAATTTTACACTAGATAGCTCGTGATTTTACAGGAAGACTCATGAGTTTCAATTCGGAAATACAACATGTTTCGTCCGACGCGGTGTTGTACGCAAACCCATCTGTTCATTATGGAGAGTGCTAGGAGTCGGACATTCGATCTGAGACATTTTTCTTGGACGTGTCAGTGCAACATTTTTTTCCATTCGTGCAATATTTTTTTATGTGTGCAACATTTTTGTGTGCATATTCCTACTGTTATCGAGCGTTTTTGTTGCACACGGTCATTACAAATGTTGCATACATGGAAAAAAATGTTGCGGCGATTCGGATCGATATTCCTACTGTTATCGAAGAAAAATATTGTACGTATGGAAAAAAATATTGCACGAACGAGAAAAAATGTTACATGGTAGCTGAAAAATCGAGTGGCCGATCACAAATCATTAGGGTTAATTATATATAAGGAATTGTCTTGACCTGGCTGGCTGAAGTCAAGGTCGTTAGTCTAGGACACATATCTTCTGGCCCCGTTTGCGGGAGTTACCGACAAGACAACGCGCTCAGAACCAATCCTATCGCCACGACCACCTCGTCGTCGTCGTCGTCGTCGTCGACGGCTCCGCCGCCGTGCGAGGCCACCTCCTATATATTCTCGCCGTCTTCCGCCGCAAGCCAGACCCCATCCATCTCCAAAACACTAACCACCCAAACCCTAGCGAGCGACAGCCATGGAGCCCGACGCACACCGGGTCATTCTCCACTCCTATAACCGCGACGACTTCGACGACGATGACCGCGTCCTAGCGCTCTCCTCCACCTGCTCCACCGCCGACGCATCAGACGACGACCACGACGGGGACGATGTCGTCGACGACGACGGGGAGGACGTCTACGACCCCGAGGACGCCGAGGAGGACGATCCGCCGCGTCCGCCGCCGCCCAAGCCCCTCTCCGGTCTCTTCCACCACACCCCATCCAGGGCAGCCTCCTACGCCCCGTTCGACGCGCTCCGCAGCGCCAAGCAGCTTATCCCCGACCCGACCTTCTCTGTCTTCCCCGAGAGGGTCACCGTCCTCGCATCCACCCACGGCCTCGTCTGCCTCCGCGGCTGCACCTCCGGCCTCTACTACATCGCCAACCCCGTCACCTTCAAGCGAGTCCGCCTCCCGCCCCACAACCGCAAGCACGGCGCCTTCGGGGACCCGGCAGTCGTCGTCACCTTCGACGGGCCCTGCGCCGACGATACCATCGCCCACTATCACGTCGTCGTCGCCTTCAACCTCGGCGAAGGCATCTTCGCTTTCGAGTCCTTCTCCTCCAAGACCTGGGAATGGCGCGTGGGCGGCGGGATCTGCGCCGTCGAACATGTGGTGTCCGCGTCCGGAGTCGGCGCCCTCGGCCGCGCGTTCTGGCGCACCACCATCGGCTACATACTCTGCTACAATCCGGACGCGGGCTGCCACGATCTGTTCCCCGCGCCGCCAGAGGTGGAGCACCGGCCGCTCTGGGAGCTCGGCGAGATGGAGGGGAGCCTCTGCGTGACCTGCATGGGTGAGAAAGTCAACGAGGTCCAAGTGTTCTACCTGGACCTGGACCGCAGCGCCGGGGAGATCTCGTGGGCTTGTGCTGGCCACTTCGACGGCGGCAAGCTCAGGAACCGCGAGGGGGTGACGCTGCTCCGCTCGCAGGGCGGCGCGGAGGTGGTGATGTTTGACCCTCAGACAGAGCTCGTGGTGGCCATGGACCTCGAAGGCCGCACCTCCCGCACCATTGGCCCCCTCTCAGGCGGCACGTACTATGCTGATTTCATCCCCTACGTGAGCTCAGTTACTGAGATCTCCAGGTAAAACCAGGGCTTCCTGTCTCCTCTTATTTTCGATAACACTGCATGAGATGAAATCCCATCAGATCTGCTATGATAGATGCGTTAGTCGGTAGTTGGGGATAAAGTAGCCGGAAGACACGGGGATAAGGGGATCATTTCCAAAATTTAGATATGCTCTATTTGCATGCAAGATGGAACACCTGTTGATATGGTCTTCAATTCCTTAGGAGTACCCTCACCAATGAATGTGGCACAAATATTTGAATGCTCACTTTGATTAGCGTGGTACCTGCGATTTGTTAGATCTACGAGATTTGTGAACGCCTTTATTCGTATGAGATTGCTGTTTCTGATATCAGCATGACACATTGTCTCATACCATTGTTAATTAGATCATGTTTCGATCTGCAGGTCTCCTTGTCAGTCTGTCAAATTTGTTTGTGGAATTTTGCTTGTTGTATCGCTGTTACCGGGAACTGTTTGAATAGCTCTCTGTTTGACCTTTAGTGTTCTGCTAGGTTCGTTTTGTCGGTCTGAGACAGACTGGTACTGTTTGCCTTTTACATGCTTATCCGAAAGTGGTCATCCTCTTTGCGAATAATCAGCTGATAAGGTGTAACGAAGATCCATGTTTATTTGCCTTTCAAATTTGCTGGACCTTTAATTTCAGGATGCTGTAGTAATTTGATTATAAGAAGCCCTGTTTCATGGTCTGTTAAAAGAAGCAGAGCATTGGAATTTGGCTTGCATTTTGGTGTAGATCCAGGTTCTTACTCTAACCTGTCTATGAAAAGTGTAGATTGACGTCTCTTCTCACATGTAGTTGCAATTTGCATCATACCAGCCCATCAATTCATCACTCAAGATGAAACTGTGACAAACTGTGATGCTGCAACTTGAAGTTTCTGACATGACGTTAATCTGATGTTAACTTAAAGTTTGCTGGAATTAGAATTACATTTTCTCCAGAACTGCACATCTAGCAAATTTTATGTTGATCCACCAGCAAGAGCATGCGTTGCTTTTGTTTTTGTTTTCAGTGAACAAGTCGGTGCAAAGTGTAGTGCTACTTCTGCTGGTTGTGAGAAATTCAAGCCTGCAATACCATCTGGCAAAGTATGCTGAGGTTTTCGCAACCTGCAACCATCTGCTCTCCTTTTGACTTGTACAATGGCATGGCGTCCCATCTGATTTTATGCCTCTGTTTTAACGATGGCAGGTACCAATAAGAAGAAGATTCTTTGATGGCAAGAAATAATGAAAAATTGTCCAGCATAACGGAAAGCAAGAAGCATCATACTTTCAGCCGCAGTTTTGCCTGCCATCTACATATGCATCTTTTTTGCAGTCGCGCTTAGCCTTTACAAACTACGTCCTCTTCTTCTTGTTAGGTCTGTGTCAGCCATCTACAAAGGTAGAGGCAGATTGTCATTGTGCCCCATCTGTCCATGTCCAAACTGACACGTTAGTGGTTGGTTGAGTTGTGGGGAAGTCTGAGAACCTTACCATCTTCTCTCCTGTGTGCAACTACGTCTGTTCTCTGAATAAAAAACGGGTATCTGGTGTTTCTAGTTTTGTCAGGTGCGATGCCTTATCTGTCATGCAGCTCGGTGGTGTGTGTGAGCATGTTGCCACATGCCGTTTTTGTTTTGTTTTTTAAAACCAGCGATTTTGCATGCTTATGCTGCTGTATAATATATGTTTGAAATTTGCCATTCATAGTAAGGCCGCTGTTGGCATTCTTCTATCCTGAAGGCGATGTGCTATAGTACTTACTATCTTGCTCTTGCACTATCTGCTTTAGTTTTGCCAATTTCAGATTGTGTCATGTCTGATTCCTTAGATTTATAAGCAAATTCATGCTTCCGTTGGTTGGATCCAGCGGATCTGCATGAGCATTCGGACCAGGGTTCCAAATATCGATATCACGATTTTTTTTGAATGAACAGTGCTTTTTGAAAATCGAAAAAACACGTTGTGGCCATGAGAAATATTTTTTGGGGGTGGGGTTGAGACAAAAGCTGCTACACTGGCCATGAGACATCAGCAAGGATAGTACAAGAGCACCATTAGCCTCTAGCTTAATTAGCTAATACTAATATACTATAACTAGCACCGATTCACCCCCTCAGACGCCGGTGGATCCGAAGCCGCCCTCGCCCCTGGCGGTGGCGTCGAGGTCATCCACCTCGGCAACCTCCGGCGTCGCGATCCTCTCGATGATCATCTGCGCGATCCGATCGCCGGGCTTCACCGCGAGGTCGGCGTCCGAGTGGTTGAAGAGGATGACGCCGACGGGGCCGCGGTAGTCCGCGTCGATCACGCCGGCGCCCACGTCGATGGAGTGCTTCCACGCCAGCCCCGACCGCGGCGCTGCCGTGCAGCCACACACACGACCGACCGAGCCAAGCATTCCGTCAAACACCTTAAAGGCAAAAACAAAATCTAGGAGCGGCAGAAAGCGGAGGCTCACCGATGCGCGCGTAGGTGCCCTCGGGGATGGCGATGCTGAGGTCCGTGGGCACCAGCGCCTTCCCCCTTGCCGGCACGACCGTCCCCACCGCGCTGACAACACAATAGGGAGAGAGGGAGGTTGATCTTGAGACCCGCACGCCCGTGCAAATGTACGGCGGGAGAGGTTTTACTGGGATGAGATTCGTCAGATGCGTACCTGGACAGGTCGTAGCCGGCGGCGAGGGCGGAGCCGCGGGAGGGCAGGACGGCGTTGGCGGAGAGCTTCTTGACCTTGAGCAGCGGCGAGAGCTTGGCCACCTCCTGCGCGGGCTCCTGGACGGAATCGGCGGCGCTGCCATTGGAGGCTGCCATTGCTGCGGTTACGAGGGCTCTTGGGAGGCGGCCGCGGGAGAGGGATGGGAGAGGACGAGGAAGGCTAACAAACAGGGAAGGGAAGAGGCGGGAACGCATGGCGCCAACGCCGAGTCGTCTCTGCTTTTTTGGCTTTGACCTGTGACTGGCGTCACTCAGACCCAAGAAGACAAGTCTTTGGAAATCTGTCTTCAGTCTGAAACTCCTTTGCCAATTCCTAATGGTGATTTCGAACGAAGAAATTTCACACAGAACAAAATCAATCGTCTAAAATTCCTTTGCCGGTCCCCTCCAAATCCGAGCTAGCGCCGAATGTAAGGGGAGCTTTCGGAATTCATATCTCCGCAAGATTTATGTCCATGACAAGAACATGCTTCAGACAGAACAAGGTAAAGGGATAAGTAAATGCTGCGACTGTCCAAGGATGTATACCAATTTGGTGGCTAGTCGTGTTAAGATAGAACAGTTTATCCAATATCCGCCTTAATGCAAGATTGTCAACAGTGCTAGGCAACAGCCAGGCAAGCACACTGCACGTACTAATTTTCCTCCAATATTCAGCACTTGCAATCTTCTAATTAATCCTGATAAAACTGATGAAGGGATTCCCAATTTCCCATACCAAAATATTAGAGTAAATGATCACCAAATATATTGACAATTGATATCTGAACTTGCAGGGAGGGAACTTCTGATATCAGTGATTTGTATTGCTCGGCCGCGCGGAAAGGAGAGATGGACGTTTCAACCCAAACGAAAATAGCGCGCGCAAAAGAAGAAAAAAACGTGCAGGAAAAACGCGCGCCAGGTAGGGGTCGAACCTACGACCTTCTGCTTAGGAAACAGACGCTCTATCCACTGAGCTACAGGCGCCGGTTGAGATGAGTATTAGAAAGACTATAGTTACCTGGAAAGCAGAAAGCTTGTAGATAATCGTCCAGGGCAAACTCTGAAACCCAACAGACAGGCAGGCAGACACAAACAGCCACACTGCACCTTGATCATTGCTTGCCAAGATTACAACTCTCTCTCTCTCACACACACACACGGTACCAATCATTATTGGAGTAATGGGAGGGATCCACCATATCTAACACTAGTGTACGAATCAGAATCTGCTGTGGGTTTTGTTGGACTTGGTAGTTTTTTTAAGCGAGGGCCATCTAATCTGCTAAGAGAGTAGCAGGAGTTTAGTACAAAACAAACCAACAAACAAATACACCTATTAGCCACTCCAAACAAAAACAAGTTGCCTCCGTATTGTCAGGTTGAACTCGGTAGTTGCTCTCAGTTCGAAGGCTTCATACATCGTAGACCTTGAACCTTGTTGGCTTGTTGCTTACAACAGAAAGCAGAGTCCCCCTTTCGTCCAAGAATCTTTAGTTTCCCTCAAATATTTCCGAGTGCCCCATGGATTGAACTTGTAGAGAAGAAGAAGCAGAATAAATTCATATAACACTTTCACATCCTGAGGCAGGGGACTATATATATATAGTATTTGTTAGCTCTTTTTGTGAAAATGTGTCTCATCCTGTTATCATGTAAGTATACATGACAGAAATGCTTATACCAGATGGTTAGAAAAAAGGTTCGCATTGCGATACAAGTGGTGACAACATCAAAAATGCTCTGCTGTTTTTGCAGTCTTGTGCCCGAAATTTCCAGTCTAGTGTCAGTTACCATATCCATTTTCCGCGAGCTATATCTACTTTGCCCTGAGATCTTCCAAAACAATGGAGGCAGCATTGCGGCCCGGCGCACCCATCACCCCACCACCAGGGTGTGCACCGCTGCCACAGAGGTACAGCCCTTTCAGAGGAGTTCTGTAGTCTGACCTGCGTGGCGCAACGTGCAAACAGGTTAGTCATGATCCCAAGTCAGGACTTCGAACCTCGAGGAGTCAAAGATTGCCAAATTGGAAGGAGCCAAGGAGTATATATGCACGTTAAGAGTTCCAGTCATACCATCCCTTGGCGGGCCTCATTAAGAACAGAGAATCCAAGCCCATTGCACCGTGAAAAATGTTGCCTCCTGTCAAATGCAAATCACGATCTTTTAGTTAACTTCTGCATGACTTGCAAAAAAACGGTGTATATTATGGAAAAAACATTACCTGTTAGGCCAAACTCCCTTTCAAGATCAGGTGGAGTCAGCATATCATAGCCTACCACTGATGAGCTAAAACCAGATGCATATTCATCAATCAAGGAAAAGCATCTTTGAGCAAAGGATTTCTGAAAAGGTTTCAATCAAAATGGTCAATGGTCGGTAGTTAAGCCCAAAATCATAAAAATACTTCACAGATAGTGACAGATGACAATGCTTAAGGACATCTTCATCATCTACTCTGTTCAATTATGGGTAAACAATATTTACGGGGCAATATAAACAGCAATCTGTGTGGGCCGTGCAAGGTGCAAAAACTAAACAGAGTGTGTAACCAATAAGGGCCAACTTACTCTAACAGTAGAATCCTGCCAACTGCCTTCTGAAAGCTTGTAGGGTGTGTACTGAACAAAAAGATTAATGACATGTTGACCTATTTGAAGGATAAAATGAAAGATGGAATTCGAGTCAATCCATGACTCCATGTAAAGATCACAACTGTAGAAACATCCAAAATAGCCTTGAACACATGAATTGTAAATTGCAAATATAGTTAACTAAAACGGACTCCATATATGTTTATTGGTTGATTGGGATAATGAAATATGCCATAACAGTAGGTTTACACAACTGCAACGGTGGGGGAACAAAAAGTTGGCATACCTGGTGGAGAGATGGTTTTATCCAAGACAGAAGGAATTGTCATTTCTATAATAGGCCTTGTGGACGAGACACCGCCAGCGGCTTCCTTGTACCCTAGATCAATTTCCTCCATGCTGAAGAGCAAGTAAAAGTTCCGAATTGACAGATAATAAGGATTAAATCTGACAAAGTGATCGTAGGACTTAAAAAATAGTTCCGTATAAGAGGCCAGATCATCTTGGTTTTTCCTTAAAATAATGAGAAGTTAGTCTACAGCCGGGAGATCTTATATAACATGATAACAATTAGCATGACCAGATTATGCTCTTTATCAACATAAGGTACTAGCAGAAACATAACTACTTCAATGCATACCTGTAGGTCATCAAATTGGTGTATAAAGTTGAGATGACAAGCACACAGAGCACTATATCAAAACAGCAGAACAGTGACACTGTTGAAATAAGAGATCATTTCCCTTGCCCTACTCATGGTGATAAAACCATAGTTACAGGATTCGCTGTAAACCCCCGTGAATCGCAAACCGGATTCGTCAAACCCGAACTGGTGTAGGGCACGGGGTTCGTATTTGCAGTGAAAATTGGAAGAAAAAGTCACGAACCCAAATCTCATACTGCGACTCGGATAAACCACGTTTCTAGTAAATATAGATAAAAAAAAGCTATACTGTACATAAGCAAGATCAGGATAACAAATAGTGTCTCACAGATTTTCGCTTGTGCACAGTTATGCAGAAGAAAGGTTTGAACAGCTGAATAAAATAATATGTCACATATCGGTTGTTGTGGAAGTAGGACATGCTTGGTAACTTCAGTTAACTACCTTTCAGACCCAATGTGTATGGTGCCCATGTGCTCTGGACCACCTTCAGGGTTGATGTTTTTGCAACAGTGAAACTGTGGCAGCTTGTCAACAGCCACGTTAATCTTTGTTGTCGCCTGCTCTCCACAGAATTCATAATACATTGTTAGCAATCAATATTACAGCTAAGTTATTGGAAGTCATTAGCTCTTAAAACCTAGAAGGCTTGAACGCAAAATAGTTGACATGAACAGACTCTCTGCTTTCATCTCAAAGAACTACAGCAGCAATAGCACCACTCTTGGTAACCTAAACATGCAAATTTTGCTACAAAAATAACCTTGTTGTAGTTTTCCAAAATCATAACTTCTTTTTACCTGAGAAAACTTTGGCATCCATGCTAATACAAATAAGGATAATGGATAAACTATAAAAGTAAAGTAAATAAGATTATCATGAATATATATTGCACACAAATACATTTTTTAAAATGCACACCATAAATGCAGCTTCTCTATTAAAATATGCTCGTAAGTTCTTACAGAGCTATAATCTGCTGTCTTAATAGCACAGAGGAAGTCCTCTGGAAGAATATTGGCAGGCACTAGGTCCTGCAAAAGAAACCAGATATCAGTGTGAAAAATATTTGCTTAATTATGCCTAGAAAATTAGAGCCCATAAATCTTCACAATATTACATATTCAGAGTAGTCAGTACCACAAATGTTTTGTATGGAGTGGCATTTGACAAAACAACTGACGAGTGAACCTCTGTCCCATCAGCCAAAGCTACCTACAAATTCCCAATCTTTCAAGAGTTTGGAAGCAATGGAATACACATAAAATTATTAGTTAGTCAAAGTACTTACCCCTTGTACCTTTCCAGTAGTTTCATCGACCATTAATTGGGAAACCTAGACAGGAACACTGGAGCAACTGAGGCAAGAAACTTTTAAACGGAAAATTGGACATTATGCCACTAAGTAGAAGATGACTTTTCCCGTGGACAATCCAGTTAACCATTGTGAACAAATGGTCATTTTTATTTTGTTCTCCTTAAATTTGAATCATTTGCTCTGCCAAAAGAGCATTCTAACTAATCAAAGAGGTAATATCATGGCATAAGAAGAAAAAAGGCACCTCTGAACTTGTTACAATCTGTGCGCCTGCTTCAAGAGCTGCCTTGCTTATAGCTGATGACACTGAACCCATACCACCTTGGACATACCTATAGCAAGTGTATTCTATATCAAATAAAAAGTTTTCTGTAGAACCAAAACAAAGGTGAACTAAGAAACCTACTAATAATGAACCCAAGTGCGAGATTTGGCTAGTGTGCGAGATGCCATTATCTATCACCAGATTTGGCTAGTGTGCGAGATGCCATTATCTATGCCCTTGAAAACTTGTTTCTTTAAAGGCAACTGAAAACTTGTTTGACCAGACAGTGGAGATATACACCAGTATAATCGATGCTAGGACCAGAGTGGTTCGCACATGGTTTCAGGTGTAGAACAATGAAGGCTATATTCTTCTATGGTGGAACAGAATAACATGGGGATAAGCATCTCAGGGTAAGAAGCATACGCCCAAACACCACGTTGACCACCAGTTTCTCCCATTACATGGTGCAGGAGAACATATCCAGATCCTGGAGTATCGACACCAGCCTATAGAAGGGGGACGCAAGGGTTAAATGCTAATCCACTAGGCACAAAAGTTTTCTTGGTTCACGCAAAGCGACCTTACCATAGTACCTATCACAGCATCAGTTGCGAGAGTCGCCTTCAATACATCACTCTGTGGTAGTAGAGCAGTCAACAAGAAGACATCGTCCGTGGATACAAAAAGGTAACATACTTATTATAGATTGTCAAATGCAATAAAGAAATCACACACATACTTCGACCTTGTTTGTTTGAGTTTTTTCACCGGTTTAAAAGCCAAAAAGCTAAAGCCTAAACAAATGGGTAACTTTTTATCTTGGTTTTTTCTAAAAGCTATAAGCCTCTATATAACTAAAAGCCAAAAGCCACTGGAGAGGGGCTTTTTCGGCTTATTGATGGTTGGTTTTAGACTAATACCACTAAAATTAGAGTAAAATTACCCACCTCTAATACATATAAAAGCCGATAGCTTTTAAGCCGTTTAAGCCCAAAAACTGATTTTAAGCTATAAGCAAAAAGGCCTAGGCCTAAACAAACAGGACCTTCGTGTGATCAATGTGAAGAGAAGATAAATGTTTAAGGAGGGGGGGAGCTTCAACCTCAAACCAATTGTTTAAGATCTTTGACGCTGGTGAAAGAAGAAGGTCGAAGAAATCCCTGCCAATAACAAAATAAAAGAGGTTAACTTTACATACTGCATTGTGCACAAATGGTGCCGATGATAGCATTGACAAGGGGTCAGAACTGTACTCACACCATGTCCTTCTGCCCCTGCTGCATCACAATCCCAAGAAGCTTGCTCCAGAACACAGACTTGTCGACCTTATTCTTCATCCTGTCGACCATAGAGGCGTGGTGCTCCTGCCTCAGCTCAGGTGGCGGCGAGTCTATGACAAAGTCCATGAGCTTGCAGAACTTCTCCAGCTGCCCCTCGTACCTAAATGCACACATAGAATATGCTGAGAAGATCGTCCTTACCTAAAATGCACACAGAAATCAGTCATTTAATGTCTCTATCAAGGTAGTACCACCTTGGGTATGCCTTTGCATCCTTCTTGGAGAACTTGCTGATCTCTGAGTGGTTCAGCTCCGCGTCTGGGCCGAGAAGCAGGTACCTGTCATCGAGACACGGCGTGAACGACGACGGGCTCCGCGGCAGGAGCTTCAGCCCGTGCCTCTCCAGCTCCAGCTCCCTTAAGCAAGCACCGACCGCAACATCAGCAGCAGCAGAGGAAAAGACCCGCATTGCAAGAAAATTACATAATGCAGGTAAAGGAAAGGACTTGGCATGTGAATTTGACAGAAATGGAGGTTGCGATCGTAAAAAGGGATGAGCCCTTCAGGGGTTTACTGGATAAGGGAGGGGCGGAGGAGGCTGAGGAGGTAGCTGCAGCGGGAGAAGCGGAAGCCCGGGACGAGGTCCGACTCCGACACGGCCGCGCCGCCGAGGACGCCCCGGCGCTCCAGCACGACGACGGAGCGCCCGGCACGGGCGAGGTAGGCGGCGGCGGCGAGCCCGTTGTGCCCGCCGCCGATCACCACCGCGTCCCACCGCTTACCCCTCGGGAGCTGCGACGACGGGGAGGGCACCGCCGATGCCGAGAAGCTACGTCGGCGGGCGCGGGCGAGCAGGAGGCGCCTCGCCGCCGGCAACATCGGGACGACGGGCTCGGGGTTTCTGTTGGGGTTCAGAGGCGTGCCGCGTGCGTGTAGCCGAATCTTTATTTCGCTCTCTGAGTGGGTGGTCGCTGTCCGCCGCCATTGCTGGGAAGGCGGATTTTGTCCAGTACGTGTCCGTACATCCATTCGCTCCCGAATCACAAGTCAGAGACGCATACATGATACCAACATGCAACTGTACTTTATGCTAACACTTAGAGAAGCATCACTATACAAAGACTGTCGAGCAAGTACTTTCTGTTCCATTTGCTTTGTTTACCGAGTACTCCAATAGCTAGTGCCAAATTATTCTGCCTTCCTTTTACCTGTAATGTTGACGAGTGTAATTATTTCTCGTGCAGTCATGCAGGCTGCATGACGGTCGAATTGGACACTGGGAGGGAAATCAGATGTATAGTTTAGCTGTTCTTTTTTTCTTCCCGATTTGAGACGATCAGGGGACCTACGGCGTAATTATCTGGTGTTTTTAGCAAACAGTGAGAATCAGCACTCTATTAACCAACAAGTTTGGGTGCTGCTGCTCCGAGAAGCTGCAAATTAAACATACAATAAGTAACATATGCGGTTTGGTTTGTACAACAATCGGTCCCATGGTCTAGCGGTTAGGACATTGAACTCTGAATCCAGTAACCCGAGTTCAAATCTCGGTGGGACCTTTTCTTTTTTTCCTTCTTCAAAAAATTAATCTTCGTGACTCTGCTCGAACTTCCCTTAAACAAGTTTATTTTTTCTTCAATCGGGAAGTAAACCCAGCCCCCTATTCCGTTAGCAAACAACGTTCGCTGCAAAATCAAAAGTTCCACGCACACCTAAGCCAGTGATGTGTTTGTTTTTTCTTTCGAGAATTATGCTGCCTACACCTCGGCATCCCATGCTCATATTAAGGCTATATTTGGATCCCTAGACTAATTATTAGTTAAGGGGTTGGCTGGCTAGCCAACCCCTTAACTAACAATTAGTCTATTAGTTGGTGGGTAGGAGCTAATTTAGGCTAAAAGCATGTAACACGCTGGGAAAAGTCTCAAATACCTGCCATTATGAGGCGGACATATTATGAGGGAGACATGACTTTTCAAAGATATTAACCCAACCATTAGCCATGTATCCAAACAAATTTCGAGCTAATTTTAGATGGACTAATTATTAGTGGCTAACAATTAGCTCTAGCTATTAGTCAGCTAATAATTAGCTCTAGTCCATCTAAATATGACCTAAGGCCTATTTTGGAATAACTTCTAATTATATAGATTCTGAATTGTAGTAATCATGATTGTCTGTGCTGATTGTTGATCGGTGACAGACGAGTAGGCGAGAGTGGCAGAGGGGCCTCGGGTCGTCAGCGGATGCCGTCGAGTCTGCAGTGACTCGTGGGGAGGTGGGAGTCGCAAAATGTAAGACAAAATTTACAGAATCGAGTGGATGACAGTTTCAATTTCTTTTATAAATCAATTTCTGATTATAGATGAAACTGTCAAAACCCTTCAGTTCAAAAGATATTAAACTTTTCTTTCAAACAGAAGCTATCCTAAATAGAAGATAACTTTTTTTATGAAATAAACAGCGTCCTTCCTGGTCGCCACCTGTCATAGCAACGTGGAACCCGATGGAAAGCACCTCGCATGAGCTTCCTTTCCATGCCCAAAACTCAATCCAGTGAGAAATTTGGGAAATAATAGCAGCAGAATCAATAGGGTGTAGGTAAGCAAGTTTATTTATTCATTTGCAGGAATGATTACCATATTTTTTTGTGAGGAATGGTACCATTAATTAAACGGAATGACTTGTGATCGGACGTCCGATTTTTCCAGACGTTGTAATATTTTCTTCCTATATGTGAAACATTTTTTCTACGTGTGCAACATTTTCCTTCAATAACAGTAGAAATATCGATTCGAATCGCTGCAGCATTTTTTCCTACGCGTGCAACATTTTCTTTCGATAACGGTAGAAATGTGTACGTAAAAAAAATATTGCAGATATTATAAAAAATATTACACCGACACGTCCAAGAAAAGCGCTGGCGTAGACGTCCGACTACAACACTGGCCTTAATTGAAGCACCCATCGACCATGTAGACGGTCATTCTTCATGCTTTTGCGCAAACAAGATCAAGTGACACCTTAACAGTCTCACGTACCATTTTTATTTTTTTTTATTTGCAAAAAAAATCGATTTGTCTAAAGAAAAGAGAAGGGAAATGGAGCAAGTAAAGAAGAGAAGAAAGAAGGCATCCTATGGTAAGTACATATAAACAAATTCTTGTCTAGAGGTGGGCGTCGTGCTATGGCGGGCTAGTCCTGCACGAATCCATCGAGTTCTATGCCTGAACCATGTTGGGTCGCGACGGCCCGTCGTGATTACCGTGTCGGCCCGACTAGCCTTCGGCGAGCCTCGACATAGCTCATTTGTGCTTCATACATGTTTCATGTCGTGCCAACACTGACCCAACCCATTTACACTTCATGCCTACTTCATACCATGCCGGCTCAGGCCCATCCTATTTGCACTATTCTGACGAGAGGAAAGAAGCATCGACGATGGGGTCACTAGAGTTGGATTAAAAGGGTGAGGCATTTGTGGTGGTCGACGGGGTTGATGGGGAGGGAAGACGAGAGGATGGCGGAGGCAGGGAGCGTGGTGTCGGGGGAGGCAAAAGGCAGTTGCGTATCAAGGAAAACAAAGGAGAGGCTACCATAATGTGGGTGATAGTGCGGCACAACTAGCGAGAAAGACAAATAAGAGGCTACCACGACGTGGGTGATAGTGCGGCACAACTAGTAAGAAAGACAAAGAAAAGGCTACCACGACGAGAGAGAGCAATGAGCAAGCGAGTAGTGATAGGAGTGGAGAGAGCTAGACGTGATGCCGACCGAGGAGAGGGAGAGAGAGGGATCGAGAGAGTGAGAGTGAGCTAGAGAGTGACATAGAGAGTCGGAGGGAGAGAAGGGCTAAGAAAGTGAGAGTGAGTCAGAGAGAGTGGCATAGAGAGGAGGATTGAGAGAGTGACACAGAGAGTCGAAGGGAGAGATAGACTGAGAGAGTGAGCCAGAGAGAGTGACATAGAGAGTCAAAGGGGGGGAGAGGGACTGAGAGAGTGAGCGAGAGAGTGACACAGAGAGTCGGAGAGAGAGAGTGATAGAGAGTCAAAGGGAGAGAAGGACTAAGAGAGTGAGCGAGCTAGAGAGTGTGACATAAAGAGTCGGAGGGAGAGAGTGACATAGAGAGTCAGTGGTTCAATATTCTTCTCCCCCACCATGGCACAAGTAAGCATGCCCTCAAACATCCCAACTAGTTCTCATCCCGAGCATCCAAAATATTTAAGTGTCCATAATTTTACTTAATTAGTTGAATTTTATGATTTTATTTTATTTCCTCATTTTCCATTCCCCTTTTTTATATTTCCCCAAGAAGTGGTTGTCGGACCAAGATCTTAGAGAGAATATAGATGACCACCTTTGAATAACAAGTTGCAAAATTAGTACCTACATTTGTCAATATAACAGATTAAATCTAATTCTCGATAAAACTCAATTAATGGGTTTAATTTGCTAAACAAAGAAAAAAATTATTCACTCGAATTGAAATTTTTTAATCTTTTCTTTTGTTCTTCTTTTTCCTTTTTTCGCCTTCCCTCTTTCGCGTTCCCTCTCTTTCCCCCTTATCCCTTCCTTTTTCTCTCCCTCACTCTCTCTCCTGGTTCCCCCTTGGCCCCATGCGGCGAGCCCCCGCCTGACTCCTCTGGCTTCTCACTTCTCCCGCCTGCCCCCTTGATTCCCCCGGTCCCCACCGCCCCGCCTAGCTCCTCCTCCCTCCCCGTGACCGCCCCCCTTCCTCCCTATTGGCCATCGGCCTACACTCCCTCTCCACGCCTGCTCCCTTCCTCGCAGGCTGCCACCTCCACTCCCTCCTCCTCCCTCCCCGCGACTGCCCCCTCCTCGCTAGCCACCAGCTTGCCCTCCCTCCCCACAACCGCTCCCCTCCTCCTTCCCCTCCTGGTGCCCATTTCCCCTCCTCTTCCGCCTTCATTTCGCGGCTGCACGTATCCCTCCGCCCCTTACCTCCCTCCATGGTGCCCATAGCAAGCGTGGGGTGGCATAGCGACCTCCTTGCCTCCCCCTCTATCACGGCCTCCTCGCCTCTCCCCTCGCCGCCATTTGTCTCTCCCACAAGGGCGAGGTGGAGTGGAGGGGCTGAGGCATCGTGGCATGAGAGCTGCCCCGAGGCAATGAGGGAGCCTAGAGCCTGAGACGACGTGGCGAGGCACGGGAGTCAAGTGCCCAAGACAGCGTGGTGAGGCATGGGAGCCAAAATGGCGTGCCGGGCAGCGACCTCGGCAGGCAACGACCTTGGTGGGCGGCGGCCTTAGTGGGCGAGCGGAGGCCTCGAAGGGTGGTCGGCCTTGGCAGGCGAGCAGCGAGCGAGCTTCAGTGGGCAAGCTATGGGCGGCCTCAGCGAGCGAGCGACAGGCAGACGGCATTGGTGACCTCAGCGAGCAACTACGTTGGTGACCTCGGCAGGTAACCCCCCGCCCAACTCCTCTCCCTACCGCGGGTCAATGTGCCCCTACCACAGCCTACGGTAGAGCCGCTGGGCCCACCGTGCCCGAACATGCTACCTCCGTGTCGGGCCGCCCATCGTGCCCAATTCTTGAGCCCAACACGGCTCGAGCTACAATGCTGTCGGAACGGTATGGCCCACTTTGTGCCGAGCCATGTCTGTCGTGCCTCGGGCTGGCCCACACAAGCCCGCCCTGAGTGCCTACCTCTATTCTTGTCCAAGAGCACATGCTTTTGTGTGGAGAACATCAATCAATTCCGAGGATCCATCGTGCTTTTGTGTGGAGAACATCAGTCGATTTCGGGACTGGACTGAAGTGATGGAGCCAGGCTTTACTTTCTTAGAGGTTTCCTTTGAAGCTTTGGTCTATTTAGTCCTTTAGTCTAATTATTTTAGATGGTTGGTTTCGGTTCAACTGAAATTGTAAATTTAGTTATTTTTTCTCGTAGAAGCAGCAATAAATGACATGTGTCATCTGCGTACTCTTCTGCTGTAGCAGATGGTAGCATGGCATGACAGATGACATATGTTGTCCGTCGCTACTTCCAAACAGAAAAACAAAAATAGATTTGTAATTACATTCAGACAAGGATTAAAAATACAAAAAAAATGTAAGAGAGGGCCTGGCACGTTTGTTTTCCCTTGGGGCTTGGGGTTGTGGCAGGATTAGGGTTCAAAATATCGGCAAATTTTGGCACCGAAGTGGATTCAAAATCCCCAAAGAATGGAAAAATTGAAAATTAGAGTTTTATATAGTAATTTGGGGAAATCTTGGTGAAATTTTGGTAAATTTTGCCGAGATTTTGGTTGTTTAGACCGGTTTTGATGTGGGCATTACTTCAACTACATCGACACCATCTTCTTCTAGCATTCATTTTGAGGCTCCAAATATATTTCAAGGGCTTATAACACAATCACGTGCAAAGATATTAGTCAAAATGTCGATTTGCTTTTAACTCACCATAACATAACTTCCAATGAGAATTGGATGTTTCCTTGTGCAACTAATTTTTGTGTTCTCAGATATAAAGGTATTGGAACATGGTGTGTCCAGCGGGAGGATGGACACCAAAAAGAGACAATACTAGTATTGCTAAGAGCATCTCCAACAGTTCCTAATATTTAGACTCCCAATATTCTTAGATTGGGACCTTCCCAAAAAAATTTGGGTCTACAAAATACCTTGTTCTCCAACAGTTCCTATATTTTCTCCCAAAAACACCTTTGAATTGGTCCGGCCATCACAGTATAAAATAATGTTGATTGGGAGCGACAGAGCGCACAAAAATGAGGAGTCAGAGTGTTTTTGGCGTGCCAAAATTTGAGGAGCTAGAAAGAGGAACTGTTGGAGTACTTTTTTGCAATCAAGCCCAAAATCGTTTTGAGAATGGATTTTAGGCACTGTTGGAGATGCTCTAACACTGAGAAACCCACAGGAGCACTCGGAGGTGTGGGGCAAGGAAATTCTATGCGTCCCATACAACCTATACATAGTCCATGTGGCCTCCCCTCCATTTTCTTTTATATATACCATCAAAGAAGAAAGGAAAGAAACAAGAAAAAAAAGAAAAAGACAAGAAAGAAAGGAAGGAGAAAATTCAGCCAACTTCAAATAAAAGAAGAGATCACCATGCCATTGAGAGAAGAAATTGTTTTCAACTAAATGAGCACTCCATTCGGCAACTTTTTTTGTTTGAGTACTATAGCATGTGCACTGTTTACGAGCTCATATCTAAGTACTGTTAATCACATATACTATTCATGCACCCTTCTCATATGTGTATATATATATATGCACTCCCTCCATTGTAAAGACAACCATGAATTTTCAGATTAAAAATATACTCTTGATTCTATAGCTTATGCTCCAACGCCTCCATTAAAATAAGGAGTTCCAATATGAAATTTTCACCGTTGTTCTTGCAACTTTCTTCGGGGTGATTATAAGGAAATGTGTGTCTACTTTTCTTGTGGTCAAGTAGACGAGAATCGAAGCGTGTTCTTGGGCGAATTCACGTGTCGCAGGTTGCTGTATCGAGATGGTGGTTGGCGCCAGTATTTGTTAAGGTTCATGGGTCTGAGTTATCATATTTGTCATCGCAAGATCGAGCCACCCCTATCAGGTTTGCATCGTTTTTTTACCGATTTTGATGTTTTTAGGACCGGATTTGGCACCCAAAATCTTGTTGCGCATTGCAATGCCTTTATTAAGAAATACATGTGACAAGTTTGCATATATATATATAGACACACACACAATTATGTAACCCAACCCTAACTCGAATTTTGGTCTTAAATGATGTATTTTGGTGTAAACCTTAACTTGAATTTTAGTCTTAAATGATGTATTTCGGACTAAACTCTAATTTGGATTTAGGCCTGACATGATGTATTTTAGCCTTAAACTATATTTTGACCTAAACCCTAAACTCTAACTTAGGAATTTTATATGTAAATACTTAGTATTTTGTATTCAAATAGATAGAAAATATAAATAAATGCTTGCATGATTTTTTTTATATTTTTTCAATTTTTTTTTTGCCTCGGGAGACTATTTCGTAGGAGGTTAAAAATCACAAAAATTTGGTCGAAATTTTGTTTTTTTTGGTTTCAAACTTATCAGATTTCAAATTTATCTATCAAATTTAGTTTAGAATTTTAAAATCTCATAAAAGTTTTAGATTTCATATATATATGTGTGATTGGAAAACAAAATTTGAAAGTTTTGGGCAGACGACCACTTGAGTATTGGGGCTAAAACTCCAACCCAAACCCTATATTTTCCTCTAAATCACTCATTTAGGGTTGGGCAAATTTGTCTCACCCATACTCCATTACTCACCCCTATTATTTATCTAAACACTTATTATTACTTTGCACCCATGAATTATTAGTTTAAAATGAATAAAAAATGCTAAAGAAAATAATAGGGGCAAAGAAAACCCCTAGATGTAGGGGTGAGAAAAGACTGGAGTTTATAATAGGGGTGGGTTGGAGCGCTTATAATTTAGGATAGGAGGAGGTTTAGGGGGTGGGTTGAGGTTGCTCTTACAAGGAGGGGCATGGTCGTCATTTCCCGCCTCGAGATATTTTTAGAGCTCTCATGTCCTCCAGTAGATAAGAAAGAAGAGGGGAAACTGGGCCCCACCACGTCACGTGGGACCTGCCTGTGCTGTGCGTCTCCCCTGCACCGGATCGCGCCCTATCTGCTCCGCGTCCCCACGACTGTGCCCACACGGTTGCCAAGGACCCCACTTTAACTCATCCTGCGGACACCAAGCATCTTTTGACTTTTCCTTGACTTTATATAGAATTACAAATTTAGTAGACTATATCTAGACTAAGATAACGAGAATACAAAGTTCTAACTATTCTCTCAAAGCTTTACAAAAGAATATATATTGTCTATTTGAAAATGACCTTAGCACTAGTACGTTATTCTGAAGTTTTTTAAATAATACATTTTTTTTTTCAAAATTTTACAAATATACGTAGAAAAAAAATTACATAAATATACTCTTGTCGTCTGTTGGTTGGGTAAAACACAAATATTGCCCAATCAACAAGCGATAGAAGGCTACGTCGCATGATCAACAGGCAACAGAGCACCACGTCACGCGCACGAGTCTCTATCACCCGTTGATAGGGCGACATGATAAAAATCGATCATTGAATGGGCGACAGAACCCCGCGTTCCCCCTGTCGTCCGTTGAACGGTCGATTTTTGCACTGTCGTCTGATCAATGGGCGACAGAGAGGTGGGAGATGACGTGGTGCTCTATCGCTTGTTGATCGTGCGACATGGCCTTTTGTCGCCCGTTGGTTGCGCGATATTTATGTTTCGCTCAACCAACAGACGACAGGAGTATATTTATGTAAGTTTTTTCGACGTATATTTTTGAAATTTTGAAAAAATATATTATTAAAAAATTATTATTTTTAATTGAACTTTAGAATATCAAAATCGACGTCATGGTGCGCACTAATATTACTATCTTAAATAGATATATAAAAAAATTATAACAAAAAGTGGTCAATGATGTATACCAAGGCTTGCAATATCGCCGATAATCGCTCGAATATCACGTTTATCGATCTTATCAAGCTGATATAGTATATAAAACCGGTTGGTAAACCGGTTAAATTGAAAAAAATCAAAAAATTTAAAAAATTATGTGACGTAAATATCGTGATAATAGGTGAATATCGCTCGATTTTCGATGAATATCGAGAGAAAATCGCTTACAAAATCGACCACTGAAGAACATAAGTTCATAAAATCGCTCGGAATGATTATCGAGGCATATCGATAAAAATCAATTTTTTTGAATTTTTCATTAAAATGTTTTGTTTTAAGGCCCTTCTATTCTCTGCCAATTTTTGACTTATTTTTATTTTACTTTCAAAAATCTCAATATAGTAAATTATCACGATATTATGGAAGCTAGAGCCGTAACGTATATTCCGAATCCCAAAGGCACCTTATTACCCCAAAAAAATTGATAATATTCCGATATCCCGTTAAAACGCACCTTAACGAATATGATGGCAGATAACCCCCCTGCCCTGCGTCCTGCTCCTGCACCGTCCGTCGCTATAAAGGGTGGGTGGCCCATCGTGAGGAGGCTCCTTCCTTCCTCGTTCGTGCTCTCGGAGAGTGAGGTGGGTTGGCTTCTCCTCCCCCTGCGGTTCGGTTCGTGTTCGTGTTCAGTGTGGGATGCAAGGCATGGCGGCATCGGACGTTGAGTACCGCTGCTTCGTCGGCGGCCTCGCCTGGGCCACCGACGACAGCTCCCTCGAGGCCGCCTTCAGCCCCTTCGGCGAGATCCTCGAGTCCAAGGTCCGTCGCACACCAACTCAATCCTTCTTAATCTTCTTTTGCTGGTGTTTCCTTGGCTTGATATACTGGGTTTGTGCGGGTTATGAAGAATTTATTTGTATGATTTTGTTCGGAATTTTTAGATCTGGTACGGTTGCTTGCATAGCATGCATAAAAGCGCTTTTTTTTTGTCAGGGAATCTGCAAAATTTTCAGAAAAAGTTGACAGATCTGTCAGAATTCTGTGTGATGGATGTTTGTTCTGAGGTAGATCTGCATGTACGGTGACGAATTCTTGAGATTTCTGATTCGTTAATGGCGGTATCTGCAGATCATCAACGATCGTGAGACTGGGAGGTCGCGCGGGTTCGGCTTCGTCACTTTCTCCAACGAGCAGGCGATGCGCGACGCCATCCAGGGGATGAACGGGAAGGAGCTCGACGGCCGCAGCATCACCGTCAACGAGGCCCAGTCCCGCCGTTCCGGCGGTGGGGGCGGGTTCGGCGGCGGCGGCTACGGCCAGCGCCGCGAGGGTGGCTACGGCGGGGGCGGCTACGGCCAGCGCCGCGACGGGGGCGGCTACGGCGGCGGCGGCTACGGCCAGCGCCGCGACGGGGGCGGCGGCGGGTACGGCGGCGGCAACTCCGACGGGAACTGGAGGAGCTGAGCGGTGGGGCCCTCGCGATCAGTTATCTTGTCGCTGTTATCACTTAGCCCCAGTTATCTTGTCGTCTAGTGTGCTCCATCCTATCGTATGATGTTGTTTGGTCGTGTGGTGTTTTTGATCGCAAGCTCGTCGGTTAATCAGCTATTTCGGTGAAGAAAATCAACTGAAAATGTTGTTGATGATGGTGATGCACTCCCCTCCTTATGGATGGGATTGGAGATGGGTACTTCGTGTCTGTTTTGTGCCGTTTCGATCAATTTATACTAGTTTGATGATTGCGTTTCGATCAATATTTACTATCGCTATGAGAAAAAAAGCGCAACCACGGATCAAATTTTCCTTTATCTATGTAGGAGAAAAATAACTAGATTTTTTTTCTTTATCTGTGTAGGACTTTTTTTCTTTGATCGAAATAAAATCCTATTATATTTATTCTTCTCGATTTTATTGATTCAGTTGCTCTTCCAGATCACATGCATAGTCATGTATTTACTCCTTAATTTGCTCAACCATATATACAATCGTATACGTATATTCCTTTCCTTTTCTCTAGTCTATCTAAAATTTTTCTTTCTTTATTCATTAATTTACTCATCCACACATATAACATAGGCACATATGAACTGTTTTGGACCGTGTCAGGTTGTCTATCATATCCGAATGGTAGGCCTGGTATCCGAACAACCGTACCAACTCGGTTTATTTAGAACAGTTCTTTACTGAGTCGTAAGGTCAGACTGGATCGAGTGTACATTGTCCCGGCCCAGTGCCCACCTCTAGATGCGATGCTGCTGTTATGGTCGTGGTGAAACTCGGCTACCTTTTAATCGTCATCACAGATAGATTGATTGCTGTCCTGTCCTGGTTTCTTTCTTTCTTTCTTTGTGGAGGATCATTTCCCGCTTTTGATTGTTACCATGGAGCATAAAGCAACACCATTCATTTAACTAAAACTAAAAGGAGAAAAAAAATAGTAGTTCCTTATTATCATGTATGATCTTTGCAGAGTGAAGGATAACTGGTCCAGGTCATCGCAGTACTGAACTGATAATTTGCATCTCAATTCAGCATATTTCCTTGCCAGAATGTACTAATAATTGTAATTGAGATGTCAGCGCCGGTAGCCATCTGCAAAGCAGCATGGTCGTGTACTCGTGTGACACACTGACAGGTGCTGATGACACTGGTTCCTCCCCGTTTATCTTCAGCACAATTGTTGTCTTACCCGAGTTGTCAGGCCACCGGAAAATTTTCACATCAGTGATCCCTTTAACGCAAATAAAATATATAACACTAACAAAGAACCCAATGATACCAACCCTGAATATCAAGAAACATCCAAACACTGGATCTCAACACCCATGAACGAATGGCAACAGTACATTTGGACTTGAACCTTGAGAGGAATAAAGAAAAGCAGAAGGAATGGGACAGGGTAGATGCTTACACCATTAGACTCCGACATCTCCTTTTCCTTGCGCTTGATCTTACCGATGATGATGAGACCCATTCTGGAGGTGGCCTGAGAGAGGAATCAGGATACAAGGAAGATGAAGAAGAGCGCACAGTCACAGACAAAGGAATTGTGAAATTTCAATTCAGTCGAGCCACTCTTGGTGATCACAGCTAGTTTGCTATCAACCCCCGAGGTTTAGCGCACAGCTGCACAAGGTCACCCAGAGAAATATGAACACTGTTGGATTTGCAGTCTTCACTTTATACTGCAGTTATCAAGACGAGATTTAACAAGGGAGAAGAATTTTCTGTTTTTAATCAGTGCTGTAATGTAGATAGACTTTTTTTATATACCAGCGCAGACTGAACCTGGATAGCGTTTTTCGCATGATCTTTACTGCAGATAAAACGCCAAAAGGGGACAAAAAAATAAGGGGAAAAAAGCTGAAACAAATTAGGGGAAGTTCCAGAAGAATCGATTGTGGAGAAGGATTGAGCTCTGACTTACTTGAGGGATTAGATCGCGGAGGCGAGGGGGGGCGAAGGGTTCGAAGGAGCAGCAGCAGCCAGCAGCTATAAGGTCCTGATTGGAACCGTTTTAGCTTGGCTTCTTTCCTTTAGAAGTTATAAGCTGTTTCAAATGGCTGATTTTTTCACAACCGAAAGTTAAAAGTCTGTAGTTTATTTATACTAAAAGATGTTAAAAGCTAAAAGCTGATCTAAAGTAGTTTTTCATGGCTTCGGCGGATTGAGGTTCTGACTTTCCCACCATATTTGAAGAAAATTACCTCCTCATACCAAGTATAAAACCCTAAATCCCACTCTTCTCACCCTAATTCCCAAACCACACCCCTCACACCTAAAACCTAGACTAGAATCTAGACTACCAAACACCAGATCTCTTCAGCCCAGCCGTTCAACTGTGCAGACCAGCTAAAAGTTACTTTTTAAAAAACTACAACCATATCAAATAGAGGCCTTAGAGTGAAGATTCTGAAGAGCGGGTGCGGGTGCGGACAGGGATGGCAATTGGCCACGACTCACGGGTAGTGCTCACCTATTCTTGTGCCCGCCAGTCAATTTTTTGCCCACAATCTTGTCCGTCAAGGGTAACAGGTATAAAACTTAGTCTATACCCATCTCCTTTGGGTGCCTAATGCCCGCAGGTATGCCCATGTGCCCACTAGACTTCATATCAAACAATACCTCATAAATCAACCAAAATTTCACCAAATAATTTCAAGGCCAGTTCCACAACAAATTATTTCATATGTGCATCACACATTCAGATTCAATAATCTAAATAAATACACAATGTAGACCACAACATAAGCATCATCCATTGACTACAACTAACGATAAATCTGAGTCCATGTGGAAGTCGAACATTTTTTTACGAAGCAGAAAAGTCGGTCCAAGCCGAAATAAGTTCAAGGCTATTCAGGGAAAGGATCACATGATCTAACAAAGACAAAAAGGCAAAAAAACTAAACTGCAAAACTGAAAATAAAGATGGGACGGAAATTAAATTAAAATCACACTATATATGCTGAAATATAAGTGAATTGTCCACCTTTTCTCGTCAGCTTAAGCTTTTGGATGAACTGACTGGTGCATACAACTCAAAATGGTATCAGAGCCAAGAGGTCTCAAGTTCAAGACCCGGTTAGCGTAATTAAAAAAAATAAATTAGGGGAAGTTTCACAAGGTTCGATTGTGGAGAAGGATTGGGCTCTGACTTACTTGAGGGATTAGATCGCGGAGGCGAGGGGGGGCGAAGGGTTCGAAGGAGCAGCAGCAGCCAGCAGCTACAAGGTCCTGATTGGAACCGTTTTAGCTTGGCTTCTTCCCTTTAGAAGTTAGAAGCTGTTTTAAATGGCTGGTTTTTTCATAACCAAAAGTTAAAAGTCTGTAGTTTATTTATACTAGAAGATACTAAAAGCGAAAAGCTGATCTAGAATAGTTTTCCATGGCTTTGGCGGATTGAGGCTCTGACTTTCTCAGTATAGTTGAAGAAAATTATCTCCTCATACCAAGTATAAAACCCCACTCTTCTCACCCTAATTCCCAAACCACACCCCTCACACCTAAAACCTAGACTAGAATCTAGACTACCAAACACCAGATCTCTTCAGCCCAGCCGTTCAACTGTGCAGACCAGCTGAAAGTTACTTTTCAAAAAAAACTACAACCATACCAAACAGGGGCCTTAGAGTGAAGATTCTGAAGAGCGGGTGCGGATGCGGACAGGGATGGCAATTGGCCACAACGGTCACGACTCACGGGTAGTGCTCACCCATTCTTGTGCCTGCCAGTCAATTTTTTGCCCACAAGCATGTCCGTCAAGGGTAACAGGTATAAAACTTAGTCTATACCCATCGCCTTTGGGTGCCTGATGCCCGCAGGTATGCCCATGTGCTCACTAGACTTTATATCAAACAATATCTCATAAATCAACCAAAATTTCACCAAATAATTTCAAGGCCAGTTCCACAACAAATTATTCCATATGTGCATCACACATTTAGATTCAATAATCTAAATAAATACACAATGTAGACCACAACATAAGCATCATCTATTGACTACAACTAACGATAAATCTGAGTCCATGTGGAAGTCGAACATTTTTTTACGAAGCAGAAAAGTCGGTCCAAGCCGAAATAAGATCAAGGATATTCAGGGAAAGGATCACAATATCACATGATCTAACAAAGAAAGAAAGGAAAAAGAACTAAATTGCAAAACTGAAAATAAAGATGGGACGGAAATTAAATTAAAATCACACTATATGTGTTGAAGTATAAGGGAATTGTCCATTTTTTTTGTCAGCTTAAGCTTTTGGATAAATTGACTGGTGCATCAACTCAAAATGATATCAGACCCAAGAGGTCTCAAGTTCAAGACCCGATTAGCGTAATTAAAAAAATAATTATAGCCTACTTCTATTCTATATCCTACATTTGAAGGAGTCTATACGTGAGAGGAAGTGTTAAAGTATAAGTAAATTGCTCACATTTCCTAATTAGCTTAAGCTTTTAAATGAGTTGGTTAATGCATGCAACTCAATAATATGTTTAGCTCTAGTTGTAACCAAGCATCCAACAATCACATACCAAAGTCTCAGAGAGAGAGAGAGAGAGAGAGAGAGGTGAGGATAAGCGGCATCCATGTCTTTTGCCAAATCCCATCACACCGGAGGGAGGCGAGGAGTAGGGTACCATGGTAGCAGGCGAACATGTTTTGCTAGATCCGGGTGGCAATGGCCACCAGAGGCAGGCAGTTAGCCAGCTGCTGCAACATATGGATTGGGGAGGGTGCGGGAACAGTAGCGCGCGAGAGCGAGTAAGGGATTGGGGAATAGGGAGGATGCGCTGGTGGCAGCGCTTGATGGGGAAAGCTGGTTGAGTAAATATGCGCATGTGTTGCCGTGTTGGATACTTGAGCTGTCTAGAGTTTCGTATGGATCCACTTGTTCAGTGTGTTTGGCGGGGTAAGCAGGTAGAACTCATTTATACCCATGCCTCATTTACCCGATGGAAGGAATTACTCTTATTTTCATGTCCGTGGGCAAAGAAAGAAAACTATGGCTATCTATATTAAGATATTTGCCTACTCGTAAGTGGATAATCGGGTATAATTGCTATCTGTAGGTGCTGGAGAAAGACGAGACGAGGAAGAAGGGCGAGCGGCGGTTTGGTTGGTTATGGGCCGAACGGATTTGTTGGGCACGATGGCCGTGCGTCATGTGGATAATCTGCCTGCATCGATCTTTCTTAGGGGAAAGCCCATCCTCGGATGCCCGTTCAGACATCAATGATAGCATGTAACCAACGCTGCTAACACATGTCTCTCTGCACCTTCCTTCCGCATGTAATCAACATGATCCCAATCCTTAATTATTTCCTCCCCCATTAAGTATTGCTGCGAATCTGAGCATCTTGACATAATCCTAATCTGATTGGCTCCTCATGTGCGCACCTTTTTCCTATCTTAAACAGCAAATAAAAAGAAAAGGAATTGTTCTCTTGCTACGACGGTGTGGTATTTCTTTCTGATCACGAGCTAGCTGGTGCACTCAAATCTGCGCGTGCGAACTCCTTTTTCAATACACGGGGAACAATATCACGCTGCAAATCGCAGGAACCGCTCAAAGCTTGCAATTAACAATGCTAGCTAGTATAGTAGCTGCCTTGCCGATGTCTTGTTCTTTTCATTTCTCAGCCCAAGACCGTGCGCAGAGATATCTATCAGCTTGATTCTGTGTTTTCTTAGAGAGAGAGAGAGAGAGAGAGAGAGAGAGGACAGTGGATGTCTTTATATATTATTGCTCGCAAACCAGGAGATAATACTAATGTATTACCAACCTCAAGATTTTGGAACAATCTTATCGACAAAGGTTATTCCTTCCTGTCCATCCGTACGACATGTGTAAAGCCATGCATGCCAGACGCGTGTTGAGCTAACCCGGCCCAATCTTCGAGCTGTAGAAAGAAATAATCTCAAATGTTCATTTGGCCTACGCACTAAGAGGACTTCACTCGCCGATTGTTTAACAAAATATACAAGCTTAATTTGCCTTTCGCCTCGGTGGTTCTGTACGTAAGTTAAAGGTTCTTGGAACAACCGATCAGTAGCTCCGATGCATGGCATCTTGTACTTTACTCCAACAAATATTTTTAATCAACATTTTTCAGGCAATTATTGGCTCCTGGTCTACGCACAGTCGATCTCTAGCTATATATGTAAGGTCCTGTTGCTGAATGGATATCGGACTTAGATTATATGTGTTGATACACGGTGAGTAGTGTTGATCGGACTTAGCTTAATATAGTTACTTCGTCTCTATACTTTAAGGGATTCGCCACGATACGCTGACGATTATGTATCTGCAGGTCTACTCCATCCATCGCTACTTTTTAGCTAGCTAGCCTCTATTTCGCACCCAATTTAACGCTGTCGGATTGATCCATCCATCCATCGATGATGGTGATCGGGTCGATTAGGATTAATTTGGAACTGTGCATAAGAGTCTGTTTGGTTTTTTATTTAGATATATTCTTCAAAAGCTAATTCTGAATTATGATCGTAGAGAATCTGATTCTACAAAAACTAGAATCCGAAAGCACGTATAAAATGGATTGTAGATTCTAGTATGTATGGGTGGTTAGATTGCGAGAATCGAATTGTTTATTTTTTATTCTGCTTTTAGAGTCAGAATCCAGAATCAAAAGTAAAAATAAGTTATCCCTAATCCAACAAACTTAATTACTCCCGATATTCGAAGAATATTGCACTGAGTTCAATCAATAATCACCCCCATCGACCCCGTTCAACCTTGCTACGTTCAAACCAAAAAATAGTGGAACGACCCTATAACAAGACCATCTTTATCTTATTCACCCTTTGTAAAGAAGCAAAAAAATTTATAGCTCCTTTGCTCAATTTTTTTGCAAGTTTAGTCCCATCTGAAAGAAATTGTAAACCTACCTTCTTCTCGACTGCAGCAACACTTACTATGTTCTTACAACCACGGTATATACCTCGTGTCATCTTTCGAACATTCCGCAGTTGAGAAGAGGGCTATATTTGCATTTTTGATTGGATGAGATGCAAAAGTTGCCCAAAAAAAAACTAGACTAGGAAAAAAAAACAAAAACTCCCACGTACATCAAATTAAACACACCGTAAGTAGCACACGTGTGGATGCAGATGAGACCGTCCAAGACTGGTGCTTTTTCGGGTGCACATAGTAGAAGCACGTTGTCACGTGTTAAATAGCGCAATTAACTAGTATATTTTTTATGGAATGATTAACCTGTACGTATAGCGTGTCTTCGTTGTATTGTCGGGCCTGGTTATGATGGGGTGACACGTGTGCATGCATGTCTGTCCCGTTCGTATGCATCGGTGTCAGGACTTCGCCGATGCATGTATACATCCATCCATCGACGTTGATTGATCCTACTCCCCCACGTACGTAGGAGATCAGATCAGATCTCCCCCACGTACGTAGGAGATCAGATCGCCCGATGAATATTAGCTAGCTCTATGCATCCGTGCTGTGCCGGCGCCCTAGCTAAAGTCTTCATCGTTTTTTAACCGCCGCAATTTGTACAGCTCGCGCACGGTTTTTGCGTGCAGCTAGCACGTGATTAATTAGGTTTAGCCTCTTGCCCTGGCCCCACCTGCCTTGGTGATTTACTACTTCATCCATGACGTGTCAATTAATTATTGAAGTCACAGACAGTGTTGATTGATACTATGATCATCGCATCGGAGTAAAAAACTAGACCTATCCATTAGCATTATCAATATACTCTCTGCCCCACTATGTTTGACAAAGAAAATATTACGGGTGCGTTTTGTTGGGTGTACGTGGATGAATGGAATACGATGATACAAGATGGATGGGATGATTCTGGATGAGATGGTACAGGGAAGGTGTCTGGTTGCCTGAATGGAATGATACAAGATTTTGTTTGGTTGCTTGGATGAAATGATACAGGATGGATACGAGATGATGTTTGGTTGAAGGGATGAGATTGGATTGAGGGATGACCGGATGAGGTTGGTTTGAGAAATGGTGTGAGTAAACGATTCTGTCATGTACCAATTGGTTCGACCAAATTTTCCGTACGGGAAGGTGCAGCATCTTTTTGGAATATTCTAACAATCTGTACTATCTCATCTTGTACCAAATGGTTCTGTTCAGCCAACCAAATACAAAAACATAATCAAATCCTGTACAGATCTCACTACAGGGAAAAACAGTAATTTCGACAGCCAAAACCGTCCACCCTAGAGACAAAGCCGTCCACCATAGGTAGAGTCGACAGCTGGCCGTCCACCCTAAGCCGCCGAAAGTAAGTGGTCGACCATAACATTAAATTCGACGGGCGGGCTGTCCACCCTATTAGGGTCGACAGCCAAATATAGGCCGTCCACTCTAGACTAGGGTGGACGGCCTTTTGTAGCTGTCGACCATAATATTATTAGGGTGGACGGCCTCTCCTTAGCTGTCGACCATAATAATATTAGGGTGGACGGCCACGTGGAAAAGGCCGTCGACCCTAATATTAGGGTGGACGGCCACGTGGAAAATGCCGTCCACCCTAATTAATCGGCATTTAAAAAAACAGTCGCCCACGATCCACGTGAAAAATGTCCAGAATTCCTTCATAACTTTGCTGCGTGCATTACTTTGCATGAATTCCAGAATTACTTTGCCAAACATTAAAATCCACGTGCATCAATTCACTTTAATGCAATCTAGGACTCTACTCCTATGGACCTTGTAACTAGAGCACCAAAAAGCAATTTTTTTCTCCAGAATGCACTTTTGAGACTGGGACCACACTTTTAAATTTATTATTTATTATATGTGAATGACCATGTAGGATTTTTGGAACAATATGTGCATGTTTTGTTAAACATAAAAGCAGCTAATATAGGAATAACTAGGTCATGGAGGAAAAACAACCTTCTCAAACTTCTTAGTGAACCATTTGTTTAGTTCCTTGGTACAAGCCAAGTTATTGAACACATAAAACTGAAAGTCACAGTATGACAAGTAGATGCCAACATCTGCAAGGAACAAAATGCAATGCATTCAAAAGATTGACGGAAAATGGAAACAATCATCCATTAAATATAACACGCTGTGTGCTAGGCTTAAGATGATGGCATTTCCATGTACATGCAAGTCAAAATGGAGGTACCAGGCTATCAACACATGTCAATGTAAGGCTGTAAGCAATGGGATCTGATAAGACGCGCATTTTTACATGTGAAGGGCAACAGGAATACCAGCTTCTGAATGATAGTAAGACAACTCCTGAGTGGTAGCAGCAAGTTTTCCAAGAACTGCATTCATCTGAAAGAAAGTACCCCAAAAAAAAAGACAGGCAAAATTAACTGTCAGAGAGCAAAATCTTCTCTTACAAAGTACTACAATGAATTCATATAAGAAAGAACAGAGCAGCTTAGAAAGAATAGCCATGAAATGCCATCTCTTAACAGGTGTATAAATTTGTTGAAACAAGGAATTTAAACTCTGTTCTTTGCCAGCATCTATTAACATAGCCTTTTTTTGAGTGAATATAAACACAACCTTCAGCAGCTCAGCCCTTAAAAAATCACAAATGCCAGCTAGTTACCAGCCGGGTTAGTTACAAAATATTGCCATACTCCCATTGATTATAGACCAGACAATGAGCATCATGGTCTGAAGTCAGATACAAGTATCATGGTCTAATGTGAAAAGCATATTCCAGTTATCTAGTAAATATACACATCAATATTGAAGTCACGAACTTAAATTGTTTAGCAATTTCAAATATAACGAAAATAAATGTATATGGCAAAAACAAAATACAAATAAGCAATGTGACTTACAAAGAGTCCAGCATATACAAGAAGTTCTCCGAAAAAGAAAGATTATTTGAAGGAAGGATAGGAGGCCTTCCTGCTAATCTCAAGTAGGCTGCAGCTGCTATTGTTGGTGCCTAAACAGATAGTCAGTTATAGAATGTTAGGCCACATGTTTAACAAAAATCAGAAAGAACCATTAATTTGCATCATGAGGTTCTGTGCAATTTCTCTGTCTTAAAGATTGAGATAACCAGGATCATAAGTCTTAAGACCCTTGTCATCCTTTCCAGTGGTAATCTACAAAATATCACAAAAAGAACTAATTTCTCTGTCTTAAAGATTGATTTCACATTGCAAATGAAGCATGGCAAGTAAAATGTTTGAATTTTTAGCATGTTTGATTGAAATTTGATGCCACAAAATCACACATTTATGGATAAAGTAATGCCAATAGCACATATACTTCACTGCTTTGCTTGATTCAATACTTTAAACTAAAAAACAACAAAATGCTTCAATATGTCCATGCAAGAGCTAGATAGATGAGTAGTACTATTGTTGTTTCCTTCCTTTTCTTTCTCATCTCTGTTCATATGATAACAATCTAAGATCTCCATGCAAGAGCTAGATAGATGAAAAGGTTGATGCATGAGGAGTAAGAGTAAATTAACTATAGTACTGCTACAAGCAAAGAAGATGCCACTGTCATGGATTTCTTTAATTTCCCCTGCCATGTATCACTCTAATTTCCTTTGCACAACAGCTAGCCGTAGCATGTGCATGTCACAGAAGAAGGAAACTAGATCACAAATCATGCAGCTAATTAACATACAAAAACTGAAACAAGCATACAGCTGCCTTCAAAAAGAAAAACTGAAAATTACACGGTAAATATATAACTAAGATCACGCATCAAAGAAGATAAAAACCCTGAATGAAAAGGATCGAACTATGCTAATTAAATCCAGATAACACATGAAAAACAAGGGAATGATTTATTAACCAATAAGGCATGCATCAAGATATATGTACCTGCAAATGAGACTTGACATGCGCCAAGGTGAGATCCTTCCCATCCATTAGCTCCAGCACTGACTTGCACTACAGGGCAACTGTGTTTCCTGGTTGTTCCACATTGACATGAGAGCATTAACCAAATATCTCACTTGTGAAATGATGGTAAGATAAAGTTCTTAGAAAATACTTCTTTTACATGGCTAAACAGAATGCGAATAGCTAACCTCAATAAGAGGATCCCGTCCCACAACCTCCTCCGCTAACTTATGGATGACTTTAGCACGAGGATCATAGTTTTTATACACACGGTGCCCAAAACCTGACATTTTCCTCTTCCTGGAAAATGAAGAGATAACTTTTCTAAAACAAGTCTAAAATCTTAACAGTGGAGAAAAGGAAAGTAAACTAGCTAACTCTTGCTAACCAATTGTTTATGTGAATGAATTTCTTTCCTCTAAGAAAGTTAAAACTTGATAGACATGAAACAATAAATGAGTCCTAATAAGTTTTTATATAGCAACATGGAATCTTTGCTTTTAAGGAACTTGTCTCAATAGTAAACAACTCCATAATGAGTTTTTATACTAATTCAACGGATAATGAGTTCAGGATGTACTCCACTGCTCTGCATAGCACATATATATACTTCATGACCAAATGTAGAGATTAAAATTATCCATAGCACATATACTTCATAGCCAAATGTAGAGACTAAAATTATCCAGTATCCACATACTTGCGGTGGGGGCGGCAAGGGATGCAGGGGAGATGCTCAGTTGGATCAAACCATAGTTGTGCAAAGATGGAACCCAAGCAAATGGTTATCAGAGAATAGGTAGCCGCCTAACCGCTAATTGTTTGGTCGATGAGTTGAACTAACGAATGTGTAATGAATCGTGTACTTGATATAACCAAATGGTACAGGAGCATATCGGGCAATTCAGCTAAGCTCTCCATAGTATCGACCATCTCTACACGCACCTATCAACATATCGAAGGCCATAGTGCATTTGAAAATCATGTTGCTTTGCGATTGCGATCATCCCCGAATTTATGGATCGTTTTCTAATATCCCGGACATCCAAACAAGAAATAGTAAATTATGTCCCTCATCGCTAATATGTCGACTATCACAGTTTTGCGTAAGAATATCATTTCATTTTGGATTGGAATTGAGAATATCTAGTTTGCTCGCACCAAGAATTGGCAAGTGCATAGTGAAGTGGACAGACAACAATCAAACACATGCTCTACTAAAAGGAAAACATGATATCTGCATATGTGAACATAAGCTCCATTGTATAATTGCACATTTGCACATCAAACATGCACACATCTGATTATGAGTGAAAATGTAGACAAGTATGAGCTATAACCAAATTACTCACTACACTACCTAAAAGCAAAATATGTTTGTCGCATTGCTCAACCGGAAGCGACGGCGGTGGGGCGCGGCCCTCGGGAGGCGCATGGGCGGTGGGGTGCCAACCCTCGGGAGGCGCAGGCGGTGGGGAGGCGGCGGTCCGGGAGGCACACGGCGGGGGAGGCGGCTCAGACTCGGGAGGCGGCAAGGAGGAGGCGGCAAGACTCGGGAGGCGGCAAGGGAGGAGGCGGCAAGACTCGGGAGGCGGCGGTCGGAGGAGGTGGCAGGCAAGGCGGAGGAGGCGGCGCACGGGCGGAGGAGGCGGCGGCGGATTGAAACGCACAGAGATCAGGATTGAAACGCACAGAGAGCAAACTCGATCGATTGGGGATTGAGTTCTGCGAGGTAAATGCCTTTTAGAGTCGACAGCTAGACAAGTCGTCTACCATGGTATGGTCGACAGCCACGTCGGTAGCCATCGACCATAAGTTGCGTTTGGTGGACGGTTCAAATACATGCTGTCGACCCTAATTAAAAACAGTTCCCAATTCCAGGGCGGGGTAGATGGCGCACTTTTTTCACGTTTAGGGTAGACGGCTGTTTTTTCGGCCGTCTATCTTAATGTAGTTATGGTCGACGGGGTTTTTTGGCCGTCTACCATATTTTTGACCGTAGAGAATAAATACTTTTCCTGTAGTGAGAATGGTTCGGTTCACCCTCGTACACCTAACCAAACACACCCTAAATCTAAGAAAAATATAATAAGAAATAACTATACACGTTACTGTGGTTAAGAGACCAAACATTAGATTTAAGGGCTTTGGATAACAAATAACTATACACGTATGTAGTATATTGATAGGATTTCAGAGTGCCAACCATTTCAAATGATGTTCACAAGACTCTATTTATAGTTCTACGGGGTTGATGAATTACATAGATGCCCCTAAAGTGCATACAGTAATGAGGCCCAACTGTCCTTTCACCTCTACTCCCTTCGTTTTTTTATAAGGACAAGGCTAATAATATAGCCAACTACGGATTTTATATTGTTGACATATCATCTATAGCCAATCAAATAGCCTACCCATACAATAATTAGCTATACATATACACTGAGCATTAATACCTGACCCATCTTCATCCTCTCATTCTCTCACCAATCTTCTTGGAGCCTGTACTGCAGTCGGCTACTGGTTTGCAGCCCGCTTCTCTTCTCTCTCCTCCCCTCTCTTCTCCAACTCAACTCAAATCTGACGTGGCGACTCCTATAATCCGCTTACGTAACCTTATTATACTTGCTCTAAGGCGTATTTTGACTTTGCACAAAGATTAAGGTTGCGTTAAAATTGAGAAAGATACAAAAAAATGACTTAGATGTCCTCACTTAATCTTGGAAGATGAAAGATATACTTTATATGGGTAGTAATGAATAAATGCATATAGATGAGAGAAAATAAATAAAGATATAGAAGAAAAGGTCTCGTTAAATCTATATATAAGCCTTACATTTGTAAATAAAGTCGTTCAAAAAAAATAGGTTTTATAAAAAAACGGAGGGAGTAATATTGTCCACGCGTCGTCCAATGACGGCTCCCGTCGGCTGACGCATAGTGTGTGCCTGCCTGGGCCCGGTTCATTGGACGGGGCAGATCCAATGGTTGTGGGTGTATGGAGGCTAGATCCAATGGTCGTTGGCTAGGATGCCCTTTGTGCTGTGTCCTTGTGGCCGAGGTGCCGCATGGTGAGGGCCACTCCTACAACGCATACCCCAATTAAATAACGTAATACAACTAATTAATTTTTTTCCGAAGCGTTTAAGTGAGTGTAGAGATCGAAAATATTACTATAATTATATTCTTATTCTCTTAATGGATAAATATTTTGAATAGGATACTATAAAGGCTACGGACAAATCATATCTATACTAAATCTTGGAGAAACGTCGCGTTCCTGAGCGTTTGAGAAAAAAATTTGTGTTTTGGTCCTTTTATAAATTACGAATAGCCCTTTCGCGATTTTTTGTGAGGGGAAGATATTTTTCTCTAAAATCGCGTTTGGGTCCCTCGTGCGCCATTTTACGGAAAAAACCTCCCGTTAAATTCGAATCGCGAACAAGCCATTTTCTAATTTTTAAGGATAGCGGACAGGTCCAAAAACGTAACAAACAGGTCCTTTCTCCTTACGTCTAGGTCCTTTCTCCGTTTTTCCCGGGAAAAAAAGTTTTCGTCGCCAGAAATATTTGTGCAGCTCTATCTCTAGACTTTTTTCCCACCTCGATTTCCCATCTCGATCTCTGATATTTTTTAAAACATATATTATTACTCGGTGAACGCGTAGAGTGTTAGCCTCGACAAAAGAAGGTTGTCATCTCTAATAATTTTTCACCCTTTTCCCTCTAGACTTTTTCCCCGCCACCTCTAGACCTTTTCCCCACCGCGGTTTTCCAGCTCGGTCTCCAATATTTTCCAAATAATTCGTCGAAAGAGATATTTCTACAACTCTATCTCTCTATTTTTTCCCCGTTTCGCTCATTATTTCAACGATTTAAAAAATAAAGCGCATTAAAAAAAAAGAATTTTTTCTACGAAAAAACGGCACGTGCGTCTTGGCGTGTTACGCCGCGAAATTTTTTGTGTTCTTTCAACCGTTTCGCTCATTATTTCGACGATTTTAAAAATAAAACACCGCCGTAAAAAAAGAAATTTTTTCTATGAAAAACGACACACGCGGCGTGTTATGCCGCGAAAAAAAATTGTGTTCTTTTAGCCGTTTCGCTCATTATTTCGGCGGTTTAAAAAATAAAATGCCGCCGAAAAAAAAAGATTTTTTTTCTATGAAAAACGGCACGCGCGACGTGTTACGCCGCGAAAAAATATTGTGTTCTTTCAACTGTTTTGCTCATTATTTCGACGATTTAAAAAATAAAACACCGCCGAAAAAAAAGAATTTTTTTATATGAAAAAGCGACACACGCGGCGTGTTAAAAAAAATGTATTGACGTTTGGATCTATCGTGAGAGGACCATAAATAGATACCGAAAAAAAACGTATTGACGTTTGGATCATTCCGACTGTTTTATACGAAAAAGACCTTTCAATTTAGCGCAAACGCAGATGCACTTTTGTTTTCTCAACCGTTTCGCGCGTTTTCTCGATGATTTTTTAAAAAAACACCGATGGAAAAAAAATGAAATTTTCTCGCGAAAAAAACAACGCACGCGACGTGTACGCCGCGCAAACTATCATAGTATAATATAATTTAACGGAGGGAGCAACGTTTGTTAGCTTTACATGAGTACGTCGTTTAGCTAGGTCGTCTATGCGTGCATACGTGTCATGTCAATTGAATAGTTAGGATAGCTCTTGCTTTTACTTAATTATTTTTGGAACCAGTCCTGGTGTGCATCTGTTAATTGCTTCTTACTAGCTAATATCGTTTCGATAAGCTAGCAATCTGGTGGAGCATTTGGTAGTCTCAAATTTAAAACTAAAATAACAAGTGTTTGCGACTAATCTGGTGAAACGACGACTAAAAGCGAATGGAGAGGCACTGTGTGCTAGCTGGGGCCGTCTAGAAGCTTCTGGCCAAGCAGTTACATTCACAGGCGTTCATGCCAAAATAGATACATAATACATAGATGGTTTCACGTAAGATGGATCGATTTGAACACGATGGCTTAGGCTTCTGACAAAACAAAAGCACACGTCGCTTTATTTGCACTCGAGATTATTGGGGGCTCGTAATGCGATTTGATGTTGACGTGCGTGCACCAATCAAACAGCATATTAACTTTACTTATCGGCGATAGCTCCCCTATCTAGGTTACTGCAACACTAGCTAGCTAGGTTAACTTTGTAATTTTCCTTTTTTTTTATGCATGCAAGTCTGCAACACGTTTCTGACCCCACATGCAGTAGTGTGGGCCAGCCATGCTCCATCAGCCAAATTTGCCTCCCCTCCCCTCCCCTCCCCTCCCCTCCCTTTTTAAGAGGAACCTAACTGTTGCCAATTGTTTCCAAAGAACAAAACTTACCAAGTTAATATACTTCAAGTTCAAGCCCATGGATCCTCCTAAGAATTTTTCTTTTCAAAATTGAGCCTGGTGTTTCTAAAGAAAACTTATGAAATTGATATCTAGGCAGTACAATTTAGAAAACCTGCGGCAATCATCGATCGAAATGAGAAACTCTTAGCCCCGGATGAAAGCAGATTTAATTTTCTTTCCTTTTTTGAAACACACGAGCATGCAGAGGTCGATAGCTTCTTTGCCTTCGAAGGTAGCGACCACAATTCAAACACCCCGGAGTGTTAGGATTGTAGGTGGACTTGTGATGGATCGAGTAGTGTAGTTGGATGAAACTTAGGGATGTGATGTTTCTTTGTTTCGACTAGAGTTCTGATACTTGGACTTGCATTTATTGGTGTGATACTTGAAGATGGACTTGGACTTGTGATGGTTCGACTTGTGATATGATTTGGATGTTGGAATTGAATATTAATGTGATTTTCAAATTATGTGATGCATTTGCGATTGTTATGGATAATATATGTTGGTGTATGTGAAATTGAGTAAAAATTGCATGTTGGTGTTGCAAAACAAGCACTAGGGAATCAGTTCTGCAGCTGGTAACTCCCAGTATTTTCATCGGCCATGGTGGTTGACGAAAATAATTGGCGCAGCCAACTATTTTCATTGGCCAGTTGTTCGACGAAAATAACTGTAAGCCACGTCAGCTTATTTTCGTCGGCCTCTGGTCGACGAAAATAGTTTGATGTGGCAAGGCTGGGCCAGCCATCAGCCTGTTGTTTTCGTTGGCTAGGCCAAGCCGACGAAAGTAAACCGTATTTTCGTTGGTCTATTTTTGTCAGGAAACCCCCTTTTTTCATCGGCTTTTGGCCAACGAAAAAAGTTCGGGTTCTAGTAATGTATACACAGTTACACACACACATACACACGCCGCTTTAATGATTTTGTTATACCTCTTTATCCCTTTAAGTATACTCTAATACTGATTATAAGATATTCCAAAATGAGTTCCATGAAAATTTTCATCATGATCCATTTTTTATAGCATAATTTATGTATACACTTCTTTTACATATGAAAAAATATATATAGCAGAAATAAAGGGATTCAATGAAAATTTTTCAATCATATCACATTAAAGTATCTTAGAATTATTATTGAAGTATACCTAATGTTAAAAAGAGTATAACACATTCGTTTAAGTAGTATATTAGATGTGAGAGTATGTACTCCCAAAAGTACGAAAAAGTCTTCCTATATATAATGATGTTGTTATACCTTTTTATCTTTTTAAGTATACTCTAATACTGATTATAAGATACTCCAAAGTAAGTTCCCCGAAAAATTTCATTAAAGTCCACCTTCATAGTATAATTTGTTTATATATTTCTTTTACATACGGAAAAGGGTATGTAGCCAAAAAAAATAAAGGATTCTGATAAATTTTTTTCAACCATGTTGTATTGGAGCATCTTAGAATTATTATTGGAATATATTGAAAGTGATAAAGAAGTATAAAATATTTATTTAAATAGTATATTAGAGGTGAGATTATGTTATTATGGGAGTACGAAAAAGGCTCAATTATTGTGAAATAACAAGAGTGATGTGAATGCATATGAGATCTGATCAAACAGTATCTCACCACGCCTGAATCCATGCACTGCACCAATTAAAACTCAATTAGCTGGGTTCGATGTGAATCGATCGCACAGTGGCACAGGCCCACAAGCTAACTACTGTACCCTTGCACTGTGCTGCATGCTGGCTCTGACGAGCACCTACACACTTCCTGGCGATTCGTCCTGCACACTCCTGCCCCAATTTGATTGATTTACAATTTTCTCTGTCTTTCATGTCCCAAAACAATAGATATTGCCAAGGCGAATCAGTCAGATCTGCATGTTTGTGTTATCTTTCCGGTATCCTGCAAACACCCTGATCAGGGATCAAATTTTCGTTTTGGCCAAAACTTCGGACCCAGCTGAAATCTGAAATTTCGGACGAAATTCGGTAATTTCAGCCGAAGTACATTCAAAATTCAAATCCAGTTTGTTTTGCACCGAAATTTCGCCGAAATTACCCCGAAATTCGCTGAAATTACCCGAAATTTTGGACAAAATGCACTGACTGAAAATTAGTTCAAACGATGTCGAAAAATTTTGAAATTGTTTTTGTAGGTTCCTGACATACTAGAGATGTTCTCATAAAATTTTCAGTTGATTATCAGTTCTGTGGATTTTTCAAAAATTCAAACATTGGTACTGTCCCGATGAAACGTTGATCGGCAAGTTTGAACCGGATGAAAAATAGTACAAACGACGTTAGAAAATTTTGAATTTTTTGGAGATTCCTGACATGTTTATTATATTTATGTAAAATTTCAGATGATTACCAAATGTGATGAAGTTTTAAAAATTCAAACATCGGTACTGTTTTGGTAAAGCGCTGAGCGGTAAGTTTCATCCGAATGAAAATTAGAACAAACGAGGTTATAAAATTTTGAAAATTTTTTGGATGGTCCTGACACATACATAATATTCTCATAAAATTTTCATATGATGATCAAGTGTCATGAATTTTTAAAAATTCAAACAGTGGTACTATCCTGTTAAAAGGCCGATGATCAATAATAGATTTACTTTACCAATAAGAAAGGTTTAAATTTTTAAAAAATTTTACATAAGGGTGACAAGGAAATGGTTAATATCTCATAAAAATTTTGAATCATAATCACGCTCCAATGAATTTATAAAATTTGTAGAAGGCGCAGTGCCATTTATGTTCTTTCTCTGTTTGATTTTTGAAATATAATACAACAAATTAAGTTCAGTGCTTACTGTATTGATAGACTTTATTGAGCAAACAAAGAAAGTTGAAATTTTTGGAAAATTTTATAACATGGTACTGAGGAAATTCTTAATCTTTCATAAAAATTTTAGATGATGATCACACTCGAGAAAATTTAGAAAAATCTAACAAGTTTATTGTCCTAATTATGTCCATTCTGTTTTTGATTTTCTAAAGATAACAAATGATGTTAAATTATTTTAAAATTTTTTTGTATGATCCCAAACTACTAATTATGGTACCATAAATTTTTCATATCATTATCAAGCTTATAATTTTTTTTAAAATCTGACAGTGTTTCTACCCAAATTTTAAAAAATCTCAAAAAATTAGTTTTTCAACAAATTGTCATAGAAGATCACTTTCTAATAGGTTATTGGACCAAATCCGGTGCTCAAACTTCAAAAACCGGATTCAAAACCCGAAATTTTGGAGAAATTCCTGAGAATCTGTAGCATTTCAATTTTTTTTGAATTTTAAATTTGCCTGGCATTTGTAATCTGGGGGTCCGAAATCCGAAATTTCGCCGAAAATTTGAATCTTGACCCTGATTCACAAATTAACTTTTTCAAAATAACCTGTGTTTGGACGTCTGATATATTGTTTATTATTTCGGACGCTTACAATATTTTTTTTATGTGTGTAACATTTTTTTCCTACGCGTGTAACATTTTTCTTCAATAACAGTATAAATATTAGAAATATCGGCACAATAAACAGATGTTGCAGATATTCTAAAAAATATTACACACGTTGAACAAAAATATTACACATGTTAAAAAAATAGTACAAAAAACGTCCGAGCGTATCGGACGTCCCATTGCTAACACTAGTCTAACTTACTTTTTACATGCTCCGATGCTAGCCACAGGTCACAGTAATATCTAAAAAAAAAAAGCAGTTTAGCTCTCAACCTCACGCACAGCAACTTTCTTTCTCTATGTGGGGTTTAGTGTAAATGACAAGTATAATGTACATTAGCAATAATGTACATTAGCAGGATTAGGCCACACAACAACAGCAAGAAAACTATTCTTTTATTTGCTCTCCGCGGCTTGCTAGAGAGAGAGAGAGAGAGAGAGAGAGGAAATTATAGAGGAGGCATCGATAGACCGCTTCGGGGGGCGTCCAACGCCCGAAGGACCTCGCGTCCGTCCAACGTGACTTCATCCGTCCGATCAAAACGCTCGATTAACAGCGATAAACGTCGTTCCTTCGGTTCTCCGCTTAATATAACGTGCGGCTCGACCGATCCGAGCGAGCCGAGACGCCGCACGACTTCCGCAAAATCCGGGTCTCTGAGCATTTAACTTGGGCTGTAAAATCGATTTTTAATTTTTAGCTGTGCTGCTATTAAGTGGGACCTATAAGCTGAGTTCCCTAAATTCAGTTGGGCCGCAAGACTGAGCGAAGTTGCACACCCTCGCTCGCCGACGACCAGCCGGACGAGCTCCAGCGCCGCCACCTCATGGCCGCGGCCAAGGTCACCGCCGCGGCGGCGGCCACTGCGGTGTTTCGGAGAAACCAGGAGCTCACCCGCCTAGCGCGCTCGGGCCAGCTGGCCGCCGCGCGCCGCCTGTTCGACGAGATGCCCCGCCGCAACACCATCTCCTACAACGCCATGCTCTCCGCGCTGGCCCGCCACGGCCGCGTCGCCGACGCCAGACGCCTGTTCGATGAGATGCCCCGCCGCAACCTAGTCTCCTGGAACGCCATGATCGCGGCCTGCTCTGACCACGGCCTCGTCGCCGACGCCCGGGAGCTGTTCGACGCAATGCCCTCCTGGGACAACTTCTCCTGGACGCTCATGGTCTCCTGTTACGCCCGCGCGGGCAAGCTCGAGCTCGCAAGGGACTTGCTCGACCAAATGCCTGGGGAGAAGTGCACGGCGTGCTACAACGCCATGATCTCCGGGTACGCCAAGAACGGCAGGTTCGATAACGCGGCGAGGTTGCTGCGGGAAATGCTGTCTCCGGGTACACCAAGAACGGCAGCTGTCGTGCGGCGTCTCGGCTCGCTCGGATCGGTCGAGCCGCACGTTATATTAAGCGGAGAACCGAAGGAACGACGTTTATCGCTATTAATCGAGCGTTTTGATCGGACGGATGAAGTCACGTTGGACGGACGCGAGGTCCTTCGGGCGTTGGACGCCCCCCGAAGCGTCGATAGACAAAGGAGCCATATATTTGGATGGACACCAATACAGGGATCCATCTACCATACAAATAGGACAACACGCTCTTAATTATATGGATCGATGCTGCAAGAGGAGTCGACAGCAGTGTTAGCTAGGCCAAAATAGGAAATCTTGCTGAAGATTTGAGGAAGGCTTCCCAATCATCAATTGATCTATCTGCACGTATTTGAGGTATTTCATACATATATCGTTCTGTTCCTCCTTCGCGAGAGGAGCTAGCTTTTCTTGGGTTCTTTGCTTTTGTTCTTACTTTTTGATCCGGCAAAGAAGACGAGATATCGACCATATCTTGTTCCCTAGATAGTTGCTAGCTCTCAAATCAGCTCCAGTTCATTCCTGCTGACATGTGATTGATAAGCTAGTGTTCAGCTTGACGAGTTTTACCTGCAGCAGGCTTGGCTTGGCTGGCTGCAAAGCTACTACCCACTTGCTGTTACAACTAGTTTTTCTTATCATCTTGACCGATTCTTCTCCTATGCACTGATAAAGAAATAAAGAAAGGGAGATCAGATCCCAATTTTGTTGGAGCATAGCCAGCATTTCTTGATTTCCTGCAGGTTACAGAATATGCTTATCGATCGATCCGATGTTCCTACATGTGTTCTTCACGGCTTGTTTGTTGATGCAGGGACGCGAGCAAGGATCAATCGATCGACATGGACGACTCGAGCCTCTTCATGCAGTGGGCAATGGACACGCTGCACCAGCAGCAACCCACGGCCGCCGCCGCCGCTCCAGCATACGCTGATGGCGGCGGCGGGGACGGTGAGGGTGCTTCCTTCCCCTCTCTACAAGCGCTCCTCGGCGCCTCCCAGACCACCGCGGCCGCTGGCGTCCGGGACCTGACAGTGCAGGTCGACCACCGGGCCAGCAGCCGGAGCTCCGGCGACAGCCCCGGCGTCGCCATGGAACACGACGCGGCCGCCGGCTGGTCCCCCCACACCGCCCGCACCAGGACCGACGGCGGCGGCAACAGGCCCATGAGCTGGAACTTCAGCGCCGCGTCGGCGCAGCCAGCTGATGAGATGAGCGGCGGCGGCGGCGGGGCGCTGCGCTGCCTGACGCCGCCGCGCCCTCAAGAGGGCATACTCCGTCGCCGGCTGGGAAGAGAGGGGGCAGCGTGGGGCCCGCTGCCGTGTGGACCCAGGGGGCGGCGGCGGGACCATCGGGGTACGTGCAGGACCACATCATCGCGGAGCGGCGGCGGAGGGAGAAGATCAACCAGAGGTTCATCGAGCTCTCCACCGTCATCCCCGGACTCAAGAAGGTTCTTTCTTCTGATTGATTGGCTCTTCTTAAATTTCATGCTTGTAGTTAACCTTCTCATGCATCATTGAGTGCTTATCTTTGGATTTGTTAATTTGTCCTCTTTTTTCGTTTGTTTTAACATGTACAAACTGCAGGCAAGATAGTAAGATATTGCATGCATGCAATATGTCATCTCTCAACGCTACTGGTGAGCAGGCATTTACCTAAGAGCTTTTATTTTTGCAACTTTGTTTTTGTTTTTTTTTGTTGGGGAATTGGTTTACAAGATAGTTAAATTTCGCCTGGAAAAGCCAATCTGCAGAAATGCATGCACATTAGTTTATTGCAAACTACAGTGGGGTGCAGCTCGCCGCAATCCTGAGTCGATCGACCTAGATAGGCGAAACAGTAAGTACTATACCTGTAGCAAAATCCACACGTAGCAGCTGCAATCGGTATTAGCGCGCATAGCACCTTGTTGTTGTCATCACCAATCAGTTAAAATGCAATGCGTGCAGATGGACAAGGCCACCATCCTTGGGGACGCGGTGAAGTACGTGAGGGAGCTGCAGGAGAAGGTCAAGACCATCGAGGGTGAGCACAACGCCAGGAGCCACACCAACAGCATCCAGTCCGTCGTGCTCGTCAAGAAGCCATGCTTAACCTCCGATGCCGACGACGGCGAGCCGTCTTCATCGGCAGCTCACGGCGGGGGCTCGCGGCTGCCGGAGATTGAGGCGCGGCTGTCGGAGAAGAGCGTGCTGCTGCGGATTCACTGCGAGAACGCGAGGGGGCTGCTGGTGAGGGTGCTGTCGGAGGTGGAGGAGCTCCGGCTCGCCATCACCCACACCAGCGTCATGCCATTCCCCGTTTGCACCGTCATAATCACCATCACCGCAAAAGCAAGTGCCATTATACATTTATATTTTTGCATCCATGATTAAAATGCTGCTTTTTGGTCATCATATATCAAAATTTGTTATCTTTCCTTAGGTAAAACTGTTTCTGCAATTAGCATATATACTTATAGAACTAGCTAGAATAGTGCGATTACATATACTGTGAGAGTTCCTTAATTAGAAGATCGTGCATGCCATATAACACAGTACATGCATTTACACGAGGGCTAACTGGACACAGATTACACTTGCTGAATGCACGATGCAAGTAACATGCTTTCATTTCGTTCTACTAATTTAACAATTAATCGTGCTCAAGAGTCAGGCAATTCGATCGTAGTCCAATAACTGGTCATAAGACAACTATGCTCAAGAGGTTGTGGGTTCAAACCCCGGAGAGAGTGTTATTATAATGGTGTAAAGCATATCGATCCATCTCAAGTAAGCGCGGTTAGTACAACAGTAAGCGCTCGGTAACTGCATGTGTACCGCATCATCAGTGCATCTGGAGCATATATATATTGGTTATTTCATGTAGATCACTTGTACATTAATTTCTGAAGATTTTTCTATTTAATTATATATATTTTGTATGGGCAGGTGTACTTGTCAGTGTACTCCATGCATTGGGGATTCTATAAAATATAATCTTGAGGGATATGGAGAGAGGTGCACTCCCATTGAGTAAAACCCCAAATGGACTAAACACAGATAAAAAAAAATGAGACTAGATATATATGAACCAAGACTTTGTGGATTCCATGTTTTATGATTTAGCGTTTAAACATTGTACATATGTGTTGAAGAAAACTGCACCAGCACGAAGGGTAGCATGACAAGTGAGGCCGTTAGTTGAAGTGATGGGCTCAAACGTGCATTGGCAATATATTTATATATATTGGATAAGATCGGGTGGATGAAATTTTAAGCTATAAAAAATTTGATGAAATTTTGCACAGATCTTCATCTGATCGATTCGTTGAATAGATAAATCTATCAAAATGCAATGACAACTGCCAAGTAGAGATTGACACCTAATTTTATTAGCAATGAGGTGGGAGAGAAGGTAGTGGTGGTCTTTTTTCATATGATTTTTTTCTTCACTTATAACCAAGTATATTCCTTTTTTAGACTCACACAAATTTCCAAACACTGTATATCCTAGCATTCGCATAGGAAAATCTGGTGAAAATTCATCCATTGTATCATTGTCTACTCATCCCTTGGTTTTAAAGACAATAGTTCACCAATTCCTCGGTCTTGATGAATTTTACTCCAGACATCCCTTTCCTACGTACGTGCATGCTTATATAACTTCTCATTTTGGAGGGAATGCATGAAGTACATATATGAACAATAAATACATGCACGAAATTAGAGACACACTAGTATATATGAACTTCTTTTCACATGTTTAATTACTTATCGATCAATGTTAATTAGTTGGTGCAATTTTTCAGGTGGAGGAGGGTTTCAATGCCACAGCGGAGGAGATTGTTAGGAGGCTGGACTCGGCGTTGCATCAATTTTACTGCGGCAATACTGAAGAAACAAGCAGAAAGTAATTAAGTTGAACTAGCTCTTGCATGTCTCTATCCAAGTGAAGGACACATCTCAGCATGCAAGCCCCTCTTCCTTTGATGATATAAAAACACTAGCAGGCAACAAAGAGAGAGAGACTTCTTGGTGAGGAATTCCTCGTCATGCATGCATGATGCGCTCATGCTCAACATCGCATTCGTGCGTCGTCCTTGCATGCTCTGGAGGTAAAAAAAAATGATGATCGATGAAGTCCAGTGATGGGCATGCTTGAGCATGTTGCTGCATGCATGATGAGTTGGTGACTGGAATTTCTCAACCACAGGTTGGAAGTTTTGGTCCTAGTTGCCGGCCGTACTTGTTGTTGCTCTATCCAAATCATTGATGCTGAGAGAAACCAAAATGATCACCTTTTGCTGCATGTTATCTCTAAGAAAAATTGACTTGATGTTATATGTTTTGCAAGCTGCAGTGTTTGCATCAATCCTGTCATATATGTACTTTTTTTTAGATAAAGGAAGACAATCCGGCCTCTTCACTCATGGAGGAATACGGCCAACGGTACAAAGTCCACAAATACATGAAAAAATAACCGGCTATATAGCCACAAAACACAAGCCAGACAACATCCGAAAGACTACCATAACAGGTTCCAAAAAGAAATATCACGACATAGCCCTAGGCTTCAATTCTAAGATTCCTTCTCCAACCAAAATTGGCAAACAAATCAAGATAGTAGTCTCTAGCATCCTCGCATCCCTTTAACAAAGAACCCCTTCGCTTCTCTTTAGACAAAGACGGACCACTTCGATCCAAAACGCCCCTCAAGATTACTCAGCAAATGAGTCAATAGAACATCTATTGAATATCATATCATTCCTATATAACCATAGCGACCAGCAAAGGGCTGCTGCACCTAGTACAATTTGAGACTTAAGCTTAGAATTAACACCCCTAAGCCAAGAGCCAAACAAAATAGATACATTGGAAGGGGGTTGAATTCCAAAGGTAATGAAAAAGGTATTCCAAATATATCTTGCCAAAAGACAATCAAAAAACAAATGTTGAATTGTTTCATTGGAATTACAAAAACAACATTTAATACAACCTTGCCACCCTCTTTTAGCTAAATTATCCTTGGTTAGAATTACGCCGGACCTTAAATACCAAAGAAAGATTTTAACCTTCAAAGGAATTTTAAGCTTTCAAATATCACACTTGTTAGGAATGGAATTTTCCTGAACCAAGGCAATGTACATTGAATGTACCGAAAAGATACCCTTATTGTTTAGGGCCCATCTAAACTTGTCCCTTTCTTGAGAAAACGAAACATTGACAACTTTCGATACTAGATCAAACCAAGTTGTCAAGTCATTTCCCATCAACGACCTTCGAAAGGAGATATTGAGTGGAACTGATTCAAATACATTAGCTACTGACACCTCTTTCCTCCTAACCAATCTATAAAGATTAGGATACACCTCCATAAGAGGTTCAGTACCAATCCACACATCCTCCCAGAACCTGGCACAACGCCCATTCCCTAAATGAAAGGAACCCATAGATAGAAATTGCTTTTTGACACTCATTAAGCCTGACCAGAAATGAGAATCTCCAGCCTTCTTAGAAATTTGAGTAATAGATTTACTATGCAGGTATTTCTTCCTAAGTAGGTCTTGCCATAGGCCTTCCTCATTTAACAATTTAAATAACCACTTACCAAGTAAACACCTGTTCTGCAATTCCAAATCTAAAATTCCCAAACCCCCCATACACTTAGGTTTATTGAGCACGGACCATCTCGCCAATCTATATTTCTTCTTATGTTCATCGCTTTGCCAAAAAAACTGGATCTGTAGTAATCTAGTTTTTTAATCACCCCTTTAGGAGCTTTAAAAAAAGATAGCAGAAACATGGGTAGACTAGAGAGCACTGAATTAATTAATACCAATCTACCACCAGCTGAAAGAAGCTTTCCTTTCCAACTAGCAAGCTTCTTTTGAAATCTCTCCTCCACTGAAATCCAATCTTTATTACTAATTCTTCTATGATGCATAGGGATACCTAAATATCTGAAGGGAAGAGATCCTTCTTTGCACCCAAAAAGTTGAACATATTCCTTCTTGTAAGTTTGAGCTTCACCAAAAGGAATATTTCACTCTTATGGAAATTGATCTTAAGACCGAAAGTCGTTCAAAAACATTCAAGACAAGCTTTAAATTCAAAGCCTCTTTCAAATTATGCTCTAAAAAAAGCACCGTGTCATCCGCATACTGAAGGATAGAAAGACCCCCATCCACTAAGTGCGGGATGATTCCTCTAAACTGGTAATTATCCTTAGCCCTAGCTATCAAAATAGCCAACATGTCCGCTACCAGATTAAACAGAAGCGGTGATAAAGGATCCCCTTGTCTCAATCCTTTCATAGTCTGGAAATAATGCCTAAGATTATCATTAACTTTGACGTTCACGCTACCTTTACTGACAATGCTTTCAATCCACTTACACCAAGTTGGGGAAAAACCTTTCATTCTAAGAGATTGCTGGAGAAAATCCCATTTAACCTTATCATAAGCCTTCTCAAAGTCTAATTTAAGCATCACCCCATTGAGATTTCTTTTTTTTAATTCATGCAATGTTTCATGAAGAATTACAGCCCCCTCCATTATGTTTCTGCCCGACATAAAAGCAGTTTGCGAAGGTCTCACTATTTTTTGCGCAACTAGGGCCATTCTATTAGCCACTACCTTAGAAAAAATCTTGAAGCTCACATTTAAGACACAGATAGGTCTAAACTGCTGAATTTGCTTGGACTCTTTTAGCTTTGACAACAATGTAATTGTTCCGAAATTTAAGCTAAAAAGGGACAGGTTACATTTGTGAAACTCATGAAACATGGCCATTAGATCCTTTTTAATGAGCCTCCAAAATTCCTGATAAAATTCAGCAGGGAAACCATCAGGCCCCGGTGCCTTATTATGTTTCATCTGAAAAATCGCATCTTTAACTTCATTATAAGTAAACTGAGCTATAAGAATTTCATTTTCCTCATTAGATACCTGAGGAATATCCTCTTTTTGAGATTCGATCATGCAGAAATTACTCCTTACTGGCGATCCAAACAAAGCTTTGTAATACTTGGTGATATATTTCTTAAGATTTTCTTCTCCACGGATTACCCCATCCTCTTGCTCTAATTGGAATATTCTAGTCTTCCTACGCTTTCCACTAGCTACGAGGTGGAAATACTTAGTATTTCTATCCCCCTGAAGAAGCCTAGTCGACTTAGCTCTCTGATACCAATATAACTCTTCTTCCCTAAGAAGAGAAGCTAGTCTCTGCTTAAGGTTCTGCTTTAACTCCACCTCCTAAGAACTAAGCAAGGTGGATTCTGCCTTCTTATCTAACTCACCTGCTCTCCTAATAAGATCTTTTTTCATCTTTTTATTAGACCCACTCACATTCTTAGCCCACCCTCTAAGAAATTGCCTCAATCGCCTTATCTTACCTTGCCAAATCTCCAACGCATTGGAACCTTTAGCCTTTTTGTTCCATACCTCCGTGACTATCTTATGGAAATCATCACGCATCAACCAACCTAATTCAAAACGAAATACCGTATGATTGTCACCATGCGTTCCTGCACCCGTATTTAGAAGCAAAGGGGTGTGATCCGAAAACTCCCGACTAAGTGCGACCACCGACGTTAAAGGAAATTTTTGTTCCCATTCCGTACTCATCAAGACTCTATCAAGTCTTTCATAAGTAGGAACCTCTAAAGAGTTGGCCTAAGTAAATTTATGACCAGACATCTGAATTTCCCTTAAGTTCAGGCTATCAATTACCGCATTAAACAAAAAGGGCCATTTACTATTGTACTTACCATTGTTCTTCTCGCTAGAATTTCTTATAATGTTGAAATCACCACCAATTAAAATGGGTAATGTTTCTTTGCTACAGGAACGAACCAACTCAGAGAGAAAAGCCTCCTTGAAATTTGGTTGAGCAGCTCCATATACTGCTACTAAAATCCACTGAAAACTATCCTCTTTACTTTTCAGATGGAATTTGATATAAAAATCCCCTTCCTCAATGCTTCCTATATCAAAAAATATATGTACTTGGTCGTCTTCACAATTAATTCAATAAAAACCCTCAACCTCTCATTTAATATTAGGCTGTTTCTTTAACTGAAACTCAAACAATATCGATCTTGTTTTTAAATAGTTTACGATTGCATCAAATCCCGGCATATACCTTCTCTGACTCGTGCATGAGTCATGCATACAATAAATATATATATTTTCGTTGTATAAGGTTTGATGGTTTCAATAAGGTCTTAGTTAGTTCTGCATCTATCTCATTCGCCCCTCTTTGTTTCAAGAGATATTTGTGTGATTTGTACAGTACTAAAGGTAATATCAAAGCTCATATCCATTTTTTTTTTTCTGAGAGGAGCTTTGATCGATATCTTTACCTTCAGTGCTATACAAATCATGCAAATCTCTAAAACAAAGAGGGCCAACGAGATGTATATATGGATACACAAAGTTGTTGAGATACGCAGTGCAAGGTTGGCACAGAGTTGTTTGCATAAAATGCAACATGTCTTTAGTTGGTAGGGCAAGCCGAGAAGATCTGATTAAGTAGTGTATATATATTCTGCATGCAGTCGTTGCATATCATGTGTGCACACTGCACACATAGACGAACACATATACAACATTGAGGAATACACAGAGGCTCATCCTTATTCCCCACCATGAAAAAAAGCAGGATTAACAACGTGTTAACGATCATTTCAAGGGACTCGATGAGTGTTTTATTGGCAATTAATTCGATTGGATTAGTTTAGTGAGGGAGCTAGCATTAGGCCGATGAACACTATGCTTTGGGGACCGGCCGTTTGCATTGGTTATCGCCAGACAAGAGTACTCCAATTTCTTAAGGGTGTGATACTACCAAAGTGGAAGATGACATATAAAAATTGCAATTTGAGATCAGTCACAGCTCTGCATATCCCAAGAAGTTCTAGTTTATCCCTAGGTAAACTTTAGTTTAGCTCAAGCCAAGCTATATTATATTATATCATTGAGCAACTGGGCACATGCATGCATGTATGGATCGATGAAAGGCTTCAATAATTGGTCGATTCATTAGCCATGCATGGATTCATTAGCCATGCATGGTGTATTATATTGCCAAAGTTCTGGAGGTTAATTGCAACTAGTAGCAACTTTAGTGTCTGATTCCTGGGTCTTTAGCTCTGAGTGGTTGCATGCATGCTGACTGTACGTAAAAGCTAGGCACGTTTTCTTGCTCTTCATGCATCGACTTTGTGTGCCAACAACGAACGCACCTTTCCAAATGCTTTCTGTTGGATACAATTACACTAACATGTGAATTACTAGCATCATTTAAAACTCATGATCACACCATAAGTAACCAGATTGAATTCAACTTTGAGCTAGCCTTACATGATCGTAATTTTCTACTCAGACTTCTACACGCAGGAATTTCGCAATAAAAAAAACAAATATTAAGAATTTCTTTAGGGTTCCCGCATCCTGCATAATTAGTTATGATAGTAAAAAACATAAACTGCAGTTGCCTCCTACCTAAATCAGTGAGGCAATATATTCTCGGACGATCTCCTCCTGAGTCCTGATCTATTGCAGTTAATTTCATGCTGCCATCTGCAGTTAATTACACTTGATACCCAACAGAGATCTGTGTAAGTAATTCATCATTCACATATCCCGTGATGGATTTGATGCGACTAAACACAGCGAGACCCTAGCTTCCCGCCATTTTTAAAGCCAGAAGCCTTCTCTGAACTGATCCACTTGCACTTGTTCCCAATGGCGATGCGTACCGCAGTGCGCGCGGTGCCTTTCTCTTTTGTTTATTGCTGTCCCAGATATGCATGGCACGATAACGTCAGTGTGCCGCCATTAAAAGCTCCTCACTTCAAGATCTTGATGTCTCAACCACACGCTTCAGTGTCGGGCACAGTGTTCTTCGGCCCCAAAAGAAAGCAACCTTTGGCCAAGATAATATTTTTTTTTTTTGCATCATGAAAGCAAAAACATTATACCAAAACATGAAAAACCTCGCGTCACAATGTCACATGATCTGATGCTCACCATCAGTGCATTAGCAACCTACAGATTCTAACAATATACGGAGTATGTGTATTGTCATGCACATTGCTATCTATTTACACGTTTCACACGTTTCCTTGCTTGATGGAGTAGATAAAATCCTTCTCTCTGTCGTCAGTTACGCGGACTATAGCCCTGTTTGGGAGAGCTCCAGTTCAGATTTGAAACTTATAAGCTAAAATAAAGTGAATTAAGTTTATATTTTTAGTTTAAAATATAAACAAGATGATCTACCTAAACACTTTTAATGTGCCCACAGCTCCATTTCTACAAATTTCTGGAGCTAGAAATACCCTACTCCACCAACTCCACAGATTTTGGTGGAGCTGGAGCTGTCCCAAACACCCCTATATCATGGGCCAGATCCGGACACACCTGAACTCTGCTCCCAAGCAACACATATGTTAGCAGGCAAGCGAGAAACAAGATTGACAGCAGAGCCCTTTTGTTCAGAAGCAACCTTATTAGCATCCTTGTCGTATTTGGTACAATCGTATAGATTATAAGTATATATAATGTATACAGTTTTACAGGATAGGTGTATCCAGGAAGCAAAAACACAGCACATGCATTTCTATGTTGGACCTGTACATTCCGACATGGACTCACTTCACTTGTAGATGAAAGAGACACCCTTTTGGATGCTCTCGGCCAGCTCTTTCTTCGCCTTTTCCAGTCCAGCTCTGCATGAGAGTGATGTACTCAGAAAGAAAATAGGTGATGAAGGTCAGCACAGTTCCAGGATATCAAAAACAATTGGTGTGGACCTAATGCAGCATTTATATAATGGCATGAAAAAGGGGCTTTTGTTCAGATGCAGCATTCTATGATCCCATCAGATGGTCACCCTGGTGTCCTACAGCAGTACAGCACAGCTATGGGATCGTAAGAACTCATGTGATCCTCATTTCCCCCCAATGCCAAGTCATACAATTTCAAAAAGGTTCTCTATTTATTCAGAACTGTTTCTAAGCACATCTGCATGGTTGCATGTATGACGGATTGGTTCTTTCTTCAGTGCACTGTATTCTAATCTATGAAACAAGTGACTGTGAGTAACAGTTCACCTGCCCATCGAATAGAAGCCATGAGACGACTTCTTGTCAGTATATACTTATATGGCAGATCTAACAACGAAGGTTTTGAAGATTATGAACTGGCAATATGAGCCTAGTGATAGCTTGAGCAAAATAAGTTGCAAGGATCAACTTCACTGCTAAGCAGTGCAGTTGGAGTTGAATTATCAGAAGTGTGTGACCTAAATGCACGCCAAGAATACGAAGAGCTGTAAATTCAATTATAGACCTTTCAAACTCATTCAATGGACCAAGTGGTAAGATCTCCTCAATGCCAGAACAACCCAACCGCACTTTGGATGCAAAGAAAGGCAATTCCGTCACCTTCAGCCCCCACAAGGAAAACATTATTTGCAAATTAGAAATACTTTTCAATGAAGTAATATTAAGAAAGAAATTAAATAATAAATATTCTCTCACGCAAGCATCTGCGAATTTAGCTGCCGCATACGCCTACGAAAGAAAGTGCAGTGTTAATTGATCCAGCATAAGAAACTACGAACTAGATGCACTAATGTGCGTATAATTGATAGAAACCAACCATAGAAAGAGTTGCTGATCCTGCTCCTGCCTTAGCCTAGAATACAGCGAGAACAGGAAGGAGCAAAAAGGAAGTTTAGTATTAACACACAGAATATTGATCAACAAACAACACACAGGAGTGACCAATGAGGAGCAACACATTATCAGTCAACCAACAGTATTCAGACCTTTTCCTTGGAAAAAGAGCAGCTGTCAGGCCTTCACTTAACTAAAACACATGTAAGCAACTAGTACACATATATAAACTATGCATGGATAAAGAAGATATGCAAGGAAGGTTTTGTTTTACTTAGCACGCACTTAATAATTGACCTTTGTTGTCAACATCATGAATTGCATGTAACTAACACACATATATACACTCAATTTGTCTTTTACAGAACATAAGGTTTGTCTTTTATAGAACATAAGGCTTGCCCATAATCACATATCCAGTTCACAATTTCAGTGGTCTCGCTCCTATATTCTCTAAATTTAACATGTCAGTTCCTTTTCAGCTTTGATAATTATAGAGCTGAACAACTGCAACCAGTACACATAGCCAATACAACACAGTTACTTCGACAGAGAATCTCCACCAGTATACGTATACAGCTGAGAAAATGCAAAAGGGACTTTGGAATTGACTTTTCTTCCCTCTTTACTTGTGCATAAAAGATGCAGCATTAGATGATACGGAAAATCGTACCTCAACTACTTCTGTCCCACCATTCTGTATGCGAGAAGTGAGACAACTAATTTCTTCGGTGGTATACGAGCAGGGAGGATTCGCCTATGAAAATAACAAACTTCCATCAAGAAAATTACAAAAATAAAATAGCGCAAATTGATTTTCTACTATTTCCATCAGACAAGCAATTTTTCGGCTACATATACGGTTCAGAATTTTGCAGCAATTGAAAGTACTAATGAGTAATGACCTGTGAAAGGAGTGGTAATATCGTAACTCCTGCATGCCCACCAACAACAGGAACATTGACATCTCTGGGGTCGAGTCCAAGATTCTCTCCCTGTAAACAGAGAAGGGCAGGAATAAGAATTTTGAAAAACTGTCCATGTATAAATTAGTATTAAAACAGCGCAATATGGCAAAATCTTTTGAAGTACATACCACAGAAGTATTGGCTCTCACTACATCAAGTGTTGTCACCCCGAATAGACACTTAGGGTCGTATGTGCCAGCTTTCTTAAACACTTCAGCAGCAATTGGAACGGTAGAATTAACAGGGTTACTGATCACATTCACAATTGGATTTGGGCAGCATTTTGCAATTCCCTCACAAAGAGTCCGAACAATTCCAGCATTGATGTTGAACAAATCATCCCTTGTCATCCCAGGCTTCCGAGGGACATCAGCAGGAATGATCACAAGATCCATTCCAGTCAGGGCATTTTCCAACTGTGGCTGGCCCAAGAAGCCACGCACCTGTAGAATTTAGACCTTTGCATAATTATTCACATCCAATGATCAAGACAACTTTTACGGTTCAAGAATCAGATGATAATTGTATGAATAGCAGAGGGCGGTCAAATATATCTGGGAAGCTAAAAAACTGAAATCCAATGACAATCAAACTTTTGTTGGAAAAAATGCAAGTAGGTTATGATGCGTTTTGCTAACATTACTTATGTTTTGATATTTGATCTACAAATATTACCGGATGATCGGATACTATGTAAATTGCCTCCAAGCGCTCTGTAGAAATCCCTGATGCAACATGACTTTCAGAATTATGCTTATTTTACTGGAAATTGATTACCTGCATCCCAAGTTACAAAGATTGTAACAACTAGCTGGTGCTAAACTGCTTCCGGATGAGCCACAAGTACAGTAGAGAAAGACATATATGTGCAGCATTTTACATCCTCTGTACATAACCAGATTACCTAAAAGATCAGATGGACAGCAACTGTGCTAGAGGCCTACCAACATGCAAAAACGGTAGTAATTTACCCTTCAGAATCGATATGTAAGAATATCGTAAAGCAACTTGTCAAGGAGGATACCACAGCACCGGTGTTCATGTGGCTAATGTCAGCTGTGACACCAGGTGTGTTGACAACCTCGTATAGATGGAGCATGGAAACAAGAGGGATCATTCATAAGCAGAGCGACTGGCTGGCCAATCCCACCAGATGCACCCAAGATTGCAACCTTGAAGCCTGGAGCCGCACCTTTTGCACGGCAATTAGAGCCCCTCAGGAGGGAGACCTCCTCCATCTTCAAAATACAGCAAGAGAAAGTTTAGCAGAGTAGAAGCAGATTGTGGAAAAGATGGTAGGACTTTGATTACAATCTTTTAGCTTCCAAGCACTAGCTAGGCTGAACCTAACGTTAAGTCTGAAGGGGTAAATTTAGGAAGCTGTCACTAGAATACCCAATATAATTTTGAACTAAGAATAATTTGAATGTCATTCTTAATTCCCTAGACTGATCAATAGCTATTAGTTTGGAAGCACACAGTGGGAAAGTATGCTTGTACCCATATCAGTACAGCCAATTGGTGTTTATTAAATATGTGATGTACAAAATTTCAACTATCCACAGCTAAACATAGAATTTTCGGATCACAGTAGTCCCTGATTACATTCCGTAGTGGTCAACTCATGGTCGAAAGATTCTAGAAATTGTACGTTTTGTCAACATTCTGACATTTTACTCACCAAGAGGTTTCAATTTTTCATCAGAAACCAACAATTCATCCGCAAATCAGTGAGTACAATGTCATCACACAAAATGTAGGTTCATTCAGCATTTTTGATCTGCACTCGCAGTCCCACAGAAACGTCAACCAATACCCTGATGCGGTGATGAAGTTATTTCAGCATACGAAAGATCCCAATGTTTGCTCCCGAAGCAAAAGGAGCCTGCAGCTCAATAATCAAGGCCCCAGCTTTTCCACCGTAAACGCTAGAACTGACACCAAATTTGAACAGCGGCACTAAAGAATTAGTCCGTAAACTAGACTAGAGCAAGAAAGAGATCCAATCTACACCGCCCAGGTAAGCAGCTAACCATAGAAGCACTACAAGGAGGGATCAGCTTCCAGCCCGGCGAATAGCAAATTGCTCGAGGACTCCTCTGTGATTAACCCCCCAACCCAAGACACACGAACGAAAGAAAGGGAAAACAACGGGTAATAATAATAATAATAATAATAATCTTTTCTAATATATAAATACAAGTTAGTGGCGCTTGTTCGTCCTCTTTTACCTTCTCTCTAAAAGAAACAAGGTGTCGATATATAGACCGTGAAATTAAAAAAAGCCAATAACATCTCTTCTTTTCCACCCACATCTGCTTGTTTAGCCAGGTCTTACCTATTTTTCTCTCCTTATGGTAACTCAAGAGTGCAATTTTTTTAAAAAATATGACATGATTTAATTATTTATTTAAAAATATATTTATGTTGTAATCCACGTTTACTTGACTAGTCTCTACTATATAAAGTGAAAGTTTCTTCCCACGTCACTTCATCAAAATTACCTGCATTTGCTACTACTCTTTAATTACCCACCTTTGCCACTGCTCTTTAATTACCCACATTTGCCACTGCTCTTTAATTACCCACCTTTGTCACTGTTAGTGCTCTTTGCAAATAAACTTTTTGTCACAAATTAAATTTTTGTTGTAACACACGGGCACATGACTAGTAATAGTAAAAGGAGAGGTGAAATTAGTGGGACTGGTCCGTTTAATGCTCTACCCAAGGCCTCCTTTCTCTACGAACAGTTTAATTTTAATGGGCCCTGCAGCTCACACAATACAAGCTATCATCACGAGGGCCGAGGAGGAAACTACACGGGCCTGAGGCCCCTGGAATATCCCCTGCTAAAACCCAGTAGGATTATAGGAAGGAAAATTAAGAGATGCCCCTTTCTTCAGAGTTCAGACCTGTCTCTTCGGTTGGAACAGGAGGAGCTGGCAACAGTCTAGATTATGGTCTTGTTTGAAAGAGCTTCAGATTCCAGCTCTAACTCAGAACTAAAACTTATAGGTTAAAATAAAGTGAATTAAGTTTATATTTTTAGTCTAAAATGTAAACAAGATGATCTACCTAAACACTCTTAGGGGGTGTTTGGGACAGCTCCAGCTCCACCAAAATCTGTGGAGTTGGTGGAGCAGTGTATTTCTAGCTCCAGAAATTTGTGGAGCTAGAGCTGTGGGTACATTAAGAGTGTTTAGGTAGATCATCTTGTTTACATTTTAAACTAAAATTATAAACTTAATTCACTTTATTTTAGTCTATAAGTTTCAGCTTTAAGCTGGAGCTGGGATCTGAGCTCTCCCAAACAGGGTCTTAATGTACCCACAACTCCAGCTCCACAAATTTCTGAAGCTAGAAATGCCCTGCTCCACCAACTCCACAGATTTTGGTGGAGCTGGAGCTATCCCAAACACCCTCTATATTAGTAAGTACAAGTAGAGTACCAGCCAATCATCAGCGATCTAAGCATGGATCGATGGATCCGAGCAAGCAACCTAGGCCAAACCTATGGTATAAAGGGCCATAGAAACCGGAGTTATTTTTACAGATATATTAATTGTGTGTTTGGTTAGTAGGATAATGTTAAATGAAATGGGATGATCTGTATCGTTTGATTTCATTATTTTAGATGAATGGAATGATTTAGTATCTATAAGAAATATTCCTTAAAATTGTATCCTACCATTCAAGACAGGATGATTCAATTCAAACAACCAAACACATTGATGACTTTTTTTTAATCATCTCATACATGTATGACTTAATATAAGCAACTAAACACACCCTAAAAATCAAAATATGCGAAATATATAATTTCTCTATCTCCATGCATGCACAAATCTCTTGTATTATAGTTCATTTCTTAATGCCTGCAGGTTGTATACACAAATTTGCTCTTAGACGCATTCACCCTCTCATTGTTGTACGTCGCCTGCAGGAAAGAACTGCCCTTCTCGTCTTCTTCATCTAGGCCTCCTCCGGCGCCTCACCTGTCCTCACCGGCGGCTAGCCAGAGTCGAGTAGGTCGAGGGATCCATCCTTGTGTACAGTACTGCTACTGCTACGGCACTTGTTCCTTTCCCCCCGTCCCTCCCCTCCGGTGGTCTTCTTTCCTATACAGCTTGGCACCGTCGCCGCTCGATCGCCATGGCTGATCCGTCCGTCATCTTGCTGCATGCTCGGCTTGGTGCATGGTGGCTTAATTTGTTCCTCGGCGCCGGCGACAAGCTAGCTAGGTACCTCCCCTCCCTCCGGATAAATCCGGCCGGCCCCTTTGGTTTACCCGTAGTGGTCTTGCAGTATATCTTCCATTCCGGTGGGTCGCCATTATTCTCCCGCGGCCACGAATATTACAGCAAACTTAATACTCCCTCCATTCCAAAATATAAGGCGTGGTTTAACTTGGCACGGTCTTCTAAACTATACTTTGATCTTTGATTTCTCTTATCCAATATCATTCATACAAACAAAATCACTATCATTACAAAGTACTTTTAAATATGAATTCAATGGTATCACTTTTATATTACAAAATTTTTATATAGTTAGACAAATCATTGGTCAAAGATTTCAAAGTTTGAATCTTGAAATGCGTGTGTGCCTTATATTTTGGAATGGAGGGAGTATAACATTAACGTGACACGACCGGCCCAAGAGTCAAAAAAGGTTCTTAGCAACCACAGAAAAGAAAGTAGCATGGTGCTCAGTGGCTTTTTAGTTTTTTTTTTTTTGATGAAGGAAGCATTTTATTAATCTCAAGAAACTTATATCGAGACAATACAAGTCCTTGAAATTACTTCCGGCCTCTGTTTAACAAGCACACAGCCAAAAAAGATGAAAATAAAAGAAAGGAAAAAACGCACACACTAGTGACTAGCAATCCGAAGACTAGACCGCCACCCATGTGCCCGGGAATAGAAGTCCATAGCCACCCGAACTAGACAATGAGTAGCCTTCACCAAAGTAGCTTGCACCTCCACCTTCTGCAACACAGCCCACGTACGGAGCCAGTGGGTAGTAGAAAAAATAACCTGCAACGGAGAAGAAATAATTTTCTTTTGAAATACTGTATCATTCCTGCTTAACCATAGAGACCAACACGTAGCAGTAGCACCAAGAAGAGCGAGGTTTCTACTGTTACTATCGAAAACCTCCAGCCACCTTCCAAACATGTTTGCTACACTCGTCGGACGAGATATTCCAAAAGCCAAATATATGAAACACCAAACCTTTTGCGCAAATCGACAATCAAAAAACAGATGCTTAATTGTCTCAGGTTCGTTACAAAAGCAACATGTTGTGTTCCCTTGCCAATTTCGCTTTGCTAAATTGTCTTTGGTGAGAATCACACCGCTCCTAAGGTACCACAAAAACACCTTGATTTTTAAAGGAGCTCGAAGTTTCCATAGTCGTTTATTCAAATTTGGGACGTTACGTTTAATCAAAGCTTGATAATGGGATTTCACTGAGAATTGGCCATTTTGACACAGATTCCAGCGGAATTCATCATCAATCTGTGTTAGATGAATATTAGCAATTCGTGAAGATAATTCCCTCCATGCTGCTAACTTAGGTCCAATCAACGACATTCTCCAAGAAATGTTTGGCTGTGATGTTGCTAAGACCTCAGCAATGGTTGTACCTTTCCTTCTAACGATGCTATACAATCCTAGGTATTGTTCTTTAAGGGAACGATTTTCAAGCCAAATATCCTCCCAGAACCTCACCTGCGATCCATTATTAATTTTAAAGGTACCAAAGCAAAGAAATTCCTGCTTCACCTTTATTAAACTGGACCAAAAATGTGAATCTCCTTTTAGTTGGAGAACAGAAAGAGAACCAATGCATGCAGACAATCCAAATTAAAAGTGCTAACTACCTCCTTGCATTTTTGTACTCACTGAATTAACTCTCTCTCTCTCTGAATTCTTGACACGGTATCGACCATAGGACGTGTTTGCGCGTCCCCTTAGTTTAACGTACGATGCTAGCTATCACCTGATGTGTCTCACACGTGCACATGTTCTGGTAAGCAACCAATGTAAGATCAACCATATGTGTGTGTATAGGCATATTTTATCTAGCTGGCAGAGCTTAAATTTTTTTTTTTTTTTGAAAACAGGCAAGCAGTGCTTAAATTGGACTAGATATGATATTGGTTCTAGTTGTAAGGTACTGGCCGGTTGTTCATATATAGAGGTTGATGGAAATATATGTCTCTCCTTGTCTTTCTTTTTGAAGGAAGGCATCTAAAAATATAATGTGTTTTTGCAAATTTGTTGATCTAACACAGCACATGGTTCTGTTAAATTTACAAGCTTCAATCACTCAGATAGTCAGATCGTGGTGTGGTCAAATCATATCGATCACCTGCATTTGTTTATGTCAATCATATCGAGCACCGCTGAGATATCTAGGATCCATAGGTTCTACGTACTAAAATTGGCGGATGCTGACATGTTCTCATGTGGTCCTAGCAACTCCTGATGCTACATACTGTTGGAAAGCAATGCTGTCTTCCCTTTCAAAAGAAAATAAATCTATTTTGTTTAACTAGATTCATTTACGTTGATCAAATTTGAGACTTGTATGTATTTTCTTAGGGTGTGTTGAAGTATAAGTGAATTGCCCATCTTTCCTCATCAGCTTAAGTTTTTAGGTGAACTGGCTGGTGCATTCAACTCAATATGATATCAGAGCCAAGAGGTCTCGAGTTCTCAAGACCCGGTTGGTGCAATTTTAAAAAATAATTGCAGCCCACTTCTATTCCACGTCCTAAGCCTGAGGGAGCCTGCACGTGAGGGGGAGTGTTAAAGTATAAGTGAATTGCCCACCTTTCCTCATCAGGTTAAGTTTTTGGGTGAACTGGCTGGTGCATGCAACTCAATAGGGTGGATGACTCTTTTCCCCCCTTTGTGTGGATCGATTCAGTACCTTCTAATTATTGTATACAGACTGAAGCTGAATCAATAGACAAAACATTTTTTCTGTCACACGAAGATTTAGTGATGGAGGTAGTACATCTCGTTCATCCTTTTTTACCCTAAAGAATAAATGCAAAAAAAAGTCAAATATATATCTTTATATTAGTATACTATCATGCATATTGCACACCAATATCAGCGATCGATTTTACAGCATGAAACAACCATATGGAGTGCATATCCTTATCTTCAATTAATTCCACTATATGCATGCGTGATCATTTCAATGATCATATGCATAGTTTATAGTGCTGCACTTGCTATTGCTTGATTATTTCCTTTTGAATTGACTTGTTCAAAACCCCCCCACTTCAATTGGGAATTGAAGAATTAGGTGGGGAATTGAAGCAGGTGCATGCTTGAATATAAATATATAATCCATGAAAAAAAAGGCTATTATTAGTTAGTACTAGCCTGACTCCGACAAGATTAAAGAAATAAGCATTATCATCGTTAAGTGGGGCGAAATGATCCGTCACTGAGATGCAAAGATGCAATGCAATCACAGTGATGGCGATACCCGTACCCGACCGCAGCCTGGAGCTAAGACTTACAATAGCAGTAGAAGCTGGTCGTTGTCTGCCTAGCTAGTCGGGTAATTAGACGGCATCGATCCCTGTAGGCCTGTGCATAGTCCTGGTGCAGATGGCCAAATGGGCGTGGTACTGTGAGCACAGCTCGGCTACGGCATTGTCTAAATGTAAATGGGTTGTGCTGAAGGCCAAGGCTAGTCTTGGTCGTCATTTGAAAATTTTATAAGAATATTAATGATGCAGTAAAACTATTTTTAAAAAAGAATTTTTAAGGTGGTTTGAATAATTTTTTACTCAGTTAAAATTTACCGAGATTTCGGTAATTTCTGCTGAAATCTCAGAAATCCTAGTCCAAATAATTTCAGATTTGAATTTTTTTTTAATTTTGTTTGAATTTTATCTAAAATTCTAAAATCTCAACGATATTTTGGATTTCGATTGTCTTCGAGATGTAGTCTGAAAACAAAATTTGAAACCCTACTCCTGCTATGGCAAGTGTCCCTGTAGAAAGGAGAAGTAGACAATGGAGCGGAAGAAAAGGGAATCGGTAGTGCCGTGAAGTGGCTTCGCCATTGAAAAAAATACAGAGTGGGCTCAAAGACAGAAGAAACCAAGACAGACAGAAAGTGAGAGAGATCGTTGGGCTCGGATGAGACGATGCGAGCGATACTCTGCTTATTTTTTCTGGTCTGGGGCGGAAAGAAAACTAGCTGGTACATATGAGCACGTTTGGCCTTTTTTTTCTAAGAAAATAAATCGGTTGGGGAGTGCTTTCCTCTGCACTTTCTCGCGGAGTGGAAAGCAAAACGGATTACGCCGACGCATCCGAGAAAATACGCTGGGATCAGACGTCCGCTCCTAATAAAAGAAAATGATGGTGGCCACCCGGGAGTGGAGCCACCGCCAAATGCTACCCTGCTGCATGTGTTACACAGGTACAGAAACATATTTTTTGTGTGTGAGTTTTTCTGCAGAAAATTAGACTAAATTAAAAGATAAAAGACCGGAGTCTTATGTTATATTATTATCAGCTACTATCATTTAAGTTACTAATAATACTTTATTATTTAAGAAATACTTGTACAACGTTCGCTTATTACACTTTTGGAAATCTACGACCAAGTTAGCACTAATCAATAAAACAAATCGGCTATTGTCTCTATTCAATCCATTTACATGGTTATAATTAAAAAAAATCATAAATTGGAAAAGAGAGTCACGTTGCTTATTTGTTTTTTTGGTCAACCCACTTAGTTCGACTTAGGCATTCATCGACTACATTAATCGCCTAAAATAAATGCTTTTTTGCCCAATTTCGCTTTATTGTTTTTAAAAAAGGTCGCGATGGGTTGCCACCTATCGTCTATGGACTGCTATAAACCATCAATTTGCGTTTTTGTTTTTGAGATAAACCCGACAAACATAATTTCCTCTTGAGTCTAGTGTGAAAAATAAACCAATTTCTTGATATCTAAACGCAATTCTGTTTTTCTTGGGTCTATTTTGTTAAAAACCGTGGAGAGGATCTGAACGTAAACTGCAAAGGGACCTAAATATAATTTTGGTTTTTTCGGGTCCTTTCTGTTAAAACCGACTGAATGACCTAAATGTAATTTTAAATTTTTGAAGCTTTTCGCGAGGGATCGGTGATGTGCGCGTGACCGATTGCTCTCCATTCCTCTCCACTATAATACTATTGCATCATTGCAACGAAGAGACATTGAGCCGAATCTCTCTCTCGCTCTATGGTCTTTGCATGCGTCTAAGATTCAAGTCTAGCTATACAAGTAGCAAGTGAAGTCACTGGTTGCCAGATTAGGCATCCAGTAAGTAACCGTCCACCGAGATATACGGTATATGAAGCAGTTTATGCACCTAGCAAAGTATTTTTTTCTTAAACCATGCTTAAGCTTGTGTACATTTGCTATTGCTGTACAAAAATTGAGCACCGCTACTGAAGAAGTACTTAGGTGAGTCCAGCGACAGTTGCTACGCCCCTGGTGCTGTGGATTGTGACAAAAAGAAGCTATCAGTAGGTCAAATCAGAAGACAGAAGAAACCAAGACAGACAGAAAGTGAGAGAGATTGTTGGGCTCGGATGAGACGATGCGAGCGATACTCTGCGTATTTTTTCTGGTACATAATATGAGCACGTTTGGCTTCTTTTTTCCTAAGAAAATAAATCGGTTGGGGAGTGCTTTCCTCTGCACTTTCTCGCGGAGTGGAAAGCAAAACGGATTACGCCGACGCATGCGAGAAAATACGCTGGGATCAGACGTCCGCTCCTAATAAAAGAAAATGATGGTGGCCACCCGGGAGTGGAGCCACCGCCAAATGCTACCCTGCTGCATGTGTTACACAGGTACAGAAACATATTTTTTGTGTGTGAGTTTTTCTGCAGAAAATTAGTACACGAATCCTAAAGAAAATAAAAGACCGGAGTCTCGATTGCAGCCTGCAGGTGATCAGTGTGTCTCTTTTAGTTCGCTGCTAATTCAGCTACTGTCATTTAATTTACATGGCTGATGCTCTGGGTTAGTCCTACCGTTTTAGCAGAAACCTGAAGACTTACAATAACTAGCCAGGCCTTCATCGTGCCATGTTGCGCGGTGATGTTGCACCGTGCGAAATTTGGTCTGACGGATATTTCTGAAAAAATCGCGTAATTTTGGTTTTCTTGATTTTTTTAAGAGAGCAACTACCATACGCTATACCGTTGGGAATCACTTCCAACGGTATAGCATGTTTCATTAGGTTCACGGGTAAGTTTCATTACTAGATTTCACGGGTAAGTTTCACGGTATAGCATGTTTCATTAGGTTCACGGGTAAGTTTCATTACTAGGTTTCACGGGTAAGTTTCATGATGTTTCACGGATAAGTTTCGTGATGTTTTACAGATAAGTTTCATAAAATTTCGTGATGTTTCACGGATAAGTTTCATGGGTTTCATGAGGTTTGAAGTTTCATAAGGTTTTGTGTTTCATTAAAAAAGTTTCATAGATAAGTTTCATAGACCTAAATCCAAGGGTGGTTAGTTGTACCGTTGGTTTAGTAAATAACGGTATACCGTTCTTTAGTTTATCTGTTTTTTTAAATGGGCTGCTAGAAACCGTCGACCAATTTGCGGATTGCTAGAAGCCATTGGTGAATCTGTGTTTTTTTAGGAGAAAACGTGGAGGGGCCTAAACGTATTTTCTTTTTTTTTTTGCGGATTGCTAGGATACGTTGGTGAATATGTGTACTGTTATAAACTATCGACGAATCTGTGGTTTTTTGTTTTTAGGAGAAAATAAATGAATTTTTGTTTTTTTTTTGTAATTTTGGTTTTATTTTTAAAAAAAGGTCGCTAGGACCCGCCTGCGAATCTGTAGACTGCTATAAACCGTCGATGAATTTGCATTTTTTTTGTTTTTGAGAGAAAACTGCAGAGAATCTAAACGTAATTTCGTTTCTCTTTAAGTCTAGTGTGCAAAAAAACCAATTTCTTGAGATCTAAACGCAATTCTGTTTTTCTTGGTCTATTTTGTTAAAAACCGTAGAGAGGACCTGAACATAAACCGCAGATGGACCTAAACATAATTTTGATTTTTTCGGGTCCTTTCTGTTAAAACCGGCTGAATGACCTAAACGTAATTTTAAATTTTTTGAAGAAGCTTTTCGCGAGGGACGCTGATGTGGCGTGACCGATTGCTCTGTATTCCTCTCTACTATAATCTACTACTTCTAATTAGGAGTTGGTAGTGTCACGTCCGTTCTCCACCACCAACCCACAAAACCGAATCGGACGAAAAAAATTAGTCTATTCTTTTTTTGCTTTCGTTCCTCGCGATAGTTCTCGATCTCGTTCCTTTCGAACAAAACCGAACCAGCCCCTTCCTCTCCGGATAGCTCCAGATTTCATCCGTTCCGATCTGTATGTATTGTTTTAAAAATCTGTAATGGCCGGGAACTAACTAATTATATGTGTTTGGCGAGTGTACAAACTTACTCTATAGTCCATACTAGCTAGCAAATCTATTTGGGCAGTATATATGTATGCCTATGGGAGTATATATACTTGATTGTACTTGGGGAGTATGTATACATGAGGGTGTATATCATGTTAACATGTATGCAGGGAGTATGCACATTTTGACGTGTTCGGAGATGGATTAGCATGGACTATCTATACCAAACTTCTTCCTGTATTTGAGAGAGTGGGTGCATGAAGCAACGATCAGCTGGATACTTGGCCTTCCCTGGGCGTGAGTGCTGCATGCATGCATCTTACATTTCTCTTTGTTTCCTTTCTAAACGATATATTTCATGTCTTTATTAAATGGAGTATGGAGTATACGACTCAAAAGGATTAAGTATGTAATATACATACTCCTTTTCCATACGTACAAATACCTCTACTAATATAAATTTATAGTTGATGGCAGCAGTCCGTTCTTCCTAGCCCTCCTCTATCGGCCATATTTCCAATAATGACCGATCATTATAGCTAATTATTCTTTCCTAATTCTACGTACCATATCTCTCTAAATATGGTGATTATTATAGCAAAATCCTTAATTATTGTTGGTAATTAATAGCTGGTCAATCATTCCTTTTGTACTATATATGTTGTACAGTTTTCACAGAATCAATCAAGAGAATTCATTCAAGATCTCTCATGTCGTGCCGCATGGCGAAATGAATTCGATTTAACCGATCAAAAGTGACGGATCGACGACATAGCGCGAGGCGCAAGGGGCTAATGTCGCGATCAGTAGTAACTACAGCCTGTAGGATTAATGAGCCAGCGCGACGCCTATCGGGTGCCGTGACCCCAGCGCCGGCCAGTTGGACTTGAACAAAGCGTACGACGCTTCGGCGCGGTTGCTCGGCGACACCGGTGAGACGTCGTCGGCGGGCATGGAGAGAGGAAGAGGAACGCGAGCTGATAATATAAATTGCAAAAAAGGGATAAAAATGATTGATTGATTTTTAAGATTGGTAATATATATTGCTACGTACAATATATTTGGTTTTAATTCATACTAGAGAAGAAACCATAGAAACTTTTGTAATCGGGAGAAATAGATGTTTGATCTTGTAGTACAATTTTCTTTTATTGCTTGACCTTTATGTTTCGTTATCAATTTTATTTTTCGTAGTAACGCACGGGCATTGATCTAGTATATACATTGGGAGAGAAGGTTCACAACCTGTATGAGTACTATCGCCTTGGCTGAAACCTGAAGAAAACTTGTGCTGAGAAGATTCAACACACCACATGCAACCGCAATAGTTTAGTATATAAATTATAGTTACCAGAAACATGCCTCATTCAAATCATAGTATGGGATTTGAATTTTGGTTTGTCACAATTTCTTTTAATTTTTACCATAAACACGAACTCTATATCTTAAACCGATTCGAGTTCAACAAATCCGGTTATTAAACCGATTTGAGTTGAGCGAATCTGGTTATCGATTCGTGGAGCGGCGAACTCGGTATATAAACAGTCGCCACCTCGATGGACGCAAAGCTAAGGAGGGAGGGAAGGGGAACAATCATGCACATGGTTATGAATTCGGTGTCTGTACTGACAGGGAAAGGGCATGTTTGCTAGTGGGTCATGTCATCACTCAGAGCGGTGCCGTCGCGCGTGCGCCCGTGTGGAAACTGGAAACGCCGCATGGGACGAATCCATCGAGTCAAACGCGGCGGCGAGAACTGGCGAATTGTCGATCCGCCAGCGTCACTGATCGTCCTAAGCTGCTCGCTCCACCGCTTTCTTACAGCGGCAGCTTCCGCGGGCCCCGGCCAATTCAAGTGCGCAAAAGCTTCTGCAAGTCGATCTCGGCCTAATGGACCCGCTGCGTTTTTTTCTTCTTCAAATCTCCCTCTCTTGTCAATAAAATTTTAAAAATAGCCCACTCATTAACTCCAAAAGCTCCCTTAGGTGACACGATACTTGCCGAGCATGTACATGTACACCGCGGTAGGCAATCAGCGTCGTGGCATCCCGACCGACTGCTAAAGTAGGTGATGAGCCCACAATGGTAGGTTTGCTGGGCGCAACCCACTGCTCGCTCTAGCGAGCTCCATGTTCACAGCAGATGATACATATCACTTGACGTGCCTTCCGCGATCGAGAAGTGGGCCATATTTATAAATTTATTCAGATAGAGACTATATTTGCAACCAAAAAAAAGCCAACGCATCAGAAAAAAAATTGCATTGAGCTTCTAACCGGTGGTGGACTGATGCGTCGGTTCATCTTCCTCTAGAAATGATCACTTTTCTTGTCCTATGTGTAATTTTTAAAAAATAATATCGCTCCCTTCTAAACATAACTGCAAAAATAACACTATTCTTAGCCACGAAAGCACCGTTACCTTCCACACTCCTCTAACACTACCTCTCTCTCTTCTATTGAGATAGCTTTGGTGGTATACCAAACTCCCGGAGAGCGGCAGCAGGTCGTGGTAGAAAGTCACACATGGATATGGATGCGCTTGATGTGTACAGATTTGTATCTCATCAAAGATTTGTATCTCCTGCCTTGATGAATCAGACATTCGGAATGCAGTGGATGCTGGCACAAGTCTTTGGTCACTTGATTTGTTATGTGGACAACACCATTTACTTCAAGTCAGCATTCAATCCTGCTTAGTTACATTACATGCTGCTAAGACAAGGACAGCCTCTTATCTCATCTGCACTCCGGAATATCTGATCTGATTTGAACTGGTATTATGAATCATGGAAGCTGTCAATCATTCCATTTTAGGGCAGTGCTAGCAATCGGATGTCTGACGTGAGCTTTTTTTTTTGTCAGACGGTCGGCGCAACATTTTTTAATAACGTGTGTAATAAAATTAATCACAGTGTACAATATTTTTTTGTGTTGACATTTCTACTATCATCGCGTGTTTATGTTGCACACCGTGATTACAAATGATGCACGTATAGGAAAAAATGTTGCGCCAATCTGGATCGACATTCCTACTGATATCGTGCGTTTTTGTTGCAAACAGTGATTAAAAATTGTCGATGTTTGGAAAACAAGTCCCCGTTAAGCTTATTATTGAATGAAGGATCAACATGGCCCCTTTTTTATGAAGGGTTTGCGTCTAGAGAATGCTCTTAAGATAGGATATTCGAAAAATAAACAAAGGTTTATACTGGTTCGGATATCTCATAGCGGAGATAATAACCCTAGTCCAGTGATTTCACTATTGCTGTCAAACTCTTACAAAAAGACTCGTGTATATCTGTGTGTTTATGTCTTGCTCTCTCCCCTCCTTTATCGATGTACCGGGAAGTTCTTATAACTTACAAGATAACTGCAGCCGAATAATGCGCGATTTACTGCATTAATCGTGGTCGTAACTGTAGCCTTAATTCTCGCCACGTTCCCGTTGTGGGCATAACGGCCTTAGATCGTGGTGTAATTATCGCCACTTAAACGTTGTAGGGTGAATACGATCTTCCGATCATACTCGAGGATTTCCTCAGCTCTGACCGATCCTTGCACGTTCCCGAGCTTGCATACTCGGGGACGAGCTTGAGTGCTCGTGGACGAGTACTGGGTCTACTCCGGTCGGACGGACCCGCCGGCTAGATTATCCAAGGGTCTTTCTTGAGAACACCATCCAAGGGTATATATGGTCGGTCAAAACTGGTTGCCAGAGTATAACAGACCTTATGGAGATTATCTAACCCCCGACAAAAATGTTGCACGTATTGAAAAAAATATTGTACGCTTGGGAAAAAAATATTGCAAGCATCCAAAAAAAAATCTCAAATCAGACGTCCGATAAGTAGTCATTCTGTTTTAAAAAACATCAGCGTCGAATAATAAAGTATTGAATAATATCTTAGCAACCATTGTATGGCAGCAAAAGTGTTATTACCTTAGCCTACAAATAGTATCAGTGATCTAAATAAGCGTCGAATAATAAAGTATTGAATAATATCTTAGCCACCATTGTATGGCAGCAAAAGTGTTATTACCTTAGCCTACAAATAGTATCAGTGATCTAAATAACCCGCTATAGCTCCGTGATAGTCCCACTATATCTTTTTCATACATAAAACACTAAACGATTGAATAAAATTGCGCGAACATGGGTACAACTGCTATAATCGTTATATTGACTGCTATTTCCGCTATGTTTGTAGCCGTAATAGCTCTCCTATGCTATATGTATCAAATTTCTTTATATTTCTAAACATTAATTATGGTTTGTTTATGATCTTCTCCTTTTATCATATTTTTATACTTAAATCGAATTAATTTGGCTCTTAGAAATAATAAATATAGGTTAAAATCAAAATGCATGCTTTGCTAATTGTTACTCGCCTCTGTGATCGATCTTTCTACTCAAATCTGTACGAGCGCGTGACTGACTGGTTGTTGCCTTGGTTGCAGTGGATGCATCAGTCCAAGTGACCCACCTCCACCAGTCGATTCAACTTGTCGTCAAGCTTTACTTTTGATTTATGTTTGGCTTGACTATCATTAGATTGGGACAGCCAGTGCTAGCTACGGACATCACTTCAATCTCTTTCATCAATAAATTACTTGTCAACTCAGCATAGTGCTTATGTGACATAGTAATTAATATCTAAGACATTATCTAAGAAACTCCATTGAGAATGCCCTTAGCGAGATTTGAGATGACTACACCAATCAAATGTTCATGCTTTAAACCTTTCCACCAAGCTTTCATGCGGAGCCCATTGGTTAACTAGATGTTAGTACATGGAAGCAAATTAAGCAAACCAAACCAAACAAAAATATCAGTGCTTAGTTACTCTAAACAACAAACTTACCTGTGCAACTACGTGTCTAGAATTATAATATAATTGTCTTTGATATATAACTATACTTCCAATGAATAAAATACAATTGTATTTATTATATAATTGTAGTATTTATATATAATTAATCTGCACCATTATAGTCTAACCTCACCAAAATAAGTGGTGGAGATCCTTTCTTTGATATACAACTTTACTTGAAATACAATTGTATTTGTTATATAACTCTAATATTTATATACGATTAATCTATACTGTTATAATCTAGCCCCACCAAAATGAGTAATGGAGGTCCTTCTTTTTTCTTTTGTTATACAACTCTAGTATTTATATATGATTAATCTACACTGTTATAATCTAGCCCTACCAAAATAAGTGGTGCAGATCTTTCTCCTTTTGTTTTGATTAATGTGAGATTTTCTTACCTTCAAAACGAAAGAGGTGCTTTGAATATCACCGATTGGTTATTTATATATAGAGAGAGATTAACCAGCATGCTTAATTTACACCTTCATCCCGCAGTCTCTCTCCCCACTAATTAACAAGCTCCATATAGAGTCCAACCCTTCATCCATACTCCTAATCCATTATTACTCCCTCATAAACTTTTTTGCTTAAAAAACACCACTAAGCACTAATCCTACCACTAATACAGTGGTAGTTCCCTAGAACAGCCAGGGCCCCCTAAGCTACCTTAAATCCAATCAATCGCTCTCCCAACTCCGACACCGACGAACCATCCTTCCCAATCCCAGCCATGCCACCCGCCCGCCCCCTCTTCCCCCTCCTCCTCACCGTCCTCCTCGTCGGACTCCGTGCCGCGGGCGGCACGGCTCCTTCCGAGGTGGACGCCCTCCTGGCCTTCAAGAAATCCCTCACCATCCCACCCGCCGCCGGCGGTTTCTTCGCCACGTGGGACGCCTCCGCGTCCTCCCCCTGCAACTTCACCGGGGTCGAGTGCAATTCCGTTCGCTCAGTCACCAGCATCTCCATGCAAGAGCAGGCCGTCACCGCCGTGTCCGTCCCGTTCGACGTCCTCTGCAGCTCGCTGACTTATCTTACCACGCTCTCCCTCCCGTCGAACGCGCTCGCTGGGAGCATCGGCGGGGTCGGCGGGTGCACAGAGCTCGTGGAGCTCACCCTCGCGTTCAATAGCTTCTCCGGCCCCGTGCCGGACCTCTCGCGGCTGACCAAGCTCCGCCGGCTCAACGTCTCCCAGAACAGCTTCGCCGGCGCATTCCCGTGGGCGTCGCTGAGCGCTATGCCCGACCTCACCGTGCTCGCCGCCGGCGACAACCCGTACTTCTCGCAGACCGACTCCTTCCCGGCCGAGATCACCTCGCTCAAAAATCTCACCGTGCTTTACCTCTCCGCGGCCAACATCGGCGGCGTCATCCCGCGGGGCATCGGAAACCTCGTAAAGCTCGTCGACCTCGAGCTCTCAGACAACAAACTCACCGGCGAGATACCGCCGGCGATCACCACGCTCACCAATCTCCAGCAGCTCGAGCTGTACAACAACTCCCTCCGCGGCGCGCTCCCGCCAGGGTTCGGCAAGCTGACAAAGCTGCAATACTTCGACGCGTCCATGAACAATCTCACCGGAAGCCTCTCCGAGCTCCGGTCCCTCACTCAGCTCCTGTCGTTGCAGCTGTTCTTCAACGGATTCTCCGGCGAGGTTCCGCCCGAGTTCGGCGACTTCAAGGAGCTTGTAAACCTGTCCCTATACAGCAACAACCTCACAGGCGAGCTGCCGCGGAACCTCGGGAGCTGGGCGGAGTTCAACTTCATCGACGTGTCGACGAACGCGCTGTCGGGGCCGATCCCGCCGGACATGTGCAAGCGCGGCACCATGCTCAAGCTGCTGATGCTGGAGAACAACTTCTCCGGCCCGATTCCGGCGACCTACGCGAGCTGCACTACGCTGCAGAGGTTCAGGGTCAGCAACAACTCGCTCTCCGGAGACGTGCCCGAGGGGTTGTGGGCGCTTCCCAACGCCCAGATCATTGACCTTGCGGCGAACCAGTTCACCGGCGGCATCCGCGACGGCATCGGAAACGCGGTGTCGCTGACCAATCTCCTCCTGCCTGGGAACCGGTTCTCCGGAGCGATACCGGCGTCGATAGGCAACGCCGGGAAACTCGAGAACATAGACGTATCATCGAACGAGCTCTCCGGCGAGATACCGGAGAGCATCGGGAGGCTGGCCCATCTTGATAGCGTCAACATTGCGGCGAATGGAATCGGTGGGGCCATCCCGGCGAGCCTCGGCGCGTGCTTGTCGCTTAGTACGGTTAATTTCACCGGGAACAACCTCGCCGGCGCGATCCCGCCGGAGCTGGGGAACCTGTCGCGTCTGAATTCCTTGGACGTGTCAAGGAACGACCTCTCCGGCCCTGTCCCGGCGAGCCTCGCGGTCCTAAAGCTGAGCTACCTGAACCTGTCCGACAACCGGCTCGTTGGGCCCGTGCCGGAGCTGCTCGCCATCTCGGCCTTCGGCGACAGCTTCCATGGGAACCCCGGCCTGTGCGCCACCAACGGCGCGGATTTCCTCCGCCACTGCTCAGCGAGTGCCGGAGGCCGCTCGGCGAGCGTGGCGCGCACAGTCGTCACTTGTCTCCTTGCCGGCACGGCCGTCTTTCTCGCCATGCTTGGCACGGCGATATACGTGAAGAAGCGCCGGCGTGCGGAGGCCGAGGCGGCTGTCTTCGAAGGGTCCGGCAAGCTGTTTGCGAAGAAGGGCTCTTGGAACCTCAAGTCGTTCAGGACCCTGGCATTCGACGAGCACGAGATCATCGATGGCGTCCGCGACGAGAACCTCATCGGGACCGGCGGCTCCGGGAACGTGTACCGCGTGAAGCTCGGGACCGGCGCTGTCGTCGCGGTGAAGCACATCACCCGGACGCGCTGCCGCGGCAGCGAGCACCGCGCCCTCGGCCGCCATGCTGAGGTCGCCGTCCGGCGGCGACGACGGGCGCCGGTCGCGGTGCCGCGAAGTTCGACTTCGGAGGTGGGCACGCCGAGCTCCATTCGCACGTCAACGCCGTGAAGCTCCTCTGCAAAGATCACCGGCGAGGACGGCGTGGCGAGCTCTTGGTGTACGAAAGCACCTCCCCAACGGCAGCCTCTACGATCGCCTCCACGGGCCGAGGGCCGCAAGCTCGGCGGCCTCGGGTGGGCGGAGCGGACGACATTGCCGTCGGCGCTACCTGGCCTCGAGTACCTCCACCACGGCTGCGACCGCCCATCTTGCACCGCGATGTCAAGTCCAGCAACATCCTCCCGGACGAGTCGTTCAAGCCCCGCATCGCCGACTTCGCCTCGCCAAGATCCTCAACGCCGCCACGCCGACTCCGTCCGCCGGGCGCCGCCGCCGCACGCTTGGCTACATGGCACCAGGTAAATAAACATTTGTCCTCTCCTGTCCCGAACGTCGTGTTCCTTCTTTTGTTACCAACACTAGAATACTAGATTGCTCTTGTCGGAAGCACATGTTACTGAATTGCTGCTTATGTTTAATTCTCCAGAGTATGCATACACATGCAAGGTGACGGAGAAGAGCGATGTGTACAGCCGGCGTAGTGCTGCTGGAGCTAGTGACGGGCGGACGCCGATCGAGGCGGAGTACGGCGAGAGCAAGGACATCGTGGACTGGGTGTCGCGGCGGCTGGACAGCAGGGACAAGGTGATGGGCCTCCTCGACGGCATGGCAACCGAGGACTGGGAGAAGGAGGAGGCCGTGAGGGTGCTGCGGGTGGCCGTGCTGTGCACGAACAGGACGCCGTCGATGCGGCCGTCGATGCGCACGGTGGTGCAGATGCTGGAGGACGCGGCGATCGGGCGGGAGTACGGCATGATTGCTTCGGGGAAGGTGGAGGTCAAGGTGATCCCATAGCCCGTGGCGCGATTTGGATCCCTGGTGGTCGTACGATTGGAGAATAAACGGCCGAGATCGAGCGCGAGATGTTTTTTTTTCTCTGCCCCATCATCATTGCTCGATCTTGACCTTTGCTCATTTGATCGGACGGATGAGATGAAATTGGCAGAGTATAGTGTGTATGTAGATGGAGGATTGGTCAGGACTGAGGGCAGGTGAGTGCAGCGGTGAGATTGCCGGTATGACGAGCCAAGCAAGCAAGCAATCTTCACGTAGTAATTAATTAGCATGGGTGCAACTGTAAACATTAACAAACAAGAGATGCAACTTTGCTTGATTACTTTGTGCAAGAAGAAAAGGCCGAATTTTTTACTCTTCTAGCGGTTTTAGCCGTGCTCCCGATAAAATTTCAAAACGGGTCTCTAAACAGTAAAATTTCGTGAATCCATTCCACAGAATAATTTTTAAAAATTTTTTAACCGGTTTCCCGCAGATCTGATCCGCGGAATTATTTTTTATTATTTTTTTCCTTGAATTGCAACAGCGGAATAATTTTTTTAAATTTCCCTCATTTCCCGCGGATTGGAACCGCAGAATTTTTTTATTTAGTTTATTTTGCCGCGGATTGTAACCCCGGAATACTTTTTTTATTTTTTTAAAATTTTCCCACGGATCGGTACCGCATAATAATATTTTTTTATTTTTTTATTTCTCCGCGGATCAGCATAGCGGAATATTTTCTGGTTTTTTTACGACACTTTTTTTTTCGGAAAGGTCGCTGGGACGAAGGGAAATTTTTGCAGCACAGGGAAACATACTATCCAAACATGTACGAGAGCTTGGTTGATCCTTTTTCTCTAACTGCATGCCACGTTGCTATTTCCCTCATGTAAACTTACCTTTTATGTTTCTAAGAGCATCTCCAACCGTTCCTAATATTTAGACTCCTAATATTCTTAGATTGGGACCTTCCTAAAAAATTTTGGGTCTACAAAATACCTTGTTCTCCAACAGTTCCTATATTTTCTCCCAAAAACACCTTTGAATTGTCCGGTGGGCCATCCTGGGCCCGAAATAATGTTGATTGGGAGCGCGGACAAAGCGCACAAAAATAAGGAGTCGGGGTGCTGTTTTTGGGCGTGCCAAAATTTGAGGAGCTAGAAAGAGGAACTATTGAAGTACTTTTTTTTGCAATCAAGCCCAAAATCATGTTTTAGGAATGGATTTTAAGCATTGTTGAGATGCTCTAACCGCTTCTTCCTTTTCCTCAGAGAACGCATTAGTTGAATGCATTATCTTCTTGTTGTATCCCAATTACAAAAAAAATTCCCTCCAGTGCTGCATGTGTGTACAACACACAGGGCTAGTTCCGAAAATATTTCGTGACAGCGGCTACTAGCGTGAACAAATCCGGCGAAGGGGCCTGATTATATATGCCATTCATTTGCTTCATATACTTATTTGCATACATATATAAACCACAGATCGCTTACATCAATTATCACTGACAAATTAGATTTCTTTTGAATTTATTCAACTCTAGTTTGACATGTAAAATTCTAACAATTATTAAAATAACGCCGACTTTTCCTATATTTCGCGCCGGTCCTACTAGCCGCAAATAACATTGCACGCCGGTTCACATTGATCGAAAAAATTCTCTACCGAACAAAAGAACATTACCTCATTATTTTAAGCCGCCTCACATGGAATTCATATGTGCAAAATTTTTTAACTTTTTTACTCAATCGTCGGAAAAATTAAATTTCGAACTCAAACGACTTGACCGATTGCAGTGGACTTAAACTCACGAATAGCCGAATAAAATATAGATTTACAAATTACATGTACGGTAAAATACGACTAATTTTCTTAAGATGATTTTAACGTCTTTTCTGATGCACCTTAATTTTTCTCCTCCGACCTTTTTTTTCCTTCCATGCGCGCTTTTTTTTGCACTGAAATCCATAGAAAATCATTTAAAAAATTAATAAAAATATTCCACGAATTTCACTTTGCTTATAAGCTATGTAATTAAATGACTAAAACTGTAATTTTTCCTCCCAATCGTTAAAACCGTAATTTTTTCCGAACCGCAAAAAAAAAAAGGCGAAAAACAAACATGGAAAAAATCCACAAAATATTCGCAGTTGTGCTCAGCGGAGAAATAAAAAAAATAAAAAGATTATTCCGCGGTTCAGCTCAGCGAAAATAAAAATTTCCGCGGTTTCAATCCAAGCAAAATTAAGAAAAAAATTCCGCGGTTCAAATCATGGAAAACGTGGGAAATTTTTTAAAAATATTCTCGAGGTGGGCACGCGAGCTCCATTCGCACGTCAACGTCGTGAAGCTCCTCGCATCACCGGCGGGCGGCGTGGCGAAGCTCTGGTGTCTGAAAGCACCTCCCCAACGGCAGCCTCTACGATCGCCTCCACGGGCCAGAGGGCCGCAAGCTCGGCGGCCTCGGGTGGCTGGAGCGGTACGACATTGCCGTCGGCGCTGCGCTGGGCCTCGAGTACCTCCACCACGGCTGCGACCGGCCCATCTTGCACCGCGATGTCAAGTCCAGCAACATCCTCCTGGACGAGTCGTTCAAGCCCCGCATCGCCGACTTCGGCCTCGCCAAGATCCTCAACGTCGCCACGCCGGACTCGTCCGCCGGCGTCGTCGCCGGCACGCTTGGCTACATGGCACCAGGTAAATAAACATTTGTCCTCTCCTGTCCCGAACGTCGTGTTCCTTCTTTTGTTACCAACACTAGAATACTAGATTGCTCTTGTCGGAAGCACATGTTACTGAATTGCTGCTTATGTTTAATTCTCCAGAGTATGCATACACATGCAAGGTGACGGAGAAGAGCGATGTGTACAGCTTCGGCGTAGTGCTGCTGGAGCTAGTGACGGGGCGGACGCCGATCGAGGCGGAGTACGGCGAGAGCAAGGACATCGTGGACTGGGTGTCGCGGCGGCTGGACAGCAGGGACAAGGTGATGGGCCTCCTCGACGGCATGGCAACCGAGGACTGGGAGAAGGAGGAGGCCGTGAGGGTGCTGCGGGTGGCCGTGCTGTGCACGAACAGGACGCCGTCGATGCGGCCGTCGATGCGCACGGTGGTGCAGATGCTGGAGGACGCGGCGATCGGGCGGGAGTACGGCATGATTGCTTCGGGGAAGGTGGAGGTCAAGGTGATCCCATAGCCCGTGGCGCGATTTGGATCCCTGGTGGTCGTACGATTGGAGAATAAACGGCCGAGATCGAGCGCGAGATGTTTTTTTTTCTCTGCCCCATCATCATTGCTCGATCTTGACCTTTGCTCATTTGATCGGACGGATGAGATGAAATTGGCAGAGTATAGTGTGTATGTAGATGGAGGATTGGTCAGGACTGAGGGCAGGTGAGTGCAGCGGTGAGATTGCCGGTATGACGAGCCAAGCAAGCAAGCAATCTTCACGTAGTAATTAATTAGCATGGGTGCAACTGTAAACATTAACAAACAAGAGATGCAACTTTGCTTGATTACTTTGTGCAAGAAGAAAAGGCCGAATTTTTTACTCTTCTAGCGGTTTTAGCCGTGCTCCCGATAAAATTTCAAAACGGGTCTCTAAACAGTAAAATTTCGTGAATCCATTCCACAGAATAATTTTTAAAAATTTTTTAACGGTTTCCGCAGATCCCCCCCCCCCCCCCCCCCCCCCCCCCCCCCCCCCCCCCCCCCCCCCCCCCCCTTTTTTTTTTTTTTTTTTTTTTTTTTTTTTTTTTTTTTTTTTTTTTTTTTTTTTTTTTTTTTTTTTTTTTTTTTTTTTTTTTTTTTTTTTTTTTTTTTTTTTTTTTTTTTTTTTTTTTTTTTTTTTTTTTTTCTCCAACCGTTCCTAATATTTAGACTCCTAATATTCTTAGATTGGGACCTTCCTAAAAATTTTGGGTCTACAAAATACCTTGTTCTCCAACAGTTCCTATATTTTCTCCCAAAACACCTTTGAATTGTCCGGTGGGCCATCCCGAGCCGAAATAATGTTGATTGGGAGCGGACAAAGCGCAAAAAATAAGGAGTCGGGTGCTGTTTTTGGGCGTGCCAAAATTTGAGGAGCTAGAAAGAGGAACTATTGAAGTACTTTTTTTTGCAATCAAGCCCAAAATCATGTTTTAGGAATGGATTTTAGGCACTGTTGGAGATGCTCTAACCGCTCTTCCTTTTCCTGTAGAACGCATTAGTTGAATGCATTATCTTCTTGTTGTATCCCAATTACAAAAAAAATTCCCTCCAGTGCTGCATGTGTGTACAACACACAGGGCTAGTTCCGAAAATATTTCGTGACAGCGGCTACTAGCGTGAACAAATCCGGCGAAGGGGCCTGATTATATATGCCATTCATTTGCTTCATATACTTATTTGCATACATATATAAACCACGATCGCTACATCAATTATCACCGACAAATTAGATTTCTTTTGAATTTATTCAACTCTAGTTTGACATGTAAAATTCTAACAATTATTAAAATAACGCCGACTTTTCCTATATTTCTGGCTCCTACTAGCCATGAAATAACATTGCACGCGGTTCACATTGATCGAAAAAATTCTCTACCGAACAAAAGAACATTACCTCATTATTTTAAGCCGCCTCACATGGAATTCATATGTGCAAAATTTTTTAACTTTTTTACTCAATCGTCGGAAAAATTAAATTTGAACTCAAACGACTTGACCGGATTGCGAAGGACTTAAACTCACGAATAGCCGAATAAAATATAGATTTACAAATTACATGTACGGTAAAATCGACTAATTTTCTTAAGATGATTTTAACGTCTTTTCTGATGCACCTTAATTTTTCTCCTCCGACCTTTTTTTTCCTTCCATGCGCGCTTTTTTTTGCACTGAAATCCATAGAAAATCATTTAAAAAATTAATAAAAAATATTCCACGGAATTTCACTGTTTATAAGCTATGTAATTCGCAGCGACTAAAACTGTAATTTTTCCTCCCAATCGGTTAAAACCGTAATTTTTTCCGAACCGCAAAAAAAAAACGGCGAAAAACAAACATGGAAAAAAATCCACAAAATATTCCGCAGTTGTGCTCAGCGGAGAAATAAAAAAAAATAAAAAAAGATTATTCCGCGGTTCATTCAGCGGAAAATAAAAAAAATTTCCGCGGTTTCAATCCGCGGCAAAATTAAGAAAAAAAAATTTTCCGCGGTTCAAATCTGTGGAAAACGTGGGAAATTTTTTTAAAAATATTCTGCTGTTCCAATCCACGGGAAAAATAATAAAAATTATTCAGGATCGGATCCATGAAAACGGTTAACAAATTTTAAAAAATTATTCCGTAGAATGGATTCGCGGAATTTTACTGTTTAGAGTTAGTTTTGAAATTTTATCGTGACCGTGGCTGAAACCGTAATTATTTTTTTACTTTCGGCTAAAAGAGTAAAAAATTCAAAAAGGCCGGGGGGGCTCGCAGCTCGCTGCCCAAGTTTGTGTTGCAAGAAAGCTCGATCCATGCATACATATCATCGTTGGGGATGGATTGGGTTCGATCGATCGGCAGGATTACGTAGCAATTCAAGAATTCAGGGAGGCGTCGTTATCGCAGTTCCGGGAATCGTTGCAGCCAGTCCACGTTTGGATAGGATACAAGGCGTACGTACATGGACTTTCTTGCATGCTTAAACACTCACTAGCTAGGGCTTCTAATACCGTAAGACCTGGCAATTGTCTCCCTGGCCTGATGTAGGTTTCTTGTCTTGTCCATATTCTTAGCCAAGTTGATGTCCAGTCCAGCAACAAGCTGCTGTCCAGTCCAGCACACGGTTGTTTTCCAGTTCTTAGCCAGAGCAGAGCACGCGCGTAATATAATATCCGAACAAATGAGTTTTTTTTTTATAGAAAACTGTTTAATTCTCACGTACACTGGCGTTCGAACGGGGTTGGTCCGACGGCGCGCATGGGCCTGTTGTCAAGGGCTTCAGATGTCTCAGGACTCATCGGAGTTTAGGTCTAGTGGGCTGGTTTCGGGCTGGGCCTAATCATTTATTTTTCTTCTTTTTCCCAATTCGATCGAAGCTTTGCTCCTCTCTCTCTCTCTCTCTCTCTCTCTCCCGTTCCTTCCTTCCTCTCCATCCTCTTCTTTGCCCACGCGGCGCTCCGACGGGATCCCTCACCTCCGCCGGCCCATCGACGAAACCCTCCACGTTTATATATACTAGATTAATATCCGTGCGTTACTACAAACAATAAAATTGGTAATAAACATAAAGGCCAAGTAATAAAAGAATATTGTGCTGCAAGATCAAACATCTATTTCTCCCGATTACAAAAGTTTTTTTGGTTTCTTCTCCGATATGAATTAAAACCAAATATATTGTACGGAGCAATATATATTACCAATCTCAAAAATTAATCATTTTTATCCCTTTTCGCAATTTTATATTACCAGGTCGCGTTCCTCTTCCTCTCGTCATGTCCGTAGCGCGCGCTCCTCGACGCCGTTGATCTTGTCTTCCTCGTCGCCCCTCTCGTCCTCGTCATCCACTGTCTTCGCAGGGGCGACACGGGCTTCCCAAGCACGAGTGTCTTGGCCACCGCCATTCCGGACCATTGCGCTACGGCGCGCAAGCGTCCCACCGTCTTCGCCACGGCGTTCGCCATTCTCCTCGCTCGCGTTCTTTCTCCTTCCGATCACGCCATAGCGTGTTGTGAAGTCCGCCTTCCTCGCCATATTTAGAGAGATATGGTTGGCTGTAAATCAGGAATGAATAATTAGCTATAATGACCTGCCATTATTAGAGATACGGGGGGCTAGGAAGAACGAATCCGCCATCAACTGTAAATTTATATTAGTAGAAATATAACAAAGCAACTCAGAGGTGAAGTACCGAGACGGCGGATGAGGAGGACATAGGCGGGTCGAAGGAAAAGCAACTCACTTGCGGTTTTGGGCGGGGCACTGGGTCTGGTACCGTGGTTACGAAAGAAGAAAAGGAATTAATTAACCTGACGAGGAGGTCGACCCCTGGGCGTCTCCGCCTTCAGACGGAGGCTATGGCTTCGCCGGAAACCCCGCCGACGTGACCCGGAAGCTTCGAAAAGGATGGACGCGGAAGCGAAATCCTCTCGGCCGATCTCATGTGAGACTGACAAGTGGGTTTGCCTTGGTGAATTAGGCGGGCCGCGGTACTAGGCCCGTTAAACATCTTCATAGGCTCTCTGGGCCGCGTTCCCTGCCTGGCCTTTTTTTTTTTTTTTGTAGTTCGTTACAACCACACTAGGATTGGAGTCAACGGTCAACGTAACAATAAGACCAGTAGGACCTACCAACTCAGCGCTAGTGTCCCCACCAAATACAAAAGTACACAGACATGTACACTTTCAATGAGAAAACACGTGTCCACGCTTCATAAGTTTTTTCCTTCCATGCGCTTTTTTTGCTTTCAAATCCATAGAAAATCATTTAAAAAATTAATAAAAAATATTCCACGGAATTTCACTGTTTATAAGCTATGTAATTCGCAGCGACTAAAACTGTAATTTTTCCTCCCAATCGGTTAAAACCGTAATTTTTTCCGAACCGCAAAAAAAAAACGGCGAAAAACAAACATGGAAAAAAATCCACAAAATATTCCGCAGTTGTGCTCAGCGGAGAAATAAAAAAAAATAAAAAAAGATTATTCCGCGGTTCAGCTCAGCGGGAAAATAAAAAAAATTTCCGCGGTTTCAATCCGCGGCAAAATTAAGAAAAAAAATTCCGCGGTTCAAATCTGTGGAAAACGTGGGAAATTTTTTTAAAAATATTCTGCTGTTCCAATCCGCGGGAAAAATAATAAAAAATTATTCCGCGGATCAGATCCGCGAGAAACCGGTTAACAAATTTTAAAAAATTATTCCGTAGAATGGATTCGCGGAATTTTACTGTTTAGAGTTAGTTTTGAAATTTTATCGTGACCGTGGCTGAAACCGTAATTATTTTTTACTTTCGGCTAAAAGAGTAAAAAATTCAAAAGGCCGGGGGCTCGCAGCTCGCTGCCCAAGTTTGTGTTGCAAGAAAGCTCGATCCATGCATACATATCATCGTTGGGGATGGATTGGGTTCGATCGATCGGCAGGATTACGTAGCAATTCAAGAATTCAGGAGGCGTCGTTATCGCAGTTCCGGGAATCGTTGCAGCCAGTCCACGTTTGGATAGGATACAAGGCGTACGTACATGGACTTTCTTGCATGCTTAAACACTCACTAGCTAGGGCTTCTAATACCGTAAGACCTGGCAATTGTCTCCCTGGCCTGATGTAGGTTTCTTGTCTTGTCCATATTCTTAGCTGTTGATGTCCAGTCCAGCAACAAGCTGCTGTCCAGTCCAGCACACGGTTGTTTTCCAGTTCTTAGCCAGAGCAGAGCACGCGCGTAATATAATATCCGAACAAATGAGTTTTTTTTATAGAAAACTGTTTAATTCTCACGTACACTGGCGTTCAAACGGGGTTGGTCCGACGGCGCGCATGGGCCTGTTGTCAAGGGCTTCAGATGTCTCAGGACTCATCGGAGTTTAGGTCTAGTGGGCTGGTTTCGGGCTGGGCCTAATCATTTATTTTTCTTCTTTTTCCCAATTCGATCGAAGCTTTGCTCCTCTCTCTCTCTCTCTCTCTCCCCTTCCTTCCTTCCTCTCCATCCTCTTCTTTGCCCACGCGGCGCTCCGACGGGATCCCTCACCTCCGCCGGCCCATCGACGAAACCCTCCACGTTTATATATACTAGATTAATATCCGTGCGTTACTACAAACAATAAAATTGGTAATGAAACATAAAGGCCAAGTAATAAAAGAATATTGTGCTGCAAGATCAAACATCTATTTCTCCCGACATAAAAAGTTTTTTGGTTTCTTCTCCGATATGAATTAAAACCAAATATATTGTACGGAGCAATATATATTACCAATCTCAAAAATCAATCATTTTTATCCCTTTTCGCAATTTTATATTACCAGGTCGCGTTCCTCTTCCTCTCGTCATGTCCGTAGCACGCGCTCCTCGACGCCGTTGATCTTGTCTTCCTCGTCGCCCCTCTCGTCCTCGTCATCCACTGTCTTCGCAGGGGCGACACGGGGGCTTCCCCAAAGCACGAGGTGCTGCTGCTGAAGCCACCGCCATTCCGGACCATTGGCCGCTACGCGGTCGCGCTCAGCGCCCACCGTCTTCGCCACGACGTTCGCCATTCTCCTCGCGCTCGCGTTCTTTCTCCTTCCGATCACGCCATAGCGTGTTGTGAAGTCCGCCTTCCTCGCCATATTTAGAGAGATATGGTTGGCTGTAAATCAGGAATGAATAATTAGCTATAATGACCTGCCATTATTGGAGATACGGGGGGCTAGGAAGAACGAATCACTGCCATCAACTGTAAATTTATATTAGTAGAAATATAACAAAGCAACTCAGAGGTGAAGTACCCGAGACGGCGGATGAGGAGGACATAGGCGGGTCGAAGGAAAAGCAACTCACTTGCGGTTTTGGGCGGGGCACTGGGTCTGGTACCGTGGTTACGAAAGAAGAAAAGGAATTAATTAACCCGACGAGGAGGTCGACCCCCCTGGGCGTCTCCGCCTTCAGACGGAGGCAATGGCTTCGCCGGAAACCCCCGCCGACGTGACCCGGAAGCTTCGAAAAGGATGGACGCGGAAGCGAAATCCTCTCGGCCGATCTCATGTGAGACTGACAAGTGGGTTTGCCTTGGTGAATTAGGCGGGCCGCGGTACTAGGCCCGTTAAACATCTTCATAGGCTCTCTGGGCCGCGTTCCCTGCCTGGCCTTTTTTTTTTTTTTTTGTAGTTCGTTACAACCACACTAGGATTGGAGTCAACGGTCAACGTAACAATAAGACCAGTAGGACCTACCAACTCAGCGCTAGTGTCCCCCACCAAATACAAAAGTACACAGACATGTACACTTTCAATGAGAAAACACGTGTCCACGCTTCATAAGATCTGAAAGCCTCCAATGAATCCTCAATGTGTATAGTAGACCTGCACTTGTGTCATTGCGTGTATACGTGTGCATCCATCTCGTACTCTTACAAAGAAAAAGAACACCTGCGCTGACCTGCTTTTAACGAACGTCCTTAACAATTTGTATAACAAGAGGGCCCTGATGGCAATGTGGTTGTTACTAAAGAAATGTTAAATTTGGCTGTGAATTTTTATAAGAACTTGTTTGATCCTGAAGAGGCTCTCGATATTTCTTTGGATGATGATTTCTGGGAAGAAGATAGTAGAATTAAGGATGAGGAAAATGGGTTTTTGGAAGCCCCTTTTTCTTAGTTAGAAATTAAAGAAGCTGTGTTTGGCTCTTATGCTGATGGGGTCCCTGGCCCGGATGGTTTTTCTTTTATGTTTTATCAGCGTTTCTGGGATCTAGTAAAGAGCGATTTGATGGCTTTAGTTCATTGTTTTGACAAGGGGACTTTGAACCTTTCCAGGTTGAATTATGCTATGATAATTCTAATTCCAAAAGAGAACGAAGCCAGGACATTAAAGAAATTTAGACCTATTAGTTTGATTAACTATAGTTTCAAAGTCTTCTCTAAAGCCTTAAATAACAGGCTGGTTAAAATTGCTGATAGAGTTATTTCTACTAATCAAACGGCTTTTGTTAAGGGAAGATTTATTCTTGAGAGTGTTATGGCCGTATATGAAATTATTCATGATGTGGCCAGTAGAAAAGAGCAGGGGATTATCTTCCAGATTGATTATGAGAAAGCATACGATAGAGTATTTTGGAACTTCCTTGAAGATATGCTGAGAAGTAGAGGCTTTGGAGAGAAATGGATTGGTTGGATTAAACAAGTGGTGATGGGGGGTCTATGTGTGTGAGGATTAATGAAGAAAACAGCAATTATTTTAAACCTGGTAAGGGTTTGAGGCAGGGGGACCCTCTCTCCCCCTTGCTGTTTAACTTGGTGGTTGACGTTTTTTCTAGAATGCTTATGAAAGCTGCTAATAATAATTTGATAGAGGGTTTGATGACTAGTGTCTGTCCGAGTGGTATTATTAGCCTCCAATACGCGGATGATACTGTCCTTTTTTTGAAAAATGATATTGAGAAAGCTAGGAACTTCAAGTGGGTGATGTCGTGTTTTGAGCAATTATCTGGTATGAAAATTAATTATGATAAAAGTGATCTGATGTGTATAAGTTTGGATGAAAGTGAGCAAAATAAACTTGCTAGACTTTTCTGCTGTAATATTGGTTCTTTTCCTTTCAAGTATTTAGGAGTCCATTTGCATTACGCAAAATTGCGAAAAGAAGATATCCAGCCTGTAGTGGACAAAGTTATTAAAAGAGTTGCTGGGTGGAGGGATCGCTTATTATCTTATGGTGGTAGGTTGACCCTCCTTAAATCCTGTCTAGCCAGTATTCCAATATATTTGCTGTCTGTTATTAAATTCCCCACGTGGGCAATTGAGGAGATTAATTCCCAAATGGCCCATTTTTTCTGGAATGACAATGATCAGAAAAATCATTATCACCTTGCGAATTGGCAGTTGATTGCCCAAAAGAAAGCATATGGAGGTCTAGGTGTTCCAGATTTGAGGAATCTAAATCTTTGTTTGTTAGCCTCTTGGATTTCCAGGTATTTTGTGAATCAAGAGAGTCTGTGGAGGAAGATTATTAATCAGAAATATCAAACTCATGATCCTAACCTTTTCTGTTGTCCTGATGATAAGGTTTCACCCTTTTGGAAAGGGGTTTTATGGGCAGCAAAAGCTGCTCATATGGGATATTATTGGAAGATTGGTGATGGGAAAAGTGTCCGGTTCTAGGAAGATCAGTGGTTTGGTATCTCTAGTTTAGCTGTTCAGTTTTGGCCTTTATATGTGATTTCTGTGGAGAAGAATATTACTGTCAAGGAGGCTTGGGATGGCGAGAATTTGAGGATTTCCTTTAGAAGGAGTGTTTCCCAGAGGTTATTCAATATGTGGCAGGAATTAGTGTGTATCTCTGAGTCCATTGTTTTTAAGGAGGATTGTGATTCTATCATCTGGCAGTTTGATTCAAAAGGGGTGTACTCAGTTCAATCCCTTTATACTGTGATTAGTTTTAGAGGAGTCCAGCATGTTTATACTCCGGCTGTGTGGAAAATTAATGTTCCACCGAGAGTTCATGTTTTTTTGTGGCTTTTGGCTAATAATAGGTTGCTAACTAGAGATAATCTTAGCAAGAGACAAAAGGTGGATGATATGACTTGTTTGTTCTGTACATAATTTGAAACCATCTCACAATTATTTTTTACTTGTTGTGTGAGTAAAGTGATTTGGCATGAGATTGCTGACATTCTAAATGTGAAGTTGGGTGATTCTTTTGAGAGTGCAGCCCGTTGGTGGATTAGTAGGAAGAAACATTTTGTTATTAATATTTGCACTTCGGCTGCTTTATGGACAATATGGAAACTGAGAAACAACTTGTGTTTTCAGGGAGGAAGATGGAAGGAGTTCAGATTGGTGCTTGTTCAGATAGCAAGGAGGATGAGAAGGTGGCTTGTCCTGTTAAACGAAGAACAGGGATGTCAAGTGGTAGAGGTGGTCAGCAAATTGGAAGAAAAAGCATGCCAAATGATAAGGCTTGGCTGGAGAGAAAGAGAACACGAAAGAAGATCAGAATCTGTGAATCTGCAAAATCTGGAGGAGGCTTGCTTGCGTGTGAGTTTGGTACCTGATGATGGCTTTGGAAGTTCAGAAGTAGTAAGAATGCAAAATCTGGAAGGAGCTGATAGTAGATGAGTCGGCATCTGGGAATGCTAGGAAGGTTTTTTTGTGTGGTGGAATGATTTGTCTGTTGTTAGTCAAGATTTTGGTGTGGCCAAATGTTTTGTTTGAGTGTTAGATGATTACTGAGGGGTAGTAAGTTTTTCTGGTGGCGGGCGCGCTGTGAATACGCAAGGTCCTTGTGAACTCGTTTTATTCCTTGAATAAAACAGGGGAAACCTTTTGATCTAAAAAAACAATTTGTACAACAAATTTATTAGCCTCCTAATCCTGTAGGAATTAGATGCGTCAGCTGCTACAAGCTAGGTAGGCACTAGTCCAGCAGCTTCAGGTTTGCTGTATCTGCAACATTGACTACTGAGAATGAATGAATCGATGCAACTTTGTGGCTTGCCCTTCAAAAGGAGTATTCATTCCACCTCCACTATAAGGTAATGCTACGTGACAGTGTTTTCACCTTGTTAATGGCCCATCCTTTTTACTAGGGATTTTTATAGTTTTTAACTCCCCATTTCCACGGTGAAATGGGGAGGATTTTTTACCATACCTAACTCCATTTCAAATCGTATTGCTGCTATCTTCGTGTTACAGTCATGCAGCACAAAGTGATATCTATCAGTCAGCTTCCTGGATAACTGACAGAAGTGACAAGCACCATTTTTGTGGGGGGGACAGAAACTTAATACAAATATTAATTCAAGAGTTCAACTACAACTAAACATTAAAGCATATAGGCCCATCTCATTACAATTTGTGCCTCATGTGTTCCTGAATCACTTACTTTACAAATGACAATGTACAAACAGTTGTCTAAAAAAAGTTACTAATACAACAAGCGTAGTTAGCGACATGCTATGAACAATTAACCCCAGAATATAATCTCGTTTAGCTTCATCAGTGAGTTGGTTAATATAAGAAAGAAAAAAGCCCCCTTTTCCGTATGTGGCGGATCGTTTTGCACTATATTTAACCACCAGTGGCCTGATGTGCTTCTGGACCTAATTCCTTCACCAATCGAGAGATTCAAGAAACACATGAATGTGTGTGCAAATAAGGGATTTTTTTTGACATGTCAAGGTCCCCTTTTCCACCTCCCCACCATGGTGAGTTTTTTCTAATCACAAGTGCTTCCTTTTGAGTGAGCATCTATGAGCCCATGACACACAGAGGACACCTCCCTATCCACTATGGATTCCTCCCCATGGAGGCATGGAACAACAACCTCCACCAAAAATGTTTGCTCTTATTCATGTTTCACAACTGCGTTGTTCTAATGAGATTTTAATAACAGTGCAGAATATGTGCCAACATCCACATATGTTCTAGAACTAATGGAGTGCCTAAATTAAATATCTTGCATTTTACAGGCTCCAGGTTTGAGAGAATGTTGACTAGTTCACCACTGAGGCAATTACCAGATCTTTTAGCAGTAAAATTTTCCCCCAAATCTTGCATATCGACATGCATGCTTTTAGGTTTTACTCCATTTGGTTAATATAATACAACAAACTAAATTCCCACGATTAATTTAGCACGATTAATTTATACACACTGAAACAGAGAAAAGATGCAGACTGGCATATGCAGCATTGTTAATGAACCACACATCACTCAGACCACTAGTGAAGCAGTAGCACACACTTGCTTAGTTGCTAATAGCCTACTCCTCCTCCTCCGCCTACTACTTACTACTTTCTGGTGCAGGTTGTGTGTGTGTGATAAGAGAGCTCAATTGTTTTTAGGAAGAAGAGGCTTTACATTTCTCACCTCCTAAAGTGTTAGCAATGATTGGGATGGGCACCACTTGATGTTTTGTTCCCCATGGAGATTGCAGGATTGCCAACAGCACTGTTCCAGGCATCTGTCTCTGCTATCTGCCCTCACTGTTCTTGCAGCAATCGCAGTGGCGTTGCGATGCCTCTCGGGCCTAGCAGTAACAGTTTCCCTCCATTACAGCAACAATGCACTCAGTTGACTTTACTCTTTGGGTTATCACTAACCACTGGCTTGTCTGAAGTGAAGCTGACGAAACTGGCATGGCTTGCTTTCTGACTCTGCTGCACACAAAAGAAATCAGGGTCTGAAACACGATTGGGTTCAGTTGGACAAGGGCCGGGCTGGGCCTGTGCTACCTGTGTGCCGAGGAGTGGGCTCTGTCTATGGTAGATTCTGCCCATCCGCTAGATAGAACGGGCATGCATGATTGGGCTAGACCAACAGTACTGTTATGGTTAGAGACACAAAAACAGGACAAGAATTTTACCAAAAAAACCTCACGAAGTAGGAAAATCCACGGGAGATAATCCACTATTTTCGTTCAATTTACATGTACATAGGGATAACTATATATAGCCGGTTGAGTCCGAGTCAACGAGAATAAAGACTCCTATTTGGATATTTGAGCACCGGGATTATCTCTAACAAATGCTGGCTAAAGCATGTCACAATTGTTTGACTACAGGCACTGCACTGCAGAAGAGAAGAAGATGATGGAGAAGGTTGCAGATTGCATTGCATGAATCATGATCCATCATCCATCAGTTTGGGTGTTTTCAGTGTCTGGGCATATATCCTCCAAGCATGCAAAGCCAAAGAAAGGCTCTTTAAGCTAAAGCCATGCATTTCTTCTCTTCTCTTCTCTTCTCCGGGTGCAGGCTGCAGGCCCCACACCACATTCCGTCCCTTTATATCATCACCGCAGATTCTCCCTCCACTTATATACTCTCTCCATTTCATTTCCGATACCACATCAAAAGCTCTCACACAAATACACAAAGAAGAAGAAGAAGAAGAAGAAGAAGAAGAGGAGGAGGAGGAGGTACTATCTAGTGCTATGGTGACCATTCTCTGTTCGGTTCCAGCCTTGCTGTGGTGCCTTGCCCTCTTCTTTGCGGCCGGCGATGGCGCCGCGGAGGCATTGGACACCCAGGCCACGTACCTTTCCCAGATGAAGGAAGAGTTCGCCGGCCCGGCCATGGCGAGGTGGGACTTCTCGCCGCCGGCGCCGGACTACTGCAAGTTCCAAGGTATTGCATGCGACGGTGGCGGCAACGTCACGGGCATCGACGTCACGTCGTGGAGGTTGAGCGGCAGGCTCCCGCCGGGCGTCTGCGCGGCTCTGCCCGCGATCCGGGACGTCCGGCTGGCGTACAATGACATCCGCGGCGGCTTCCCCGCCGGCCTCCTCAACTGTACGTCACTCGAGGTGCTCAACCTGAGCTACGCCGGCGTGTGGGGCACCGTGCCGGACCTGTCCCCCATGCGGGCGCTGCGGGTGCTCGACATGTCCAACAACTTCTTCTCCGGCGCATTCCCGACGTCCATCGCCAACGTCACCACCCTCGAGGTGGTCAACTTCAACGAGAACCCCGGCTTCGACATCTGGCGTCCGCCGGAGTCTCTGATGGCGTTGCGGAGGCTACGCGTGCTCATCCTGTCCACGACGTCGATGCGCGGCAGCATCCCGGCGTGGTTCGGCAACATGACGACGCTCACCGACCTCGAGCTCAGCGGCAACTTCCTCACCGGCCGCATCCCGCTGTCCGTCGCGCGCCTCCACAACCTCGAGCTCCTCGAGCTCTACTACAACGAGCTCGAGGGTGGCGTCCCTGCCGAGCTCAGCAACCTCACCCAGCTCACCGACATCGACCTGTCCGAGAACCGCCTCACGGGGGGCATCCCGGAGGCGCTCTGCGCGCTGCCTCTCCTCCGAGTGCTCCAGTTATACTCCAACCGGCTCACCGGCAGCATCCCGGCCGTGCTCGGAAACTCGACGCAACTCCGAATCCTGTCGGTGTACAAGAACCAGCTCACCGGCGAGCTCCCCGCCGACCTCGGCCGGTACTCCGACTTCAACGTGCTGGAGGTGTCCGAGAACCAGATCACGGGGCCACTCCCGCCGTACGCCTGCGCCAACGGAAAACTCCAGTACATCCTCGTCCTCAGCAACCTCCTCACCGGCACCATCCCGGCGTCCTACGCCGAGTGCAAGCCGCTGCTCCGGTTCCGCGTCAGCAACAACCACGTCGAGGGCGACGTCCCGACGGGCATCTTCTCCCTCCCGCACGCCTCCATCATCGACCTCTCCTACAACCACCTCACAGGCCCGATACCCCCGGCCGTCGGGGGCGCCAGGAACCTTAGCTCGCTGTTCGCGTCCAACAACCGGATATCCGGCGTGCTCCCGCCGGAGATCGCCGACGCATTGGGGCTCGTGAAGATTGACCTGAGCAACAACCAGATCTCTGGGCCGATCCCGGCGGCGCTGGGGCGGCTGACTCGGCTGAACCAGCTGTCCCTGCAGGGCAACCGATTGAACGATTCGATCCCCGAGTCGCTGGCCGAGCTGAGGAGCCTGAACGTGCTGAACCTGTCGAACAACGCGCTGTCCGGGGCGATCCCGGAGGCGCTGTGCACGCTGCTGCCCAACTCGCTGGACTTCTCCAACAACAACCTGTCGGGGCCCGTGCCGCTGCCGCTGATCAAGGAGGGGTTGCTGGAGAGCGTGGCCGGCAACCCGGGGCTGTGCGTGGCGTTCCGGCTGAACCTGACGGACCCGGCGCTGCCGCTGTGCCCGAAGCCGAGCCTGCAGAGGGGGCTGGGCAACGTGTGGATCGTTGGGGTGTCCGCGCTGGTGTGCGTGGTGGCGATGCTGGTGCTAGTGAGGCGGTGGATGCTGCGGGCGCGGCAGGACATGGAGCATGACGGGCTGCCGACGTCACCGGCATCCAGCTCGTCCTACGACGTGACGAGCTTCCACAAACTGAGCTTCGACCAGCACGAGATCGTGGAGGCGCTCATCGACAAGAACATCGTCGGCCACGGGGGCTCCGGGACGGTGTACAGGATCGAGCTGAGCAGCGGCGAGCTGGTGGCGGTGAAGAAGCTGTGGGTGTCGCGGTGGTCCAAGGAGCACCAGAACAACGGCGGGGGCAGCCTGGACCGTGAGCTGCGCACAGAGGTGGAGACGCTGGGCAGCATCCGGCACAAGAACATCGTGAAGCTCTACTGCTGCTACTCCGGCGCCGAAAGCAACCTGCTGGTATACGAGTACATGCCCAACGGCAACCTGTGGGACGCGCTGCACGGCGGCTGGGGGTTCCTGGACTGGTCGACGCGCCACCGCGTGGCGCTCGGCGTCGCGCAGGGCCTCGCGTACCTCCACCACGACCTCATGTTCCCTATCGTCCACCGCGACATCAAGTCCTCCAACATCCTCCTCGACGCCGACTTCGAGCCTAAGGTCGCCGACTTCGGAATCGCCAAGGTCCTCCAAGCCCGCGGTGACCGCGACGCCTCCACCACCACCATCGCTGGCACCTACGGCTACCTCGCGCCAGGTAATTAACCCGGCCCTTACTAATAATCATCATGCATGCATGGATCGATCGCCATTGTGCTTGTTTATTCGATCGTGCTTTAACCGTATCGATCGATGAAATTCATCGGTTGATCGTGCATGTAGAGTACGCCTACTCGTCCAAGGCGACAACCAAGTGTGACGTGTACAGCTTCGGGGTGGTGCTGATGGAGCTAGCCACGGGAAAGAAGCCCATCGAGCCGGAGTTCGGCGACACGCGGGACATCGTGCAGTGGGTGTCCGGCAAGGTGGCCGCCGCCGTGGAGGCGGACGCGCTCGACAAGGGCCTCGCCTGGAGCCCCTTCAAGGAGGAGATGGTGCTGGCGCTGCGTGTGGCCGTCCGCTGCACTTGCAGCGTCCCAGGCCTCCGCCCCACCATGGCCGACGTCGTTCAGATGCTCGCCGAGGCCGGCCCGGCCGCCGGCCGGACAGCCAAGGACAACAAAGACTCCGGCCAGCCCAACTGATGAATAACTATTTAAGGGAGAGTACTGAATCAAGCGATGATGAGGTTACGTTAATTAGGCAAAAATATCAGTATTGTACAATCAAGAAGGTAGATCATGCATGTATACAAGGATCGTTGCAAGTTGCAAAGATTGTTCGCTCTTGCACTACGTGATGATTAACTCGAGTAGATCGCGCGTAGCTAGCTAGCCAGCCAGCTTTATTGGGTCGTTTTCCGGAAGTGGTTCATCATTCACATACGGTCTAGTCCGCTTGGTGTTTAAGCAGAATCTGATGCTCGGATCGAGTGGATGGACCAATATACATATAAATATCACCCATAAATATTTCTATCACGTATCTATATATGTATATATATAGTACAATTTAGCAGGACACCAAAACGTGTATTTCCGTATGTATCGTCTGAAAAAAAAATCGAATTATTTTGGATATCGAGTTTAACTGGTTTAAACAAGTTTAAACCGAAATTCAAACAACGGAGGACCGTTTATGTACTCCCACGACTCCTTTCGGTTGATTCCTTGATGCATTCAGTTAGGTGGATACATTCATAGGCGCCGTACTACCTAGCTAGGTGGAACAAATTAATTAGTATTTGTTACAAGCATGCATAACAGTTCTGTAAACCAAGCCGCATGCAGTCTGATGCATCACGCATGGCTATGAGCGTACATCTCCTGGTAGTACACTTTTATTTTCCTATATACACATATATATATATATATTAGCAAAGCATACGATCTAAATTCGTTTAAAATTTTTGATTTCGAGTATTTTTTAAAGGTACATGTTTCATTTGAATTGTTATAGATAGGTATATACTTTAAACTGAATTCTCAAAATATATACCTAAATTTTGCTTGAATTCGCATATTTGAAAACACGGTGCACTGACAGGAAGGTCTCCATGTATCCAAAGAGAAAGGAACATTTCGTTAAAGTAGAATCCATGGAGACCTTTTGTTTTGCTTTTATGTTTGGTGAGAATGATGGTACGAAGGAGCATGAAAGCTAGACGCGCGATAAAAACTTTTCTTTTGCAGCTGTAGTACTCTAGGTGTTTTCTAAAATTATTTGTCTTTCTCCCTTTTTTTACTGAAGAAAATTCAGTAATGAAAGTAAAAGATTCAGAGGTGCGGAAGCAATAGGTGGAAGCAGCGCACCTTCTCCGTGCGGCTGCCTGCATGTTATATGGGCGACAAAACGCGCCTGATTTGGTTACAGATCAAATCTAATTGCCAGGGTAAGACCGGCCATGAATAGCGCACCTAATTACAGAAGATTCTATCTTTAGCTAACTTTCTATGCTATTCAAGGCCGGTATTATCATGGGCAATCGGTATACAAATCTCAGGGATTCCATACCTTATCTAACAGCCCCTCAATCACACCTTAGCTAGGTTGAGATTGAATTTGAAGTTCTCTAACTGCATGACCGGAGAGCTTTGGTGAACCCGTCGCAATTTGATCACCGAGGGAATAAAATCAATTTCCAATAATTTCCTTGAAACTCGTTCTCTAACAAAGTGGTAATCAACCTCGATGTGTTTAGTTCTTGCATGAAATACTGATTAGCGGACAAATACTTGGCTCCAATATTGTCACACCACAATTTTGCAGATCGTGGACAATCAATTCTAAGTTCTTGGAGTAGAGTCTCATCCACATAATTTCTGCTGTCGCATTTGCTCTTTGTATTCAACTTCGTGCTTGATCTAAACAACGTGGGTTGTTTCCTAGCACTCCATGAAACTAAATTAGTGCCTAGGAATATAGCAAATCCACCAAGAGACTGCGATCATCTAAACACCACCCTAATCAAGATCTGAAAAACCACCGACAAGCAAAGAGTGGACTTACTTATCTTGACTCCAATCTCGGTTGGTGCTTTATATATCTCGAATTCTTTTCACCGCGCCAAATGAACAACAGTTGGAGCATGCAAAATTGACATACCTTATTTATCGAGAAGGATATATCGGGTCTTGTAAGAGTTAAATATTGAAGTGCCCTACTACACTTCAGTATTGTGTAGCATCGTTTGGCCCCAATGGAGTCCCGTCGGTACCGCAGACAATTTCTCACCGCCACCAGAGGCGTGGATGCCGGCTTGCGATCCATCATTCTGTTTTTTCACAACTTCGAGTAGGGATGGCAAAATACCAGTCGGGTATCGGGTGCCGGGATACCCGGTACCCGATGGATTAATGGTCCGGTCCGGTCCAAATTTGGACCCACGGGTATATTATTTTGGATCCGGTCCGGTCCGGTCTGGTCTGGTCTCATTTTGGACCCGTGGGTACCTGCACCTGCACTGCTAAGTCGGTATACATCTTTGGCGATTTGGAGTTTTAGCGCTACGCCGATCATTCACGCCAACAGTTGCGGCGGCCCATGAAAGAGACGCGAGCGAAGCAGCGCCTCGACGCTTGGCCCAACCGGAAAAAGCGTATGGAGTGTGTTCTATTTTGTCCCACATCGATAGTCGACGGGCGTCTACGCGGTGCCAACCATAAGATGCTCAGCGTGCTGCGTTTAGTCTTGTCTTGGTGCTTTTTGCAATGCCGTGATCGGAAGGACTATGACGAGGTGGCTCGTGGTCGAGCTCACGCAAATTTGGGCCCACCACAAATTATTTGCACCGCCGTCCATTAAATGCTTTTTTTTGCTTTTGAAATTCCATTGAAAATGTTTTTTATTCTTAAGCACGAAGCTAAACTTTTTTGTCTGGCAAACAAAGCATGTAGCATTGGTAACGGGTCCGGGTACCCGTTCGGGTCCGGATACCCATCGGGTCTGGGTCTGGGTCCGAGTTTGGACCCGTGACTGACTTCGGGTCCGGGTTCGGGTCTAAATTTCGGGTCTCGGGTCCGGGTCCACGGAGGCTGGACCCGGAGGTACCCGGACCCGTTGCCATCCCTAACTCAGAGGCATACTTGTTTTGAGTTAGCACTATACCATCCCGTGCTTTGTTTACTTCAATGCCAAGGAAGTAATGGAGTTCACCCAGATCCTTGAGGGCGAATTCTTCTCTGAGTTGATTCAGCAAACCTGTGGTGGCAGCTTGTGTTGAACTTGCAACTATTATATCATCAACATATATTAGTAAAAATATGGAGATACCTCCCTTGCTGAAAAAGAACAGAGAGGTGTCAGCTTTGGATGCATGAAACCCAAGACTTTGTAGTTTTGCACTTAACCTTGAGTACCAGGCCCTTGGAGCTTGTTTTAACCCATACAATGCTTTATCTAGTTTGCATACAAAGTTAGGCTTGCTTTTGTCCTCATAACCGGGTGGCTGCTTCATATAAACTTCTTCTAAATAACCATGAAGAAAAGCATTTTGCACATCTAGTTGACGCAGACACCATTCGCTTTGACACAAAGAAGGACAAGACAACACGAATTGTAGCAGATTTAACCACGTGGTGAAAGTGTCTTCATAATCTATACCAAACCTTTGTCCGAACCCTTTTGCAACCGGTCTAGCTTTGTATCTATCCAAACTTCCATCGCCTTTACGCTTGATTTTGTATACCCATTTGCAATCTATTACATTTCTTCCTTTTTGAGGTGGAACAAGGTGCCATGTTTGATTTTTCATTAGAGCATCATATTCAATATCCATTGCATACTTCCAATTAGTATCTCCTAGGGCTTCTTCTAAGTGTTGTGGTTCACCACATGCTGTAAGAAAACCATAGCGAACTGTGCCATCAGAGTATACCTTGGGTTTTCTGATTCCTGCTTGAAGACGAGTTGCAGGCCGAGTAGCAGTCGGCTGCGACGTGGTTGTCGTAGGAAATCTTGGTGTGGCGAAGCCCGAAGCAGCAGGACATCCAGCGGCCATATCTCTCGTCTCATCATGACCTGTACGAACGTCCGTAGATAGATCTTGCGTCGCGTCTCCAGGGCTGACGCGCCCCGCACTCGCCTCCTCATCATCACCAGCAGTGCGGCGCATGTCATTCCCCCTTGGGTGCGCAGGCTCAGGTGGCGCCGCGCCAGCCGATGATAGGCTGCCCGAAGTATCTGGTGACAGGCTCAGAGCGGGAACCGTACCGTCTACAGCATCTGTGGGAACGGATCCCGGGGTGGACTCTTCCGACGAATCACCTGGTCCATCTGTATTGCCCTGCAAATCAATATCTGCATATACTGGAGGAAGAGGATTAGGAGTATTAACCACTGGATTATCCACATATTCATGCCCAGGTGAGAGAAGGTTTGGTGGTAGGAGTAAGATTTCTGAGCGAATCCTAGCACCGGCGTTTGAATGCAACTTTGTGAAGGGAAAAATTTCTTCATCGAACACAACATCACGAGAAACATAGATCCGACCACTAGCAACATCAAGGCATTTAAAACCCTTGTGCATGTTACTGTAGCCCAAGAATACGCATTCTTTAGAGCGAAACTGGAGTTTGCGATTATTATAAGGACGAAGATTAGGCCAACATGCACACCCAAAGATTCTCAAAGAGGAAAAATCGGGTTGAACCTTGAATAGACGTTCTAGAGGTGTTGTATAGGCAATGACCTTACTTGGTGTGCGATTTATAAGAAAAGTGGCAGCTAGGAATGCTTCATCCCAAAATTTAAGGGGCATGGACGCATGAGCAAGTAAAGACAAGCCTACTTCCACTATATGTCGGTGTTTTCTTTCAGCGGATCCATTTTGTTGGTGAGTATGAGGGCATGAAACCCGATGAGATATGCCAATTTTGGTGAAAAAGGAGTGAAGTTTTTCATATTCACCTCCCCAGTCCGTTTGCATGGAGATGATTTTTCGATCAAACAATCTTTCAACAAGATTCTGAAAATCATTAAACTTTTGAAAAACTTCAGATTTGAACTTTAGGAGGTAGATCCAAGTGAATTTACTGTAATCATCAATGAAACTCACATAATATTTGTACCTGCCCGCAGAATCAGGAGCAGGTCCCCAAACATCAGAGAACACAAGTTCTAAAGGATGACTCGAGACACTAGAGGACTTAGGATAGGGTAACTGATGACTCTTTGCTTGCTGGCAAGCATCACACACAAAGTCCTTATTCAATTTATCATGACAAGGAAGATTAAAACTACTAATGACCTTTTGAACTATAGGGGATGCAGGATGGCCGAGACGACTGTGCCATCTATCGAACGAAGGCTTGCTAACATTGAGAACTTGCTTTGTGGATGGTGGTGCGCATGGCAAAGGATATAGACCCTTCTGACATCTCCCTTTAAGATGTGTGCTCCTCGTGTCCCGATCCTTTATTAAGAAAAAATGAGGATGAAATTCAAGAAACACATTGTTATCTGTGGTAAGACGATGAACTGAAACAAGATTCTTCTGTGCTTGGGGAACATGAAGGATATTAGTGAGATTAAGATCACGACTTTGGGTATGAATAGTAGATTTACCAATATGGCTAATATCCATACCTGAACCACTCGCTGTGTGAATCTGATCTCCTCCATTGTACTTATCCCGAAGAGAAAGCTTCTCCAGGTCACTTGTTATATGGTCGGTAGCGCCGGAGTCCGTGTACCAGTTTGTATCGACGGAGTAGGCACTGGTAGGCTCTGATACCATAAAAGATTCAGAGGTGCGGAAGCAATGGGTGGAAGTAGCGCACCTTCTCCGTGCGGCTGCCTGCATGTTATATGGGCGACAAAACGCGCCTGATTTGGTTACAGATCAAATCCAATTGCCAGGGTAAGACCGGCCATGAATAGCGCACCTAATTACAGAAGATTCTATCTTTAGCTAACTTTCTATGCTATTCAAGGCCGGTATTATCATGGGCAATCGGTATACAAATCTCAGGGATTACATACCTTATCTAACAGAAAGAAGTTTTTGGCTGCAAGTGCAAACATTTCTTAGGTTTGTGTCATTTGTGTGAGTTTGTTTTAGTTTAGAAAACCGAATTTGTAATATTTAGTTGTGGTCGGCCTTCCCAGTGAGCTTGAGCGATACATTTAATTGCGAATTCAAGTTGTGTTAATTATTCTTTTTTTTTTGAAAGAAACAGCAGGAGCTCTACCATGCATTAAAGAATGATAGCAAATAATACAAAAGAGGTTTGAGACAATGACATAGACAACCTTAAAACAAAATATTACACCATCAAAGGAGATAATTAAAGACTACTACGACTAATACCTGACATAGCATAATAAATCGACAAGAAACTAGAAGATGTCAGCCCTCCTTGAATTGGGCGTTGGAAGTGAGGCACTAAAGATTCGTCACACATAAACACTGCTGGACTGGAGAAAAGAGCTCACTTTGCATATTCATTTGTACAAAGAAGATTCATCACACAAGAACACTTCTAGGCTGGGATCATGGTTTATAAAACCGCGAAAAACCACTCGAAAACCGCGGTTTTCGATCTTACCGCTCCGGTTCGAGATCCAAAACCGCTCGGTAAACCGTTCGAATTTAAAAAAAATTAAAATTTTAAAATTTTTGAAAAAAATTATGTCAGCGGTTTTTTGCGAAAAACCGCTCAAAAACCGTTTGCGAAGAACATTCAATTAACCGCGGTTTTTTATTTTTTAAATTTTTTTAAATATTCAACTCTTACGGTTTTTGATGATGAGCTCACTTTGCAGATAATCCAGGTCACCAACATGATTTGAATGAAAAAAAGCACTCTAGCTACCTGCTGCATTTTGGTCTTCGTGATGGAAAAGGCTCCAAACGTTTACAAGAAGCAGCACCGACCACATTAAAATTTTCCTCGCATTTCTCGTTTTTGAAACGTTTACTCAAAAGGTCTTGCATGTCTTGCTGACAGCGTTCAGGAAAGGGAATGAAAGGGTACCTGAACATTGGGATATCAGCTCCTAGATTGCAATGGCAGGATCGAGTTCGCTAGGAACGTCTTCAAAATCAGGAACGGCTTTATCTGATAAGCAGGTGAGTCGGTGTTTTCCTTCGCGTGAGACTGCAGCGAGGCAGATTTCTGTGGCAACCTGTGTAGTAACTGCTGGCTAACCGCCCCCTGTGGCCGGCCCATGTCGTCGCACGTCGCAGCGGACGTACTTCTACTCACCTGTGTGATCATTGCTTTGGTGCGGCTCTGGAAGCAACGTTATCTTTCTGCTATTTACGTCCTGGATGATTTGATAGAATACTGTCCTTATTTGATAGAATACTGTCTGAAGCAATTTATATGTGTTGGTGAAAGTTCTTGTATCCCTCTCTTTCTATAAGTTTGAGAATGAGTACATTAGAACTTCGTCAACATGCCTTTGTAATTCTTTGGGAAAACTGTGATGGGCTGTAGTCCACCATTGCTTGGCTTTTATTTCTGTTCACGGGATTGGGAGGTTTAGCCACAACCATGCAAAGACTTTCCTTCAAATTTGCCTAGCAAAAAGGCAAAGTAAAAAAAAAGATGCGTTGACGATTCTGTTTCTGAGCCGCAAAGAGGACATCGAATGCAGAGCGGCCAACCTTTAGCTTCCAATCTATCTGCCGTGAGCAACATATCCTGGATAAAAAGATGTGTTAATTATAAATTACATATCTTGTGAATAATGCTATGTGATTGGTTTCCCTTGTTTATGATGGTTACAGGACTTGGAGCTAGGTCATTGTTAGGCAGAGACTGCGACTAGGCTAGGAGAGCTGAAGTCCAGACGATTGGACGGTGCTAAAGATAACCGAGACCAGGAGTTACTGCGAAGCGGGAAGACAAGTGGATAGTTGGGATGCCAACTTGAGCCCTACTTAAGCAAAGGGGGATTGTTTGATTAAATTTCGTGGATGGAGTAGTGATCAAGTTAGCATAAATGGATAAAACTTGTTAGAACAAGTGGATGGCTGGGACGCCAATTTAAGTCCTACTACAGTGAAGGAGGATGTTGGATTAAGGTTTATGTATGGAGTAGCGGTCAAATTAGTATGCTTTTAGGCTATAAATAAAGGGATAGAGGGATCCCTCTCCTAAAGCTTGTAGCAAAGTTTTAGGGTTTCCTTATGCATATTTGTGAGCTTTGCTCACCTGGTAATATGGTTTTATAAACCTTCCTATCTATGCAATGCAAATTTTATTTTCTCTACTATTATAAAATTTACATTCAGCATTTACTTTCTGCACTTTAAATTCTTGTAAGTTGGCTTTGCTTTCCTACCTTCTAATTACTTTTGGATCTTTTGTCCAAGATGAATGATTAGTGGATAAATTTTTGTTAGATCATATTCCAATCATCTAGGCAAACTTTGCTTCAATCTTTGCAAGAAACTATTCTTTGTGTTTGAGAAGAATATTTAGTAGATCATATCCTAGACTTGTTTTACTCTTGTTCGTGCTTGCTGTGACTTGTGTGAGGCCACCTAAGATTATTAAAATCTCACGAGCAAGTATAGGTGAAGTTCTTGATTTTTGGTTGACTCTTCTTGTCTAGGAAATAGGAAAAATTATTTGAGATCATTTACGTCTCTCTCTGTTTGGCAGAGCTCTAGATCTCAGCTCCACCTCAGATCTGAAGTTTGTAGGTTAAAATAAAGTGAGTTAAGTTTATATTTTTAGTCTAAAATGTAAATAAGATGACACACCTAAATACTCTTAATATATCCAGCTCCAGCTCTATAAATTTTTAGGGCTAGAAATATCCTACTCCACAAACTCCATAAGTTTTGATGGAGCTAGAGCTGTTCCAAACACCCCCTTAGAGCATGTATAATGGGTTGGCATCAGCTGTCTATAAGAGTTGCCATGTCACCTATTTGTTGATGTGAATGAAAGAGAAAGAGAAAAGAGAAAAAAGCTGTCTATACATTTGCAGTCGACTGTAGCAGGGGAACTAAGCTGGTTTGTGTGTAGAGATGAATTGATTGTATCACGGGAACTAAAAAATGATTGTCTGTACCATTGTATAAGGTTGTCTATAGGTGACATGGCAATTTGCTATAGACAGTTACTGTGTATAGTATTGTACATGCCCTTAGTTGGATTCTGTTTGTGGGGCCCCGACAGTGACGTGGCTGTGAATACATTGCATGGTAGAGGGAATGATTAGCGTACGAGTGGCATGGAAGTTGACTCAGCCTAGTAGTTTTAGATCAATAGGACATCCATAGATGCCCCGGTTCCATTACATGAAACCACGAAGTGTTCAGTTTAGTCCATACAAAACAAAAACTCTCCGACAACAATCGGGCCACTTCACCTTACAAGAACTCAAAACCGAATTTCAACTCGCTCCCGTAAAGCAAAATCGTATCACTAAACACTCATCAACCACCCGACGAAGCTACCATCGATCGAAACAAACAACAAGATAATCAAAACTTAATCACCAAAAACACTCATCACATCCCCATATTTTCCAACTGGACACCAAGATCTTGAACTTCGGATATCCTCACCGAAATCTCAACATCGGTCTTGAAACAACGCGCCATACTTATTGTCGTCCACCAATTTGCTAATGAAGCTTGAGCGAGTCTTCAATGTTGATATACTTTCACCAACCTGTGCTTCAAGATTGATTTGCGCATTTAAAGAACTACTGGGCCATCCAGCGGAAGCGGTGCTAGAATTTTCTTTTCCAGCACCATGCAGAATTGTTCCATTCTGGGAACCATGCTCTCCTTGAACATAGGTCTCCACTCTTTCAGAGATAGTAGAATCTTTCTCCAGACTGTTTTTACACTTATCCAACACTGCAATCGAAAGATCAAATCATTTCTATTATTCCATAAGTACCAAAGAGCAGCCGCGCAAATAGTATTTAAAGTAGCATTCTTCTTATTACTCAACCAAAAGCGAGCCACCGATTCGAAATTGTAACCAATACTCATATTAAAAAACTCACTAATCACTAACTCAGCCTAGTAGTCTATATATTAGAAGTAGGAGGTCCATGATTACTTCCACGTGGCATCCGAGCCACAGTGTTAACAATCTTATATTCCATGTGTGAAATTCAGTCATAGATATTAAAAAGCTAATTAAGAAAATAGAAAAGTTTCGGCTCCAGTAACACTAAAGGTGCCATAAAGTTATATATAATTAGCATATTTACCTACGCAACTACATGGCTAGATATTACGATACAATTGTTCTTGATATATAATTCTACTTACTATAATTGAAATGCAATTATATTTGTTATATAACTCTAATATTTATATATGATTAAAATCTGCACTATTATAATCTAGCCCACCAAAATTAGTGGTGGAGGTATTTCTCCTTTTCTTTCAATCAATGTGAGAATTTCTATAATTTTTTAAGATTATTTTGGGATTTTTTACCCTTAAAACGAATGAGGTGTCTTGAATACCACCTGTTGTTTTTATTTATATAGATAATGGTTTTCTTCATCTTGGGTTCTTTACTTATTGGTGAGAATGAAACTAAACCTCTGGCAGGGTAGACAGTGGTTTCTCCAAGTAACTGAGTTATCTTGTGGTCTACTACTTCACTATCTTTAATGTGATTTTATTTTTTATTCCGTGACCCAAGCAAACAAAATCCTCGATTACGCTTTTGATCACGAAGAAACACTTTATGGTAGAGTGCCATTTCAAGGGGAAAAGGAGTAAAGCATCAAAGTGTAAAGCAAAAAGATATATTGCATTTTTATCTTTTCTTGTATCTGCTAATTACAGGATTAGTTGCGGTCGCTTTCACTACTTGGTTGTTATATACTCTCTCCAGTTACAAAAGAACATGTCAAAAATACATCATCACTTAGTGCAATGTGCAACAATAATAACTTTGTAGAAGAAAAAAGAAAGAAAGTGATGTGGTTATTTGCAACCACGTTGTGTCATAGGTATATAGGCTGCTTGATCCTCTCTCATTAACCGTACTTAGTGCCCATGCATAAGAGACTAAGATAGTCTGGTGTAGTGGCAATAAGAACCCACTAATTTACTAGCGCTAGCAGCAGTAAGTATCAGTAGTAGCTGGCTACTAGATTTTGCAAATTTGATGGCCACCCTTGGTGTAGCCTCACCATGTTGAGTAGGATGCCATTCATCAGCTGCACAACGTGCATGGCATTTGCATTTGGATCACCGATGAACAAAGCCTACTCTGTTCATGTCAGTGTCATCTCAGCATTTTGACTTTTGAGTGTTGAATATGTGAGTGGAGTTGATTTGCCAAAATGAAAGAAAATAAAACGTATTAATAGGATATTCAACACACAGTCAACCTACATATCCTAGGAGTAAACGGCGTGTGCGGCGTCAAGAACTGTGCTAACTATGGTCCTCAATTGGGATAGATAAGTACAACAGTCGCCAAAAAGAGCGAAAAAAGGGCTAAATGCCTGAACTTGTCAAAGCATTGAATGCTGAATATAACATGCTTAACAAAATAAGAATCGTTTCCTTTTTTTTTTAGATAAAGGAGATAACTCCGGCCTTTGCAATAGCACACAGCCCGGTTTTATTACAAAGTTGTCAGCTATGGAGTTGAAATGAAGAAGAAACATTACATAAATCATAACATAAGAATCGTTTCCTAATACACAATTTTCCTATGTTACAGTGGTAGTAGATGTCTAATTGCACAGCTACTGTACTTCTGATTCAGATTATATATTATCCTTTTCTGAAATTGTATTTTCAATAGTCCATTCTTGTCATCGAGACCGCTATAAATTCTAGGCTCAATTTTGGGAAATAAAAGTGTATATCAATACACAAATGCTACCAATAAATAGCTACCTCACACACGTCGACCAAATTCTCGACAAGCTTCTGCTCAATCTCCAGCCTCTTCTTCAGCAACAACGTATAGCTGTTCAGAGGCTCAGTGCCCCCCTCGCAGTGCCCAAATGGAACAACCAGCTTCATCCTAAGTGATGTTCTATCTAATCTAATTGAGCCTTGCCGGTTGCAGAGCCACCCATGGGCTGCTCTTAGAGCAGCACACCCAGGGATGCAGTCTGTATCGATCGAACGGCACATAGAGAAGCGTCACAAGCATCCACGTCGACTAGATGCATAGTATTCAGATATTCAGTCTATCATTCTGAGATCATGTGAGAGGGATAATGAGGCAAGAACAGATCGATGTATAAGTGGTGTGCATATGTTTTGTAGTTACCTGGTCTTTGAACAGTATAAACTGGACTGCCAAAAATGGACGCCATTGCCTTCAGAATGATCTGGGTTGACGATGCACCACCGGTTGCTATAATCAGCTTTGGAGGCTCTGGCAGGCCGCATCCCTCAGCATGGCCCCTAATTGACACGAATTGCCCTTCTATTATTGCGCAAACCTAAATCAATTCTTTTAAATGGCCTGAAGAAAGTTTGGCATGTTAAATCGTTTGATGACACTTACAGGTTGTGAAGTACTAAAACCTCTGACAGAGGATCAAATTCGTCTATTTGATGTTCCACCCTCTCATCTATAGATCCACTGGTTAAGTTGTCGACAACGTAGCGGTGAATCCCAACTAGGCATATATATCGTATGAGAATGACAGAGACCGGCACTAGATATTAAAGGAACATAAAATGTAGGTCAAAAATAACTTGGAAGGGGTGGCAGAATCTCATGTTCCTTGTAGTAAAATCCCAATTTTCCTCCTGAAAAAAAAGAGAGACTTGATAATCCTCAAGAAAGCCACCTTTCTGTGGTCAATGCAAGTATCTATCGTGAGTGGAAGGAAAGACAAACTTTTCATATCATTTCAATTGCCAGGCAGTTAAAAGTCCGTTTTCCAATGCAACCTCGAGTCCTCGACTACTTTTTTTTTCGATAAATGTATGTTAGTTCTACAGAATATAAATTAGCATTCTGAGTAAATGGGATGGTGAAGCATAAATATACTATTTAGGAAAAAGTCCATATAACATTTTGAACTTTACTCAAAAGTTTATTTGACACCTTAAACTTTGAAACCGCTATCTAGCCTTCTGAACTTTCCAATCACGTTCGTTTAACAACCTAAGCAAGTTTTGTACGGGGAAAGTCCATATAATACCTTAAACTTTGTTCAAAAATCCATCCTACACCCCAAACATTGAAACCGGTTATCTAGCACCCTGAACTTTCTAATCCCGTTCGTTTAACGCCCTACACTTTTAACCTGTCTCGGGGTGTTAAATGAAGAGGATTGGAAAGGTTGCGGTGCTAGACGACTGGTTTCAAATGAGGTGTTGGACAAATTTTTGAGCAAAGTTCATAATGTTATATAAATTTTTCTCCTTATAATACCAGTTTAGGGTGTTAAACGAACAGGATTGAAAGTTCGAGCATACTAGATAACTGGTTTCAAAGTATATGATATCAAATGGACTTTTGAGTAAAGTTCAAAGTGTTATATTTTTTAGATAAAGGAAAAAATTCCGGTCTCTGCAGAAAGCATATGACCAAATTACAAAATCTTCAGCTATCAAGCCGATCTCCAGTAAAGGGGAATAAGAAAACTAAATAAAATTCAAATACAGAGTCTATTATTATTTCTCCATCCATGCTTGGCAAATAATTCTAGCGCCACCACTTCCAGAGCTCTACTTGCCATTCGGAAAGTCTCCTTTGAGGTCTCATGCTGCAACAGAGCCCAAAAGCGCAACCAGTATGTTCCCCTGAAGATCGCCTGCAAACAAGAAGTATATTGTTTGTTCTCAAAGAGTAAATCATTACGAGTGCACCAAATAGCCCACAAGAGAGCTGCAACCCCCGCAAAAATCAATCTTCTCTCTTTCTTGTCATAGCCTGATAACCAATTTCCAAACATGTGTGAAATAGATCTTGGTGCAGTTAACCCAGTAGCGATATGAATAATTCTCCAAATATTTTTGGCATGCTGGCAATCAATGAACAAGTGCTTGATTGTTTCATTACTATTACAAAAACAACATTTATGACTCCCAATCCAGTTCCTTTTAGCAAGGTTCTCTTTGGTTAAGATGACACATTGCTGTACATACCAAAGGAAAATCTTAATTTTCAAAGGAACCTTTAGTTTCCAAAAGAATTTAGAAGTGAATGGAGAACCACTGTTCATTAGATAAGTATACATAGACCGTATTGAGAAATTACCATGTCTATGTAGATCCCATGTAAAAGTGTCCCTTCTATTTGTAAGCTGTACATGAGCTACTTTTGCTACCAGGTTATGCCACGATATCCAATTGTCCCCAACTAAAGCACGACGAAAGGTAATATTTGGTGGCATCTGCGTCATGACATTTGCCACCGTGCTATGTGGATAATTGACAATTTTAAATAAACTAGGAAATTGCACTTTGAGTGGTTTAGAGCCCACCCACTTATCTTCCCAAAACCTCGTTTGTGAACCATCCGCTATTTGAAATGTTCCACAACTTAGGAAAATGTCCCTAACCTTGAGAATCCCTTTCCAAAAATGTGAATCTCTAGGTTTAACTTGCACCTGGGATAAACCTTTTGAACTCAGATATTTATTCCTGAGTAAAGTCTGCCAGGTCCCCTCCTCATTTATTAGTTTAAATAACCACTTGCTAAGGAGACATTTATTTTTGATTTGAAGATCAGTTATACCTAGACCTCCTTGATCTTTGGGACGACACAGGATATCCCATTTTGCAAGTCGATATTTTCTCTTATCACTATTACCTTGCCAAAAAAACCTGGATCTATAAAAATACAGTCTTTGACAGACACCCTTGGGGATTTCAAAGAAAGACATCATGAACATAGGAAGGCTACTTAGAACTGAATTTAAGAGAACGAGTCTTCCCCCGTAAGAGAGATGTTTGGATTTCCATGTACTTAGTTTGCGTTTGAATCTATCCTCGACTACACCCCAATCCGCATTACAGAGCTTATGAAAGTGCATCGGGATACCTAAGTACCTAAACGGGTATGATCCTAACCCGCATCCAAACAAACTAGTGTAAGTATGTTCAAAACATTTGGCTTCACCAAAGCAAAAGATCTCACTTTTATGAAAGTTGATCTTGAGACCAGATAGTTGTTCAAACACACTAAGCAATAACTTCATATTTTTAGCTTGCTCAATATCGTGGTCCATAAATAATATTGTGTCATCTGCGTACTGTAAAATGGATAAACCATCCTCTATCAGGTGGGGAATTACCCCTCGAATTTGACCATCTTCTTTTGATATATTAATCAATAAAGAAAGCATATCAGCCACAAGATTAAAAAGAATGGGTGACATGGGATCCCCTTGCCTGAGTCCTTTTTTGGTTTGGAAATAGTGTCCAATGTCATCATTAACTTTGATGCCCACACTACCTCCAACAACAAACTTATCGACCCATGAGCACCAATTTTGGCAAAATCCCTTCATGCGAAGAGTTTGCTGAAGAAAAGACCATTTGACTTTATCATAGGCCTTCTCAAAATCAATCTTCAGAATCACTCCATTAAGCTTCTTAGAATTTAATTCATGAATGGTCTCGTGTAATATCACAGCACCCTCCATAATATTTCGTCCGGGCATAAAAGCCGTTTGTGAAGGGCGTACCACTTTACTAGCCACTCCCATAAATCTATTTATGGCCACTTTAGTGAATATTTTAAAGCTCACATTTAGCAAACATATTGGTCTGTACTGTTGAATTTTTGTTGCCTCTTTAACTTTAGCCAGTAAAGTAATTATTCCGAAATTGAGACTATACAGAGGTAAGCGGTCGTAATGAAAATCAATGAACAACGCCATAAGGTCCTCTTTTATAATGTCCCAGAACACCTGATAAAATTCTGCTGGGAAACCATCAGGACCAGGCGACTTATTATGTTCCATTTGGAATACCGCCTCTTTAACCTCTCTTTCAGTAAATGATGCAGTGAGAAAATCATTTTCTTCCTGAGTTACTTGAGGTATATCACGAGTCTGATTTTCCACCAGACTAAAATTATTTTCCTCTGATGGTCCAAACAACCCTTTGTAATAATGAGTGATATACGTTTTTAATTCAGCATCACCCACTATTAATCCATCTTCTTGATCCAACTTGAAAATATGATGTTTTCTATGTTTACTATTAGCAACTAAATGGAAATATTGTGTATTATTATCTCCTTCAAGGAGGTCTTTGGTTTTTGCTCTCTCATACCATTTTATTTCTTCTTCCCTCAACAAGTGAACTAGTCGCTCGTTTAAATAATGTTTCAGGTGTAAATCCTGATCTGAGAGGGCCATACACTCTACCTTTTTATCGAGGCCATCGATCATTGAAATTAACTGCTTCTTTTCCTTTCTGTTATGGCCAGCTGTATTTTTGGTCCAACCTCTCAAAAATTGACGTAGAGTTCTTATCTTATTCTGCCATCTGTCGATAGCACTAATCCCTCTTGTCTCTAATTGCCACTTATCAGCAACCAAATCATAAAAACCATCTCTAATCAGCCAGCCCCGTTCAAATTTGAATAAAGGTTTCTTTCTATTATGGGAAGAAGCACCAGTATTCAAAACCAAGGGTGAATGATCAGAAGTACTTCTATCTCTAGCATGCACCCTAGTAAGTGGAAATTTTTGCTCCCACTCAGTAGAAACCAAAACCCTGTCTAATTTTTCAAGAGTTGGATTATCCCCACTACTCGCCCAAGTGTATTGGCGACCAAACATATCAATCTCTCTAAGACTTAGAGATTGAATAACCATATTAAAAAGATCCGGCCATTTTGTATCAAAGTTTACCTTGTTTTTATCATGTGGGCTACGCATAATATTAAAATTCTCACCAATAATATATGGCAGAGATTCTTTGTTACAAACATGGGCCATCTCTATTAAAAAAGTTTCTTTATGTTCTTGTTGTGCAGGACCATATACTGCAATTAGAGCCCATTTGAAGCCATCCTCTTTATTCCGAAGTGTAAACTTTACATAAAAATTGCCTTCGTCAATGGCTCCAACATCATACACCATAAGATCTACCCCAAGGAGCATTCCCCCAGACCGACCATGCGGTGCCATGCAGTGCCAAATAAATTCTTTGCCACCACATAATTTTCTAAGGGTCCCATCGGAAAACTGACTCCGACCCGTTTCCATGAGAGCAATAAAATCTATTTGCTCCTCTTTAACCATATCCCCCAAATACACATGTTTAGCCAAGTCTCCAAGACCTCTGCTATTCTAGAATATCCCTTTCATTTGAAACTTAGCTTTGACGGTGTCTTTGGTTTTTTAGAGGCCGAATCCCCCCTTTTAGTTTTTCTAAGTTTGGATTTTTTCCTACGGGTCACAGCAGTTAGATCACAACAAATATGATCTAAACCGACCTCATACACATTCTCACTTAATTCTCCACAAATGTGGTTGAGTTGTGTATTTAAAATTTCATCTTCTTCCTCCTCATCCAGGTTAATCTTAGGTGAGGAGTTCTTACTTCTAGTGTTCGAACTTTTTGCCGACACACTAAGTCTATCAATTTCTATATTTTTAATAGAGGTAACAGAAGAAGAAATAACTGTATCATCTCTACCCATAGAAACACTTAAATTGGCAATTCTAGAAATAATAGTAGAATCTGGAATAGATGTAAACGACAAAGAATTACCTGGCTCCAACGCATTCTTTTTGGCCACCAGATTCTTTGCTTTCTCCATAATATGTGTATCCCTCATCGCAGCAATCCGTGCGCTTGATCTATTCACCCGCTCCTGAGGTCCGGATATAAGATGCAGTTTGGTTTCCTCCCATCCATTGATCTTGTCCAACAGTTTAAGTGCATTCTCCATGGCCACATTTGATATATTAGCACGAATACCGTTTTTCTTACATAAAGATTGCAAAGTCTGACGAGAAAGACCTTGAAATTTTGGTCCTGCAAAGACTTGATCTTCTTGAGCATACTGAGTACTGTCACCATCCTAAGGCTCAACATGCAAAATCTCGGATGACACAGCCATACACTGTCTCACTGCCGGGTTAGATATGTTAGGCGTCTCGACCACTACCTTATCTTGCTCAAAATTAGCTGGATGAAGCATCACCTCTTCCATAGAACAACCAAGGTCCGGCCCCAAAATTGCCAATTTGTCAACCTCCGAAGAGCACTGCACCGGTAACTCCTGGATAGCATCAGTAACCTGCATCTTACCCAGCGCAGCATATGATTGAGTAGGTGTGTTTGTTTTGACCTGCAACAGAGAATGGACAACTGTACTCCCATGAGTAAAAGCTTCTGATTCTTCATCAGATTCAGCAATCACCTTGACACTAATTTCATCCAGAAGCCCAGCAACAGCGATATCAATTACATTCTCAATCAGCTGCATCTCTGTTTCAGTTGGTACCAAAGACACATTACCTTGCTCAGCATTTACTGGATGAACCGGCCCAACCTTTGCCATATTGGCATCATCCAAGTAAGACTCCTGAATGACAGCAGAAACAAGCCACATATCCCGATTTGCACAAGTATCAGAATCCTCTCCATTCGCACCATCCACATTGCCCAGTGCAGTTCGTGATGGAGTACTTGTGTTACATTTGTCCAGCATCTGAGAATGAGCAGGACAACTCGCAGTTATTAACTCACCCGCTTGTTCATCAGTATCCGCAGCACATGGAGACAAACTTTTGTGAATCTGATTGTCTCCAAAGCCAGCATCAACCCCCTCCTGAACTTTGCCCACACAGCAAATACTCTGGTCAACCACCATTTCCATGTTACCCATCGGCTGATTTGCAATTACAGAAGATTCACCCATTGTCAAGATATCCAGCCCTTCCTCCTTCAACATCTGAACAATGGGAGGTGAAATAGCAGTCGACTGACACACCATAGCAACTCCAGAATAGTCATTATGAGTATTATCAGCCCCGGCCAAAATCTCCTCATCCAGCAACGCACAAACTGCATCCCGGTGATTAACAGGGGGAACATTCAGACTTTTCCCTACTACTTAAGAGGTGTGTATGCTCAAGCAACTTGTTGAACACCTCCCATGATCTCTCAGCGTAACGATCGCGGATATTTGGCGCACAAAGTATATGCATTAGTATGGTGAAATAGCGCAATGAAAGGGACTGAAAATGGTACCTTTTCGTGCTAGAGAGCCATTTTTATAGCAAAGCGTAGGCATGTAGATCTTGGGATCAACTGAGCTAGGAAGGATGTTTCCATCCACAGATGGTTCAGGCGCATCAGTTATCCCAAAAATCGCGAACGAGCGCGTAGCTCGTTTGGTCGCGTCGCTCGGCGAGCGTGTAGCCCGCCCGTGTTTGAGCATCGCTCTGTGCAGGCGTGCGTAGAGGTGAGTACGTACGCGTGAGTGCGTGTGTAGGTGCGTATGTGTGGGGAGTGCGTGCGTAGCTCGTCTGTTGTTTTTTCTCCTATACTGAATGCTAGAGCTCTGGCCAAATTCCAAAAAAAAAAAGTTATCCCAAAAAACTGAAGGATCATAAAGTCATTGCAGTCATCACCAATGTTTTATAAACCAAAACAGCATCGTTCTTCAAAAAGAAGAAGATGAGAAAAAACAAAACAGCGTTGCATAATGAGTTGTTTCTTGGGAGTCCTTTTACTAAATTATTTTGACAAGTCTCACTTGTTACGGCGTGCACTGTTACTAGCTTCCCAATCATTTATCTATTGCAATCAGTGAAGTGGTGCAATCATCGTGCAATCCAACTAAGAAAAGTTTCAAAAAATTATGAAAAAAATCATGGATATACATCTCATCTTACCCCATCTACATATAAAATTTCATGATCAAATTCATCATATGCTAGAAGTTACAAAAATGATAAATTTAGGATGCATTTGAACTATTCAAATTTGTCAGAAATTTGTCTTTTTTATTACTCTTAACATGGGACGAATTTGATCATAAAATTTTATATGTAGATAGGGTAAGATGAGATGTACATTTATGATTTTTTTTAGAATTTTTAAAATTTTTCTTAATTAGATTGCACGGTGATTACACCACTTCCCTGATTACACTGGATATATCTCCTTTCTTCGGTCCAAAAAGTGTGTAACTGCAACACTGCAGACAAAAGTCGAGCTACATACTGAACATTTCAGGAAGCAAACCTCGAGAGCGTCTTTGCGCAGCTGGCGTGTAACATTGTCCATCAAGTTCATCGCCGCACCGTCCGTCTCGTCGATGCAGGCGTAGCCCCCAGTGAGCACCGACGCCATGAACGAGCTCACAAGCGAGTTCTTCTCGGTGGTGTCGTAGACACGCCGCCTTGTCTGATACATGATACATCATCCTCACCTGCGGGCCGGTGCACCTCTCGTGCGCCCGGCACCCTGTCATTCGGGCCAGCGCGAGCGCTCCGCCTCGACCTCCCGACACTGCGCCGTCGTGCTGCAGTCCATCCACACCGGCGACTCCGGCGAGCTGCGGCGCGAGGTTCTTGGCCGGGTCCAGGGAGGCGAGCGCGGCGCCTGCCCCCTCGCTCCAGCAGACGCTGCCGGAGACGGCGACGACGCTGGCGTAATCCACCCTGGGCCTGAGCCTGTGGAGGAGCCGCTCGAGGGCCTGGGCCCACATGAGCGGCGGCGACACGATGCGGCCCGGGCCGGCAGGGTCCCGGCGGACGCCGCTCTTGGTGCCATAGTGCGGCAGGTTGGCACCGAAGTGGACGGCGCTAGTGCTAGTGAAGATTAGCTCAAGAAGAGGAAAGGGGGAGGGGAATTGGGAACGGTGGGTCGGTCTCACTGCGTGGAGCAATCAAAGCCGAGGAGAAGGGAGCCGTTTGGGGGTTGCAACCGCCACCGGCCATGAAGATGAGCAGCTAGCTCTTCCGGCATCCGTTGGTTTAGTTTTCCTCCTACTCACTTTGACTGTGCTCTTGTGCTGGTGTCGTATGGATTTCGATGACGGGAAGCAGAGCATACACTTGTGGGAGCAACCCCCCACACCCACCAAAAAACAGTACAGATTTCAGATAGCAATATCCATGGAGACTAGGTTCTGCAAAGACATCGTCACTCAGTAATGAAACAGAACCAACCCTTGGCCATTGATTGATCACATAGATAGATAGATAGAGCTGCATTATATGACAAGAAATTACTAGCCATGTAACTAATAATTGACAGACAAGCGTAGGATATGAGTTCAGTGATCCACGACACCACATATGTACAACAGATCGCTCTGAAGCAAACACCCGACGCACATCAGTAGCCAGTAGGACATGAGAAACAACACAGAACATGCAGCTGGGTTTATAACAAGCTTACATACATAAGTCCAACGGCATAAACTAACTGTACATACATGGATGATGCACACTGATGACACGTCACAGTATTCATAGATAGATGATGTACTTAGTGATGGTCCGAGTGCTTCCTCCTCTCAAAGAGGCCATCAGGACCTGCAATGCGACATAACACAACCGCATGACAAGCTAGGATTATGCAATTCGGCAAGGATGCCGCTACAGTCGATTAATTCAGTCAACAGTCAGTCAATTATTACTCACTTTAGATATAAATACATGTCATTTTGGATATAGGCGTATTCAAATTTTTAAAATTTTGGCTATCAATATCTTTTTTAAATATTTAAATTGGATACAAGAAAATCATGTGTATATTTGTCTCGAAATCATGTGCAGGACAGAACTAGGGCGTTGAAACCTCGATATGAGGTGCAGACTGCAGAAGCAGAACAATAACTTATGAAACATCTTCCTTAAATTGGAATGGAGAATCTAAGTGGGGAAATTCATGACTTTGTTGACACACCTGTTTCGCTAAATCGTGATGAGTGAGCAAAACAGAAAGGGTGCAATGCAATGAACCCATTGGCTACACGAAGAACTTACTTCCATCTGGGGCATGCACTCATTCTCACTAAAGAACATAGAACGCTCACATCATCACAATAAGATTGGGCTTACTTGGCTTGCACAAAATCGAAATGCATGGTTAAGGCAAGTGAGTGAAACCACTGAAGCAGGCAAATAAGATGAGACGAAAGTGGAAGCTTACCCCAGGGGAACTCCTTGTTCCTGATGTGCAGGTACGGGTAAGGCTGCAAACACAAACACAGCCAGGCGAGCCAAATGGTCAGGCAGGATACAGGAATCAACAACACCATGTCATGGTACCATTTATTTGTGCTTCATACGAATTCACTATGCATCACTGGGAAACAGAACGAATCCTACCGACCAACTTAGGAATCAAATCAAAGCGAAAGCGTGAATAAAGCAACCATTTTTATGGCCTGTTTAGCTCCGAAAAACCACACCAGAAACCCCGGCCTTTTCGATCATCAAGAAATCGCAGGCGACAGAATCGATCAGCGGTGATGATGCTATATATCTAATCAGTAGCTCGTCGGTACTGCGTACCGGTGGGTCAGGGAAGTGGCGGTGGCCCTGGGAGAGGTTGTAGGCGGCGAGCACGGCGCAGGTGGCGATCCCCACGTACGTTATCTTCTCCCACTTGGCCATCTCCTCTGCAAGCCATAATCAAGAAGATCCATCGAAAGATGAGGCAAAAGTTCTACGAGTGGATGAGAGCGACAGGATCACGGCTTCTGTACGCACTCGCGTCGTCGTGGCGGGCGGAGGAGGCGAAACGACGGCGCGCCGCCCAAGGAAACGGCTTCCTGGCCGAGGCGGCCGAGAGGAAGCGGGTCATCGGAGCGGCCATCTTCCCCGGCGCAGGTGAGGCTGGACCGGTGGCAGATTGGCGAGAAAGCACAACGACCGAGGCTTCCGGATAGAAGAAACACGCGGGGCGGGCCACCATTACGAAAGATGATCAGTTTACAATAAGCACTACTGGATGCTTCCACTCCGAGTTTGGAATATTCCTTCCTCTTTGGCGAACTTACCGGATGAGTTGATGTGCAGCACAGTAGGTCAACTTAACAAGGCTTTATGGTAAAGATAGGGCTAAGAGAGAGGACAACCAAAGTTTCAGCAAATGAACTACTGTAAAATTACTACTGCCTGCATTTCTGATCATATTATTTGATAAACAAGAAGCACAAGTAGCTAAAAGGTCACCAGGGAATAAAATTACCTCTGCATTTCTGATCATATTATTTGATAAACAAGAAGCACAAAAACAACCCATCGTGATGAGCATGCATTAAATACTTAAGATACATTGCACTGTATGTATGGTTTCTTTTATGGTTTCTTATTGACTCTCTCTCCTCTAAGAAACTATCTAAGATACTTTGCATTGGAAGTGCTCTGAACTTGTTTGCACGAGATCTTGTTATGGGCCCACTTGGCAGGTTGAGTGGATTCATCTTTGAGTCATTCAATGCATCACTTTCCTTCGGTGTGGCACCATTGCTTGGCTGCTCCCCATCACCATTTTTTTTTTGATAAAGGAAGCAAAATTCATTGATACCAAGAACAGTATATTAAGAGGATACAAAGCTTTGGCACATTCCCGGCTTCTGTTTAGAACACACAGTCATGAAGAAAAAGAAAAGAAAAGAAAAGAAAATAAAAGACAGACACACTCTAGTGATCCGCAATCCGAAGACTAGACCGTCACCTATGAGCCTGGGAGAAAAAAGACTTGGCCACTTTCACCAATAGTTGTGATCCCACCACAACCCATACCTGCAATTCCTCCCGCTGGAGAATAGCCCAACTAGAGAGCCAGTAAACTGCCAAGTGGATAACCTGTAAAGGAGATAACAAAGACTTTTTGTTAAAAACCACATCATTTCTACAAATTCAAAGTGACCAGCACAAAGCCGTCGCTCTAAGCAGAAACAAAGGTTTTAACTCATTATTGAAACTATGAAGCCAATTCCCAAACAAATGTTCGACGCTGACAGGTTGTTTTAGCCCGGTTGCTAAATGGAGGACACACCAAACAGACCGAACAAAACGGCATTCGAAGAACAAATGTTTGAGGAATAATTAACTATTTGCCACTATTACGGAGTGCCACTTAATGCTACAGTGATATGAGTCACTGACAGGCTACAGTGATATGAGTCACAGAGTGGCAAATCTGTTGCCACTCACCTCATAAAAAGTGGCAAATAGTTAAGAGCCCCAATGTTTGATTGTCTCATTTTTATGGCAGAAAACACAAGACAAATTACCCTTCCAATTTCGTTTAGCTAAATTATCTTTCGTAAGCACTACACCCCGACATAAGTACCATAAGAAAATTTTAATCTTCAATGGAGCTTTTAGCTTCCACAATTTTCTATTCTCATTGGGGATGTTTCTGAATATTAAGGCAGCATAGTGAGACTTTACGGAGAACTGGCCATTTGAGGTTAGGTTCCAATAAAAGATATCCTGATCTTGCGATAGAACAACTCCTTCAATACGGGCCAACAATTCATTCCAAGCAACCAGCTTTGGGCCATTGAGAAGTCTACGCTAAGAAAAGCTAGGAGGAGAAGAGCTCAATGCTTCTGAAATCGTTATAAATTTTGGTCTGGCTATGTTATATAGGGAAGGATACTGATCCCTCAAAGGCGATCCACCCATTCAAATGTCTTTCCAAAAGCGAACTTGTGATCCATCTTTCACAATAAAGGTTCCGAAACGAAGAAAGTCTCGTTTCACCTTCATTAGACAAGACCAAAAATGAGAGTCTCCATTTTTCCATTCCACTTGGGCCAAAGGCTTTGAACCCAAGTACTTGTTTCGGAGAATTTGTTGCCACATCCCATCTGAAGAAAGCAATTTATACAACCATTTGCTAAGCAAGGCAATATTTTTTATATTTAGATCCTGAATCCTGAGACATCCTTGCTCTTTTGGTTGGCATAGTATGCTCCATTTAGTAAGTCTATATTTTTTCTTATATTTGTCACCCTGCCAGTAAAATTTAGATCGAAAATAATCCAGTTTTTTAAGGACTCCTTTGGGTAAGGAGAAGAAGGACATCATGTACATCGGAAGGCTACTGAGCACCGAGTTCATCAAAACTAGGCGCCCTTCGATAGAGAGATTCTTCCCTTTCCAACTACTGAACCTTTTTTCCACACGTTCTTCAACCTTCTTCCAATCACAGTTTCTTAGCTTCCTATAGTGAATTGGAATGCCGAGGTAATTAATCAGAAAATTACCAGCTTTGCATCCAAACAAGTCAGTGTAGTAACCTAGATGCTCTTGGGCTTTCCCAAAACAGAAAACCTCAATCTTATGAAAGTTGATCTTAAGACCCGATGCTTGTTCAAAAGCATACAGAAGTAGCTTCATATTACGAGCCTTATCCGGATCATGATCCAAAAAGAGTATAGTGTCATCTGCGTATTGAAGGATTGAAAGCCCCCCATCAACCAGGTGCGGTATAATTCCGTCAAATTGCCCATCCAATTTTGCTCTGCTTATAAGCACTTTTAACATATCAGCTATGATGTTAAACAACAAAGGAGATAAAGAATCTCTTTGACGAAGACCTTTTCTAGACTGAAAATAGTGTCCGACATCATCATTAACATTCACAGCTACACTCCCTCCCGAAATGAAAGTTTTAACCCATGAGATCCATTTGGGCGAAAAGCCTTTCATGCGAAGGGTCTGAAACAGAAAGGGCCAACGTACTTTAACATAGGCTTTCTCGAAATCTAGTTTAAGAATTATCCCGTTTTGATTTTTACGGTGAAGTTCGTGCAAAGTTTCATGAAGGATCACAACCCCTTCAAGAATATTTCTACCTTTCAAAAAAGCCGTTTGTGTCGGGCTGATCACCTTATCTGCCACCGAGTTTAATCTACAAGTGGCAACTTTAGTGAAAATCTTATAGCTCACATTCAGCAAACAAATCGGTCTGTACTGCTGAATGATGTTGGCCTCTTGAACCTTAGGGATTAGAGTAATAACACCAAAATTGAGGCTAAAAAGAGGTAGATCACCATTATATAAATCATGGAACATCTGACATAGGTCCCCTTTAATGGTTTCCTAGAAATGCTGATAGAATTCAGCTGGGAAGCCATCCGGGTCTGGCGCTTTATTGTGTTCCATTGAGAAAATTGCCTCTTTAATCTCAATTTCCGTAAAATCAGCAGTCAGTAGATTATTCTCGCAACGCGAAACCTGGGGAATATCTAGTTTACACGATTCATCTAAAGTGAAGTAGTTTTCTTCTGGTTCACCAAATAAATCCTTGTAAAACCCAGTGATATAGTTTTTAAGATTAGCATGCCCCTCAATCTTACTGTCCCCATTTTCAAGAGAAAAGATTTTCTTCTTCCTATGTCTTCCATTGGCAACCATTTGGAAGTATCTAGTATTATTATCTCCCAAGAGAATATCCTTAGCTTTGGCACGCTGGTAAAATTTAATCTCCTCTTCTCTAAGGAGTTTAGTCAGATGATCCCGAGATTGAGCCAAATGGATTTGTTCATTCTCGGTCAGATCTCTGACTTCAGCAATGGTATCCAATATGCAGATATTATTTTGGAGATCGAGTTTCTTTTTCTTGTAATCACCATTTGTTTGGGCCTCCCACCCCCTTAGGAATCTACGCAACGCGCTCAGCTTATTGTTATTAATTATCTTTTTTTGTTCCAAACATACTAATTATATTTCATTTTTATTCAAATTTTTAAAATTTTTACTCTGAATTTTAATTTTATTTTGATGTTCATATGGAAATAAGATTATTAATTATCTTTTTTTAAAAAAATTTATTGTACTTGGACTCTTTCTTTTAACCGTATGGAAATCAATTTTTGATTTTATATTTTTATTCTAAATTTTAGTTATTTTGTATTGTACATAACACAAACTCTTATATTGTACATAGCACAAACTTTTTTTAATCTAGACCGTTATAATCTGGACCGATTATGATCAACTATGTAGATATTTTTTTCTATAATTAATGTGAAAATTTCTAATTTTAAAAGTGAGCGTGATTACTTTTTTTGCTTCTATTTTTATATTATAATAGATAGATGTGAGTTTCGTAATTTTGGAGGGATGCAGCCTTAGAAAGGGAGAAAGCTACTGCTTTTGCTGTGGAGTTAAAATGGATGTAGGAGTAGCTTTCATTGGATTGGACAAGACAAATCTCTCAGAGAGGAGGAAGATCAAAACCGAATCTTGTCTCCCTAGGGCCTAGGCTAACAACAAAGTGACAATATCCAATGCTACTGGAATCTACAAAGTGCAAAAACAATTCAGCCAAAATACAGGAAAAGAACTAACAATAAAAGGGCAAGTCAAAACATCCTCGACAAGGCGAAAAAAATATTAAGCCCTTAACCTAATCAATTAACCAGTCATTACAAAGGGGGAGCCTGGGAGGGGAGGGAGCATAACAAAAAGATCGCATGAGGCCACAACAGAACAATTAGATGCTATTCTAGCCAGCTTCATTCATACTCAAATCCCTTGTAGCTAGGACCATCGATCGAGCCATGCATATATGCATATGCAAGTGATCGATCGAGATCAAGGGTTGAGGTCAAATCCCGTCCCCCTCCTCCTATGAGACCTCCCCCTCCTCCTCCTCCCCCGTCCGCCCCACCCTATCCCTGCCCAAATCCCGCCCAAATCCACCACAAATGCACCTCAACCACCGCATTAACTGCAGATCCGTCAGCCCCGACAGCAGATCTATCTTCTCCGGCCAAAGATTTCCCTCAGAAGGCTTCGGAGCGGGAGGATCTCGAGAAGACTTCGGGAGACGAATCTTTTAGTCCGCCATGGTCGTCGAAATCCCGGATTTCCGCCAAGGCGCTGGCCCTATTCCCGGAGATCATCAATTCGCATCGCCCTTCCTGGGGACAGCAGCAAGAAGAAATGAAGAAGAAAAGGCTCAATGGTCAGAAGGAGCAGACCCGTCTTCAACCGGCGTGGCGTACTGAGGGCTCAAGGCAACATTCAAGGGACGAGACCGAAATGGGTTTGCTGGAATCCAGGATTCCAGCCTTTGCGAAAGGAAAGTGGATTCATGAAGGGGAGCGCGACCATCCAGAATCCAGCTCAAGGCGCAGCGACACCGATGAGCAGGGGAAATCATCCAGGCAGCTCTTGTGGATATCCAGTCCACAGAAGAAATCAACCGGAGAGCAGATTTTCCGTCGCCACTATCAAGGCCCCTCGAGGTCCGATGGCCTTTATGCTGAATCAGAGGGATGGTTCCGGGTCAAGCCTCAGCACTGGTGGAGGAAACGCCCCTCTCATTCATTGCATGAGGGTAAACCGGAACAACCAAACCTCCCTAGCAACGGATCAACCTTCTTCAAGCAGAAACTGGATGGTAGGTGCTTTAACTGTCTTTCACATAATCATGTGGTTCGCTTCTGTGAAGAGCCGGTCAAGTGCTGGCGTTGCCTCCGCTCTGGGCACAAAGCCATTGTGTGTTCAAAGAGCAGGCGAGACAGCCCCGACTTGGTTAAAGGCAGCCAGAAGCATCAGAATCCTTCACTCCCTCACAGCATCCGTGCCCCCCACACGAAGCCACAGAACAAGCTCAGTGCCCTCAAGGATCCTACAGAATCCCTCAAGAACCTTTCAAGGACCCTTCCTGAATCAGCCCAAAATCCTTCAGAACATCAAAGCACTCCCAGAACCACTGCCAATACAACATCAGTCCTCCCTCCCACAAAGCCACAGAACAGCCTCAGCAAATCCTTCCGCGACGCTGTTCGTGATGGAAGCGACATGGCAGCACGATATCCTGGAGATCCAAGAGCCAGACCAGCCAGGGCTTTCTGTGCCATCTCGGCCACTGGCTCCATCAAACGGCGGCGCGATGAACTCATCGAGAGAGCGGTGGTGTGCTGGTTCGATGGAAACAGCCACGATGTGGAGACAGCCACTGTGGGCGACATGCTGCGGGACCGCTTCAATCTCAACCATGGCGATTTTCAGCTTGTCAAGCACTTCCCGGAGCAATTCTTGGTGATCTTCTCCGAGCCTGCGGCCAGGAGGAGAGTGGTGGCTGCTACGTCGATCCTGTACCGGGGAAGAGAATTCAAGTTTGCTGCCTGGACCAAACAGCGTTATGCCACGAACGTCAATTTTGAATTTCATGTCAAAGCTCGAGTTGAAGGGGTTCCTGTTCACTGCTGGAGTGAAGAAGTGGCGGCAAAGGCTTTAGGGAATAGCTGCGCAATCCATTATGTGCAAGAGCGATCCAGGCGTAGGGAGTGCACCAGGTCCTTTGACCTTTGGGCGTGGTGCTCGGACCCCTGCGACATTCCGAAGGAGGTCAGTTTAATGGTGATGGAGCCTGACAGAGAGCTTCCACCTATCAGCATACCTCTTCCACAGGTGGTGTTGCAATATGATGAGTCGTCTGATTTGAAGCGTGGCCAAGTCTTCAATCTTCGCAACCATTTGGAAGTCGTGGAGGATCTCTCCTTCCTCCGAGGTCGCGGTGGGTTGGGCGGCCCCCCCAACCGCAAGCGGCGACGCGAGTTCGTCTGGGCCTATGGGACCCCGGACGAGGTGGGAGAGAGGCGGGACCGGGCGGGTCTGGACAGAGGTCGGAGCAGCGGGCGACATAGGCGATCCGACCGAGATGACGACGACGACTTCAACCACGATGATCGGCACCGCAGCTCGCACAGACATCGCAGCGTGTCGTGCTGGATGAGGGACTCTACGTGCCGAGGGGGAGTGGAAGATTGCCACAGCACCTCCTGGCGTGGCATTACAGGCTCCTCCTCTCGGCGCTACAACAACTACACCCCACGCCGACAGCAAATACGGAAGAACGACAACAACACTACCCGGCTGCCACTCAAGCCAACCGTTCAGACGAAGAAGAATATGAGGAGGGTCTCCTTCGTAGTGCCATTACATTCCGATCAAGAGAAGAACCAGAAGAAAACAAATTTCATCAGACCGGAGAACATCACGAAGGAGGATGCAGCCGATTTACCAGTACAGCGGGAGAGACAGGTATGTGTTAAATTGGCGTCCAGTGATTATTTTCAGCACCGGAATTTCTCTGCATCCATCCCTCCAACTCACATATTACAAGATGAGACTCCTGAATCTCTCACCCCATCTTCCTTGATGCAAGAAGGAACTACTTCTACCTCCTCGTGTATGTTAGCTATAGCTACACCCCCAGTTAGAGATCACTGGCCCAGTTCGCACATGGGGACTGACTTTTCCATGTTCGCACAAACTGTGCAACCACCAAGCCCAGAGACAAACAGATATCATATGCTGTTCCTAGACCGCTATGAAACCGTGACGCCAAGCCCACCTACAGGAAGAGAGATCCCCACATTATCCACAGAATACAACACAGATGATCACAGCAACTTCGGGGAGATAGGGCCACAAACATCACAACCAAAGAGTCCGGTACACGTGCAATATCAGGAACATCACACTCTAATTCCCAATATTCAAGAAGGGGCTCATAGAGATTCCCTAAATCTGCTTGTGGAAGAAAACCTGCAATGCATCGATAAGATGTCCAACTCGCAGGGGGGAGATTCGTTGTCTTTCCCAGATCAATATGATGAACCACACGACATAAGCACAACTAATAATTTCAGGTCGCTACACATACACTGTGAGTCCAACAACACAGGAACACCAGTTGAAAAAGAGATCCCTACCCCTTTCAAAGAAAGCATCTCAACAGACTACAACAGTATGATAGAACAAAACTTAGTTGAACAACAGCCAACTGCACAACTCCCTCTAACTGCAGACCAAAGTGCATTAGAAGATTTTATACAAACAATATCACACAACCCTGCGAAGCCCATCATTCAAACACCTCCCCAGGTAAATGTCCTGGACCCCTACAAACCTGAAAACCAAATGACAGCACTCAACCAATCCACACAAAGGAAAAGTGCGAGACTAGCTGCAAAGGCCAAATCTAGGCTTGGATCCAGAAAAGGATCGGTTCAATTAGCTCAAGAGCTGTTAGCTGCAAAACTCAAACATGTTTCTCCTTCAACAAATACTGACAACCCTCAGCAAAATTTGTTTGAACAGCTGGCGACGCACTTTAAAAGACCAATCAGCAAAGAACAAATGGAGG